>JBAMCD010000109.1:1349333-2698666 GCA_037075365.1 Drosophila emarginata | reverse complement strand
GTTTGTGTTTTTTCACCCCAGTTGGCCTGCATTTTGCGCGCATTTTGATTTTGGATTTAACAGTGTACCTAGCATACTCTATACATATACACATTGTGGCATAGCGATGGATGAATGGACGGATAGATGGAAATGGGTAAAACAAGAAGGGAAGGGGGACTGTGCGAGGGCACTTGTCCACCTGACCATGGAGGACATGGTGGATACAGCACATGCAGCCAAGTGACCAGCCAGGTACATTCAGGCTTTGTTAATTTTTTATTAGATTTGTTGCAGCATCGACGTCTGTCTGCAGTGTGGCGCATAATTTGTTGCTGTGGCAAATTGTTGCTTCCATCTAACCTTTACTTTACCGCTTTACTTCAACCCCCGCGCTCGTTGACGAAAAATTCAATCAGAAAACTACAAGCGTAAACAAGTGGAGTAAACATGGATACAAGTGCAGAACACAGAGCACTTCAATATTGAAGTGCCTTTTTTTTCGTCTTTTTTTTTCTTTTCTCAAAAGTATGAAAAGTTCCCTTTTTGTTATTTTGCTTTTATTTTCGAAATGAAAAATCCAAGTCAGCTCCCTCTCACACCCCTGTTCTTCCTTTAAGGTTTAGCCATATCAGCATCATCTCTTAGGCTTAATACACCTAACAGCCGTGCTAAGTCCTTGCTGGATTTACCTTAAACGCCCATCCAAGTATTTTGCACGCATTTCTGCGGCCTAAAAGTATGCTAAGCTAAAATTACTTGGCACAGCCTTCGCTGGATGGTGGGTAAACAGAAGGCAGACAAAGGCAAGCAGGCAAACGTCGGGGCGGGCGGCAGACGCGTTATCTCTTTTTATTTAACTTTCTTGTTATTGTATATGAATACTCTTGGAAGAGTAAGAGGTATGTTGACTTGTCCGAGAATAATGTTTACTGTGGAAAAGTATTGAAGAAGTTGAAGATTTAAGAGTTGAAGAATCAAATTAAGCGGTTATGCTTAAGTATAAGCAAAATTTGAATAATCTTAATAAAGTTACGCAATTATAATAAATACAAAATAAGTAATAGATTGTAATAAATGTTATTGGGATAACTGTAATAATTTAGAAGATTCTTAAAATTCAAATAAACCCAGCATTAAAATAATTATCTAAATAAGCTATTAAACATGCACCTCAAAATAAAAATTGTTAAAATAATGGTGTTTGTATTTTACTTTTTGTGTTTATAAAAAAGTTGTGCAGAAAACTGAAAATCCATTAAATCCAAAAATTATCGATTGTTCAGAAACCGAATTTAGGGCTGTATCTTCAGATAATAATTCAAATGCAGTAGTTATATTATTATTTTTAAAACCAAAGGTATCCTTTATATTTTATTATTTTTTTTTACTTTAATTTAGTGTTATGAATTTTTCAAGTAGCGTCACAGTAATCAGATATTACAAACATAATTAGTGTTTAAATATCTATTTGGACATAAATGATAGAGTTGATAGCTTAATTGATATTAATTATTTAATCATTAAATATATATATACATATTTCTTAAATTTGTTGCTTTCAAATAATTGAACAAAAAGTACATCAACTTAAATTTAAACTGTTAACCCGTTTAATAAATTGAAATTAAAACATGTTTAATTTAATAGTATTTTATGGTTACCCGATCTATCTGAAATCTGCTAATGAATGTCACCTCATAGAAGAAATTATAAGACTATACTCTGAAATCTTTGGAATAGAAAGTTTGGAACTTTATTCCAGTTCAAAAATTTAGTAGCAACTGTTACATGAAAACATTTAATATATATAAATAATTTGTTTTAACATTTAATTTTATTTTCTGTAATTTTTCGAGGGTGGATAATCCTAAAAGATAATTTCACATTTTTCATTAGTTCAAAAATAAATTTATTCAAGTGTGAAACACATCCCCCAGATAGTACTCATATGTATGTGTTATATCTAAAAATTCTACTTCCCTTTTCCTTTTTGGCGTTAGAGAAATGCAATTTTCTATATACCCGAAAAACCTTTCAACTTTCTATTTTTTTATTGCTGATTGTTTCACTTCTTTTTCAAGGATAACAATAAATTTTTATTGTTGTTACGGCCGCTTTTCGGTTTTCGCTTTCCTCTCATTTCTTTGAGCTTCTGTTACGTTTTGTTGTTTGCTCTTTTTTTGGTTTGTTATTTCCCCGTCATCTCATATATTGATTTCTATTTTGCAACGTTTTTTATGTGTTTTATTCTTGCTCTTTTTTGTTTTATTTTGCGGTTTCTCCTGAAACTGACAAATGATGCGAACTTTACCGTTGAAATGGGAAACTTCATTTAATCTAATTAAATTGGTGCAGAACCACTGCAAACTTCATTAAGTTGTTGATATTTTTTTGTGGACTTTTCATTTTCTTTTTACAGTTTGGTCGTTTGGCAAATTTTCATCGTCTGTGTCTGTAGTTGGCCAAGTTAATGTGCCTGAACATTGCCAAGGGACTTTGTGTGTAAATTGTCATAACTGTGTGCTTGTGTGTGTGCGGTGGGACTTTTATAATTAGCTTGCGCGTCTGCTTTCTGTTAAACTTAAACCTGTTGGGCTTTTGCCACCCAAAGTACCCAACGCCCACTATGCTGCTTAATTCCATCCTTTCCTTTAACAAGTTGTTGCTTCGAAAGTTTTGTTTTTTTAAGTTGCATAGGGGACGGGGCTTACTTTGTGAGTGAAATTTGTATACCCTTGGAATTCTGATTTTGGTAGTTCTTTAAAGTTGAACTGTTTCATTAATAGTTAATTTATAATGATATAATCTTTAATTCTTAATTGTTAGATTAATGCCAAATTTGTAAATTTGATCAAGCAATATTTCTTTGCGTATATAAAACTATTGTTTTTAAATATTGAAATGAATGCAGAAAAAGTATACAATTTCGACTGTTTGGAATTTATAAAAACGTTATTGTTTTTATAAATAAGGCTAAGTTCAGATAACAGCTCTTACAGACCTTAGTACCGATTATGGATATATAATAAATTCGTATATCTATGCAAGAAATTAACTTCTCTAAGTTTGCAAACCGCTTGCCAAATTGTTTATAGCTGCTCTTTTGTAAGGGTATAAAGCAATATTTCTTTTCAAGTTGAGGACAGATTGTGAACTTCAAGTATAATAAAAGGATTGTTTAAGAACTGAAAATAAAATGAATATCTTTCTCTCACGCAAAACAATTAGATGAAATGTTAAAGTTCTTGTACAAAATATACAATAGAAAGAGAGTTTTTGTAATTGCATTTATCGGTAAAAGGAGAATTTAGGTTTATTACTATGTACATTGAAATGTTGTTTGTGTATATTTTTATAATCGGCTTTGCACAAATGGGCTAATCCGATTATAATTTGATCGCTTGTGTAAAAAGTTTTAAGTGGCTCTTAAGAGGGTGAAATCCAAAAATGAAATCAGAATTTAATTATTTTTATTTTGGTTATAAAAGTTGTTTAAGGAGTAATTCATTTTTTTATGATTTTAAAATTTGTTTATCTTTTTTGGAATGTTTTTTTTTTTTTAATATGCAGCAAAGACAGTTATAAATATATATTCGGAAAGGGGGTTTGCTTAACTTAATTAATATTCTGAACTAGTCTTCTTTTTAGATTTGATGTGTAACTTTTATGGTTTGGTTAGAGTCTTCCATTGTACATCTTTATATTCCCAACAGTTTTTCATTTTGGAAACAACTTTGGATCGAAGAATGTTGTCAATTTCCAATTGTGCCTGTCGGCGTGGTTTTGTATACTATATATATACATATGTACTTAGGAACTATGTATAAGATTTACAATATATAAGTATATATTAAGTATATTTTCCAATTAATCGATTTACCGATGATTAAATTCGATGCCTCTATTTGTAACAAAGATGAAATCAATTTAAAATACCCTTTCTGAATGTATGTATGTCTTAAAACTATTTATATTCTATTATTCTACTGTTTTTCTAACATTTTGCCTAGTCAAAGCTTTCAACATTTTCCTCACACTGAGTACCTTTTTTTTCTTTTGCTAGAATTTTTGTTTCACTACTTTGTCATAATTTGCAACTGCTGCACTGCATTGCACCCAAACTAAAAGAAATTTCAAGTCCTGCTCCTCTACAACCACTTGCTATACAAATTGTCCTTTATTTTGTCTCCCTCTCATTTTATATACCCACAAAACCATGTTGTTCTTATTAACTGTACAGCCAGTTGGAGTTTTTCCGGAAAGCAAAAATATAGAAGGAGTAGGTGAAGGAGAAGTAGGTTGAGGAGACATTGGTGGTCCCCTAGAAAACAACTTCACTTGACTTGCATGTCCTTGTTGTTGTCCTTTGACTATGTCACTGCATAATTTATGACTGCTTTACTTGTTGGCTCTTTTCTAGCCAGTTGTAGTTGGCCTTTTTGCTGGCAAAGACCAAGAATATGTTGACCTCTTCCCTTTTCTAGACCCCTCCCCTCCCTCACAACACGTTTGGATCTTTCTCTCTGTCTGGTACGTGCGTGAAAAAGTCGATTGATATCTATAGAAAGGCATTTGCATAAAGCCAAATGCAAAACTTTAAGTTGCCTCCGGGGCCTTCAGGCGGCTGACTCGTTGGAGTAACTCAATTATTAAACAATTTAATTTAGGATTGAATCAAAGCACACATACACACACATACATATCTATCCAGTGAGTCAAGTTTATGGTCTTGCTTATGGGCACCACAGTGATTTGAGATTAACTACTTCATCTACAAACAGCCCCCATATTTTCTCTCTCTTAAACATATACATCTAACCCCTACATTCAGACATAAGCAGCTAATAAATTTTATCCATATGGACAGCTTTTTGGAGTCCGTCGTTCTAATAAAGGCCCCGCAGCGAGCATAATGAAGTTCTTGTTTTTCATCCTGTTGTTCTTATTGTTATTTCTGTGCTTAATTAGCCAAATGGCTAAGACGAACCGCTAAGAATTCATCTTAAATTTTATTAAAGTTGCCACATATAAAATGCATCATTAGTTTTACTCATGTATATATGTATGTATATGTGTAGGAAAATTGTAAAACCAGTTGAAAAATAACTAATACCCTGCATATAAAATAGAAGAGTGTTTGAATCAAAAAACAAAGATGTTCAAAGTACAGTGAGTGAGATATATCTGAACGGATGTTTTTCTTTTTATTTCACGTTAAATCTATTTAATTTTGTGAGCTACTTGTTATAGTTAAAATTATATATTTCTCTACATAATATATAAAAATATCGCTATTGCTTATCTTGTAATTCTCAATTAGTTCTAACCTTGAAGGAGTTATAGAGCGTTGGAAGTTTAAGAGTTAACAGGGTAGTGTCGTGAAGGTAGACTTTGATTGGTCTCGAAAAATATGCACCAGACTTGGTTTTTGTGATGGTTATAAATTCTGTGATCTAATATTTAACAAAATATTTGGCGAGTCGAACAGTCGCATAGAATATTATCTATCAACTCCGTGCCAAAGTCCTTATACCCAACCAATTTTGATAACGATTATGTGAAAACCACACCAGTCAGCCAATCAGTCAGTCAGTCAGTCAACAAGTTTCATAAACAAAACGTAATTTCCTCCGTTTAACATTTACGATTTCATATAACTACTTAGTTTTCTGTATTTTTGGCTTGTAAAATGTATCTAGTCATAAAATTTAATAAGCATTCCAAATTGCTTCGACACACTTTGACAGCTGTGGACTTGAGTTCAGCCAAAACGCAAGCCCCAAAAAGTATGCGATGGCAATGTGTATATACATATATACAGTATACAAACATAAGTATATATGTATTTTGGTTTTTTATGTATGTCAACATTTATGACAGGCCACAAAAGTCAATTAGCCATGGCGAATGTTCTTGATGTTGGAAATTGCCTCGAAGTGATGTTAAATTTTGCGCAAATTTTGTTATGCGTGACAGAACGAAAACCCAAATTGAACTGCAGTCTAATTAGTTACTTGAAGCGTCTAAACCATGATGATGAATTCCTAAACAGTTTAACGTGCAAATATTTTGGATAATAGTAGCAGGCATAAAGGAAGTAGGGCCAACTGCGTTTGCTGTAAGCCAACTGGACATAAAGTTTGTCTATGGCAAACTGGTGAAATGGATATGGTGGCTGGTAATGGATGGAATTTGTATTACAGATACATCTTAAGGTCTTTAAAAATATGCCAAAACAGTCAGGGCCAGAGAATTAGATACGATTTGAAGAATTGTTGCATATTGTGTAAAATTTTACCTGGGATTTAGTTTAAGTGTGAGGCTAGTTCAAAAGTTATCGAGTTTTTATATAAAATAGATTTATATGGATTTCATATTCTAGTCTTATAAAGATTTGGATTTAAGTTCTTATTTCGTGGATTGCATTGTGCGAGTATTCCCTTTGCCATTTGGTAATTGTTGTTGAATTCTTTGTGCGTTTCAAGTTTATTCTTCCCTTTTTTTTGGCTTTTGCTTATAAATTTAGTCAAAGCACGTAGCGTAAACTTGGCAATAAATCCGTAAAGCCAGCCGCCCGTAATGTCAGTTCTCTCACTCGCACACACACATACATATACACACACACACCCCTGCTGTGAAACACGTGGCGTATTAACAATATCGACATGAGTAAACAAATGTCCCAAAAACGAAGGGTGGGGACAGAGGATTAGAGAGAGAAAGAAAGTGAAAGAGGCAAAGAAAGTAATTTACACTTTTCTAACTTGTGAACTTTTACCAACTTTTCTATTTTATAGAACACACCGGCACACAAAAAAAAAAAAAACAAAATGAACACATTGGAATCAAGGACAACAAAAATTAACACAAATGTATCATAAAGTGGTATATCTTGATGATATGTACCCCATCACAGGAGCCAGACACGTGTTAAACAGTGTTATCCTCTGTCATTATCAGTGAACAAAATGCCGAACCTTCATCATGTTGACTACAATCGGAAATATTCCGCCACGGAAACGATACAGGTAAGTGAGAATTTTTATTTCTCCGACTTCTCCTCTTCTTATCCTTCTTCATCTTAACATTTTTTTCTATGTACTATTTATGTTGATTGCCTCCTTACATTTCCCATGCTCCTTCCCGTTTCGTTCCATTCCGTTCCGACCCGTCCCACAGGTTACATTAAAAATTCAACTTGAGTGCGGTAATTAAAAATGAGACGTAAATTTACGAGCTGCTGCCACACTGGCTACTATGCTTGGCACGCGACCCGTTGATTGTGGGCGTGGCAATATCTCATGACTTTCCTTCTGTGTTTTTTTTTCACACTCTCTGGTGAAGTCCGGGACTTGATTGATGTTTAACGTTTTGTTTGCTGTTTGTCTTATGCTTAGAGTTCAACAAATTAATTGAAGAGTTTTCCGTCTAGTTTTCGTATCTCTCGATTTTGAAAAGCAGTGGAATGGGCGGGCAATGTAACCTTGAGCCAACCCCCAAAAGACTAGATGTGGTCGTCTTCCTGCCTACCCGCTAATTGCTGTCATAAATTTTGAGCACAACTTGGGGTACAGCAACCAAATGTAGCATTCTTTCGGGCGAAATAGCTATACACTGTTGTCGATGGTTAATCGCATTAAAGGGGTAGGTTAGCTACAATAACCGGACGGCATAGTTAGATGAAAGAATTTTAATAGAAACGTTCTCACAAAGAAGATTAATGGATATTTGTATGACTCTTAATTTATGAAGCAACAGTTCAAATTAAAAATGAAATATTCTACAACATTTTCTAAATATTAAAAATTAGGCAAGTATTAAACAAAAATATTTGCTGAAAACAAGAATTTTTTGAAAGATTCAACCGATTTAAAACTATAATTAAAACTGACATATAATTAAACACTGAGTAAAAATTAAAATACTTTCTGTCTAATATTAAGTTCGGTAGGTAGTTCATTACGTTATCATCTTCCCGAAAAGAATGAATTACTAAGAAATCGGTAAATGACGTATGCAATAAAATATTTAATTACTTAAAAAATTAAAATTTTGGTGGTATTCAAAAATTGAAATCATGGTCCAAAATATGAATATGATAATTATTAATTTGTTACAAAGAAATCAGTTTAGTAAAAACTTTTCTAATCCACTCCTAAAACAAATATTTATCAGTCATGATTTATGCTGAAAGTTATGAATTATTTGCTATTCAATAATTTTGTATATTCTTCAAATTCAGTGGTATTTAAAAAATCGAACTTGATTCAATGCCCTTTAGCTCATAATTTAGAGGGAATACAGTCTAAATATTAACATTCTTTAGATACTTAAATTAAATTTTTTGGTTTTATTTTCTCAACGAGAAGAATTAAAAAATTAAAATCAGATTCCAGTTTTCGTACGCCTCACAGTTTCCTGTATTTTCAGATAGAGATAATTTTATTGCTAAATAAAATGCTTATAATTATCAATCAATCAGTTACAGTTTCATTTCTTGGCTTTAAGCTTCTGTTTAGAGTATTATCCAGTCACTGTGAATATACTTTAGATGTGGAGAACGTTCCTCACTTGTTTTGGTTTTCATGTTGTCTCAGCTTTTACAGTTCCCGCGTCCGAAAAAAGCAAAGCGTCGGGAAACTCTGTACTTGCTGTTGTTGTTGCTTTTGCTTTGTTTTCATTTTGCCTTTTTTTCCCTCCATTTTCCCATTTTTTTTTGTTTGCCTGCATATAGTACAAAACGTTGCTTCCGTCTGCTGTCGTTGGAAAAGTCCTGTTAGCTGCTGTTGGCTCTGTTAGCTTCGCCGGCTTTCTCTGAAATGAAACTTGATTAAGTAGTTTCCGCGTGTTTTTATTTGCACAATAAAAGCATAAAATTTTTGCTGCCAGCAGCTTTCCCAAGTTAAAGTAGCAAAAAGTGTGAAGTGTGGATGGTTTTGGTTAAAACGAACCCCTCGACAAAAAAAAAAAGAAGGAGCTAACCAACCAACCCAACAACACCCTCTGCAAAAATGCTAGACATGCTGGTTCCTATTTAAGCCGCTATTTTTATGGGTTTTTCTTTTTTTCTTCTCATTTTTTTCTTTTTTTTTTGTTGTGTCGGAATGATAACGTTATGACTTCATTGTGACAAGAAGCGGACGTGGCATAGTTAAAAGACTTCACATGCAGACGAATTCGTATATAGAATGAAAAGGGTGGTAGATAGTCATCTGAATACTTTTTTTTTGGTTTGGTGGTCAACTTTAATAGTTCAGATAAATTTACTATACCATAATGTTTTTGTGACGCCAGTGATGTCCTCAAATGAGGCCATGACAGTTCTTAATCTTAGATCTGAATAGATCTTAGATCGATAATAATATTAAGATCGTAAACTGAGACTTGAGATTTTTGTGGGCTAAACAAAAAATTACACCTAGTCTATGAGTTATCTCTGGTATTATTTAGAACCGTTTTTTATACAATTAAAGAGGGTCAGATTAGTCAAATGTTTCTAACGCTTAAAAAGGAGCATTTCCAACCTTATGAAGTATATGTATATAATCTTGATCAACATCAACAGCTGAGTCGATTGAGACATGATCCTCTGGCCGTCCGTCCGCCTGTCTGTTTCTTCGCACGATTTGCAGCTTAGATTTTAAGCGATACGGTTGACATTTGGTAGATAACCTTTTGGTACGTGTACGTTTGGCAATTTTAAAATTCAGTCGGACCGAACAATTATAAGCAAAAGCTCAAATAGATTAAAAATTCGTGGATAATAAATACCCATTGCGAGATGGGTTGAATTAGTTGTGCTTCATTTAAACTGGCCCAGTTAACTTTTTATTTTATTAGGTAAACCTTTTGAACTCGTTTATTAAAGTTTGCTAAGTAAATGATGGCATTGCTTTCTCTTTGAAATTTCTCATTCTTTGAAATTATAAAATTCAAAATAAATGGATAATCGAGTAATACACATTTTTATTTATATGATGTTATATGTATGTATAACATTATTCTTTATTTGTTGTTTTATACAATTTGCTGGTTAAAGATCATTCCATCTTAGAGTTAGAAATTGGATCCCGTAAAGTTTTAAATTAATGTATCAATTAAAATAATAGTAGGCATTATTTTTAGAACCAATGTATGCATATATACTAAGTTAGTTTCCCTTTCCAAGGCAGTCTCATTTAGTTTTGTTTAATTTAACCATAATGTCTCTCTTAGCTACCTTTATGTCTTATCTTATTTTTCTATCAGTCTCTGTTTATGTTGATTACATCTTAAAATCCTCCATTTACCTTCATTAACTTTGTCCTCGCTAAGCTTTGCTAATGGAAATGTTAACAATTTTGCTAATGTTTGAGTATCATTCACTTTGAAATACTTTGGATATTATAGCCATATGCCAAAAAAGCGGAGCAGTAGACACAGCGGCATTAACCATTAAAAATGATTACAAAATGCCGGTACAGCTCATTCCACGAAGTTCCAGGAGGAGTTCGCCTCGAGCAAAAGTAATTTCACTTTTCGCCGCATATGTTGCCTTCTGTTTCCGTGTAACCTTTTTGCACAAAAAACTTTCGGGTTGTTGTTTTTGTTACTTTGTTGTTGTTGTTTTTCTTTTTTTTTTTTGCAAAACAAACAACATAAATATGGATTTCTCATTAAAATGCCAAAGTTATGCCGGCACGTAGACGTTGGAGTTGTGTTTTTGGAGTTCCTGCGCAGGCGCCCTTACTCAATGAAATCCTCTCACCAATGTCAATGTCGCGTTGGATTCTCTCGCTTATCGCATCGCTTTGTGTTGAGGCAAGTCACGTGCTGTTATTGAAGGAATGCCATAGCCGGCTTAGTCCTTAGCCCCTAGCGTCGCTCGCTCTTTAACACTCTTTGAGGGGGGCAAAAGGGGAACGACTCACAATGTGAGGCATTTGTCATGAAACGGATTTCCGGCATTGTCCTTGCTGTGTGGATTGACGCGGCGAGGCGCCCTCTTGACACTCTCCTTAACTCTGCAGAGCGCCTACACAACAAAAACTTGTTCAATTTTTTATGACAAAGACGAAAAGGAAGACCGGAGAAAAAAAAAGTTTGTCGTGACTTTGCCGCAAAAGTGGCTATTTAGCATTTTAGAGTAGGCAACAGGACACGACCTCAAGAGTGGATGCCTTCTTGCTCTTTGAATTTTTCATTAATTTCATTACAATGTGCCAAGAAAAGCATTTGGGAATTTTAATCAACGCTTGTCCTTCTTCCCGATACTTGAATCTAATTTGACTATGATAATAGTTAATGAGAATGTGCTAAATAAGCACGGCAGATGGAGGCAAGCAGGAAGTGCCAGTTCCAAGAAAACTATTTGCTTAGGGTAATTGCCTCGGCAAGATGTCATACCATGCATCTTTTAACCGTTCAACCTACAATTTAAAGTAATTTGAAGTGAAATGTTGTCAACAAAGTTTTTCCACAAGACTTAAAAGAATAGAAACGTTTTGAAAGTTTACTCTTCTTTAAAGTTGAAATGTTAGTGTCGTGAAGATAGTAAACCTTTTTGGTTTTAAAAACTGTATGTTTAGAAAACTTATGATATGAAAAAAATATATTTCTTTACCCCTTTCTTCCGTGCCTGCGGTAAAAGATTTAAAGACGCCGAAACCTTTGTTGAATGTTATCATTCAAAGATAATAAAAGGGTATGAAAATGCGAGTTCAGAATCCATTGTCTATACCGGAATGCGTATATTTCTCATATCTACTTAAATCTGTACCTGAATGTCTACATTTTCATATGTACCTTTTCTGTGTCCTCAACATCTGAAAAGTATGCAACAGTTTATCACAATTTTTTGTTCTTCTCTGCAATTATAAAAATTCCCAAATGGTTTTAGCTTTGCGGGCATGAATAGATGCTGTTTTAGTATGATTCGATATCTCTGCGCAGGCGGCAGTTTCGTAACCAATGAAGTCCTACTGAGGTGCGAATATTGCTAGTTGAAAACTTTAACCAATACCCCGCCATTGAGGACGTGAAATACCGTCCACTAAGGCAATTTTTGATGGCCCGAGAGGGCTCAATTAATAATAAATATAAACGACCAACATACAGATTAAGAGACCTTGAAATGGATGTTTCGATGAGTCATTGTATTTTTAATATTCTCTTAACTGGTATAGATACAAATAATTACTTTATTTGTATATTATTTCCAAAATAATAATGATTCTAATAAAAATTAACTTATGTAATACTATATGAGATGAAAAGTTATATAAAATGTTTGTTGAAACAATATTTGGGCTCGTTTGTCACAATGTCCCGCGACATTCAAAGTTTTTCTATCTTCGCATTGAAACATTGCACTTCATACGTATTTATTTTAAATAACGTTTGACAAACAAAAGTTGTAATCTGTTTCCATTTTGCAATTTGAGGGATTGTACGGCGACAACGAGGTTCAAGTTGATTGGTGACAGGGCTCACGAGTTTTTTGTTTCAACAATTTTTTGTCATTTTTTGCTACCTTTTTAATATTTTGTTCAATATTTTAAAGTTTCTACAGTCTAGCTACAGTCTTTTAAATAATTCTTAATTTGAGTTTACATATTATCTTTAAAACAACGACTATTCGAATTGAGTACTGTATCGGAATTTTCTGAATTGACAAAAACAGTCTTAAATATTTTCAAAAACTCTAAGTTCTCCAAAACAGTCCACTTAGGCATTTTTTGATGGCCCTGGAAGGCTCAATTAATAATAAATATGAACGACCAACACACAGATTAAGAGACCCCGAAATGGATGGTTTGATGAGTCATTGAAAACTATGTCTTTAATAGGGTTTTAACAGGGATACTTAAGACCTTTTTAAACACAAATTACGATAATCATCGTTGTCATCATCATTATTATCATTGTGTGGACCATTCAAAAACTATTTTGCTTTAGGCCATTAATTTCTACTCCGCCTACTTAGCCTGCTCGATAAAAAGGGTTAAGGCATTAGACAAATTAAACTTAATGTTAACTCCCCTAGCAAATGGCTTACCAACACTCAAGCTAAATTACACCAACAAGGACAACATCCCCACTGCATACAAATGTTTGTTTTTGGTGTTCCTTATTTTATTCTTTTTTTTTTTTTTGGTAAAGAGATAGAAAACTCCCCAATGAACCTGACCGAAAATTACTGCCACAATTTATGTTTATGTGACTGCAAAGTTTTTTGGTCGACGGAAGAGAGATTTTATAGTTCAAGTTCGACATTTAAAGGTTGCGCTTCCGTAAAAACCATGTGAATTTACTGCCTGTTAAGTTTTCGTTCTTTATTTCCATTCTTTCTCTCTCTGTGTGTGTGTGTGTGTGTTTGTTGGTATGAAAACTTGAGCCTTTTTTTATGGGCTAATTCAGAGAGACAGACTGAGATAGAGCCACAAGGAACAGGGCAAAGGTAAGATTTTGTTTGTCTGCGGCATCGAAGCGTAGCATTGGTCAAAACTTTATGAACTAAGCAAATTGTAATTTTGACCCAAACCCAAAGAACATATTTCATTTTTTCATGCTTAACCTAATTTTTGCTTATACACTTCTTAAGGGGTATGTATTAACTTTTATTAAAAGTTTGCAACACACAAAAGAAAACAAACACGATTGTTAAAATGATATTAATTCCTGATTATCATGATGAGCCATGTTATTAAAGCAGTGTTGACCATGTTTTTTTTTATCATTATTTACTTACCTGATCGCCAAAAACTATCTAACAGACAGTCGTCTTGCTCTACTTCATAAGAGTCGGTAGGGTATAGACATTTCGACTTTATCCCTTATCATTTTTGTCCTTCACTTATTTTTTTCTGCTCATGTAGATAATTTGCATGCCAAGCATGTCCTTCAGGAAGTTAGCTAGGCTGTGATTTGGTTATTTTTCTTTTATTTTATTTCATTTTTTCGTTTCGTTTCTAATTTATGCATTATTTATGCAGAAATCCTCTTGTATTGATGAAGATACATGGGAATTGGACAGAAGTTGAAGGAAATCCCTGTACAATAAAAGGGAAAAGATAAAATAATTCAATTAAAATCTATGGTGTAGAGACTAGGACATTTCAATTGGTATTGGCAAAATTATTAAGAACGATAGGTTCTCAAAGGAGAGTAATCCGATTTGAAAAAGAATATAAACCTGTCTTAAACTTTCTTGATTAACTTGTCTTTATTTATTTCGTTTTATCAATATCTCATATCTTGATATGGGAACTACATACTTATAAAAAGAAGTTCTTTAAAGATAGCACAAGATTTATTAATAGCAAAAGCGACCACTTTTGGAAAAAATTTCTAACTTTCACAATTGTAGACAAGTTCAGAATAATAACTGAAGTCATGCCCTTGAGCCTATAAAATAGACTGTTTATTTTTAATTTTAAATAATAATAGAATTTTCTCAACACTGAAGGTAATGGATATTAACCACTTCTGATACCCCCTCCATGTTTTCTATGATTTGCTTTTTATATTTCATGCTTATGTTGCTTTTCGTGATTCTCTTTTTTCATCCTATTTTAAATTATTTTTGTTGATTTTTGGTATTATTGGACAGATACTTGCCTCTATATATGCCCATTTTGCTCAGCTTACTTACTCCAATTTAGAATCAATCCTTTTCTCAACTTTTCTTTACTTTTTTTTTGTGGTATTTTTGAAACTTTCCTCTTGCAACCAAATTGATACGAATTGACGACAAGTCAATTTTGTTGTCCGTATGTTTGTCTGTCTCTTCTTCTATTGGGCGTAAAAAGCAATTGCTTCTGTGTAACATGCAAATACGGATAATGGGAAAAGGACTTTGCCTGCTGCTGACATTGCAACTATGTTGCCTGTGTAGCCTGGCAGCTGTTTTTCGTCAAGTCGTTTGGAAAATTGAAATGATTAATTGTTTTGCCAAATGTTTTTGGCACTTGTCCTTGTCCTTGAATTGATTAAGGTACCAGCTGAAACTACGTAAAAACACAATCAAAAAACTGTTTTTTATTGACAGGCTAGACTAAGTGTGTGTGTGTATGTGGAACAGATTGAGCGCGGCAATTTGACAAACTGGCGACAGTTATTTGTCAGCTGCAGTGTCATGGAGTGACAGTGGATAAGTAGAATAAGAAGTTAATAATAAATTCATCCCTTGAAAGAAAACCACTTCCTTGTGTCTTTGCTAAAATAAAGGACTTTAAAGGTATTTTAGGTTTGAGTCCACAAAAACTAAAGAAAACAAAAATTTCCCTTCGTTTTTTATCCCTATCCGCTCAGCATTGAAAATAGGGAAAAAATACTCCGAAAATACAAAGGTTAATAAATTTGGTCGAAAATATACTTGGTTTGTGAATGTGCTGACGCAGTTATACAGGGAAAAACTCGCTTTTCATTATCTACCATATTCATTCAACTCAACTAAACTCATATGTATAAAATATTTTCGCCCATTGCTATTTACATAAATTGTGATTAAAACTGTTTAAACTGTAGGTAATATTTAATATAATTAACCTAAGAAAATAGTTCAGATTCCATCCAAGATATATAACTATGTAAGAAAATTCCTAAAATTGACTTTTGTTACTGCTTAATGAAGGTCCTTTTTGGTTAGTTTGGGTTTGTGTTAAGGCATTTAGGAAAATTAGAGTAAATTGTTCAAATTTTGTAAAGGATATTTTTAATTTTCCCTTCATTTTCAAAGGTACTTCGTTGTGAAAAAATTTGAGGTTTGCGTCTTTGGTTTATGGGAAATATTCTTTGTTGTTTGCCAAAATTAACGGATAAAAAATAGAAAAGTTAAGCTATAAAATGAACACAGATACTTATTATGAAGACCATTAAATTTATACTGTAAAAGTGTTTTTGTCATAACCAAAAAGCGATTTAAAACCAAACATTTTTCAAATGATTTAAATGCAATGATAGTTTAGTTATTTAGTTAATTTTATTCTTTATTTACTTTCTATACGTAGTAATTATTTAATATTTTAGATTAAGACTTTTAGTTGCACTTTTACAATATTCTTAGTTCTAAGAAATGATTAATATATTTTGTAAAACGAAAAGTGTTGATTTAGTTGAAAATTTGCAGAAAATTTAATAGATACTTTTTCCAAGGATTCTTAGCGAGGCAAATCGATTTCTAGTAAGCATTTAAACGGGAAAACTGTTTTCTCATTGTTATAAAATATTATTGTAATAGTTTTTAATAAAAATTGTTGTGAAATTGTTGCTGTACTGAATAAAATACCTTTTTCGAGCTTTTCAAGTTGTGGCTTTGTTGTCCTCTTAGTCCTTATATCCATTGTGTTCAATAAAATAATCTGGGAAGCTAAATCTTGAAATTGTATTTTAAATCTGCAAACTAGATCTAATAACTTATGCCTGCTTTAAGTTTCTATTGGTTCAAAAACGTATTTTTATTTTTATATATGTAGTAATTTCGAAAATGAAGGTTTGAGTAGATATTGCTACACTTTAAAGTAGTGAATTTAATTTGCAACAGAAAGTTAATCCATTTATTATTTCCTGCTATAATCAGAGTTTTGCTTCCCTTTAACATAATAAGAAAATTTAATAAATTACAATAAATATTGATGTTGCCTTTGCATTATTTCAAAGTTTTTTTTAAATATTTTTCCGTTATCAAGCGTAAAAATATAAAAGCAGCTCATTCAAAAGATTTTTATAAACAATATTATCAGATGAAAAAGTGTCCTAACTGTCTAGCATTTTCAATCCTTTTTCCCACCTATGTTTCGAGGGCTTTTTTCACTCTCTATCTTTTTGTTTTGCATAAATTTTCACTTTGTTTTTATCAATGTTGGGGAGTCTTAATTTTTGTTTTGTTTCTCCTTTCATTTTGTTTGTGTGCCCTGTTTGTTGTCCTTGTCCCTGTGTCTGAGATTGTTCTATTGAGATAATACATATATATTTTTTCCGTTGACGTTTTTTAATCCTTTACGAACGACCCTTTTTTGTATTCGTACAACTCCTGAGTCCTATGTCCTGTGTGTCCTATGGCCTGGTTGACTGCATACACGCGACACTACGCGCCGCGTCGCGTCGCGATGCGGCGGCCCTGTTGGGACATTTTATAGTTATTGCCGAAAATTCCCTAGATGGTTTTAGCAATTTCTATGCCATTTACATTTTATTTTCTTGTTTTTTTTTTGTTGTTGTCTTTGTAATGTTTGCATGAAAATTGCGGCTCTATTGTTTTATAGTCGCAATGGGGAGTTTTGGTTGTTATTGTTGTTGCCATTGAAAAGAATTGGATAGACATTAGATAGACATGATGTATGCACGGTCTCATACATAAAACCTAAATCGAAAAGTAAGAGTTCTTTTCTGTCTAGCATAAGGCAATAACTGATGGCTTGATGAGTCCTGATGGCAAAGGCATCGAAGGGATTTGAAAGGACAAATGATAGCAATGCATATGACAAAGTAATCAAGTTACCATATTGCAACATGAAGGCAACATAAAACATGTCTAAAAGGATTTGCTCTACTTGCATAAAGTTGTGACAACATAACAGTAATGGAGTATTATTGGAACAGACTTAACAATTTTTATAAACTATAGAGATTCCTCAGATATAATAAACTATTGTCGATGTAAAACGACAGATTTCTGACATCTACATTGTGTTTTCTATTTGACACATAGTATCAAAATCATCTATAATATTAAAAATACATCCAATAATTTCCATTAAAAAACACGTTCCAAAACTAGAACATTTAAATGAAATTCATAACAAGATAATTATATTATATTGAGGAATTGAATTAATCTTCTTATATTATTCTTTTTTAAATCCAATTTTATATTAGTCAAAAATGATTTACTATACTTTTTTTAAATACTCTTTCTAGTTTTTAATAGCATTAAAATTTCATGTTTAAAATCTTTTTTTATTTATAACCAAAATTTGTTTGTTAAGAGAAATTTACTTTGGTATACCTACTTATTTGTGAGACACACACCCAAGGCTTTATTGGTTCTCAATTGTCTTTACCTATTTCTAAATCATATTCATGGATCCATTTATGAGAAACTTATACTTAGGGTTCTGAACATGTTGTAAATAGTAATTTCATCGTTTCAGTTTGCTGTAAAAAGAAAAATACCAATGGCTAATGTAAACTTAACACTCCAGTTATAAAAGAATGTTTAAGAAGACAAAATAATTATGTGAAAAAAAGATGGTAATCTCTGTAAACAACTCGAGAAGATGCTTTTTTAGTTTTTAATGGTGAAAAGATGAATGGAAACTGCCTATTAAGAGAATTGGACAAACAATCATTTAAGAAGTTTATGTAAGCAATCCAGGACTAGTTATAAACAATATTCATTATTTTATTATAATATATATATAAGCGGTTTACTTACTTATTGGCAGTAAATTCATTATTGTTTTAACCAATGCACCGATAGTTATACGTATATTCTAGTCTATAACAATTAGCGCAAATTTTTTTAATTTTTTCATGTTTTATTTTCAAGTCTAGAGTAAAAAATGGGGTCGGAAGTCAACTATACAAACTTTTCTCCCTATTCATTTGAAGGGGAAATAAATTACCCAAAATAATAATAAATTTCCTTGAAACACTGCCCCTTTAAAACAATGACGTCACAAAATCAACCTGTTAGACTTCAGGCATTCTCTTTGTATTTGTATATATATACATAAGTGCGTGTGTGTCACAATGCCAAAGACCTAGTACAAGGCCAGGGAAATATCTACCCCTAATGGAAAAAAAACAGGGGAAATCTACCCTCTTTTGCCAAGCTTCCTGGTGCATTGAACCAAAAGTATACGCACGTTTCCACCAACAAGGAAGGCTAAGGTCAATTGCAGTCAAAGTTGGCGGGGGAAGCACAAACAACGACAAAAAGAAGTCTCAACATTTCCAGTGAGCAATGTCCCACTCCCCAAAGAAACAAGAAAATTACCCATTGAAAATATCCCATTTCTGTTGAATGCTGGCCATCAAAGAACTGTCGGCATGAAGGTCCTTTTCAGTGTTGGTTGGGCTTTGGTAGCACGCGTTTCATATCGTTCGCATATACATGTACGTTCAAATAAGTCCTTTGCGATGAAATTTCGCGTAATTTTTAACGCTGCTTTTGGCCGAGTGTGCGTGTGATTCTAAAAGAAGTGAGTGTGCTATCAGTGTGTGTTTTGTGTGCCTGGTAAAGAACATTCTTTAGCAACTGTGGATTAACATAAAGAATGTTTTTTTTTATTTACCAAGGCTGAGTTGTAGGAAAAAGGAAATACAAGTGTAGTGCTAAACCAAAAAGAAACATAATTTTTCCTGTTTGTGTTTTTTTGTTTTTTTGCTATTTTTTGGATTTACTATGCAAAATTCACTGCGACATGGGCAACTGTTTGTGCATAAAAAATTAGCTAGATAAAAACAAAAGTACACCAAAAAAAAAAAAAAATAAAAAATAGAAAATACCTACGCTAACACGTAAGGCAAATAATGTGCTAACACACACATAGAAGGCATGTGGCATAACCGAGGCGAAAATAATCATAACCGCCTCCAGACGATGACGACGACAACATTACAATGTCTACGAGAATGCTGTTTGGCACGCCGTGACTTCCGTTTCCTTTTCTGTTTTAATGTTTACGTTTTGTGGTCGGAATAGGTTTCCGTCTCGCTTTTGCCCCTCTTTTTCTTACTCTCTCTCTGTCTATCTAACTCTCGGTGTATGTGTGCGAGTGTCATGTGGATTTTTGAGCTAATGTAGTGGCATTTTAGGCGCAACGAAATAATAGATAATAAAAAGTAATGTCGTCTTTTTGGCTTAGCGTAAAATCGCCTAAAGGGAAACAGTCTCCAAGTCGCCAAGACACCAAACCCGTCTTCATCCATGTCTATCACTCTGCCCTGCTTTATCGGCAGTGCGTGCCCACATACGATTACTGCGCCGCTTTTCTTCCGTTTTCCGTTGCTCGTTGCTCGTAATAAAAATCAGTAGGAAATCTTTCTTTTACGCCTAAATGTAGGCAACAACAAGGCATCATATGTCTTAAATTAGATTAAATGATGTGCCATAATGAACATGTGGATCACAGTGGCATGGGAATTGGAGTAGGAGTAAGCGTAGGAGTTCATACATTGTATGCTGGGGAGTATAAAATTTCGCAGGACATGTACATGTATTGAGGCTAAAAGGATACATGCTTGCAATAATGATAAAAGGCAAATATTAGCTTATACATAAATATACAAGTTAAGCTGAATCAGTTTTCTTGTTATTATTATTGAAAAGTAATTTAACCCCAAATGTTGATAAGCTCTGCCTGAAAACATTCTATTAAGTTTGATTTCGATTAGGTTTACACTGTTTCATTGAAAAAGATAATAGATAATAATACAACCAAAAATTTTCACGATTTCACTAAACTCATTAAATGTATTCAAAATCAGTTTACGGTTATGAACAAATTTTTGGGCATTATGGGAAACTTTAAACATTCGTTAAATAAATTCTATAAAAATGTTAAATATTTTTTTCCTTAATTGGTTTACTTTGGAACAATTTTTTATGAAACACGGAAGTAACAATGTAGCGTTAAATGTCGGTTGTTTCCGCTAAAGATTAAAGGTCATTTACTTTTTCGGTATATATGAGTTGATTTTCCACAATAAGAATCTATTTATAATTGATTGATATTGATTACTCATATACAATGCCATTTGATAGATTTAAATCTAACTGTATGGTAATTAATTATATACATAAAGTATTCAAAATATATAGAATCAACAGCAACTATGTCATTAGTTTGACATGAAAAACGAAAATTAGTTTGTATGAATATACATATATTAAAAGAATTATTTTTTATAAAATACGATATAGTAATATATCTTTTACACTTAATAACCGTCTGCGTTTGTAAAGTCACCATTTATAATAGGGTAAAAAAAATTTCATACAGTTGCGACTGGTGCCAACATTATGCATCAATTATTCGTTTCCAGTTACTTTTCTGTCCGGATCTATGCCACATATTAGGCCATTTTCCACGCCCATGGGAACATAAGTAGCACTTGTGGCATCAATTTTTCTACTTCCTTTTGTTTATATTTGCCTTACTTATTATGCAGTAAATGTTTTACCAAAATGTAACCAAAAAGTGAAAATGAAACAATGTGGGATTGGAGTGTCTAATTTTAGACATCGGGAAATTTTTTCTACGTGTTGCAGACTCTTAACAATAGCTTCTAGCCAGCTTTATGTATTTATTTCGTCTCTGTTGATTTTTACAATCAATTGTCAAGAAAAAACTGTACTTGAAATACTCATACAATTCAATTTTCCACTCGTAACAATTAAAGTCTCCAAGCTCTTGACATCCTTCATGCGTATTTCATGTTCCATCCGATATACAGAGTGTGTGTGTGAGTCTCATCCTCACTTCCGGGCGTAAACGGAAGTACTCAAGCAAAAAAAAAAAAAAAAACAAAAAAGAAGCCGAAGCATGTAAAGAAAAAGGCAAACAAATCCAAAATAAACAACATGTGAAAAAAAAAAAAATGCTTACGAAGCGGAAATTAAGACCCACTCCATTCAGTTGGTAGGAAAGCGCACCCCACTCCGCCCATCCCCCAAAAAAGGCAAAGCTGCCAAAAGTTCGCAAACAAACACATGTCTCGGCTTTGTCTCTCTGTTTTCCTCTACTCAGTCTTCGTCTTTCTCTCTGTCTCTGTCTCCATTCTCTGTGTGTGTGTGTAAACAAGCCCAAACATATCACATTTTAATCCGATGTAGTGGAAAATTGCTCAAGTCGGGAAAATTGTTGTTGGCAAGTGAAAGTTTCCTCTTTCTTAGGGAAAGCAAATTGATTATACTCAATTTTTCTAACACATTTAAATAGGACGGCTTAGCAGGGAAAGCGACACGTAATACGCTTTACGTAATTAAAAAGTTCAATGTTTTATCCTTAGCTTGCTTCGTTACCTTACGTATCTTAATCCTTACAAATGTCCTTAGGTGTTAAATTTAATAGTCACGCCAAGTAAAGCTGATACGTGACCATATCTTCCCCATCGCTCTAGTTAATTTATGAAGAACCTGTGCGAAATGGGAAAATATGTTTGTGACCAGCTTGACAATGACTCGACTGTCGAGGTAAATTGCTTCTCTGCCTTCTCTCGCCCTTCTGGGCATAAACTTAAAATTAGTGTAAATTGTCTCTGAGGCGGTGCCTATAAATATGCAAAGGTTTTCATTCTCATGTCACTGTTGAGGGGCGGGGCAGGCCATTTCATTAATGAAGAAACAAGTTGTTTCTTGAGCTAATCAGTTTAGGGTACTCTCATTTTGTTGTTTATGTTGATACATTTTTGTTAGCTGTCTCACTTATTTCCCTTCATTTGATTTTGATTTATTTTTTCACTGGGCTTATTCTGTATCTTTTTTTAATTCTTTCCATTTCATTTAATTCGTTGTATCATTATATTCATTGGGTATTATTCTTTTACCTAATTCTCCATTTTTTTCTTAAGCTTTCTTTTTTACTTTCTATCTGTAGTTGTATAATTTTTTCATTAAAAGGGTTTTTTCGCTCTTTACAAATTGTCCATTCTTTTACATATTACTTACTTAATTTTATTTTTCTCTTTATTTCTTTTGCACTTTACGTTCTTTACTATCTCTTATTCTTTGATAATAATCAAGATGAACAAAATATAAGCTTAAAATTTACATTAATAAATGAACTAGAAGAATTAAATGAAATAAAAAACTAAGAATGTAAAGAGAATCATAAGTAAATGAACTATATAAAACAAAACACAATAGAGAAAGGTTTTCAAAATTGTAGAATAAAGGTTTAAAAATTAAAAAGGAAGTTGTGCTTCTATTATAAATGGTTTTTGAAAAATTAATCAAGAATCGTTGACAAAAGAATCACAAACAAAATGAAAACTAACTAAATAGTCTTTAGTGTTTTCTTTTAACAATTAATATTAAAAATATTTTTACTATTAAGAACTTATATAAGTCGAACTTTTAAACGGCTAATGACTTCTTTAGCTTAGTCGATTTTAAAATGTGCCTTGAACATACTCGGCATAAATCTAAAAACACATTTTTATACCTTGTCTATTTTATTTTCTATCTGATTCAAGTATTTTTATACCACATTTATTGAATTATAAAAAGCTGCTTACCTTCCTCATTTAAATCCCCTTCAATCTGTTAACGTATTATTAAAAGTTTATTTTTCTGAGTAATAAAATATAAGAAATATCATAAGGGCTGCAAATCAATAACTAAGTAATATGCTTTATGTAGGGCATTCAAAACATTATTCTGTACATAATTCATGAATATTCCATTTACGATTAAAAGATATAAAAACATTACATTTACATTTAATATTAGCCTACCAACAAATTTCTCATTTATATTCTTTGAATAAATCTCAACCTGGGCATAGAGTATCATCAGGTTTAGTTCACAAAATTTACATATTCCATATTGCTGATTCTCCTGTTGCCTAGTTTTCTTTTTTTAATGTTTGTTTTCATTTTTTGCTTCTACCAACTTTCTTTATTTTCGTTACGAAAAACGGCCAACATAAATTGTCTATAGCTGTCATACTTTTAGGCATTTAATAAATTTTATGACTGTGAAAAAGAGAAATCGAGTGGCCTTCTGCTGTTTTTACGCTGTTTTGCTTTGCTTTCATTTCGCTTTTCTCTTTCACGGGTTCTTTTTTCCTTTTCTGTTTTTTGGTTTTTAATAACATTCGTCGTTGTCGTCTGTGCCGTTGTCCGCCTGGGGCTAAGGCTGTCTTTTCCTTTTTTTTTCTTTTTTTTTTTTTTAATTCTACTTCCACTGGCATTGGTTCTCCTTCTGTGAATTGCAAATATGGGTATTTATGTGCTATGCTGCTTGTTCCTGGCTGATGCTCCCCAAAGTATGCAACAATCTTTTATATGAGTTTATTATGTATGCTTTTGCTTAAAACATACAATTTCCTCAAGCGATTTCCGTTTGCACTGATGAGTCTTATTAAATTGAAGACCAGGCGTGGGGCAATAATAGAGGGGATATGCGGTGATATCCTCCCCTCACTGCGTTGCTCGTTAACTAACAAAAAATATGAGTACTTTTTGCAAATTGCTCTTTAATTGAATTGCGCATAGATTTTTCTTCAAGATTTTAGTTCTTTTTTCGTCCTTCTTCCCTTTTGCATTGTTTCTTTCCGGTTAAGTAGTGGGAGTGGGAGGAGTCCAAGACAAATTTCACGACGTGCCAAAACTTTACTTGACGCCTCTTCGCTTGGGGTTTTTCAACGTTTTTACCAACTTGCGGCATAACTCAAAAGTCTTTAGAAGTGTTTGAAACTGTCATACGCATGTATAGTTCTTCTTTTTTTTCTCCTCCCCTACCCCATTCTATGCTGTTCTCTTTTAATGCCCTACACCAACAGCAACAACAACGACAAAGACAGATACTTTGCCACTTTATTATACTCTATGTTTAAAAGGTTTGGGTATCAGACATTCTTTATGACGATTCTGTTGTGGCTTATTAAACTGTAAAACTCTAAATTTAGTTGAAACACTGCATTATTTATGCAATTTATTTACTTAAATGCTTTTTAATATGCCTTAACCTGGTGCAATCGCAAAGCTCCAAAAGAGATCCTTTTTATTACGAATTTACAATAGTTCAAATTTAAGTAAAGTGGACGCCAAAAGGTCATGAATACGTTAATTTATTCATTTGTTAAATTTTTATTGATTTTAACATTTTGGATATGTGATCTAAGTAGTGCTGGGCTTTTCTTTTAAGTGTATCCAAACCATACAGTTTATTAGAAATCAAATAAAATCTATATATAGTATACACAAATATTAATATAATAATATATAAATATTTCAGAATGATGAAATAATAATCGAACATTTTTAGTCTGATTAAATCGTTTGGCTTTTAAAAATTGTCTAAAAATAGAATTAGGAAGAAATCATTGATCCTAAATTTTTGAAATATTGTATTTAATAAGAAAGAAACTATTTATTATTAATTTTGGAATCCTTATTTTTTTCATGTAACTTTTCAAAGTTTAGACTAGTAGAAAATTTGATTATGTATAGTTTTTATACTAAACTAAATTTAGAACTTATTAATTAAGTGCTCGAAAATATATTGAAAACTAGATTCCATTTTTAAGAAATATGAATTTTAAAGAAAAGTTCGCTTAAACCAGTATATTTTTTTTTTTAGATTTTCTTGTTTAGAAAACAAAAGTTCTGGAATATCTTTAATATTTTATAAGAAATCTGAAATCACTTACAACTTAGTTTAAATTCTAAAGAGCATTTGGACTTTGCTATGATTACATTTTATACAGTTGACCAGCATTTGGCAGGTTGGTAAGAGTAGATGATCAAAGCATTGGACAAATAAAGAAGGAAGAAAGGGCAAACAGAGAAAGAAGAATGGGCGCACGCTCTTATTTTCTTATGTAAGGCGGACCAAATGGAAAGCATTTCTAAACCAACTTGTTGGAGGAGAGTTCAAGAGTGGGTTGCTGAGGGGGCCGGAATGAGATTGAGTGCAAATAAAATGATGTCATGAAGTGGCAGCAGTTAGAGTTTTTGGATGGCAAAATCGAGGGGATGTGGAAGCTAAAAGCGCCGCAATGCATGCTCCACTTTATTTCAGCTATCAACTCGTAAAGTTTGCGGTTTGATGGCCAAAAGGGAACAAAGTAGAAGGTGGTATATAACCAGAGTGAGATGCAGAGTGGGAGAGTAGTAAAGTAGAAGCAAAAGGCAGTGATTTTTCTGCACGAACTGCCAGAGACCGCAGCAAACATGCGGCTTTCAAAAACTTCAGGGTACAGAGCAATTACAACAATAAAAACAACAACAACAAAAGCAACACCAAAGAAAGAAAGAAATAAACAAAAAAAAAAAAACAAAGTGAAAGAAGCTGTAAGAACTCAATGCACAAATCTTGACAAGTATTTTGTCAACTTTTCCCAGTAAAGGACTGGCATAGGACAGAGGACTAAACTAAGTGAATGAGGGAAAAGTGTTGAACTTTAAGTGTTGCTTTACCTCACTTTGTTTTTAGTTGTTAGAAGCTGAGAGTCCTTATATAGAGCATTGGCCTTGTAGTTCAACTAATTAGCTTGATTCTGGCCATACTCGGCCAGCCAATTTAATTTCAGAATTAACATTTTAATTGCAAAATTTTCAGAAAATAAAATAAAATAAAAAGTCAGTTGGTAATGAAGTAAGTTGCCGACTACCTTGGTAGTGCTCATTTTATGCCATTTAATTTTATCATGCGCCAACAATTATGCAACTTGTTGGCCCTCTACCGACGACCCAGTTGCCGCCTGGCCATTTTCAATTTGCTTGGCAATAAAACTTTTTCCATTTCGGTTGAGCCTAGAATTTTCTTCCATGTTTTTTTTTTTATTTCCTGTTGTTGTTGCCCGTTTTCCTTTTATTTGTTTGGTCATTGTTTTGTAGCTATAGTTTGTGCAGCTCAGTGAAATGGCATTTTATTTTGAGTTGCGTCTTTAAGTTGGTTAATATGAAAATTAAAGTACAATTTAGGGGACTTTCTTATATTACATTCTTCTTGCTAGATTTTCGGTCAACACTTTATAACTTTATTTTTTACCTTGGTTGGAATATATATCCATAAACAAATATTTAATTTTATTTCTTATTTTGGCAAAATATCCAATGAAATGTTAACATACTTCTAGAAATGTTTATATAAGTTAGAAAATGTTCTTTCTTTTATTTAGTTTAGATAAAAAAAATTTGCGAAAAACAATTGAAGTGCTCTTAGTTTCTCTACTACTTTGGGAAAGAGAAACTGAAGTCCTCTGAAGTTCTTCGACTACTTTTCGTTGATTTGGTTTTTGTTCATTTTATTTTCCACTTTAGATATTTTCTTTGTCTACAAATTGATATTTTATTTTCATATTTTCTCATGTGCCATTGCCTCTCTTTTACCATTTTAAGGGGGTAATCAAATGTAAAACTCCATTGAACACTTCGACACATATTTGAATAGTATTTCTGCCAGCATACAAACATGTTTCTCTTCTCGTTACCAATACGGAAAAAAATAAATAAAAATATTTTTTTTTTGCATTTTCATACATGTGAAACATTTTATGTTTAGTACACAAAATGTTTTTCCTATAGCTTTTTACTTTTTTTTTTGTGTGGTTGAGGAAATATCTACAATTCTTCAATGTTTTAATCAATAAACAAATTTTAAGTTAGCGATAAAGGGATAGATGAAAATTTAAAAATTTAATTGTGGTTTTCTATTCAACATTTTTTTTTGTGAATACAAAAAGTAGCTGAAGCGGAATAAAATCAGAAAATTAAAAACGACATAACTTTGATATTTCATTAATGTTTCTCAGACTTTATGGAAAATTTCAATGAGAAAAAAATATTTCCAATTTTGCCAGATTGGAAATTATACAGCATGAATAAAAATTGAAGCACAAGAATTTTATTAGAATACATTTAAATCAACATGGGGGTTTAACTTCTTTAAATCGCATACTAAAAAAAATTTTAATGGTTTAAATACATATAGTTATTTTAAAATTCATAAAAACTGTCAATAGTGTCATAATATTTCAAATTATTTCTGATCATCTTTATAGATGAACTTGTTTTCAAAGAGGTATCCGACGTAGTTTAACTATGATCACTCTACTACCATTCTTTTCTAAAATTTGTTGATTTTTTGATATTGTTAAATAACACCGTTAAATATTTTTCTCCCTCAATATTAATTGTTTTAAAACTAAATAAAAATTGGTTTAAACCAATATGAAAAATACTGCAACCAATAAAAATTTCTCAATTTCTTTATTCCAATATTTCATATCAAATCAATTAAAGTGAATAGTTTAAAAACCGTTTGCAAATCGGTTCAACTTTAGCATGAACTATTCCCATCTACCTGGACACTCAGATTTGTTAGCAATTAAAAATTTATAACCTGTAGAGAAAGAAACAGAAAAAACTAACACACAAACAAAACATATATATTTCTATGAAAATATTTTTAAACCATTTTATTTGTGGTTTTTGTTGCATATTTTTCTTTTTGGTATATCTTGGGGCAAAAATGAAAAATTTTCTCTGTAGCAACATGCAACTTGATGAAAATTTTGCATTTCTAAAACTTTGTGGTTAACACTTTTATCATATTTAAAATCAAGGAATTGAATTTATGATTCTTTTTCTAAACTATTGTATGAAAGAAACTTTTAAATATTTTGTCTAAGCTTTTAAAGATTTGCCCTTCATGCTTATGAAAAATCATTTTATGGGAGAAACTTGAGGCATTCTTTAGTTGGTCTGGCCTTTTGGCAGCTAAACGATTTTCTCTGGCTGTTAATTGCTTTTGTAGACAAATTATAAAGCACTGGAGTTGCCCTTTTTTCATTTCTTTCTTTTACATTTTTTGCTTTTTTTTTGGGGGTTTTGTTGTGTTGAACACTTCAAAACCAGACATAAACTCCATGGTTCGTGGTTGTTTGCCTGTTTGAGGGTCAGTTTTAATTTAACTTTGACATGCATCAGCTCAGAAATCCAATTACAAAACAAATGTACACAGAGAGTGACCTTTTTTTTTTGTTTTTTTGTGGACTAGCAAAAACCCATTAACGCCTGTGTAATTTTTTTTTAGTTGAAGATTTATGAAACAAATGAAATATGATATTAAATTAACTAAAAAAAAAGAATGAAATAATAACAAATTGAAAAGCGCAAAAAGTAGCGAGAATGAATGAACGTAAATCGGATCGCAATGCCAACGAGGAAGAGAAGACGCAACAATATTTGGGGGCCAAACCGAAGCAGAGGCAAAAGAAACATCAAATGCCTTTGCCCTATTCCAACTACATGGAGTTGGAGTTTAGCCAAATGGTTGAGAACCATCACAAGCATAACGAAGATGAGGAGTCTTTAGCTAATCAACAGAATCGGCTGCCTGTTAGCTATGCCACCAGCATAGTTGGCCGTCAACAGTCACCGCCAGGGTATAGAGAACCGCCTCCGCCCACTCCGCCCCCATTATCTCAAATACCCTCGAGAGAGTCCCGACTTTTACATTCGGCTCCAAATACGCCGAGTCGTGGCAAAGTTGTCTTGAGTAAGAAGGAACGAAAAGAACTGAGTAAACAATTGGGATTGGATGAGTTGGGCACCGGTGGTGGGGGAGGTGGTAGTGCTCATTCGAGTCCTTATAAAGGACGTGTGAGTGAGCTAAAAAATTGTATAGCTCGAGGTCTATTTGCCACACTACATCGTGGCTCACATAAGAATCTTCAGCAGCAGCAACAGCAACAACAGCAAGAGGAAAGATTGCCCCACCCATCCAATCAGGATATATCAAATAATCAAGAACTATCTCCTCCACCGCCAGCACCAGAACTGGGCAATAATAATGAGGATTCCCTGGCGGATTATAGTCAGAAATTAAAGAATCTTCCTGTCCGACAGCGTAAAGTGGCCACTTCTCATATGGATAATTATTGTCTCTTCGATCCCGTCGATTTTATCAATGAAAAAGCAATGCGTTATCCCAACAGTAATCCCTCTACTTCTGCCCACCATGGCCTTAGAGATCCGCTGTTCAGTTCACGACAGCATTTGGTTTGCGAAGATGAAGAGGAACTTGTACCCGAAGTCATTTACGATAATGAGGAATTGGATTTGGAACTGGATGATGAATTAGAAGAAACCATAATTATTGAAACATCTGCACTACCAGAAAGGGAAACCGAAGCGGAACTTCCTATGCCTCCAAGTTTTGATCATCATAATTATTTTGTCATAGAACCAGGAGATTTTGAAATGGATATTGGCATACCAAATCCGTATACCAATGAACAATTGGTTAATGCCAAATTGGAGCAACAGAATCTTGAAAAGCTTTTAAATAATTCCAGCATGTCAAATAGCCAAGAATCTAAAGATACGGAAACAACATCAACGGCTCTAGTCGAATCTTCGACGTCCTCAACATCGGCAAGTTCAAGTGGTAGCTCTTCAAATCCTGTGAAAAAGAAACTTACTTTTCTAAATCTTTCACCATTTCGTGTTGGTGGCAAGAAACTAAGCGAGAAATCCACTCTGGATCAGCGTGCCATCTCGGAATTGGTCAGCACGGATCATATGCTACATTTGCAACATTTACTACAACAGCAGCGCAAGGATCAACGATCTCACACAGTTCCCATTGAATCGAATTATGTTTTGTTTAATCCTGGACCAGTACCGAGTCGTCATGTTCAATATAAAATACGTAAATCGAGACCTCTGTCCACACACAGTGATGCTGATAGTGGATTTCTATCACCTTGCTCTCCAGATGAACTAAGAGCTAATCCTACAATTTTGGTCTTGCAGCAATGTGATAGTGTTCAGGGTTATATTGAGGTGAGTTTTTACATGTTTTTCAAACAAATGTAAATGTTTTTATACAAAGGAAGACAATAATTAATGGTTGCCATTTATATTTGTGTCTTCTATAATTGATAGATTATAGGAATAATAAATGATAAAGTTAATTCATTTTAAAAAAAGAACACAATTTCTGTTCATTTTCACTTCACTTTGATTAAGTGCTTTCGCTTCTTTTTTTTTTTTTTTTGTTGTTTGCCCACGTGTTTTGTTTCCACCTTCAGTTTTACAGCTGATGTCTGAGAGCTCCCCCAGTGGTTTATTCACCACTTCCTGCTGCGAACATCTAGTATTTACAATCCATTTACTTTTGTGACTAAACCAACCCCCACACACACACACACACGCACACACACACTTGCAATCAGCAATTTGAAGGTGAAAAGAACTGCACTTGACACTTCACAGGCACTTCAAGTGAATGCGCCAAAAAGTATGCTTCAGTTGTTGCCTGCCCTCTTTCATTCTGGCCGTTCATTAGATGGATGGCCAGACTATTACAACAACCAAGCATCCAACAGAAACAACAAATATATACAAATAACCCAGAGGGAAAATTTCAATTCTGAATGCTGATTTTGGTTGCTGTTTTTGTTGTTGTTGTTTTTTTGCCTCAAAGCGAAAATTTACAGTGAAGCATTTTAATTTACAAATGATAGAAAATGCCTGTGGCAAGTGCAGAGAAATTGAATAAAGAAAGAGAGAATGTGAGATGTGGTGTAAGTGTAATTGTGTGTGTGTATGTTTGTTGTTCGCGAGTGTGGCAAGTCAGTAACTCAACACCATGGCAACAATTTTTAATTCAATTCCATTAAAAGTCGTCGAAAGATTGCAAGTAAACAGCTGGTGCGAAAAGTATTCTTCTCTCTCCCTCTCTCTTTCTGTCGCTGTCTCTTTTCCTTTTGTTTGGCAGAGCGTAAAACTAATGAAGCGAGCAGCGAATACGCTAGGATTGATTGCTCCCTAGAGGCAACAACGGCAACAGCAGCAGCAGCAGCAGCAGCCACTTGACGCTTGAAAGAAAACAGCAACAGCAGCAGCAGAAGCAATAACTGGGGGAGGAGCAGCAGCTAAGTTGATGCAATCACCAGACCAAAAACCCAAAATCCAAAAACCAACCCACCCCCACTCTCCCTTAGAGTTCTCAATCCAAACTGGAATTCCTGCAAACTGCAGTTTCATGGATGTTTTGATAATTTATATTTACGGCAAAAAGGGGGTTGCTGCGAGCAGAATGGGAAATTGCTCACAGGGATCTGTGGGGGTGTAGTTAGGGGGAGATCAACGGCAGTAGCACTCCCCGGGGTTGATTCAAGATGCATAATAAGACTTGTTAAGTTGCCCGGTCGTTAAGATAAGTGAGCCGGCAAATGGCGACAAGTGCGACAAAACTGAACTGAACATGAACATGCCGCAATCGTAATCATTACCAGCTTAAGATATGCGAATTATATTTGGTAGCACAGATACCCCATATATTGCATAGGTACATTAAGGGTGTGATTATGTGCGTAAAGCTTGAGGCTAAAAGAAAACCCAAAAGGTTTTTGCCTAGATTTTCTCATTAGAGAATTAAAAAATTGTATAAAAAGTAATGATTTTGGCTTAAAGTGGGGAAAACTCATTACGAAAGTAGTTATTTTTTACTTTTAAAGTAAATGTCAATTTTTTCATGACCAAAACATTTTGAAATCCTCGTTTTATAGTTTTGGGTAAGGAGTTTTCTGTCGTTGGACCCTTACGGAAGTTAGTTGGAATGCTTTAGAAAGAGTTTTGTAATTTTAAACGCCAAACATTAAACATTAAAAAGTAACTGACGAGATTTAAAATTTTAGTTAATATGGCCACACGGGTCAATTCAAAAGTTTATATAAAATACAGAAACAAATACATATACAGAAAATAATAAAAATTTGTTAACTATGTATTATGGACGGACCTCGTTTAAAAATAATATTTTATTTTCAACAGATAAATTTTCTACATCATTGTAATCAAGTTGCTAGCTATTTCCATCTTATATACTACCACCAGCTAAAAGAAAATTTAGATAACCCCGTTTGACCTTTTATAGAGCCTGTAAACAGATCGTATTAGTTTTTAGGGGAAACATGAGGGTAGATACAGGTGAAACTGCATTAATAGTTTTCATTGTCACGAGAGGGCTGACGCTAGCAAATCTTATAAACGGTGGTGAGTTGCGATTGAAGTGTTCCGACCTTTCTATAACCTAACTGCAGCTGAGTTATACACAGCTGTTGAACAACTAAGGAAGTAATATAAAAGACCAAAGCTAATTATAAATAAAAAAAACTTCATTACTAAAAGTAAATTTTTGAAATGCCTGCGTAATTTAGTTCAATGGTCTTAAACTTGATTTCTTTTAACTGAAATTTGAAATTCAAATTCATTTTAGAAATTTCAACCATTTGGTCCATACACTTTTGCAAACAAATTTTGATTGGAAAAATATGCAGTAGAGAAGTTTATTTGAGAAAATTGTGCTTGGTTTGCCTGAAGTTTTATGACCTAGTAACTGGTACTTTAAGCCAATATACCAACAAACGACCATGTCACTCTTGGACATTTTCTATTTCTCGTATCAAAGTCAATCCAAACAAAAGCATTTCCAATTTATGCAAACGGTCACATTGACAAGGAGCAGGAGCTTGCAAAACCATAAATTACAGTCTTGCCCAAATGTTTGTACTCCACCCAATATCCATTCGATGAATACCCACTTTTAATCGTAGCTCAACTGCCAGTACTCCATTCCCATTTAGTGACTTTGCCAAACTCCGTTCATTCTCATTCCTATCAAGCCTCAAGTCTCAATTGGAAATTGCAACAGCACTGAAGCATGCAATTTCGAACATAGACCCATTTTCCCGAGCCAATGCCACTGTTGTTTTGGCGATTCTGCCAACCCTGAAAATCCTCTCGTCTAGGCAAAAAGAATTTGTCGCGAGGCGCTAAGCTGTCAACTGTCAAGCATAGTTGTTGTCCTGCCTAGTAAAACCACAGTCAGATGCTGCGAGCATACGGAGCAGCCATCGAAAAAAGGGGTTGATTATGCGTTCAATTTCATTCGATGCATACCCGAACAATTTTCTCTCCCTTAAACTGGCAATAAATGTTCAATGCACTTTATAATTATCCCCGGTCCATTGGTGAATGTGCATTGAATGCTAGTGCCATATGTGCGAAATTGTACATAATTATGAATGGTTGGGATTTATACAAAAATTATTATTTTTTTTTCACAAAAAAAAAAAACACAATGAGAAAGAGAAACAAGTTATATTAAAGTGTGGCTACGATACTGATAGTTGACTTTGCTATACACTAATTTTAGTTCACACAAGTAAACAATTTTTTGCAATAAATAAACAGAATTTACAAAATAAAAATACGTTTTTGTGGTATTTCTTAGAGAGAAGAAATATAAATGAAATGTATGTATATTATAGCATAGTTTCTGAATACGACATTACGACATTATGTTCTCTAAGAGAGTATTCTTGATACTACATATTCTATGAAGTTATTTGAAGTTATAGTCAAATCCGAAGTTATGATAGAAACAAAACAATTTTTCTTAAACTAACATGAGGCTTGGTTTCATACTTTAGTAATTAACAAATTTTTTATCAATTTTAAAATATTATTTCTTAGGTTTAACTGAGTCGACTTAGTTAAGATTTGCTATGAATCTTTTTTTGCATTTGTCTATAGCAAATTTCAAATCATTTTTTATTATTTTTCAAATATTTGAGGTTTTTCAGTTTTCGATGGTTTTTAAGTAATTAGTTTTATATCAAAAATTAGTATCTTTTTACCTCTAGGCCGGAACCATTATTTAATTATGGAACTTTTAATAAGTCGTCAAGAAACATCCAATAAGCTAAGCAAGTTTTGTTTTAAATAAGACTAGCTGAATTAATTAATTATATTAAGTCAATAAAAACAGATTTTTATAATCGATTTCAATAAACTTCCCGTCAAGATTAATTTCACAGTATAACTGAAATGAAATCACAAAAAGTTAACTATTTTAATCATTTACATTAAACTATTAATCGCATTTAAACATCAGTAACTTTATGTAAATATTTTTTAATATTATCGTTAAATTTTTTTACATTTCCTAATGTTCCATTCAACTTTTTCTTTTATAAAAACATTCTCATGATTTTAATTAACACTACAAAAAACAACTTAACGAAATTGGTCTATCCGTAATGCGATGACCAAGTGAAATATAAATTCATTTATATATAAATATATAGATAGATATGATTGTTGCTTCTGCTGACATTCATACTTTTATGTACTTGTAAATCTTTAATTCTGTTTGACAGCTGATCAACCTATACTACTTGTTAGGGCATTAAAAACTATTGGCAAATTGCATTTCTCACTGAAGCGGATTTAAAATCATATGCAACAGTTATTTCTCACACAAACCAATTCGGAACTATTTTAAATGAATGAAAACCGCAAACAAAAAAAAAATACAGCATCAACTGAGGGATGCAAATGAAAGGGGAAAAATGTGAAATGCGAAAATATAAAATCCTCTTTTTTGTTTTTGCAATCAACAATTATAACAAGCAAGTTGATAAGCAACTGCCACTGTCAATATGGTTAAAATGTCGCTTCATTGCCACGCCCATTAAGCGGCAATTTATATTGAAAACATTTTCTACAGGGCATTGCGTTTCCCTCTTCCTCGCTGTCTCTCTCTTTGTCTGTCTTTGTATCTTTAGTAAAAAATATAATAATGTATATGGTTTAATATTCCGCATTAATTTTATGGCCAGCTGAGCCGCGTCCAGAGGCAGCAACGGAAAACTTCAGAGGCTGAAACAGATGGAAAAGCCAAAGAGGCGTTTAATGGAAGCCCAGCAATGTTATTAATGCTTCATTCTGTGCCCACATGTGACGTAGACGAGTGCGGGGACAAAGATGGGAAGCGGAACAAGAACGACAACGACAACGAAGGAGGATTTCCTTCGATACTTAAATGCACATTTCATATTTTTACTTCACGCTTTAAGATTTCTCAACGGCTGCTACTGATGTAGACCTTCTTCCACTACGTTTTGGTCCACTTTAGTTGTTGCTGTCGTTTAGTTGCCTTCGCCATGAGAGACTTTAAAGACCCAGTTCGTTCTATTTTTCAAATGCATCCCTGACAGCTAAATGCGTTGCACTTATGCTTAAAACATATCAGACCGGCGTAGACAGCACTCAAACAGACATACAGACAGACAGACAGACTTTCAGATGGTGCAAAAGATACAAATGCAAGGCAAAAGTGTGTTGCATACTGCTTGGCGTATTGCGTATTGCAATTTTTGGGGGAGAAATGAGAGAGGATTAGAGACAATGGGTGAATCTTCTGACACAACGAAGATCAGTTTCTCTTTTAAGACCAAATCCATTTTAAATATAGTATGATATACTTAATTGAAATTATGAAAACAATTTAAATATAAAACAGGAAATCGTGTCAAAGAAATTTTTTTTGCAAAATTTTTAACCACATATAATATATGTATATCTCTTCTACTGCTTTATTTAATTTTGTCAGTTTAACGAATAGAAGTAACATTTATGTATGCTTAATTAGACCAAAATATATCTTATATTATATTTAATATGATATTCCTTCTCAAACTTTTCAATTTTGTAGTCTTATTAACTAACTATTTAGCCAATTTTCTGTTTCTGATTATTTTTCTACTTGATGATTCATTTCCCAATTATTCCTTACAAATCGTTTTGAAATAATTTGGAATAGTATTTTTTTTTAATTCTATGATAGACGTATCAGAAGTATTAAGTATTATTAATAAGTATTATAACTCTTTAAAGGGTAAATAAGATACTTAAACTAAAAAACTTTTAGGTCAATGACACATATTTAATTTACTTTATTTGTTAATTTACTCGAAGGCAAATTATATTACATTTAAAGTAAAGTGTCATAGGGACTCACAATTTTATATTTAATTTATATATACATATGTACTTAGACATATTTTTAAAAATAGAAACTAAAGTAGAGATTTTATCCAGAGTAGCAATGGTTGAAAATTTGCTTTAATTTTTTAATTTAAATAATTTAAATGCACCAGAAATGAACTCAAACTAAGTTTTAGATGGGGAATTTCTTAACTCACTGTTAAAGGTATATCCATATTTCATTTTTATAAAATTATTTAGAGCGTTCCTTTTTTATGCGAAATTTCAGCTTCATTCCTTTACTAAATAAGGTTGTCAACTTGTGGATATTATTTTATAATAATCATGACAGATTTATAATGTCCTCAGTTCCTGTTAGTGTACAGCAAGGACAACCAACAGGCTGTGTAGAAAGTTTATATATCCATTTGCAGTTGTTTTTGTTGTTGTTCTAGTTTTTGCTTATGGGATAATCGGCGAGTTTGGTTGAAGCTTTGGAGTTAGCAACCTTCTCCTAGTTTAGACATCCTATTACTCCTCCTTTCGCTCCCACTGTTACCAGTTTTACTCTACGCTTGTCTGGTTTGTCTTATTCCAGTGAAAAATTATAGTCATAATTTTTGGCCACTAACTGCAGGCTGGCAGGCTTCCCAAGTGAGAGGGTGAATCCGTGACAGTGAGAAAGGGGAATTGCAACGATAGAGTGTTTGGTGCTGCCGTAGCATACTTTTCGGCGCTTAATGCATATTTTAAACTACTTTTCCGGCCATGGGCTATGGCCATGCGCATTTTTGGGCGTTATTGGCAAATTTATTTATTAAATTTTTGCCAGCTGCCTTACAGTTGACTGCACTGCGCTCGGGGGTTTTATATTTTCATTTTTTTTCTTGCTTTTTTGGTTATTGTTGCTATTCCTCTTGTTTGTGCAACTAATTAAAAAGTTTTTTTCCAGCTTGCAGCTAAGCCAAAAATATGCAATTAATTACTCAACTTAGCCAGCTCACAAGTCAATGCCTAAAGTAATGTACGTGCATACATATATACATATTTAAATAGGTAGTTTTGTACTTTCTATACGATGTATCTATTAAATAATTGCATTGTTCTGGCATTTGCTTAAGATGAAGATTTATGCAATTATTTACATTTTCCTTTTGCTTATTTTTGTGTTTGCTTTTGTGCATTTGAAAGGTAGCACAAAACATTTGCAAATAAATCAGTGAAGGAGTGTAAGATACAGTGGCAAGGTAAAGGGGATAAAATAAAGGAAATGCCATTGCCAAGAGACCAAAGAAAAAGATAAACTTGCAAACAGCTTATACAAATGTGACTAAAGGAATAAAAGCAAAACTAGCAAGCAAAAAAATAAAAAATAAAATAAAGCATCGGAAAACAAGGTCTGAGCTGAGATCTAAATGTTGCCTGGGAAACTCTTTCTTTAACTCAACTTTTTCTGTTTTCCATCCTTTGCCAACTAAATGCTGATGACTCCGAGAAGTTAAAGCATGCGATAAGAGTTTTCAGGTGAAAAAACATTCTTAATATTGTAAAAATATTTTTCGATTTTCAATGGTCCAAAATATTTGTAAAAATTAAAAAAAATATAGAATATACATATATAAAAAGAAATAACTACACAATAATATAATATATATATTGTTCAGCCAACCGAGCAACAAATAAAAAAGTTTTCCTCATATATTTAATTAACTTAAGTGAATTCCATTAAATAATCCCTTATTAAAATTTATTCTCACTCCAACATTCTCTTTCTTTTTGTATCTTCTTCTGCAGAACTACCAATTTTATTCCCATAGTCTTATATACCCCATTATAAAGTTTTTGATTTAGTCTACAAAAATATTGTTTGCATAACTTTTAGCTGTGAATGGACAAAAAGAGTTTGGCAAACAACAAAAAGAAAGCATAAAATGGAGTAAAAGGAGAATGTGCAACAGAAAAGATGAAACTTTCTTTACGTTTCATTTTTGCATTTCCATTACCATTTCAGCTCTTGAGCAATGTCTTCACTTTACTTTACTTTTGATTAAGTTTTCTTGAAGTTCCTTTCCTCTACTAGCTTTATAAATGGCATTTTAATATTTTTTATTAAAATTATTTTTTATATTTAGTTAAAGCACTAATTAGAGCAACAATAAAAATCAAAAAAAAAAAAAAAGCAAAGGAAAGAAGATATGTAGTTAAAGCCCGGTAACCCTGGTGATAAGAGTTATAACAAACATGAGAATTTATGATGGGGCATGGAGCCAACTGGGGCTCATCAATAAGGGTGACATAAATGCCATAAAACTAAAACAAAAGCCAAGCAAATAAGTTGATGAAACAGAACTTTGAATACTCTTGCACAACCTTGATGTTAGAAATGAATATGATTTGTGGTTTGGTTGAACTTAGTTGTAAAACTAAATCATTTATAGTTATATGTATATGTACATTGATAACAAATTGATCGAACTAGTTGTTGCTAAGTTTTTCTATATTATTTATTAATAATTATTCTTTTTATAATATTTTTTTTAATAATTTGTTTGTATTTGCAGAAGTTGTAATAGCTGAAGAAATTAGACACCATCTCGTCTCAAAAAAACTTCCAGTTTGGACAGATTATTTCTTTGGAATAATTAGTAGTTTTATAATGTGGCTTCTATATGTTATTTTTGACTATCCTTCGAATTAATAACTGCCATATAAACAATTCAGTTTCTCACTAGTTGCAATTAAAAATTTATATTCCTTAATAGTGCCAAAATGTGTTTCCTTTGTTCGAATATGATGTTAATATTATGATACCCTTATTGAAAAAGGGTATTGGAAAACATTTGTAGACCTTTTGTGAGAAATTAATAACCTGGTTTACTTTTTTTCCTTTTTTGCTGTCCTTTTGGGGGTTGGCTTTGGTTTTTACGGAGGGATTTATTTGCCGGAAATAAATATTAGCCGCAGTCAAACACACTTAAGCCTACATATACACACACACACACACAAAGAAAAATACATTGAAGGCGACTTCCCGCTGTCCCTTTGAGTCCTTGATGCCATTTATAGTTTTTACAGGATGCTTTACACAGGCTTAGAGCTTGCTTTACACACAGTCATACACACACACACACACACACACACACGTTGGTTCCCATTCACAAGACCCTCATGATATATGGCATGCCATAATTGATTTTGTATTGGCTTGCCATTTTCTTTGGCCTTTAAAGGCATGAGGAAGGGGAGGGTACACATATTGAATTTCAAAGAGTTTGAACATTTTCTCTTTTCTATCAATCAATGTGTGTGTGTATGTGTTTGTCTCTAAGATATTTACACTTATCCGTTTTACGTCAACTACAAGTAAAATCAAATTAAAAATTTTATATATAGTAAAAATTCAAGAGAACCAGCAGAAGAGATAAAAAAATAAACCGAAATATAACCCCCTCGGCATGTTGTCATACCTGGTAATAGACCTGCCATAGACAAAATTCCAAATATAAAAGCTCAAAAATGAAAAGCAAATCGGGGGGGTAAGAGTGCATTAAGAGGGTTGGTCGAGCAAAAACATTCTGTGACGAATTATAAAGACAAATGGTTCGATATTACCAAAAAGGGACGATATACAAAAAGATTTTACAATTTTAAATGGATTGCTTTTTTTTGTCAAGTGTGCAGAAATGTAAGAACAGTGTTTGTATTGGTTCGGTTCAATTTAAAGAATAATAAAACTAAATTTACAATGTTTTAAAGAAATTTTTGGTTTTTATAGCATGATTATGAAATTATTGTATTGAATGTCATTTGAATATTGATTGCCATTCATGGCATTCGTTGCCAAATGACGATTTTAGAATTCTATTTCAGTTGCAAATCAAATATATTAATTATAAATTGTATAAAGATTTCTATATTTTTAACCTATGTAAATATGTTTGTAACAAAGCCAACTTAAGATGGATTAATTGTAAATAAGACAAGGCTGATGGTTCATTTTAAGATAGTGAATACTTTTTGTAATTAACCCTCCTACTTTGAATGAACTAAAATGAACTGATATTAACTGATACATATGATAATTAACTGACTAAAATTGTAAAACTGTGAAGTACACAGAATTATTAAACAATGCATCTTGTCAAAGTTTACTTGGAAGTTCACTTTGTCAATGGAATCATATACAAAAAATAAGTAATACCCAGCAATAAGTCATATAGAAAGTATGTTAAAACTACAAAACTTAAAGACTACAGCGAATACTCAATTATTTTTAATATTCTAATTTCGAATCGATTACTAAATCGAACATCAATCGTTGTGGTTATTCTCCAAAGTGTACTAAAATTAATTAAACGACATATATTATAATTTTAGATAATATTATTCTAAATATTTTAATTTTATTCGTCAGTATTGAATTTGTTGAATTTATTGATGAATTTTAGAGTATTATTAGAAACAGTATAGACTTAAATGTTTATACATATTTGTTAAGCTTTTGTTACTAAACGACTTTTCATTGGAACCCTCCTCTCACAATATATTCTTATCTCGATCAAGACCATCAATCATTTAAACTACAACATAATCTTTTACAGATATACCGACTTAAGCTCCGATCATGTTAACTAATCTTTTACAATATTTTACGCATGACCAATACAGAAAAACTTCAAAAGGGGTGATAACATCGAAATTTATATATATAGTATATAAATCTATCAATACATCAATTTTCCACTCAGTGTTAAGGCAACCCTCGCCTCCCCCTTTTTATTATGGGTTTTATCAACCACCCAAAATACACACAAACATAAAGCCACACACACCCACATACACGCACTAACTCACAGACAGAGAAACCCATAACAACAAAGAGCAATCTAGAGAAACAAGCCCAGACATTGAGAAAAACAGAAGCCCTTTTTACCTAAAAATGTTGCACAGGTTGCCATATCAACAATGTCTGTTGCAGTTCCCTTCCGGTTGCTGTAAAATAATTTGTTTTTTTTTTCTATTTTTCCGACCCACTCACCACCACCGTAGATTTTATGTACCAAGGGGGTTGACTCTCTGTGTCCCTTTCCAAAAAGGATCTATGTAGAACTTCATCAAGGAGAAAGTATAACAAATATTTATGCTGTGAGCTGTGTTATTAGATTTTAATTTCTTGCACCCCTTGGAAAATGTGCGTGCGAATGTTTTTGGTTTGTATTTGCATTTGTTTGGGAAGTGAGTAAGGATGGCTAAAGGATGGGTAGCTTCCCCTTTAGAACTTTCACCAACACCCTCTTCCTTGCATACTCTTCCTCCAGAAGGTGTCATGGACAGTAATTGTGTTTCCGCTTGTGTCATCAATTTTGTGCTGCAATGCAACCTACAAATATTTGGCTAACTGCCTTCGTTAGAATACTTTTTCCCTTATCCCAACAAATAAAATAAGTATGCAAACTTCGCTTCGAATGATGCGAGCACTTTGCCAAATATAATGGGGAAGAAAAACACCCGCCAGCTTTCTCTTCTTTTCACATTTTAGACGTTTAGCAAATTACATTATTAGAAATTGAGGGTTACGTTAGCAAAATTGTTGAAAGTTAAACAAAAAACGTGTCAGTATCAGCACTAGCTGCACTCAGTACACACACACACACACACACACACACAAAGCATCCCCAAAGTATCTAATGAGGGCGAATTTAAAATATTACGAAACCACATTTCAACTGGTTGTCGGGAAGATACTCCACAAGCCGCATTTCAGCTGTGTGCCAAACCTCAACTTCATGTTGGTAGGTACTAGGTTACAATTCCCAAGTACACAAATGGTGAAAATAGTTTAAATATGCAATTTCCCTGTGCATCCTTGCATCCCTTACCACCCTCTCACACCTTTCTTCTTTCTCCTGCCATCAACTCACCTTTTTGGGGTAGTCTTCAATTTTAAATATTGAATGAAAAAATAGCGTTTATGGTGTAAATGATGCTCGACAAAAAGAAGGAAAAGCTGTTAAGCTACAAAGCTTCAATTCCATGGCAGAGGGTTCATTTTAAATTTATTCTTTAAATAAATACTACAAATTACTAAAAAGATGTTATATAATAGAACAGATTTAAAATTGTGTAAAATATATTTGGCTCAAAAATAACATGATAATAATCTATTACATGATTTCTATACATATTAAAAAATAATATGTAAAGAATACTGATGGAACACTAAATAGAAAAATATTAAAGATAATGTTAAAAAATAAAGAATATAAAGAATGTCTCAAAATTAATTGCATTTCTCTATTTAACTTAGTTATATTTGGTAAAGCCGGAAAAAAATAAAATTTGCACGATTTAGTCTTACTTAATTAAAAACGCAATCGCCATTTTAATTGTAAGACTAAAAATTTTACCAAATACTAAAATTAATTAAAAATTGCAATCCAATTAAATTTCTGTGCGCTTTAGAAAAAATTCAAGTAATGTTTTCGGTAATGTTTTTTTTTAATCAGATAGATAATTAAATAACTTTTTAATTTTCTTTAAAATTACTATAGATAACTATATTTTTCTTCAAATTATAATTAAATTGTTAAATTAGATAAACTAGGAGAAAAATTTTTTATACAAATTGTTAAACAAACTATTTAAAAATTTACTTTAACAGAGTTAATTTTTAATGTGAATATTGTCATTCAACCCTCGCTACTTCTCTCCTCGCCATATGATGCGAAAATATCTTTTCCGTTTTTTGCATTTCTGTATGTGTAGTATAAAAATCGTTCCACTCCAAGCCAAACACTCTTCAAATGAAAAAAAAGCGATAAAAAAATTAAAGCGAAAAAATACTAGTCAAAAGGTATTACAAACCTTTTTTTTTTCTTTTTTCACTTTTGTTAGCATAGCATAAATGTTGCTGTATTTGGCATAGATTTGCATAGCAATGATTGTGTGTGGGTGTTTGGTCTATCGACTGGCGACATATTGCCATGGTCTGCTGTGGCATCCGCATCCGTATCCGTTTTAAGTTCCGGCGATTTTTTGGTCATAAAAATGAACTATCGAATGCAAACTCTCTGGCTAGTCAGGATGTTGGAAGTTTGTGTGGCTGGTGACTGTTGTCGCTTTTGTCTCTTAGATAAGTCCTTTTTCCCAGGTGACAGTTTTTGTTGGGTTAATTGTTTGCATTTCATTTATCTGAAAGAGACGAACCCTGGCTGACGGTGTCTAGAGACAAGAAGATTTCGGAACGGCCGCACACTATTAATCAACTTGATTGAGAGAGAGAGAGAGAGAGAGAGAGAGAGAGAGAGAAAGAGAGAGATTGAGGGCAAATGACTAAGCTGGGAAGGGATGTGCTTGTTGGCTGTTTTTATTTATAATTAATGTTCACGTTTGTGCTATGCTATGCAAATCCCCTGACAGGATCTATATATATACTATATATATATATATATATTCCTGTTCCTCAGCCCCTGAACTTCCTATTTTAATGAAACGTCATCAAGTTTTGATAGGCAATCTAAAACTTGCACATCAACTTTTAATAAACACCAAAACCAATTTTTGTTGGAAAAGTGCAACGATAAACTTTATCCAAAAAAAAAAATTGAAATAGAAAAAGATGAAGGGAAAACAAGGAACCAACTTAAAATTGGCTTCTCTGAACGTCATTTACACGCTGCCCACAATTAAATTGAATTAAGTTGGCACCTGAGACCCAAAGAGTCATAGTTGGTAGTCTTTCCATGAGTTGGAGGTCCTAAGTCTTGAGCTTTTCTGCTTGTCAAATTGATATTTGATTCATGACCAGCGCATTTGTCAAGTCATTCATCTTTTTCAGCTAGAGCATAGGGCCGGGCGGACAGGGCGTTCTCTCCATTTAGTTGGTATTGTTGTTGTTGCAGACATTTTGCTGCCCTTAGAGCCATTTTGTTGTTGTTCTCGTGATGAATGGTTGATGTTAACGTTAAAGGCAAAAAACCATTGAGATTAGTTCTGTGATTTCTTAATGGCCAGCTGGGCATGTCGACTATAAGAAAGTTTAAGGCAAAGTTGTAAAAACATTTGCTCAAGTTCATGTTACTGACCAAATAAATGAGCACATAGAGCTTATTCAAGTTTATTATAAACCAAATAATTGATCATCATTTTAAAGTCATAGGTCAATGATATATAGTTTTTTATTCAATTTATTTTTGATTTTTTCAGTGAAATTACTTTCTCACCTAAAAAAAAAATACTTATTAGGTTAAAAAAAATTTTAGTATGTAATTTCATTTTCATTTATTGAGATTTTATACTAATTTAGTTTGTTTAATTAAACTTCTTCACTTTCCAATAACATTTGAACGAATTTTGTTTTTAAAGTGTTGTCAATCTTCTTTTAATTATAAGTAAAGGCTTTTAAATTATAACCTTTATAAATATCCTTCTCAAAACTGAAAAGTCAAGTATTTCCTAGATACTTTGTCATAAAAAACAATGTTTTTTGTGTAGCTTGAAAACTATACTTTTAAGTTAACTTCAAAATCTATTGAATGATTCCTTCAATCATTGCGTTTCCTTTTAATACGACTTTTTATACTTTTATTATGAGAGATAGTGTATTTCTAAGTGTCATTGAGCTTACTTCAAATACTATTTCCTACTATTTTAAATGATTTATATATATTTTCGCTGATTTCACTTAAGTGTCAGACGCAAAAACCCTAAACATATTAGGAACCAGGTCCCGCTGGGCGTGCGCTTATGCCTCATCATCATCATCAAAAACGACAACGACAAAAACCATGGGTAAAAGGACCTGCTATAGAGATTCCTTGCACGTAATTTGAGTTGTACAACTAACCAAAAAACAAAAAAAAAAAAAACAAAAAATGAGAGAAAAAACATAGGAATATAAAACTTTTTTCCTTGATATATACATACATATATATATATTATATATAGGTGGGCATTCTAGGTATAGGCTTACATTTCATTTTTCCACGATTTGTCAAGTCAGCGGAAATCGTGCTAGCCTATCAGCGTGGCATAAAATTGAAAAATTACTTTGCGTGCCACATACCAAAGCACAACCAAAAACCAAAACCAAATCGTAAAGCCCCAAAAACAAAAAAAAAATAGAAGAGAAAAACTTATGAAAAAGTCATAAAAATGTCCCATAGACTTTTTGGTTATATATACATATATATATTTTTTTGTGGTTTCTTGGTTTTGATTTGTGGTCAAAGTAAACGCAAACTTGGTTGGGTGGCGAAGTTAAAGTCAAAGTAGCCCCCAGGTGCCAAACTCAAGTCGGCCAAATTGTAGTGCAAATATTTTTGCTTGTTTAAGAAAGTTCTGGGTTAATTAACAACCAGCAAGGACAAGTTTATTGTGTAAATAATTGGGTAATTTTTAACGCCCCCTAAAGCTAAGCTGTGGTTACTTGACTTCTGGTTAAATTGCTGTGTATTTAAGTGTCAGTTTATTTGTCCAGATAAGCCAAGGAAAGTGGTTAAAGACTTTAACGGGAATTTGATCTTGATAAATAGTCAATAAGGGTTTATTCAAAGAATATTACTAATAAATAGAAAGCTAAAAATTTTATTTGTTTTCAAAATTTCGTTATATTAAAATTATTATATATGTATATATTTATTGATTGATACTTTTGTCAGAAAGATAAACATTTACCTAAATAGGCAAAACAATTTAAAATAAACGTGAAGTTTATTTTTTTTTCATTTAGCAAATATTATTGAACATCTATTACATTTTAAGAAACTCATTTATTTAATAAACGACTATTTTACTTCTTGTAGAGTCTGTTCTTATTAGACTTGCAAACAAATCAATTTTTGTAATCTGTGTTCTGCAATAAAAAACTATTATAAATGTGCATAAAATAATGAAACCAAAATATGAATACAAAAGGTGCAGTACTTTTTTTTTCGAATTTTCATAATAGTTGTTTAATAATAGAGCCAATAATTTACATTCATTGTTCTATATTTAGCCAATTATTGAATTGTTACAAAATAATTTTCTTTTTCAGCAAGTTCTATGAATATTTTCTGATGAAATTGTGTCCTTTAGTGTCTATTTGATTTGTTTTTGGTGCGTGTTAAAAAATAATTTCCCTAGATAATTTGGCAGTACGCAAGGGGCATCCTTCTCCCACCCTGTCCTCTCCCTCTATTGCCTTCCCCAGACTCATGTTGTTCTTGCTAATAGCAGGAAAAGTTTTGACAAAACTTTTACATGTTCGTTGTTGTTGCTTTCTTTCCTTTGGTTTTTTTTTTGTGGGCCCAAAAAGTTTCCCGTTTCTATACCCAGTAGCAAAAAAACGGGGTATATATAATCAAGAGTAACATATAATATTACATATATGAATATATATTATAAAGTTGTGGAAATATCTAGATCTAGGATCTATATAGAAAAATCATATATACAAATTTACCTTTACCAGGTTGATTTAGTATGGGATGTGAGATGTAAATACTTCTAGAAAACTGGCTTTGAGTTAGAAAATTTGTTTTGAACTTTATACAGGGTATCATCAAGTCGACTAATTAATATACTTTATAGTTTTTTCTTGTTAGTTGTTTTGTGATTTTTCCCCCTATTGTTGATTTAATTGAGGCAAATGTGTTATTAGACCATCAACTTAATTGGCAGCAGGGATAAGTTTCTAGTTAATTATTTATTTAGTCCGCGTGTGTGCCTATGTGTGTGTGTGTGTTTGTGTTGGTGTGCGAAAGGCAAAGCGGCTTATAAACATCTTTCCTGAAAATATGCAGGGACAAAAATGTATTAAAACATGCCAATTGACTACGTGGGCAAAAATAAAAGCAGTGAGGGGATGGAATGTTGAATTTAAGGAACGGTAACATATTAATTTTACATTTTGTGGCAGAAAAAATAACAAACACAGAAAAATATAATGTATATTCAAGTGTATATACGTTTGTGTATCGCTTAAATTGTTTATACAATTTCCGGAATATATTTTTGTGTTCAACTCGGCAATTTTCTCTTTTTGTCTCTCACTCTCATTCCCGTAGGCCTAAGCCCTGAAACGTGACCCCGGTATACTGTTTGTTTAACTGTTGTTCAATATTTGAGAGTATGAGTGACTGTGTGTGAGATGAAATGGGTCCTGGTCTGCCCTTGGTCCTTTCACTAAAAAAAACTCTGGTAAAATTTCAATTATGCCGAAGCGTTAACACACTAAGAAATGAAAGTATAGGCCATTGGAAATTTACCAGAGTTACCATCAAAATGTACAAAACAAGGAGATAAGTAAGGGTTACGGATATCAAAACTGTTCATTTAATGGGGGGTAAATATAGGGAAATAAAAATCATCCTTTCTGTTATCTATTGATCTTAAAACATTGATTCCCTAAATTTGACCAAATTACTGTGGAAATCACTTTGTTAAAATGATTTTTTTGATCACAATCGTTGATCATCGAACGTACCTTTTACCACAGAAAAAAATTAACATTGATTTTGAGAAATCGATTACTTGTCCGACTTTACCAGATCTAAGGTAAATATAAATTTACATTAATAGAAACTTTATTTCAATTAATATCATATCTTCTTTATATACATTAGTAATGGAGGTATTATTAATACTACTAAAAGTTTCAGTTAAATATTTCAGTCAGAATGAGATCAGCAAATATTTTTAATCAATTAATCAAACAATTTTGATAATGTCATAAATCGCGCTACATTTTTCAGTTCCAAATATATCAAAATTCTTAGTTGATCTTTGACAAATAAGGATTTGTTCCCTTAATTTCAGCAAATGGCAGTGGAAGCACTTTGTTTAAATGATTTTCCTTTAGTATTGAAAATTGAAGCTTCACAACATTTTGACCAGAATCGTTTGGCTCTATTGCCAGAGTATGTGAAATTTTTTTTCTATTCTTGAAATTTCGTTAAGCTCAGCAACTGTCGGATGAACTGACAGGGTACTGGAACGACTCTTTGTGACTACTCTGCGCCTATTTTGTGTAAACAAGTGAAAGTGATTTATGCATAAAAACTCCACCCTGAAAGCCACGCTGAACTCCATTCTCTTAACCTTCCTCTCTGTCTCTGTTTTGGTTTGATGCCAGCTAGCCATGTCGTTGTTGACTCAGGCGTATGATTGTTTTGGAGTGTCTGGATTTATGTCATATACCTTTTATAAGTATAATACAAATACGTATATGGGAAATGGAAATCTGTATATATTTGTATATACATATATATGTATATATATATTTTTTTTGTTTGTGTGTATTTATTTCAATTGAAAAGTAAAACTGCGAAAAGTATTATTTTTAATTTTTCAATCTTTACGTAAGAAAACAAAAAATAAGTTAAAATGGGTTTTTAGCCTTTAAGCCTATACTGATACCTGAAAATTGCGTTACAGTCGATTCAAAAAATTCTATAGAAAATCCTTTAATTTGATCATTTCTTAACTGACTGAAAAGTGGGTTACAGTCAAAAGCATATAAAACTTGAGTTTAAATGAAGGTACAAGATTCTAAGAACTGGCACAGATGAAGAGTTTTTCCTTGAGTAAAGTTGTAGTCCAGAAAAGAAGTTACATTTTAATTTTTCGATTTACTTAGAATAAATTCAATTATTCAAATTAGGGAAACTTCCGAATTCCGTGATTTCTCAAAGTTGTTTTTAATATTATTAAATCCGTTTAATTCTGTACCTAAATTTAATAATTATTATTTTAAATCAGAGTACAGAACACTAAAAATAGTTTGGTTATATAATTCATATTACAAAATCATATAATTAAAATAGATATTGTAACAAATCCCTTCATTGCCGTCTTTTCGATTATTTTCGAAGTCACCCAAAACGGAATATCCTTGATCAAAGCTTAACTTTTTTTTTAATAGATAATAGGATATACATAGCTTATCCTGACCCATGTTTAATTTGCTTTTAATGATACCCATTTATGAGAACTTGTTTCGGAATATCCTCAAAGATATTTTTTCCTTCCCCTATTGTCTAACCTTTATCACTGCGTTAATCCTTAGCAATTAGTTTCCCATATGATGCCACTTTAAGCAACGATTGAGCTTTGTCCCGTATCCATCCCCGCCACCAGAGCATGAGGACTAAATCAAATATGTAAAACCTCTCATTTTGTGCAAAAACCACATCATCTACACATGACCTTTTCCCCCATTCTAGAGGGGGAAATGTTGAACGTATGTATATCCACTCCAATCCAGTCATTGTAATCAAGTATCCACTTTGGTCAAACAAAAATTGCGCTGGCCCCTTTATGTTGGCCAAATTAATTTAATGCCAACAAAAGGAAAAAAGAAAAACCGTTAAAAGGGGAAGGGAATAAAAGGGGGGAGGGGAAAAAAGTCGTCGGGAAACATTATAATAAAATTAATCTCAATTTTGTTGAAGGGCAACGTTGGCATCGTCGTCAGCGTCATCGTATGGCTGGGAGTCCCGCTTTATTAGCGTCCAAAATAAAATAAAAAAAAAAAAAGCTACTGGAGCCAAAAAGTGGCAATTATTCATTTTATGAGCTAGGAGGGAAGCATGTGAACCATAAAAATTAAAAATTAGCCCTTGGCAGCCGTAAGGGGATTATATAACACGCATTTGATGCAGTCAACACAAACACACACACATACACACACAGAGTTAAAGTAAAGTAGAATGGAGTCACCCTTTCGACAACGTTAAAGTCAAGAAAATGAATATTTATGCGACACTCGAGGGAGTTGCCTAGTGGCCTCCCTAACAAACATAATCTGCATTGTTATAAGGCAAGCACATGTCAAAAAATTTTCCCCAAAAAGGAAAACTGGCAAAAACAACAAGAGGAACAAACGGCTAAAAGAGTCAAGCTAACCCATTCTTGTCGTCTAGGTGTGACTATCTAGGCATTGAAACGTACACATGGGGAAAAGCCAAAAAAGACATTGAAATTTTAATGGATTTTGCTTGGGGTCCAGCTTTTCTATGAAGTCTACAGCCTGTGTAGATTCTTCAGGCTATTCAAAAATTAAATCCAATTATCAGTTTAAGGCCACTCGCCAAAGTCTGCTGGGAAGCTTAAACATCAGACATGTGCATGTGTGTGTGTGTGTGTGTGTGTATATGTGAGAAGACCCAAGGAAGTTTCAAAATGCAACAAAAGTTTCGTTTTAATGAGAAACTTTTGTTTATGCAATGACCTCTCACTCATTTTAGAGCAACAGTTTACAATTTTTGTTGTTAAGCCAGCTTATGAAATATGATTTTAAAAGGTTTCCCCCAAATGTAAATGCAGAAAAGGGTAAATTTTCATAATAGTTTACCATTAGTGCATATTTATTAAATCTACTTTTAGTTTCTAAATTTAAGCCAGAAATAGCAAAGGTAGGGAAGATAATATGTTTTATCTATTACACCATTGAGAAATATGATAAACTAGAAAGAAGTAAGTGCGGAAAATTAAAGCCAGTTAAAGTACAGAAGCTATAGCTTATTTAGATAGTGGTTTCTTATTGTAGAAACTAAAACTGCGTCTTATAGAACTGAATGACATTGTCAATCCGTAGACCGAAAATTTTAACCAGTTTTGTTTTTAACTTAATGGGCATTATAGTTACTCCTTTTAGCTTACAGACGATAGAGCATAACATAATATGAATGTTTGCTAATCAACGGGATATTAAGGAGCCATAGAATACAATTCATCGATGTTAGCATTTATTAGACCTTTTATTTACTTTAACCATTGTTTAGATACTTATAGGTTTTCACTAAGAAGCTAGTTTTGACTGGATTCATTTTACTTCTTTAAGAAGTATGCATATTTAGAAAATGCTTTACATGTTTTTACATTGTTTTCTAAACAAATTTCGGGTTTCTCCTTGGATATATGCAGCGACACTTTTCTTTGACCGTCTATGATTGCACTTCGGATTGAAAATATGCTGCCACACTTTTTTCTTGACCGCCTACGATTGCACTAATATGCAGACACATTACTATAAGATGACCAGCTTAAGAGTAGACAAAAATTTTAGAAAAATTAAAGAAATTTTTGAAAATTGAAATTTTTTTCAAAATAATAGAATAGTTTTTCACATCGTTGAACTTAATCCAGAAAGTTTTCTAAAATTAAGTAATTTAAGTTGCCCTGGTAGGAAGTTTCAGAAGCTTTCTCAAAATAACCACCCCAAAATGTTGGGACAACAATTTGTTGTCTGTTTATTATGACCCCAAAATGGATTTAACAATTTCTGCCATCACCCACACATACACATAGACACACACTCGTGGAGGGATTTTTACGAGCTCCTAAAAGCAGGCAATGCAAACAAATATTTCTCTTTCTTGCTGCCTGACCTCGAGCATACACATATTAGCATAAGTTCCTGCCGGCAGGTTCTTCCTTGGGCAGGTTAAAAATGCTAGAAATGTAAATAAAATCAACAGCGGAAGGTCCTTTTTCACCAATCGTCCCCCTGCCTCCTCTTGGCAAAAAGAAAAGGACAACAATGACGAGATAGGGCAAAAGCAAACGGCAGAAAAGGTGCCGAGCTCCAACAACGGAGAACAGGAAAAATATCATTCTAAAGCGCTTGACAGCCACTTACACATGTCAAATCCAACACGAGAAGACGACCAACAACAATAAAACCGAAAAGGATAACGAGTAAAACGGATATTAGAGTATTAGGCAGGAAGCTGTGTGACATGGTTTGCTCTCTCTTCGTCCCTCCCCTTCCCACTATTTCGCCTAAACTGGCTGCCAGCAGCTGGTCACAGAGTATCCCTTGCCGTTTTTTCTTTCTCATCCTATTTTGCGAAAAGAATTTTCTCAACCCAAATAGAGGAAAAAAAAAAAAGCTAAAGGAAAAACGAAAGGCATTAACTACACTTGGAGCGTAAAATGAAGCCTTGGCCGGGAGAATGGCTAAAATCGTTGTAGTTCTTGGACTATATGTTGTGGTCTGTGGAAAATGTTAACAATTTTCTTAAGCCAAAAAGAGAATTTTAAATTCAAATGCCGCGCGTTTTGGTTTTGTAGTCAATTAGGCTCCCATTGCCAACTTATGGTCTAATTGCTGTTTGTATTTGTTTTTGAGACTTCCTTTTGATTAAGTAATCGTAATCTGCTTGAGACTTCTTTTCATCGACAATCTCATCCTAATTAGACTGTTATTTCTACCATATTTAAATAAGCTTTAATTAGATATTTTCCCCCATTTACTTGTGGTACTTGTAACTAATATACTTACTTTATCTTTCGCTTCATTTATTTCCCATTGCAGGTAAGCCGATTTTCACATTATTCTGTTTGGCCATTGAACTAGGTATTTGAACTTTGGTAAGTGGATGCTGATGAGGCAATAAATAAGTAGCTTAACTAACCTAATTTTAATGTGGGCGTATATAGCATACTGTACAACCACATAATTAGCCTAAAAATTCAACTCACCAGGGATTTTGAGCAAAAGTTATCTAAGTATTTACAAAAATTAAATTAAATTTGAATATAAAATTCCTAAAAATATTAATAACAATTTAGATACTTTCTTTTTTAATTTTAAATATCTGATGGAAGTGTTTAGATTACAAATAATTCAGTAGCAGGTTATTTAAGTTGAAAAATGTCTTAGCCGGGTTAATGGAGACATAATTTAGTTGACATTAAGTACGCTGTTGAAATTGGTTCTTAATAAAATCTATTCAATACATTGTTGAGTCTTTTGCAAAGTATATCCCAAAGGGTACTTTCAATTGGAAAGAGTTTTCAGTTTTAGACAAATTCTCTATTACTGAAATCGAAACTAAAATCAAATTTTATCAAATTTTTACGTGAAGAAATGCTGGAAAAGTTTTTTTTACTTAGTAAGATTTAGTTAATTAAGATTAATCTATAAAGCAATCTAACGCTAGACCTAAGCCCAATATGTCGAAAAGTATAAAATATTTTATTGACCTAAAATAAAGACTGTAAAGGTAGGAATATTTAAAAGAAATTGCAATAAAAACAAAGTTTAAGGTAAACTAGGAGGGTAGGCTAAGTCTCAAGGTGGGTGAAATAAAGTAAGGAGAAAAATCCTTAAGTAATATAAGGTTAGGACTCAACGTATATGTATAATTTAAGTATGCAATAAAGTAACTTTATAATAAAAAGATTCGAAAAAAGATAATGTTGAGTAATGTTAGGTTAACATTCGATGTATTTAATGACATTTTTATTGATTTACTTATGTTAAAAATATTGAATGTACCAAAAAGTGGCAGGTTATTTAACATTGTTGATCCACCTGAGATGAATGAATAACTCTTCCTGTTACCGGCTCATTAAGCTCCGCTGGCATTCTCATTAAATTTATACACATTTAATTGACTTTATGACCAGACACGGACACAAAGACCACTGCACCACAGTGGCCACCACCCGGTCTCGGTGCCATCCTACCCTAGTTAGCGTCCCATAAAAAAGCTGGCAAACATTTGCTCTCTATACAGTCTGCATCTGTACACTATATACATATGTACATACATATATGTATATATGTTTATATACTATACTCTTGTATGTATTTAGTTGGCATGCTCACGCATAAAGGCTTAAATAATGAAGCTCACCACATACTGCCTCAGACAACGTGCATCATCATGGCTCATAATTATGTGACATGGTATAAATAAAATGCATAAAAGTTTAAAAATATAAAAAAAATACAGGAGAAACGTGGCGCACTGTCAACACATACGGTGGAATTCTCTGGCAACAATGTTGCAAGAACCATAAAAGTTGAGAGCAGAGTAGAGTATAAAGAGTGAGAGACCTTGTCGTGATGGCGTCTTGAAATTATTTATGTTCTTGGAATGGTTTAATATGCTGTAATAATATGTGATTTGTGGTTTACACATAATTTATGATAGTAAATCCTAAATGGTGCAAGTTTCGCAATCAATTTTCAATTTCTTTTAAACTAAATATAACAAGCTTTAGTTGGATCAGTGTATCTGAAATTGCTTTATATTTTCATATAAAAATTTAAATAAATGCAGTAAACTAGATGATGATTAATGTGAATATGAATGTGAATAATATATACATATGTATATCTCGCAACACATATTGGGACATTCATAAAAGAATGAAAAATGCAAAAGTTTAAGTAAATTATATGTTAAAAAATATCAATTTATTTCGAAACATATTTACGAAAATATCAACCCCCTTTATTTTATAAGTTTTATGTATTATCATGACGAGTAGCTTCTTATTTAAAGAGTTAAAGACATTATACATTTTTTTTTATTTTCGATGTTTGGTAATAGTTTTTTAAAGAAAGTTTTGTATTAACTGCTGGATTGTCTAAACAAAAAATATTGAAGTAAAGACATTTTGAAACCTTAAACATAGATGATCAAGAAAGGACATTGCTAAACTTTTTAATATTTTAAGGTAACAAAAAGTTGAGTTGGTTAATTGTCATATATCTGCTGAAGCGTAGTATACAAATCTCATTTATTCACCATTAAAAAGTCCTTTAATCTTTATTTGTGATATTTTGTTCACTTAATCAACAATAATTTAATGCCTAAAAGTTTCAAAGTTTTCTAAGTATCTTACTACTATATTATTTAGTATTATATAGTATCTTACTTTCTGTAGCAAATTTCTTTTCCAATAACTCTTTTCAGAAAGAAATCGATAGATCTATACTCTGTATATATAAGACAATCATGACTTAGGGGTTTAAAACCAAACAGGGCTTGGCTCGGTCTTTAGTTTAAAATGTTTACTACTTGAGAGGACGTTTAATTAAAGGAACTTTGGTTAAAAAGAACTGAGTTTATCTACCACTACATTACTCTGAGTACGATTAAGTTTATACATATGTGTATGTCTTGTTTTGTTTGTTTTGTAAAACTTCTAAGCGGAAGACAAGAAATTTGTTTCATTTTTATAATTGATTATTTCCCATTTTCACCTAGTCGAAGCTTTCAGGTCCTATGATAAATTATATAAATATTATAACTCCTAATGAGAGACTGTAAATTATGATTTTGGTCTCAGCTGTTGCCCCCTTTCGCCTCATTTTTAGCCTGTTTCCTCACATCCTTCCGCATGTGATCAGTCAAAAGTTTTTCCACGTTCCTTCCTTTTTTTCCTTTGCCTCCGTATGTGTAGTTTGATGCTCACGCACGACCTGCTAACGAAGTTTTTTCACCCTAACTCTGGAGTTTATGTTGTTTTTCATTTTAATTTTTTTTTTGTCCCCTATTTTTTTTGTTTTTGCAATTAATTATGAGGCACGTTGACATTTTTTTTGTGCCACACAAAGCAAAGAGAAAGAGAGAGGGAGTTTCCTCTACTTGTCGCCGTTTTATAATTTATTTTTAGTGCAGAAAAGCGTGAGTTTCCCTATTTTGTCTTCGACATTTGGCGGCGTTTGAACTTGACGCAATTTATTTTATGAAAAGATGCAACAACCACGCCTAGTTGAGTGTGCGTGCGTGTGTGTGTGTCTCTCGTAGTCACATGTGGAGCTTGTTTGGGTGTCATTTATGTTAAAAATAGAAAAAGGCAACAACTCTGGGGAATACCCAGTCATTGACTAAAAATTTTAAATAAAAATTCTTGTCGAATGATTTCGTCTTATTGTCAAACCTTGAACTCAATTATTATTATTTGCCTTTACGAACCACTCTTGTATTTGTTTATTTGAAAATTTCAATTTTTGAAGTGTTCTCTGTTTATAAATAGACTAAATTTCGATTCCTTAGCGGGCTTCTTTTGTTTGTCTTTAGTGTTAATTAACACGAGTAGTTTACATAATTAAGCGTAAAACTCAAAATTTTTGTTTATGTCTGGCAAGTGTCAAAAATTTTAGGAAATGGAGGGTTGAAAATGAGTTTTTAGATTCAAGAATATGGTGACAAAAGATAGTACACACACACACATACACAGAGCCAAGGTTAGTTAAATAATTATCTACGTCATTAATACATTTGTTTGAATTATCGCTTGCATCAGTTGAGATTGTGGAAGTTGGAAATGAGATTCGGAAATTTGTTTAATATCTTTGGTATAGATTAATTCACATCGATTATTTAATTGTTTTTATAGACACATAATTCTAGGTCCTGTTCCTCTTCCATTGTTATATATGTACATATCTATATAAGTCGTTCCTAACAGTAAATTAAAACATATAGTTAGCAAGGGTCACTGTGGCACTCCTTCACCAATTAACGCACCTAAAAGCGTTATCTTCTTCTGTAATAACATGACTTTTACAAGTATAAGTATATAGGTATATATATTCCACCACTAGATGGCGCTATATTTTCACAGTACATTTACCGCAATTAGTCTTAATCATCCATGCCCATCCATTGCAGTGACAATGTCAGCACGAATCGTACGAACAGTATTCAGTAATTTGTTGTTGTATTGACTTAAAATTTTGCAAAAACAAACTAACAAGCCAAAGCCAAAGCCAACCTACCACATGGAAGGCCACTTAGTCGACTTCGTTGTCAACGTTGTCAAGTCCTCCTCCCGCTTCTTGTGCTCCTGTGGTTCAATGTCGTATGGCTCTTGATGTTGACGTTGCTCCTCGTTTGCTTGTCACAAACTCAGCCTGGCAAAATTGTTTGTAAAAATAGCGTGTGGCAAGTGCATAAAAAATAGAAACAACAACTGAAGAGACGCTAGAAGAAATGCTGGACAATTTGGTTTGCGCCACGTTTCAATGTTGTGAAACATTCTGCATATATTTAGATATATGCAATCGAATCGTCTGGGTTTATATTCAGTGGCGTGCCCCCTACATCAAAATGATTGTAGGGGAAGAATGATTGAGACCAGACAATTCTTTCCTTTCAATCATTTGTTATTGCAGTCAATTTAAATTGATGACAACCTTGGTTTTAACTCATTTCAAAACAAATTTTGAAAGGAAAAAAAGAGATTGGAGAAAATCGTGGGAATGTTGAAAATATGGGAATGTGTTGAAATTTGGATTTATTTATGATTTGCAAAGATATGATTTGGCATCAATTAGTGTGGCCAGCTAAAAGATTAAAATTATGACGCGTTTTTAACTATTTATCTTTTAAAAATTATTCTTTGCATATCTTTTATCTTTCTCTCAGATATCAAGACTTATTTATGAATACATGTGGTAGTATCAGAATTATAATATATTATAGCTCTAAATTTTTGATTATATCAAAATCTTTAAAGTATATAATCGTGCTCTCTTAGAAAAAATATTTGCATCTCTAGGTTTTCTAATATTTACTATAATAATATTGGTTATTTTTTGTTAATAACATTTTTTGGCTTACGCTCCTGCATTTTTTTAGCCGGGATGACTTTACAGTTTTTTTCTACTTACACCGAACGTAATGGTATGACTAATTTTCGTTACCATGACTGTTTAGTCGCTGATACTGTGACTTTGCATGTTTTGATGATGGTTGCAAATTGTTGCACGGGCCACGAACTTACTTTTGTTTGTTTTGTATCCTTCCTTTTTTTCTAACGGTTACATTGCTAATATTACACTGGCTTGACAGTAAAAGAAGAAGAAAGAAAAAGGAGTCATGTTTGCCAAAAGAAATGGAAAAAAACTTTAAGAAATTATTTAAGGGGGTTTTGCTAAATTTTTCTATTTTATACCCTTCACAAAATGTTAATATGTTATATGAAATGCAGTTAACCAGCAGAAGAAAATATTTGTCTCCATGTTACATTTAATTTGAATTTACTGCTAATGTGCACTATGAGATAGAATATTGAATCTAGCCTCCAAACTAAAATTAACGCGATTTGGAAAACTTGATGGGGAATAAGTCCATCAAGATACCAAGGGTCACTGAAACCGACAACCCACTAGACATCTGCTCAATTCAGAATTTTTTCATACGGGTTTGCTAATTCTCTTTACAACTGTATCTTAATGAAATCTCCACAAAAAAATTAGAATAATATTTTAAGCAACTATTAGTTCTCCAAGTTCAAATGAAAAGATATAAACACAAACTGCAGTTAATAAACTTAGGGTATTTATAAGTTCCCATTTCTGGCATTTTATATTTTGCTTGTCCATTTTAACCATCTTTTCTTCTATCAATTACTGTCAAAACATCCCTCCTAAAAGAATGCTTCATTTCCTTTAGCCCGAGTCAATAAATCTTTTTTTACTTTTTTTTTTTTGAAAATGTAAATTAATTTTTAGTCAACTTATTTGCATTGCTTTCCATTTCTTTGGTCTTTCCTTCAACAAATGTACATGAAACTGAAAACTTTCCCGTAATGCCGTGTCAGATTGTATTTCTTCCCGTTTATTGTTATTGTTGTTGTTGCAGTAGCAGACGTTTTCTCTCAACCCCCTTTATTTTCGTTTCTATTTACAACTAAATATGTTAATGCTTTCTTCTTCGTTTTGACTTTTCCTTTTGTTATGTCGAAACTGTTTTTGGTAGACTTTTTATACTCCCCCCTTTTTGTGCATTTCAAAAATCTTGTTAATTGTTTATTTTGTAATTGAAATATTTTCTTTTCTACAGGTTTGAGTAATTGAATTCTCATGCCATTGCAACATGTTGCTGGCCCAAAGCACAAAATGTTGCTAGGCATTTTACCAAAAATAGATTCTGTTTCCCCTCCTCCCCGACAATCGCTGGAGGAGGCGACGTAGAATTGGGGGAAATTTGGAAGAAGATGTTCTCTGTGTGCTCTCAATTCTCTTTAGTCTACGTCCGATAAAGATCGCGCGCGTTTCGTTTACGGAAAAATTAAAGAAAAGTGGTGAGAAAAGCGGAAAAGGCGAAAAGCGTGCCCTATCCCCCTCTGCCAACTCTAAACCTTCTGGTGTTCGTTGCGTGTTGCGTTCTATTAAAAAGCGCATTGCCTTTTTAATGAATTAATTGCTGCGTTTTTTTTATGTTTCTTTTATCTGAGTTTTTCTATTCTCAGAAAAGTAGTGCAGCCATTTGAATGGTTTAACCAAGTGGAATTTATGTGCTTCGAAAATGCAGTTAATTAAGTGAAAATACCACACACACAACAAAAGGAAGAAAAAAAAAACAAAATGAAAAATTGTGAGAATCAAAATGATAAATGGAATGAGAAAAATGGAAATTCTATCTAATCGATTGGCCGGAACTTGTGTCAACACATGAAAAACATTAACAATTATAATTATTAAATGTGATTTATATAAAGTTAAATGACATCGCGAGCCACTAATAAATCATTTTAAAGCACTCTTTTGAGAATCGGGAATTTAATTAAGTATAAATTCAATTGATTTTTAATTAAATGCCATAAAAAGTGTATAAAATGCAGTCGTTTATAAAAGTATCGTACAGTTCAAAGTGCAACAAAAGCATTTATAATGTTTAACCAAAAATACAAAAATTTTCCATTATTAATATTTTGCTGATTACATTATTATTCAAGTCTCTACACATAATTAAATACTTGAAATGGATAAACATGTAAAAAAGGATTTCAAAATTCCAAATAAAAAGGGCCAATTAAATATTAAAGTTTATGATCAAATTCTTTCATTGAATGTGTAATTATTCCACATCAATGAAAAAGTAATTTTCTTGCAAGTAATTTTATGGCTTTACAAGTTAAAGCATCAATTATTCCTCAAATAACATATTAAAAATTGATCTGCTTATGATTAAACAATTTGAGTTTGTTATTCCAATAAAATTTTTTATTTGATTTGAGTGATATACAAATTGTTTGCCAACCTATGTATATTTGCTTGTAATGAGTTGTATTATCAGTGTTTGAAATTTCAATTCACTATTTACTTTATCTGACTATAAAGTTTTAAAAAGGTAGTAACTATTTTTAAGATGACCGCAGCGGGTACATCAGATCAAAAAACTGGGGCTCATACTATACAGATAATGATAAGGATATCGATACATTTAGATTAAATATTTTTATATTTAATTTAATTAAATATTTATTAATTATTAATTATTTCATTTGTTATATTTTTTAAATTTTCGTTTTCCTATAATAGTGAGCCAAAAACTAGTGATACCTGATAAATATATTTATATACATACATACATGTGTAACTTTAAATATTATCATTATAAACCATCATATATTCTCATTCTCATTATTTTAGCACGACAATTAGCATTTTTTTGTGCCTTTTTTCTTTCACCCAAGTGCTAACTATGATCAATAAATATGTCTTTTCATTCGACACCACAAATCTTACAATAATGTTCATTATTTCTCATGATCTTTCTCATTTTATAACTTCCTTAAACCAAATTTCCTTTAAGGTGCAAACCCTTTTTAAAATTTTATAGCAATGAAGCCATTAGGTGGCTACATTTTTTGCTTGTTGTTCATGCGCCCCCTTTTTTTTGTAAGGCTTTTATCGCATTGTGTGCTTCGATTTTTTGTTCGTTTTTGCTTTGTTGCTTTAAATTTGAACGTAAAAACAAGCTGTTAAAAAGGGCCGCCAAGTTTTTTTTCTCTCCACTTTGCCAAAGGCGAAAACTTTGATTGTTTCCTTTTTTACCCCATCATCATCATCAACGTAATCATCTTCTACTGTTGCTGCTATTTCACCTTTAGCTTGTTTGGCTTTCATTTCCAAGATGGTGGCGTATGCGTAATATTTGTAAGCCTTATAAAAGGGGTTGGCGTCAATTGCAGGTGACTCATGGGCAAAGTCGAAGCACGAGCACGCAAAATGACGTTAACAGCTGTTAACGGCTTTGCCATTTCGTGTGGCATAATAATAAGCAACAGCTCACCAACAGCTCCAACAACAACGAACGAAATAAAAAAAATAAAAACCAACAACAAACTGAGAAAAGAAACTTTAGCCGCCTTTTAGGGGTAATTAAATTAACGCGAGCTGCCCGTTGAAAAAGGCACAAAAAGTTTCTTTATTTCTGCCGCATAATTAATTGAAAACATAATTAAAAATATTTCGTTCTTTTGTTTATGGGTCAGAAGAGTAAGAAAACTGCTTAAAGCAATTAAACATTTTTTAGGCCAAGTTATTTTTGGCCTACCCTCTTATCGATTGGAGTTCAATAGGCCTTAAAAAGGTTTACCATTTAGTAATTGTTCCATAAAATGTCAATATACTTTACACACACTCAGACACACACAAAACGTTAGCATCTGTGCTCAATTGTCCGTGAGTCCATCGACTTTATGCCTGCTGTGTGTGTGTGTGTGTGTGCTGCGGTTACTCTGCGGTCAACTTCAGTGGTTTCCCTCGCTCTCTTTCGGTCTATATATACATATATATATATACATTTAATACTCGTTTTACTGGTCAACCAATTGTGCAATAGCCTTTTTTATGGTCTTTACAAATTTTATGCAAAATTAGGAAAACAAGTGAGGCAATAGGCAATTAGTTTAATGTTGTTTTCACGGGAAAGAAAATAAAGCTTTAAAGTTAAATATTTGATGTAAACGCTATATACATAAATATTTATGTATATTTTGATATTCTATAAAAATAATTTCGATATTATCATGATGATTTATAGAGCAAAACGAAAACTCAAACGGATCAAAGTGTTTAGATATGATTGGCAAAAGTTGTTTTTTAAATAATATAAAATTATATGTGATGCGAGAAACAATCAGAAAAATATAACTTTTCAATTAACGTATCTTTTATTCAAAAACCGACAAAACTTTCTAAGTTTCAATTATATTTTTAATTTTATATTGTAATGTTAATCGATTCTATGCATCCAATTCCTTTTGAAAAATCTGATAATATTAATGTTAAAGGAAGACTTAAAAAGTCCAGCACGTGAACTTCGGAATTGTTTTTTTTTTTACTTATCATCAAATTCAGACAATTTTAAATGCTATTTAAGTATCTATAGAATTTTTAAATGCTTTAATTTTGTGATAAACAAACGACATAAATTATTTTCTTTGAAAGCCAAAATGTAGTTTTATTTTTATTTGACTTTTACGCATTTTTCTCCACCACTAATTTGACCACTTTGCCCCAGCTGAGGCCAGGACATTTAAACAATTCACCAAGGACTATCCAATTGCCATAAAAGTTCCCGAAGCACTTATACACTCTCACACACCCGCACATAAACACACACACACACCCGCACATAAACACACACACACACACTTTGACTGACAGGAAGGCAAAAGTTGGGTCAATTTTTGTTTTTCTTTTTTTATTTTTGGGTATTTTTGTGTTTTCCGGAAACTTTTTATTTTGTATATATACCCTTTTGAAGAGGGTATTATGATTTTAATAAAATATTTCCTATAAGAATAAGTTTTGTTCAGTCAGTATATTAGATATATATATATATTTCCAATCAATATCAAGGGAGGTTCCTTATACTTTTGTATTAATCTTTCATTAATTTTTGAGCTATATTTTGGAATATAAATTTCTATTTGATGCAGGTTGATTACATGACCGATTTAAATAAGTAAAAGCAAATCAATCAGATTTTTAAATATTATATACACCAATGATCGTAGGAAATTTTGTATACACAGAATCTGATGAAAAGTTTCAGTAAAAATCTTTCAAAACTTTTAAAAACTTGTATTCTCGAATGCTAGAACCTCCTCATCTCATGTAAAGAAAAGGCATTTGAACTTCGTTGGGAATAAATTACCTTTCAGAATCTTCTTATTTTTTTTCCTTTTTGTTTTCGTATCTTTTTTAGCTGATGAGCTGGGAGCCACTTGCAAGTGGGTCATATACATTTTTGATGAGTTGTCATTTTTAAATGCGACAAACTGCCCCCGTTTCCCATCCTTAGTTCTCTTCTTTTCTCATCTTTCTAGTCATCCCTCATCACAGTATCATGGAAATCGAAGAAAAAAGAAACTTTTTATTCTTAAAGTATTTTCCGACATCATTTTCGTCTAGTTGCTAGTATCACAAAAAGCCAAATATATTTATATATTTTATTTATGTGACAGTTTAGTTGTTGTTGTTGTTGTTATTGTTGTCTCAGCATTTTTTCGCTTTTTCCCCCAAAATTTGTTATTTATTATTTATTTATTTGTTTTGCCTGCGGGGCTCGATGGGAGAGGGGGGCTATTGTAGTGGTTGGGGGTATTCGGTAGATTTAGTTTTTGTTGTCTTATGCTTTCATTGTTATCAATTAAATGAATTGGAGAAGAACAGACACAAAAGAGAAAAACAAAGCTTTGCGTAGGCTTTCAAATTGCCTATAACATTTTCTATTTTCTATATTTTATCCACTTGACACACCTACACAATTTGAAGGACGGCAAAGGGGTGAATGGTGTGCATGTGCGTCTGTTCGCATGTGGACAAGGTTTTAGTTTATTGGCCATTAAGCATAGAGATAAAATTGCGGTGGGAAAATGTGTCAAAGATTACAACAAGGCAGATTTTAAAAGACAAAATAAAAATGAATTTCAACAATTTTCTCTTTAATATAAAAGGAAATCTGAAACTGATGAGCTTGTGCAGTAAAGGACTTTGTTAGGTTAAGGTAGAAAATGTAAAACTAAAAATATAAGAAAAATTAAATCACTTACATTAATTCCAAAAAGAGTGTATCCAATATGTAAAGCTAATTTGTTCAGTTAAGTTATACCATTCAATTTATAACACATATCTAGAAATGTGAACTTTGTTATCAAAGTTAAAAGTTTTGCAGTTGCAGCTTTAGTAAAGTTATTCTTTAATTATTTATAATGAAAAAAACTTCTTAAGTATATTTTAACTGATCGTACATTTATAAAAGGCAAAGTTAGGCCTTGAGAAATCTTAGATATTTAATTAAAACTTTTCTGTTTTATGGGATGAAATTGAAATTATTATAAATGTAAAATAATATAAATTTATACAATGTTATAACAACCGAAGCTGCTATAAAAAACATTTTAGCATTTTAGTAAAGAAATAGCTGCAGCTAAGTTGAAGTTATTGTCATATTAATTGAAGTCAAAACAAATTTCAATATTACAATGTGCTCACTTAAGATTATAGCAATGTCTTAGTAAAAGCTATAGGCTCTATAAGTTTTCTATAAATACCCAAAAAATATCGCTGTCATAAAAATCCTCCAAGTTTCTTTTTATTAAATGATACATAAATATAAACCATTTTATGTTCTTCTTTAGAAAATGAATTCCAAAATTAAGTTGTTTAAGCCATTACCAAATTGCTTGAGTTTTATTAAAAGATTATTTTATGTCGATTCTTTCTATCTATTTTTCTATTTATCTTTCTTACCTCACTGGATATTATGTCACATTTTTATAGGCATAAAAACATCAATCGATTTGGAATCTGTTCTGGGGTGCCCAGTCGACTAAAGCTGTCATCAATTCTCTCATTCATCTTTTGCGTCTTGTTCTTTCTGTAATTCGTTTGACAACTGAAACTTCAGTTGATTGGGCACATCAACACGTTGCCAATCAGCAGGCGCCCACACACTAAGCCATTGAACCCACTAAAACCCCTCCCTTAAAGCCACTCTAATGAAATCACAGTGTAAGGAGAAAAAAAAGGTGCCTGTAGATTGTTTTGACATTTACTTTCAAATGTCAATCGTTGTCCTTTGAAGGCCTTCTTGTGTCATTGACATTGGCAAATTGAATTGAATAACTACGAGCGGAAGATGTGTGCAAGTTTTTTTTTTTTTTTTGGTCAAATGCGATAAAAGTCGATAATACAATCAAATTTAATGAGGTTAGAGTGAGGATGAGCTGTAGCAAATATTTCGAGGGTGAGTCTCCAAAAGGAGGGGTGCATTATCAAAAGAGATTTTCGTTTTCTTTTTTATCCTACTAAGAGAGGACCCAACAGGTTGCCATGGATTTTGATTGGGGATTATTGATTGAAATTGGGTAGCATTTTAAACATAAAGCGGAAAAAAAGAAAGAATAAAATTTATACAATATACAAAATATGCTCGTTTTAAATATTCCACTCACCCATTTCAAAAACATTTCCACTTATCACATATTATGCACCTTTTTCTCTCGGTATCTTTACTGTCTACCCTCCACTCAACACTTTTTTTAAGCCCCTTCATAAATATAAAATTACAGCATTTTTTACCTCCCTCTCTCTTTTGCTCTGGTTTTCCTTTCTCCTTTTTTTTCTCCTTTTTTGCCAACACCATTAAAATGTCAATTATGATAAAGTTTTATTGAAATACCGCCAACACATTAGGGCTTATCAGCAGAGTACTGAAAGAGCCAGAAAGACCAGAAAGAAAGACGACATCGACCGACCGACCCCAAAAAGTATGCAATAATAATAATAAAACATTAAGAGCCGTTAGTCTGCCTGCCATGCCATGAGCTTTCACCCTTTTCAACGACAGACATTTTATGCGCCGATTGCAAAGGTGTGGAAAATCACACGCCCACTTGGGCAAACTAATTGAAAATGGAAAGTGCTACAACAACAACAACAGGTTGTGAAAAACCAGTGACCCTGTTTCGGAAATGGTTTTCACCCAACCACGATGGGAGACTTCTTTGCATAATTGTACCCAATTGTAGCCAGCCCCTCAAACAAAGTGTCAGCAACAATTCAAAGACTTTGTTTGTTTAGCTTGATAAATTTTTAGTTTTCAAAAAAAAGGGTTAGATGACAAATCGTACTAGAAATCAATTTTGACTAGTACACAACTCTCCATTTCTATTTTGGTATGAAAAAGGTCAAATACCAAAAACCATTTACCAAATGAAAAAGACTTGAAATAAAATGCTAGCCACGCCCACACAAAGAACGCCCCACATTTAGGTCTCTCTTATCTGTTTTCATATGGTGTAGGTAGTAGAGGGGAGATTGGTGTCGGTGTTGGAGTTGGGGAGGTTGAAAGTTGAACTTTTGTCCCGAAGCACTTTTTTCTTGTGAAATGTCAGTGAAATGTCAAAATAAAAGTAATGCTGATAAAAATTTTATAGCCTGTCAGAAATGGCAACGAAAAAATTCTGCCCAAGGGGATTGCTAACGCTTCAATTTTTGTTTTTACTTTATATATATATATTTATATATGTATATAAAATTATATATATGTATATCTGTTCTTTATCAGAATGTCGCGACTTTTGGGTACTTTAGTTTATTGGAATTTGCATGGCATCGTCTGTGGCACCACCATCAACCGGGTTCAGTGGCAGTAGATACATACATCGACAGGTGGCAATGTGAGGTGAAATTTATGTTAAATCGAACATCAGTAAATATTATCGACTGGCAGTTAAAGAAGTCAGATGATGTGTGTCTGGGTGTCTCTCAGCCTGTGTGTGTGTGTGTGGCTTATCACTTTCCTTTTGAAAAGTCTTTAAGCTGCTTTAAGGATTGAAAATGAAGTAAAAGAGAAAGAAATCAGAGCTTAACCAATTCGAGCGTGATTATCTTGAAATGATATCTCAAGATTTCTGTATCTGTAACATTTTATACAAGTTAAAAACCAAAGAATAAAATTTAATCATATTGTGGATTGTTGTCATCTTTTAAACACTTTTGTATATGAACAACAATTATTCATGGATCAATATATACTCGATCTTATTTCTGTTTCAGAATTTATGTAACCTGTAATCACAGAAAGGAATAAAATATATTGTTCATTCGGAAAAATATTTTTAAAATTTAGCCAGGCCCAAAATATACCAAGTATTATTAGAATATAAGTATATTTAAAATGGGATGGAAAATTGTATTTAAATATTTTTTTAGAACTATAAGATTTCGCCCTTTAAAAGTAATTCGATCTTCTATGTATGATACAAAATATTTTATTGTCACAAATGAAACTCTTTAATTTATGTCCTTATACATATATATATTATGATATATAAAATGAGTTTATGTATATATTAGTATAGTTTATTAGTATAGTTTAAAGTTTTTTAGAAGAAAAGAAGCAAAAATATTTCCACTTTATGACAGAAATACATACATACATATAATATACATGCATACCATATGTATGTGTCCCTATAATATCGATCAGTAGTAAAAAAGGAGAATTATTAGAACAAATAAACGAATTTTAATTTAATGCTTCTGAATTTTAATTTTTTTTTTTTCAAAAACATGTTTATTTGGTTCAAGTATTTTTTCCATATATGTATATTTAATTTGAGTATAAAGCCAAATTATTTATGTATAAAAAATAATTTATTATGATTGATTCAATTCATTCCCAGTTTAAATCATATCTAACTTAGAAAATGATTTTAGTATATGTTCACTTGTTTATATTGAAAGCATAGAAACAAGTGTATAAAAAGGCTTAAAGTGTAAATAAATGTGAAACCATCGGCAATCATAAATTAAACTCATAATGTGTGAAGAAAACTAAAAATTTAAAGAAAATTTATACTTAAATCAAACAACATCCTTTGAAGATGTTGGCTCGTTGTGTGGGTTATCAAGGTTCCTGCGATAATATCAACGGTATCCTGACTCGGGATTATGCAAAGGTTTGTATGATAAAAAGCAAAAGAAAAACTTTTGAGAGCTATATATTAATTAGAGTGTAAACTAACTAAATTTTACTTATATAGAAAGTAAAAGATTGGATGGTGCTTGTGTGTTTCTCTACTTGGCAACATTTGAGTTAACAAAGTATCTCAATATGCGTTGCTGTGCTAACATGCCATGGTCCTGTCATAGCAAGACTCTTTCGATTCTGTTGTTTTTGGTTACAAACGAACAAAAATGGGGAGAGGGCAAGTTTGAATTGAAGTTCATAGCAGGAGAGATTCCGAGTATTGTGGGTTCAACATATTTGTGGCAACTACGTAAGCCCGACTTTTCCTACTGACAATGACATTTTCCACTTGCCTTTCCCTTACCCCATAACCAACAAGTTTTTCAGTTTATTGTCTCCAAAGCCAATGCCAAATCCTGAGCCTAACTAGAGAATACAAAACAAAACAAAAAATGAAAGAAAGAGAAATAAAAAATTGCATAAGCCAGCTCAAAGTCCTAGGCCAAGACCAAGTCCAAGTCCATTGTTTGTGTACGTCTGTTGGTTGTGTCTCCCCTTTGAGCTCGTAACTCGGTTGTGGCTACAAATGGAAAATGGCTAAACAGAAGGCAGACAGACAGACAAACAGTAAGAGAAACAGACAGACAGTTAGACAGAAGGACAGAACAGAAAAAAGATAGACAAACAGATAGCAAAAGTACAATATGCAAGGCTATTTTTATTACCCAGCAAGGCGTATATAAAATGTGTCGCTTGCATTGAAGGACATTAGATTAGCTTCTGGAATGGGCAAAAGAATATAATAAAAGGACAAAACTATGTAAGGATGTGACTAACGATATATTAGGGCTGGTAAGTGGGAAAGCATAACATGTCTAAGAAAACCTAATAATGCAGAAAAGAAAACTAAATAAGAGCAGATTGAAGATTGTACCCTGGACCATTTTAATTCAAAAAGGGATACCAAATTTAGTTTAACAAAGAATTGAATATAATTGTAATTGAATGGAATATGATTGTAATGATAGCAAAATGTGAACTTTGTATTAAACACTATCAATTGAGGCTACTTAAATGCAAATTAATGTCAAATTTTAATGTAAATGATAGATATAATTTTATGAATATAATTTTATAGGTTATTGTAAATGCAAAAGTTTTGTTATTGGAATTTATTTTTTTTAGAATAGAAGTTATCGTTGCATGTAAAGAAAACAGACATAAAGAAAAAAAGTAATATAATTTATAATTAAAATTATATAAAAAATATATGTATATTAAATCATTCTAATTTGAATTACTTCAACTGTTTAAGTTCTTAAACAGCTCCACTTACTCTTAAGTTGACAGGTAAAGCAGATAACTTTTTGTTATATAGAATATAATAAGATTATGGAGCAAAAAAGTCGTTTATAGAACTATAATATTGACCTATTGAGTTACTCGTAATTTCTAGTTTTACATTATTTGGATAAAAACACCTATTAGTTCGATTGAACCTGCAAAAACTTACACACAAAATTCATAAAAACGATTGATGGAGGATATTGAATAAAATTAGACTGCGCTCTAATACTGCCCTTAATCGTAGACAAAAGGTGATTTCAATTCAATACAATAGAAAATCACAAAAATCAAGTCAAAGCATAACAATGTTGAGTATGTTGATCAAGGATAAGAAAAGGATAAACTGTTAATTGGTGAACATTAGTCAAAGGTATTGGACAGAGATTCTAACTTGGTTGATATAATAAAATGTAACCAAATGTTTGACTAATTTACTTTTCCTTTGCATAATGCAAAAGTCTTGTCATAATAATTATATAATAAAAATTGCACCACACACGCACACATTCACCCTTGCCAAGACAGACTGGCAAGGCAATTTGGCAATTTGTCGCACAGATTTTCTTAACGACTCCCAAGGACTCTTAAGACCATCTCTTTCTTGGGGCCAACCAAATGGCTTTCAACTTTAATTTGTTGCCAAACGAATAATGTTTGGCTTGTGTTTGCGCATATGTTTGCTCGTTTGTCTACTGTTAGAGTTTTCTTTACTGCTAATGATTTCCTGATAACCCTGTTAGGGGAAAGACGTGAGGAAAGAGTTGCTATTTTATCTAGAGACAGCTGTGGGCAAGTGTTTGAAATCTTAATTACTAACTTGTATTCTACATGTAATGGCCATTTAGTTGCCATTATTCACATTTAAAATGTATGTTTGCTTAACTTTTTATTCTATCTATTCTCTTTCTAGATTTACACAGACTGGGCCAACTATTATTTGGAACGGGCCAAATCGAAAAGAAAGGTTACAGATCTTTCGGCCGATTGTCGGGATGGTTTACTTTTGGCTGAAGTCATTGAGGCGGTGACAAGTTTTAAGGTTCCGGATCTGGTGAAGAAACCAAAAACTCAACAACAAATGGTAAGTGAATAATAATGAAATGAATTAGTACATTTAAGACAAATGACTTGACAAGTTCTAAGCATTCGTTTCCGCTCACAAACTATTTAATAAGAGTTTGTTCCGTTAGCTGATAGAAATGAAACAAAAAGGGTACAGGGGTAAATGTTATTAATTTCAATCAAAATTCAGTAGAATCGTAATAAATTCTGTCTGAAAATATTAACCAATTATTATTAACCAAGTTATTTTAACTTTTTATTGTCTTTTTACAAATAAAACAAATAACCTTAAGTTTTGAAACTTAAAAAAGAAATTACCAAAGTTATGCTTTAATTAAAGAAAAAATTTTATATGGAAAATATAAAAGAAATTGTTGAAAGAAATTTAATTCACATTTATTGTATCCTTATCAATTAATTTGTGTTAGATTTTTATATTTTTATTACCTTCAAAATTCTGCTTCAATTTAGATATGTTTTAGTTAAAAAATTTAAATATTAAAGACGAACAAAATTTTCCAAAAGTTATGCTTTAATTCGAAAAATTTTTAAAGCCAAGAAAATAAAATATGCTAATTCGATGTTGAAAACGTTTGATATATAATTTGATTTAAATTTGATTCAATTTATCTAGCCAAGCTTCACCCTAGATTATTTCGTTTTCTATCTACGTCCATGCTAACACTCCTTGCATGTTTTTGGCATGACACGTGAAAAAAGACCTAAACGCTTGAAATTTAAGCCATATCCCTTCATGAGTCACTCCTTTTTTTCGTTTGTGAGTGTATGTGTGTGTGTGAAAATGCGTTAATTGTTTTTTACATGACAACAAACTCAACCGAACCGCCGACTGCTCTTTACCTAGTCCATATGCAAATAAGGATCTAACGTGAAAATATTTGCAGTCCTTGCCCAGGATTTTTGTTGTTGATACGCTTTTTCTTTTATTACGTTTTTTTGGCTTTTCTGCTTTTCGTCATTACGTGTGGTTTTAGTAGTGTTCCATGCATTTGAAAAGTACGTCATCATGGTGACTAACTGACTACCGTCTGCCATGTCAAACTTTTAGCCCAGGTTTTTATTTTCTTTTTCCTTTTTTTTTTTTTTTTTGTTTATTTGCTTGATGAAAATTCAGTTAGAGAGACTCCACGGCAAATGATTTCCGCCGCAGTAAGCATTTGTCACCTGGTCTGGTCCGCTCTGATTGAATTTGAATGAGCCACGATGCAGACGTTGAATTGTGCAGCACTCGATTGCATTTATGAAATTAAAATTAAAAACTTTTGCCAGCTCGTTTTTAAATTACGAAGACGTTTTATTCTTCTATTTGAGTTTTTCTTTTTATTTCTTTGTCTGCAATTTGAGTTTCTTTCTTCTGCACTCGTGTCTGCTACGTGAGAGAATTTCCCAAAATGGAAAACCGTGCACCGCAGATAAGTTGACTATAGTATCCTATACTCTCGAGCCTAGTTAGTTGCGGTAGGAAGAAGCCTTGGCATATATGCGGCAAGTTCATTGCCGATATATACTGTAAACACACTCCATGAAATAAAAATTTATTTTCAACTTGGTTTTTTCTTTTCGTTGTCCCTCTCGTTTTTTATTTTTATGTTTTGTTGCCTTCATTTTGGTTGACGTTTTGCATATTAAATAGAAAAAAGTCTTTGCTGACTTTTTGAGAAAATGATAAGCTCAGCTAAACGTGCTCTCTTTTTGGCACGTGATGCACCAAAAAAAAAAAAAAATAGAAAAGGAAGAAAATAAATTTATATATAAAACAGAAGAAATAGAACTCAAGGAAAAACGCTGACAAATTGGCAAACGAATTCAAACAGGGGGCGTGGCACGCGACGCGTTGACGTATGTGACATGGGCAACAAATTGGGTTTCAAAATTTTCACCAGCGGACATTAGGGAAGAAACAGCTGTGTGAGGGGGTTAGGTGGGTGTGGTTTCTCCATCATATTATTGCATCAATGCCAATGCAACTCAATTTGTCAAATTTCTCTCAAAATAAATAAAAATTAGTTGACATGCGACATTCTATTTCATATCATTACGTTTCTTCCATTAAAACTAAAAATATTCACAAAAAAAAAACTTACGACTATAAAGAAAGTTTTATAAATAAAATAAACAAATATGCTTAAAAGGATAACACGGTTAAATGCAATTTGTGGTAGACAGGTATAATGGAATTTGCAATATTGAATTTGTCTAGAAAGACGGACTAGTTCGATTGCAAAGTAAATTGGTGGAAAATGTTTCATTAAATTGGAATCGTTTACGTAATATATTATTGATATTTCTATAAACCACTGAGACTATTATTTATTAAAAAAAATTAACAAATATCAAAAGAAGAAATTTATTAAAAATATATGAAATATTTTTTATCATAGAAAATTTTTCCAGCATTTGCTGAATTGTTCGTTGTGAAACCAACTTCAGTTTTTACCACAAACAATCAGTTGCCTCTTTTAATTATTTTAGAAACCGAATATATTATGAGATAAAAGAAAAAATATATATTTATTGTTTTTAAATATATTAAAACGGATTGTCTTATTCATAGGTTGGGTATCAGTAAAAGTCTAAAATACCTCAATTGCCTTTTTCTATAAAATTAAAGAGAAAATGAATTTACATTTGTTCGAATGCCATTTACAATTTACTTTTTTAAAGTTCATGCTAAGCTCTTTAATTTGGTCCAACGACTATGACTTTAGCTTTGACTTTACTTCACTTTACTTTACTTTTTCCCATGCGTTTCGAAAGTGGCGATGGCAAAGTTGACTTTGAACACTTTTACGTTTCGCTGATTTTTCAAGAGTTGCCGTTTTTTCCTTTTTTTTTGCTTGCTGCTGGTCCCCAAGTCCTGTATGGGATCTGCCCACATTTGACTACTATACTTTGTGGCTCTATTTCTTCCTTCTCTTTTTTTTCTCTTCCTCTCTCTCTTTGTCAAAAAAACACTTGCATCTCTCTACGTTGTAGTCGTCACTCATTAGAAAAACGTTGCCAGCCCAAAACCAAAGTCACAAAAAAAAAAAAAATATATGTACTACGTGTTGCAGGAGAAAAAGCGCAGCAGAAGCCCAAAGAAGAGGGGTGAAAAAAGGAAACTTTGCACTTGGAAAAGTAGCGAAAAAAAAGGAGAAAAAAGTGCAGCAAACTAGAGAAACGAAAGAAGGGAGAAAAGTTTATTACAAACTTTTGGTCTGGCAACACGTTCTAAAGAAAAGAAAACCAAAAACTAAAGTTTAATATTTGATTTAAAAGTTGATAAAATTTACTTAAGTCCACACTACCAACCAACTTGACTCTCAATGCGTGTTATTTGCTTTTTATTGAATTTGTTAAACAAAAAAATATGAATTGTGTCTTGGCTACGTTTGCCGTGTTGCATGCTGGTTGTTGTCCAGGCTAAGGCTAGTGATTTTTCATTTCGTCATGCAAATATGAAAAACAAACGGAAATGCAAAGCAAAAAACCCAAAATAAAAAAAAAAAAACATAAAACAACAGAAAAAGAATATCGCTACTCTGCACGGAAAATGGGAAAATATTCCAAATGCCTTTGTTTGTTTTCTCTGAAATGAAAAACTCTCCCCTGCAGCAGGCAATGTGAGAAACAATGGCAGTTTAAAGGAGTGACAGGCAAAGAGTATGCGGGAGTGGATAGGGAGCGAATTGACGGCTTTGTTATAAGACCAGGCTATATGAGTGGGAATATTAATTTCAAGATGAAACTGGAGCTATGTGCAAACACATTTTTCCGGTAAAACATTGCGGTAAAAATGTATATGAAACTAGAGACATATTTATTTTGTTCATGGCTTCCATATCGTTTCATATTTTCGCAGAATACCGCAAAATACATTCAAAACATGATTCTTTAAAAAAAAAAACATTTTAAATATATTTTATACAGAAATTTAATTAGTTTTTTCTTAACTTTTACAAGTGAAAATGGTATAATAACCTTATTATAGAAGGTAAACCACTTGGGACTTATTATTATCCTTATGAGCTCCTCCTATATGGAGTTTCCATATAATTATTTAAACATTTACTAAAGCTTAACTCACAGACGTTACATAATTGTTCATTTCGGTTATTCACCCTATACTAGAAAAGACAAAGCAGAATGTGCAAGAAAATTTCTTTGTTCTATAGTTTACCAACGCAAAAGAAAAATTTACAGGCAAGAGTTTGGTCTTCATTCAGTTTCTCAACAGAATTGCTAGATAAATTGTTTAAGAAAATATCTGGAAGACCACTTTGTATAAAAATATGATCATCTTAAATATAACAAGTTATTATTCTATCTCATGGTGAAAGAATTAAATTAAGAACCAACCACTTTAATTAATCACAATTATAAAATACTAATACTTAACTAGTACTTCAATCTGTAACAATTTTAAGAGCATAGAACTTTAATGGTAAAAATTCAGTTTCTCAATATAAGATTTAAATTGTATAGGGGAACATATTGATAAATGTAGTCCACTAAAATAAAAATCTATTTAATGTGATAATATAGAATATTTAAAAAGAAAGCAAAGCGTGCAACAGAAACATAGACTAACCAAAAGCCTTTATATTTATTCTAATTGAAATTTAATTTTAACTTGGCCAATTTCAAAGTATTTCTCTCCATCTTCGCTCTCACATATAGAGAGCCTCTCCTCTCTAGGAGGGGTAGAAAAACCTACACATGACAAAGGGAAGCTTGTAAAAAATGAATTTTACTAGAAGGACTAATTTGATTTCAACTGCCAGCAAATAGAAATAAAGCGAAGCATGTGGGAAGGAGAAAGCTGAAAAGCAAAAAAGGTGAATTGGGAGAAAATGGACTGAGGCAAATGGCAAACTCTCGACCATGAACATGAAGATTTTTCCAATCAAATATGTAAATAACGTAGAATCTTAAAAGGGAAATTAAATCAAAATAACTAAGCATACATACACTCACTTACACACACATATACATATATCGTGTGTGTGTATAGTTATAATTGCCCAGTTCCCTTGCTTCTCACGTCCTTTTCTTGGCTTCTGCCTTGTCTTGTCTTTACTTGACTTGTCTGTCTTTTACAGGCCAATTGGCCTTTTGTAGCCAATTTTCCTTTTGTTTGTAAAATTTTGTTCAAGTCGTTTTCTGTTGTGTGTGTGTGTGTGTGTGTATGCATGTGAGTGTGAGTGTGTTTTTGTGTCTATATATATCTTTAAGCCGTTTTGCAAGTTATTAGTCTTGGCATCACAAACATAAACATACAAGGCAATTATTATGTAATTAAAGTAAAACAATGGTACGATTAAGTCCGCTTGAGTGATTTGTTTGTACGCTCTATACGCCTCAAGTATTTTTGTTATTATTGTAAATATTTTTCAGTTTTTGTTTTTGCATTGCTTAATTGATAAACGATGCATTGAAGCAGCTTAAACAATTTCAAAAGGCTTTTCAAAGTTAGGCCAACAATCGCCCAAGTTATCCCTTAAAACTGAAAAGTGCTTTTAAAGGCATTTAATCGTTGAAAATTGAATGGAGACCAACATAAAAGTTGACAATAGTTTTTATATTTATTTAAGTAGATTACTTTATATTGTAAACTTTTTAAATATTTTGTATTAGTTATAAAACGATGTTAAATCCTAAAAAAAATCTCTGTGGAAACTGCTAAAACATTTTTTAACTTTTAAATTGCATTTCTGAGAAAGGATGTAGCTTTTCAATTTTATTTTCATTTTAGTTAAGGTTTTAAATACTTGAAGTAGATTTTTTAGATTCTTATAAGTTGAACAATAAAATTGTTCAGTTCATCTTATTTTTCCAGTATTTTCCCAAGTTCTTGAAAGATATATAATATTCTTTCAAAACAATTGTGCATCAGTGAAACATAATTTTCAATTTAACAAAAACTAAATTTACAAGTTTAATTTAATGCTTTCAAAAACCGACTTCATTCTAACTGCATAGCCTTTTTTCTTGTTTTAAATTTTTTTTATTTTTAAACAGATAATTGAACTTTTTTTACCATAGCCGAAGCTCTACATAGATCCAATTAAGGATCTAAAATTGAAAATCTGTTGGATTAGCAACTTAAAGGAGCTAGAAGAAGAAAATGAGCTTCATCAGTCTTTCGGTTAGTACAACCTCATGGATAGATACATATATATACATATATATGCATATTGGAAGTTATATTAATTTTTCCACTGCCAATTTTTGTTCTTTTTACTCATATCAGATTTGATTTTCTATCAATTTCGACTCAAGTGTTTGGCAGAACTTCTTGAATGTAAATAAATAGTATGTAAAATTTTCTCCCAATCTACTTGCAGTTTCAACTTCACTTAGTTGCAATTGGTTTAGTTCATTTTTTTTCTCTATATACTTGAACTAAAATGTAAATGCATAAAAAAGAATTTCGTACATCAGTTTGGAATTTTTTTTTCCTAATTCGATGTTCATGCAGCGCATCAACTTGTCAGCCATTTTCAATGTGTTCCGTGTTCCGTTTTCAGTGTGTTCAAATGGAAAAGCTTACGTTTGCTTTATCTAAAATGAAATCTGCTTAGGTAGCTGATGTTGCTGTTGTTATTGTTGTTACTATACCGGTGCACGAATTTACTCCTATTCCCCCTTCTGGTTGAGGACTAGACTTACCTTATTGCTGGCACCTCTCTAGATGTTTGCATACATGGATGTCTATGCAGACTTTCAGCATCTGGCCCAAATTGAAGTTCATTAATGCAATGGACCATTTTTTTTTGTATTTTGGGGCGTATTTTTAGAACCATTCTTCTTTGGCCAAGTTATACTCTACTCCTGCATAGATATACATACATATGTAGAGTCTATATATGTTTCTGTGTGTGTTTTAATTGTGCAAACAATGCATAGTTTTTATGGAACGGCATTAAAGTTTACTATGGGGCAGTGGGAGGTTTACAATTGGCTAAATTTAGTCGACTTCCAGTTTGTACAATGAAAACAAAACCAAAACACAAAACATGAGAAAGAAAAAAGAAAAAAAAATGAACTCAAAGAATTGTGTTTTGCAATTTAAAAAAAGTTTTGTAACCACAAATCAGGCGGTAAAAACTTCCTGGGCGGCCTTCTTTTTTGCTTGCTTCATTTTTTTTGTATTTTTTTTTTATTGTTTTTGTTAGCACGTGCTCCGTCCATAAATTCCAACACAGAAATTAAGTTGGTAGAACCGAAAGGAGGCAGTAACAAAAAGGGGCGACCAATCAATGAAAGTGCCTTCTGTTGCATAAATTAGTCGCTGCACGTGATCAAAACGGTTTAACTTTCAAGTACAGTTGCCACAATAAAGTTAAAGTTTGTCCCCTTTACCCCTCTCAGTCTTTCTCTATTTTTCCTCTTTGGTCTTTCTCTCATTATAAGTCAATTTTTCAATTAGTAATTTCTGCCACTTAAGCCCTTGGATATGTATCAAAAAAGTTTCGTTTACTAAAATGGCAAAGTGCACTCGAAAAGTTTGTTAATCATACGCCAAGAAAACCCGCGCAAATGAAGCAATAGCACAGTATCGGGGGGTAAGGGAAGACAGAAAAGTTCATTGAGTATCTCAATTACGAAATTGTGTATCGACAGTGAAATAAACAAAATAATTTTTCTTTTTATTCTTTTTTTTTTTTTGCTGTTGTTGAAATGTTGCGCTATATGAAAATGAAGCATATTTACCTAGAGATAATGATGAAATTGTTGATAGGATCTAAAGCGATTTTGATTTCTATGTATATTTGAACATAAAAAAATATAAGAATCGAATAGTATTATAAATAGCCTATATATTTTTTTGAGTATTTAATTAGAAACAATACCCCAATCCGAATTTCCAGGTGACCTGTACACCAAGGTGTTGTAAATTAGTGTCCCATTAATTCGTAGCCGATTCACCTGTTTACCATAATCATCTATTAATCTTAATTCTAAATTAGTCTACAAAATTCCTCTTAATGGGTTTATATTTCCATTTATGTCTGATCTCCCTAATTTTAATCTGATTTCATAGAATTAAACCCATTTTGAAAGAAACTAAAATGTAGATTGCTGTGAGGATTTTGTAAAGAATTAAATCTACTAATTTATTAAGGGAAAAAGAGAAGGATAATTGAAATGTCAGAAGTGATACTCTATGTTAATGAAGTTCCGGGAGAAGAACCTATATATAACTGCAGAAAACTTTGTCATATTTTTGCATCTATATGAACAAATTAATATATTTATAGCCGAGCTCTATTCTGACAAATTCCACGTCAATGATTGCAAAACATTTTTTAAATAAAACTTATAATACTTGGCAGTAAAAAATAATATTTGGTGAAATTTTAAATAAACAATATTTTTAAGCAACAAAACATTTCAATATATAAAAAAATAGTCTTAAGTTTTTATCAACAGTTATTTTTACTTTACTTACTATTACTTTACTATACTGTATTATATGTTGATTATTTACGATCATTTCTATATTTGCTTTTAATTGTTATAATTCTACTTTTTATTTCTCTAGGTCCAAACAAAACTTAGCGAAATAGATTTAAATTGTCTTGAATTGAATCAAAAGAGGTTGTAAGCTCAAGTTTAATTACTCTTTGAATTAAAAAAGTTGGAGTAAATAAGTATCAATATTTTAGATTTTAACAGCGAACTCTACTTCAATTTTACAAAAAAAAACCAAGAGAGGGGAAGAAGGAGAGAGGTTTTTTTTCATTTTGCATATTTGATAAAGTTTTTCCATTATTTTGCTGGTTAATCGATGGTTGCCATATATTTACTCTATCCAAAACACATTTCGTCCAGTTGGTTGTTGTTTTCAGTTGCTCATTCGTCAAAGTTGTTGCAAAGCTTTCTAATTACAAATGTAAATCCCCTCCACATGGAATAAGAGTGTGTTTTGTGTGTGTGAATGAGTGTATGTAGTCTAGAGTGAGTGTACCGGACAGTTGTGGACTTTGTTTTTCCACAAGTTTAGTCTCAGTGGGGAGTAAAAGTGGGGTTTTTAGGGTACTTAACTGTGACTATAGTCTGGCTATGATAATTGTCATTGGTAGGACTGAATGGTAAGAGTTTGTTGGTGGTTTTGGCGGTTTGGTGGGCTGATGGTTAAGGGGTATTAGCTGGTAGATAACTAGATGGGTTTTGTCTGTTTAGATCCCCAGGAACACTCTCGTGTTTTTGGTAGTTGTCGCCTGCTGGGGCTTACATTGTCTGGTCTGTTTGTTTGGTTTGGATTAGGTCTCTTTCTTTTTTCTGATGGTCAAAAAAAAAAAACACATACACAAAAACATAGAAAAAAAAAGGAAAATGTAGAGAAAGCGGAAGTGTATTACACTTCAATTGCCTCAACTTTGGACTGAATCCAACAGAACAGAAATCAAGAGAAAAACGAATTAGAAATTGTGTTGTATATGTTGAAATATATATTTCTATTTTGAAGTAAAATCTTGCCAAGATTCACGCACTTAATTAGACATGGGACTGAAGAATCGGTATGGAAGAAGATTTTCTAAGGCTCCTCTAATTGCATTTGGCTGCTAACTTCAAACGCACGACCCCAATTTTAGTTGCCTGTGCAGTCTAAATTTGGAACAAGATTTTATACACTTGCCGCCAGTTTGTTTTTCTTGTTTTTCTTTAACTTTATATATTTTCCGTTCTCTTTTTTTATTTTCCGTGTTTGTCTGATTGTGTGTAGATGTATGTATATGTATGTGTGTTGCAGCAGGTTGACCCAGACGGCAATTTCTTGAAATTTATGTTCCCTTAACTTCCCTATGACATCAAACTGTGCGTTCTGTTGAAGGCCACAAACACAAAGTTCAATGCAATTTATCATTGAGAGAATTTGTGATTCAAAAAGTCGCCCACATCATTTAAGAATTATTGGCATTGTCTTGCTGTGACTTTGTTAACTCTTTTTGTTGCAGTTGTACTTGAAGGGGTTACAAGGCAAATCACGTTTTTGAGCCAAAAAGATCACAGCATGTTGCAATTGTTTACAAGATTCAAATCTGCTGTAGTGGATACAAAAACTTTCAGATGAGATTGGTTTTCATTCCCATTGATGGAAAGCGAGATTCTTATTTTTCCATAAATTGTTTTGCAAAAATAATCTTTACGTGATCAATAAATTATGATGGTGGGCATGTTTCACTGACTCTAAAGATCAGATATGCACAACACACCATTATTTAGATATGAATACAATAACTAAAAAATTGTTTCATAAAGAAGTATGTAATATTTGCTTCTTTCTAAGATTTCTAACCCAAAGAGTAAAATAAGCTTTTATACCAATTTTAATTCATACATACATATACTTTTATTACATTTAAATAACTAACCTAACTATAATCGCAAAGATAATTTAAAGATATTTTCTATTATTAGAAAAAGAAGTTGGCAAAAAATTATATTTCTGAAATAGATTTGGTTTTAATAGAATAATAAAACGAAGTGAGATTTTTAAAAGAGCAAATAGAACCCATAAATTACTCAGAAATGGACTTAAGTAGCAAAATCAAGTATTTATCTTTTATTCACTGTTAATAAAATAGAATAAAAATTAACCCAAAAATTAAAAGCTAATTATTGGTATCATAATTATAATAATTATTGCAAAGAGGTCTGAAAAAAAACCATGAACTCATTCTCACTGAATGGTTGCTTCTGATTTCCTGTAATTTTCAATAAATTATACCAAAAATTAAGAGTAAATACACTTCGTCATCATATAATAAATATTTTTGTAATCTTTCTGCTTAACTTATGTTGCTTTGCGTTTTTTTTTTTTTGGCCATCATTGACTTCGTGATCGTCATGTAGATTTATTGATGGTAACATTTGCCATTCATTCTTTTCGGCTTCTTTATTGCTTCTTCTTTAATTGTCTGTTGAGGTGGCTGCCTTGTAAATCACATAGCATATACATACATATATAGATTTATGTATGTATATGTATATGCAAAAAGAGCAAATTGCTTAACTTGGCCTACTTTTGTCATTTGCACTCATAAACTCAACAAGTTCTGCGCCTTTTTGTTACCCTCATCCCTCTCGTTCGCACTCACGTGTTTGCAATTAAAATTTATAAAGCTATTGAACTCGGCAATTTTTGTTCAAATGAATGAATGAATATTTATTGCGTGGGAGACCGGGAATCGGTAGACATACTTAAGATTGTTTTATTGATTGACTGAAAGCATGTTGGCAAGTCCATATACTGACATATTTTTGGATGACTTATTGGTGATTCCATTGAAAATATGATTACTCACTGCGACAAGAACGAAATAACAGGCAAATATATAGTGAGAATATGTGTTTATATCTGAAATATGTCAGACAACAGGGTCACAGGACTGGCATGTGTATGCGTCTGGGCTATAAACTGAACAATCTGGGAACTAAGAATTTTTCTCTCTTGCTCTCTTTTATATGTATTTTGGGTACATGTTGCAAAGGCATTGAAATACAAGGGAAGAATGATACGATAATATTAAATGAATAAAAAAATAATTTGAAACGTAATAGAGATATAATGATCTTAAAGATGTAGTATTTAAAATTTATTTTCAAACAATGGAATAAACCATATTTAAGCCACTTATCTAGTTAGCTACATTTTTGCACCATTTCGTTGTCAACATTGTCTGGCTACATACAAATGTTGCCAAACTAAAGCTAAAACCTGCTTGACATGTTGCTAAACCAAACCAGCTGTCAACAGTCAGCAACAAAAACAATTGCAGATGATGCTACCAAAAAAAAAACAACAAAAAACAACTACACTAACAGCAGCAACAACAACAACAATAATAACAAATTAAAGTCGAAGTCAAAACCGAAGTCCAATACAGATGATCACGAATAAAGATCGTTTAACCGATCGTTTCAGTTCGGTCTTCAGTGGTTACGTTTCAGTAGATAACCAACTGTTGCTGTTGTCAGATCAATGCGGTAGAAATTTGTTTTCCGCGCCTCAAGAAAGGGAAATGAAAATTCGTAATATGACAAACTTTAGTTTGTTTAGTGTTTAAAGTTATCAATAAAAGTGTGTGCCCATAACAAATTTTATAGCAATTTGTTTTGATGTAGAAAAATATTTTTAATTAAAATCTTTAAAAATTTGCCATAAATGATTTCATGCAAATTTTCGATCTTGTGTTTAATTGTCTCAAGTGTTTATGTGTCTGATGCAATGCCTCTATAAATGATATCAATTAAACAAATTTAAAACAATTTTAAGTTAAAAGTTTCTTTTGTTTTGTCGGTGATGGATTTGTTGTTGTTTTTGTGACTTGCCTTGCTCTAATTGTGAAGTGCGCGACCTCAAGTATGTAGCTACTGACCGCTCTGACCATCAAATAAAACAACTTTTTTTCCAAAAAAAAATAAAAAAAGGTAAATGAAAATATTGACCCATCCTCCCCAACATCATATGTATACTCTTGTGTTTTTTTAGAGGCCCCTTCTGTTTTCGTTTTTCATTGAGATCTTTATCAATTTTCCGTAAAATTAACATTAAATCAACATAAACTATGCGTTGAGGTGGCTCAGTGGCGATGTCGGCGGGGTAATGGAGGTGGAGTCGTCATAAAAAAAGTAGTCAACACGCATGCCACACAAATTAGACACCCTGAAAACACAAACTAATTATCATGACACAACTGTCAAACTGACAGACACGCCCCTTGTTAGCCTTCTCCTACTCATTTCAGTCACAGTCATTCGATTCGATCATTCCCTTCCTTTCTATGCAATGCAATAAGAGAGAATAAGTATTAACCAAGTCATTTTTATGACCTTTCATTCCCTTGTGGTCCTTTTGATGGTGGTGGTAGTGGTTGTGGTGCTGCTGTTGTCCCTTATTCTCCTTACTTCCCTCGCCGCATAGTTCGTATACCAACCTTTTGTGTCTTTTGTGCTCACCTTTCACCTACATTACACACACACACAGACATACACATACAATGCATACACACCCATACACAGTTAATTTGGCCTTTTGTGGCTAGGCGTGTGCGGCCAAAAAGATAGGTTACGTGCCCATATTCCAGCTAAAAGCAGGGCACAGCTGTATAAGAACAGTGGCGTAGCTATGGCCCTACGGGGGATATGCCAACACCATTGTTTAGAGTGCTCTGCTTTTATGGTATAATGAATGAAAAGATATAATTGAAGAAAGGTTTTAAACACAATGAAAATGAGAGTTCATTTTAAATGGAATAGTTTTCTTTTTGTTAAAAAAAGGAAGAAGTTTTTGAAATTAAATACATTTAAGCAAAAACTATATTTGGTATTTCATTCAAAGATCTTTCAAATTTTCTCTAAAATGTTTAATATTGCATTTAAATAGAATGTATTTTGATTTATTTATTTTTAAAAAGAACTTTGTAAGATCAGTTCACAATTATATTGATTTGGTCTTGTAATGATTGTGTTGAGATTGTAATCAGCGATGCTAGTTAAACCGATAGATTCGTCAGGATTATCTATAGTATATCTATTTGGAGACAGGTTTCTTAAATATATTTAATCCCAATGGTTGATTAGTTAAAGGCTCATTGAATTGCCGTTCAATTATACTATCAAACAATTAGATTGTGCATTCAGCTTACACTTTCCGACTAACTAGTTTTTCCAAAAATCAATTTTTAAATTTTAATTCTAAGATCAATGGTTTAGTTCTTAAAGATCCTATTTTATATACATATCAGTTTCTACACCAAACATGCTTGTGAAACTGTTTAAAATTTTGCTTGATAAAGTAGAAATAAATAATAACTTATTCACTACAAAGCTCTAAATAAATAAATAATTTTTTCGCGGTATTAATTTTCTTTATTTTCATATTTAATCATGAATTTTAAATGATTCAGATAATGATATAAATCCCTTTTTTGATACGTAATGCTACGCCACTGGTCCACGCATGATGTGGGGGAATGTTTCATACATTTAATTTCATTTTCATTCCCATTTCAATCGCATTGTTCTCTACACCCACAAGGCACACACACACACACTTACATAAACTCGCATACTCTCGCACACACACAATTCACTCAAGTTTATTGTCGTTCTAACTATTAACCATTGTGTTTAGACCTGAATAACATGAGCAGTTAACAATAGAAAAGAGACCGATTGGAACTACAAATTACATAATTATTTTGTTTGTCGGTTGGCTTTTGTTATCAATTGGCTTATTAAATTTCTATAAACTGAAGCGCTCAACCACTTGTGTGGTTTCTGTTAAAGCCAACTATATGATACAAGCAAATCCGCTAGATGCGACTTAATGAAGTTAAATTTATCAATGGCTAAGAGTAAAGCGGCGATTCATCATTGGCTTAAGTCGGCAAATTGAGCGTTAAATCGCGCTTGACTTTTTCGACCCGGCCAAAAACTGTCAAGCTATGCGACTTTGGCCGTTTATTAATTTAACAAGATTTCTGGTAGCCAAAGCAAACGTTGCATTTAATTTCTTGGTAAGCTCATCTTAGGTAAGCCACCAACATCAGTGTAGGGGGAGGCGGGGGGTGCGGCAGTTCGAGTTAGTATTTTGGCATCCATATGGGCTTACTTCATGACTATGCACAGCTGTCAGCTGCTGGCTAGACAGAATTAGGCTTTTCTTTTTTTTCGGTTTTTGTTTTATTTTTGTCTTTTTCATTGTTGGTTGTTGTTGTTGTTGTCTAGCCAGATAAACGTTGCAAACCGCAGCTACAACAACAATAACAACAACAACATACAACTGGCAACGGCTGCTGCAACGGTTTTGGACTTTGGCCTAGAGGCTGCTCTTGGCGTTGGTGTTGCCTTAACTGAAGTTGAAGCTGCTCTTGATGATGAGTCATGGATGGATCGGATTGGAGTTGAAGCTGACATATGTATCGTAGGCTTTACAATTGGTGTGTCATTTGTACACACATATGAAGAATTAACAAAGTGATAAATGGATACAATTTCAAGAATTTCATTTAGAAAACAAAAATTAGTGGGAAACAAATTTGTATCTGAATATCTGAAGTGACTCAATATTGTTTCAAGAATGTCATTGTCCTTTGAGAAACAGAATTGAATGAAATGAATTGAATTACATAGAATATAAAGTAATCCATATTATATTTAACTTCGGAAAAACTGTTTATAATAGGTAACGCATATAGAAACCTTTATGACATTTTGTAGTTTTCTTTTTTACTATACCAAAAATAATTGTTTGGTAGTGAAATTAAAAATACAGTCGAATTTAAGTGTAGTGAAATTGTATAAATTAAAGGTCTTCGTATAATGAACTAATTGCAAAGACACTTCCTTCTCATTCCTATACAATGAAGTTTCTATATAATGATGTTTTTTTTTCATTCATTATAGAAAAGTTTGACTGTTTAATATTACAAATATTACTTCAGAAGCGAAATCACTGAGAATCAATTTTTAAATTGCCAATGTGCCAACAAACTTAAATTAGATACTTAACTCTTACTTGGTTAATTACTTAAATTAAATAAAGTAAACCTTTAAAACAATTTAAACATAGTATCTAAATTTAAAAAGTTAAACATCTTAGTTAGTAATACAAGTTTAGAGAGGTCTTTATTATAACTTTACAAAGATGAAAAAGAACTTAAGATATTCTAAAAGATTTTAGTATTAAATTAAATTTAAAAACAATTTTTTTTATATTCCTAATAAATCAATAAATAATTTTGCAAAAATAATTGCCTTGAAAATCCGATAATTGGTCGCACATCAGACTTCATCATTAACTAAAGAAACCTAAATACCTCACCCCTAAATTACCATCATTTCCATATAAATCAAAGTCAAAGAAAATTTTCAAACTGTTTCAAAGGCTAATTATTTTTGTATAGAATTTTCTTTAGTCATTCATAAATAAGTATTCTTGACCCACTCACCTAATGTTAATACTAATTAAGTCTAAGACCTCCCACTCTTGTTCTTCTACTTTGTATTTCCACTCGACTAACTAATTGGTAAAGACAATTTATGGCTTCAAAAACACTTTCCACACCTTTTTGCGCCACATGCCAAAAATAATTGGGCACAATTGAGCATTGACAGTAGGAATGAATGTGTATCTTTGTGTGTGTCTGTGTGTTATGTGTATTTCGTTGGTTGTGTCTCTTTGCAAATTGGACAAATGTGTTGCGGAAGTTGTTAGAGACAAAACAAGGAGAAGGGAAACATAGACTCAGAGAGTGAATTCCGTTGCCAATTGTTTTTCGTGTACAAATTTGTAGCAAAATCGAATGGACAGTCGATATTGACCGACTTTCCGCTTTGGCATTATGGGCTACTTTTTCGATTTGTTGTTGTTTTTTTTCTTTTAGCTTTGTTAAGACAGCCAAAATTGATTAGACTGCTTTCTAAAAGAAAATCCATTTCTTAAATGTTGAATTAGCGAAAAAGTATAATCAGAGAAACATAAAATAAATGATGTTAGATACATATTTGGATATCGAAATGATTTCTGAATTTATCTTTTTCAGTTTTTACTGCATTACAGTTTACTATTTTTCCAATTAAAGTAAATTTTAATAAATTCAATATCCATTGGTAACCGACTAAGTTTAAGGTAAAGATTTCTACTTTAAATTTATGGTCGCAACATCTTAAATCATGTATAAAATATATAAATACATTTAAAGTTTACTTAACTGTTAATAAAAACTTAACCTTAACCAAAACACAAATAAATTGATATCTACGGCTATGGCCATCCGAGTTCCAGTTACATGTTGTGACCTCAATTATGTTGTCCACATGCTCTCTTGATGTGAGGACATCTTAAATCATTTTGAAGCTACTTCTTTTTGATTATTCTTTTGTCAAGGTAACTTACTAAGTAACCTAACTGTATTCCCTATGCAACTTGTCAGATAATATCTCATAATTAAGCACCCTCAATTCTGGCCATAAATTCTCAACTCTTCCTCTCTTGTCAGTATTAAAACTCCAACACAACGGCACGCGTTGCCCGTGACAATTCGACCGCATTAAATACAAATAAATTCATCAAGAGAAACAAAAACCAGAAAAAAAAATAACGAATAAAAAAAGGTTCAAAGAACTTTTGCCGGCCAAATGTTGAACCGGTTTCAATATATGCACGCAATGTGTACTTACTTACATGAGTCAGTTGTGGGCGCCCATATGGTCCACCATTCGGTTCCATGTTCAACTCCAACAACGGAGTCAGTCACACAATAAGGGAATCAAGTTGGGGCAGGAGTCAAGGTCGTGCTTATTTTGCGGTTTGCAAATCTCAGTATCGGTTTTCGGTTTCTGTTTGCCAAGGTTTACGTTTTGTTTACGATCACCCTTTCCGCCTTTTTGTGGCTTGCTAATTGTGGGTCATCAATAAAGTGGACCACACAAAGGACCGCATAAAGAACGGAAATGGGCGCTACAAATTAGCACGATATCCAATATTCAGCATCCAATATCTCGCCCTATTTCTGTGTGGTCACAGAGTCCACAAATTATTTCTTGACAAAAATAAACAAATTACTTGAATATTTTTTTCTCTCCGATTTGTTCGTTTTGTGGCTTGTTAGATGGCCCCAACTCTTCTGTCGGCAAACTTCAGTCAACAATGCCAGAGAGTTTTTTTTTTTAGTATTTGCGGTTGTCGAGGCCCTCAGGGTGAGAATTTGCCAATTCTGTGGGCGAATTTAAATTTAATTATATACAGAAAAAAAAGATAGGTTGAGGAAGTTTTTTTTTGGTATCTGTTGGCAATCAATATAATAACTAGGAAGAACTCAAAATGCATACAGAAATTTTGACGGTAGCACGAAAATCAATTAAATATTGCCAAATAAATATTGAGGGAGGAAACATTTAAAATATTTCTGTGTAAAAATTTTCGAAGATTAAAGAAAATGATAAAAGAGTAATATATCATGTTAAATAATTATCCATTCTTTTTAAAGTTTTCTTTATATAATGATAGTTTTAGTGTCCTAAAATTTACAAACATTGATGTTAATTTATTAAATGTTCGCATTAATTAACTTTAATTTGCCAATAAATTAAGAAAAAGACTATAATACTATTGTTATCAATATTTAAGCTGATACTACTTTGAAAAAAAGATTTCTTTTATTTCGATAAATGTAAGTTTAATAAATTTTAACAAACCAAGTTTTATAGCTTAAAAGTTTAGGTAAAAGATTGTATTTCATTCATATTAAGACATTTTTTAAAATGATCAGTTTTCAATACGATTTATATTGCATTATCAAACTATCATAATTAGTAAGCTGAAGCTACATTTTCTTTATTTAAGAGTTATATCAATATTTTCGGTTTATCAAAACTGCCCACATGCATCTACAAGAAAATATCTTATTTCGTTAAAATGTACATAAAATGAAATTAGATCTTAGCCCTTTAAACTAATAAAATAAAATAGGAATAATATAATAATTAACAAAAATAATAAAATCAAATCTTACAGAATTTCAGATTTCTGATATTTTAATTAAACTAATCAAATGCAACCTTATTGAATTTCTGATTGAATAACTATATTTGGTTTTTAAAACTTTTCTTTTGCCAACTAAGGGTTAATGCTTAAATGAATATCCCTATTTTTTTCTTCTTTTCAAAATTCAATATATTATGATCTTTTATCGTGTTTGACATAGGTATAATAGTTTTCGACTTGGACATATTATTGTTCCGACATGTACATATGTATGTATATTCTTTATAAACTATTTCGAATTTAAATTCTTAATACTTACAAATTTTTGAGAATTTTTTTATCTTTTATATGGTTTGTTAGTTTATCTTACATTTTATACTATATTATCAAAGGTTAGTTTCGTGGAAAATATTACTTTATATGTATTACACAATTTAATTTTATTTGTTTACCTCATAACAATCGTATTATATATTCAAGATATTTCCAAATTTCTAAATGGGAAATTCGTAATTATATTTAAAATATATGTATACTAATAATATTTTATATTTTACTCTAATTTGAAGACTTTAAAATAGTTCTCTCTGTTTTAGAAGCCAAAAATAATTATTTTTAAAGTTTTCCTAGATTTCTAGCTTCATATGAGAACTTTTATTTGCTCTGATCACAATTTTCTTTTGCTTTTACTAATTTAAGCAATTAGTCACTATTATTTAACTAGTATGTGTTTAGTAATTAAGTCTCCTCAATGCTCTTAATGGTTTAATTGAAATGCTCGTGGGCGAATTATCTTACCGTTTCCATGCATTTTCCCACTCAATTGGAGTTCATCATTCCTCCGACTCTTGGCCGAACTCTTGACTAAAACTCTTGGTTCTGTTGCTCAGCTGGCAGTCCACTCAATCAGTTTGAAGTGTGCTCACAATGGTTCAACTCTATTCTCATTCTGTTGTGAACATTAAATGTTAATCCTTGATTGCTTTCAATGGTCACTCAAATGCTCCCTCCCAATCTTGGGTCCAGTAGTTGTCTCTGTGCCATTCATTAAGGAGCTGCATTTTCAATCATGGCAACGTGCCTTATCTTTTATCTCTTTGGTTTGCTTTTTATTATTGTTTGCCACTTTGGCTTGCATTGTCGTATGATATTTTTTTTTATTATTATTATTCTTATTTTTATTGTATAAATTTTTGTTGGTTTTTTTTTTGTTTTTTTGGAACGTGCATTGCTTGAAATGAAGTTTTTCGCACTGACGTCTTATGATTGAAGAAGCGGCAAATGCTGAGGAATGGAACGGAAATGTCAAGCAACAGCATAAACACAAACATAAATCTCAATGATCATGATGATGATAATGAAGATGATGATGACACAGTCTCATAGCCACCCACACCACATGTGCATCTCGATTTCAGATTTCGTTTGTATCTTGTTGTGCAGCTGCATACGGGTTTCAATTTTCGCCTTCTTAGCATAAAATATTCAGCAGACATTTGACAAAATGCAATCCAACGACCGCCTACATTTTTGCATTTTCTAGCCAGGAATTGTTGTTTGACATATTTTTTTTTTCTAGTCAATTCAAAAGAAAATTCAACACTGAGTAATTCGCTTTTCTCTTTTCTTTTTTGGCCAAGCTCCAAAAAACTGACTGATGAGATATTTTGTTTTTAAAGATTCCCAAGAAATTAAAAGTAAACAGAAACATTTAATTACCTACCTATACATAAATGTAATGGCTAAAATGTTTCTATATGCCCTGCAGTTATTTTCTTATTATCATATCACCCTTTCTTTAAAATCACCCAAAAGAAGCTAATCATTAATAAAGTTAAGAAGTAGCTAAAGTTTAAAAGTAAGTTAATTTTAAATAAATTAAATATAATATACAAATATGTATATATAGATTTAATACTGATAAAGTTCTGCAATTAAACGAAAATCACTGACTAATCATCCAACTGAAAATTGTTTCAAATATTTAATTTTATTTGAATTTATTCAAATAATTTTAAAAGAAGCAAAATAATAATGGTCTGAAAGCTAGTTTGATGAAACAAAATGAACATTTTTTGCCTGATGTCTATATAATATATAGTACATACATATAATAATCCATATTGTTACAACTCATATGTAGCATGCGAAAGTATATTTTTCTTTTTAATACAAAGACAAACAAAATAATAATATGGTTATATTAATTTTGTTCGTCATGCTGACCAAGAGTATATAGTATATACTCGAACATATGCACAATTTTTATGGCCGGGCATTTTTCGTATGTGAGCTGTCAATATTTGGATAAAGAACTCGGTCTTTTTTGCATACGTAAAACCTTATACTTCAATATTTATCATCAGTTTCAAAGCAGAATATGGAATTCAATGCAAAGTTTTTTTAAATACCTTTTTGGAAATGAACTGGACGTTTCCAGTAAAACTGCTCAACAAGTATAATTAAATGTAAAAAAAATGAAAACAAATAAAATAAAAGTTAAAAAACTATTTTATTTATTATTCAAAAAATTACTTTAAGCATATAAAATAAATAATACCGATTATATCGTTGTTACAATTTATTTATTTTTATTATCCTTAATAGGATTAGTACTACCGAAATTCTGCCATAATCATTAATAAATTTACTTTTAAACTTTTTGTCAGCACTTGCTTGGTAGGTAAAATACTAATATATAAGCTATAAACCTAATCATAATCGATCCGATATCCGCTTATACCCATTACGGCTATCGTAATGCGTCTATAAACTGACATTTTCCGTATTTTTAACTTGAATATTTCCATTTTCTTCTTGGATCTTGCTATCCATTTCTTTCTTTTGCTCGTTTTCTGATTAATTTTCCCCATTTGTTTTGCCAACACGTGAGATCTTTTTGCATTGAAATGAATTACACGCAATCAAAATATTGATTGAACACATTTAACAAGTTGTTGTACATACATAAATTTACTGGAGAGAGAGAGAGAGAGAGAGGAATGCAGGGAAGGGACATTAAAAAGGGGTTGGGTAGAAATTCTCATGAAATTAACAAGGAAGAAAGTCCATTGGGCATGCGTGCCAAAGTATGTAACCAACTTGGTCACGCATTTTGCGACCATAAATCTTCTGGCAAAGGCGTTGAAAAATTATATATGAAAAATGGCAACACTTGCGAAACTCCAACAGTTTCTCCAACCCAGACTCAGTTGTGGCTTGAGACTGAGCCTAAGTCTGAGTCGGGATCTGGGTAGGGCAAGTAACAACAAAGTCAGACAACTTAAGGCGCCATTCCCACTATTGTTATACTTTAGGCTTAAGTCAAATGTGTAGTTTTTTTTCTTGTTTTTCCTTTTTTGCATAGCCTTCCGTTTATGACTTCATTAGCAGCAGTCAACAAGTTACTACACAGCCTACAAACATAAAGAATAAAATCAGTGTTTAGGCAATTAGCCACGCTTCATTTGTCGAGTGGAAATCAGTTTCTCAGTTTCTCTTTGCAGTTAACAGACATTCATTAAGATTGACAGGAAATCATAAAATATAATTTGAGGCCTTGTGATTTGAGTATGTTTAGCTAATTGAGACACTTTTCTCCCCATTATTATACATATATGTGGAAGAGCTAAAATTGTGTGCGGGTAGGAAAGAGAAACTGTAAGTGATAAAACTAATTTGTTAGCTTGTAATTTGACACCATTCTATAAATATTTCATATATTCTTTCATGGAAATCAATGAACTTGTATAAATATTAAAATATTTTCCTTACTGACTGTGAATAGTTTATACTAATTTGTTAGACATTAGTTTATCATTAGTCCTAAACAAAATATTAATTTTATACTTTTATGAAATGCTTTTGAAATACATTTTATTGAAGACCATTTTTACAGTTTGTTTAAAAAATTACAAATTTCTTTTACCTTGGAGAATATAATTTATATTCTTATTAAAGCCTTTAAAAATATTGTAAAATTTATAGTAAACATACATATATGATGTATACTATAGTTTAGTAGTTTTAATGTTTCTAAACTGATTAAGAAAACTTAAGGACCAGTTGTTGAAAACGAGTTTAATATAGTTAAGAGATCAGTTATAGTTCCTAAATTTATTTTGAAATATTGTAACAAATGTGTTGGGGGTATTCAACCACGTTTTAGTTATTTAAAATAATTTGTAGTTTAGAAGTTTTAAGAAAAAGTTCTACAAAATACTCTCGTAACAAATAGAAAAAAAAATTACCTCACAATAGTTTTCAACTTACATTAAAAATACTTTTAATAATGGGATATTCAAAAAAAAAAATAACTAGATAATATAAGATTAAAGTTTAGCTTTTCTTTTTTTGGGATAAAACAATTTTAAGTTATATTGAAAATAATTAAAAGATAAACACTATTTGTGTCCCAACTTCATACATTTTGTTGCAAATATTACAATTAAAAATGAGTATGAACTAACTAAGTAAGTCTTTCTCAATTGAGTAAAATAAAATAAGACGATGATCTAAAAGTACAGCAAAATGTAAATTTGAGATATGGTAGAATATTTATTATTGATTTGTTTAATTTACATCAAAAATATTATTGTTTCGTTTAGCTATTTTAATGAAACAAATCATATACATAGCTCTAGCCAATGCACCTTTTATGTAAAACTATTCTTACCTTTGCTAGAAACATAAACATTTTCACTAATTATAAGTTTGCATATTTCATATATACTACAAATTATTCAGTTTTATTTTGTAAACATGTATTTTAGAAATTCTCTGCATAATTTTATAAATTTTACTCCATTTTATCATTTATATTAATGAAAATTAGTTGACTCCATTAGTCGTCACCCGGAAAACTCGTCTCTACCATAAATTCTAATTAAATGTACAAGGCACTTTCTATTCTATCTCTTTTCCTCACTCTCTCACTCTTTCTCCCTTTGTCTAACTCTGTCTCCAACCTCTGTTTTGAAATATTTAGCAAATATTTGTCAGTTGGGCAAGTTGACAGGACCAAAAACCGCAAAACCAAAGGCACAGAATATAGTACAAATTATGTGTTCAGATGCAAGTTGTACGTAGTAGTTGTTGCTATAGAATTTTCAGATATTTGTCTGCCTTGCCTGTACATGAATACATATCTACTATACCAATATATATATATACATATATATATATTTATATATATATATGCATGCATCTCTCTACTGACTACACGATTTTAATATTGACATGACAAATAAATTGGCCTGGGTGGAGTTCAGGGGAGATATCTGTTGTGTGTATATATGTATGTACATACATACATATATATTGAAGTAGAGGTAGCCAGTCAACCAACCAGAGCCAGCCCGCCAGGCAAACAAACCTCAAAATAGTTTGGCAAAATTATGCATTAATGTCGGGCAAGGGAGGCTGGTTGGGAGGGAGTGCGGTGTAAGTGAAGCCTACGTGCAAATAATGCAGTTAAATTGTTGTTTTGGCCAGGAAGGTGGGACAAGAGGAGGCCAATGGCTAATTTTGTCGAGAGTTTCACAAAACTATGCAAAACGTTGAAGGTGGAGCCAATATAGAAGCTGAATTCAGAATCTGTACCATGATGACGACAGGTGCCAAAGGGCATTCATTTGAGTGCAATTGTCTGGGCGTGTGTGTGTTTGTGTGTGTGTGTGTGTATTTCTAGATTTCTCTTCTATCCCATTGACAACTCTGACTGTGGACAATTGTTAATTGCATTTCGCCAGTTGTCAACATGACCACGGCAAACATTTACGACATTTTTCAATGCCCAAAAGGAAACGAGGCGAGAATTTTAGCCTCTCTCACTCTGTTTATTTTTCCGGTTGTTAAAATGGCATTTTAGGCTACTAGTTTTTGAACTAGTTCCTTTAAAGTGCAATGACACACTCTCAGATTGTATTTCAACTAAAAAAAAAACACCAAAAAAAAAGAAACAGGCACAAATTCTGAAACATCACTCAATTTGTTGAATTTATCTCTTTCGTTGCGTTAAAAAAAGCTGAAATTGTCAACTTTTGTATTTTTTGACAACAAAAACGAATCGTAAATACACTTTCGAATAAAAATTTGATCTCCACTTGGACAGTTTAATATATTAACAGTAGCTTTCAGTTTGAGATTGCAAAAGTAGCGAAATATAAACTAATGAAATTTAATAAATCCAGTTTTTTTCTTAATACTAACACATATTTTACCACCGCTTGTTGAGTTCTTTCATGCTAAATTTATTTGGTTTTCCTAATTTTCTGATATTGTGTACATTTTATATTTAATATATATTATTTCAAAAAATGATCAACATTCAATTAGAATTAGTATTCTATTTTGATTTATATAGGTTTTTAGTTGGTTTAATTTTGTTTTTTGCCAATTCTATCATACAGGTGTTAATAAAATTGTTTTTTCTTTTGTATCTTCTGTTAAATTAACAGCATTGCCCAAAATAAATAAAAGAATTTTGCATTTTGGTTCACAAAGTTGAGATACCTGTTCATAGTTAAGGGACAAGAAAAGTGACATGCAACACCCACGTAACAACTGCAATTGCCACTGCAGCAAGTTAATAAAAAAAAACGGAACACTTCGTGAAAACATGTTGCTGGCATTAAAGGCAATTGCCTATAGATATGTACGTGTCTGTTTTTTTTACAACATATATGTATGTATATACCTATATATATGTATATACTTTATTTGTAGTTTCATTTTTTGTTACTGCGTGTTCAAGAGGAATGCTCAGGTTCAGAGTCTGACTCTGTCTCTGGCTCATTGTCGCTGGACAGGTCCCAGACATGTTAACAGCAGCGCCAGCAACAGCACCAGAACTGCCAAGTGTCAAAGTCAAATATGCAAAAAAGGTAGAACGAAAGAGATAGAGAGAGAAAGAGAGAGATATGTAGACCAAGTTAAATGTTGACAGTTGAGAAATGTAAGCTTCAAGGATGTTGCCAAAACGTATTGCCCATGACATACGACTTGGGAATTTTGCTCTCGGCCTAGACAGACTCTTCTTTTGAAATGGTATTATTTGACAGGATTGCGTGCAAATAGTACAACAGGAAATGGAGATGACGATGATGTTGATGGTCATGCAAACTAGAAAACATTAACTGAATTTGTTCAAAAACAAGTTTTGCATTTTAGGGTCTAAAAATTTGCCCAACTTTGGCAATTGCGAAATACTAAAAAAAAACTGATAGAAGTAGGTCGCCAAGCATTTGCCAATCGCAAAGATTTCCTGTCATGACTTCTATATAAGATTGAGTAATATTTCTTTTTTTACCAACAAACAAAAGAAACAAATTGACGTTTTGCATTTGCATTGTTGCAAGCGCCAGCAACAGGGATTTTCACATACTATTTTTTTTTTTTTTTGGCACGCCTGCATACACTGGGGGAAAAATTCTTTGAAATCAATAACCAATCAATAAATTTAAGCATAATTAATTATGATATCTCTATAAAGCAAATATGTTAAAACAACATTATTTATACTAGCATTAAATGATTCAAATAAGCAGAAATTAATATAGTAAAAATCAGTTCATAAGGGAACACTTTTCGAGCAATGATTAATCGGAAGAAAAGTATATCTATTATATAAATATATAATATAGTTCTCAAAATTCCTTAGGTATTGAGTCTCACCGATAAATTTTACTGTAGATCACTGCTAAAATGAAATGTTACAAGGTTAAGTCATTTTCTGTTCACTTAAAACCTTGCACAATTATGGAGATTATTAACCTCTAAAGAACTTTATTTGCATTAATAAGTTGTATAGTTTTTTAGCTGGTCCTCTCCTCATTGCTTTAAAAATATAATGGTGAATAAATAGAAATCAGCTGAGACTACGAATTAACATACCGGTAGTAAACTTAGTCGATAAGTCAACATGATCAATGACTTCGACAATACGTTTCACTAAGTTCCCCTCGCGATGAAGTATTTGCTCATTTAAGGATTCGTTTAAAAATACAATACTACTAGCATAGTAACCATCAGTAGAGTTACAAGAAGTATTTTAAACACAATTCTACTTGGTTAAAGTAAAAAAAAGAAAGTTTTTTATAGTAAGCCACTTATAGTTGAATACATTAAAAAACGAAATTGTCTTTTCTAGTTCAATTAATATTAAAACAAAAATCACTTCGATCACTTCGGTGATTTTTCCAAGTGTATAGATATTGGGAGTGTCGATAGATAGGCAAAATGTATCACAAAGTCTATGCATGTGCGATATATGTATATATATTTATATACCTCAAGCGTCGGCGTTTTGTTATTTTTTTTTCATATTTAATTGCACTGTCAAAATGCGTTAGGCGTTTTGTCTTTTCATCTTTTCCAACCGCGCTACCTAGCACCCACCTTCTTCTAGGTTTGTCACATTGTCTGTCAGCCAAACATTTAATTATAAGCTACATTAAACAATGTTGGCTCACTGGTTGGCTGGCTGGCTGGCTATCTGTCTAACAGTGACTCCATCATATTGCCGTTGTTATGCATAATAAACTTACGCATGCAAAATTAATAAAAATTTACCACGCATTTCGCACCAAAATTTCATTTGCTTGATAGAATTTTTAAATAACTTATTTTAAATTGAACAAACAAAAAAATATATACTTTAAAATACATTTTCAGTTTGATTTTATTGAAGTTTGTATGCGCTTAAGAAAATATTCTACTATTTCTATGTCCTAAGAGACAGATCATATACATATGTCATATGTGATCAATAAGTTGTTTCTAGCTGCTTAATTAAACTGGAGCAATTATATCCAAAAAAAAAAAAATTTGGTTTATCTTTCCAAATAACTGATCCAAATCATTCTATATAATGATATATTTTGCTAATGCTAACGCTAATTTAATAACTAAAAGAATTGGTTATATTATTGCATAGTTTTTGCGATTACTATACGCCATTTAAAAAGTGTATTAAGATGTACGTTTATTATAGGGATTAAAGAAGAGTATAAAATTCGTACAGTGTAACAAATACAGAAAATCATTTTTGGGCCGATCATTCGATAGTCAGCTATGTCTTGAATACGTTATTAAGTTGCAAAAAATACACAAAAATAATTAATCGGAAGAAAATTAAATTGAATCAATTTAAAGGGAAATGATTTTAAGAACCGAAATAGTCATATATTTTGTGTAGTTAAGAATATAGTCAAATTAATCTCATATAATGTTTCTCAAACTTTATTAAAATGAATATACTCTTTTTAGTAAGGGTAAAAAAATGGGAGGCAAAAAAAAATTGGGTATTCTGCGTGTAAATAAATACCATAAATGAAATTTGCATAAATTAAATTTGTTAAAAAATTCTGAGTGTCTGTGTTTGTTTTTCTCTGTATGTGTGTGTATGTTTTTGCAATGTGTTTGTGTGTTTACTTATTTGTTGACAATTTAATTATATATTAAAGTTAAATGATATTGTTTGTTATTGCTTTTGTGTTTTTCTAATTATTATGGCAAGTTAAAATATTAATTTATTTTTTCAATGTAATGGCATATCTGAAAGTCATGACATAAAAATATAAATGAAACTAAACTAATTTAGAAATTAAGAGCTATGTAAAAGCAAAATAAACTTTATAATTAAAAAGTAACATAAACAATTTATAACTTAAATTAAAAAAGATATGGTAGCGGTTTGGAAATTCAATTGAAAAGTTAGTCTTTCAGTAATTTATTTACATTTTGTTAATCTTTGCAAAATTAAAGGTGTTAAGGTAAACATTATTTTAACTGCTCCCAAAGTAAATTTATTTTCAAATACGTTTATGTTAATATAAATGTAAATAAAACAATTACGATTAAATTCGAAATTTGATCAAAAGAAGTTCACAATTGATATTTAAATTAGAATTTAGAGCAATTTGAATTGGAACAAAAGGGTGTAACATTCAAATTTATTACATATATAATATGTAATATCTTTTCTTTTTTCATTCCTAGAGCATTCCAAATGAGCTGTAATAGGACAATTCTTTAAACATTTTTCCACTCATTAAAAGTCAAAGCAAACACACGTGCCATTTCGAAATTTCTTTTGATGAACATGTCACATGTCAGTTACCCCAGAAACCTGCACCGCATTGGATATCTTTACCAGCTAATCAACGATCCAACTTCCAAAAATTGTACTTAAAATGTACTAAGCGAATATGAATATATGTATGTGTATATATATACATATATACTTATATATAATGTACCTATATAGTATTTATGATGCTCATAAATAAAATGGCAAACAGGGGAGAGAGACCCGACCACAAAAATGCCTTGTTATACGTGTGAGGCATAAAATTTGGTTAAAATAAAATTCTTTCGTTTATTTTAGAGTAAAAGAGTGACAGAGAGAGAGAGGTGAAGAGAATGAAAATGGTGAGTGGTGTCATCTCACGTAGGCCGTGACAAGCACAGGGTGGAGCATTTTGAATTTGAAAATTGGTTATAAAAACGATACTGTGATCAATTGAACCCGATACAAATACCCTAACCGAAAGTAATATTTTACAATTAAAAAATGCAAGAAAAAACTAAAAGTTTTTGCGGAATTAATATTATTAATAATATTGATTTTACCAGTTTTTTAAATGAATTATTTTATGTAGACAATTCAATTTCAATTTGTCTTTTAAGTTCATATTTTGTTTATTAATTTTTCCATTTTCCTTTACTATTTAAATTTACCTGTTTGTTAAGTGGAATAAACACTGCCTTTTCTTGTTTCCAAACCGAAGCTCAAAATCTCTTAAATATTGAAAAGATCTTTAAACCACAAACGAATTCTGTTTCATACTTGGGGAAAATTAAGTTTTATTCAAAATACTTTTTCGACTAGTCTTGAACAAGTCTAGTGTCTCAATATATTTCTAACTATTCAAATCTTTGTTTTTTTAAAAGCCTTAAATTAGTTTTCAATAGAGTTTAATATTTCCTTTAATTCAAAGTCTCTTTTATGATTTCAAAAACAATGCCAAAAAATTTATTCATTGAGGAATTCAGTCGAAAGTTTTTAACTAACAAGTTATCCCAATTTGAATGCAATTAAAGTTCTCACACGAAACACAACCGACTATTTTGTTAGGTTAGTATTAGACTCCCCTGTATATGTGAATTTGATATTTCTATTAATTAATAGATACATATATATATTTACCGATGCTATGTCAATAGAATTGCCACATCCGTTCCCAGACCCTGTACTGAAAATCAAGCCAAGCATGAATTTCAGCATTTTTCGCCATGCGATGGAAAAGCATTTTTCACCAAACCGTCGTTGGTTTTAAATAAATAAAACAACAACGGAATACCCAACAAAAGCAAAAAGACCAACAAAACCAAAATGAAAAATAAAAAAAAAAGTTTTAAATAAACAAATGGTCTGTGCAAGCAAATGAAATATTGAAACTAAACAAACCGTAGCCAGGGCGAACAGGTGTCAACGTCATAGCCGCTGTCATCGAGTCGAGTTTCAGTTTCAGGTGACAACGTTTTATTTGCATTTCATTTATCTACCTGTGTCCACTTGCTGCTTTTTTTTCAGTTTCTCCCTATTTTCTGCAGGTGTCCCAGACAACAATTAGAATTCAAAATCAATCAATTGATTTTGGTTAAATGCTCAACTATTTCAATTGTTGTCGGCGGTTGAACTTGACACTTGACCAAATTGGGTACCAATCCGTTAGTTACCGTAGACCAAATAAAGATACAAAGAAGTACAAAGAGATAGGTAGAGAGAGAGGGGAGAGTTGGGGAGTTTTTTTTAAATTGTTTCTTTGATGATATAGCGCTTGTTGCATTTTAACCAATACTAATGAGCTGGTAATGTGACTTAGACCATTTTATTGTATCCGTACAAAGCCAAACGGAAGTCATGAAATGAAAGCCGAAATTATACATATGAGCACATTTGGCTTAGATGGGAACAAAATAGATAACAATTGTATGTGCAGAGGCCAATTGGGTTAAGTGGCACTGACAAATAATTTGACAAATGAGTTAATTAAATGGTTAAGGCCCTAATACATTTTTGTATAATTTTAAAAAGATTTTTAAATGACATATTTCTAGTAGAATTTTATAAATATTCTCATATAATTTTTTGACTATTTTTTATTTAAATGTTCTTTATATGTAGGACAACTTATTAAGTCTTATTACAATATTGACCAAAATTAACTTTTCATTTATTACATTTATTTCTGTTTCTGTGTTTTCTATTTTTTATTGATTTTAAATTAAAAATTGTATAGAAAATAATAAATCAAACCATAAATGTAACCCTGAACTGCTTACACACATAAAAAACATATTTTTTTTTATTAATTATTACATCTTTTTAACTTCAAAGTAAAAGAAGTTTTCCTATTAAACTTTAAATTTAACTTTGCTATAAAAATTTAATTTAGTTTATTGGTCTGTTTTGTTCATGTCCTAGTTTTTTGGTTTCCTGTTTTTATTTTCATTTTGCTTTTCATTTCTATTTTTATTACATTTTTCATTTCGGATTCAACTGGTATTCTTATTAACTTTCCTGTCACTATTTTTATTGATTTTAAATTGTAAATTTTGTTTAAACTTTATATGTATTCCATGGTGAAATCAAATTAAAATCACTTCATATAAACTTCCCATTCTCTTTTTATCTTTCCATTTTATTTTGTTGTGTGTCTATTGTGTTTTAGTAATTACAAAATAAAATTTGCCTAGCCTAAAGGCTGCGATTTTTTACACACAAGTCAGAAACAGAGAATCAAAAGGCGAACACGAGATAAAAAGAGAAAAAAGAACATTTGCAATTCCATTTATGAGTTTGAAACGCGTTAAATCAAAGCTCTAGCATCTATTCATATGTCGAATGCATCTATTTCAATGTGTTTTTGGCTTAAACAAAGCCCAATGCATAAATAACTGACAAAAAAATAAAGGCAACACAGATAGAGAGAGGGAGCGAAAAAAAAGATAAATCTCCAACAAAGTAGCGGCGCTAAAAAAAGTGAAAAAAAGAATACACATATTCTGTATCTAACAGATACACGCGCCATAAACTATGAAAAAACGTATGGCTCCGTTTCATACCCGTACTTGCTGCCGATAGATGAGCATGGCCATAAAATATCAATTTCGTTTTTACATGAAACAAAAATAAGAAAAATATGTAAAAAGGAAAAACCGATACAGCAAAATCGAACGCAAACTTATGAGTTTCTCTATATAGCCATAGCTATATATATACATATATGTGCATATATGTATGTATGTATATTATACATGTATTAATATGTATGTATGTAGGTAGAGGTGTAAAAAGAAAAATGTTCAACATGATAAAATATCGAAATAAAATGCACAAAAAATAAATGCAAAAGGAATAATTGAAAAATGTATTGCAGTAAAAATGAAGCAAAGTAAAACGAATTTCTACTATACAAACTAGATACAATTTGTATGAAGGATTTTGAATAAAATGCATCAGCTGGAACAGAAACAGTTGCGGATAGTTGAATATGTATGACAAGCTATTTAACATGAATTTGAGCAAGAGGAGAGGAGAGGAAAGGGACATAACACATTCTATTCATATGATTGATGATAAAAAATGTAATTTTGAGTCGTTACACAGTGAAATTTGTGATATTTATCTTTGATGCAACATTAGTGTTATATTTCAACTGTAATTTTAATGTAATTTTTTTTATAAGTATATATGTTTATTTATTTTTTATTTATATTCGATTGCACTGTAAATATGTATTTTTATTTAACAGTTTAATAGTCTCTTAAACTATCTCAATCTAATATTCTGAGGCTTTGCTATAATTATAATCAGGGGGAAAATTTTGTTGATTTTTATAGATCTCTGACAACACCTAAAACATATAGAAATTCTGATTTAGATTTTACCAAAACATAAATAAATAAGATAAATATTTTAATATACAGATTTATAGATTATTTTACTTTAAAGTTAACTAAATTTAATGTAGCTAGAAAGTTTCGATCGATATTTTATAATTCATTGTCGAATTTTTAATATTTATATTTTAAATAACAAATACCATTTTATCTCGGTAAAATGAAATAGATATAAAATCATTAACATGATATAAATTTATGTAAAACATAAATATTAAATTCATTAAATATTGTTTAAATGGTAGTAAGAATATTCCTTCACCAATTACAAAGTGGGAAACCTTTACAATAGACTCTTAAACTTTATCTTAGGCATTTTTTGATTTGAAATGTAAATATGGAATACTACCCCAACAAAGTCTAAAGTCTAACACTTAAAAAAGAAAGAATCCCCTCTTCTGGTTAATGTATAAATATCAAAATTATTTGAATAAACCCAAGTATCATATTTATTTTAAATAGTTATCCCAACTTGTTTAGTAATTCACATGACTATTATTATCAAACACTCTATTTGCCATATAATATCATCATTGTCATTGCTTTTTTATTAAAAAATAAATATCTTTTCTATGTACAATAATTGTTCATTCGAGCTGACAAAAAGCATAAATTGTCGTGCATGCAACATTTTGACCCTGCAACTTTTGTGACATAAAACTACATATACAAAAACAATACATTTATAGAAATTACCATAATTAAAAAGGAAAAAAAAATAAAGTAAAATGAAATCACAAAAAATCTCTCATGTTCATTAATTTTATTTCTATCTTTCTCTTTTCATTGCAGGTGAGTAAATGAGATGGAGTGTTTGGTAAATTACGCTATACATATATAGTAAAAGGTATAGTAAGTATGAAAAAATGATTGTTTTGCAATTTGTGCAAACAAAGCTTCAATATTCACAACAGTTTTCAGCTAATTGGAATTCAAATAAAATTTCACTCATCCGAACTTTTACCTATTAGATTCTACTATTAATTATCTACAATAATTTGATGCGTATAACCAATTAGTTCAGTTGAAATATTTTAGTGCAGCAGGTGCAACCAGCCATGAAACAAAATCATTTAAAATATTGATATTTATTTATTTTGTTTGTAAAGTTTTTATTTTGGCAAAAATGCAATTTTTATTCAAAAATTTTATTTTCGCTTTCACAATAATAATGATGCTGCCGCTTGGCATAATATTGGCTTGCATTTGGAATCCCCTGGCAGTCGGCGTAAATATTTTCAATGCAACATGCAATTTCTCCTAATCTAAACACTCGCATCGCAGCGGGAAAGGACAGCTTAGAGCATTGCGGTTCGTTTGGATATTTTGTGGATCGGAGATGAGGTGAAATGGAAGGGAATTGGTGGTCTTTTTCTTCTGATACTGTGCACTGCATAACTTAAGGCGTAACTAAGGCGACAACAACAACAGAAAGAGAAAAGCGAAAATAAAAGCATAGAATGGGAAAGGATAAGAGAGAGATTGGGGGAGAGGTAGCAAGAAAGAGTCAACGATGTTGTTGGCAACCTAGAAAACCCAATTGTGTGCCAATGGCAAAGCGAGAATGCAACAGCACATAATATTATATACACTGAGAAAAAAAATAGGAACTTTATGTATGTATACATATATAAAATTCATGTTTAAGTGAGGGCGATAATCTGTCCCACTTATTTCTAAATTCCTTAATACCGAATAAATGTTGAATATCTTCCTTGTTTAACTTAATGACATGGCGCCACCTAGCGTCCAACATTTCACTCACAACTTTATTGTCGTCTTATGATAGATTCTAATTATTCTATTCTTAGTAAAGATTTCTAAAGAAGAGTCGAACGAAGATGTCTTCGTTCAAATAGAATGCTTTCAAATGACTCTTTTTAAAAAAAAATCAAGTGAAGTCCTATTGATCCTCTTCTTATAAGTCGCTTATTCTTAAAAGTTGATCGAGATCTTTGGTCATAGCAGAATAGAAGAGACATTTAAAGTAATCTAAATCATCTAATAAAAATCAATAAAACTAAAATTCAGCGAGCAAAGTCGTTATATATTCTAAGTCAATATTATTATTGCTCAGCTTTAAAAAAAAGTTATTCCACAGAACTTTCTAAGGAAAATCCAAAATTACAAATTTATTTGTGAGTAAGAAGAAGGAATTATAATTATTATTTTTTATTTCAAAAATCATCATTATTTTTCTATTTATTTTTTATACCATTTATTTTAATTTTTAGTTTATTTATTTTTGAGTAAAAAGAAGCAATTATTATTTTATTTCTTTGTTCAAAAAATAATGTAAAATATAATTCAAAATGATTCATTATTTTCATTAATAAAACAAATTGGTAAATCTCATACATTTGCATATCAAGATCACACAGAAATGAGTACATGAAGATTATTTTTTCTTTAGCCTCTAGAAAATATCTCTTCACATGTTAAATCGAAGCACTATTTTTATCGGTTCACAAATTCACCTTGGTTTCCATTTACCCGAAGTAAAACGCTGATTTATTTGCTTAATTTATATTTTGAAACGAATCTCTTCTTCTTGTGATTAGGCATACCTCAATAATCGAAATTTTTATAGATGGTGACCAATAGCGGCACTCAATGGTAAAGCATTCTTATATACCATTCTTTCTAGTAATACATAAATGTAGTTTAGCTGTGTTTGTTATACTTCTTAGATTTATGTCTTTTTCTTGTTCATTTCGATTTGCTATTAAAGTTTCCCTCAGTGCATTTGCCAGGCACGTTTACCCAGACACTTTCTACAAGATGCCTATTCCCAGGCAGCAACAGCAGCCGCTACTCTGGCGGCACCTTAGCATATCTTGGAGGCTAATCTAACTAAAGAAGGCTGGGCTGGACCGAAAGTAGCGGGTGCTCGCACTCTTTCGAGTTGCGTGCAATTTGCTTTCCACCTTCTGACTCCTTCCCTTCTTATCCATTAGCCTTTCTCCACCTTACGTTCCCATTCAATGGATACTTTTCTATGCACATATATATTTGGTTGTTTTTTTTTTTGTTGTTTATTTTTCATATTTTTTCTTTATTTTTTTATTGTAAATAATAGTAATACATATTTAAATTGTGTGCTTGTGTGCTTGCTAGCCTCTATTGAGGTCTCCACTTCCATCGTCGGCACCTTTCTTGCTTCCTTTAGTTGCGTTTCCTGTGCCATTGATAGCCATCTCCTGTTGCCTCTCTTGCATTTTTACAAAGACTCCGTTGACTTTTATGTACAGCTTCCCATATTTGCTTTATCAATATATATATGTATACCTATATAGATTTTCCTTTTTTCTATTTATATAAATTGTAAGTAAGAGTCGTTTTCTTTTCAAACCTGCCTTCCCCTCCATTCCTTCCTGCTTAGCATTGCTACAGTTTCTTTAAGAGAGAACGTAGAAGTTTTAAATTGGCCCTGCTTCTTCTCTCTTTTCTAATAGAACGATAAAAATTTTATGGCAATCAATTTAATGCGCTGAAGCACACGCACTTTACCAAAGGTCGCTGTGGCAACGCAGCTCCCCATCTTTCAGTTAGTTGGAGCATCATTTCAACGGGAAAGAAGCCTTAGCAAACTTCCCACAATTGCGAGAACACGCAAAAATCTTACTAAATATTTCAACGCGGGCCAAGAATGTAACAATATTACGAACTGAAATTGGGTGAGCAGGCGCATAGGGGGAGGGGTAGTGTAAATGTGGCTAAGGAAAAGTTTATCGTTTATGAAGGAAACCTAATAAGTTTATACATATAACCAAATATTGATCAAGTCTAAGTACAAAACTTGGAAAATCGGAAGCATGTACTTAATTTTTTTTATAGTTAACAAAAATTTGTTTTGTGCTTCAGCAAGAGTTAAAAGAAGAGTTTAAAAAATCAAAGAATTTAATTTATTTCATTCAGTTGATGAAATTTTGATAAGACAATTTAATCAGTGTCAAAAAGGAAATGTAACTTGTTTTTGCCATACAAAATATAAATTTTCTAATATTTAATCCTTTTCCGCAGGGAACCGTGGGTTAAATATATTGATAATAGTTCACTATAATTTTAAAAAAAATGAGAGCCAAGGCAAATAGCTCGATTAATCATAATATTTTCAAAATGTAAATTATATATACACTTAAAGGTGGGTGTGGTTTTTATAAAAAAAATTTTTCAATATTGTATCTCAGCCGAAAATTCAAACAAAATTAAAAAATTAAAATTAAATCAAAATCAAAAATTAAAATCAAAAAATTAAAATTCAGAGACTTGAAAGGAATTGGTAATATAATTTTAAACATTTTTTGAGAAAAACATGCTTAAATTTAAGCTCAAGATAAGTCGGAAGAAACTAGAAAAGGGTAGAAACTTATTTATTAAATATCTACAATGTTTTTTCTCTAATCGACTTAAAAGCCTCTAGTTTAACAATATTTAAATTTAATTAAAGAAAACTAAAGAAGAAGCTTATTTCTAGCTATAAATAGTAAAAAATTTAAAAATTGCTAGTGCAGCTACCAACATATTTTCAGCTTTGCCTGTCAGTGCGAAATGATCTTAAGTATATGTTAGATAGTTCTCTGAATACATATTTCATTTAAAACTAAAAATTTGAATAGATTTCTAAATATTTAACATCAACTATTTAAAGTCCTATTGGTTAATCGCAAAATATTAATCGTTTCTACTTTTATTTCTTGAACATATTTTAGCTGAAAATTTCAAATTGACAATTTATTTTTCTTTGTGTTAAAAGTCTGAAATATTGGTATACATGAGTTTCATTTTAGTTGCACTTTAATTGTAATTTAATTCAAAGTAATTTCATTTCAATCGAAGTATTGGTCATTGAATTCAATTGTCATCTGAGTGCACATAAGGAATTCCCTAGCGTTCATATGTCCGTTGAGCCATTTCAATTACATTTCTTCACTTTAATCAAATCGCATTAAGAACTTTTCTGTTTGCCTCCTTGCTATGGCTATCAAAAATGGAATATCCTTGTGCAACACGCATCCTTCTGCACTTGCAGTCAATCGTAAATTGAATTTAAACCGTAACCAACCAATCCCCCTCTACCCCTACTCTACCGTAAAACTTTCCCGTTTCCCCTCTCTCTGATCAACAATCTAATGATTGCCTTGGTCCAAAGAAAGAACTTACTTGGACTTTGGCAATTGCTTTTCAATTTCTTATCGCAAGACTTTTGGGCGAGAATTGTATTTGTGCATGGCAGTGAGTGACTTCTGTCAGCCACGAAAGGACACTTGAAATTATTGAAATTGTTTTGCCTGCATTCTGAATGCCCTCTATATACGTCACTTCGTCCTTCCCCTCTATCTCTTTGTCTTTTTGCCTGTATTTGAGTGCGTGTGTGTGCGATAATCGCCATGGAATTTTCTCATTTTGTGTGATTGGAAGAATTTTGTGGATTTTCGGTTATTGATTTTGAAATTCCAAACAGCCTGAAGAGAGATAGATAGAGAGCAAGTGTCTTTGTATGTTTGTGGTTTTGTGTTCCTTTAATTAGTTGCTAATTTGCTGCAAAATGTACGAATGGACATTTTCACAATCACTGAAGTGTGGCAATTGCCACAGTTGCCCCAAGTTACGACTCGAATTAAGCAAAAGTGGCAAAAAATAATACAACAAATAATAATGATGAATTAAGAACGTCAAGTCCTTTTATTTCATTTTATATGCTACACACATCGTTGAGTCATTAAGCGTAAATAACTTAATTTTCAAAAGTCCCCACCACCTGACACCCAGCATATTTATCTTTTTCGTCGATTAAAGGACGGAAATTTCATTTCGTACATAAAGAAAAAAACAAAAAAAAATTATTTTTTTTTTTATAATTCCTTTCTCGCGTCGGCGGTTAATTAAATTCAGTCGATACGTTAACTCATGGAGCCGAATGCAGGATACCCCATAACTAAAAAGTTAAATTAAAATATTTTTTCTAGTTTTCTACATCTTCTTGTTTAACCAAAGGCGCCATCTATCGAAAAAATTTTAAGATAGCCCTTATTGAAAGTTTTTTGCCTAAATTCGTAACATTTTTTAAATGAATCTTTTTACGCCTTCTTGATGACCCTTTATACTCAGTATCGCTGATTTATTAGGGGTAAAATAATACTTAAAATAAGTACTTAAACAAACTAAAAGATTTTAAACTAATGTAGAAAATAACTTTTATGCTTTTTAAAAATCATAAAACTTAAGCACTAAATAAACACCTTGAAAAAGCCGTTTTAAAAGACTTGTATGGGAAAAGTAGGCGTTTCATACACTTTATTTACCCTTCCCTAAATTTAAAATGAAAATCTTAACTAACATTTTCCGAAATTATGGAAAAACTTAATTTTTAATTTTAGATGTATAAAAATATAATAAACTTATACGATATATCCGTCTTTTTTATTTCAATTAAATATTAAATATAAGTAGACCCACTTGACCCTATTATTACAGGGTATTAAAAGAGGCTTGGCAATTGCGGCTGAGAGAGATAGAGAGAAAGGTAGAGACAAAGTGAGAGAGGATAACAGACGCAAACATTGATTTATAGTCGCATTGCTTTATAAATCAAATGAAATGAAATTTATATAAATAAATAAAAAAAATGTCATATAAAGCCATATACATACATACATACATATGTATATACATTTCGATGTGAAATCTCTATAGCCGGTCAAAACTCTTTAGCACCATTAACAAAAGATTTTTCGCCATTATTTCGTTCAATATGTCCGATACGTTGGCTGCCTTTTCATTTGCTTCGTCTTTTGTTGACCACACTTAATCCTTTCCACAGGCGGCAGGTTCAAGTAGCGTGGCATTGCATTTTGCGATAAATTCGCATTAAATAAGGAAAGACAGAAACAAGAGTGGTAAAAAAGAGGGAGAATTGAACTGACCGACCGACCACCAACAATGCTTCTCAACGCATTCTGAACGAATTCTCTGCACTTGGCAATACACAATACAAAGATAGAAAATCGAAGTGCAGCGAAACCGTTTCCTTCGCTAAAGAATGTCAATAAAAAAATAAACGGCAGGCCAGGCCAGAACTTGGCTTTAATGACATTGTGTCCTGGACCATAAACCGAACAGTTGTTGTCTTCATTTGTATTGAGGAAGCGCCCTATCATAATCCTAAACACTTTACAGTGGTTTTTAGTTAGATGTTTTAACGATTTTTAAACCACTGTTTAACCCTTCCAGCGGATGCATTGATTGAACCCGCTACCCTTCGTTCGTATTGCAATTGACAACTTCAATGTGAACAATATTATTTTGCATTTTTTGGCCTCGTTTTCGTTTTCTCTCTCTGTTTTTCTCTTTTTGGAGGGAAATACATCCATTGTCTGGTCTGGTCTGGTCTGGTCCTTCTTCTTCTTCTTCTGTGGCTTCTGACTTCTCGTTTTGGCCATATCGTTTTACGCTTCGTGGCGCGGTCTGCATCTGCAACTGCGGTTTCACTTGGTTACTGAAGGAGCATTCAGACAGACAACAGAGTAGGGGAGAACGGTTTAAAATTGTGCATATATATTCATTCGCGAGTAGATCTTATATATCTTTGGCATATGTGGCAAGCAACTACTGTGTTGAATCTCCTCCTTCCACCATCTATTGTGGTTTACTTGACTTTTGTTGCATATTATGTAAGCCGTTTCCAATGCACTTGGCATCCGTGCAACCGAACAATGTCTATTTGAATGAGTTTTAACTGTGCCACAGACATATACACAGTAAATTCAATGAAAGGGAAAGAGTGGGGGGGGGGGGTGTATATGTGTGTGTATTGCCACTGTGGTGGGCGGCAAAGAATAAATAAGTGCACCGCTCTCTTGTTTGACACTTGCGCAGCTGTCAACGCGGCTGTGATTGATCGTTCCCGTTCCAGAAAATACAGTGGCCATGTAAGAGCCATAAACTTAATGCTTTGGCCATATAACAAATGGTTCGATCAGCTTATAACTGATAGAGACATAAGCTCTGAATCCAAAAAAAAGTATCTTAAAGTAAGAAAAAAAAAAAACAAACTCAAGTCAAAATTTAAATGTCTCGATCGAGACTGATTGATGACTGTCCTAATCGAACTAAATTTTCTTCTCAACCGCAACCAGAAGAAAAACCTTTAACACACATTTTATCTATCAATTTTTAGAAAAAAAAGAAGAAAAATAAAAGAAAGAAGACTAACCAAAAGATAACTGACAAGAAGAGTAATAACGAAGCATGAAGACAAAAATGTTGACCTCATTCCACACAGCAAAAATTAATTTAAATTTATTGTCTCAATTTATAATGCAACAAATTGAGCGTCTGCTCCAGTAGATTTCTCTTTGGCCAAAAATAAATGTTGACAGCATGCCGGATAGTTCAATGTATCTTACAGATACTCTTGCCATTTTGCCGTCATTGAACTTGAACTTATCAGTCTTTAGAGTCTTTCAATTGTTTGCCAAAAAGGGAAAAGTTTTCAACAAAAGTTATTACAAACTTTTCACATACAGCGTTTAAAACATTTCAATGCCACAAAACTCATTTCACTTTTTCTTTAGTTTTTCGAATTGTTCTAGGTTCTTTTGTATCTTTCCTCTCGATTAAATTGAGTGTGTGCACACACACACACGCACACACACACAGAAATCGAAGCAAACCATCGGCAGACTTTTGTCATTTGTCTGCTGTCATGTCAGTTGTCAAGTTTGATTTTTCAACTTTATTTTCGATATTTGTTTTTTATTTTCTCGTTGAGAAAATATATATAAAATAAAATGTTATAGTTACAAATGACAAATTGCGATATGAGAGGGAATGCAAAAGCACGCCTGTTGACTATTTTTTATAAAACTTTATTACACTTTAAAGGCGAGCTTATTAGCTAATATATTAGGCTTTAGTTTCCATCGTTTGAAAACTTTTTTAAATAATACCAAAATTTTTTGCTTAGTCGTAAAACTTCCGACATTTAATTTCTGGTTAATCTGTTTGAAACTAAATTTTATTGTCTTGTTTCTTAAGATATTGCTATAAAAGTTCTAGAAACTTTTAGATTTTATGTATTTCCATATGAAAGTTAATAAAAACTAAACTACAATTGGTTTGATTGTATTTTGATTTGATTTCTTAAAAACAATGTAAAAATGTATTAACATTTATCCATATATTTTAATGTATCCTAAAACTAAATCATCTTCTTATTTTACAATTTTACAAAACAATTTTTTCAGTTATATTGTAAAATTGCTAACATTAAAAATTCATTTAAATTTTTTTTATTTCAAAAATTTTAAATTTTTATTAATGCAATAAATGAAAAAGAGTATTATTTAATTGATTTAGTTTTTATTATCATTTTTTCCTTAAAAGTAATAAGTATATTTTTTACTGAGCACAAAGTAGAAATAAACTTCGAGTTTTATTTTACTTGTAACGCTCGTTTACAATTCTCATTTGAATTTTATTTTTTACCAATAAAATAAATAAGTACAAATTGATTTCAGTTTTTTACTTAGAAAAGAAAATTTGTTTAAATTTTTATTTATTTATTCGATATTCATTTACTCATACATTTAATAAAATAAGCTTAAGTAAGAACAGTAACATAATAAGTATAAGAAAATTAAATAGTTAAATTCTGTAAAAAAGAATTTTTTAACTGGTTTACAAAGATAAAGCAAATATTTATTTGTTACCTTTAAAAATAGACATTGGAATATTTAAGAATATTTCGTTTCTTGTTATAAATTCCATTTAAAATTTTTTATTTGTCACGATTCTATCTTAACCAAATTTTATCATTCTAAAGAGCATCATTTAGTTGTATAGAAATGATTTACCCTCAATAAATTTTCTTGGTAAATTCAGTGTGTTGACAGACGAGTGGCGGGAGGGGGTGGAGTTAGAATTTTACAGCATTTGACAACTGAACACTTTATCTTAATGTCAATTTTTTCTTTTTTCTTTGAATCTGTGTATAGACGGTTTTCTTGGTCGGTTTCTTTTGGGTTTGGTTTTGGGCTTAAGGTTTTTTTGGGGGTCCGATTTTGTGCGTGTGCGTGAAGCAGTTAAGAACGTTCAAGCAAATTAGCTATAAAAAAGCCATTTGTAAGTCAAGTTTGAAGTCAGATATTTTTTTGTCAAAATCACGACTCTTCAGTCGATTTGGCTGTTAATGGAGGCCAAAAGGTTAGATAAAGTTGCTTCTAGAATTTACATTTAAATTGACGGGGGAAATCTTCTTAAACTTGTGATGAATCATCATGAAAATCATTTTCATTATCATCATCATCATGATGATCATTATTATTGTCGTTTTGTAACTGTTATTCGAATAAGTTAAAATAAGTTTGTCTTTAGTCAAGATTTTATTTCATTTACCATTTGTCTTTCCCTTTGAACAGTACGACAACGTGAATTCGTGTCTGCACGTGCTGCGTAGTCAATCGGTTGGTGGATTGGACAATATTACCACCAATGACATATGTGCCGGACGTCTGAAAGCCGTTCTAGCCCTCTTCTTTGCCCTGAGTCGATATAAACAGCAGGCAAAACAAACTAAAACCATTGGCGGCAGTTGTGGCATCGGAGTTGGGGTTGTTGGTAGTAGTGCCTCTTCAGCTCTTGGCGGTGGCTCTGTCCTTGGCATTGGTTTGGGTGGCAGTCTGAGAGCATCTGGTTGCAGTCTCCTAGTTGCTGACAAGAATCAAACCGAACAGCTGCAACAGAGGCAGGAGAAGCAGCAATTGCAACAGCAGCAGCAGACGCCCCAGCAATTGGCTCAATCGTTGGAGAACGGCAATGAGATGGTGAATCGGTGAGTAAAATTGTTCATATTTTATTTACTTATACATCTTATACATATATATCAGAAGTATAGAAAAAGTAAAGAAAAAATCGAAAATCATAAGTTTATTTTATTGTCTTGATGAAAATTTTAATCCTTTTAATTTAATTCTATAGGCCATAAGCCATTTTTCATATTATCTACAAGAACTTGTGCATATTTTAAGCGGTGTTAATTTATTTCCCCATAAGTTGCAAATTTAACTTAAAAAATTTTTAATATACGAAAATTGTCAGTTGAAATTTAAATTTTGCACTGTGGCATTCGCATCGGAAAAAATGTGTCACGAGATGGCGCCACATTACGATTTAAACGTCTGTTAATTCTTACGTCGTCCTGAAAAGTCGCTGTTGAGATCCCACTATTCTTGCAGTGGTTCTACAACTCGCTGTTACGTTCCCAGTATTTTAACCGTGCTCTAAAAAGACATGTTATTTTTACCGCCAATATTAAATTGAGATTTTCCACACTTTTAAAAGACGAGTCCATTTTGAAGTATATTTTTAAAGTACTTTGTTTAGACTTTTTGACAGTAACAAATGTAAAAAAGAATACACAAAAACATTAACATTAAAGAAAAAAAAAAACATAATATAAGTACCTGAACTGCTTATTTATAAACACGTTTACTGAACTTTTAAATGTTTAATTTCGATTTCTAACAAAGATCCGCAAATCTGTAATGCTAAAAAATCGGGGTAACATTTTCCAACTCTCTGCATTGCAAAGCAAATAATTGAGAAATCAAAGAACTTAAACTTTTTCTTTTACAAAATTGTAAAATCACTGGAGTGCAATGCAGTTACTTAAAACTCTCCTTGGAGCAACTTCTTATCCTCTAAAAGAAATTCTTCCATCATTTATTTAAATTCAGCTACTTGTCTATACCCCGCCCAGTTTCCGGCTTATTTATGTACATATATCCCCCCTTATGCTCCCCTCTATCATAGTCAAACCCACATCGAAAAAATTTTACTCATTTCCATCAGCTCATATCCAATGTCAGGGATTTCCTATGCATTTGGCTTACACCGCCATAAGGCCATCCGGTACGCATTTTTTTTTCATGACATTTTCCCCAAATAAAAAATAGACGAAAAATGAAAGAAATATAAAAAGATTCGTAGCAAAGTATAATATGATTTATTGGTTTGTTTGCCGGAAATTACAAGCAGTTTGCCTTTCAACAGCATTTCCCAAAAGCAAACACACAAAAAATTTTAGCATACCTTTAAGGGCAAGTGCCGGCAATCTTTCCTTTCTCTTTCTGTAAAAAAAAAACCTGAAGACGAGAAGAATCGTGGCCAAATTAGAAAACTTTATTTGCCAGGAACAATGTCTGCTACAGCTGGGGGAGGTTTTTGCAACCCTCGGGGAATTCCCTTTTGGCGTAGACAGGAAACGGAAGCTTTTGTGTGGCGCTCCCCCCCTCCTTCCCATTCCCACCACATAAGGACTTCTCCCGACCTTTGGATTTCAGTTCGTTGTGTTGATGACTTTCACTGACTATGAAATTTAAATGCGTAACGGAAATGTTTTGCGTTTTTCTACTTCGACTGGCAGACAAATAAATTGCATTTGATTTTTATGTTCGTCCTTGCCCCTAGTTTGTGGTAGGCACAAACATAGACCCGGACACAGACCCGGACACGAACCCGTAGACAACAGATTGCAGGCATACACAAGTTCATTTAAAGTTGGGCCATAAAACTTTCACTAGACTAGACCGAGTCGGCTGTTTATAATGTCTGCGGTCTGTGTCAACCCCTCAACCCCAACCCCTCAAATAAAAATGGCGACAGCAAATGGCATAAAAGTTGTCGCTCTTCATGCAAAATTTAAAAGATTTTTAACAATAAAAAGTGAATTCCCTCCCACAGCTGGTGCCGGGTAATTCACAACTTCCTCACAACTTTGTGTGTGTGTTTTTTTTTTAAAGCTGTGATTTTACTAGAGCAACATGTTGCCTTGACGCACATAATTAAAATCATTCTAAAGCATTTCTCAAACGTCTTGGATAGAAACAGCTGATGACATTTAGCAACCCCTCCAGGAAAAGGCTTCTAAGCCATTTATAACTGAAAATTACTTTAGCCAGACATTGAAACAATATGTTCCCAAATGTATTTATAACATTTGTAATGGAGCTCCTTCTGTGCCAGAAGAAGACAAGCATTGAGATGAGATTGGGGTTCAGTTGAAAGACCAAATTCCTGTACTTACCCCTTAAAATCCGCCCACGTGTGCGTGTTTCGGTAATTCAACTGCATTTATGCGTGACCATGTGTGGCATCCACATCAACCCTTAAAAATCTTTATCTCTCTCTCTCTCTCAGACTTTAATCTTTATAACAGATATTTGGCTTCTATTTTTTCTCCTACTCCCTGCCCTCGTGGAGCAGGCATTGCACTCGTCCTGCCTATTGTGGCCACTTTGTGCCCAGGGAAACACACACACACACACACATACACACGCACACCACAATTGACAAGTTGTCAGGTTCTAAAATCTGCAGTGCTCTTGTCCTTTAAAGACACTGAGAGAAATTTACAACAATCACATTAAATTATAAAAATTAACTTGAAATTCTTATGAATTGTCATTCTGAATAATATTTGAAATAAATGCTAAATATTAATAAATTATCTTTCATTTTATTTTGTTTTTAAAGAAGAAAAACTAAGATAATTTATACAATATATATTATTTATACAAATTTCTTCTTAATTTTTTCTAATTTTTTTATTTAACAAACATTTAATATAAAAATTTTATTTGATTAAAAATATTTCATTGGGAAATCCATTTTATTTTCAATTGTTATTAATTATTTTAACACAAATGTAAACCATTTTAATACGGAAATGGTATAATTATGGCACTTTATAGATTATATATGCGAAAAGAAATTTTTAAAGGTTTTTACCTTATTTTTCACTTGTCCTAGTTTTGGGCATACTTTTTACTCTCACAACTTTCAATGTCAATGTCAGGATCTCCAAGAATAAAATTGGAACAGCTTGAAAAGAAAATAAATCGAAGTCGGAACTAAATTATCAAAAATTATTTCTATTTTCTATAATCAAATTTACAACAATTTTAATATCTGATACGTATATATATTAATAATTCGACAGAACACTAGATCTAAGAGGAATCTTTTAATTACCCTCCAATAAAAAACTTTATTGCAAAAAAAATGATTTCAGTAGAATTTATATTCATAAAAAGTATCTAATAAAAAGTTATTTATTAACGCCATAAATTTATTTGAATTTGAAGTTTAATCTTTGAATTTTTACAAATATTTTCCAACTAAACATTTTCGATATTTTCTAGACACTACTATTACTTTGAAATCTATTCATATTAAATAGTAAGTAATGTTTTTTACAGTGTATGGATTCTTCGGTTTAACTTTTGTTGTCCTGCGGGTTTGAATTTTTCCACTCCGTCTGATTCTTTGTCCTGCCAGTTGGTCTATGGTTCTATGTGTTTTGAATTTATAATTCCATTTGTGGTTTTAATTTGGTAAATGTGAAATTAATTTTATTCAATTGGAACCTTGTTGTCAACCCCAATTGCAAACCTCAACTTGGTCGTACAAAATTACGATAAACGCTTCACTGAAACTCAATTGCCGAATATCTTTTGACTACCCCTTCTTCCTTAACGATTCCCTGGATGTTCTGGCTTTCCGGGATGCAAGTCCTGCGGCAAGGTATCAATTTTGGTTTGATCTTTGCTTCTCTAAATGCTAATGAATATATTTCGTGTGGCCCGAAATTGACCGCAATTATTTAAATGTTCGTGTTCGAGGCGGAGAAAATTTCATATAAAACATAAACTTTTAATTGTAGAGCAATAAATATAAAAAAATAATCTAAACAGATAATAATAGTAATTCAAATTTTGCAATATGATAAAATAATAAAAACGGTAAAAAGGACTAAAAAGAAGATTATATGCCATGTTCCTTTTTATTCGCTTATCCATCCTTTTATTTTGCCTATATGTCATTTAAAAAAATGACAGAAAAGTTTTACACTATTCAGTTGCTGTGCAAATATTCTAAAATATTGTATCTCGAAATTAGGATTTGAAACTACTGCCACATCACTTTATATTCTTACCAATAAAGGAAAAAACCAATATTATTTCTACTTACGGCATCATTCAACAGTGAAATATATATTTTTTGCTTTTAAAATTTAATTTTTCTTGACGAATTCTGTATTGTAGATATACAAATTTTTAAAAATTCCACCACCACTTTTTGATATCAATGAAGATTTATTATAACCTGTCTCATAGGGTAAAAGGGTATATTAAAGTCCCCATAAAAAACATTTCTTCTTGATCAGTATCAAAAGCCCAGTCAATTCAGATTTGTCAGTCTGTCCATTCGTCTGTCTGTACTTATGCCAAGATATTGAAGAGAATAAAAACAATTGCTACCAAATTTGGTTTGTCGATCTGTCTAGTGTGTACGCAGACCAAGATTGATTCAAAATTTGCCACGCCCACTTCCGCCTCAGTAATTTATAAGAAATCAAATTACTTGGGCTGTATTAATGATATCGTATTCTTACATGGAGCACTTTATATTATAGCCAATGTACACCAGCTGAGCAAATTTTTTTGAAATCGGACAATTAATTTCGGAGATATTCATGTCAAGTGCTAAGAGTGAGCGAGATAGCATATTAGGAAAATTTGAATTATGATTTGAAGGCGACTTTCAGTGAGTTTGACTTTATAAAGTACCTCTACTTGTAACAGGGCTCCTTTCTTCGTTAATTGAAAACATTCTAAGAATTTCTAAAAATAAATTTTATTTAATTTAGGACGTTTGTTACTTTCTCTGTGGTCCTTATTGTTCCTGACATCGATATCCGATTCTTCCATTAATCCCTCCAATGTTTCATCTTGCCGAGAATTAAGTACTGTGATATGAATTTCCCGTGTGGCACGAAAATTTCCGCAATTATTAAGATGTTCATGTTCCAATCGAAAGAAATTCCATAGGAAACGACGTAAAATTTCACAAATACCAACCATGGTCTGACTATTATAGGGCAAAAGTATATTCTGATAAGTAAAATAAAATTCCAGAACCCATACGAAACGCATCAGTGTATTTGCCCATATAATGAAATAATAAAACCACTGTAAAATCAAGAAATGTTATAGAAAGATTTAAGAGTTAAATATCTACTTCCATTTAACCTTTGGGTATATTACGGTTTCACGTAAAAATAAATTATTTCCATGCCATACTTCAAATAAACCGAAATCAAGAACTAAATCCCAATATAATCCAAGCATGGAGGAAGCTGTGGCACTAACAAGATAGCCCCACACCCAAGGATTCTCAAACATAGATTGATAGTTTTCTAAAAGAAAAAAATTAAAGAAGAATTGTATATAATTTGATTTTTAATTTTTATTCACTCACTTACCATTTGTCTCCATTTGAACTGTGAAAAAGGCGACCACAATCAATGTACTGAAATATTTCAAGGCATTTAATAAATATATTGGAGACTTGGAAGAGCTATCCCTATAACGTCGAAGAGACTGAGCGAGACGAAACCATGCCGGTAGACATTGTAAAGCAGCTACAAAATAATCCGGTTCAAAATCAAATGCATTATTCATTTTGCTATAGTAACGAACATAGAATCGACTGAAATAATAATGATCCACTATGCAGATATCCAAAGAATTCAATTGATCCCCCAGCCAAAAATCGACGAAACTAACATAATAAAAGGGAGCCAATATTACTCTACCCACAACACATATAAACCAAATACGGGCTGGATAATTCATTATGTGTATCGGATTGAAAAGTAAAGCCAGGACTATAACCAGAAAGGTTAAAGGAAATGGATAGGGATCCTCAATGCCAAATATATCATGATGTAGAAATGCCAACATGGTCAATGCACAGATATAACCCAAACCGCTAGCTAAGCTCAGATATGTGGCCGGATGGATATGATTTCGAGGATTAAGTTCAAATATCAGTACATGATTGACTCCCCAATTTTGCCATATATAAACATTGATGGCAATACAAAATAAGTTTAATATCCATAAAAATGGACCGCGATAGATTCGTACAAAAGCGGAGATCAATTCGCGTTTATTATACAAAGCAAAATCTGTCAAATTAATTATTATTAGTAATAAAATAATAAAATAACTAATACGATAATACTTACACGATATCACACATATTATAAAAGCCACAATGAAAAGTCCTAGAAATAATCCGGCATAAAATATATTCTCAAATGGTGTTTTTTGACCCAAAGGTGGAACTCGTAATTTCTGCATGGCCTTGGCCCGATCACCATTCGCTAAATGTTTGGTATAAAGATCCTCTGTACCCGTAATCATTTCATTCAATTCAGATCCCATTGTGAAAAGTGCATTAGAGGCCTTACTTTCATACCAATTGCCTCCGGCTTTTAATTTCAAATTCTTATCAAACTTTTTACATATCTTACGAAAAGCAGTTAGATTAAGAGTTTTATAATTTTGAAGTAGAATCAAACTTAAATAGAATTCACTTGAAGCAAAACACAATTTACGTAATTGTCTTCTACTGGGACGCATTTCATTTGATTGTGGCAATGAGGCGACAGATTCTTGATTTCCTCTTTGAGAACTAATGGCTATCATTTGTATCTTTAATTTGGAATATTTACGTCGTGCTTCGGCTAATTTCTGGGAAAAAAAGAAATTGACACGATCCAATTCCTCATCACAGACTTGAAAGAATTCATTTTCACATTTGCGATAATAGTTTGTTAACATTTTATTTGTGGCAGGTGTGTCAGTTGTGACATTGGGTATATCTTCAACAGCTCGACGTATCATGGCCTTTAAATCCTATTTGGAAACGAATTAATCTTGTTAAAAATTGATACTTGGAATATCGAAAACTCTTACCGAATAATTCATATACATCTGACGCCATTCCGCTGTCATAAGTGACTCGTAGGTTTTGCCAAATTTCATTTTATAACAAAGTTAATAATATTTTAGTTAACTTATAAAAATTGAGCGTTTTCGAAAGGGTATATTTTTGGAATTATGTTCATTAGTGCTGAAGCTTTAAACAGAGTTATGTATGTCTGTTCACGATTTGAGAATTATATTTGATAAATTTTCATCATTTTCTGTGGCCAACAAGACATCAACTTCACTTTAAGTTTTATGAAAAGCTGGTCAATGGAATTTGATGATCCTTATACAACCAGTTTAGATAGCGTCACAAGCAACATATTGAGCCGATTCAAAAACAAATTTCATTTTTTGCCCTTCATGATCTTAACCATCCTTTTCCGCATTATTCTATTGGGCTACCTCTTGGTGCTTTATTTCTTTACAAGATTTTAACATTTTTATTGGGGTTAACAAATTTCGTAATAAATTATAAGTTATTGTATATAGGGTTATATATAATAAATTATATAATTGCATTGACTAATAAAATAAGTAAATGGAATTGAAATTGAACAAATAGAAAAGCATTAACAACATTGACATTAACATTGCTAGAAATGATTTTTTACAATATAAATGCATACAAATAAAAAACAAAAATAATTTTGATAGTTTTACTATTACACATTGTAAATATATACATATACATAATTAGAAATCAACTGAATATTCAGCAGTAATCATTTAAAATTCTATTTTAATGCCATTTTGAATAGTTTGCCAAACACAATTCTGGAAGATAGTATAACATGTAAAGATATACCAACCGATATATGTATCATGTTAAAGCAAAATACGTCCGTTGATGCCACCTAAAATATAGATAAAGTTATTAAAAAACTGATATCTGTTTATATAGGCTTATTGAAAAGGTTACAATAAACCGTTTTGATTTGAAAAATAATAAGTTGGCAATAAATTTCAGGCTAGCTCAATTGACTTTTCGCAGTATTTTATTGCTTTAATAAGGCATCTTAAATTTACAAAACAAAATGTATATAAATCTTGGAAAAAGAAACCAAAATTAAAACAAAGAATCTGAAATTTGATTAAAAAATCAAAATTCAAATTATATTTATGTGGTTAAATGCCTAGATATAATATATAGTGACAAAAGAGTTGGATATATGCAAACATATCCTAAAAATATGTTTGGAAAAATGTCTACAGAATTTTTGGCATATTCTCAGTCTCAAAATATATTTCACTAAATTTAAAAGAGAAGATTAGAAAACTTAAAGATGACTTTGACTAGTCAGTTTCTCTTATTTAGCAATGAAATTGTTGATTTCTGATAATTAATATTAAACCAATTTGAAATCAATTAATAATCCCACACTGTTCAAATTTTAAATGTTTTCAACATTTAAACTTTGGGATTAACCAGTGTATTAGTCATGTCCACGCCCCAAATATGACAATAAATCAGTTACAATAAGGCATGGAATGCAATGTCCAACGAATGGCAATACCCATTTGATTTCCCGTGTTCCTTTCCATTCCACAGACAGCTAAACATCCCCTTTTCCGAGAAGATATGAACGATGATTCGCATCGCTATTGTCCGCCAACTCAGGCAACAATATTTCGACATGCGTTTTCCCTTCCGCTTTTCTGTCTACCATTTGACATTTTTTGCTTTTGTTTTGGCGGACAGTCCGCAACACCCTCCCATACACATCGTCCGCCCCCCTCAGGGTTTTAATGTTCAAGCAGCCTTGAAAACAGACTTTAATATACATTAATTTTTTTTGATTTGAAGTGGACATGGATTTTTTGAAGTGAATGCATTATTAAAAAAAAAAGAAGAGCATATCTTTAGGGGTTGAATGTAACTCTTTAAGGTTAAAGTCTTGTTCCAATCAGCAGTGGCCACAATTCGAAATTCGATTTCACACAATCTCAAAATCCCCTCCTACGCCATTAGTCATAAGAAAAATACGAAAAATTGGGGAGCAGAAAAAATGTCGTCTACAGGCATTCCTAACTCAGCGCTACTCCATTCACCTCATTCCCATTCGTATACTCCTACTCATCGCAGAACATCATCAAAGGAGGCATTCATCTTTTGCTTTACTTTTCCCTTCCATTTCTTAACTTTCCTGCTGTTCGTTGGTGAAAAATGTGAAACAATTGCAACGATGATTACTTTTTCCAACAGTTTGTTGTTTGTTGTTAGAGCGAAAATGGTCGTAAAGGAAAATTGAATTGGCAAGTGGGTGGTTTTCCTCTTCCTTGTACCCTTACCTTCTGTTTTTCTCCTTGTTTTTTCATTTTTTTTTTTTTTGTTGCCATTGTCCTCTCTGGGGAGTCTTTTAGGCTGAAGAGGGCTAAGACAGGTGGTTGGTAGTTGGTTCATAATTATATGCTAAATACTCAAGTAATTAACTCCCTTGGGAATCTTCAACTACTTAGTCATAAGAACTTGATTAAGTTAAGAAATTTTTAAGCTCCATTAAAGAGCTAAAGAAGTGGCATCATGTGCAAAATATTTCAATTTAAATCACCTAACGTTTCCTGTGCTCAGTCAGCATTTGTTAGTTGTAGTTTTTGATACCCTATAAATTAATTAGTTAAAGGGTAGCTTAAGGCGTAGCGTAAGGTTAGGCGACTCCATAAATAAATGAATAGTGATTGCATACAGAATGTATTGGTACTCAGATTTTGTAGTTGATGTCCTTAAAAAGTCCTTAAGTTCTTTGTAAGATTAATAGATTTTCTTTTGGAAAAGTTAGGTACAGTGTTTGCACGAAGACATTATTGATCCTCAGTGGCACTCTGTAATGGAGTTCTCTTAAATCTAAAATAATTTTAAGATGTTTTACAACACATAAGATCCTACTATTAAGGGATTGCACTTATGCCACTTTAATTCTTAAAAAATAGAGGATTATTGAGGACCCTTCGCAATATCGATTTTTTGTAAAGTTAGTTACGATACAAAGAATGTTTTAAGCATGATCCATTTTAACGATATAAGAGATCGTCAACAGAATAAGAAGAACCTATAAAAGAAGGTAAGAAAAATAACCATATACAGAGTGGGGAGAGAGAGAGCGAGTGAGAGAAGTAGAAAGAACTTGCCAAACGAAGAAGATGAATTATAGCTAAATCTCTCTGCATTAGGTTCCGTTATGTGACCTTTTGACCACGTTTTACCTTTAATTGAAAATGTTATTGCCCCACCAAAGCTTGCTCAAGGGTATTAGCGAGGTCGGCAACCCAAATTCGTAAACTGGATTCCATTTTTTATGGTCCTTGCCCGTCGTTGACTGGACAACAATAACCAGCAGGCAAATAAAAATATTTGCATAGACAAACCGTTTGGACAATTGGATAGACGGCGGCGGCAGGCAAGTGAACAATGTTTTTCGGAGCTCCCAGCCATACGTTACCATACAATATGCAATATATATACATATATATGTACATATATATATGTATATAAGGTATATATAAAATGAAAAGTAAACATTGCCATAGAAATGATAAAGTGCCTGGACTCTGCCGCCGACTCCTCAGTTATACGACAAAAGGCAATAAAATGCATGCTTAGTGTTTTTAGAGCAGGGGCTTAATGGCATTAGTGGGGGTGGGAAGGGAGAGTGGTAATGGGTTGGTGGCAGAGTCAGTCTGCCACTATATGTTGTAAGTTGTTGGCGTTTACATCTGTGTCTGTGTGTGTGTGTGTGTATGTCTGTTTATTTGTGCAAACTGTAGCAACTTGGGCGAAAGCCTTTCATGGTTTTTGAATTCGTATAAACAAAGATTTATTGGCTTTATTTTGGAGTTTGAGTGAAACACAATGTTTTGCTTTTCATTTCATTTTATTTTCAAAAGCTGAAAATTTGTTAAAAGTTCTGCCTGAAGGTGAAAGTTCCACAGACTTGCCATATGAGACCAATAAGAATCTGTTAATCTTTAAAAGGGCAATCCAATTGGTTGGAAAAACTATCTGAATTAATTTAGAGCGTGTCGGTGCATATTTTGAAATGCATTTCATTTTGGTTAGCAAGAATTTTGGATATTTTATCATTATCTTAAAAACACTCTACAAATTGCATAAATTATATTTTCTCTTTTATAAACATTTTTATTTTTTACCTTAGATTACTTTTTAATATATATTTATGACCACATGTCTAATAATATCATTAATATTGGTATTATTAAAATGATGTATTTGATTTGTATTACATGTTAAATATAAATATTTTTCATATACTTACAACATTTTAAGTTAAGAGATAAAAAGGGAATTTTTTTAATTTTTCCAATTTTAAGTTAGTTTCAATTTAATAAACTAAATTTATTTAATGTAAACAAAAGACAGTTACAATTATAGCCAAGACTTTTAAACCTAACAATGCCAATTTGGATTAAGACATTTTGCAAGAACTTTTGTTGTATTATTTCCATGACATCATCTTATATCCGGAAATGCTTTATATACCATTTTTGTATTTTTTACTTCATCAAATGGTTAAAAACTAGGCAAGTCTGAAATTTAGATATTTATTTAGATTTTTACCATTCAACTTTTATGAGTTAACTAAAAACAATTATAGAAGAATATATCGTAATGGGGAGATGCTACCAAAAATAGAATAATATACTTAATATAAACATCAATAAAGAGAAATTGAGTTCTATTTAAAGTGCTAAAAACTGTTTCAACTCTATTAAAAATTAATTTTAAAAAGAATTAAATAATAAAAGTAAAGTAATAAAAGTGAAGTTATAACTAAAATATAATATTTAGTTTATATTTTGCAAATCGTTAAGCACCAAATATAAAAAATCTCTGCTAGATGACTAAAACCTAAAGGACTAAATAAACGACATTTAAAAATTAAAATAGAAAGATATGAAAAGTACAACAATATAATATAGTTAACAATTGCTTAGTATATAGAAAGTTTCATTGTAGCTGAATATCAATCCTACAATCCAACACTTGAGATAAAACCAGTTAAACGACTTCCTCTAAACCTGCTAAAATTTCATCTATTTGACTTAATAAATTAGGTGTGCATATCCTGTTTATATTAGATTTATTAATTTGACTCCCCACGTTGGCCGCCAATATCTCAATTCGGCTGCATTTGGTGTGGCAATAACTTAGACTTTCATTGCCTGTGCGCCACACACTTTCAATTATAATTCACTCTCGAAAAATCTTGTTTTATCCAAAATCCAATCATTGAATGTTTGTTGTTACTCTTTTTCTCGGCTCCTGCCAATATAATTGGAATCATATTTCCAACACATTGCCAATAAACATCGACCAAATAGTAAAAGAAGAAAAAATAAACAGCTCAATGCCATAAACTAGAAAATCGAGCATTGAGCCGGCATAAAGCGGCTTAGAGTGCGTCAAAAAAAAAAAAAGAGGGGAAAAAATAAAAAAGAAAGAAGAAGCTGAAACGAGTTTCTCAAATTGAAATTAAGCTCGATGATTAAACAATTTTAGTTCGCTCGCGACATTTTATGCGACAAGAAAACTATTTGCCATAATTGCTTACTTTGTTAAATTGCTGCGATTTGTTTGGCTCGATGGCAATAACTTTGGCCAAGCTTAATTGGTTGACCCCCAAGCGGCACAACAACAACAAAAACAACAGCAACATCAGCAGAGACAGTGGCAACATGTGCATTGAACTTTAGCAGATCAGGAGTGCCATGAGGGAAACCCCATCACGGAAAATTTCTCCCAACAAACAGCAAGTGCAACTATTTTTAGATATAGCAGAAGAAAAAAAAAAAGAAATACAGAAACAAAAATAGTGTCAGACAGACATGAGGACTTCTCAGTGATGCAGTCTGAACCAATGCACAGTGCAACAAATTAATTTAAATCTCAAAATATTAAAATATGAAATTAAAAATAAAAAAAGAGAACTCCCATTAAAGCTAAATTCAAGTTTTTCTTAAATATATTTGCTTTAAGTTTAAAGATATTTTGAAAGTGTTGTATTGGCACTTTTTATATATTGTTCTTTTCACTATTTATTTGTTCTTTCCACTATTTAATGTTCTTAATTTTCTTATAGAAATTAGTTTGCGGAAGCTTTTTCTTATTTATTTTTTTTTGTAATTAACCAACTGATCTTTTTAAAGCAAAAATCAAACAAACATTTGTATCCAACTATTTTTTTAACCTTTTTTAACCATGATTCACAAACCATGACTTAACAAATTTTTATACCAAGAAAAATATTTCAAAATTATTTACTTTAAATTTCGATCATTACGAAATTTATGTTTAGTAGTAATGCTCATTAACTTTCAAAGTCATTTCTTTTCTATATTAAAACTCTATTTATAATATCCTTTGAAATGCTTTTAATAATAATAATTTTAAATGATGATATAAAATATATCAGATCTTTGCACTATCAAAATCTTCAATATTTATCAGTATATTTATTTAAATAATTTCCACTCAATAATTATACAATACTATTGAAAACCTTCTCTGTACAACAGATAATGTATTTTATGTTTATTGTATTGCTTTTACATTGCCGTACACACACATTTTATACCACTGTCCACCCCCATGAACGAACTTGCAACATGTTGGCATTGAGTTTGAGAGATTCGCCGGTTCTGTTTGAACACAAGCCAGTTTATAACGCGTTTTCATGGCGTAAAGACGTACGCGCGGATTTATATTACAATTTTCTTATATTCGTTTTGTTTATGTTTACGAAGTAGTTGAAAACGAAAACAAAAATGCGAAACGTGTGCCAAAAGAGCTAAAGAAAAAATCCAAAAGCCGGCAAATCGAAAAGTGTTAAAAACAAAATTTGAAAAGTGTTTAAACAAAAATCAAATTGAAATGAATAAATAAATAAATTGTGTGTATTTCATTGAATGGGTAAACTTTTCAGAAAGTTGCCACAAGCTGTTGCATACTTTATGGCTTTTCAACCCACCCGAACCCTTTTTCTGTTTCCTTTTTTTTTTTGCGCCCGGTCCAGCATAATTAACGCCTTATCTCATTGCACACAAATTAAAAGGCTTAGTGTACAGGACAGACAAAAAAGACTCAAACCCAAAATTATAACCAGACAGCATTCTCAATGGACCCCCAGACAAAATACATACATTTCTCTACCCTCAGTTAAGATAGATGTGTTTTATTTATAGTCTGAATTTTTTGAAAAAAGGAATGAGTTCTATATGCTGGCTCTGTTCTAAGAGGACTCAAAGTTTTCCATATTTCAAAACTTTGAAATTAAAAAATGAAAGTTATAAGATGTCTGTTGCTTGACCAGACCATTTGTGACTTATTGTGGCTAAAATTTCTTATTATGAAATTGATATATATATACTTTGAAAAACTTTAATCGAAAAATAAATTTCTGTTTAATAGGTAAACTATGTTTGCCCTCAATGTTACAGTAATTCAATTTATTAACAAAGACTTTCAAGTTAAATAAACTATTGTAACCTTGAAGTTGTATATATCAAATGACTTTTATTGGAATAAATAGTAAAGATTATAGTTTGCAAGGGTATTAGTATATCAACTACGATTTTTAAAAGAAACTGTTGATTATTTTTATATAAATTATGGGAAGATTTATAGCTAGAATTTTTTTTTAATTATTAGACGCCAAGAGAAGGGGGATTTATGTGAGTTTGATAACTTTTTAAGTAACTATCTGTAGTTCTTTACTACCATATTTTTCTGATAATTTAGTTTTGAAACGGCCTAGGATATCATCGGATTTCCATAATAAAAATGCCTCTTAAATTTTTGTAACCTTCCTAACTATTTTTGGTGCAGACAAAGCAATCAAATAGAAGTCTTAAGATTTAATAACTTATAAAAAAAAAACGTTAACGAAGACTGTAATTAACTTAAATACGTTTGATAATAAATAATATATTTTTACCAAATGGGAATTGGAAACACTATAATAAAAATTATTGATAAAGCGTCACATTACATTGAAAATATGTGCAATAACTAACTTTGACATTAGCAAAATGTACATAAATGTATGTATACACATATGTACATATATCTATATATGAATATGTATACTTCACAGACGATCTGCAATCTAACTTGAAACCTTAATATTCTGGTTTATACCAGAATATCACTTAAAGAAACAGTAATAAGGTCAAACTTACTGGCCTTAAAACAATTTTAAATACTCTTTTATTTCATTTACTTCCACATAGAAAAGACTTTTAATAAAATAATCTACTTTTTTTTTATTATATACTATTTTCCCAACTGTCTTAAAATGGAACTTTCTTAAATATATTTAGTGAGTTGCAAAACAGAACGAAATTTCTTTTTCATAACATTTGTCTATTCTTGAGAAATAATTTCAAAAAATGATCTCTTACTTATTTCCCTTATTACCATTCCAATTAGTTTCTTACAATATATTTGCCCTTGAATTTTGATAAAATGTTTTTCCAATCAGTTCCCTATCACAGTTGATCATTTCTGTTCATATGTCACCATGGAAGTCTCTCGTTTCCATTTGACTGCTTCTTTAATTTTATCTGTTCATGGTTAAACGGCTTTGTAGCTCTTTTTATTCTGGTCCTTACGGTAATTAGTCGCAGACATAGACAACAACCAATATAGTGAAAAGGGGGGCCGGTACTGGGACCGCTAATCCACATTGTCATCAGGTTTATCACAGATGGTTGTCTGGAACATTGGGACAATGTTTGGCATTTAACCGGTTTCCCAGAAGGCCTCATAACGGCGCGTGTCTTCAATTAATCACCGTCTCGAATCGATGGTTGCGCTTGACTCTTTTTACCCCAAAAAGGAAAAAAAAAAATAAAGTTTAATTTTATGCAAGTGGCAAGAGATACTAGCTGATGTGTCTCCTCATCCTTATTTCCATGCTGTCGCTTCACAAAAAAAGGGCTTATTAAAGTTCCTTCTCTTTCTCCTTGCTGCATACTTGAGACCTAAGCTAATTATGGTTTACTAAGAGTTGGGTAAACATGGCCAACTAACGAAAGAGAGTTGAGTGGAGATTATATAAGAAGGATTTTTCAATTTTGTGTTCTGTCATTGACAAAATGACAAGCGCGGGTAACAGAAGCTGTCAAGTGAAGAAGTATACAAGAAAGAGAGCATTGAACTGCCAACTTATCCTCCTCCTTCTCAATACAAAATCAATGCCAGGAATTCATCCTGCTTGAAATACGAGATATCAAAAAGCAAGCTGTCAAAATATCATTCCAAACAGCGGTCTGGGGGAGCTGAAATGTAAAATCAATTGCGGCAAAATTCCAAGTACTTTGTAGGTAGCTGCCATTGAACATGTACAGAACTTTGACTAATGATAGGGGCCCTTCCATTTGCCACTGGAAGCGTGTGAATAGATTGGTCATAAGAGGGAAAGCGAGAGGGAAAAAGGGGTTTTAGGTGGTAGCTGACAGTTGACGAAGCATTTTGATTATGGTTACCCCTAATGATTTAATTATGATAATGATAATGGCTGTGGGGTTGCGTATTAAGCATAACTTCATCCAGCAAATCCACCATATAGGGACAACACTTTAATAAGACCCAAATGGAAAGTGGTTCTAGCGACTATAAAAAAAACTTTATGTTAGATAAAAAAAAAAAACAAGAAAATTATATTATACTTTGTAGTTGGTAAAACGAGCTTAAAAACAATTAAAAATTAAATGAACGAAAGTTCAGGTTATTGAACTTAAGTGAGTTAGAACGAAACTAGTTTGATCGAAGTTTTTCTTGCTGAAAAAAAATTTAAGAGAATACCTCAAAGTGCTCAACGAAATTTGAGATTATAAATTTTACTAAACTTTCTATCAAAAATACAAAATTACAATTTTAGTTTGATTTTGAAGCAAAAAATCTCAATCAGAACGATACAAATTTATAAAACGAAGTTGCTTAACCATCGATTAAAATTAATCGTCATTCTAATAGATGTTTATTGATAACCAAAAATATGAAAAAGATTACTTAAGTGAAAACTTGACAAATACTGAATTAGTTGTAGCAGTTATAGCTCTTTAATCAATCAAGCGGAATGCTTTGGGCAAGTTTTTTTATGCTGTTCACTGTTGCCTATCATTGGTCAATAACTAATAAGATCCCTAAGGGGCTGACATTTAAACATAAGAATCAAACTAACACCTGCGATCAAAAAGTAACTAAACATATTAAAATATAGCAGTGGAAGTCCGAAGTTTAAATACCCTTACAGTACTTACCTCTGAACTAACAGTTACACCTTTATTTCGCAAATTTATTTCGTAATTTACAAAATTTATTCCAAATGTTAAAATAATATTTTGTTTAATTCAAAAAGTTGCCTAAATTGCATTCCATTGCACTTTAGTCCACTCCACTCCCTTTATACTAATTCCTTGCACAATCCATTCGTCCATCATTCGAGCCAAAACAAAAAAAATAAGCCCATTCTAATTTTATGCAAATTGCTTGACAACAAAATTTTCAAATCCAAATATGTGGGCTTGAAATTTGGCAACACTGCAGAAACAATATATCCCCAGCAGGGAGACCACACAAGTCACATGTATTTGTCCATATCGGTTTCTTGGCATTATTCGAATTGATTATCTTGATGCGTGTTTGCCACTTCTTCAATTGGTCGACAATCGAAGTGACAGTCAGGCAAAGCAACCAACCAAATGACAGCACGGAAATGTCATTCGCTTGTTGCGCTTCACTTCAAAAAGAAAAAAAAAGAAAAAGAAAAAATAAACTGTCAAACAGACCGAAAGAAAACGATTATGAAATATATTCTTATGATTTATATTCAAGCCTCACCTTCCACTTAGCCCTTTTTTAAAAGCAATTAATTGCTTGACTACATAAAATAAGAAAAGGGTTTGAGTTAAATCCCAAAATTAGACATTCATCTTGGCATTTCAATGCAAAACAGCAAAACAAATTGTTGATTTGCTTTGACACAAAAGCAAAGAAAAAAACGGAAAAGAAATACAAAATAGACTTTTATACAAAACGATTTTTTCATTCCGTTTATTTTCCTTCCCGCAACTCTCCCTCTCCAGACCATGCTTTATTTTTCTATGCTTTTTCTTACCTGTTACACAAATGGGGTAGATGGGTATATTAGTACTGATCAAATTTGTGTAATGGGCTACTAGAACATGATTTAATAATTTACAATCGTTCTCATTGAAATTCTTTAATTTCTATTAATTTTGGAATTAAATTAATTTAATTTAATGTAGATGTAATTTTACCTGAACTCGAATCCACATTAAATTTTTAATTTATTTAAAATTAAATGAAACATTTTGAAATTAAAACAGAAAATTAAAATTGTATTAATTTTTATTCTTATTATTAAAACAGTTCGTTTTAGTTTAGCTCTTATAACAATTAACATTAATCTCTAAAAATATGAACTCTTTAATATTAATTTCTCAAAATAAAAGTCCACATAAAAAATTATTTCTTTAAATTTTAAAGTTTAAAAAGTATATCTTAGTTTTAATAATAAAACCATTAAAAGGAAAAAGAAAGTACAAACTATAGTAATCCAGGTTTTCGATATTTCCGAGAATTAAGTTCTTATAGAAATATCTATAAAATGCCATTATAAAATCATATTATTTCTTTATTATTAATTTAAAGAATTTAATAGCTAGAAAGACTCGAATATATATAGTATAACTCAGCAAATCGTTTTCTTTAATTGTTTGCTCAATATCTCTAAAATCATAAAAAATTATTTAAATTGGTTAAGAAATGACTAAAATAAAAGAATAGTATATTAGCATATAGAGGGCGCCAGGTTGTCGAGTTTTATAAATAAATGTGAGATATGTATAGAATTGGATTAATATAATAAAATATTACGAAACATTAAGACTTTGTAAGTAATATTATTATGCAAAAATTCTTCGAATATTCAGGTTAACAATTATTAAGTAATTGAACTAAGTAAATCAACAATTCTTCGAATATTTATCGATTATTTGAATTCACAATTAATAAATAGTTGGCAATGAACCTTCCCAAAACAAGACAACTTTTCATGGTAAAGGGTATCTTAAAATCGGTGCCACCGCTTGTCTCTTTTGTTTTATCGACTTATTTTCGTTATTTTTTAAGCGGAAGCTAAAAAAGACTCTTTCAAGTTGATTTCTGCTCCATAAACTTGTCTATTTTTGTTTTGCTCGCTGGAGCGCAAAGAGGGGTTCCTTCACTCCACCTTCTTCTTACCCCTCTTAGCCTCCTTATAACCTCTTTACCCTGTTCTTTTGGGTCTCATGTGGCGTTGAAAATTTGGAGCAGCACGTGCATTTGCACGTTTTGAATTTTTCTTCTCTTATGTCTTCCACCTTCAATTTGTGTGATTTTATGCCTTTGCCTTTTGTTTAAATTTAGATGGCTTTTTTTTATGGGACAAAGTGAGGGGAGTAGTGGGGAGGGAAGTTGGCATATCGTTTGTTTTTCTTTATTTTATTTTTTTTTTTGCCATAAATCTCAAAGAGAATTTATTTGTTAAAGCCAAAGTCGAGAGTTGGGTTGGTTGGTTGGTTGGTGGGTTCAGATATGCATAGCAGGCAGGCGCCAGTCGGTTGGTAAGAAAAATTGGTTGGAGGTGATTGAACGCCATGTGCATTTGTTAGATTTATGAAGCAAAAAGGCCCAGACAGACGTTGGTCAACACAAGACGAAACTTGAATAAAAGCAAACAATATATACATATATACATATATGTATATATGTATAAACAAATCTTTATATATATTCGCACATTAATTTTATATGAACTTCCTTTCAAAAATTGCATTTTAACATCCTAAAACGTACCGAAAAGTCACCAGCACCACCGTTACAAATTTGCCTTGTGGTTCTTCTCTGTTCGTGACAAGAACACACACTTCCTTAAAGCCACACTCTCCACTCCACTCCACTCTACTCTACTCTTTTTGCCATCTTTCTTTTGGCCAGCAAGAACATGAAGAACTTTCTGCCACTTCTTCGCATATTAAATAATTTGCCTTTTTTGGTTGCGGCACCTCCAAACACTCCTCCGCCACTCTTCTCTTCACCATCATTCGCCATCTTCTGTTAATGGTACGTGACTAAACGTCAATTTCCAGTTTCTCAACTTGTGTATATGCAAAATGCAAGCGATTTTAATAATTCCACTTGCCCCATGGGCCGTCGTCATAGATAAGGGTACCAGTCTATATCGTCTCTTGCCACTATGCCTCTTCCCCCTCTTACCATTCATGTGGCAAAAGTTTTGCCCACTTCTTTTACTAAATTTGTATGCATTGGTCGGAAAAGTGCAATGTTCTTTTGTGATAAGAAAGTGTTTGCTTTTGCTCAACTTGTCACAAGTCCACCCGGCGGCAATTTAAGTGTGTCAAAAAGTTTCAATGTTCCAAAGAAATCGACTTGTACGTGATATTTTTCAAATTGAACAATTAGTTATCGATGCCCCATCTTGGAGTGGTGGCAAGAAGGCCGTAAACCGGGTTGGAAAGTGGGACCAGAGCAGAGTCATGCACAATTGGGTCTATATCTATAAAACCAATCAAATCATTTAATATAAGCTTAATAGATTGTTCGGTTTATTGAAGAAAATAGTTATATATAAATTAAAAGGAACTGACGTAAGAACGGAATAATATTATGCAATAATATGTTGAATTTATAATAACTTTAACTTTTATTGAATACTTTTCTCTATAAATTTGAAACTAAAGTGGCAAATCTTGTATTTGATATTAAATTTAATCGATTTGATACTCTAATGAGCATTAGTTATAATCAGCAGTTATAGACCATTTGTTGTAGTTTTAAAAAATTAATAAAAGAATTCAAAAACATATTCTGCAACAGTATATTTTATGAGGTATATGCATATTCTGTTCCATTATATTGTACTATATATTGTCTGTCATTACAACATAAGAACTCTACATAATAAAGTAATTTTAAGTCTAAATAGAACATCAAAATTTATATTCAAGCTTCTAATATTATTCTAAAGTAGATTTCTACAATCGAAGTTAACTAAAACTTTATTCTGTATAAAGTCATATATTTCTACTTTGAGTCCTACTTTAATTCCTTTTATCACTTTGATTCCATAGATTTCCGTAGTTTCGTTTCAACATTTCGATTTAATTATCCAAATATGCCATTTTCACACTCATTATAAGCTCAATGGCATACAAGATCTAACGCACCCTCCAACAGAATCCGTGTTTACTCTATGTAATTAGTTTGTAATTAAGTGGAATGAGAATAAGATGGGGAAAGTCTATCAGACTGTTGCTGCTGGACATAAGTAAAAATTGTCGCTAATCAAACAAATGTCTGGACACACCCCTCCCATCCCAAAAGGCAAATATACAAAGCCAAAAACGCCCCAAAAAAAAAGGGAAAAATGGGCTGAATCCAATTCATTTTGTGGGGTAACAGAAACGAGGATAAAATGTTTGCTTAGCACTTTGATCTTAAACCTGAAATTTCCTTTTTAGTTAGGGTTGCTTAATGCAATTATGTAGACATATTTGCACAACTTCCGTAAGACTACAACCAGATGGACCAGTCCTAAAGCCAAGGCTGGTTTTTTTGATGTATGAGCTGGCTAATCGGAAACAGAAAAAGAAACCAAATCAAGGGGGAAAATGAAAAAGAAAAATATATATTTCGGACTTTTTCCCTGTTTGCACCCTGTAGTCATTGATAAAGTGGTATGTCAGATGCAAAAGAAAGAGGGCTAACTTTTAAAGATATATATGCTTGTTCTACATCCTTTGTTTGTAAGATCTGGTTCAATAAGTCTGTTCGTATATTTACTCACTTTTGGAATACTTTTGAAGCTAAGAAAATCACATTTTTTACGTAGATTTGTCTAGTTTCTAGAAAGATGTAGCTTTTGCAAAATTCGTTTTTAATAATTTTCATTTTTTAGATAGAGGTATTAGATAGAGGTATTAGATAGAGGTATTAGATAGAGGTATTAGATGTAGGTATTAGATAGAGGTATTATATATAAAAGTTTCCAAATTTTTTTATTTCGGATCAAAATTAGCATATCAAATTGCATAAGCTAATGTCCATTTAGTTAATTCAGTTATTATCTAATACAATATATTTATTCTTTTTTTTTAAATAGTGGATACATTTCCTCTATGAATAAGGTCCAAGAAATTCAATTTTTGCATTCGAAAGAGGTTGAAATCTAAGCAACGATTTGTTTGGGAAAGAAAGGCCCTCAATAAGAGTACCCCAAAGTCGACAATAAATTTACTTAATCTCACTCTCTTTCTCTGTTCTTGCTTTATTCTTCCTGAAAAGAGATGCTTAAAGATCCGTTAGTCTTTTCATAAAATCAATAACTTCAATTACAATGATTAACAATAAGATGGAAAGAAAAAATTGCGTGTAAAGTAACACACGCACGTGTGCGTGACACGTGATTGGAAACGACGAAGATTTCGATTGTACAATTTTTGTGCATTTGAAGTGCCTGCTAAATGCTCTCAAAGTAGTCATATTTTTTACACCCGAAAAAGGGGATGCAATTGAGAATGTTTGCCGGGCTTAATCAATTTGTCGTAAAAATTAATGGGGATGGTTTTCCTTTACGATTTGTGAAAAATGTTTACGAAGATTCTGCAAAAATTCGACACGTGTCAAGCCGTTAGCGTGGAGGGGAAGGGGGCTACAGTTGCAGTGTCAGTTGACTGATTTATATTGAATACACTTTTCCATTTCCCTTTTATTTTTTTTTTACTTTTTTTGCTTTTTCTCTGTTGTTTTTCCTTTGGCATCAGTTGCGTAATCAAACTGTCACAGCAACAATTACGACTATCAGCATAAAGAAAGATATACATAGAGTGAAAGAAGGAAAAAACAAAAGAGGAAAACCACTCAACTTGCCTAGAAGAAGTCAACTTTAGATTCAACTTGACTACATAATTTTTTATAAATTGTTGCAAATTGTTTGTTTGTCACTCTGATTTTAAACTGCAATGGGACATAGTGGATGCGGAAATGACTAAAAGTCTATAAAATACTTTTTAAGTGCTTGACAAGGATTTCATGTAAAATGAAATTGCCAATTAAAAGTACAATTGATATTTTGTAATACTTTAATTTGAACTTCTGTATATCAATCTGAAATACAAAAACTGAATTAATATTAAACCAAATAGATTATATGTGCTTTTGCTTGATAGGGTTGGAAATTTGCTTGGATTCATCACTTTTTTTTTTGTAGAAAACTCTTAAAACTGCGAAGTTCAATTTTACTTTAATTAATAACATTTAAATTTGATAAAACTTTTTAACTATTTAATTATTTTTAAAAATTCGAAGTCCATCTATAAAAGGATCGCTTTCCAATCGGAAGAAACGTTAAAATTATACATTGCTTTAAAAACCTAAGAGGTTTCATATGCAAGACTTTGCCTTAGCAAAGATATAAAAAAAGCATTAAAAAGTAGGAAATTGATATAAATCTTTTAAATAAATGTCGTAAGAAATTTCTATTCAAAAATTCTATAGCATATGTAATGTACCATATGAGACTCATTTTATGCGATATTAAATTTAATTTATGACATTTTTTTTTGGAACACAGCTCTTCATAGAAAGCAATGAAAAAAATACTCCAGATAAATATATAAAATCCAAGTGATGAAATATTTAGTATATAAATGATCGAATCTTCAAGCAAATGTATTTAATAGGCTTCTAAGGATCGATATCTAATAGTAGGAGATCAACTGACTAAGCAATTAAGGCAAATAACTACGATTTAAGTGTTTGATCTTGTTTTAAGTAAATAAAGTTAATTTATTAATTTTTCGGAAAATTTTTGACAATTAATAAGTTTATTTTCTGCTAAGGCTGATTTACATTTTTGTGCAGTTTATTTATTTCAATTGAATTGTTTGAAAACGATAGACATATTTAGAAATATTTAATATCTATAACTAAGAATCTAAAGAAAAAGACACATAGAATTCTCATCTGCAAGAAACTTTTTCACGAATAAAGTTTATCTTAAAAAAAGGTTTTCACAAATTCTCAAAAATTCTTAATAATAAAAAAAAGTAAATAAAAGTCTCAAATAAACAAACGTTGACACTGCCATAAAGTATGTAATACCTGAAAAAAATAATATGAAATAAATAATATAAATATTAATTTATCAAATCTTATGCAGAAAGTATAAATTTTGTTAAGAAAATCTACAAAACAAATGCAAAACATGCAAATTTTTTGACTGATAAAATAAAAATCCAACGTGCCAAAAAAAAAAGAGTTCTTGTTAACCAAATGCCAAATTGAAACCATAGTTTTCCATTAACCAACAAAATTAATCAAGGAACATGGGCAACACCTCATCATCATCCCATGGCGGAAACGGCGGCGGTGGTAAAAATTCACGTAAATGTCGCAGTCTGCCCAACTCACCGGATGTCAGAAGGTAAAAACTTAACAAATATGTATTTGAGAGCTTTTCTTGCTCATGAAAATGTCAATCTCTTTCCCCTACACCACTCCGTTCTACTTCTCCACCACTTACTAATGAGAGTCATTATAAATATTTTATACAAAAAGAAAAACCATAAATCAGGCAGAGGATCTACTCCATCGTCTTATATAAATACATTTTTATATTAAAGCAAACTTTTGGAAAATTTACGATAATTTCCAAGGAAGTGAAAAAAAAGTATTTTTATACGTTGTATCGTACACTCACTCCAGAATTTTTCTATATTTAAACAACAGAGAGAAGCTAATGGAGACGACAATTTCAAAGCAAAAACAAACAGAATAAAAAAAAAAAGAGAAGAAATGAACTCGACAATTTTCCCAGCTTTCAAAACAGAAACCACAGTGATTCATAATTAATGTTTTCTGTCTTAAACAGAGGTGCCGAAAGCGACACATTTGGCCAAAAAGAAGACCAAAAGAGGCCAAAAAACACGCAACTGTCTGGGGTGTTGATCGACTTGTTCAATGCACTATTTCTCTGGTTCTTCTCCCAAAGGTTTGTTGGCCTTTTCTTCTTTTGGCTGCCAGCCAGACTAAGGCGGAAGCCAGCCAGTTTTTGTCTGATGGGAAACAACTCCCTCGTTAATTCTTCTCTTTCACTGGAGTATATTATATAATCCAGTGATCAACTTTCAGCTGTGAAACATATCAAAGTGCATTTTTGATGGTTTGACACCAACCAACCACCCTTTGTTGGAAAATGATGGAAAATCAACCACCATATCTAAAAACATTTTTGCCATTTATGATGAAAATGTTCTGACACACTCTCTCTTTCTTTCTTTCTTTCACTTCCCCCTCACATTCTCCCTTTTCATTTCTCAACCTTCGTTTGAAAGTCAATAAATAAAATATTTGCCAAAGTTGCATAATTGAAAAATATATTTTTACGGTTTTAGTATGGGCAGCTTAGAGTGGTCGCATCTGATGTGTGAGTTTGTTGTGTATGTGTGTGTGTATGGTGTGTGTGTGTGTGTGCTACTTATCAGTGGCTGTGCAACCCTTGGGCTAGTATTTGTTTATTTAGATAGAGAGAGCGAACATAAAAGCCTAGGCCTAGTTTACTTATTCATTATTTATCCTGGCAACCAAAACCATCAACCCTCGACACACAAAATGTTTCCAGCTGCATTTTGCCTACTGGTGTCATATAAAAGAGAAAGAGGAAGAAAACGCATTTTCCTTGATCCAAAAACTAAGCTGAGATATGTGCCAGATGTAGGCTAATTTAGAGATGGTAAAAGTCAGATATTTAAATAAATTTAATTTATACTTTTTAAATTTTACTAAATACTAGACAAGTTATTTAAAATACTATACAAAAACATTTAAGAAATAAGACGTCGATCTTTGACTTAATATAAATCCAGAAATCGAATTATATATATAGTAATTATATATTGTCACCAATTTGCAAGTTGTGATTCATAAATATAAATACAGAAAATAATATGTAAATTCTAATTAAAATAATTAACATTTTTATTACGCATACTTCGCTTGGTTATTATATTATTATTATATATACATATTTATATACATATATGTATTTAAATATTTAATAACTATTTCCACATAAATTTTTTTTTATTATTTACATGAATAACGCTAAATTATTTTATGATTATTAGGATATTGATTTTGAAATGTTTATCGTACACATCTTGTTATGGCATTTGTTACAATACCAAAATGAAAATAACTTTTATTTATTCATTTAAACTTCTTAAGGTGTAAATTATTTGATTTGTTTATATTACTAGTTGATTATGTTTATTAATATAATTTTCATGGAGCTAATTGAATCGTTGATGAATAATATTTCATTAAATTTTCTTAATTTTCAACAGGTTTCTGTTTTCTTAGCACATTGTATTTTTTCTTTCTTCTCGATTTCTAAATTAATTGCCAAGCCAACAATACAAATGCTATATCATATATATACACTAATATACATATTCCACAGTATATGTATAAGAAAGTCTAAATACCTCTGTGAAGTTACGTCATGGGATACGTTTTTCTTACATTTAATATAAATATAAATATTATTTTAATAAAAAGTTAAAAGTTTGAATCTACATTTGCCCTTAAAAGGCATCTAAGTTTTATTCTAATAGGCCAATATATATTATATTACTATATTTACCTATATAAAAATACAGAAATATTATTTTGTAAATAGTTTTCATTAGAAAAATACCAATTTACATATAATGACGCAATTTTATACATACAATTTCAATTATACATATATGTATATCAGTATATTATTGGAAAAGAATTGGCAAGAAGTTCGGGTTATTATCTTGTCTTTAGAAAAGCCTAATAATATCATACTTTAATTATGTAATTTTAAATTGCAATTTGGTATTGCGTATTTTAAATGATAAATATTTAGAAAATTTCACATCAGTAATATCAATGTAAGAAATAAATTAAAGTATTTAATGTCAGAAAAAATTCAATGAGACTGAATAAAAGAAAGAAAAATTTCGTGAGTTTTATTTGACAAATCTATATTTATAGTAAACATTCATATTCATATATTTTAATACGACTGATATTTTATTTCTAAATAAACGAAACAAATTTTCTATCTCCATTTTCGACCACATCTTATCTCAGAGTCTTAAATTACTAAAATGCTTAGTTTTTCGTAACAAAATTTATGTTAATGCATTCACTTGTTAGTTGTTAGAACTTCCAAAGGGTTTTTGCAGTGAAACCTTCTGTTAATAGTTCACACTCCCATCTCTACAAATAAAATACAGTGGAAGTTGCTACTTGAGTTTGCCAAGTTTTTTTAGGAGGAGGGGTAAATACAGGGGACAAACCTAAAGCAAGTAAACGAAGAAACCTCTGCCCACTTGATGGTAGCTATTGCTTCTTGTTTTTGTTTTGGGGCCACTCTCCATTTGTGGTTTTGTGGTACTACCAAGCGGTTTGTTTACAACGCCAACTTCATTCTAGCTATAGACCAACCTGCTGCTGCATATTTAAAGATGTTTGTCCTGCCCTGTCGTCTTTGTTGTCGTCGTCGTCCCTCCAAGTCAACAAAAGGTGGCAGCCAGAGCCATTAGCAACATCTTTTTGACTTTGCCGTCATCAGCTTCGCACGTGTATATATGACACAGGGGAATGGGTAGAGAGAAAAGTGAGAAGTGTGGGGTGTAAAAGGGGCGTTAGCAGACGCTATTAATTGTTTGTTGCAAGCAGCTGAGAAAATGCGTCTCTAAAGTCAGACACAAGTTTTTCTCGCTTCACATCGCTTTGTCTAATAACTGAAAATTCGTGACTTTATGTCGCACTTGAAACGAAGCAACCAAGCAAATGTAGACGAAGAAAACAAGAATGAACACAATACTCAAAGGTAGTAAGTCATATGTAGTCTATCTATATGATATATAGGTAGAAAGGGAGAAGTATGTAGTTTTCGTTTAGGCTAGAGAGTATGACTGGTACACGACTTTTGAGATGAACACGTTTTCCATCGTATCACATTACAAATTTCGAATGGCTGCGTTAGTTAAGAACAATGTTACTTCTGCTGATGAAGATAAAGATGAAGATGCTGATGATGTGAAGGTACAAGTTAGAGTAAAGCAAAAAGATTGTTTACCAAAGTCAAAGACATTTTGTATATATAAAATAAATTTTTAAATGTACATTAGAATTGTAATCTTTAAACATTTTTAGATATTTTTTAAATATAAAAATGCAGCCACATTATTGGACTAATTGTCCATTTCGTGTTGTAGTTTCATTTCAAATTAAACAAAATTACAACAATCGCTGTCAAATCCAATAGGATTGTAAATATTTCACTAAAGTTTTTCAAGCATTTCCACTTAACGCCTTTCACATCGTTATCTCTGACTCTACACTCCTTCTGGCCGCATATCAATGGCATATAATTACGCTTATTATCAACCATTCAACACCCACTCAAAATCTTCATAGCCTCTAACAGAAAATCAGCGACCATGCTGCAACTCCGTCGTTTCATTTCAAGTACCTCCAACTTGCGGCCAGACACTCATAAATTGTGCACAAACTTCTTCTTCATCTCCATCATAAGCAGCAGCAGCAACATCATCATCATCAACTGCCCGAATTGGCCAGAGTTGGCCTCGCCTCACCAGATACTTGACAAGCAGGCACAAATAACTTGTTGTTGCTTTTTTTTTTTTGGAGGTTTTTCTTTGGGGGATATACATGATACCATAGTATTTCGTGGTTGGTTTTTTTCGGTAGCTTTCAAAAAAAAAAAAAAAAAGACATTCACACAAATTGCTGTGGCAAATTTATGGCAAAAATTTTTCTTGAACTTTAAGGTTTTTTTGGGTCAAGATGACGTGAAAATTGTAAAAATATCTAATGATAATAATGCCAATAATGTGGTTTATTTTAAACAACAGTGGCATTCCAAGGGCCCAGCATTATCATCTAACCATAAATGGTTGTAAGTGTAACCAATAATAAAAGCGAAAGAGTGGAAACATCTTATAAGGTAACTGGCAAATACCCAAAATGGTCAGAACAGGCCAAAACCAGCATCCTCGAGTCAACGAGCCAGGCTTTAAGATGCTGCCTGCTCCATGACAAATGCAACTCAAGTGACACATTGTGTGGCAACAACAGAAATGTACAACAAAAATGCAATACCAGGCAAATGCAACTAATGGGCAGTCAAGAGTTGCAAAAAGGGAAAGACTAGAAGGAGCAGGAAGGGGTAAAGAAGAGGTGCTTGCTACGCCCACTGTTTCATATTTATACAAAAGTGAACAAATGTCCCGTCAACATTACGGAAATGTTCAACGTGGGCATACAAAAAAAAAAAAATACAAACACACAGAAGCACACACAAACCGACATTCAGAAGTACACAGGTGAATGCCACCAGAAGCTAAAAAGAGTCCTCAGCTATTATGAGTTGCTGCTGCTGCTGCCTTTGGAACTGCCACTGCCACTGCCTGTCTGCCACTAAAGGTCAAAGACATTTTGCTGCTGTTGCATCTGTACAACAAATCTTTACAAGCTTCCAGTAAACAAATCAAAAATGCGTAATAAAGACGCAAATTCAATTTGTGCAAGACGAAAAGAGATGGTGTTGGGCAGAGTAGGGAGTAGAGGGAAGGGCCAAGAATACAGAAGTTGGCGCCCAATGAGCGCATCACATTCGACATGTGACACCTGAGAATAAAAGCTGCAGCTGCATATAATACATAAGATACAAATAGATTTCTGACTTATAACAAGCTGATGCGGGCAAAGATAGCGAATGAATGTATGCAAAAAGAGCGAGGGCAGTAACAGGAGTTGGAGTTCAGTAGATATTTAAAGCAATCTCCCACATTATTTTATGTTCAGTCAGTATTTGCAAGTTAAATCTATGTAAAAATAGTTTTCTAAATTTTTTTATTCTTTTAAGAGGTTTAATAAAGTACTGTTACGAGATTTAATTGCTGGAAAACTATTTTAGAGGAATCACAAATAATTTGTCATTCTGCTACTTTAAATATGCAGCCACACTATTCTTGAATTCATTTTAAATTTTTTTTTGGGTTTATAATAAACAATCAAAAAAACGGTGGACAAATTTTTTTTAACTTTAAAAAATCGTTGCTAAATTTTTTAATCTTACATATATTTATATATTATCATATCACATATATCTAATTGTTAATATTTATATTCAAAATGTAATCTATTAAATGAAATTTTAAAGATCTTTTAAATTTTTTAGCAAAAGGCGTTCTAGAAATTTAGAGTTTTCTATGGTCTTCTTTTCTATCTTTATATATATAAAGATTTTTATCTTTGAAAACAGAACAAGTATTCTAAATTTTGTTAAATGATTCTCAAAAAAAATTCTTTTAAAGAATTATGCTATTATGTCTTTTCCTAAACGTAACAATATTTTAAATAATGAAAAATTAAGCTTATAAACTGTTATCTATTAAATACAGTTTTTTACTGTGTTATTATTATTTTTAAAGATAGTGTGGCTGCATATTTATACATACAAAATGCCAAGTTTTAACAATTCCGATTTGTCGGAACATATGTATGTAGCAATTTGTCTTTATTTCAAAAACTAAATGAAAAACTTTTTAAACTCACCTTAGACAGTTTTGTTGCTCTATAGTTACATCTTATATGTTTTGCCATCTCAGAACATTTCTCAGACAATCGACATCTCCTTTTAGTATCAAAAAGAGAAGCAAAAAAATAAAATTGAAGTAAAACTCTGCAGACATCTTTGACTCTTTGAAACGTATTCTGAGGCAAACATCCTCAAAAATAAAATGCAAATAAAATAATATGAAAGTAATTTTGCAAACAACAAAAAAAGAAAGTGAATCTTTTTGTTTGTTCAATGGTAAAGAAAAATGTCTTGGCAGTGACTTGATGAAAAGCGGTAGCAGGAAACGTCAAGACGTTGTCCTCCTAGTCGTTGAGGTAGCATCCTTTTGGCAGGAGTCTGGCATGCGTATTTAATTTGCAGCAGTTGCCAACTTCATTTTTTCATTTGTCTGTCAGCATTGTTTTTATGGGGACTTTTCTCTTTCTGTTGCTTTTTCTTGTATTTTTTTTTTTCTGTCTCATTCATTTAATAGAATTGTTATTTTCACTCTCTACTGGTGTTGGCTGGCTTATTAATGGCCAATAAGAAGAACAACAATGCAAAATGCCAAGCAACCCATGAGATACAATTGTATCTTTTGGCTCTTGTCTGCGTTGGTGGCGCACCCCCTGCTGATTTTTATGAGTCGCGACTTATTAAAAATTAGTGTCATTATTTTCTTTTTCTCATTTATTTTTGTAATTTTTTTTCTCTTAATTTGAGCGCTTAGTTAAGGACTAATTGGTAAAGTTTAATTGAAAGAGAAAACAAGTTTCGAATCAATCATGCTTAATTTTTGTAAAATGGCTTTTGCATTTAAGAAAATGTATATGAAAGCTACTTAACTACGCTGTTTATAGCTCTGCAAATAAAGAAAAAGATACAAAAGTATCTTTCAATGATATGCAAATTTATGAGCACACGCTTCTCGCTGTCTGTCATTTTACCATTCCGCGCAATCGAATCATAAAAAAATAAAAATGAAAAACTGTTGTAAAAATATTTACTGCAATTTTATTTTTGCTTTCAAGATACAGAATAATAATAAAAAAAAGGGGCTTGACTGCCAGCAACAAGTTTATTAATTTATCAATGTTCTTGCAATATTTTTTTTTTTTTTTTGTCTCATACAATGCAAATCACGCCTGAAAGACAGCCGCGTGGGTGAGGGGCATTAAAAAATTATATATATCCTCATAAGACATTTTATATATTTCTTTTCATTTTCGAAAACAACTTGAAAATAATAATTATTCGTTTTTCTTGATTTCTTGCAGACAAATAGCGCCCGCCTATGCAAAGGTCAATGGCGGTACAGCCATACCGCTGCCGGCGACCGTGATGGTCCAACGTCGCTGTCCCCCGGATAAGGTGCGCCCGTTGCCACCCACACCGAACCATACGCCATGTAAGTATCTGCCCATTGCCTTTGAGAGGCGGGGGTGTGGGAAATTTATTAAAAAATATATTTTTTAAGCCCAAAATCAACCCCTGGGCTAAGGAAAACCAGTGTTTACAAGTGTAGGGGAGTGAGTAGTGCTGCTGCAGTATTTTCCCTCCCCCCCATTGTTTGCTGGGAATAAACAAATTTCTGGTCTCAAGCAACCCCCAAATCGAGAGTTGAGTTCGGTTTTTTGCCTGGGGTTGGGGTTACGCCTGCACTTAGTCCACCCGCTCTGTGCCTCTGTGAGAATCATTTGGGGGATTGTTCCTAGATTCTTTTCATATGTATGCATGTGCATGCCTCACGGTTTGGGGGCATGACCGAGATTTGTCATATACAAAATAAAAAGGGGGAATCAAAGACCCTTGGGGAGTTCTTTATGGTTGGATAGGGTTAGAGGTGGGAATGAAGTGTGACCAAAGAGAGTCGCTTTACGTTTCAATTGCAAATGATTTTGTGGCATAGGTAACTTAATATTTAATTTATTAATTCATTAATTAAATTGAAAATTTAAGGTCTCCATTCATTTATTTTGAAACTTAATAATGAAATTAAGAATATTGCAATATTACGTGGTATTTTTAGATACAATAAAACAAAGGAAATTCCATAAAGGATCTACTTCTTGGTATTTTTGGAATTGTATAATTAATTATATCTTTTGGATTTTTGAAATTATAGATACTAGCTTTTTTCTAAGAACTGCAAATGATTAGAGCCATAAATTTAAATATTTTTAAATATTTTAATGAAGCAATTACTAATTACTTTAAGTAAGATTATCTTTCGATAGTTTTAGGATGCCAATATATAAATATTTAGTTGAATATAAATTTTTAATTTGAGAGTTAAAATTTGGAAATAGTTGAAAAGTTTTGATCCAATTGTAATTTTACAGATTAGAAGAGGGTAATAATTGCCGAATTCTAATTTATAAATAGATTTAGCGAACTTTTATTATTAAACTCTCCAGGCTTATAATAGATATAGTAATTCAATCTATCATGGTTATAGAAGATGTTAGAACACCTGTCAACTGCATTTCAGAAATTATCTTCTACAGTAGAATAATATGAATCATTTTGATGTAAGAAATAGTGACATAAGGAAAAATAAAGAATTTAATTCGTAAAAGAATGTATCGCATAGATCTGTAAATGATAGGTTCCTTTATTGACCAATAAAAAAGATTTAGTAAACTAAAAATCAAATGCTTTAGTTTATATTAAAATTGGCAAATTGGATAAATAATTCCAATAGATTTTCCAGTAAAGAAAAATTACAATGAACCTCCGATATAACTCCTTTGTCCATTAGTTGTTTTTAAACACAGTCATATTTTACTATACTTTTGTTGTACTGTAACTTCAAAAATAGTAGTAATATCTATTCTATTCTATTCTATTCTATTCTATTCTATTCTATTCTATTCTGTATAATGCAGTCGTTCACCAACACTATGTATTAGTGTGACCCATTTACATGGCATCACTATTAGCTAAATTTGCCAAATTTCATCTTTTCAGCTAATTTTATTGCTTTCGTTTCCATGGAAAGATTTTTAAAATAAACTTTAGAATTTTTATTGTTCAGTATATATTTTATTACTTATTTAGCCATTTAATGCGATAGTTCTGAAATTTATTGAAAATATGTATTATAATTAGCCATAGATTTTTATAGGGCAATTAAAAATAAATTTTGTTTTTAGAATTTTAGTGAACAAATTATTCTTATATTTTGTTAGACCAAAATGATTTATTTGTTGATATTTTCGATTTGAAACACATAAATTTGACCGAAAGTCTGTTATCAGTTTTCAGGCACAGCAATTAATTAAGTTTAATGTCCGCCTTGGCCTTTAGCATTGATTTATAGTCACTGACACCGATGACTTTGCGGCCCTTGTGCCTACTCCTGATCGGTCTCTTGCTTTTGACAGACTCAAGTGGGCGCCAGTGAAAATGAAATTAATGAACAGCCTGGGTTGACAGTTCTTTCTTCTTCTCTCTCTATATCTCTCTGTATCTCTCTATCTTTTTAGCCATACCGGGACTGGGCAAGAGCGGAAATGATTTCAATACAAGCCGTCCAAATAGTCCGCCCACCAGTAATCATACCATACAGAGTCTTAAAAGTGGGAACAATAACAGGTGAGAATTTATATAATATACCAAAATAGGAATCACTAAAGTCAACAATGTTTATTTTTTTTGTCTACACAGCCTACGTCCGCCTAGTGTAAAGAGTGGAATTCCATCGCCAAGTAGTTTGAATGCTCCACAGGCTCCCCAGAAGCACTCCATGTTGGATAAGTTGAAACTGTTCAATAAGGAGAAGCAACAACAGGCAGCAGCGGCAAATAAAACTCAAATTCAATCGAAAAGGACTTCATCCTCATCGGGATTTAGTTCAGCCAGATCGGAGCGTTCCGATTCAAGTTTAAGTCTCAACGATGGAAACAATTCCCAATTGAAACCACCGAGCATAAGTGTTAGTTCACAGAAAACCCAACAGAAGCATAATACCAAACAGTCCAAATTATTGGCGGCACAGCAAAAAAAGGAGCAGACAAATAAAACCAAATTGGACAAAAAAGAGAAAAGTCCAGCAAGATCATTGAATAAGGAAGAATCTGGAAATGAATCGCGAAGTTCGACCATGGGCAGAGGTGGCAAAAGTTCATTAACCAGACCTGGTCAACAAGGTTTAAGTGTAGAAAAGAATACAGTGAAGACATCATCGAGATCATCATTGCACTCCAAATCAGATTCAAAGAGTTCTTTGAAGGGACAACAATTGTGTCAAAGTCCCAGCGGTACAGGATTACCCAAGCCAATTGGTGTTATAAAGGGAACCAGCAAGTTGCCTCAATTGGGTATGGGTTCCGAACCAATAAAACGTGAATTGAGCGACATATCCGCCCATCAGGGCACACAAACAAACATATCCCAGGAAGTGAATCAAACGACGCATATCCTCCAAACAGGACCACTTGCTCCACCACCATATTACGCCAATAGTCCACCACACCCACCAAATGGAACACACATATCAGTACTGCCAGGACCTGGAGGATACCTCAGTGAGCCGAGCACACCCCAACATGTCAACATAACACCAACTGGCAGCATCTATGGCACCAACAGCCGTCTGCCTCCACCGAAATCTTCACTAACAACATTGCGTAAGTTGGAATATAATGCTGGTCCTCATATCCTGGCATCGCCACCACCTCGTTCACCATTGCAACGACCAATGCCAAATTCGGCACCAAATACACCCACCGCTTCACCTAGTAAATTTCACACAATACCCTCAAAGATTGTGGGCACAATTTATGAGTCCAAGGAAGAGCAACAACTGCAGCAGCAGCAGCAGCAGCAACAACAGCAACAAATGTCATCTGGTCCATCTGGTTCTGGTTCAATCCTACCCATGCGTCCTTTACTTAGGGGCTACAATTCTCATGTGACTTTACCGACACGAGGAGCCCGGGGTGGCAATCATCATCATCAGCATGCTCTGCCCCATCAATCATATCTGGATTTTTGTGAATCGGACATGGCACAGACTGGCTACTGCAGTGATGGCGATGCCTTACGAGTGGGCACTTCACCTTCTGCCGGTCGCTATCATGATATTGACAATGGTTATCTGTCAGAGGGAAGCGGCGGAGGCGGAGGTGGTAGTGCATCCTCAGTGGGTGGCCTGTCGCATGGCAAACACTTTCTCAGCATGATGCGAGCACGCACTCAACTCCCAACGACCATTGAGGAACGGTGAGTACCAAAATATTAAAAATTTATTAAAGAACTTTAAGTTTTCCACAGATAAAATGAAATGAGTGTCCATATATTCAAATTGTGCTATAGCCAACAGAATATAATGGTGGTCATTTATTTATCATACTTTGGTTTTCCATGCATTTTTAAGCTTTCCAACAAAAATAGAATTATAAAAATCGAATAGAATTTGCCTATATTATTGCTAACTGATTACCCAAATCTAACCAAAAAGAATTTCTGCCTATAAAAGGATATTTTCTTAATTTTAATTCACCTTGATAACAAAAATAACAGCAAATGCTGAGATGGGAAAATCATTTTAATTAAAAACAAATACAAAGTGACAAAATGTTCCTTCCCGACTGGAAAATTAACCAGTAAAATCTGAATTGAAATGAATTGTATCTCCGGTTAGTTTTCCACAATGTAGTAAAAGACTGGAAAATCTAAACCGATAAATTTTCACTTGGGAATTGTCATTTTAAATAAATATTTAAATAGTATTTGCTACATTTTTCAATCAATTTTACCAAGATCTAGCGCCTGACTAGAAAATATCTGATATTGCCTAGACAAAGAAACCCTAAATTTTGAGAGATTTTTGCAATAAGTTAATCAATTTAAAATCGTTTAAGCAATAATATCATTATTACGTTATGAAAGATATAAAACTATAAATCAAAAATTATTATTTAGAGATGAGAAAATTATAAACAAAATCAAAAAACACAAAAACACAAAATACTGTTGGATACAATACAATAAGCAATATAGTGCTCTATATACAGCCAAATCTCCCCAATTTGTTCACCATTTAATAAGAAATTTTAATGATTTGAAAAGAACACTTGATAAAAGTATTCCAAAGGGACCAGAAAAAACTTATATTGAATCTTCATTATATAAAAATGATATATATATGTATATAGAAATATACACTGGAAATATAATGAGAAAACTGTTCCTTTGAAATTATTCATTATTTGGTAAAGTTCGACTGTAATTATTTCGAAAATGAGAAATTTATAATCGAAACCAAGAAACTCATTTAAAATTTAATATTGCTGAATACGCAACAACTTACTTCACTTTCAAACAAATAAAAATAAAATTCATTTCAAATCCTAATCCTCAAATTTATATTACGACAGTATATGGTACTATAAACAACCAAACCTCGATAATTTATTCCCTTTCTAATAAATAATCTTTACAATAAGTAACAAACCTTTGGAAAAATTGTAAATTTCTAAATATGTGCTGTAATATGTATGTAAGAAATATCGTTTCCTTCTAATTTCGTGTTATTACCCCTATCCATAGTTACCTAAACTATCAAAGGTCACTGTCTCAATTGCCGCACTGTTGACCTTCATTTGGTTTTGCTCCCCTGATAATTCAAGATATTTTCAATTTATTTAGTTTTTGTTTATTTTTATAAATATTATATATGTATGTATATAAGAAACATCTGTTGAACTTTATGCAAATTCAGGTCTGCCAGTTGCCCCACTGTCCCACTGCTAGCCCTTCCCTATATGAGTCATGCAACATGCATTGCTTGTTGCCTTCTTTTACTGACACCAATGAGTCAACCAACAAAAAAAAAAAAAAAGAAGGAAACAAAAAATTTGCCGTTGTATTCCGTTTCGTTTCCAAGAACTTTTGTCGCCTGCTGTTAGTCTGGTTTTGGACGATTGTTTTTCTGATATTCTAAATGTGGCATTTAAATGGAAGGCTTTGACTTTGACTTTGTTCCCCATTGTTTTCGTTTTTTTTCGGTTGCTATCTTTGGGGTATTTTTTTATTCTTCTTGTTATATATCATCTCACGCACAATTTGGCCGCACTTTTGGTGTCAGTCAGCCAGTCAGTTCATCTGTCTCTCCTGTCATCATGTGAAGCAGTTAATTGTGATGGCAACCACTTGACTACCTTAACAACTTCCGCCTAAACAATAGATGAAGAATCGCAGTAAACCACTTGAAAAGATTCAAAACTCATACTCCTATACATGGATATATATAGACATGTATATAGCCAGGACTCATCTCAAATTGCCAATTTGCATAAAAACCACTTGATGTTGACTTCAGGTTCTGGTTTCGTTTCGGTTTCTGGTTATGGTTCTGGGTATCGCTCACCCTGGACTCGTGCTGTGGCATGTCAAATGTCATTTGCAAATTGTCAACAACGACGACGACGACGGCAGACGAGTTGACAATTGACAATGCTCAACTGTCAATGTGTGAACCTTGTACAGGATATTGAGTATACACACACACATGGATTTATATATGTATATCTATATATCTCTATATTCAGATATATCCATGGTAACCAGCTTCCGGCCACTTGTCATGTTGGCACTTCACTTAACAAAGGTTGAATTTTCCCATTAGATTGGGCCAAAATGGTTGTTGTTGTTGCTGTTGTTAACAACCATTTCATAGCATCCAGGAGTCGATTGAATTGGCCAAAGCTAAGGTGCAAATTGGGTTATTTGAAGTGAAATGGATTGCATATTTGAATAACTATTGCATACTTTTGGGATGAATTGTAGGTTTTTGAGAGATGAATTGCCCAAAGACTGAAATCAAATAAATCAACATTAAGACAAAATAATTACTTTACTAATAATATAATTAACCAAAATCAAAGCACTAAATTTGTGTGTGCCCTTCCAGCACTCGAAAATTTAAGAACGCTGTCTTTGTCCCTTCACGACAGTTTTGTGACGGAGTTTTTTTGCCGTACCTAGAAAACCTCAAAAAGTAAACTTCTATTATAACCCAAATAAAACTAAAAAACAAAACAAATTTTTATTATTCATTTTAAACGGAATTTAGAAATATTTCACATAAATATATTTTCCAAATTTAGCAATGCTGAAAAGAGGTTTGAACATCTCTTATAGCCAAAATGAGAAAACGCTAACCAGAGGTTCTTTGGCAGAATACTGATTCTACATCTGGTCACACTATTTCTCTGTTATAAAATGAAATCGTTTTGAATTCTGGATAACTTCTGTTCCCTAAATATTTGTTACTCCAATTTCAGTATCTTTAAAGTTTATTAGGTCAGGGTCCATGTGGGTTAATTTAGCGTTGCAATTTAATCTAAGGTCAATTTTTACATTTAATTAAGACTTCTTGTAGAAATGTAAATTCACAATTAGTTAGTCTTAATTTATTTTATTACAAAAAAGAAAATTAAACCGAAGGGCTCCCCACCCCCGCACACCTTAACCCTCTTCCCTACTTTTGTTTGCCCCTAAGGAAAAGATAACATGGCCACAGCTGTCAGTACGGTTCAAAGCCATAATATACCCAGGCCATAATTTAGTGTTTTTTATTAAACACTTGTGAGAAATACACGACCTACACCCCCCACACACCACCCAGCCGCACCACACTTCATTCGCGCCTCCCCCTCCCCCCTCACCATTCGGCCGTGATCCAGAGGCAGCAGCATCATCTTGGCATTTCCACGCTTTTCATTAAAAAACGCTTATGGCTGCTGTCAGTGGAAATGGTAGACAACGTTTTCATTAGCTTGCGGTTCCATCAACGCTTTTCATCTATGAAATTAATGCAATGCCATGAAAACAGAACTCTAAGCTCTATAAATAGTAAAACAGCTGTCGCCAATATCTTTCCTACCCAGACTGGGAAGAGTTCAACTAACTGGACCACGACAATGACATTTAATGCATTGGTCTCACGTATTTGTATAGATGGAAAATATTTTGTAATTGAATTTTAATGCACATTATGGCAAATGGCAGTGAGTCAAGTCAAACTGTCGCATTAGTGTCAAAAAGGGAGAGCTAATCAGCTGCAGTTGCGGTTCAGACACCTGCAGGATATAATTTTAGAAGCCCAACAAGTGAGCGCAGTCACACGTGTCAAAGGACACGGCACCATGTCGTTAGGGTCTGTGGAGGGACATTTCAGTTCAGTTCAGTGTCTAGCCATAAAAGTAAATCAAAATGCAACAGAGAAGGGCAACAAAATGAGAGAGAGAGAGAGAGGAGAAAATGAAGAAGAATATTTTTCAACAAGCAAAGGACGCAGACAGGATCAACATATACATATGGCAAGGTGAGGACGGGAGGGGCAGTCTGTTACACAGTAACTGGACGCAAGCACACACACACATACACACATGGCAGAACTGAATTCCTGGCTCTGGTTTTTACCTCCTTTATCCCCTTTTGGCCTTCGTTTATTTAATAACGCATTTTTCAATTCATTTGATTTATGGCCCAAGCGTGAGATGCAGCAGTTTGCCTTGCCAAAGATTGCCATATTTGTGTATATTAAAGCTATAGCTTAAAGATTACATGTAATTGTCCATATATAATGGGTAAATATGAGAGTTTTATTTTATATGTAAAAAATGTAAATTGGATGAATGAATTCAAGTGATAATAGTTGCTTTAAATGGTGCTAAATCGGTGTAATAAACTTTGGAAAGATTTTAAAGTGTTTCTAACAAAATGAACATTCTTTTAATCGGTTAGAAATACAAATCGAAATCTGTAGAAAACCTTATTATAGCAGATTAAACTCTTTAAAAACATTTTAAACACACTTATAAAATATGTAAATTTATAAAATTAGAGAAAACACATTCCAAATTTTATATTTTTAAAAACCAACAATTTATTATATATAAATTTTTATTATATATTTAATATCTATTATATTTAGGATTTGTGTTAAAGAAAATGCAAAAGATTCATTTCTTACATTTATTATATTATTATTTGTTATTTTGGATTTTTGTTTCAGAAAATTACCAAAATCAATTTATTTTTTGATAATTCGAACCCCTAATAAAATTTTTTGTTTAGCCGGTTTTTGATAAATTCGGTAAATATTTATTTTTAAATTTGAAAACATAATATTTTATTTATTCCAAAGGCATTTAAGCAAGTTCCAACTGCTCAATTTATATTTTGAAGTCTAAAAGGAACTAAGAGCAGTCCAATTGCACCGGGACAACTTTAGAAACCCTTAAAAATATTAAAGGCATAGAGTACTAGTTTTTTTATAGCCTAAGTATTGTATCTATATATTAAAAACTTTGGAGCACAAGGCATAGCATTTAAAGTCATAAAATATTCTTTAAAACTTAAAGTATTGCAATAGAGTTAAAAATTTTACCTTAAATATGACAAAGAACTAAAGAAAGAAATTTAAATAGCTTTCTCCATTTTCTACAATCTAGAACCCTCCTGAAGCTTTTTATATTAATTAATGTTGTAGAAAGCGAGTTTTAGACTTCTATTTAAAATTGTAAAATTTGTTTTTCTTTGTTTTGCAACAAATTTAAAGACTTCTCCTTAATTAAATTTTTTGATTTTCGGATACCTTTAGCCTTGTCTACGGTTTATAAATAAAACCATTTTCCTCATATATAAACCACCTTGCTTTTCCTCCTATTTTGTATTTTAATTGATTTGTAATTTTCTGAAAATTTCAACAAAGATAAAAATTGTATTTCAAGTATAATTCCGTCGTTTGATTCTTCTCATCTGCTCAATTCTACGGTTTACCACATTTTGTTAATTTTCCGCTGACCGCAACTCTGCATACGTAATTGAAAATACATTTTCGCACTCATTTTTCCCCCTCTCATTTTAAATTATAATAAATACAAATTGTTTTCTTCGTACCATTCCCATCTTTCTCTTATTAAATCCAATCCAAATTCAGTGAACCAAAATGTTGACCAGGTTACAAAAATATCCAACAAAATATATTCACTTAGGCCTGTCCACCTGTTTACTCCCAAATGACCTCCAATTTCAGGTGGGGGAATGTCCACTCGAGTGTTCAATGGCAAAATGTGATCCATTTTGGCTCGTTTTGATATGCTTTTCCGTTTCCATTTTTTCGGCTGTCCCTGATTTTTTTTTTTTGGTAGTGCGGGCTAAATGTTAAATGAAGTGGAAATTTTGCTTCGTTTTTTTTTACTGAGGGGTTACAATGCGTTTGTCGCATTAAAAACATATTCTTTATTAAGGTTTCCTTCTGCTGACGAAGAGATTTTTCGATTTAGTTTTGGTTAAGTGGATGCTGATTGGATTATTGATGTTAAATTGAAAGTGTCAGACGAGAAGGTGTTAAGTAGCAGGGTATTAGGAAGGGCATTATGTTGTTAGAAGTTAGGACTTAAATTTAAAAAACCTTGAACTAGAAAATGTATACCTGGAATTATGGCCTTGAGCTTTTTGTAGAGGAAGTCTGCAAACAGCATAAAGTAAAAACTTGTCAGAGTTGTCTTAAAGAGTTAAAATTATTCTAAATGGTTCGAAAACTATTCTTTAAATAAATAATAGAGGCTTAGTTTTAGCTATTTTTAACTAAATTTCTATAAAGTTTTTAATTTACAAAATTATTTTAGTATATTACAATTTTCTTTTTATTTTTATTTAGAGTAACTTTATGGAATAAATTCGATTTATGTGGAATAAAAAATTTTATAAATTAATAATTTCATTTAATATTGAAATTATTTTAGTCGTTTGGAGTTTTATTAAACTTTACTTAACTTATTTAAAACTTGTTTTTATATTAACTCAAAAAAGGGATAAAAAAACTTAATATGATATATTTGCTTCTTATTTTATTTATTAGATGAAAATGTACAAAATTGAAGTTGAATTTTTAAAATAAGCCCCCAACGCTTAAAACTCCAACTTAATAATTTTATAAAATTTAAAAAAAAATAGGGCCTTTGCAGTTTGAGGAGAATTGGAAAAAATTCAAAATGATTCTCTTTTTCATTTTCACCTTATCCTTGAATGGTTCATGTCTTGGCTAAACGCATGTGAAGTAACTGACAGAACGAAGCAATAGGTGGCGTTTGTAGTTGTAGTAAAGACACAAACACAAATTTTATTCACCACAGAAAAATCAAAAGAAAGAGTTAGCATATAAAATATAAATCTCTTTTAAGAAGGCAACAAATATCAAATTTCCACATCAAAAGATTCTAAGTTTTTCTCTAACGGATCTCTCTAATTTCGTCTACACATTTTAATAATTTTTTGAAATATTTACAATTAAAACTACATATTACGTAAACGTAATTGCATAGCCTTTACATAGTGAAAAAGAAAAAAATTATATTTGTTAACATATTTTTTATTCATCTCATTTTTATGTTCAAGGAGATATCTCCACTTCCCACTCCACTGCCTCTACTCTTACCTCTTCACTTTTTTCACCATAAAAAATAATCACAGAATCATTGCCCAAATATAGTATTAACCTTTTGTTTGCTTTTAACTTAAATTAATCATTTGCTCGCTGATGTGTTTAACTCTATTGATGCTGATCAAGAATATATACTTATAATTCCAAATGCAAACAACACAATAACAAGGTTACTTAAGCCAATTTATTTAATTTTCTTGCCTTTCTTAAAAGTATTAAATATTTTTCGTGATTCATTAAATTCCACTTAATTAAAGAGTTAATCCCGAAAATAATTGCAATTATTCATAAATCATAATAAAACATTTTTCGTATTAAATTTAACCGCTAATCAATATTTAACCAAAGCCTTTGATAGCAGTGAATGCATAATTTTATTAGATAACTTCTAATGAATTTTCTGCATTGCCACAACAAACGAGTTTCAGTTATAAGCCAAAAGTCATGACTTGATACCCTCTAAAAATTCAAAAGCACATTAATATTAATATTTACTTGCTTTTATTAACTGATTATAAAAGTTTGCCTTTATTTGGATCGCCTCTGTATCAGAAGAGAACGCATTTATTTTATTTATTTCTTTACTCTTTAAATATTTTATCATACCCTCTTAATCGATGTAGGGTAAAATAATTGCAACAGTTGTCACATCACAACGAAATAAAAAAAAACCAGCTGCAGTTTTCCATCCTCTCTTAAAATAAAGTGGTAAAATATGCTTTACTGCCTGCCTTCCGCCCCCCTTCCACCAACAACTTGCCATTTTCCTCTGTTTTGCCACCCACACATTTTACTAACCGATTAAAAGCGACTCAACATGAGCCATGTGGCCTGAGCATTCCGCAAGCCTTTAAGCCAAAACTGACCTTTCCACATGCCAAACACACACACACACACACACACTAATACAAAGTTTCTATCATTTGGACAGGGGCCAAGAGAGTCATTTTAGCATGGATTTCAGCTTAATTGTTTTCCAATAACTTTGTGCTATTGCCGCCAGATATTTTTCGTAATAATTATTAACACGCATAGAGAAAAACCTCTAATACTCTATGCCTGGATTGGATATAGTAAAGTAGTTAGTAATGTAAGGAGTGTGTTTTTATAAAGTTATGAATTAAACATATTTATAACCAGATTAAAGTTTTCTAAAATTTATATATGCTACTTTATAGATTATAGTCTCCGATCTCAATTCCTATGTTAGATATGAGAATTGAGATTAATTTTTCGTGCATTAATGTGGATTTATGTTATATTAAGAGCTGAAAGCTGAAAGTTCTACAACTATTTAGATTTAATTTATTTAAAACCTTTTCTACTCATTTACTAGTCTCTTTTACTATTTTATACACTTTTTAGACATATATCATAACATACAATTTTAGAAAATATGGAAAAATAAGTAAATGTAAATAGGCAATCTTTCGTAATTTATCAAATTAAAAATACTATATCTTTTGGAATCTTTTTATTCCTTTAGTGTTCCCTTTTTTTTATTTCTATATTTTTCGAATGCCTTTATTGACCTTCTATTAATATTTTGTTAGTATTACTATTTTGTTTTATTTATTTTCGTTTTATTATTTTTATTTTGTTTTTACTTATACTATATTGATACTATATATGTATGTATGTATATATACCAATAAATACTTACATTTATATCTTTCCCATCTTTTCAATACTTCTTTAAGCTGAAGTTTAATAGTTTAATTTTTCTAAGTACTTTATGTTAATTTGCTGTGTAAGAAAATAAGTCTTATTTCGAATGTGATTAAAAAATGATTCGATCCGAAGGAAAATTAGCGAAAATTATGCAAAATTTGTTGTTCCATTAAACCTTTAATATAAATGAAACAGATTAACATAAATTAATTGTTCTATTAATTATTTATGAGTAACAACATTTTTCTTAATGTTACAAACCTTTGATTATAGTTATAATACCCTCTGCAAGTGTATACTGATCAAAACTCAGATTAAACAAAATTAATATAATTTTAATACAGAAAAAAATGAAATTATTTGATTGATTTTGTACTACATGACATATGCTCGAACATTGTTCACTTTGCTATTCCTATTCCTATATACATATGTATATATACGCGTTTATATATTTTGTGTATATTTTGCCCGATAGTGCAATTTATTGGCAAGTTGATTGAGTGGCTGCTAAGATTAATGAGAATTCTCATTGGCACTTCTTTTATGGCAAATGCTTGCATATGGTGGCCAGTGCCAATGGCCGAGTCTGTGCTTCAGCTTCACTCAGTGCCTGTTAAATTGGCTCCAATTAGTTTGGCTAGCAAAAAGTTTTTCCGCCAACAACAGTAACAACAACAAGAACAACAACGAGAGCAAACTTGTTATCGGCTAGTTTCGCTTTTCATTCAATGCTTGAATTTTTTTCTTTATAGTTTTTTGGAAAATTGCAGCACAGACAAGAACCAGCCCGCCCTTGGCTCAATTTTTAGTTGCCTGTTTTAAATTGTACGCCCCAACAACAAGAGTTTGGCAAACAAGTTTGATTAAATGACTAACTGAAGTTGTAAGAGAAGTTTTTCGAAATTCGTTTTTACTCTTAGAATTTTCACAGTTGCTCTCTTTCGATTCACAGCTGTCGGCTTTTTTTGCCCGGCCGCCCCCCTTATATCTCTCTCTCTCTCCCTTGCGCCAAAAGACATTTGTTGCTTTTGGCAGACAAACTGGCAGTGTAGCAGCAAAAGCAGCAAAAACCACCTCCCTTTTATATGGCCAAAATTTCTTGTTCAGTGGGTTGCATTTTGGGTGGGTTGCCTCTGACATGTCGAGCAATGAAATTCCCTTAGCTGTCTGAATCGGGAAAGAATGGGAATGAATCATAGCGCATTCGAAATGTGTGGCCTAAGGATACAAAACAAAAAAAAAAAAAGGAAAGAAAAAATAAATGCTATATATGGATAGCAAGTGGATATAACTATAAACTATAGTAGATACTAAACTTTAGTTCTTTAGTTTAGTTTGTCAAATTTATGACCAAATTCTTTCTATATGCTATGGGAATTATGTGAGCACTCAAGTTGAATATGTTAATTTTCAACAGGAATTGCAAATTCTTTCTTCTTTTCGTAATATGGAATAAATAAAGGGAAAATAAGTTGGAATGGAATGGTTGAATTTCTTTTTTAGTTTATAAATTTAAAGAATGCAAATTGCTAAATATTTATTAGACAAATACCTTATTAAATTAAATTGATGGAATAATGTTTATTTTTTTAATAACTTTATTATTTTATTTAGTTATTCGAGAAGAAATATTATAGATATTTGAAAAACATTAAAGATATTTTTAGGGTTTAATTTTGAAATTATCATTAATCAAATGTTATTAGCTGGTTTTTTACTTTATATAAATTTTTTTTTTTTTTTTGCATTTATTTATTTGCAATCTGTCCTATAAGGACAATAAGCAAATTGGATAAGGGGATTAACATTGACCTGATTTGAGTACAAATATGTGTTTTAAATAATAGTATAAAGGATATTAGAGAAATAGAAAATTATGGTGGTTTGACAAGTGATTGTTACAATTTCAAAAATTTCATTATTTTTATTGGTCGGATACATATGATAGCAGCTTTCAGTCACCAGTCCAGGTCTTGTCTGAATGGGATATCCAGGGGGTGGCATCTTTTAAGACGCCTTGTTTGCGCACTATTGTCCAGCAGGTTGAGTGCAAGAGTGTTGTTGTGCGACTCGAGCCTTTATATAAATGAAAGGTTAAAACTAAAGTTTTATAAAAAGTAGATACCTATCTTATATCTTATTTATTCCTTTCACAAGTTGAAGAGAACTATAGGAAATATTATATATAATATAAAATATTATATACTTTTGTATATAAAATAATATATTAATAAAGGCTATCATAATTACCATTACCTTAAAGGTTCCTGAGAGTATCTGCTTTTCTATAAATCCACTTGCTCTACTGCAGGAAGTCCATCTGACTTTAATATACATATATAGAAATTAGTACAAGTTCACACAAAAATAATAATATTTACAAGTTTAATGTGCTACAAAAATAATAATTTTATATTTCTTTTAGTGTAGTTGAAGTTAGACAAAGAAAAAATTAAGTAAAATAATAATTTAGTAATTTTTTATGGTACAGAATCTACCATAATCCTTACCAACTGTTTTTATATAGAAGTTAAAATTGTGTAAGAGATGCTTGCATTTTTATTATCTTTATCTTTCATAACAGTTTCATATGAGCATTTGTCTTTTCCCCTTTCATACATTGCAATAACTAATTATATAGTTTTACATTTTCAACAGTCTATCAAAAGAAGTGAACTCTTTGATGACTCTATAATCAACTGGCCGTACCCCTTACCCCTTGTCCACATGTGTAAATAGTCCTTCTGTCACTCATCCCTTGGTTATTTTCATTTGCTTTTGGCCAACCTTCATAAATTGTCATGCCTTTGGGTTTCTTAACTATTAAACAAGTGCGTGGCGGCTGCCGAAAAACGCCCAAAGCACACACACACACACAACACACACACGCACACACACACGCACACACACACACACACACACATGCACTGCACATACAGGTGGGCAGGTGTCTCTCAATACGAGTTGCCTCCTTTTACTTTCAGTGTTCTCTCTTCCAGTCAATTGGTTTCTCTCTTTTTCGAACTTGCTCCTCTCTTTACATTAATTTCGAACATGAAATAACAGTACCAAATGTGTCTTAACAGAACCAAAAGAGTCTTAACAGTAACAGTTTAACACTCGTCCGTTACGGTTGCCATATAAAAATGTGTACGGCAAAAAATGTTTGAAAATGTTTACAAAAATGTTGAAAAAATATTTGAAATTTAATTGAAATTGAAGAAAAAAAATTATAAAAATAATAATTTTAAAAAAATCTATTCAAGAAATTAATATTTCGAGTGTCAATGTGCAAAGTGAAAAATTGCCAAAAGTTTTCGGTTCTTTTTTTTTGTTCCCTCTTCTAACTAATATGAGTTACAAAGAACTTCAAATTGATATATGGTGACTTGAAGTAAATGAATATTTATTGATGACAATTTTGCATTCTTTTCGGCAACAATTTAAAGGTAAATGACTTGAAATTCTTATAAAAGAATCCTAGTGCTAAATGACAGTGTCATTGGACTGCCTTGGGGCATTAAACTCGAACTTAATGCCGCTCATACAAAGTCCTTTACTGTTTACATTCTGCTGGCCTCCATAGCCTCTGTTTTTTTTTCCTTTTTCTCCCATGCAAACAAACACATCAAATGAGGTAAAAGATAGGGCGGCAAATAGAGGGTTACTGCAATGTGTCAACGATTCGGTTCAAAGCAAATACATACGTTCAAACATCCTTTCACATAACCAATTTGACTTTGCTGTCTATCAGCTGTCTATCAATTTCAACAATTACTTCAAATTTCTGAACATTTTCATTTCAACTTTTCCCAATGGCCATAAATCTTGCTAGCAGAATGGAAAGGGGAAGGATTGGAGAGGGAGAAATAAAAACCTAAATAAAAAGGACGACAGCAACAGGCTAAAAGGAAACTCTGTCTGTATATGTGCGTGTGAGTGTCTCGATGTCAAATTGGCAGGGGGCTTACTTAAATTGTTTTCTCTCTTTTTCTTTGCCTTAGTTAGAATTTACAATGAGCTAAGCGGTCTTAGCAGAGCTAGGAAAGGTAAACACATAGAGTTAAGCTAGCTTAAAGCCACACGAGGGGAGGGGGGCGAATATCTACATATATGCATTTAAATATAGAAAAAATGTTGCATAGTGTAAGCCATGTAATTACATAATTGTTGATTAAGTTGCAGAATAGTGTGCCAAATGTAAGATTAGGGAAAATCTTATCATTCCATTTCCTCTCATTCTGCCTAATATTACTTTCAAGATTATGCCATGGGCCAATTAAATGTGTACATATTTAATGGGCTAACACTGACACTTGCTTATGCATTAGACTCAAAATCCTTTTGAATTGGCCAAGGTCCTAAGTCCACGTGTATTTGTATAGATATAGAAGCAGGGGCGGCTTCACATAAGTGGAGGCAGAAGAAGAAATTTGGGGCTCGGGTTTGTTTTTTCAAATATTTATAATAATTTTTAGAATTTATGAAAAATTAATATTCTATAGTTTAATCATAACCTAGTCCAAGTCGATTTAAACTTCTGCCTTCAACACCAAACTAGATTGTTTTCAGTTTTGTTGGTCCTTGAACTGAACGAGCCCCATTTTTCTCATATACATATTTTTTTATCCTCTCAAACCCCTGGAGCGTGACCCACTCCGCTATATTTAACCTTTGCAGCGTTAAGTTTTAGCAAATCTGAAGGGCAAGATTTTTTTTTCTTTCAACATTTTAACCTTGTGAAAAGTCTTCAGGGTGAACATTTGCTCTACTTTATAGTGTATATGTTGTATATACCAGAAAAGGCAATTATTTTAAAGTAAATATTTAGATTTTTTTCTCTGTTTTTATATACATATATGTAAAAATATTTTTTAATACCTGTAAAAGATTTCTGGTTTCCCCTTTTTCAAGCCTTTTAATTGGATTACTTATTCGTATTAATTTTATTGACATATCTAAACTTTTTGAATCCGGTCCTGCGTATCTGTATTGTTGCCATTGCTTGCTTAGACCCTCCATTTCATTTATTAAAACTGTCAACGAACAGCAGCAACAAGCGACTTATCAGTAGCGGCAGCAATGAAATTGGCACAGGAAGCCACTCATGTCCCTATCTACCCCTACTACCTACCTACCAACCATCCGTTCTTCCTTCCTTCCCCTTGCTTTCATTGAGTTTATACCATTCCATTCTCCATGATAACATTTCATGAATGGAATTCTGACAGCTTTATAGGCGCTACATGCAGCATTAATAAAAGTGTCGAACATGTGGACATACACGCAACCTTCAACCAACTGAGTTGAGCTGGGCTGAGTCGAGTCGAGTTAAGTTGAGCTGTGTATTTCTGCCTCATAGTATTGTCCTTGCCGCGGACTGTGTCAAGGATGTGGGTAGCCAAAAATAAAAAAAAAAAAAAGGAAAACCCTAGCATACTTGCAGGCGGCTCACATCAATTATACAGCATTCGACAGGCGAAATTGTTAGTCTTTCCCTTACATTTCGACATCCCTCTCTACCTCTCCCTCTCTTACTTTAAGAGACATAAATTATGCTTGTACTTCTGACAATGAAAGAAAAAACATATAAAGAATATATAGCCATGGCAAATGGACCACAACATCCTGTAAATCCTGTAATACTTAGAGAATCTCTCTCCCTCATTCCCTTCCTTTATATTTCCCTTTGACTTAAAGCCCCAAGTGGCTTGTTCTGTTTTTCTTCAACTATTTTGCAACTTTTCTCTGTCATAAAAGTTTTCTTTTTTATTTGTAATGAAAATTCCTAGACGGCGGCAGGACTTTGAAGTTCTCAAAGACAACTGTAGTAAAAGAGGAACCATGACAAGTGAAAGCACAAATAGAAGAAAAAATATAAGAGAAAAATAAAAGCCAAAAAGAAAAAAAAAACAACGAAACATAAGGAATGCAAATTAAATTAAGCACAAAACTTTGTAAATATGCTAAACAAAACTTTAGCTAGCAAATTTACCCCCCTTTAATATCGAAAGCTTGGGGTTTTATCTTACACACACACACAAACACATTTTAATTAAGGGAAAATGGAGAACAGAGAAACAGAAAGGATGCGATTTTATTTCTTGATGGGTCGGAAAGATTTGCAACTAATGAACTAATGAAAGAATGAAATTTCAGATTACGTGTAAACACAGAGAAAATAACTCATGCAAAAGAGACCCCACCTTGAAATTAAAGATTGTTAAATTACTAAACTCAAAATTTAATATAAATTTTTATATGCTAATGATTTATGTATGGATTCCTTTACAAACTTGTAAAAGTTGCTGGCCATTTCCTAGTTTCAATCAATTTTAACATTTCGTTTCAATTTGCCTACTTTTTAGTTTCAATTACAAACTAAATTGGCGTCCAACGTGAGGGCGGGCCTACATTCTAGGCAAACTCAAGAATACATACTTTCAGCTGCTTAAACAAATATCTACTTAAAAACTAATTTACTCACTCATTTCCCCATCCCCCCACCCCCATAAAGTAGTGGCCTCCAAAGTTGATTCATTTTATTTTTGGGTAGAGAGTTCATTAAAGTGCAATGAACTGGTTACGTGTAAGGACTTCACAACAAACAAACAAACAAACAAAAAAAAAAAAGGGGGCCAGTTTTCTTGTTCATTTTAGTTCTGTTCCGTTTCCTACCCTCGGACATTCTAGGTAAAATGGCACTTAATTTAATGTTAAATTTATGTAAGACAGTCCAAAGGATAATAAAAACGCCTCAAATGCCATTTGGGCCATATACAAAGTTTTTATAACCAAATGCTAGAGAGAGATTCACACTATTATGTGGCACGACAAGAGGGTTGGATGTTTGGACAACCAGAGAGTAAGACAGGATCGGGACAGGACAGTATAGGATAGGACAGGATAGTTGAACAAAAATGGGTTAAATGAGTTGGCCTAAAAACGCAAAAACTTTGCCGCAGTAGAAACTGTCAAGTGGCCACAAAACCGGTTATAATAATAACAACAACAACAACCGCAGCAGTGGCAACAACAATAAATAGTTTGCATGATTTAAGGCCATAGGGAAACATTTTTGCAATATTCTTACCTAGGTAAGTCCAATATAGATAGACGAGGAATAAAAAGCGATTCTCTTGAATGGAGTTCAAAAGCCACTAGCATACTTCTTTACTAGGTGACTCACATATTTATAAAGTCAATTATGTATGAATGAGGAAGTGTGTGTGTGTGTATGTTTATGTGTGTGACACACCCGAAGAACACTTGGAAAATCGATGGGAAAATGTGATTAGCAACAGACCAACAGGAGGCGTTCCATGCGTGTCGCCTCGTCGTGGCAAGTGGCTCCAAAGAAAGACAAAGTAACTTAACAAATGAGTTTATTAATGAGCAAAGTAAACAGTTTGCCAAAGACTTCAAAATATCTGAATTTTGATGGGGATGAAGTTTCACAAAGAGCACATCTGTTCATAAAGGATGTGTCCCTCATCCTGACAATGGCAAAGATAATGCAATTCTTACATAAAAATCAGCTTAGCTTATCTATTTACACAGAAACCTTTAACCTTTAAAGCAACCGCTCAATCAATAGACTTCTTAATGAAAATTGATTTTCCCTCTTGCATATAAGAATATTTTTACACCTAAAAAAGATGATTACTGAAATAGTTGAAATTATTAATAATGTCAAAGACAAATACAGAAGTAAAAGATTTTTTTGTATTTAAGGACATATTATTTAAAACTGTAATCTTAACTCTATAACTTAATAAAAAGGTTCTACAAGGTTTTTCTTCAATTTGATGCTATAATTTTTAAAAACTATTAATTATCTTTCTAATAAAACTTATGAGTTTCTAATGGAATAATAATTATCCACCTCATATACCCTTTCTCCTGCCTTCTATGAATACTCCTTTATTATTCATAATTCATATTCATAATTATAATAATAGATCTAAATTAGTTATAAAAATTAATTATAAAATCCGTTTAAAAAGGAAGGACAGGTTTTTTTTCAAAAATGTAAAGATAATATTATGAGTGTTGGTCTTAATTATAATTTACATTTTATTTTGATTCTAAGAATAAATTAATATATTCATGAGATCCTTTTCTTGTTTATTTTTAAAGAAATATTATTATATAATAGTCTTATTTAATATTTCAACTTTATTTGGACTTTAAACAATTAAATACATATTTTGAATAAGTTTAAGATAAAAAATAATTTTAATAACTTAAAATTTTAACAGTAACTTAACTTTATTTATTATAAGGCTAGGCAATTGCAAGCCACCTAAAGTATGTAAGGAATAACTAGCTCTATAGATATCAGTCGCTTAAGTTTCTTATCTATGGCAAAACAATGTTAACGAGAACTTTATCATTTTTATGCCAATTATTTGTTAAATTTAGTTCTTAGAAACTTTGCCCTCTGTTATTTATATTTGCCGTCTGCCGACTGACTTCGGTTGCTTTTTTACCAAGGCATTCTTAAGTCTTCCCTCATTTAAATAATTTTGCTGACATGTCATGTCAGCGAATTTCCAAAGAATTTCCCAAATGCTCAATCAACATTTGCTCTGTGTTAAGTACTTGGTAGTTGTTTTCCTATTGGTGGTGTCTCATCATCATTATTTATTTGGCTAATGCCTCTGCCTACTCCCTCCATTATGAATTCGGGTCAGTAAATTTTGTCAAGGACTTGAACTTTATGCCTAATTATTTAGCTGAAACCTAACCTGAAAGCGAACTGTCAATTAGAGACGGCAATTACACGAATATGTTGGCACTTTCATTACACGTTTTGCCACACCCCGCACAGCCACACCACGGACGTCTGTTTGTAATTGTGTGTGTGTGTGTGTGTGTGTGTGTGTGTGTGTGTGTGTGTGTGTGTCCTGACCCCTCGTATCGTTTAAATTGAACACGTGCTTTTGGGCAAACACATAAATTAAAGCGCCGACTAAATTAAAAATTACACCAAACAACCAAATTTAAATAGCTCAACACGAATATCGTTTTAAATGAAAACACAGAAAGAGAAACACTAAAGCCTAGAGCAGAGTGTTTTTTTTTCTGGCTATTTGTACTCTTATGCAAATTACATTTTATGCACGAGACCCGGAGTAAAACTCCAAATATAGAGAAAATGGGGGAAAAGTGGAAATTTGAAAATTTGGTCGCAAACGAGTCCTGGTGCAGACATGCATGGAATTTGTTGTGCATTTCGGCGGATGGAGTGCACAAAAACTAAAGCATACGCTTGGGGGCAGGCTGCCCTACACTGACATCGATACCAAAAAGCCAAATATATATATATATTCCTACATACATATATATAGAATATTCTATTCAGTAAACAGACCATGTTCTGGGCATTGCAATTTGGAATTGTTTCTAGCCACAGTCAGAGCCCTGTTCTGGCCATGAGAAATGAACGATGAAATATATACATTTCGGACATTACTCAGTTAGCTGGCAGAAACAAGGATAATGGCCAAAAAGAAAAAACTTTAACAAAATGCTGATGAGCTTGAAGAGGAAAGCCAAGGTTTTCTGTTATAGTAAAGTAATCTCTTTTGCCTGGTTAAGTACAACTGAAAATTACAGGGAAAATTGAGCTTAGATTTTGATATGAAATTATAACAGTAAAAATATTTAAAATGTGTGTTAAATTATTTAAGAAAATATATTAAATTAATTCGTAGATTCAAGAATAGATTCCACATTTAGTTTAATTTACATAGCTTTATTGTAAGAACCAATAAAGAATTAAGCAAATAAATTTATTCAAACTCTGGAAACTTGGTAAGAAACCCAAGGAAAATACTATGTTAAGGATAATTTGGGAAGACCATGCCACAACGAAACTAAATTTGATTAGGTAGATGCACCAATAAACTGCGCAATTCCTTATGGAATTAATTTTAATTAAAATCTATTCATTGAATTTTAATCATTGCAATTATTAATTATTATTATTATTTTTAATCTTACTTATTTAAAATGAAACTTATATATTTAAAATGGTTAAAATTGATTCAATTGAAATCCAATATTTTATGTTTGAATATTTATATTTATAAGTATGTTTGAATATTATTCAACTGATTATAATATTACAACTAAGTATGTATATCTAAAAAGATATATGTATTTACTACGATTTATTCAAAATCATTTAATTAGAAGTTAAACTAAATCAATTCTTTCACTACTTTAAACCTTAAACAAACATTACTTGAATTTCTCGAAATTATAATACCCAATTTATTATGCAAATACTATTTTGAATTCATGCTTTTAATTAAAGATAAACATTAACAACATTTTAACTTAATTCACGCTAAGCAAATTTCACAAACGATGGATTATGTTTCCAATTTAGTTAATTCCCGTTTTATCGATTGTTGAACATGAAATACACAAATTTACGATTATTAGTTATGGTTTTCAAAATTTGTGTTTCTGCATTTGACTTATTTTGATATACGCATATTAATGATGCCCTTTCAATTGCGATTGGCATGGCAACTCTTGTGCGATTACATTTCATTTTTTTTTTTTTTGCTTTAAATTTTTGTTTCAATTGATTTTTCTTCATGCAATGAATAACCATAAATCCCTTTCAATTCATTTCATTTTTATATATTTTGCAAAGTCCTGCTTATGACGTCTGCTTTTAAGTATTTTATGGTTTTCTTTCATTCTGTATTTTTTTTTGTCCTTCCACACAATTTATGCTCAATTTTTAGCAGAATACTTTTTACATTTTTTATTTTGCTTATGTTTTTTTTTTTGTGCCAACTGCAACTGAAAGATATATTTTTTTTTTTGGTGTAGAATTTTTTAAGCTCTCATTGATTTTACCTAGAAAGGCAAACGACCCACGTGGGTCACGTCGATGTTGTTGCTGTCTTTTTATACGACAGCTTGCTTCATTATACCCTGTACCCATAGGGTAAAAGGGTATATTAAAGTCGCTAAAATGTATGTAACAGGCAGAAGGAAAATTTTCCGACCCTATAAAGTATATATATTCTTGATCAGTATCAATAGCGAAGTCGATTGAGACATGTCCGTCTGTCCGTCTGTCCGTCCGTCCGTCCGTCCGTATGAACACCGAGATCTCAGAGACTATAAGAGCTAGAGCAACCAAATTTGGTGTCAACATCCGTCTATTGTATAAGCAACTCAAGTTTGTTTTAAATTTTTGCCACGCCCACTTCCGCCCCCGTAATTTAGAAAAAACTATAACTTGAGCTATAATGAAGATATCGAATTCTTATTTGGCACACTTAATAATATACCCAATATGCACCAGCTGACCAAATTTTGTCGAAATCGGACAATAATTATCGGAGATATACGTATTTCGGTTTTGTACTGAAACGCCCCATGCAAAATGGCCTGTTAAGTGTGAGCGAGATAGCATGCGTTCGCTGTTGCTGCATGGCAAGCAGTGTAAGCTAAGAGAATTTTTTTTGTAAATTGATGGCGATTTTGATCGTTTTTGACTTTATGGAGTAGTTTTACTTGGTACAGGGTATACTCAATGTCGGCAGGGACGACTTGCTTGCTTCATTTTTTTGTTATTCTTGTTGTTGTTGTCATGTTGTGGCAATAGTTATTGATTTTCCTATACCTTACCCTCATGCATATTGAGTGTACGACAATTTATGGACTTTATGTGTCACTTCTGATGCCACTTTCACTAGCATTTGCCACCGATAAACACACATACATATGTGTATGTATATACATACATATATATATATATATATACATATATGTGCATACAGTCACGCATGTTGCTCAACCCTCCAAATGGACGTCTCAGTTACATTTACAAGCCAAGTTCTTGTTGTTTTTGGCCATATTCTTTTCCCATCAGCTTGGGCATATCTAAACGGTAATTGCCTGCGAGGGGGTAGTTGAGTTTTATTACCCAGACAGCTGTTTTCCTCTCCCCTAAAAGAAAAAAGAGAATATTGCCCTAAATCATAGCTACACTTTAAGTCAAGCAAACAAAAGAAAAAAAAATTAGTTAATTTATTTTAACCATCAAATCAAGTCTTGGATTTTTATCTAAAATGTCGGTTGTGTAGGGAGAGTAAGGAGGGGGTCTCAAATTGATATTATTAAATTTTATGCCAACAACGGAAAGTTCATATTTTTTCTCCTCCCTCCCCCTTCTTTCCCTCTTGTGCCTAACCAGCAGCTGTAAATGCTATTCCATTTGTTGGCATTATTCTGTTGAATTTGCCAAAAATACATTTCCATACCCTGTAAAAGGGTTTATAAAAGTCGCTCTAATTTAGACAAGGTCTGCAATGCCTTTAATAAATTAAATATATTTTAAATATATTATAGCTTAAAAATGATATAAATTATATGTAATAATGAGACAGTTTACATAAACCAAAGACCGTATAAAATTGTTATTTTTATTATTATTAAATTTACTTTGCAATAACTATTAGTAGTAAAAACCATTTTACCTAATGAAGAAATTTTAGTATTTATAATATCTTAATGTGTCTATACTCAATCTTAAAACCAAAGAAGCTGTTCAAATAAAAAGGATTCATTTCCATCGTTTGACCAGAAAGTGGACAATTTTTGCACCTTCTGCTTATTCGAGTGAATCTATCTCTTTGAACTATATCCAATCCTGTCTTTCCTATTTGCCATTATTGGAAGATCAAAAGAGAGCCTTGTTTTTCTCCTATCAATTTATATTTTAACAGTTTTCAATGAACGCAAGAAGGTTTACTAATAAAGAAATAATTCGAATTCATTTTCAATTCAATCACTTTGAATTATAAAAAAATATTACTTTCCAATTTTGAATTCCTTCCTTCTCCACTTATTAAGAGGGTATTTGTAAGTCCATGTTCAATTTTGTGAATTCCGAACTTAGTTAGAATTTTGCTTTGGTAATAAAATTTAATTGGGCAATCTTTTTATGCGAAATATGAGAACTGTCAAGTGGAAAATAGGATTATGGTTCTATTAAATTTTGAAAATGAAATTTGAGTCTCTAAAATATATATAATCTGACAATAGGCAACTTAAAATAGTCTTTCAATTTATTATGTTCAGTTTGTTAACTTTTTCAACTTTTTTATTTTACCACTAAACGCAAAAAATATTTCAAAAAAAGGAAATGAACTTTTTGCCATAATTTGTTTACAGGCAACCAATTGTAATGAGCCGTCTTTCGGTCAACTTCGTAACGTTAATTGCCCCAAATTATGTACATAAACTGCCAAGAGAGCAATATTGTGTATACGCCACGTCCGCCTCTTACATTATTTACATATGGCATTAATTATTGTATGGATAATTTATGCCAGTTAATTTGTAAAATGTATTTTAATATGAATACGTAAAACTCAACCAAGGGGAAAATAAAATGTGGCATAATGCTCTTTAAAGTCGTTGGCCAAATGTAACCAAATACAATTGCAAATCACGCAAAAAAAAAAAGTACAATAGTTGGTAAAGAAAAAAAAAAGGAGGGCGAACAATAGACCAAAACTAAGATAGGGACCAAAGACAAATTGGACAAAAGGCGTCGACAAAGTGTCATAGGAATTGTAAAAGACTGCAACTTTGAGATTGCCAAAGTGGTCGTCTTTTCCTTCAACTGACAAACGAATAAAATTTTCAATTAAAATGACAATAGAGGAAACGTACCGACGACTTGAGTGGCCAAAAAGGATTGGCCAAGTAAACGTCCTCGTCTCTCTGTCAAAAGTCAACAATAAAATTGCATGTCTAAGCTGCTTAAGTTTTTCTTTCTCTCTTTCATTTTCTTTTTATACAGACATTTTGTTAACAGTCGTAAAATATATATATATGTATATATCAAAACTAATTGGGCGTGTCGCTTTGGGCTACAAATAAATTATGTTATTTATTTAATGGAGGGAAATGTTTTAGCGGAAGAGTTGCCCATCACTGAGAATGGTATATGAGCCATAAATTTAAGCAAAAGCTTCTTAATGCTCCTTTTAATGAGTATTAAATAAACACATATTTAAAATTTGATCGATAACATGAATCAATTTTGTTGTTACGGAATATTATGAAATATATATTATAATATATATTTCAAGCTAAATGAGTTTAAGAAGATTTCAAAGTAAAAATTATTTATTATTAATAATACAAATGTTAGTGAAAATGTTATTTTCTGCAAAGTTTATTTTGATTTTAGTTATATTTTAATTTATATTAAAGGCTGCAAACAATTTATTAAATATATTTAATTTGGTAGTTATATGCTAAATCTATTAAGATTTTCTACTTAATAAAATTAATATAAAAGAAATGACTTTAACTTAACAGTATATTATAAATTAGTATCTACTACTAAAGCCATAATATTGGAACATAAGGAATCAAGGCAAACAAATTCAATATCTATTTATCCTAGTTAGAGAATTTTAATCACAAGAAAAGGAGTTTAAGCCCCGATATAAAACCATTCAATAAATGCCTTTCACATTCGGAATTTGCCATCTATTTAGACATTTTGAACAAATCTCTGCCTCCAATTACTTTTCTAAAAACAAATCTCACTGTTTGTGCTTATTTAATGATGCAGTAAATTAATTTTAGCATTTCGTTTTCATTATTATTGCAGGATTCGGAATAGTCGCGGTTCATTGGATAGCATTGGAACCGCCGCAAACGGCAGCTCAGCGGCCAGTCAGGCCAGCTCCAGCGGCGGCTCCAGCAGCATTAATACCACCTCGAACAATAATAACAACAGCATCAATAATAATATCAACGGGAATAGCAAAATGGATGGAAGTCCACATCATCGTCCTGGTTCACGAAATGGACGCGATAATTGGTCCAAAATGCCGGAACCCCTCAATGGCCACAAGGTGGATAAGTCCGAAAAATCATCGCCATCGCGTCGCAGCATGGGCGGTGGCAGTGGCAGCTCATCCAAACAGGGTTCACCCTCATCCTCATCCCGCACCAAAGGTGTACCACCAAGTTTTGGTTATGTGAAACGCGCAAATGGTAGCATAACTTCAACAGCCGAACAACAGAATATTGCCATGCTAATGGCCGGTGCTGGGGTCACTGGTATGGGTGCGGTCAATGCAGCTGGAATGGTCAATGGCATGCCTTGTGGACGTACAGCACATGTTTCAGCAGTCCCTAGGACAGCTGGCGGACGTAAAGTCACTGGCGGTACACAAACTCTGCCCAATGACATGAACAGTAAGTTTTGAAAATGCGATGCAAGCAATTTATCGACTCTGACAAATTAAATTTTCTGTATCATTCCACAGAAATGCCGCCAAATACGCAACATCGCAGTTTCTCGCTGACAGGACCAACAGCCACACAACTGAGTCAATCCATACGAGAGAGACTGGCCACTGGATCGCATAGTCTGCCCAAGCAGGGCACAGACATGCATGTCTTTCAGCACAGGTGAGAGAGCAAGATATATGAAAGAAAAGTTGTTTAGTGCTCTTAAATTACTCTGCGTAAAATTTCATTAATTAAAAAATGTAAAAAAAAAAACAAAACATTTTGTTCACATTTTGCAAGCTGATAAAGAAAGCTCTTATTTTAGATATAGCTTTACATTTAATTTACTTTTATACTAGACCAAAATAATCCATTTACTTTTGGTCTACTAAAAATTGATAGCTGTGTAAAAGCTTTTGTTTAGCTTAAAAGGGAACTTCACCCTGTCATTTTTAAATTTAATTTAAAAGATTGCTATACATTGGCAAAGATTTAATAAAATTGGTCAGATATTTAAAACGCATAAAAGTTAGCATTTCCAACCCCATAAAGAATATATATTCTTGATCAACATCAACAGCCGAGTCGATTGAGCTATGTTCCGTCTGTTGTCCGTCTGTCTTTCCATCTGTCTGTTTCTTCGCACGATTTAGACTTTAAATTTTAAGCTACATATTTGAAACTTGGTAAATAAACTTTTAACATGTGTAGATTTGGCAAGTTTAAAAATCAATCGGATCGAATAACTATAAGATATAGTTTTTATAGTTAAAGTTAAAATACTCAAATATTATTAGAAACTCGTATTTAAAATCATATAAACTTAGCCCTTTTCCTTTTTTTCTTTTTCAAAAAAAAATTTATAAATGGGTTTAGCAATTTTTAACAGATAAATCTAAAATTTGTTGCCTATATGATGATAATGTTTCACCTTTAAAGTTACTTTACGTATATGTTTCCACATTTAATTAGGTTTATTTTGTACAATTTTAAAATCAACGATAATGAAATTTATGTAACTATTCCACACTCTTCTCGTTTTAAAATAACTTTAATTCTTTTATATTTTCTTTTCACCCCAAACAGAATGTCCAATCGTTCTGGCACTCGTCACGATGGCTCACTTTCGGATACACAAACTTATGCTGAAGTTAAGCCCGAATATAGCTCATACGCCATGTGGTTAAAGCACAGCAATACAGCAGGAAGTCGTCTTTCCGATGGTGATGCCATAGATCAAATGCAAATCGGTTCACCGGCTATGACACGGCATGGTCACAAAATGCTTCATAATCGTTCGGCTGGAGGTCCTGGGGCAGGACAAATGCCCATGTCGGGAAATGAATCGCCCTATGTGCAGAGTCCACGCATGAATCGCAGCAATAGCATAAGGTAAGATTATGCATCTTTTAATTATATCCAGCATGTTTATAAATCCTTTTTGTATACTTCTCTTTGTCTCAATTTCTGTATCAACTTTTACCTGTTCTCTCTTCAATCTATTTTTTATTTGTCATTTTGGTTTAAATTCCTACAAAAGCTACTTAAAAGAAAGGACATATCCAAGGTGACCAAATACAAAAACTAGCTTAAGATCGAATTAAACACATTTCATTCGCTTCTCTTTAAGTTTTCGTTGTCATTGTCATCAGAGCCACGACAAACAATCAGCTCCAGTTTTGCATTTTGCCACTTTTACGCCCGTAATTTGCATTTTACATACACTCTCATACATGTTGCTGCATATTTAACAGCGTTTTCCTCGAAACAAGCGAACTCATTTTACATTGCTTTTCCCAGACAGTCAAGACATAGTACAAGATGTTCTTGAAATGGAAAATTAGAGATGCAAAGATTTCTAAACAGCAAATGCAAAAAGAAGGCATACCAAATTATAGTAGTTTTAGTACAGAAAATGCAAAGATAACTTGATACCCTTAAGCAAATATCGTAGAAGTAATGCAGAAAGGAAAGTGAATTATAGCCCTTCGTCTTTTGTCGTTAAATTTTGGATTGTGACTGAATTAAAATCAGACAGAAACTTACACAAAAAGTCAATTTCCCACCATAAAAATTTTAACACCAACTTGAATAAATAATATAAAAAATACTTTTATCTACAAACAAATAAAATTTTGAACAGTCTATGTGGAATTGTGCCTTATCTCATATCAATTGAGATTTTGTCTACATTTTTCAATGTTTAGTGATTTAGTTTAAAAATCGGTTTCACCTAAGGAATTAAAGTTCGGAAAAAAAAGTGAAGTGTTAATGTAAAATAACTTTTTTACCGACACGAAAACTTTTTCCCTTTTTTTTCTCCAACTATTACAATTTTATTGGTCTCTATGTATGTTATTCTTTTATTTGTGTTTCTGTTTTTCCACGTCTGCACGCTTTTAAATATGCAAACAATTTACAGTAGTTTTTTTTACTATTTATTTTCGTACGTCTCGGTCGTCTCCCCAAAGTCACCTTGTCGCTTTTTGTTGGGCCATATGTTTGCTCCTGCCGCATGCCTCCCTTGTGTCCTGTGTGCATATTTTAAAGTTTCACTTAAAACCCGTTTAACTCATGAGGGAATCACCTGACACGCCCAAATTGTTAAAGAGAGAAAATTTCTTTACCTACCTGCAACAGCGGCAACTGAAGCAGCAAAAAACGAAAAAAAAGAAACAGTAAAAGAAAAAGGCGAACACGAAATGGCAAATGGAAAACAAAAACCCTGTAGTTTTCTCTTTTTCTCTTTCACCCTTTCCACACTCACTGTTTGGGCAAATAACAGTGCTGTGGGTGGCCAGATTATTATTTGACATGTCAATAGGTTTGTGAACCTTTGACTCGGCCTTTAGTGGAAATGAAGTTTTGTTCGGCATGTCGAGTCAGCAAGTTTTCCAACGCTCGACTGTCAAGTGCTTCATTAAAAAAATTTTTTCCTTTAAATGGTACCAAAAACAAAGAAAAAACAACACAAAAAAAATATGAGAATCTGTGAAAGGACATGCGATGGTACAAAATTCGAAAACAATGTGAGAAAAACGACATCTGCTTCATTATTGTTTGATCTCTAATTAAGAATTGCAGACACAAATAAATTGAAAATTTCCAACTTGATTGAAATTTTCTTTTTAATTAAATAAATGAATATTGTATCGAATTCTTTTAAATTTTTAAACAATAAATTAATCAATAATGTGTGTGAACTTGAAAATGTTTCTTTACATATTTTGCAATCACTTTCACATTTTGTTGAGTGAGAGATAAATTCTTTGGCTTCACTTTTATGTGAATAACTAAATTGCAACAGTTACAAAATTGGATTTTCACACTTTCCGATTCCTTTTGCTCAGATTATCTTTGGCACTTGGCTTCTGAAACTAATATGCCTTCTTTGTTTGCCATTCTATACTCTTACTTTCTATGCTCTGCATCAAAATTATGCAAAAAAGGAAGAGTGAAAAAACAGACAGACGATCCCTAGAAACCAGTTCGGTGGCTTGTTATCAAATTTTACACTAACATACAGCTACTCATTTACAATCACGCAAACCACACCCACATACACACACACATACACTCACACATTGAAAAATTGGGTGGCAAAACGCCCAAAAGCTTAAAGTAAACGCCCTCAAGCATGCAACAGAAAACCAAAAACTCTTAACACCACAAAATGCAAACAAGAAAACAACCCACAAACACATACTACACACACAAGCACACACACACACACACACACACACACACACACACACACACACACATGGCGTATACGTAATATTAGATTTGCATGGCAAATGTCATTAATTTCTCGTAGTTATCAGAGCACAGCAAAGCATAGAATGGACACAACGGATTGTCATAAGGGCTCCGCTCCTTTTTAGATGAAATCTCTGCATTTTACGACAAATTTATCCATCTGCCCCCTCATCCCACACCATCATCCATGCTCTTGTCGCCCTCACTCTATTGTATGACAACGACGACGCATGTCAAATTGGCAACAAAATTAAACGGAAATGTGTGAAAAGCCGGAACGTATGTACTTACCATAGCAAAACACGAACATATGCAATATTCGTGCCCATACATACATACATACATACATAGGACTGTGCGTGGAGATTGGCCTAATAAACTGCACAACCGCAGGCGGAAATTTGCAAGTGTCTGGGCATTTAGCACCTCACAACAACTAAGCTATAATTCGGGGTGGTAGGTTAGGATTGTGTTGAAGATATGGCCAATGTAAAATTAGAAATTTACTAAAGTGACTTTCGAGTGAAAATTTGCAGAATTGGTAGAACAATAACTCATAGATAGTGTTACATAGACATTTTTAATTATTTCTAATTAATTTTTTGCTATGTAATTCTAAACAGTTCCTTTGATACTAGTGGTTAGTTCGTCAGTCAGCCAGTCAGCCAGTTTGCTATGCATATGTTCTATATGTTCCAGATAAGCATAATGAACGGAGCTAATGGTGACAATTTCTATACTCTGCATTTCCTTTCTTTTGGCTCAACAAAAAAACAGAAGCTTATTTGAAATGCTATATAATTAGTCTGAACTATCCAAATCGACCGATTTTGAGACTTAATGTTGGTTATCGACTTTCCTAAGTTTAATTTATTCCTAAAAGCGTGTTTCAATGGAATCATTAAAATGAATAATAAATTAAGCAATGATCTATCAAAAAATTGTGTGACTTACAATTGTCTAATATTTTTTTGGTATGTACAGTGTACCGCACAAGGAACTCCTAATCATATTATATAATAATAGGAGGACTTTAAAGTTGGCCAAGATTCATTCGTAAACTTGTATACTAATATTAAGTTCATCGTCTTAATCTTAATCTTTTCCTTAACCCTTTTAATCATAAACGGCGAATTCCACTTGACTTTCTTTATCAATAGTTTAGTAAGACACAAACATAACTTATTTTTAACAGCTAAAATTCATTTATATATTAAAAATAAACAATCAGATATAAGATTCGGAATATAGTTGTTGAAAAGTTATGGCTAATACACAACTTTTGATTAGTATAAGTTGCCAATTTAATCCACATTACATTAAATGCTATAAATTTTTATGTAATGCTTTTTTTATTAAACAACTGCAACTTCATTTTACCATTTAAATTTAATTTCACCTCAATAATCACATAATCATAAAGAACATAAGCAATATTAAGACATTAATGTATATTATTCTTGCATATTTATAAAACAGATCCACAAAATCGGAGAAAATGTATCCCTCAATGTTGAGTCGTGGCGGTGATGTGGAAATCGAACCATATTATTGCCTTCCCGTGGGCACAAATGGTGTGCTCAGTGCTCAAATGGCTGCCGCTGTGGCTGCCCAAGCTCAGGCTCAGGCTCAGGGTACTGGTGGTGTGGCTTGGAGTCAACCCACCTCCCCCACTCCTATCAATCGTGGCCCCTTTGCCACAGCGGCTTCTGCTCTATCACCCACACATGCCTCAACCACAAATGCAGCAATGGCTGCCGTAGCTGCAGCAGCAGCCGCAGCTGGAGGAGCAACCTTAGGAGGCAACAGTCTAACTAGCGGCCACCGTCTCACATATCCCAAGAAGAACGATGAAGGTGAGTGGCAATGGCAGTTCATGTAAGATAAATTTGATGAATAAACTTTTTGTGCTTTTCAGTACATGGAAGTGCTGCATCTTTGCTGTCGGGTGGCAGTTCCCTATATGGTTCTGCCGAGGAGCGTCAAGCGCATGAGATACGTCGATTGAAACGTGAACTTCAGGATGCACGGGATCAGGTGCTCAGTCTAAGCAGTCAGCTGTCAACTAATGTGAGTAGAGCAGAAAAAAGTTTCAGTTTAAGAATGAAGTGAATTATGGGAATTTCTTGAAATGTATTTCCACATGACTAAACTTGAAAGTACTGCCATTTGAAAAGCGTGAAATGTGAAAGCTATAACAATTGAAATTATTATGCGAAGAAAGAGAGAAATTTTATTGTACTTAAGGGAACAAAAATATGCAGAAGAAAAGTTGTAGAAAAGGTATTTAAAGTATAAAAATTGGTTGAATAGGTACAATTCAATAAGAAAAATACAAGAAATTAGCCTTTATTAAGGATTAAAACATTTATAGAGAAATTTATTTTCAAGTCCAAGTCCATTGTCCAATTTCCATTTCACAAGTGTCTACATTTTTCTATAAACATGTCAAATAATATCTATATAATTTAACCATATTTTTATAAGTCACGTACTTATCAAGCTTGTATTCCCATTATTATATGGCTTATATCAAGCTTGTATTCCGATTTTTCTTCCGATTTCTATGAAACTAAGATAATAATTTAAATTATAATCATTTAACTTAAAAAAATTTCCTTATAAAATATTCTACATGCTAACTTCATTGCCGACATTTCTGTACTAAGGATTTGACTTTAAAATAGTATGAAATTTCATAAATATATAAATTATAATTTAAAATTTCAAAAAATAATTCATTCAGTTGTGAATAAGAAATAGATTTCTAAAAACACCAATTTCCCTTTCTCTAAATGCAGAATAAATTCGCGAAAGAATTTAAGCAAGTTAATTGAAAAAAGAAAACATAAACTTCAAATTAGTTAGCAAAAAATTCTCTAATCTCTAAAATTTGCCAAAGTAAGATTAAAGATAAGAATGTGTCTCTGTTTTTATTTATTTCGAATTCCAAGAATTTTTTATTTATTTTTTTTTTTTTTTTGTAAGATATAATCTTATATACTTACTCGTAGTTAAGTTGCTTTCGCTATGGTAATTCAAGTGTGTGTTTCTCTCTTTAGAATTTCTCGACCAATTTATTTCGCTTCTTTACTCCTAAAAGGCTGCAACTGTTTGAGCATTTTCATTGCCTACTTATGGGGTGTGGCTGAGAAATGTTTTGTGGCATTTGCCCAAAACGAAACGAAACGTCACAATGTTCTCTTGTCGACTTTGCCACCAAAAATGTTGTATCAAAATTGCTGCAGCATCTTTCATGCCACTCCACTTACACTCACCCCCCCTTATCATTCGCTGTATACCTTATCTAACTGTCTGCGCCTTTCACACAAAAAAAAAAGCAAAGAGCAAGTAAGAATGAGGAAAGAAAATTTATGTACTTCGTTTATCAGCAAAGTCAAGTGAACTTTTTTTTCCCCAGCTTTGGCTTTGGCTTTTTATGTCATATGCGAGACATTTTTGTTGTCAACAAAAGTCACGCAAAAGTCTGAGAACTGGGAAAAACTTCCGTGGCAGACAAAAAAAAGAAATAACAAAAATCACTAAAAAGAAAGAGTGCTCGAAGAATGAAATATATAAAAGTTTTGCCTACTTTTCGGCCAGATAGTTGATTTCATTTACGCTAAAAACAAGAAGTTTAAATTGCCATTCCGTTGTTAAAACATCATCTAGTAGGAGTATATATAGATATATATATATACTCATAGTATTTTATGATTGTCGAAGACTATAAAGTGTTTTATGGCGCCCACCCACCCGCACCTTTCACCATCGATACGGAGGGAAAATTTATTGAGGCCATACAAGACAGAGAGACAGCATAAATCTCAGTTAGAAGGTGTGAGAAAGTTTCGGACCTCTGTCTGGACTGGTCTCAAGGTCAAGGCATACTCAAACTCAAACTTGTACTTAAACTCACAGTGAAACGTACGTGCAAATTGCTTTCAATCATTTGATGGATGTCGTTGGTGGCAGCTGATGGATAAATAACTTTAATTTGATGGCAAACTTTTACCAATTTCCTCTGAGAGCCACATGAAAAGAAAGAAAATATTTCCAGCTTATATACTTTAGGTTCACTTGAGCGTGAAAAATGTCAAACCATGGCAAACCGACTATACCGGAGGGGGGAGCTGCCATAAAAGTGCAAGAAATGTTGCTGTTGCCACACGAATGAAGTCGACAATAGTTAATTGAAGTTGCATTTGAAGTTATCTCTTTCTTCTGTTAGAAGTTTGTTCCTTCATTTTTATTATTGTTAGTGTTGTTGTTGTTATTATTTCTTACATTGGTGAACTTGGAGTGTGGTCTGTGTTGTGTCTTTCTCTGGTCTGGCCAGGTTTACTATGAATCTGGTCTAGTCTGGCAGCTGGATATCTTGTCTACTGATTTACTATAGATGGCTTTAAAGAATGTAGGCAGAATGTATGTATGTAGGTAAAATGGGTCGTCTCGTAAGCTGTGATAGTTTCAACAACATGATTTATGATACATTATGTGGGTAGCACAAAAATACTTTAAAAAAGTGTGAAAAATCTCAAAAAAAAATATTGAATTGGGGTGAACTAATTGAAATGATCTGCAAATCAAACTAAGTCATCAAATGGTAGATTAATACATTTTTAAGCAAATTCTTCGACAAGTTTCCAATCGTTCAAAGAAATGGTGTCAATTAATAACAGGACCGACTTTAACAGCTATAGAGTTTTAGATTTCTCGGTAAATTTATATAAAAGAGAATAACAAAAACAACTATTGTTTAATTTTAAAATTATAAAAAATCCCAATATTTTTTGAGCACTGTTTTTCAATGCTAAAATAGTAATTGTGTAAATAGAAGCACTTTCAAAGATATTCGATATCTCATATTCTATTTCTACAAAACAGTACAGATTTCAATTGAATGCCTATTAATTCTTCTTCTAAAAAAATTAATAGAATAATATTCTAAAACATTTATGTTATGCATGTTCTACAAAACTCTATTTTTCTATTTAATCTGTTTATTCAGTTCCAAACAATTTCTTTGTTCTTTTCTTTCCCATTTTATCCAATATATTTTTATCTAATGGATTCGTTTATAATGCAATAAAAAGTTCGCATAAAACTTTCATTTAGAAATACTTTTAAAATCACTAAAGCGTATTTTAAAGTATTTTATCTTAAGTGACGTTTAGAATAAAGAAGCTTAGAATTATGAGAATTATAAACATAAATAAATGTTAGTTAAATGCTTCTGCAAAACTTTAATGCAGCAACAGCCACTAAAGTTGCAACAGACATAAATATGTACATATTCTCAAGTTTCAAAAGTTGGTTTGATGATTAAAAATTGGTAATCAACTTAAATGAGTCTTAGTACTCTATACTAAAAGGTAAATTTACTTACAAAATCCTTTTTAATTAAACAAGAAATAAAAAAGTTTCGGTATGGATTTCAGATTCTAACTCGAATTTCCAATCCTTTGTCCCTGTCTTTGTCTTGAAAACAAAAAAGTTTTACCAATACTCAACTAACATTCCATTCCACCCACTCAATGGGCATCTTTAGTACCACAAATGCATTGTCAGTCACATTTTCCCCTGGCATCTCCGTCTCTCTCTCTCTTTTTTCATTCGCTCTCTGTCTCTCTTTCTGTCGACACATACAACCGCAAAGTGAAATTGCATGATGCCTGTCAATAAAAAAAGAAGAAAAATGTAAAAAGAAAAAAAATTCAATGGCAAATAATATGCGGCAAAACTGCTGACAGACAGATATCCACATTTATGCTTTTATTACTCATAGGAAAAATTAATTAAGCTCATACACATACACAAAACCACACAGAAAGATATATGTATATAGATAAATGGAAAGACAGGAAACCTTGAAAGAAACACAGAAAGGAAGGGAAAGCCAAGATAAAATAACAAAGTCAAAGTCAATAGACAATTAAAAACTTTTGAAATTCAAAGAAAAACTGGGCGTGGCGTCGCATTATGAGATTTTCTTCAGCGAACCAAAAAAATAAAAAAAAATAAAAAGAAAATAATCAACTTTTTTATCATCTAGAAAAGTGGCTAAAACTGTAGTTAAGATCGTCGTTAGTTAAAGAAAACTTCAGATTGTGCAACATTTGAAGTTAAGTAAAAGTTTTCACACAGCTGCCACACCAATTTGCAGTAGTTGATGCTTTTATTGAAAGGAAACTAAAAGTAATAGATACTTATATACATGTATATACAAATGTATATCTTTTTAAACAAAAACTTTTCGCTTTTACAATTAAATTAATTTCTTATATAACAAAGCGATCTAAAAATTTCCGGTAGTAAAAGCGCTTTTCCGTCTTGTAAGCCTTTAAGAATAATAGATTTTATATGTAGTAAAATAAAATAAATTAAAAACAAAATGAATATATAGTAAAATAAAATAAATCAAAAGTTTTTTTAAAAATAGAAATCATAATAATAAACATAATAAAATTTCATCAAACTTTTCCATTAATATTTTTTCCAAATTTGTTTTTATTAAAGTTTTTATAAACTTCAATTAGAAAACATTTCCATTACAATTGAAATGCATTTGAAATTAAGAAAATATGGAAATTTGCTGCTATATGGAAAACCGTTTAAATATTTGTTATAAAATAGGACAGAAAAATCCTTAAAATCTATTAATATTAAAATTTATTTACTTAGAAACTTGTCGTTTACACATTTAAGAAAAGAAAAGTTAAGTTTTTCTTAGACTATCTATAAATATGCTGGATTAGAGTTAATGGCTTTGTATTGTTTTAAATTTGTCACATTTTTACAAAAGGAATTTTGCCAGAAAACTCATTTCTCTTAAAAAATATTTCACATTAGTTTAGCTTAACTCAACAATTTAATACATTTCAACCCCAAGAAATTTAGCAGTTTTCTCACTTTTTCTTTTCGCTTTATCGGAGTTAAGCTTTATGGTAGTTTATAATAACAGATATAGAGTGAGGGTAAGGGTGGGTGGGAGAGAATATCAGAAATAAAACCCCAAAGGCAAAAAGCAGCTTATAAAACTTCCAACCTACATCAACTTTAAACAGCTTTTTAGCTTTCAAAGAAGAGTTCAGTTCATGCCACACTTTTGCCCAACAGCAGCGGCAATTGAGCAATCTTATCAGTGACCATAAATATTAAACCACCACAGCAGCAATAACAAAAAAAAAAAAAAAAAACTACACTACAACTATACACACTCGTAGATACACACAAACACACACAATCCAGAAATATGCTCGAGTCTTGAGCCATGCCAAGCGCCCATTTATCACGCACTCCAAAATTGACCCAAGTGACCGAAGAGACAGACACACACACACACACACACACACACACACAAGAAGAACAAACTCATGCATAGCAATGTAATAACATTAAAAGCGTGATAGAGTCCCCTTACTAACCCCTCCATGCTCTAACCTCCTTCCCCTCCACTGACCCACACAATTCCAATCCAATTCCTCATTTATTCCTAGAGATAAGACAAAGCGATCGCCTCAAGCGCCAAAATACACGCGCCAAATTCAAATCGCAGAGCAAAAGGCAGATGACTCTATCTCATGGATGGTTGCCAATGCGTGTAGAGAAGGGGGAATAGAACGGATGTAGGGTATATAAAATATGGCATATGCCTTACATATGTATATTATGACAGGTCTCAAATAGTTGGCATATTTTCTTAGTTAACTAATTGATTTTCCAAATCGTAGGCAATATTGAGATTGTCAATAGAAAATCACTTGAAATTGACGTGTTTTAGAAATATTTGGAAAATAATCTATATACTCAGATAATAAGTTAAGGTCAATTCTATGTGAAATCAACTAAAGCAGAAATGAAGAAAAAGAAAACCAAGTAAATAATGTAATAGACCTTCCAAAGAGAGCAATATTGCTTTTGATTGTCTTAAATCGTGTACACGAATGCCGAGTAAAATTAAGTTGAGTCGAAGTTTATATACTCTTAAAATATTATTCTTTATATACTCTTTAAAATATTATACAAAATTTTTAACTAAAACTTTCTATAAATTTGTAAATTTCAATTAGTTAAATATAATACAAAGTCCACTTTTATGTGTATATATTTAAAATAATATATACTCGTAGATCGATAAAAAAAATGGACAATCGCTTGCAATTTTAAATACATATTATATATGTATACTAAATATATATTTTTTTTAAAATAAAACTTACTCTTAATTCGAATACACAAAATTAAAAGAAATATATTTATCTTTTTAAACTATTTTAATGGTTTATTTAAAATGAAATATACACCTCTTTTGGCAGAGTATAAAGCTAAATAAAATTTAAGTGGGCACTTGAACTTTTGTTGGAAATTTAGATCTAAGATTAGAATTTAAAAGGGGTATTATTAAAACTAATTGAAAACTATATATAAAATTTCCGTTTCTTTCTTTTTAGGTAAGTGACTTTCAAGACATATTTATGGTATATTAAACATTTGACTATTGGTATGTACAATTGATTAATCAGATAAAAATCCCAAAATGTGATACTTTTCCCACTCTCTTATTTTATAATTAGTTAGTTTTAAAGAAATCCCCACAATTCTTAATTTCTATATATGGAATAGAGGAAAGAATATTTTTACTTAATATCAATTTATTTTCACGAACTTCTCATGTCCCTTTTTCCATGTACAATTTCATTCAGTTTTCTAACATCTCATTGTCATTTATCTTGCTTTCTTCTCTCCCTTAGTTAAGTCGTTTTATCCCAAAAATCAATTGCTTGGCTGCCATTTTACTAATAACCCATATTGTTTATATGGAAAATCACTTAACTTGTGCCAAGAATAGCAAATTCACCCCACATATTCTGCTTCTGTCAGCACTAAGCCAACTTCATTTCTTGGTCAAGTCACTGAAAGCCAATAACCCCAACTTCATTTCGATATTCTGAGACAATCAATCATTTTTTTTTTAGGTTTTTTTTTGGATTTTTTGATTTTTGTTTCTCTGCAGACTCGTTAAATGAACCCCAGAAACTTTTTTACAACTTTATTATGGAGCAATCCTTGTCGCGATTTTGGCGGCCATTGCCGTTGGGTGTTTGGCGCCAAAAAGTCTCCTGCCATAAAACGACTGCAATCGTCTGTTTCCCCTCTTCTTCTTTCGAAGGGGAATCTAACGGACGACTAACTACAAAACACAAATTTGCAATTTTTTCCACTCTGTTGTCGTCGTAGTCGTAGTCCTGGCCACACAGGAAGCTGAGTCTGTAATTTTTTTTCTCTGCTGAATAGTTTTGCAAACATCTAAATAAAATATCCGTCGATGGGGTAGACAACGACGTTCAGACTTTGGCGCCATTTGGGCGCCTGACTTTGCTTCATGTGGCAACCGAAAGGATGCTCCATCAATATTCGGCTTTAGTGAATATCTGAGTGCGCTGCAAACATCTTTTATGTGAAAATCTATCAAGAAAAGCTACTAGCAGAAAGAAAAGTCGTAAAATTTGCCAATTCAGGGATTGTATTTTCCTAGTTCTCAAATAAAAATTTCATAAAGTTGCATTTGGAATATATACAAATATTTTTCATCAATATAAACTATATAATGTCTTGAGTGGAACATTTTTGTAATATACTTAATTCGAGCATTTCAATATTTGTTTCGTACAACAAAAATTTTAAATATTTTTGAAATTTCCTTTTTAACCACATTTTTTCTTTATTGAATTGTTTTATAAATACATAATTTTTATTAGTACAAAATAATTACAGGCAACTTAGATTTTAGAAACGATTTTTACCTTATTTTATTTAATTAAAATTATCTAAATTTAATTCACATTCCATACGTGGTAAAATAAAACTTGGTTTTACTTTAAAATTTTTCTTAGAATTTTTAATATCTCTTAAGAATTTAGAGTTATAAAAATGATCGTCATTTATATACAGTTTTGAATCGGAATTCGTAGCAACCCCAAAACTACATACATCTGCTCTCATACTCTAAACATTGTAATTATAGTACAAGGAAAATTTCACACGCTCCATTTAGTTATTGAATTATTTAACAAAATATCCTATTAAATGGTTCACCCTTATAAACACATTAGATGAGTAGGTATGCGTATGTGTAGGGTATTCCAGTTACCCATTTCACCCTGTCTCCTTTAACTCCCACTTTTTGTTTTTGCTCTTTCTGATTCTGTTATTTGTTTTGTCGTCGCCATCGCCGCCAAATGGGCGTCTCAGTTGACGTCGCAGCGGGCAGCCATTTGGCTGGATTGCCTGCCAAAGGATTTTTGTTTCGTGGCTTTGGAGTATGTCATATTCAGTTCCGCATTTGACGTCGTTGCGCACGCACTCCACAGTAATTCTATCATTTTGTGGCAACATGTTGCTGCCAGAAGATCTCTGGCAACATGCTGCACAGTGAAATTGCTAAAACGTTTAATTGTTGCTGATAACAAAATTCTCGCTTCTATAAAAATTTCTAACTAACGGAACCACTGTGCATACTGTCGCTCTCTCTCTCTCTCTATATATATTTCTATCTCACTCTCTCGGTTCTCTCTCTCTCTCTCTGATACTCACTGATCTTGCTCAATGTTTTGTTGCTGTGGTTAGTTTCATTTCAACTTTGCTCTGGGCAACATCGTCGGTGCGCTGCCCGGCCTTTACGCTGTGTGTGTGCGTGTGTGTCTGTATGCGCTTGTACGAATGTATCTGTATCTGCGAGTTACTACTATGCAGTACGCAAAGTCAAAGTATCTTTGAACGTGATCGCAGTACGTTTTGTTATTATTTATTTAACTGATTACTAAAGTGTGTATATGTTGCCAAGTGTTGCGTGCTAAAGCTTTAAGCAACAAAAAGTAAAAAATAAAGCAACAAAAAAATGAAAAAAAGGTTCATTGAGCATAAATTTTGTGTGTAAAATCTATTAATAAATTCAAAGCTCTGAAACGTGTTTGTGACGTGCAAAAAAAAAGTTAAACAAATAACTAAGCTATTTGAATTCAATATTCATATGCAAAAAACCGGTCAACAAAGGTTCTTAATTCCATTTGACACAGAAAGATAACAAGTCAAAAATTATACTTACTAAGAAAGATAAACTAATGATAAGCGGATAAACAAACATGTTGCGGAAGCTGGAAAACAAAATTTACCTTAATAAATAAAACAACAACAAAGTTCTACAACTCTTCTTTGTTCATTGTTAGGGGTACTCAATCGATTTCAACTTCAACTAAAACGAAATTTAATTACCAAACTCGGTAGAAAATTTTGTCATATCAACTAAAATATCACAACAACAAAGTCCACCTATTAATGTAGAGAGAAATTAAACAACACAAGGAAAAAGTGCAACAATGGCAAAATGGTTTAATGGAGCGTGTCGCAATGAGTTGGGCAAATTGTTCGGTTCAATTTCATACATATCTGATGGTTAAAAAGGGTGCATCTCCAGCAGACATGTTTAGCCAGAGGCTTAGTTTTCAAAGGGGAAATTCTTTCGGAATAAGAAATTAACATTTTTGCAAGGTTTTCATTTTAAAGAAATCTTAAATTGTTTAGTAAAAACCCTTTATACATATATTGAAAGAATATTAATCAGTAGCTTAGATCTCCACTTATATTGGAAATACAACTATTTGGAAAACAGAATTTTATTGAATTATTATGCGACTTAAAATGTGTCAAAACATAATTTGTAAAAATTTAAATTTCAACAAATTGCCCAGTGTAATTATTTCATAGATAGATACAATTTCGGATAGATATAATGAGACATAAGTTTACCTATAAACAAAATTAAATCCTAGACGAAATTGAGAAAAGTATTCTGTATAAAATTATTTTATATATTATCTTTTATACCTAATAAACAAAAATTCATCAATTACAATTAGTGTTAGCTACCTAGAACATTTTAAGTGCCTATAATATCTGAATTTTATTGTCCTATTTCGATAAGATCTACTTACTTTTATGGCCTAGTCAATTGAATTATTGCATTGTCTCATCTGTTGGCCACCCTAACTACCCCTAAGGCACTTCCATGTTAGGATAGGGGAGTTCTGTAGCATACAAAAAAAAACCACCATACACAGTAGCCTACTACACACACACACACACGCGCACACACTCACAAACAAATTGCATAAACCGGGAATGATGTGAGGGTATACCAAAAAAAAAAAAAAATCGACATTGTTCCCATTGTATTTTGTTCATTGTAAAGTTGTATTTTTTTATTATTTCGTTCAGACGGAAAGTTGTTCAATTGCAGTTTTAGTTTTTCAGAGTCTGACAGCTTGAAAAGTCTGTCACAAATGGGTTTTCACTGTTGCCAAAATTTTGACTAAAGGCGTTTGGCATTCTACGAATTCTGTTAAAATAATAAAAAAAAAAGTATGGGGGTTGAGGAGGGGGGGTTAGGTGGTCTTAAAAGTATTTGATTTCACATATTTGCCAGAAATTTATGATATACGAATTGAGTATTGAAGCTACAAAAGAAATTTCAATAAGTCATTTGAATTGTTATTGTGTTTTAACACGAATTATCTAAAAATATATTTATAAACTACAACAGTGATTTTTTCTTTTAGATATTTTTTATTGTATAGTTTTCCTACAAGGTCAAAAGTCAATGCAAACCTGAATTAAACTGTTGCCAAATTTTATAAAATTCATGGTCAATATTATGTATTAGGACATGAAACTAAAAAAAAAATTATATATAACAAAAAAAGCTTGCTGAAATAATGCAATAAAACTTTTTTGTTAGTAAATATCTACTTTAATTTTTATGCCAAGTTTTTCTTATACCTTTCTGCTTAGCTCTGGCTAAAATTTAAAATTGTTTAAATGTAATTTCTTATGCCCAAAGTCAATAAAGGGGAACCTTGGATCAAGATACGCTTTAACAGACATTAATATAAATTTTGCAATTTTGTCTCAGAAGATGAAACAAAATTTTACATTATTTTTCACTTATATAAAAGCACATTGTTTGTTTAATTGTTTTTAACTTTAAAACACAATTCCTAACATGTTTTCCATGTTATTTATTTATTTTCATTGTTTTTGTTAAATTATTTAAGTTACTTTTGGCTTATGCTCAATACCGCAAATCAATCAAAAATCCATTTGCATTGTTGTCCCATTTTGTATTCAGGTTTTCCACTCGAAATTGTTTATTTAGATTCTAGACACAAATGCATTTGCCGTGTTGCCAAATTTCAGAAAGGAAAAGAAACACCTCAATACTTTAATTTGTTTACATTGGTTTTTCGCTAATGGCCAAGGAAAAAAAAGAAGAAAACCCCGCGATATGAGAACCAATGAAATTAGTTTCAATAACTGTGCAGATGGTGCATCGATGGAATCTAATCCCAAACAGAATCACCCTCACATATGGGACAGCTGTACCTTTTCGCGGGGTCTGCATATATGTAATATATATATATATATGGCGGATGTGTCACCCTCCCTCGAGAAAATTCTCAATCGTTTGCTCCCTCACATTTCATTACCGACTAGCGTGCGATCAATTAAAAAGGAAAACACGCAGAAATTCTCTTCACTTTTTTTCTTCTTCTGTTTTTTTGTTCCCAGACTGACTTTTCACCCTCGAAAACAAAATCATACACACGCACACATCCTGTATTTTGGTATTGTCTTTCTGATGCAGGAGGCTTGTAATAAATTCTTATTAGAGTTTTGGCGCCCCAATGCCAGCCTGGAATGTTGAGAGAAACTCCAACAAAGAGATTTATGGGTTTTGAAGTTATAAATAATATATTTGTCTTTAGATTTCTTATTTGAAGTTGTGTATAAGAAAAGTAAGAAAATATGTATTTTAATTGAAAAAAATATTTGTACTTGATGAAGATTGATTTTTTTGTTGCCATTTGTCATGGTGGTGGAAAATTAGTTTATAATTTGTAATTTTTTGCACTCACTTTGATGTTGTTTGTGCAGGAAAGTGTGAAAATGTGCAGAGTTTTCTTTTCACTTCAATTAGCCTTCATATGCCTCACTGACAAAAACTTCATTAACCATTTCCTGTTCAATGTGGACATATATCGAAAACATCTAATTTCAATTTACTTGAGTCTCAACCGTATCACAAATTATAAAGAAAAAAAAAAAGAAAGCAATAATTTTTCAAAATTAACGGAAACATTTCTTTATGTCTTTATGGAAGCTGTCGCCGCTTTTCCGCCAATTAAATCTCAACCTGAGAATAAAACCCTTTACCCTTTTAGCCACTTCAATGTACAACAGGTAGCGCCGCAATAAAATCATCTTAAGCATGCCAGACATGCGTTTTCCCAGGTTTGCTTATGACTCTTGGTTTTTCGGTCCGAGTCCGGGTCATTAGCCTACGGTTAAAGTTGAACAGTAGCAAACGAAAACAGAAATACATAAATTGAATGCGGGTCGCAGAGGAGAGGCAATGGGCCACCATTGAAAAAAAAAAACAACCGAGTTCCATAAAATTTGCCTATTAATTAAGTCTCGGCAACCTCTGAACATTTTCTTTCCCTTTTCTACCGCTTAAAATTGTTGTACTACTATGTAGGTAGGTACATACATACATACATATATACATACATATGTATATACTCTGTATGTATGTTTATGTAGATATCTGTACATATGTTTTAGGTCTGGTAATATCGGTACATATTTACATAGAGCCCAATGCAAAACAACACTCAAACAGCTGCCTGTCCCTAAAAAGATTGTGTACGCCGTGTGGCAGACTGTTTGGCGTCGGCTAAGATCCAACAAAAATGGAAAATATTGTGAGGAAGTTGACTCAAATGCAAACACTTGGCAATGCCATTTTAGGTGACTTCAATGAATGGAAATTGGTCTCAACTTTAATAGTCAGCCAAATTTGAATGCGATGTAACTATTGAGCAAGTTTAAAAAATAAATTGTGTGAAGTGAAGTGCCATAGAGTTCAGTTTGATGTGAAATTCATTTTTTATTAATTACGTATTTTCCTGTAGATGTTTAAGAAGAGTTTCATTAGTATTTGAATGAGTAAATTCACATAAAACATATGTGGTTGAAAATAAATTTAGGTTACTTGTTTTGAAAATAAAACATTTTGTAACTATTTAAAATTACAAAAATAAAATGGTACAAAACCTTAATAACAAATAAATTAAATAAATTATATTCGAAAAAGAAATTCCACAGTTAAATTTAATTTATGTTTTAACAATTTAATATGCTTTACGTAATAAATTCAATGATTAACATAAAATTCAAATAATTTCAATATAAAAAGCTAAATATTTTTTTATTAAATAAATAAATAAAGTTTGCTTAAAGATCGTTTTCATTCAAGAAACCTTTATTTTATATATAAATGTATAATAATATATAAATGTATATATAAATATCAAGGTAACTTAATTAGTTACTCAAACTTACTTGTTAAATTCTACATCTCTCTTTAATTCTTTCTTAAATATTTAACTTTTGGTTAGGTTATTTCATTTTGTAGAAATTTTTATCAGGGTAGAACTAATATAATAATTATATAAAATGCAACCCTTATCATATCTTTGAAGTTAATTACCCGCAATTCAAGGTTACCCTTTCCTTTGTGCACATTGCACCTTTTGCATGTTGCCTAGTAATTGGTGGCTGCACCTTTGGCAACATGTTGCATACGGGCAGCTGCACTACACATGGCAGCCGTCACTTATTTTATTTTCTTTTTTGTGTTTCTTGTCTGACACTCAATAAACAACGATTATCGGCGGCTTTTGTCTACTTTTTTCTTTCTATATCATATAGAAGATTGGTTGCCAGGAGTGGCACCTTTTAAATTGCAGAATGAACTGATGAACTGGTAGCGTAAAAAGAAGTGCATACAATTTTCTTTGGCTTCCAATCATTAATCAGTTGTAACTAATATTGTGGCAGTTTGTCCTTTGTCTTGAAAAACGACAGCTGCTCCTCCTCCTACTTCTCCTGCTCCTCCCATATTAAAGAGAGGTTCAACCCATTTGAGTGCATCGACTTGATGCTGCTCCATTTTAATGCTTCTAGTTTGAATTGTAATTCTTAGAATCAACGAGCTCCAGCAGCTCTCAACTCAACTCTTATCTATGTATGCCCCTTCACCATTTAGTGCTTCGGTTTCTGTGGAAGATGATGATGATAATGATGATGATGATGCTTCCCCTCTCATAGCATTTGTTTCGCTTCAAAAATTTAATTATCATTATGGCATATTATCTGGTTAAGGTACAACTTCTAGTTCTTGGAGTTGAAGCCTAAAGCAGCCTCTTTTGATTAATTTTTAGTAAATTGTTGAAAGTAAAACGATGGGCGTCAACTGATTGCCTTTACAAATTTTTCAAAAGGCCTTTCAATTATCTATTTGATTGAAGCTTAAGTCTGTCTGATACAAAAACCATTAAAGTTGAAATAATTTTATAAGTAGTATGCAGAGGTAGTAGTAGAAGTAGAGAAAATATTTCTTTTGATTTACGGAATCTGTTAAGCTCAACTTGTTAAGTTTCCGCCGATAAATGACCGAACTTGAGGTGAAAAATTAGATACATATAGATAGCATATCAATGGACATCCATCAATATGTCCAGACAATTTTAATCGCATAGAAAGCATCTGCCACTTCACTTTCATTCAGGCAGGCAGACAGAAACACTGAGAGAAATTTGCATATAAACTAAAAACAGAGAGAAGTAACCAAGTATATACCAATAAGAAATCTAATCAATTCAATACTTGGGCAAACAAATCACGTCAGCAAACAATTTATCAACCTCACATCGAGGGACCTGGGTCAGTCTCCTACTCAATGGCAATAGATACAAAAATGTATATATATATATATATATATATATAGGTTTCTATTTGTGTATAATGAATGCAATTGGAAATTTATAAGATTGAATGGGGTAGACGAGGGTTAATTTTTAAGTTTCCCACAAAAACCACAAACATTTTTCTTTTCAAGTGTTAAAAACTTCTTCTTAACTTTATTTGGAAACAGTTTAATTTGCTTCTGAAGCAATTTTTGTGGCATTTAACGCAAATAAATTTGAGATTTTGAAACCTTTTCCAAGAACTTCTAAGTTGTATAACATATCATATAACCTTTATTTCTTAAAACTCATCGATCAATCAGTTAAATAACGCCTTTAAAAAAATGCATTACTAAGATCCATCGGTTCTACCTATCGTTAGACTTCTTCGCCATGCACAGTGGTTTTAAACCAATGCAAAATAAACATAAAGTTTGCCAATGCTTTTGTTGTTTAATTTAGATTTCAAAATTGATGCAAAAAGTTCATTTTCGATAAAATTAGCCCTCGTTGTAGAGTAGTCCATAGTGTTCTTGGTAGTATATGTTGTTCCACTTGAGTTCTTGGTAATTACAAAACTGCCAGACAACTTCTACTTATTACATCTCCCCCACATGGAGGGGGGGCGAGAGTCCATCCACTTGATGGACAACAACAAAAAATTATTTTATATACATACAAAATATACAATGATAATGATGATGACGATGATGATGATGGGTTCAAAATCTTCCAACTCTCATCGGTCTGTCAGTTCAGCAATCACTCGTTGCCGCCGACTATAGTGTGATGTGGTATTGTGTATGTGTGTGCATGTTGCATGCAACATTGCTTTAACATTTCTGTTGATTATGCTGATGAGTTTTTGGGTCTCGTCTCCAGTCTCTTTCAGTTATATCAGCAGCACCCCATCTCAGTCACAGTCACAGCCAACGTGGGTAATAATAATAATGAAAAAGTTGCTTCTACTTCTCTTCCCGCCACTTTGCCACTTTACTACTCCCCCAATCTCTCTATTTCCATCTCTCTCACTCCTTCTGTTTCCATAGTTACCTCTTTCTCTGGTCTCTTTACTTTTTGGTTCCTTTTTTTCCTTATTTTTTTGGACCCTGCTTCTTTTTTTTGGGTAAGTGCTTTGGCTTGGGGTTAGGGGGTCGACTTTGTTTATGTTAGCTTAACATGCATTTGCAATGGCCAAAATCGTAATTATAATAATACTAACAATGAAACAACAGCTGGTGCCTAGGCAAAGGATCAACGTTTTTTTAGGTGCCACAAATGCCATTGTAATAATACCAAGATCAAAGGGAAGAGGAAAAAAGAGGGTTAAAAAAGCTGGCAAAGTGCTTCTAATTAAAGTGACACTTTTAGGTCGTTTACTTTTTAAGCTGTTTGTGTATTAAAATAATGAAAAGAAGTCAAATATTGGCATGAAATTCATATAGTAAAAGAAGTTTTCATATTTTCAGGTGGTTTTAACAGGTTTTCCGGTCTTATTTAGATCAAGATAAGCAGCAAAATGGATTTTGGGAAAAAAAGGAAATTCATTAACTTGTTTTTCATTACAACAATGTTGTTGCTAGAATTTTCATGATCTTTATTTATTCTAAATTTCATTTGTAAACTAAAATTAAAAAATATACAAAGAATTTATATTTTATAGAGTTTTGACATTAAATTATTGATTAGACAATCTTTCAATTCAACTTCTTTAATTGATAAAATAAAATTACTTTACTTTGTTTTTTCAATATGCTATTGAAAAATAATTTTATGGAATCATATTAAAATGTGATAATTGATACATAAATATTCTATGCAAAACTCTTTTCTCCTTTAGGCCAAAAATAGTTAAAGAACTTTGAAATATCTCTTGTTCAATAAGTCAATTGTAACAGAAAGTTTACAGTTTTCAATTTCACACAAAAGTCACTTGATAAATTTTCCATTCAAGTTGAAATTCCCCAATGACAATTAATTAACAAGCTCACATGTTTGAGGGCAACCTCAGTTTAAGTTCAGTATTTAGCAGTTTGAAATGCACTGGCTGTCGTTGCACTCGGTTCTCGGCAATGCGGCAGTTTATAAAATTTATGGCTTATGCAAAAATAAACAAAAGAAATAAACTAAAAAAAAGGGGAAAAAGAAAAACTTCAACAAAGCAACAACTAAATGGGAGATAAAAGATGTTTTATAATGTCATTTTACCGTATTGTGTGACTCACTTGAGGCTAAAGTCAAAGAGTCAGTGGAGTCTGCGGTATCTCAAATGAACCCAATCAGAATCGTGCAAATTGATTTCAAATAAATCATATTTGTCAATAAATTCAATCACCCACTGGCAAAAAGGGAATTAGCAGCCATCAAAATTTTTGACATTTTCCAAATGATATTTGTGCTTTATGTGGGCGTCTAATTGTTAGCAATTTATATTTTTCCTTTTTTCTTTTTTTTTGAATTGCATTGTTTATTGAAATTTATGCAATTCTTTTCCATTGGCATTTTCATCCATATCCATTGTTATGCAAAAATTGAACTTTAACTCGTTTCGCAAGGCAAAAATAAAAATTAAATAAAAAAGAAACTAAAAATCAAGCCAAAAAAAGATATAGTTAAACAAATAAAGTTCAGACGGATTTCCTTTTCCCGGCAAAGCGAATTTTTCTTCATCACCTGCAAAAAGGGTATATTAGTTGCAGCAAATTAATATTCAATGATATATCAATGATATATTTAGATATCATTGATTTAACTGTTTTCATAGAATGTACAGGTCGAATTATGGTACTTTTAGTAGAATATTCTTTGTTTCCTGTATATAAATATGATGATTATTTCCGATTCATTGTTTTTAAAAGTCTTCAAAATCTGACTTTAATATACTCTATTGCCAAATCAGATTTGGATTGACAGTTCAAATTGTTGCATAATTTTTGTTTTAATTCTGAAGCATTCCAAGTACTTTAGTAGAAACGATTAAGCTACGACTTGTTAAAAAAAGCAGTTTTATATTATTTTCAATAATATTAGCATAATCACTTAGCTATTCTTTAAGAGTCACACCCTTTAGGGGTATAAAAAGTTCGATCCAATCCTAGTTAGCCCAGCCCTCGCGATTTTTTTTCTTTTTTGGTTATCGGTAACGCACCTTTGACAACTTTGACAACTTTCGCCCAAAAGGAAAATGCAAAAATGGATGGCGAAGGAGGAAATAGAAAGAGAGAGAAAAAAATAACCCGCTAACGAGCTACAGTTTGAGAGAAATTCTCAAAATCTTATCGCGAAATGTCTCTTGGTCTGTCTATCTGTCTAGGTTTATTTCATTTTTGTGCTTTTATTTTCCTGTGGGCTGAATGTATATTAGGGCTCAAAGTCTAGACAACGAGGCTGCCTTTGACTTATCAATGTTTAAAAATCTGAAAAGGAAATTGCTTTAAATTTCAAAGACAAAGCAAAAGAAAAAAAGAACAAAAAATCAAAATGACAGAGTGTTTTAATGTTTTTAGGAAATGAAATGAATTATTTACGATTAAAGCGTAAATTATTTGTGAGAGATGCTCAAAATATCAAGAGATCAAGTCACAGCCAACATGTGTTCACATCTCGGCTTGGGAACAACTATTTTTATATTTTTCCCCCCCCCTTTTTGCCGCTGATGAGTCAAAGACTTCTCAACAAAACAATTTGTTGACAAAATGCGCAGAATAATGAAAGAAACAGAAACTGAAAACAAGTTGGCAAATTGTGCCAGTCGAAAAACTATCGAAAATATATACAAAATATTCTCAATGTCAGAACTGGTTGAATTCCAGAGAAAAACGTAAAAAACCACAGGCAAAAATGCGCAAAATATATTTTTTTAATGAATTGAAATTGAAGCTGTCAGTTGCATAGCTAAGTAGCTCGAATAAAGTTATATTGGAGGCGGACGGTTTGACAGCCATAGCAAATAGATAGGAGGGGACAAGGTTAAAAACAAATATAATTTTGTTGCATATTTGTTATTTAATAAAAAAAATGTACAAAATTTAAGCCAAACAAGCGGATATAAAAATATAATAAAAATGTTCTTTTCTTGGTTAATCCCCACAACAATTTCGATACACTGGATAAGCTTTTTTCACTAATGACAAATTTCGGGAAATTACTCATTTGAAAATCAAGTTTCTAAAATCTACATAAAACATTTTTTTTCTCCCATTAGACTTAATTTTGCATAATTAACTACTTTATGTGTGTTAATGTGTAAAACTTAAGATATTGCCTTGGAATAAACAGAGCTAAAGAATGAGTTCGATATCAGAGAACAGATAACGATCATTAATATATGCATTTCGGTTAAAAACGGTTTAAAGTGTTTCGACTAAAATTAATATAAACATTATTTCGATGTCTTGAATCTTATTGGTTAACTGGAGATACCGTTATTGTTCGATATTGACAACGAATCAATTTGAAGTACAAATAAGTATATATTATATAAATGTTATTACCACTAATAATTGAATAATTATCTTAAACAAATTATAAAGAAATTTTAAATTAATTATTATAATACAATTTATTGTAGATCTTACAATAATTTGAAATTATTGCTTTTTGTGAAAACGATTTGTTTCAACAGAAATAGAAAACTTGTTGTCAAAATTTAATGAAACATTTTTCTATGATTTCTTTCTGACACTATACCAAAAACAAAATAAGAGAACTCCCCTTTCTCAGAAAATAAAAAGATAGCTCTTCAGTTTCATTTATATTTCTTAGAAAGGTGCATAAGATTAGGTTATCAGAATTAAAAGTACTCCCAACTGATGATAAAGTCTACATTTGATAACAATATCTCTAAAGTAGATCGTTTAGAAACTTAGATCAGTAATCAGCAGATAAAATAAAACTTTTTATATAATATTAAAATACTTTACCAATTTGTTACCTAATAGAATTTACCTTCTTTATAAGGCTTACAAATAGTAGCCATTCAATTAACATGCTGTCTCCTTCAGTAGTCTTTCAATTTGATCGAGAGCTGTTCAATCTTGAATTTCTTGCCTCCGATCAAATAATTATTTAAGGTGTGTTAAATAAAATAATGAACAATAACAAATAAAATATAAACATGACATCACAGAAAATTCATAAAAAAAAGAACACACCGACAGAGACACAGACAAAAGAAACAAACATTTTTCAAACACATCGTTAAATTGTTTTATAGATCGTAATTCAAATTTATAGAATATTTACGTAAAACAACCGAAATAAATGTTGTTACTGACAGCGGCGACGCCTGACAAAAGAAAAAGGTTGCCAAAAAAAGAAAAAGACCAAAAAAAAATAAAAAAAAATAAAATAAGAATATGGTTGCTGCCATCGAAGTTTGTTATCAGGCAACAGTTATCGCTCGTAAAATTAATAAATTTATGCATTTATGCAAAAAAATAAAAGAAAAAAGGAAACCAACGAAAAATGTCTTAAAAGGGCGCGCCAAGCTGGCCAAGATCTGGCCCGAACCGCAAACGAAAACTAAAGCATTTTATATGCCTCCACTCATTTATACGAGGACTGTCGCTTAAATAATTGAAATAGTAAAGAAAAAAATGAAAAAAGGTTATTAAAAGGAAAATGTTTCAAAATTGCTTTAATGTTATGTCCTTTTATTTTTTTTAATACCAAGTCAATTTGTATTATCGTTTTGCTGTAAAGATTCACTAAATTCAAAAAACAATTTATATAATTTGAGTTCCAATAAAATATTGATTTGCTGCCGTAGATCGAAGATTTATTTATAGTTTAAACTCAATGCCTAAAAGTGTATTTTTTTATATTATTAAACATGTCCAAATACTCTTTTTAAACTAACAATCCATTTAGATTCAATTAAGGCTCAAAAATTATAATTTCGTTCATTTTGGTAACTTTTCTGCTCCAATTTCCGCATTTCAATTTGCCTATCCCAAGTCCCCTCCATCTAAATATGGATTAATTTTCCAGATGCCCTCGCATATATAGTTGTAGCTGTATATATATACATATATTTATTATATCTTATAGCGATTTTTATCGAAGTGCATTAATTAGACACGAAACCTGCTGTGCGGCTTGCCACTCTCTGATAATCTGAGTTCAGAAATTTTGGTTTAGCGGGTGGAAAACAATATGAAAACTAGTTTCAGTTCGAGGCTGGTCACTTCCTCACTTGATGACACACTTGACAGCGGGCAACAGAGAACAGGGAAGGGGTAAATTATAAACAATTGAGGCTAATTTAATTTTAGAGTATTGTTGCTTCTCTTCTTCAACATAACAACATTAGCCATGTAACTTGAGAGTAATGTGCATTTCTATAAAGTGTTTAAAGTGAATGGGGAAATGACATTAACATATCTACATATATAATATATGTATATACAGATGTATATACATATGTATTTACAAGTTACATATACGACTAGATGATGGGTGCATATGTACATATGTATATCCGATGTCTATATATAGACTTGATGCATTTTATTAAAAGTTACTTGAGACGACTACGATGACGACGATACAATCTGCAGTTGCAATTCAATTTGAGATGAAAATGTATCTCGACTGTGAGGGTGGACTGTAATAATATTATATGATCAAGGACAGCAATAGAACGCTTTTAAATGAATATAATTAAAAGTTGTGGCTAAAAATTAAGGGTAATATATTACCAATCTTAAGTAAACACTAAAAATGGGTTCTATATATTGTATACTACGTATATCATTCAATCCTAGAGTAAAAAGAGTTAAAGATGAGAATTAAAACTTTCATATTGTACATTCTTCACTAGCTCAACAAGCAGAAATAGTGGCTATTTCTAATAAAGCCATGGCCAACACCTGTTTGAAATAGAATCTTTACAATTCCAAATCTTAAAATTGTTACTTTGTGTAGTTTCTAGTTAATCACTCTATTGCGCAAAAAACTTACATTCCACATTCACTTCAGTCACTTCAAACCAATAATTAAAATTGTTCTTTATTAATGTCGGCAGAGTCCATACAGTGACTGGCATTATAAAGTGTACACACACCATGAACTGCAATCAAAACAATTACAGCCAATTCACGCAGTGCTAAAAAGAAAAAAAAAACAAACACACACTCGCACACACAATTCTCACTACTACCAGTTGTGAAATTATGAAAAGAAAAAAAATTTCAAATGAACGAATGCAATAAAATTGAAACAAACATCGTTCGCATTATGTTGATGACATTAGAAAATTGTTGTTGTTTATTGCATTTCCTAGTTATTGTTGTTGCGCCTGTCAAACTGTTGTCATTTCGCCAAGCGGAGACAGAGACTCAGCAAGTTTAGTTATATGTATATATACATATATATATATATTTTATTTCTTTTCGCAAGAACAAGAAAGTCTCTTTTCAAGTGTCAACGACTGCCAGGCCAAAGAACTAACAAACCAATTGACAGGCCAGAAACTAGCAAATAAGCCAATGGCAACATGGATATGCGATCTCAACATGCCACATGCTTATAGATATGTTTTAAGTGCCCGTTTGTGGCTGTTCAAAGTGTCAAGTAGTTGATATAACTCATAAAATTCACTGACATAAACAGAACTCTTTCAAAAAAAAAACATTAAAAGCAAAATGAAAACCGATTTTACAGTTGTAAAAGCATTGCACTAAATTCAAGTTTTTCAATTGAAAAGTCATGAAATGACTTAAGAGAGTTTTATTTATGATTATAAGTTTACATGTTTATTGTATTATATAAAAGAATCAATTATTACATTCGATTTCACATTGAAATGGGCTAAATTCGATTCAAACAGGAGCGGTTTAAGACAACCAAATCTAAGGCGACTTAACTATTTATCTCGTTTTAGCAAAACAATTTCCAATTAAATGAGAAAGATAAAAATACTTGGATAACTATTTACGTTTATCTTACTACTTACTATTACTTTTATCTTACTATCGCATTCTTTACGACTTTGAATGATAAAATTAACCGCAACTTGCGAAAAACAATGTAATTGTTATTAGACAATTTTTGTGGTTGGAAATAAAAAAAAAAACTATGAAAACTCTGAATGCTAAATAATTGGGTACTTAATTTGTTTTTTATTATCAGCGCTGTAAAAAGATCCAGCTTATAGACTTATTTTGAATTCCTGAAATTTGACTATTAGTCTTACCTAAAAGAGAAACAAACGAAAGTGAACCTACATCTTGTTACCTATAAATTTTATATTCAAAATAGTGTTAAATCAAACATATTAAAAAAAAAATTATGAATTATTTCCGTTTGAGAGTAAAATTGTTTTTTCGAAGAAAAGATTGAACAAAAACTAATATTACTTATTTTTTATTACTTTATACCAACATTTTTTAAGACAACTTTCTTGATCCGCCCTCGATTGTAAGACCCACAACACATTCATCTAATTCACATAAAACTTCGTTTAAGTCTATTGTATGTACATTTATTGGCCACACTTTGGCCGTCTCTCAACATGACATTGAAATCTCGATTGCGACCATTCATTCATTCATTGTATATGTATTTGTGGTCCATTAAGATGAGTTAGGCTCTAGGTGCGATAGTTGGGTTAACTTCACGCTTATTCGGGTTTCTATTCCCCTCTATGTATTTTCCATTTGGAGGCTGTCAATCAACAGAGCGAAATATAGAGAGAAAAAAAAAGTCAGTCATGTGAAATGGTTGCTAATTAGGCGTTAATGAGAAGGTTTAGCCATACTCTTAAAGGGAATTGGGTATATATCGCTTAAGATGGGTATTCAAGTTGAGGTTGACTTTGATGCTAAATGTTGATGTTTGAAGTTGATATTGAGGAGAAGGAGGAGTGGGTTTCATTGCACGACTTCAATTAAAAAATGATTGATGTAACCCAGCAATGAACAATCGGAAAAGAACTTGCTTATTTTTCCCCTTGATTATAAATGATAAACTTCAATTTGTATGCTTTAGCAATTAATCAATGTTTTCCGAGAAAGTGAACTGAAAACAAACCAAGAAGCAAAAATGAAAATCTTTTAAAACGTGCCAAAGTCCACATTAATAAAATTAACTACAAATATAAAAAAAGAAAAAATAAACCAACGAGAAGAAAAACAATGTCTGCCGCCAGTACCAGTAATCGACCACCAACATCGCCAATTTCTGCACCAATTTATGATGGTTATGCCACAATACGAGCTCGAGGCTTAAGTCGATCCCGTTCGATAAGAGCCGCCGAAGTGACGGAAGCTGCTGCAGCAGCAGCCTCATCACCTCAACCCTCGATTGTCCAACCGCAAAGGAAACGGACTACCTCACTGAGGAGTAACTATAGTCAGATTAGCAATGACAGGGAGGAGATCTATGCCAGGGCCAAACCTGTGCGTACACCCACCATAGGAGATTTGGAACCCATATATGCGAGTACTATGTCAAATTCAGTGGGTTTTCGACCACTATCGGATGCCTCCAGTTCATCGGGTGGCGGGAGTATGCCCTGTGACTATCAGAGTGTTAAAAAGAATTCACGTTTCTCCCTGGACTCACTGCAGAGTAGTGCAACACCCAAAACTCCGGATTATAATACTGCGGGCGAGGAAGAACATATATTTTTATATACTGCTCCGGATAGTCCAAAACGTAGGCTGGATAGTGGAATACGGAGCTCTTATGATAGCTCAGATCGTGGTTGTTATTCACCCCTGCCTAAGCTTAATTTTGATATGAATGAGAGAGATTCGACGGCAAGACGACCACCCACATTGCGTCACAATTCTGTGAGTTCAACTGGAAGTCGTCGACCCATGACCCTATCCCTGACTGATGCTCCACGCTCTCCCACTACGGGTTTGCCGCCACCCGCCCCCGTTCGCCGTGAGAGTCTTTATGCCAAGCCAAAGATCTATGCCACACCCACTAGACCGCCAGCGTCAACCACACGCCTTAATCTCTATGAACTGCCCATTGTCACGCAACGTAGCAATAGTGCCGAGCTGCTCGAAAGATCCTACACAAGTCAAAGTCTCGCCACCATCGATCAAGATGAACTTCTAATAGTTCCCACAGCTATGCCCATGCTACCCAATGCGGTGGATCGTCGTTATCACACCTTGGGCCATATGCGGGTTAAGAGCATGGGAGCGGGATTACACAGAAGTCTGGATGTTCCAATGGGTTCCATGATGGATATCACTCAAAATTGGCATAATCGTGCCAATAATAGATCAGCGGGCAATATCTATGCTTCGGCCGAGGCAGCTGTTAGTGATCTAAATCGTATGGCTCCGGAATATATGGATCCATTGGATTTTAAAATTGGCTGTCAAACAACATTAAGAAGTAAACCTCTAATACCCTGGTACGAGTTGGCCATAAGGAGAGACTTCAAACGACAATCATGTCCACCCATGAGTAGTGGTGGAGCTCTGGGTAATGGATTACAATTGGCCACATCGCCACAAGAACTGGATGAAGAGGTAGAGTATATAAAATTCTAAACCGTAATCAAAATAATTGAATAAACCGTCCTAGTAACCCTTGTAATAACTCTAAATAAAGAGAAGTTACTTCAATTACTTTCAATCAATATGCTATGGATACTCAAATAATACTTTCAATAATATTTCATTACTAATAATGTTATTCCACTTAATTAACATTTTTATCTTTATTCTGATAAACTGCGAAACCCGTTTATATTGATTCCACTTGAATTTCCATTTCCCCATTCAAAGAATTTTTATACCCAAGAGTACAATTAAAATTCATAAACCTGGCAGGTAAATTCATTTATTTAACACTCAATTGAACCACTTTAACAATTAATTAATGCCCTTTACCTTCTGTCATTCTCTCCTCTCCATGACATTCCGGGGCAATCAAATCGAACAATCAAATTCACATCAATCAAAATACAAAAAAAACTTCATCATCGTCACCGATGAACTCATGGGTGTTTATAATTGCCAAATATGTAAATTGGTCTACAGAAAAAATAACAAAAAAAGGCGTTGACAAAACATAAAAAATGAAAGAAATATAAATTCAATTAAAAGTAATCAACCTTTTGAACCTTTCGCAAAATTGTTATGAAAAATATGCTTCTGATCTCACCTAGACAGTCACAGTGCTGCTCAAACTGCAATTGCTGCTTGTTCACACGCCATCTGACAATTTCACTTTTCATTTTTGGTGCTGGGGCGGCAGTCAGGGGACGAGGAGAGAAGCATTCAGCCACTCAGGTTACCATCGAGGCTTTTGGCAGCTGTTTGCCGAGGTGCTCATAAATATACATGAAAACCGACTTACAAAAAAAAAAAATAAAGTTGAAGCTAAGCCTAAAAACCGCTTTAAAATAGCGCCAAAATGAAAATGAGCAGAATGTGCAAAAAAAAAATATATCGTCTAGTATATTAAATAAACGACTTTATGATACTCTACAAAATGATGGGCTAAGACATGTAACAAGAAACAAATTTAATAGCCCTCGCAATAACTTTCCTTCTTAAGTAACAAATAATTTTCTATTATTTCAAAATTAAAATATTAAAAATTATTTTAGAAATTTTCCTCCATTCAGTTAGATTACTTTAGATTAAATTCATATCTAAGAAAAGATTAATTAATTAAATAGGCCAGTAGGTGTGGCAAACAGTTGTATTAAAGTTCAAGAGCCCATATATACATAAATCTACTGAGTCTATGTTGATGTATACATATACTATACTCATCCCCTTTACCCTTTGATTGAAGGGTATTAGTAAAATGACGATAAAAAGTGACTAAAGAAAACAAACGTATTTGACAAGCGGCATTAATGGCAACTTTATTTGTTTTGAAAGTTGACATTGATTGGACCCGCAATTGGCGACGTCGTTTGTTGTTGTTTTTGTATTCATGTTGATGTATATACATACATACATACATATATAGGGTATTAGGCGATTGAAACGAAATGTGAGTGAACAATTTTTGCTAAAATCCAAGGTAAAAAAAGATATCTATGAACTTGTTTTCATAGAGAGTTTACTAAAACAGTTTTCATCGGTTTAAAAAGTTGAAAATTTTGTAATCTTAAATTGAAAATCAATTAAATTAGAGTTTTCCTTACCCAAAATCCGAATCTAAAACAAAATTATTTTAAATACATTTTTAAGTCTGTTAATAAGAAAAATTAAAACAATTTCATTTGATTTTATTTTAAGAATTTTTCTATTTTATAGCTTATAAAAAAGTATAGCCAATTGATAAAAGAACTAGTTCCCTAACCTAGTATTTTACAATGAATTTAAATATTTTATATGAATTATTTTTATAAGTTTAGCTACATACATATATCATTTAATAACCTCCAATGTATAAAATTATTTAGTTTATTTATAGCTTGTGATTTTACAAGCAGCTTTTATTCATTACAGAATATTCATATAATAATCACATAAAGGCAACCCTAATCCCAATGTCTGAAACACTTTTATTGTCTCTTTCAATTTCATTATGCTATAAAAAAAGAAGCATTGTCCTCGGTTGGGAATCTATCATGTTGGGACAAAGTAAAACCGAAAATATCTTTCAATTTTTGATTACCTTTGTTGGGACAACATATCAATTGCATGTTCCTGCGAATCAGGTCATCAGATTTGGGCATCAACAGATGTTGTTGTCGTTGCTGTTGTTGCTGTCGTTGCTGTTGCTGCTGTTGCTGCCTTTGTCATTATAACCTGCACACGTTGTGCACACAAGTGGACAAAGCGGACATGGGATTAAAATACAAAGATAGATATATATACACAAAGCACAATGATTGTCAAACTGTATGCGATCAATGGATACGATATGTTGGTACTTAATGGCCAAGACGTTGGCTCATTTATTTAATATGCCAAAGAGTTTTGGCCCAAAGACCAGCAACGGACACGCACCAAGGCTCATGCAAGTTTTATTAAATCAATCAGTGGGCAAAGGCATCTTACTCTAACGGCAAATGGCAGTTGTTGCTGTTGCCGTAGTTGCAGTTGCAGTTGCTGGTGGCTCTGTTGTTGCTGTTAGTTGCTGGCAGGCGGAATGAAGTCAGTTGGATGGTCAAGTGGTTTGTTGATTCTCACATAGCTTTTCCTTATGTGCCTCTTGCCTGCATTGCATTTGTAATGCCAAAGCCGGATGAGGAATGACTGGGTGCATATAAATACATACAAAGGCAAAACAAGACAAGGAAGACAAATGAACATGGGATGACAAGAAATTCATAACAGTAGAAGGAAGACATTTAATCGAATAGTTATCGAATATATATGCCAATAAACTGTCTAGTTTTAAAACCAACAAATTTTCAAAGTTAATATTAATCAAAACAAAATATATTTTCTTCAATGAATTAGAACTAGAAATTAGGTTAAAATTTATTTTTAAAATTTTTAAAAATTTTATATCAATAAACTAGTTCCCTCTTTTTGGAAAAACATTTTATTTTCAATTTATCAAAAAGAAATGTTTTATTTTCTAGATTTAATTTAATAATTTTGATTATTTAAAAAAAATCTAATTTAAATTTTCATATTTAGTAATCAAAATTTAGGGTAAACTGACTTTGGATTTATTTGAGTTGATCAGTTTTTTGAGCCATATATAAAATACATATATAGGCTATATATTATGACTATTAGGTAATTCACTCGAATGTATATTCGACATGGCTCTTAATAACTTAACAGAAACTTTAAGTTCTTTATACACATATCTGATTTAAATTTTTTTTTGTTATAAATGAAGAATTAAAAAAAATAAATGGATATTTATTTGTGCAAAACAAACAATTAATTTAAGATGGAATACAAATGTTAAAAAGAATTGCTCAAAAAATGCAGAGCAGCATAAAAATAGAAAAGAAATCTCTAATGAAATATCTTAATAATTATTGCAATACCTATATATACATTTATGAAATTATTTTACATTATTATATACATATCTATATATAATTATATAAAATAATAATTATTTTTATATACTTTTCTTTTAGACATTTTTCATTTACAATTTTTATATTTGATAAGTTATACAAACGTTTCTGATTCTCTTTAACTGTGAGCCGTTATAGCATACTTTTCAAATACAGACATATATATATACATACATATATATTTTTATACATACATTAAATGACCAACAACTCTATGCCATTCATTAACTTGCTCCAACTCTTATCTGGTTGCTAGTGCAAGGACAGTTCATCAACTCTCTGTTTGCTCTACTTTTGAAAGAGCCAAACAAAATGCAGTATATTTAAGTAGATTTTCTGTCATGCATAATTAATAAATCTTGAGCCTATCGTCACAGTGTTTGAGCTGACAAAATTGCCAACAAATTGCCAACTCTTGAGTTGCAACGGGCCTTAAATAACTCGTTAGTGTTGCATTTTTACAATTTATTTTTTTTTCTTCTATTTTGTTTTTGTTTAATTTTTTTTATCTCTGGCATCGCTTATTAAAACAATTTTAAGTTTGATAAACGAGATGGCGACTGGCGATTGTCGAGAGCAGCTAGTTTGTATCTCATAGATACATATATTTGTAGTAATTGCAATTTGCAATAGATGGTTGACTGACTGTCTGAGTGACCAACTGACTGACCAACTCTTCTCTCGTTCCCCTCTTATACTTTTTAGTTTGTACGTCTCTTTTGGCGGCTTATGTTTGAGTTGTCAATGGCAATACCAAAAACATGACAGCAACACCTGATATTTGTTTAGTTTTTTTTTTTGTATTTTGAACAGTTTTTGAGTAGTTTTTTTTTCAAACTGCAATTTGTAATTCAATTTACAAAATATATTTAATATTTCATGCAGAAGGCAAAGCACGTGCAAGTTTCCTTCGTTGTTATTTATAATTTTGGCAGTCACAGGTGGCCTTAGATAAAACCAGTTTTTCTTTTAGTTCTAAGTATAACCGAAAAAAAGAAAACCAAAAAGTAATAATAAACACCACAATAAAAAACTTGTTTCTGCCTTCGTGATGTTGTTGCTGACGACAACAATGATGACGATGACGATGATAATGATGATGTTGAGGCAGACAAACAAAACCAAAGTAAAAGAGAAGGACAACTTTGTTGTTCCCCAAGGAAATCAGCACCAGTCAAAGTAAACTCAAACAAAAACAGAAAACCAGAATCAAAATAAACAAAGGAGTAGAAATAAAAGAGTATATCAAATACATCTACATATATGTATGTATGTATGTATGTATGTATATATTTACCTCTTTAAAGGCAAAAATGCATTAAAACTGGTTGCAACTTCTTCTTCAATTTGCGGCTTCCGGTCTTGAAATTGAAATCAATAAAAAAAATCTATACAAAAGTGCACTTGAATTGGACATTGATCGCATCATTTTTGGTGAATATGAAAAGGGCAAGTCATTGTGGTGATTGCCAAGAGGCAAGTGGCTGAAAACTTGGTGAAGAGGGGGCGGGGCGAAACAACAAGTGGAATTGAAAACTGGAAAAAAGAAAATGATTGCATTCAAATATCAAATGAGTTTTTACTTACAAATTGATTTCTTAATGATTTTATTTCGAATATTCTCTTTACACTTGTAGATTTCCAATAATAAAAAACAAAATCATCTACAAATTTATCAGCTATAAATAAAATTTAATAGATAGGGAAGATAATGTAATTAAAGAATAGGTACATTAATTATTATTTAATAATTTATAATTATTTCGTACTGTGTACTTTTAACTAATACTTATAAGTGTTTTATATTTTTTAAAATAAAAACTTATAAAGTTTGTTGTTCTCGTTTCCCCATTTATTTTGAAATTATTTCTTTTTTTTTTAAACCAGCTAACGTTTGGTTTAAATTTTTACTTTAACTTTGCCGCTTTGTAATAAACTTTTGGAATGTTTTCTAAGACCATAAACCTCTCGTTTGTAACTTATAAATTAAAATATTAAAAAAGAGATGATATCATTCTTATAATATTTCTGAGTTTTTAGGGTCAAATCTATATCATTGTTAAAAAAATTTAGATTCAGATGTTAAGTCCAACCCAAACTCTCAAACAGTATTACTATCTTATCTGATATAATATCAAAAATATATATCTTAAGTTAAAATATATTTATAATTATTCACATAAGAATGGCCTTTAGAATGGCTTTACTTAATATTGGTCTAAATCTGACTACTGATAATAATAGTTACTACTGATTATTATAGTTAGGTTTCTTTAAAATAATATCATCTGGACACTAAAAGATTTGGAATGTTGTTTTAATATTTTTAATATATTGGAAGTCAAAGAATCCATAAATAACTCAACACCTTTTAATCCAAAAAATAGTTTGGATAATCTTTGGCTATCGTTTAAATACATTTTTCTTAATCTTTTAACTGCAAAATTCTTTGCATGGTTATCCAAACTTCCACTCAACTTAAAGAATTAATCATTAATTCTCCACACATTCCTTTGATCACATTAGCCTACTCAATTATCTGATTAAATCTATTGTACATAAACCAATCTTCTAAGTATTTTTCTAATAATAATTTTCATTATAAAAACCGCAACTAACTTTACAATCACTTTTCTCCTCTTTCTCTTTTGCAGGTAAGTTCCACCAATGGTATTAGCCAGTTACCCACAATCTGTGGGTGGGTAAGCATAAGTCACCATTAGACAACAAAACAAAAATTGCAAATATTATCTGAACAACCATAAAGTTGCAGTTGTGTTAATAATAATGTAGATAGAGGGAAGAAACAAACGAGGGGAGCAGATGAGGGGAGGTGGGTCTCTTGTCCATTCTTAAAATGAATGTCCGCGCACAGGCGCTAAAGATCAAAGACAATCAAGAGAAGTCCACCAGCCGGGACTTCCAGTGCTATGCCAGTCAGTGTATTTGTATTGGTTTCTCTCACTTGGTTTAAGATTTTTTTTTTTTTTTATTTTAATGATGATTTGCCAGTTTTTTCTCTCTGTTGCCTCATGTTTGTGTGTTTTGTTGTGCTTTTCTGTGGACGCCCGCGGCGGCATTGGCCAAGGATCCAACAACCATATTGCCTATGTATCTTTTTCTGTCCAATTCTGGGTTTGGAGTGTATTTTGTTTGGTTCGTAAACAATCGCATCGGATTAGTTTGTTAATCATTTTATTTTATCTGGCAGAAGGCGAAGTCTGAAAAAAATTCGCAAAAGAATTGGATCATAATTAAATTAAGATATAAAATAAAAATTTTTGGAGAAAATCAAGTTAAGGATAAAAGCAAACCGGAAATTGAGTAGTCTAATATGATAATATATTGATCAATATCTGAAATTCATTAAAAAAAAATCATAAGAAATTTTTGACTGTGCCTCTCATAACTGATTGAATTAGTTTTACTTTATTTTAAACTTTTCTTCTTATTTTCATTAACAATACAATACATATAATGTTTTCTTTTGAAAAACCAACTTTGCTAAATTAAAAAAACAGTTAATTTAAATTGATTCTATTTAACTAATTTGTATTAACTTTTGCTAAGTTAATTTGTGGATAATTCAAAATTAGAATAAAAGCCATAGAAAATTCTCACGAGTTTATCCACGCTGAAACCGAATCTTAAATCGGATTGGCTTGATTTCGAAAGCTATTGATTTGCGAAAATATGAGTTTAAAGTTCATCTTCCAAAATATACCAAATCTAGAAATTCTTAATAATTTATTTATAACTTGGCATGATTCTCGTTACATTTTCATAGAGAAAAACATTTATTCATTCGGTTAGTATAACTACTAAGAATAGACTTATGTATACGTTTCAAAATATAATAAAATGTTGAAGTTTTGAGTTTAAATAATAATAACTTTAAATAGAAGGCAGTCCATAGTGACTGACTGAATATAATGACATCTTTAGCGTAAGGGTATTAAAATAAAGAATAACTTTTGAGAAATGCAGTTTCTTCAATCAAAAATTTATGTTTACTTTGGTTAACATAAAGAGTTAAATATTATCTTATCATATTGAAGATTTCTAGAGATTGTTTAAGTAATAATTAGTTTTATTTTATATAATCTTTTTCGTTGACGCATTTTCTTGACGTATCCAATAGTTGATGGAGAGTGAGAGAGAGAGAGAGAGGGGGAAAAAGCAAACACTTCAGTTGCAAGTTGAATTAACAGCAAAATGTCTTGTCAAAAAAGGGAAGCGAAAAGTCAAACACAAAAATAAATGCCAAATAAATGGCAACATTTCCTCTCGTCGCTGCACCCACCCACAACTAAGCCCCACAGCAATCTCCGTCAACATTAGCAACATTGAAAAATTCCCTACAAATGCCGCCCTCTTCTTCTTACACCGTCGAACGGTTTTCTCCTCCATCCAGCGAACATCAAATTGTTGCCCTTCTTTTCTTTTCTTCTTGTTTCCTTCTTCTTTTTTTTTTGCCAAATTGTAGAAGTGTGATCAGCCGGGGGGAGTCTGACTTTTTTTGTTGCCGTTGTTGCTGCTGCTGCTACTGCGTGTTGCTGTTGTTGCACTTCATTTGCACACAGCAAAAAAAAAGGCAGCGAAGCGTAAAACGGTTATGCCTCAGCTGGCAAATAAAGAGAGAACCAAAGAAAGAAATACAAGTGAAAGGAAATGCAAAAAGTGATGGAAAGAGAGCCATATGCTAAATGGAAAAAGAGAACTTTAAATTGAGTGTCAATGAGTGAAAAAACAAAGTTCAAGTTCAACTTCAAATTTAGTTCCCTTCTACTTACTTAAGGCTATGTCTATTACAAAATCTATATATAAGTAAATATAAATAAATACAATATAGTACATATGTATTTATATTATATATGTATAAATTTTTTTTTACTTTAACTAGAACGGTTGCTATCGTGGACTATCAAGTAAACTGATAAGTTTTAGCTACGTATATTATTGATAAGACTGCGCAAAAAGGCCTTCGATTAGCTTTTGGTTTCTTTTAGTACATTTTTTTTTTTTGGGTCGCCATTGGCCAAGAGTTTTGAGATAAATGTGTTTCACTTTTATATGTTGCTGGCGTGCATAAATCATGTTGCAAGTGTCTGCCACTTGACAATTGTTTCGAGACATCGGGCCAACATGTGTTCCGTTGTATGAGCTAACATGTTGTAGGCGTGTGCCCTATGACCTTTTCAAATGATTTATGTGCTCCCGCTATAGCAAACTGCAATGGCAGTAGCAGCAACAACAATTGCAATTTCAACTGCAACTGCAATACTTGACATTTCTGTTACAATTGTCGCCTATTTGCCTGATTTATTATGCATGTTGCTTACTCATGTTTCCTTTCCGTCTTTTCATTTTTTTTTTTTTACATTTTTGTTCCTTACCTAATTTGCATTGAAAATTATTTTTGATGGATAGGCAGCCTTGTGCAGTGAAAGTGGGCATATGGGTGTGGCCGTGACTGTGGCTATATACACATTACAGTCATAACTAATTGTCGAAGCCCGCCGAAGGTCAGCCAAGTTCAACTTGAGATATTTATTTGCCATTTTAACTTTGCGCTTTTCTTATTTTTTGTGTGCCAAAAAAAGTGCACAAAGGTTTTGGATGACTTTGACCTTTATGATTTATAGTATTTGTATATGCATCAACTGATTGATTTTTTTTGTCTAGCAATAAATAAATGTTACTATGTATTTGGAATAACATTTTGCTGGTGACCCCGACGTTATTGATAAAAAAAAACTAAGAACGCGAAATCTCACTAATTTATTTAAATTATTGGTTTCATTTAATCTAATTAGAGTAATTATCTAGCTTATTTGGGGTAAGAAAACTTTAGGCTTCTTACATCTTAAGTCAATATTTATGGAATATAAGTATTTCAAAATAATTTAATGACCGTAAGCCTATTATTAAAATATTTTTTTTTAATTTTCGCCTTAGAACATAAATTTTGAATACTTGTCATTCCTTGTTGTATGCCCCAAGAAAAGGAATATATGATATTAATTTTATCGAAATTATGTCATACGCTGTATTTCTTAAAAACCTGCTCTAAATATATAAAATTTTGTCATTCTGGATCAAGAACCTCAAATTTATATAAACTTCGAAACTAAAAATTATCTCCAAATCATCTATATCTATATACATATATACATTTTTTTTATAGATATTTATATTGTAGTTATACATTTTGAAGTCCCAAGTAATATTGGGTATAGGAAAACCAATTTCTAGACTTATTTTCTGTAATTTTCACTGAAGTGATTAGCAATTTCAACAAATACTATAAAAAAATTTTTTTTTCTTTATAACTGCCATTTGAAAATAGGAAAATTGACTATAAAATGAAGCCAACACTTTTGGAAATCTGAAAAATTAACAAGTTGAATGTTTTCAGAAAAATTTTAAATAAAATTCCCCCAAAAAGAAATCTGAGAGCTGACAGATTTTGACACGAATGATTTTTAACTTAAAAAAAATATATATTTTATATATATTTTAAAACCAGTGAAATTTGTTTACCAGAATACATCAATTTTAGGTAAAATGTGACGACAAAAAATATAAATCTTCTTAACACTTACTAACTATAATGACAAGAAAACTTTGTTCACTTTTAGTGAAAACTTCTGAAACTTTTGCAACCTTTAAGTCCTTGAGCTACTTAAAATTTTTGTCATCCTTTATTTTTTACTCATATTTCGCTTTTCATGTGCTTATCAAATTAGGCAACATGTGAAGAATTTTAACTACATTTATCAGACTAATTAAATTATAAGTTGGCAAACGCGTGATCACAACAAGTGAACCCCCCAACTCCACAGTCGCATTACAATCAACACGTATGGAATTAAAAAACCACGTAGCTAACAACAAACACACATCCCTTTCAAAGATGCCACAAAACCCTTTTTCATGCAACTTTTCTCACATCAGCATCATTTCATTTGAGTGCCAACTCACGTAATCTGCTCCACATAAAAATTGATTACGAATGCGTATGAAAGGAGAGTAACTGGAGACAGATTTATATAAAAGGGGGATAAAAAAGAGGAGTAGCATAACGTGACAAATAGATAAGCCAAATAAAAAAAAAAAAAAAAAAAGAGAAATTATACTCTGGGACTAACCCCAAATGGTAACCCCTTGGAACAATTAAATTGAATTATCAAGCCACGTTTATGGTCAGAACAACTTGGCAAATTGCGATACCAACAAATCGCCAATCAACTTTTGTGGGGCACTTAAAATTAACAGCAACAACAACAACAACCTGAACACAACTTGGTCTTGGCAATTAAAGTAACCCCCTCCTCCTCCATTCACCCTCTCTCTACATCTGTCGATTCCGACTGGCCTTGAACTTTGCTTTGCAACAAATAAAACATAACTTGAATTAAAAAAAAAAATAAAACAAAAAGAAAAAGGCAAACATATAAATAATTAATTTGGCCGTTGACTGATTTTTCATTTAATAAGTTTCAGAATAAAATTTACATAAACGGCACGCAGATTAAATTGTGAAACGTGTTAGATGTTTATCAATAAATAGGCACGTCGGAAGCCAAGTGACTACCAGTAATTGTTCTATTGCCCAGCATTATTTGTTAAGCAACTAATAATAGAGAAGCTTAATTAATATTTTCCCAATGATGTCATTGCAATTTAAATCAAGCAATACTTAGAACAGAAATGAAACCAGAAATATTAGATTAAATTATTTTTAAAAATTAATACGCTCATTAAGTATTCAAAGATTTTATAAATGCTGGATTAAATCTATCTCAACTTTTTTTCTTAATATTTTATTGATTTGATATTAACAGATTTAAGTTTTTCAACTTATTTTCAGAGCTCTGAAGCTTTTGTTTGAAATTTTTGCCGTTTTTATTTCCATTTTTTCACTTTTTTTAAATGTTAATTTTTTACAAATAATTCTGAACAATATCTGAAAAAATTTAATTATATCTTTTGTTATTATTATTACATATTTTTCACATAAATTTATAATTTTCTAATCAAAACTTTAATTGGTTTGAGGGCACTTTTCACATTGAAACTCGACTATGCCCTTTGTTTTTCAAAGAATACCAAAACATCGGGGTCACCAAAAATAAGTTTTATGCAAAGATGTGTAAATTATATTTTATAGATTTCCACTGCTCTTTATTTCTTAAATTAAATTTATTTTTATATTGCAACATAGTATTAACACGTCGGGGTCACCATTAATGAAACTTTAAAGTTCCTCAGAACTAATTGAAGATGATTAATACAGACTCCGTCCATCAATTCAGTAAATCAACTTCTTCACTCACTTTCAACTCAAGAGTTGCTCTATTAGTCTCTCTCTTTCTCTCTCTCTCTCTGTCTCTCTGTTGTACCTCCCAATTGAAGTGACTTCATGGCTTCCGCTTAGAATGCTTTCAATCTCTTTATGTACATATATATCTGAACTCAGAAATTGCAATTACAACTTCCGTGCTGAGTCACATCTTTAACCCCCCCTCCCTCTAATGACGCTCATTAGCTTGATGTAGTTAGTTTCATCTTTTCTTTTTTTTTACTTTTTATTTCTTTTATTATTGTTGGACAGCAAATTCCCGACAATGCGTCGGTCACGTTGCATCATAAAAAATAATTCCAAAGTGAACGAAAAGGTTTTAGCTTCTCTAATGCTTGTTTATAGAACAGGTGAAGTTGTTGACTCTGAATCATGAAAGAGATATACATATACATATATAGAGAGGGAGGGAGACAGATAGAATGGGTAAATGCAATGGATTGCATACTAAACAGAGGCCGTAGCAGGTTCTTAAAATGCCAAACACGCTTCCACCACTCAATTGGTGATGATAAATTATCCTTTCTACTCTCTCAATCGTTGTCTCTGTTTCATGCTTTTGTATTTATTTCTTTTACAGGCCCATGTGGTGACGGCGTTTGAGCAATCGCTTACCAACATGACCAATCGGTTGCATCAATTGACAGCCACCGCAGAGCGCAAAGATGGCGAACTCACGGACATGAGGCAGACGATTGAATTGCTACGTAAACAATCCATTCAAGCGGGTCTAACCACAGCGCACATGCAGAGCATGGGTGTCCAGACTCAGGCAAACCAATCGATTCAAAATCCCAATGACCAGAAGCCACCCCAAGGACCAGCCTGTCGAACAACGGCAAATGGTAATGGCAATATGGGAACATTGGCCATGCAGCGACAACATAGCACCGATTCCATGTGCTCCCTGAACTCCATTAGTTCGGGTTGCTCGACTGCTCTTGATAAGAACAAGGCAAACAAGAAGAAGGGTTGGCTAAGGAGCAGTTTTACCAAGGCCTTCTCACGTAATGCCAAAATATCAAAGACAAGTCGACATGTGGGACATCCACATACCCATACCCATAATCATGATCATAAAACAGCTTCGTCGGCTTCTCTGCCAGTTTCTTCCCTTCTACACAATGGACACAATGGTGAGCCTTTGGGTCTGGCTGCTTTGGCAACTCAACCACCGCCACCTTTACCCGGAAGCAAGCAGAGTAGTCCTGCTAAGACCTTAACCCTAATAGATAATGCCAAACCCATAGATGCCATCGATCCGGAGGATCTGCAAGTTGTGGATGATCTTAAGAAACAGCTGCGTGAAAAGGACTTGGTCCTCACCGACATAAGGCTAGAGGCATTGAGTTCCGCCTCCCAACTGGAGAGTCTCAAGGAGATGATGAATAAAATGCGTGCTGAAATGATGTCCCTCAAGCAGAACAATGAACGTCTCCAGAAGCTGGTGACAACACGTTCATTGGCAGGCTCTGAGGCTAGCCTGGGGCAGGCGATAAGTCCGAATGGTTCGGTAACAGGAAGTTCGGAAGTGTCGCGACGTTATTCTCTAGCCGATAGCAATTCCCGACCACCGATGGAATTGCCGCCACGTTTGAGTGAAGAGTTGGAAGAGGAATGCATGCCACCGGCTCCAGCACCTGAGCCACCACCGCCTCCAGCTCCGGCACCCTCCTCTGGAGTGGCTCCTTTGAGTCCCAGCACTCACATAGATTTGACTCCACCGCCACCGGCTCTGGAGACGGCACCACTTAGCAGTCCGGTGCACATGCCCACCGCAGCAGAGGAACTGCCCGATATCTGTGATGGCAAGAAGATAGCCATTGCCTGTTATCTGGGCCAACCGGAATCCTTTGCCAAATACTGTGAAGAATTGCTCGAGCTTGATGGGTTCTATGCCAATGGTTCAATTATAGCCAGTCACGAGGCTGAGACCCAATCCCAAAATGAACGCAAAGTCAACTTTACAGCGGCCACCACAAATGAGTTTGTAATTGCCTGTACCTATATATCGGGAAAGACAACTTGGCAGAATCTGGACTATATAGTGCGTAAGACATTCAAGGATTATGTGGCACGCATTGATCCGGGTACGAATCTGGGTCTCAATACCGACTCCATTACATCCTATCATCTGGGAGAGGCCAAACGGGGACCCGAAATGGGTTTCCCCGAATTGCTGCCATGTGGCTACATTGTTGGCAATGTGCGCACCCTGTATATATGCCTACAGGGTGTCGGTAGTCTGGCCTTTGATAGTCTAATACCACGTAGTATTGTCCATCGCTATATAAGTCTGTTGAATGAACATCGTCGCTTGATTTTATGCGGGCCTTCGGGCACGGGCAAATCCTATTTGGCCAGACGACTTGCAGAGTTTCTGGTGGCACGCGCTGGACGCGGTAATCCCTCAGAGGCTATAGCCACGTTCAAGTAAGTTAAGAGTAAGAAAGGTTAATGGAAAAAGTAACTAATTTTTTTCCAATTTGCAGTGTGGATCACAAATCCTCCAAGGATCTGCGTCAATATCTCGGACATATTGCCGAACAGGCAGCCATTGCCAATGGCGCCTCTGAGTTGCCTACTGTGATCATATTGGATAATTTGCATCATGCCTCCGCCTTGGGTGATGTCTTCTCATGTCTGCTAAGTGCTGGCCCAGCCAATAAATTGCCATGTATAATTGGTACCATGTCCCAGGCCACCTGCAATACCACCAATCTTCAGTTGCATCATAATTTCCGTTGGGTAAATTAACAAAAAAAGATTAAATCAAGAATTCCTAATAACTTCATGTTTATTTCTTGTGCAGGTTCTGACAGCCAATCACATGGAACCAGTGAAGGGTTTCCTGGGACGTTTCTTGCGTCGACGCCTCTTTCAATTGGAATTGCAGACACAGCATCCGCAACCCGAATTGGCCTCTGTCTTGGCCTGGCTACCCTCAGTGTGGCAACATATTAATCGTTTCTTGGAAGTGCACAGCTCAAGTGATGTTACCATAGGACCACGTCTGTTCCTCTCCTGTCCATTGGATTTGAAAGACTCTCAGGTCTGGTTCACCGATATTTGGAACTATCATTTGTCACCCTATCTAGTGGAGGCAGTGCGTGAGGGTGTCCAATTATATGGCCGTAGAGGTGGAGCATGGAATGATCCATCTGCCTTTATACGTAATTCATATCCCTGGGCTTTTGGTCCGGACTCTGTGCCACCATTGAGGCAAATCAATGCCGAGGATGTGGGTCTAGAGGGTGTGGCCTTAAGCAATGGCGAACAACAGGATCCTTTGGTAAGTTCTTCAAGATAAAACTAAAATTGGATATTTTAATTAAATAATTAATACTTTCATTATAGCTCAATATGTTAATGCGTCTGCAGGAGGCAGCAAACTATTCGGAAACCCAGGATCAAGAATCGGACTGTGCCAGCTTGGATTCAAATGTCACTCCAGATAGTTCGGCGGGTGCTGAATAAATGAAATAAAAATAGATATAAAATAAATAACTAAACAACTTCATACATGCCAAATTTTATGGGGCGTTTTGCCAATTTGCTTATGTATAACACATCCTAACCTAACCTCACATGAACATGAAATTTCTTGCACTACTTTCGAGTGACTGAATGAAAAGCAGTTCCAAGAGATATTCATTCCTTAACATTCACATTGCACTTTTTAGCGGCACTTGTTAAAAATGCAAATTCTTCAACCTTTCCACACACCAAATATTTCCTCATACATACACATATAAAAGGCATTTTGGCTAACCGCTCTTATCCCCCTCCCCACAACAACAGAGAGAAAATATAGAAAGAAACGTAAACTAACATTAAATGTTAATGAAACTTTTTTGTGTATATAGAAAAACCAGAATAACCAAAATTTACCCTTTTTCCCTTTAAATTAAGGCAACCAAATTATGACTTTTTATACCCCTTATCACCCAGATGGTACATACATACATAATTAACATTATACATAAAGATATACATATGTATATGAAAAAAGATGGAAATACTACCTAAAGAATACTGTAAACGTAGCTATAAGAAATTTTGCTACTACCAATTTACAAGAGGATGTACATTTTGAAAAGAAAAAGGAAAAAGCTTTCACTTTAGTTTAATTATTTGCATAAATTTTAACATTAAATATTGTTACAAACATATTACAAATTATTATTATTATTATTATATAAATATATATAAATGTATTTAAACAATTTATTATGCCATACAGCGCTTACAACAAAATAAATACGTAAAATCAATACCCCGAGCAAATGAAACAATGCAAAAGAATCTAAAAAAATAAAAAAAATACATCTAAATAGTAAAATTATCCAAAAGCACAACCCAAAACAAATTTGACTTATCCTATTTAGTGATGAAAACTGCAATAAGAAATACTAACTAACGGTAAAACTAAATCCATATTCATACAATATATTGAAATATAATACAAAATACAATACATTTATGTGTCTCGTGTCTAATTTGAATGTGTACATTTATGAGATATGAAAATCAAATCAAAATAAAATATTATAAAACTAACAAAAATGTGATTTCAATTTTTGATAGCGCTAAACCAATGAATTTTAATAGTATTTGCTTTAAAGACTAGAGTTTCAAAAGTTATTTTGGAAAAACGAATGAAATTTGTTCTTTATTCGGCTAAGATAATAGAAATATGTAATAACTACATGATTAGATCGTTAGTTGTTTAATATTCTAAATCAGAAGTTAATTAATTTTCCAGTTAGATGTTAGTAAAACAATATCATAGAATATTATTTCTAATAAACACTATTTGACGAGAAACAGCGTAAATCAGAGTTTATTTACGCTGCTTAAACATATTCAGCCCTTACAAACTAGTTTAAAAAGTGCGCCAATTGTAAATACCTAGAGATGCAATACTTATTTGTTATCGATAAATTTTAGGGTGACCACTCAAACGAACTAAATGGACGTAGGTATTTTTCACCTTGCAGCATACGGTCTCACTCATTAATTCTCAGCGAGTCTAAGTATGTACAAGTAGTTTATAATTTTGGTGAATTTTCCTTGAATTGTAAGAAACCAGCACAAAAATATGGATAAAATAACAAATAGAAACCGCCATTGGAAAACAACAAAGCAAAAGTGGTTCCATAATGCAACTGATGGCTGAAATTTTCACTCACTAGTCCACTCCCGGTTACACAACAGCTGCTTAGTTTGGTGCGGGAATGGTGGGGCTAGAAGAGTGCTTCGTTCTGCGGCTTTGCAATGAAAAATTCAATTATCCAAACAAAATAAGACTAACTTAAATTAAGTCTAGAGAAGGGCCTCCACGTCAAGAGGAATTTTATTTCAAGAAGTGGCTAATAAAAAAAATGGATTGGCGAATCACGTAGTCAAATGGTTACATAACCTCTGCTTGACCTAATGCGTCACAATTGCCAAATAGCAATTAATCGAACATATTTACTACTTTTTCTTTTAGATTTTCTTACCAAATGGCTCTCAGACTAATCAACAACGCCGTGCGCCGCCAGCTGGCCGCCCAGTTGCCTCGCAGTGCCCAGCTTGGCAGCATTGCCTCTGTCCACACTCTGGACAAGATTGGCAAACGTGAAATTGTTGGCTTCGGCTGGAATGGTACTGCCTGCTATGCCGATCGTGTGGACTATCCTTTGCCCGCTGTCCGTTTCCGTGAGCCAAACAATGAGATCAATGCTCTGCGCACCAAGGAGCAGGGTGATTGGAAAAAGTTGAGCCCACAGGAGATTAAAGCCCTGTACCGTGCCAGCTTCTGTCAGACCATTGCCGAGGTCCAAGCCGGCACTGGTGAATGGAAGATGCACTTGGGCATTGCCCTGATCTTCACAGCTGCCGCCATTTGGATTGCCGTGCTGATGAACTTGTTTGGTTTGTGAATTGTAAAACATTTTTGAAATATTATTTGATTTTTGTGTCTCTTTTTAGTTTACGATGAACTCCCCGTTACCTTCGATGAGGAACACCAGAAGGCCCAGTTGAAGCGTATCATCGATCTGGAAATCAATCCAGTAACCGGTTTCACCTCAAAATGGGATTACGAGAACAAGAAATGGAAGAACTAAGGAGCCTGTATCCAATTCCAAACAAAAATAATGCCCATATTGTGTGTGACAGTAATTAAGCAGAAAGTGTGCAGAAGTCTAAGTTTAGTTCAAATTAAAGTTAAGGCCGATGCCTGACTAAACTAAAACGATATTCATTACAAGGCATTTGTTATGGCTAACTAGAGAAGATTAGGTTCAGATAAATACCATCATTTCTTAATTCTTTTATGGAGAAAAATAGTTTCAGCATACCCGGACCACAGCAGCTGTCTTCGATACGGGGACTACAATTACAACCAATTACATGGTACCTTTAAAATGGGATTGAATCATGAGTGCTCTTGTCTTCAAATCCCAGACTTGGTCCTAAATAACACTCTTAATTTTTTTACTATTGCAAAAAGAATACATTAACTTTGGCCTGCCACATTCTTCTTGATTCAACTTGTATTAAATTAATTTGTTTAGCTAATGATAAATAATTGGATTCACTGAGAAGTGAGGTTACTTTAATTTGGATGAGCGCATTTGGCATTGCACTGCCGTAACTTGATTCCGGAAAGAAACTAAAAAAACTGTGAAAAGGGAAATTCTCTTTGAAAGTTAGTTAAATTTTGCTAAGATGTAATTTATAGAATTTCGCTTATGTTTTAGAAAGTGAGGAAATGTTAATTGGCAGCAAATCTCTCTACGATTACTGTATCCATTGATCTTTAATCCACTGTTTAAATAGCAAATATTCTAGTAATGTTTATTTGTAAACCAGTTTAAACAGTTTAGCAATTATATGGTATAAATTTGAAATACATAGTACGTGCAATATAGAATAGTGACTGAAGGGTACTATACATTTTTATATTAATATTTTTGCCAATTTTCAAAGGACTTAAATGTATTACACATTTATTATTTCTACTTTTAAGCCACAGTTAACTATCGTCGTTTTCCAGATCCATTTCCGTATATGTGTTGAAGTCCTTTCACTATCTAGTAACCTATGTGTCTGGGATTGTTATTTAAAAGATTAGCCTAATGTTCCAAAACTCTTTACCAAGGAAGCAACTCACTGTTTATACCAGTCATATCTCTCATAAGGCGGTCTATGCAAATTGTGTGGTCTTAAATGACGTGGTCGATCATTGGGTTCGTGATTGCGATTGGGATTTTGCCCTAAAACGGCGGTTAAATAGATGAATAGTAGTACATTTATAAGCTTAAGATTTAAGAGTCGTAGATTTAGATGATTTTCTTGTCAATTTCCAAGACCTACCTCTGCGAGTACAGCCATAACTAGATAGAATGGTAACTATTAGCGGTCGATTAAATTTTGTATACAAATTTCTTAATTATTCACACTAAACGTGTAAGACTATACACAATTATTGGCAGAAAATTCTTATTTATTTTCAATAATAAACGTAAATCATTTCAATTTCCATAGCATTTGAAAACAAAATTTTCTTCGATTTATATTAGCCTATTATTAAGCCAGAGTCGTCGTGACAAGGCATAATTTTCTCATTTTTCAAATAGATATAGAAATGTTGTGCAACAAGTAGATGGAAATGAATAAAGCTTTAAACTAAATACCTTAATATATTTTTCATGGAAGTTGAAATGGAATAATTATTTGTAGACTTCCTTATGCATCTTTATTGTTTTTTGAATTTATTAAGTCAATTTTTTCCAAAGTGCAACAGTTGCATTTCCTATCTCATCAGTCGACCTTGTGATTCTTACTAACATTATTCCGATGCTTTCCATGATGGGCTCTCACACGTGCATTCCAATTCCTCCAACGTGGTTCGTGTTCAATATTATGAAAACCATCATGAGTTGCTACATGTCGAGACTCACTCCGCCTTCTTTTCGCGGAGACTTCTGTGAGTTAGTGAAAAGATAGTTTCCCCATATTATTTCGATCCCATACCTTACCGCCGCTAAGAAAGCTAAGTGCATTGTGTCTGTCCAATGACTAAATATAGCTTTGGTCAAGCTTCTGTCGTCATACTTAGTTCGATTTAATTATATTTTCAACGCCCAAATAATGAATCAAATTTACAATAAAACAGGGTGTCACATTATATTTTTGATTTCTTCGGTCTGGTTAAGGCATCATTCCAGTGTGCCAATATTTTTCTTTCTTTATATTATGGAAACCAATGTGTGCCTTGACATGTCTGGGTCCGGGAACATGAGATTTTGATTTAACAAATGGATCATCAGCATTATTATCATAATGCATATAGGTCATCAGATCCATAATATCCGTTGTTGTTGACACTGTACTGGTGGTTGAGGTCAATGAATTCTCTACTTTGGTTGTGGGAACTATGATCTTATCGATTTCTTCCAATATTTTTTCATCTGCTTTCACTTCTTTTGATTTGGTGGTGTTGGAGAAATTGGAAGTCTCCACCTTAGCGGGTTGTTCTGTTGGCGACTTTTGCTCTTAGGTGACTTGGGGATCAGGACCTGCAGTTGTTTCCTTTGTAACAGAAGGTGTCCCGTCTTGAGCTTTTATAGTTCCAAAATAAGCAATTAAAAACACCAAAACAATAAGCTGTTGGAATAGATAAAAATTATTAGGGATTACCCTGTTTGTTAAATATTATTAATTTGGATTTCAAATAACTAAAAAAAATGAAAAAGGTTCAGATAAAAAGAAAATGGGTGCTTGAAAGGACTTACACTTAAAGTAGGCTTTATCCTTCAAGATTTTCAAAAAGTTTAGTTTAAATTATAATTTCCGTAGTATTAAATGACATAAAAAATAGAATTTTAGGAATACAATTTTAACTGCTTACAATGCGAAAATCTATTTAATTTATATATTTATTAATTGCTCCAATTTTAATTTTTATAATACTTAATTTTAATTACGTTTTCTGCTTTAATTAGAATAACTCTTTTTAAAAATACAGTAGTTTTCTGATCATTTTAAAATTCTTTTTTCTTTTTGCGATTATATATTCTATTAAATTTACGATGATATTTATGATGAGATAAATCAAGTTAATTTGAATTTCATATTTTGCTATTATAATAATAAAACCATTTAGGTTTACAAAATATAAAATATAACTTTAACAATAAAACAGGTGTAACCTTAGTGTGAATCTTTCAAAGATATATACGTCTTGGTTGTTTTAACTGATAATTGGTAAGAATATACTATAACTTCAATAAGTTCACCTTTAATTAATATATTGACTTACCCTTTTGAGTCTGTCCATAACTAAAATTTTCCTCTAAAATGTGACGATGTCTGGGCAATGCCACTTATATATATAACATAATTTCACTGTGCTTCATTCTTCGTTTGGAACTTTTTGAATTATATTTATAGAGCTTGCAAATTTCATTAGCAGGTTTTATAACCTTTTCTTTTTCATTCTTTTTTATTTTTAATATGTATGTTCTTTATATTGTTACGCATCAAATATCAATGCAAAAAGGGAAATTCCTGAAACTACACCTGATTAAGATGCCTTCTGGTCGGGTTTCTACGTTGCTTTTGCTGTTTAGATTATTAAGAAAATAATCTGTAATTGTCGGTTTGCCGATTTCCATAATTTGTGGGCGAGATGCGGCTATAAAAGCCGGCTGTCAGTCGGTTAATTGGCACAAACAGCAACAGTTGGTGAACGTTTTAAGATGTACATTAAGCTTTTAATATTCAGCCAGGTGAGTTGGCATTAACTGAATAGAATTGAGCATGAAAATGTATAATTATGATGTTCTCTTTAGCTATTGGCCCTGAGCATGGCTCAGGCGAAGGATTTAGGTGCTGATGTTTCGACCTACAGTGATGAAGAAACCTTGGATGATGTTCATCTGCCAGAGAAACTCTATAAACATAAGACAGAGCCACAGACAACCACAATACAACCGGAAATAGTTCCAGATAATGGTGCCACAGCTCAGCCAGATGATGGTTTGCAGCAATTGGGCGATGGTCTTCTTCAAAATAATGATGGTTTGGCTTTTCCAATAACAACAACCACTACCACTGAGGTCCCCGAAACCACAACAACCACAACAACAACGACAACAACCACACCGAAACCACCTAAACATAAACCAAAGCCACATGGTTATGCCCATGGTGGACATCAATCCTTTCCCTATCCTTATCCCCATCCTGGTTTGGTATTTAGACCACCAACAGGTCCCATACCGGAATCGGTGGATCCACAAACAGAAAAAGATGCTGCCTCTCCCAGCTCTTCACTGTCACCTGGCTATCCCTTGTATCCAAGCTTCAGATCACCTTATTCACCATATCCTCCCAATTCGATTTATCCTACACCAAATTTCTCTGGCTTTGGACCTGGTCCTGGATTTTTACCTAATTATCATCATCATCATTATCATCATAGCCACGATGATGAGGATGATAAGAAGCCAGAAGAGGGCAAAGAAGATGATAAGAGATCATCTGAAGAAGAGCAAGAAGATGTGCCACTTAAACCTCCAGGTTTTGGTTATCCACCTGTCTATGTGATACCAAGACCTCGCCCAGTTCCTCAAATAATAGGCGGCTATCCCAGTTTTGGACGTGGTGGTTATGGTTCACCCTACGGCAATGGCCGCTACTAAAAAGAAATGAATTTGTTTAGTTAAAGTTTAAAAAAAAAAATAAGTCATTGATTGTAATCTATAACAAAAAATAAATGTAAATATAAAAGGAAATCAATTTATATATATATTTATATATATGTATTTATGCATGTTTACCAGTCTCTCTGGCTTTGGCTTTTTCCCCATTCCGATAACCCCGTGGCTTAAACTCCTCTCACCTTGTCAGAGATTTCCCGTCAAACGGGTTACAATTGATTGTAGGAGATGATTTAACTGCAATCACATTGCACATTATTTAGTCATTCTATTAGAAATCGTTGTATGATCAAGACGTTATATAGAAAATGTTGCTCCAATTATTTTGTATAGTTTGTGCATTAACTTGGCTGAATGTAAGTATTAATTATTAAATCATTTATGTCTATATAATATATGTATAATCTTTATTACAGCTTGGTCATGCTATGCCAGAACCAAAGGTAAGCTTAAATATTTAAAAGTGTTTAAAAAGCATTTTCTAATATAGTTTTATTTATCTATTTCCCAGCAACGAATTGCTAGAGATACTAAAAATATACCCACAAGTATGTTCAAACCCATTGGACAGACTAAGAAAGTCGAACAAAATGAAACCTTTGCGCCCCAAGATGAATATGGTGAAACCTTTCAACAGGTATAATCCAAATAAACTATATATAGTAAGTTTCTAGTATATAATATATATATATTATTATGCAGAGTTCAACTGGAGAGACCCATGCCGTTTTGGCTGATGTATCTGATGAGTCTTCTCCTAATTATCCAGTACGAAATTTTGGAGAGGTAGGTCAGTAAGATTATATAATTTCCAAATAACCTTAAAGTTTTTTTTTATTTCCAGCCGATTTATAATAATCCATCTACTGGTTTTCGCAATTATCCAATTAACTATCCAATAGATCAACGGAGATCAGATATTTCTAGATCTGGTTTTTCAACTAGTCGGGGTATTTTAAATAACTTTCCTAATGACAACTTTTCCAATGACAATTTTCCCAATAACAACTTTCCCAATAACAACTTTCCCAACTATCCGAGTGGAAGCAGAGGTTTTCCCCAGCCTTCTTTTATAAATTCCGGACCAAGTTTGTCAAGAAGTGGCAATAATTTTATTACATCGGGTCCCATTAATAGTGGATCGGTATGTAAAAATATATTCAATTTTCCATATAACTTTTATATTTAACCAAGTTTTAAATTTCAGATGCCTCTTATGTCGAATCATTTAGGTTTTAGTAGAGGCCCCGGTCCTGATGGTGGCTCCTCAAATAATTTCTATCGTTCGGAGTCCTATAGCTTTAATTCGGATGGCTCTGGTCCACCACAAATTCAACGGGATGTCTTTGATTCGCGTCAGGGTTTTGGCACATCAATTAGAAATTTTTAGAACAAAACAAATAAATCCAAAGTATATACAATAAGTTAGTTTAGGTATATCAGTGAAATAAAACTTTTAGATTCCAATTGATATTTCCTAAAATATATATATGTATATTGATTTCGCTAAGACTCAAAGAATGGGAGATTAAGTGGACGGCTCCTCTTAACTTATTCCTTCGCAGGACATTATTTGGAAGTCTTTGGAGGATCTATATGGTACATTATAGTTTTATAAATTAATAACTTGTTTGTTATTATAAATTGCCACCTAAAGCCAAGTAGCCGTTACATTTTAGTTTAAGATTTAAATGTGATCATTGCACTTGATGTGGGAATTATTTTATTATAAATAATTTTAAATACATATAAAACGAATGGAATACTATTTATTTAAAGGCATATTAATTAAAATATTTTTCCGTTTCAATAATAAAAAAATTCAACTAAATTAAATTAAATAGATAAACGCACATTGTAAATACTATTGGAGCTAATGTTTTAATTGACAAAAGAATTCAGAAATGTTACAGTTTAATATAAATTTGGTATATAAAGAAACTATGTTACCTTATTTCACATTATAATATAAATATGTATATACATATAGTACATATTTATTTCATATTATAACGAAACAAGTATACATACTTGTTTACATAAACATCAGAGATCTGACAAATGTGTCAAATTTCAATAAGTTCAAGTAAAAGCTTTCAATTATTCCGGTATAGATTAGGCGGCTCACAGTGTAAATATTATTTTTATACCTATAGAAGAAAGTATCACCGACTATATAAAATATATATATATATATATATTCTTGATCAGCAAAATGAGCCAAGTTGATATATCTAGATCTGGACTAACACAATGTACTCCAAAACTCAAAGTTACAGAGCTGAAACCAAAAAGAAAATGTTGAGCCTTAAAAAATTGTTTTTCCTAAGACATTAAATTTAGGTTTAATTAGTTTTATGTATGTATATACTTACTAAAAATTCGGCGAAATTATAAAAAATTTTCAGGCAAATATTTTGCATGGCTGAAGTTAGCCCGTTCTTCTTAAATTAGCTTAGTTCCTGCTGTATACTAGTTAGTAGATCTTATTCCATTTGCTTTCGTAACATTAACTTTAATACGTCGCTATAATTAAATAATTTTGTTATTCTCTTAAATGTTTTTTTGTATTAATTTGCTTTTAAACCATTTGCGGACTTCGAATATATGTTTTTAAATATATACATAGCATCTTTCTTGTAACATTCGAACAAATAAAAAGGATCTCTTTTGATAGTTAAATATGGTTAAAAAGAATTAAAAAAGTGCATGGCGAATCTGCTACAAGTGCAATATATTGTGTATACATAAAAATGTGTATTAATTAACATATAAAAATATTCAATTGATTTGCATTAAATAAAAATGTTGTTTAATGCAACTTTTATATATATTTATAGTCGAACAACTTGTATTTTTTATTGAATAGTAGTCAGTCAGACGGAACCCTCGGTCAGATCAAGACGTTAACCCTCAACGGGAAAAATGTTGCTTTATTTAATCTACATAATCGTTGCTCTCTCATTCCCATTCCGAGGCAATGGTGTAAGTGATGAAGTTCCGTGTAGTTTTGCCTATAAATATTTTCATTATTTTAATTTTCAGATGCGCATTGTGAGAGATACACGTGACATTCCAACTGATAAATTCAAGCCAATCAGATCCGAAGATAATGATTGGTCGATTAGCCAGGTAATAAACTAGTGTATTATATATATACGAGAATATATGTATAGTCCGGTATCATAATCCTATTTCAGCGATCTTCGTCATCGGCGCAAGGTTTATCCGAAGATAACAGGGAATACCGTATCGAAGGTGAAGTGCGTGAAAGTGGAAGTGGTCCAAATAACCAATTCACGTCAATAAAATTACCCGATGCTCATATATCGTGGTTTGTGGCTTCTTCAGATAGTAATACAACCCAGAGATATGATAGTTGGGAAGTTACCACGGTGTGTACTAATTAATCAAATTAAAAGAATAGTTTCATAAGTTCAAAGGAATTATTTTCAGCAACCATCTACCATAAAGGATGAGGAGAGGGGGCATTTTAATTTGCATAGGAATCCGGTAAGTGGAACGGAATTAAATAGATCCAACACTTCGAACATTTCTTTCCGTCTTAGCCGATTCGGTCATTATAAAATAATTTCAATAAACCAAATTCTTTTAGGGGAAGTCTCGAAGAAAGGATCCCTTAACTTTTGACCCAACGGAAACTCATGTTCCTGTAAGAATTTTTAGAATAATGAAGTGGTTTAATTAAATTAACTAGTTTATTTAGTTAAATAAAAAAAACATCTTTTATAAGTTAAATGCATTATTTTCAGCCACCATCTATCGTACCGGATGAGGAGAGGGGAGATTTTAATTTACATAGGAATCCGGTAAGTGGAAACGAAATCATTAAGTAGATCCAATACTGTGATCATATTGCTCCATATTCGCCGATTCAGTTATTGTAGAATATTTCCAAAAAATTCTTTAAGAATTTCATAATACTTTTAAGATAAGCTCTAAAAAAAACGATATTTTAACTTTTGACCCACCAGAAACTCATTTTCCTGTAAGAAATAATGAAAAGGATTAATTGGTTTAATCAATTTGAATTGTTTAACTTAATTAAATGAAAAGACATTTTTTATCAGTTCCAGCAACCATATACCATAAGGGATGAGGAGAGGGGGCATTTTAATTCGCATAGGAATCCGGTAAGTGGAAAGGAATTAAATAGATCCAACACTTCGAACATTTTTTTCCGTCTTAGCCGATTCGGTCATTATAAAATAATTTCAATAAACCAAATTCTTTTAGGGGAAGACTCGAAGAAAGGATCCCTTAACTTTTGACCCACCGGAAACTCATGTTCCTGTAAGAATTTTTAGAATAATGAAGTGGTTTAATTAAATTAACTAGTTTATTTAGTTAAATAAAAAAACATCTTTTATAAGTTAAATGCATTATTTTCAGCCACCATCTATCGTACCGGATGGGGAGAGGGGAGATTTTAATTTACATAGGAATCCGGTAAGTGGAAACGAAATTATTAAGTAGATCCAACACTGTGATCATATTGCTCCATATTCGCCGATTCAGTTATTGTAGAATATTTCCAAAAAATTATTTAAGAATTTCATAAAACTTTTAAGATAAGCTCTAAAAAAAACGATATTTTAACTTTTGACCCACCGGAAACTCATGTTCCTGTAAGAAATAATGAAAAGGATTAATTGGTTTAATCAATTTAACTGGTTTAACTTAATTAAATGAAAAAACATTTTTTATCAGTTTCAACAACCATATACCATAAGGGATGAGGAGAGGGGGCATTTTAATTCGCATAGGAATCCGGTAAGTGGAAAGGAATTAAATAGATCCAACACTTCGAACATTTTTTTCCGTCTTAGCCGATATTTTCAAAAATTGATTCATTCATAAAATTTTTTAGGTAAACTCTCGAAGAAACGATCCTTTAGCTTTTGACCCACCAGAAACTCATATTCCTGTAAGAAATATTGGAAATGATGAAATTGTACGTAACTTAATATATCTAAATTAAACCTTCATCTATTTGAAGTAAATTTATAAACATTTTCAGATTACTGCCGCAAATTTTCGACTCCTTATGCTGAGAAGAAATCCCAATCACGTTTTCTTTTCCAAACGGTCCTGAATTACATTTGAAAACAAAAACTTTGGGACACAAAAAAAATAACTAATAAAATGTACTTATACAATTTTCTAATTATTATACAACGAATCAATTTTATTAACATAAAATTATTTAAATTCAATTTCCATAACCATTGATAATTTCTTTTCAAAATCTTTCTCATTTTTAAAGTTTATCAACCAATCGAATACATCCGAATGTCGTTTCAACTTTTTAGGAGACAATCGATCTAGATAGATCTGGACATATTCCTCGATTTGATGAAAGGCATTCGTAAGTCTTTCCTCCTCATAACGTTCAAATTCATCCATTCCATATTGATTTAGCAATTGACCCATCAGTTTATCTGTCTCATTTGAGGTTTCCAGATCCAAAAGATCAAATAATTCCTCTATTGTATCTTCAATACTGTCCAATTCATCTGAATTCTCAATAGTTTTCAGAATACGATGAGCGGATTCAAGAAATAATTCAATTTTGTCAAAAGCATGAGATTTAGTATCAGCTGGCAAAAATAGTTCAGCATCTTCAATGACACGTTCAAATAGATCGATCTGTTTATAAAGTATATCCACAATAGCCTCGGCTATCTCCTTAATAATATCAAGCTCTAGGGTCACTGTATTAAAAGGAGCTGGTGCCTGTTAATGCCAAAAAAAAAAAATGGTTTAGTATTCTAAATTAAATTAAAATTATTAAAAACTTACCGCCAAATGCAGCGCAGCTAGCACAAAAATCAAACGCCACATCGTTTAAATGGATACTCTGAAAATTCTAGCAATTGTCAGGGTCTCTTATAGGTCAGCGAATTGTTGCGTCAATCAAGAAAACAAAAGCTATTCCCGCCTGTTAAATCAACGGTTAGATGATCGTGGGATCACTTCACTCTGTAATCAGTTGCCAGACATTGCCTGACGTGCAAAGAACATTTCCGTTTTAAATGCTGCTCATCATTTTCTTATTATTATTTACTAAAGTAGGTGGTATTCGATTATGCGGAAATAAATGAAAATTTGAATTACAAAAATGCATTATTATTTCAGTTAGCCGTTGGCTATCCGCGTGGTGAAAGCTTACGAGAATTGCGCAAATTGATGAAATATCAAGATGAACAAGAGGCTCATTTAAGGGACTTTCAATCCGAGATCGAATTGTGGGCTGAATTATTAGAGAAATTTTGTGAGGAATTTCTTCAATTTGTGGAACAATGTCGTCGTACAGGAAGTCACTGTGACCAGAGAAAAGTGCAACGTAGATTGCGTAGACTGAGCCACAACTACATTGAATTACGTGGCCAATTGGAGTCACTGGAGATGAAATATTCTAAAAGGATCCGTGATAAAGAAGCTTTTGAGCCAACCATTTTGGCTGTTGTGGAAGTTCTTAAGCAATACGATGAAACATTGAGGCTAGTCAATATGGAAATCTATAAATTGGTACAACAATGATTTAATCCCGAAAATACATTTTATTTTAATTGATCCACCAATTTATAAAAGCAATGATAAAATAAGCAAAAGAATTTTAAAAATTCTTAATTTTGTTTTTATTATACTTAGAATATTTTTCTTGTTTTTCTTTTGAATTAACCCTTCCATATTCCAGCTGCCACACCTTCAATTAGAGCTTTGGCCAATTTGGTATAGTCCATCAATTGTAATTCGGGAATTTGTTTTTGTAAATGTCGTGGAAATTCTAAATAGGTCATGATTAGATTATCATTGGTCTCACTTTGTAAACGTGTTATATTCTGCATTAGTTCAGATTTATTTGTCTGGTGACTCAAACGTAAATATTTTTCCAAATGTATTTTCAATTTCTTATAGAAATTTCGTATAGCTGCTTTTTCCACGGGTAAAACTTCGGTTAATAATTTATCGTGTTGGGCCTGCATCATAATATCACTATTGATCCAGGCAAAGATATAATAAGCTGTACTATAATAATCCTCATTGGTAAATATTGTATCCAATTCTTCAAAATATTGCCGATCGATGACCTCGCTGGCATTTATATGATCCAACCGTTGATAGGCATCCTCAACAGTGCGCTGTAATACCTGATTATACACTCGTTCAATACCCTCAACAGCCGATCGTGATAAGGCTGTGGGTGTCACTATCGGATATGAATTTAATGTTGACACTGGGTCAGCCAAGGTCTATGTAAATGGAAAATATTAAACTACATTTTGAACTTGTCTATGGATTAAATTACCATATGAGAGATAAGACCCAAGCCAATGACAATGCAGATAAGCAGCTCCGATCTTGACATGATGTTGCCACAATCGCCGACTAATCGAGACTGAGAAAGCAAATTCAATTCAATTCAAATCGAATCGAATAGAGAGCAATCGTTTTCACAAAAGAATTATCAATAGGATGGTCTTTAGTTTTTAGGTCTTTTATTAAGCGCTTTAGCAAAGCCACAAATAGACAAAAAGAAAACAATGAAATTGATAAAAAAAAAAAAAATAGAATCTTACACGAACTTTAATTGTTTAAAATGAGACATAAAGAAAAGTTTAATTTTTTCGCATAGCCAAACAGCAATAATATCTATCAGACATACATATGTATTATATTTAAATATATAGTATAGTATGATTAAGAACTAACATACATATCAATTAGTTTATTAAATTGCATACCAATTAGTCTTAGCATATACTTAAGTTAGTTAGTTGTTAGACATACTCATTAAATATTTGTCATATGAGACATTTTACTTGAGTGCTTATATATACATGTATATATTAAATGTACAGTTTTCATACTACATTTTCAGCAATATTCAAAACAGATTAACTTTATATATGTATATAATATCTGTATATATATTTTTTGTTTTGATTCTTAGTATATATACTTACGTTATCGACTACATTTATATTCAGAATAACACGCTTTATATGTGAGTAACTTGACATTCTTGATGCATCCGTGCTCACATATTTAAATTTAAATTATAATATATATATTTTTGGAAAAAATTGACACAAGATTTATAATATATTTCATTGCTTACATAACTGACATTGAGTTTACGTATTCGAATTCATTTTAAATTTTTTTAACTATTTTATATTTAAGCATTCAGTATTTAATTAGGACATTTAAACAGCAAGTGAGTGTGTGTATGTGTGTGTAAAGGTACATTTTGTAATATTTTGAAAAATGGTTTTTGAAACACCAAGTTGCACATTGATAAGGTTTCGATATACATGTATATATATGTATATATAGAATTGGTATATATCTCATATGTACATTTTATATATTGCAGCTATCTGAGCTATTGTACTTCAAGTTGTATTTATATAACCAAATAGTTGCAGCCATTGTTCAAGGTAGTGAAGATTCTTTTTCTATATAGTATATATCAGATATATTTTCCTTAATTTAATTTATTCATATATTTAGTTATAATTTGTAATTTTTATTTTTTCTTATGGTTTCAGTTTTCAAGGTACATTTGACGTTTTCACTTTTTAAGGGCCATCACTTTGCAGGGTGACCACAAAAGTTTCATAATAATTTTTTTTAAATAATTTGCATAATTTTTAACAAAAATAATTAACTGTGTTAATTTAACTTATGTTACAATTTTGTATTTGGTTTAATTTATTTAGATTTTATATAGCATAAATGTAAAAAAAAAGGTAAGTAGTTAGTATGAAAATATATTAACTATTTCTATGTATTTATGTATGTATGTATTTAGTTACTCTCTTATTACGCACACATTTAAATTCTTGTATCTAGAAGACAGTCCATGGAGTAGAGCTTAAAATTAATTTGAAATATAGAAAACTTCTGTATATGTACATAGTTGCATATATCTTCTTTTTTGTTTTAAATATTTTTTCACAATCGACAAATTTATCACCAATGTGGCTAAGAGAAGTGCAACATTTTTCATGATGTCAGAAACTAACTAACTGATGCAATTTTTATATTGAAATCAGAGTTCCGAATTCTAGTCAAATACAACAAATAATTAACAATTAAATACTCTCCCATACTCTGATTTAATGAATTGGCATCAGTTCAATTTTTTAAATGATGAAATAAAAGATTTATCAATATTAAAGATTTTTGCCTATAACAAATGTTAAGCCTATAAAATAGACAATTATGCACACAAATACATTAAATATATAATATAATTATCATTAATAAACATCATGAATAAATTTATATATATATATATTTATGTATTTAAATGGTTTAAATATATTAATGTAGCCTAATTTTCACCCATACACCGATTTTGTATATTATTTTTCCTTACTCACCTCGCTTTCTAGAACTTTTTGAACTATTTGGTTTTTAACATATTGTCCTCAAAACACACACAAAATGATGTCACAGACCATTTCGATTACCACACAAAACTATATATACAATATGTATATAGGTACGATTTATTCAGATTTTATAGATTTACCATTTATTTTGATGAAATTTTTCATACGCTTTGAAATCGAAGCAAAATCATACGATAGATATAGACAAATGGAAATTGTGTGTTTTCAATGTTTTTTTTTATGAATGAATTTATTTTTATTTCGTGAGAAAAATTAAGACAAAAATGCAGTTCTTTGTTTTAAACATAAAACTAATATTAATTAAATTAAATGCAAATTAATATATTTAGGAAAATTGTAAAGGAAACAAATGTTACAAAAGAGAATCATATTGTAGAAAGTGTTAATTAATTGTATATAGAAAAATGGAAGAGATAAATATATATGTATATCAATGTTTTTTTTTATTTTTTATCACAATTGCGTATGAAAAATTTCTTTAATTGCTAGAAGCCGCCACGCCCACCACTGCCCCCACTGCTGGATTGAGAGGAGCTACTTGTGGATTGTGGCACCAGGATACGTGGCAATGTCAATGAACGTTTCGGAAAGCTATGCCTGACATTGGTATCATGTGATGGTACCGTTCCCTTATCTTTGTCCATGTCCATTCCAATATCCTGCTCCCGATCATTGGGATCATTGGCTGCCATTGGTGATGGTGGTGGTGGTGACATATGTCACGCATACGATTGAGCCGTCTGTGGCATCATGCCGGCTGTATAACCACCATCAATACCTGGCGGACGCTCCACCAGATTCTTAAGACGACCACGTAACTCCTCCAGACTCTTGGATTTGGCTTTGTTAATGCGTTTGTATTTGACATCCTTGGGTTTGGTCACCGAACGATGATTGGACATGACACGATTATAGTTGGTTACCTGGTAAATGGTCAATAAAATTGATTTCAGTTAGCAATTGATACTAAAAGAGGGGAGAAGCTATTATTTTCACTTACCGGATTCTTTCCATTGAGTGGCTCTTGGGTGGGCGATAGAGTGGGTTGCAACTGTGGCACCTTTACACTTAATGTAGTGCACGGTGCATCGTGACTGGGAGAACGTTTTAGGGCACCCAATTGACGACGGGGCTGGACTGGTGCACCTGCTGCTACTAAGCTCCCCTCAATGCATCCCAAATCTTTGGCTTTCTCTGCTGTGGGTGTGGCATTTACACCATCAATTTGACCCTCAGTTGAACTTGAACTTAGAGCTTTATCAGAACGATTTTTAAACTTATCACGTTTCTCAGCCACATCCGAAGTTGGCTCCGGATCCTCTTCCACGGAATAGACTGTTTCCAATATATCAGGACGTCGCAAGAAGCAATTATTTCTACGTGCTGCTCCATATTTATTTAAATTGGTTTCAATGGCATCGGATATAGAACGAACTATGGTAATGCCATCACTGCCCAGGACTCCACTCAATCCTCCTCCGCTACTCTTGCGACGAGTGCCCAAAGTCATATTACTATCAGAATCTATATCCTCGAGAACCACAGCCGAATCGGAATCGTTGAGGGAATCCAATTCGTTGGCATAACTTGCCTCAATAGTTTCCAGACCATGATCCACCAGTCTTGTGGACAAAGTATCAATGATCTTCTGTTGCCGATGTATCGTAAGTTCACGATGATTGAGCAAGCTACCAATTTGCTTTTGTTTCCGTTTCAGACGTGATTCTAGGAGCAAAAGTTGCGATGTCAACGAATTCATTTGATCGGATTTTTCCTTTTGATAACGATAGTGTTGCTGGACCTAATATATAAGAAACAATTTAAATAAATTTCTTTGTCATAAATATACAAAATAAATTGGTTCTTCCTATAAAGATATGAGAGTCATTTTGAGTCCTGTTACAAGGAAAACTAACACGAAATATTAATTTTCGATTCTTAAAATAAATTTCTTATTTAAATAAATTTTAAATTTATTACTAATTTTCGATTCTTACGATATTTAAATAAATTCTAAATTTAATACTAATTTTCGGTTTTCACTTCATTTAAATAAAATTTTCAAAATTGTTGAGCTGTTTTTAGTTTCTTTCCAAATTTCGCAACACTTATTCTAAACTTTGTTTTTACGAATCAAAGTTATATATAAATTTATTATAGGACCAAAATAAAATCGTTCATATTTCTATTTTATAGAAACTTCAATAAAGAATTATTTTTATTTTTCAGTCATTTATTGCCTAAAGACTTAAGTTTTCTTAGCCCTTAAATCTTTTCATCTATTTCAGAAATATTTACCTATTCAAACGCAATTATACTTATGGAACTTCGGGAAAGAAATATATTGATTTCGATTTACTCTTCGTCAATTCTAAAGACAGTCAAAATTCTTCAAAATTGTGTCTTAAAACTTTCAATTAAATTAAAAAAATAGTTTTTCAAATTTAAATCTTAATCAATATGGCTAATTCCTGTGAGTTCAAAATTGTATATAATTAAATAAATTAGTTAATATTTAAAAAGGCCTAAAGCTTTGCAAAATTTAAGATATAATTTAGTATACTTAAGTTTAAATTTAGTAATTGTGATTAGAGATAAATCAATAAATGGTTGTTTTAAATAACTCACCTGCATGGCATATGCCTTCCGCCATTTCATTATGTGCTCGGTCTGGAAACGCACCTTGGAGCGCAATTCCTCGATTATGGCTCGTGCTGTATGTAAATCTTTGGGATCCTGATTCATCATGTTCAGGCGTAAATTACTTGTATGACTGGATACTGGTACTGGAGGTGGCCATTGAAATTCCAATGGCGGTTGATGTACATCCGTGGGCAATGAGCCTCGCGGTTGTGCCGTTGCCTTGGTTCCTTTTGGTGTTGATGGTACAGTACCAGCACCACTGGAACCAATACCACCACCACCACCTACAATTGTGTTTATCATTGCTGTTGATGTTGTTGTAGCTGATGTTGTTCCTGTTGTTGTTGTTGTGGTATTCGTGGACTGAGATGGTTGCTTCGGAATGCTACATGCCATACTGCTGATGGTTTTGGCAAATTGCGTTGCCCTTCCTGCATACATTTGGGCTAGTAATGGGATTGCACACTTTTTGGGTGTTTGGAATGGTAATGTTTGTTCTGTTGTCTGGTGACTCTTGTTATATGTTGCCAGGCCAACATGCACCTTGGTTGCAGCAGCAACAGCACCCGCACCACCACCACCAGCAGCACCTTGATTGATGTGTTGTGATGCTCCACTGGAGCTGAGTCCCGAGTTGAGTACGTGCCGGCGAAAGCTTTTGCCTGAAATGCAGAAAAAACCAGCACAAAGAATATATCACATGTTTTATTAATAACAAATATTTGCTGATCGGCCAGAGGCTGATGCAATAAATTATAAATGGGCAATGTTGCTCAAGCACTCGAAATTCTGCTTTAATTCAGATATTTTCAACATACAAAATATTTCATCGTTTTTCATATCTTTAATCATATGAACAAGTATAAAGTTTAAGTAAAATTTGCATTCAACTTTCAACCGTAATCTGTTTTGATTTTATTAATTAACTAAAAATTTTAAAATGTATACGATTAAAATAATGTAGAAATTAAATGTAGTCTAGCTCATACATATTTATTTTTCCCAATAAAATCAGTTCACATTTTGAATTCAACAAATAAAGATCGGGTTAAATTTTCTATTCACATATAAATATAATAATTTAAATAAAATCCTGAAGAATGGTTTGCAATGTAAAGTATTTTTTATCTGTCTCATAATGCCTATGCCATTGCAATAAAACTTTTTCAATTAATTCTATGTATAGCCAAAGAAAAAGTTTATTCATATCAGCCTGAAAGTATGCTATAAAGTTAACAAAGGTAAAAGTAACGCTGAATATAATTTTATCTCAGAAATTGAATTATATATGTATATATATAAATATATATATATGTATATATATACATCTGTTTGTCACATCCTGGAGTTTGTTATAAATGTTTACCCTTCCACGTACACACACACACTCACACACACACACAAACATGCACAGTATAAAAAACAAAAGTTGGGTCCATGTTTGATTAAATATTTCGTAATTTCGCAGGACACTTTTAGTTTCATCAACAGTCACAATTTCCATTTTCCATTTGAATACCCCAAACCCCCCTCTCTCTCTCCCTTCACTCTCCAGTTGGCACAAATTCTATAGCAACACAAAAATTGCATTACACAAATATAATGAAATGTAAATATAGTTGACAAAAGCAAAAAAAAAAACACTTACATTAAATTCACATTAAAATTCAATTTAGAGCAATTTATGCAATCATCTGATATGTATTTCTACTTGTCTTTGAAGCAATTATAATTATTAATTTATATGTATTTTGATTTAATCAATTAAAATTTAATTGCGCTGAGACTGCATAAGAATTTTTTGCCTGCGAATGGAGCAGATGAGTTAGTTTCAATGGCCCGATAAGACGACAAACGACTAACCGACCAACAAATCTGAATCCTCATTTTATTAGTTTTATTATGGTTGCCGGGTTGATGGGCTGACGTAATGCCTAAATTTATGGCAATCGTGGCCGGGTCTGATAAGGTGATTAGCCACCAAATTGTCTACTGTTTAGACAATAGTTAAATTTAATATGGAAAGGGGTTGGGGGTTGTTTTAGATAACATAAATTGTGATTTCACTCCATGTAGTGCAAGGTGGCAAGGCCTTTTCAATTAGGATCAATATAAATTCCTGCGGCGGTGAATTGTAATTGAAAACTTAATTAAATGGAAAGATATGCAATTGAACAGCATGAAAAATATAATTTGCGAAATTAAAATTTTTGTTGTAAATGTTGTTCATGTGAAAAGAATTATTCTAATTTCGAGAATTGTAATCAAGAGAATATTTTATGAAATAATATTAAATGTTAAATTAGCTTTTGAATAAAATAAAGTATTATAAAACGGAGATTAAAGATTAACTAGGGTTAAGTATTTTATTATCATTTTATTTTTCTGTTTGATTAAACTGGAAATAATATATATAAAGAATGACAGAGAACAAAAATTTAATAAATGTTAATGAACTTTTTAATAATATTATTATTGTTTCAAAATTTTACCAAATTAAATCTAAATAATAAAAAATATTATTATAAATATATTTTCCTGACAATAAATCGCAAAAGGAACTTTTTTTTAACATTCTTCCCCTTCTTTAATCAAATCCCAATACTTTTTAATATATTTAAAGATAAAAAGAAATGGAACAAAAAAATATTTAAGCCATACTTTAAGCGTTCTTAAGACAGTTGCCATTTTTCTTTAGAAATTGAACTTTCTTTTAATCTATGCTAAAATAATATACCCGTGGATACACATTTTCTTTTTGTTGCCAACAAAACAAGGAATGCACTGACAAAATGCCATAGCAAGAGTTGCATAGAATGAATTGTTAAAACAACAATAGAGATAAATGCGATAAGGCAAATAACAACAGGCATTAACCACATTTCTAACATTTTCATTTTAAATAACTTTCAACTTTAATTTGTGCGATTCATCAGCAGAACAAGCAATTGCCCTCCCCTCTCACTTGCCAACCCTCTTACAGTTCCGTTGTCCCACTGGATGAGTTGGCTTAAGAACTTCCGTTTCCACCAGGCAAACAACAATGAGAGCAGCAGAGGAATGCAAGTGGAATGCCATGGCTCAGTTAGAGATGGGCGGAAGGGGGTGAAACTTACAAGCAATTGAAAACAATTAACAAATATGCAAGCCAAACAAGGCCTGGAAACACGCAAGACTGAATAAGATCTGGATAAGCCAAGCTCCTAAAGATGAAACTCAATTGGCATAAATACTGAAAAATTATAGTCATTATTTAACACATGAACTTTCAATGAATTAAAAGTTGATAATATATTATATGGACTTAAATTATTTTATTTAAACAAAGCGAATAAATCTAAAATACTACAACATAAGGACAAGAACCAACCGAAATCATTGGAAAAAATTTATAAGCAATAACAAAGCATATCGAATTAAAAAAGTAAATAGTTCAAATACTATAGAAAAGCATCGGTTGATTATAAAAATCATCCCTGCTAAATATTATAAACTATTAGATGAAATAGTATATAGTATATATAGATACAGAAATTATAATATTTGAGTATGAATGAATTTAATATTATTAAAGTTTTGAAATTTAGAAAAATATATGTATATTCATTAATTTTTAAGAAATATATATTGATTAATTTTTAAAAAATATATAAATCATATATCAACACTTTGCCTCACGCGTGTCACGATTCACAGTTTCTACACATCTCTACAGTTGCCTGTTGCATCAAAATGAAAATTATCTACCGCCAGTGAGCTTACACACACTCCTGACACATTTCGCCAACTCATTCATCATTTTTAATTATGACAATTGTACAAGCATGGGTCGATGGGAAAATCATCTTCCTTTATGCCTAGTTTAAACTGCTTGCCTGGTCTGTTTATAAATCTGCACAAAAATGTGCCTGAGAAAATACTTACAATTGAATGCGTCTCACGTGCCTATTAGCTGTTAATGGGAATTGTCTGTGTGGAAGAGATTCCCTTTGGGTTTTTATTTGGTTTTGTTTTATGGCACATTTGCTACTTCAATTTATGACCTGTCTTAAATAAGTGTGGTTCCTAATGTCTCTTTTTTCCTTTATTCTTTTTTTTTATGGGGACACTTGAAATTGCAGAGTTTTAATTAAGTTACTAAAGTTAGAAAGTACAAAATGGCCCTGCAAATTGAATACACTGCAAATAATACATAAATTGATTTCATTTAAAAGTTCTGGGTATTAAATATTTGAAACAAATTAGTATAAGAAAGTTATTAAACTTTCAACTAGTTACTAAAAGTTAGTTTCTGACAAGAACAAATTTTATTTTGATTAAATTGGAATTCTTCACTAATTGTTTTTAAAAGACAAGCAACACTACAATTTAGTTGAATTTTTAATGCACTGAAAAATGTTCAGTTAATCACATAGAAAAAAACTTTTCTTATTGAATTTTGTTTTTGATAATTTATAGTTTTTATAGTTTCTCAACTCAGTTTTTTTTTTTTTTGTTTCTTCAAGTGTATTTACTGTAATTATATTTAACTAACATTCCCTTAACCTTTCTTAATGTTTGATTAAATTCGAGTAATTTTCATAGCAAATTTGAATGTCAATGTAAGCCAATTAGCAAATTTGATTTGCTTACAGTAAATGTAAATGGAAATGCCTATAAATGAAACGAAGAATTTGTAAATTGTTGCACAAGACAGCACAAGGTAATTTTCCCACAATTCCATTACCATTTGACAAGACCTTCTGAAGTTTTTCTTTTTTTTTTGTTTTGGTTTTTTTATTTTTTTTTTTTTTGTTTGTACGCTTTGGCAAATTACACGTTAGCCTTGGGCTTGCATTTTGTGGTCAGTCAGTCAGCCAGTCTCGAATGTTGTCCTGAAATCTATTTTTGGAGGAGCCTTTTGAAATTTTGATGAGAAACTGTTGTTTGGCCAGGCTAATTAATGAATATGAATACCTAAGCTTTTCTCTCTTTATTTGTACTCTGTCTGCTGTGGCGATTTATGTGTTAAACGTGATTTTTACCTTGTTTATACATGCTCTGGGTCCACCCTTAAGGGTCGCTCCAATGGCAAACACTGACAAATAAAGTGGCCTCTGTGACAGCATGAGTAAATAACTATTCGCCACAACCATCCCCTCTACCCGCTGTACTTCCTATTAATCCCCTTTCTTCGTGTACCCATCGCACCGAGCAATTATCCACAATCACACTCACATTGCCCTTGCCCTGGTCTCATCATTGCCAAGGGACAATGTTATGGGTGTTGGCTTTACCTTGACCACCAAAAAAAAAAAAGGAAAAAAAAGGAGGAACAAAAAACAACATGAAAGGACATTGTTAATGATGTTAAACGTCAGGCTTTCAAATGCCAACAGAAATGTTCAACATACTTGTCTCCCTCACATTTTGTGACTATCTCTTTCTATAGAGTGTGTGTGGCTCTCAAACTGTAGAGATTTCCTTTTAACTCATTAAAAAAGGACGTTTCTTATATGTAGACTTTGTTTTTTAGCTGTTTAAAATTAATCTATATAATTTTCCTACTATAGAATGTTATATAGATTTATTAAAATAAAGTTAATTTTAATTAATGAATTTACAATTTTTATGTCGAATAATAACAATTCCGTAAAAGGACATTCCAACACTTTGGTACGTACATAAAAGGTTACTTCTATAAATTGTTTCAGTAAAAGAAGAGCAATTCGCGTTTCTTTTTAATGTAGCCCATTTAAGACATTATTTCTTAACTTGACTTAATAGTTACTTAATAGCAAGCTATGAAAAGTAATGGAGAAACGTTCTTTTCTTAAACGTTAATTTTAATATGTGTTCTTTATATGTGTTTTCCTGATTTTTTGTACTTAAATTCTGCAGGGAGAACCGTCATTTCATTATATTATATTCTCACCTCTTAATACATTTTTCTTGTCCTTTTAAAATAGAAGGAGAAAAAGAAGGCACTTTTACTTTACATTACTTAATAAATTATATTAAGTTTTATTAAATTGATTGAACTTGTAGCAAACTAAAAGAACAAGAGAAAATTAAGTGAATAGTAGAATTATGAAAGTTGGATCAATGGTAAGTAATGTAGAACACATATTTAACTTGGTCCAAAGACTCTTTACTACTCAGTAAAGATTAATGCCAGAAAAATGTATAATATGCAAAAGACAAATCAATTAATTGCCACAGACTGCTACTTAAATTTAGACACTCTTTAACAATTATTTTATGTTAAATTTTCAATCTTCAAAAATTATTAAGCTACTGGTGTGAGTTTGTGTGTGTGTGTGTTTAATACAATACTTTTCAAACTGTACCTTTTCCTTGTTTATTCATGCGAGACAAGAAAAATTAAATCAAAATTCACCTACTCACGCATAATTTGAACAACCAAAAAACAAACAAACAAACATATAACAAAGAAAGACAAACAAAACGGGAAAACACAAACACACAAAGGAGAATGAAAAATGTTTGCCAGACTTAATAAATTATTCAAAAATAACGTTTTTGCTCACACAGGAAAAGTGATAAGACTGCCAGGCTCAAGTCATTGAAAAGAAAATTCTAAAGTAAACACATAAGCAATAACAACAATAGGAAAAAAAAAAAAAAAAAGAATACAGAAAAACAAACTCCAAACTTTGCTTTGCAAATACCAAAAAAGAAAAAAAATACTAAATTTGCAAGGGAAAATGCTTTAAGTACACATGGTTGAAGACTTTTCCCTTTAGCCAGCGAGTAAAGGTAAATTGAAATGCTTGACGAACCAAAAAAAAAAAAAAAGAGAGGGCAAAAATGCGAGAAAAATATGTTTTATTGATTGTGTAAATATTTAATGCACTTTTCGAAGGTTTTCCTTTGTGATGGAGAAAGAAGGGTAGCTCCACCCCCTTTTGGCACCAGTTTGCTACTTTGCGTGTGAAATGGCTTATTACGGTCACGTTCAGTCTATAAAAGTTAAGAGTTTGCATAAAAGCCAAGACAAGAACTTGGGGGATTTTCAACAGGAGTCATCAGGCACCTGTCGGAGTAAAAGAGTCTTACTGCTAGTAAATTTTCCAGAAAAAAACAAAAATGCAAAAATTTAGGCAAATGGCTTGGAAATTATGGTGAAGCTGATGAACCTGATGGAAAAACGACAGCTAAAGACATTTAATTCCTGTCTGTTGCTTTCTAAAGCAATGTTACAGTTTGAAAGCAATTTTATGTAAAACGAAAGTATAAAGTCTCAATGACAGTGTGAAGTGGAGAATTCTTAGAAAGCTTTTTGTTTCTTTTCTCTTCACAAAATTCTTATTTATATTTCTCGCCTTGAGGCATTTGAAATTTTGTAATTTTATATTTTAAGGTAGTTTTTAGTTCGTTTAATTGTGCTTCGGGGCTCATTAAACTAATTAATCACATTGTGATTTTCCAGAGAGGACTTTAATAAAAAGTCTTTTTAAAGAAGAAAAAATGAAATAATTTAGTGTTGAGCTGATAAAAGGTTGATATATCTGGAATGGATAGTAATAAAATGTAATACAAAAATTGCGATCAAAAAATATAATTTAAATTAAATTAGTAAATCAATATTGTAATTAATATCAATTTATATTTCTAATTGTTTATTAATTGAGAGCAAATAAGTAGATCGATATTGCATAGAAGAGGGAAAAGATCTTTTTTCTTCTCCATTCAAAATCGAAATGCAACTACCCATTTATAAATGAAATTTTAAGAAGTATTCTAATATTTCTACATATTTATTTATAAATAGTTTATTAAATTTTTTATTTGTTCCATTAATAGATTTGTAGAATATTTATAGAATAGGATTAAAAAGGAATTAAATAATCCTTAACTAAACTAAGGTTTTCGTGCCTTCTTTTATCAGCTGAGTAAAAAGGGGATTTTTTTTTTTATTATATATTTTTATACAATATTTTAAATAATAAAAATAAATTGTGGCTTGTTTAAATTACAAATATATTTATGGTCAATCAAGTTTAGTTTACAATATTTTTTTACCCTTCAAGTTAAGTTGACAAATTACAAGAAATACGATAATAAAAGTTTCTTGCCGAATTGCACATGAATTTAACAAGACGACGACAAACTGTTGATGTTGTAATAAAAGTCACTTACAGAGCGCTTTTTATTGCGTCAGGAAAATGTAATTTGTGGCAAGTTTCAATGAGCTTAATTTAAGAAATTTTTTCTCAGAAGCACCTCAAATTTAATGTAAGATCTTATAAGGCAAATTGTTAGCTCGTTTTCATGTTTGGACATTTTGCAATATATGTACATATTTATTTTTTTGTTATATATGATTAAACCTTTTTTAAACTTTTTATTTTCTAATAATTTTATATAAATATGTGGAAGAAAATTTAAAATACAATTATTGTTTAATTATACAACTCTTCTGCATTTGTTATTTTGCTGCTGCTTATGTATGTATGCATTATTTATATAATAGGCTTTAGGTAACTTTTAATTAAAATGTCATAATAATCCAAGAGAAGCAACAGCTGGTCGACATTGAGTGAATGTCAAACTGTGCGTAAAGGTATTGTGGTTCTTAATGCCAATTTAATTGCCACAAACAGAACTACCAACTTTGTCAAATGCACATAACACTATCACTATATCACTCTGAGGGGAAATTGACATTACATAGTAAGCTTACAGTGATTTAACTTTGACATTCTTGCGCTTCATTTAACGCAGACGGAGAGAGAGAGAGAGAAAGAAAACAAAGGACAATAAGCTGTAAAGCAGTTTAATTAATGTGAAGTAACATTACGAGCACATCAGATAGAGTAGGAAAAGATAATATAGTGTAAGAGAAGGAGAAAAGAAAGTGAGTAAAGAATTTGAACAACCACCAGTTGAAGCTTTTGAGGGGAGGAAAACTTACAGGTATTTTTGAAAAGAAATGTAACATTTTGTCATACTACAAACAATTTCTACTATTTCCTATCAGAAGGGGAAATCAATGTAACTTGTTCAACAAAGAAAAATAGAAAAAAAAGAAAAAACAAATATTAGTTTCATTTAATTGAAAAGCATTCAACTACATTGCAATACTTTGTACATACAATAAATACCCAAGGGCAAACTAAAATCTGATATTTTACAATAAAATTTTTGTTTGTTACACATTTCTGTTAAAATTTTTGCAATCACTTTTCACTGATTATTTTAACTTGAAACAATGGAAGCAAAATTCATAGATATAAAGTGGTATTTGCAACTTAGTTTTCACTCTGGATTGGAGTTTAAATTTGTGGTTAGTTGGCCTGAAAAGTAACAGGCATAGAAAACTTTAAGCTGTATCTGTGTGTGTGTGTGTGTGTGTTTGTGTTTGTGTGGGCGTATCTAGGTGTAGCTATCCAGCTGGGCCCTGAATGCAATATATTCTTGTCAAGCTGTGCTCGATTCTACTCTTTGTCTTCCTCTATAATTCTCTGTCTCTCTTATTCTCTATCTCTACATCTCTTTCTAACAATATATAGCTCTTCCTCCGGCTTACACTTACTCCCCCTTTCCTTTATGGCTTATTGGCTTCCCACGTAGCTTTGACATTACATTGATTGACTTTTGATGTCTCTATATGCTCTAGTTTTGTAGCTTTAGTACATACCTATGTCCAATTTGGAGTGAAGTCACGTATATATTGATATTATATTTTGGAAAAGTTCTCTAATTGTATATAAGGGGAAAACAATAAAATATTTATTCTAAATTAGGGACTAATAAAAAAAAAAGGGTCTGATAGTTCTCAGAATAGCAAATACTGTAAAATAATCATTGATTATGAGCATATAAACAGAACACTTCAGATAAATTATTGAATTATTTAGTGAAATTTTATTAACTACTGCACATTTTTAATAATAATTTTGATGGATAAGAAATAAAAGAAAGTTTTCGAAAAATTAATCTAAAAACTAAAATTAAATTTCTAAGCTTTAAATAAATAAAACAAAATGCAGCAAATGGCTTGACTTTACTTGCCAAGGTCCTTATAAGAAGTAAGTTTCTTTATCATTTACTTACTGCCTTTTTTCTGTCCTAGACGCAGCAACTGACTGATGTCTGTTTCAGAAAGTTTAAGTAAATATTTGCTGCCAGCCAGTTGCTGCCTAGACTAATAGAGCCTTCAAGTTATTATAATACAAGGCCTTCGGGACTTTATTGTTGGAAAATACATTTCCGTTCCTTTGTTGTAAGAGTCTCTTACAATATGGCCCATATTTCAAGGTTAATTGTCTTGGTTAGTTACCACTAATTTAGTTGGCTTGCAATTCACAATTTTTGCTTTGTTTTTGCTCTGTCCATTTCCAAGTTGTCAGCAAAGGAGAAAAAAGGTTGCTGATTTCATTAGGTTCCTGTAATTGCTTCTAACCATTTATGTTATTGTGATTGTGGCTATTTTAAAGCTATGGGCAATGCCACGCCCAGTTGACCCAGTTCTTATCTTCTTTGCAAAATGACACTCTCATCGTACGATTATAGCCTATATATGTACATATAGTCGACTGAGTAGTATTGAGAGTATTGAAATTGCTCGTCACGTAAATGCAGCATCCGCATTGAGCATTGAGCAGCAGGTGGATGGAAATAGCATCCTTTGGATAATCTCGAAACAGGACAACAAGACGAGGAAAAATGCGTGGCACGCCAAGCACGTACAATCCCAAACCAGATGAAGATGTTTATGGGCTTGATGGGAAAGGATAAACTTTTTGCATTTAGCTTTGTTATTTTAACCCAAAACATGAATTCAACAAGCTGTTGGCAAATACCACAAGGATGTTGAGAAATTGAGTGATTTTTCAGATTATAAATATACGGATATCAATATCAAATATAAACCCAAATTATAAAGATTAGTAGAGAACATAATATACGAACATATGTAAATGTGAAGAATACGTATTAAAATGCTTCTCATGATTGCGATTTAGCCAAGTTAAGATGTAGTAGATTCTTTTAGCTTAAAACGATGATTAAATGCCAGAAAATGAAAGTGTCATTACATCAAATGAAAATCGCAAATGGCTGTAAGGCACGCGTGTTAAGTTCGTCGCTCCGGACGTGAAAGGTCTTTGACATATCTTTTCCGTTGACACGTCTAAATCTAACACCGCTGGCTGTTCTCTGATATTGTTGACATCTAAGGGGAAGTCTCACTTGCCGACAATGTCTTTGGTTCTTCGATGAAAATGGGGAATATGTCTCCCATCCCCTTTTTCCCCTCTTTGTTTCAATGGACAATATACCAGATTGAGTTACTTGTAACTTGCTTTGCTTTGGTTTAAGGTAATCTATGATGAATTGAAATCTTTTATTAAAAATTCGTTTCATTTTTAATGCCTTAAATGTTTGTGTAATCCTTAATGATTGCACTCGCCACTTGAAATATTCTGCTTTGGTCAGTTAAGTGGGCAGGCTTAAAGGACTTACAAGTTGAGTAAAATATTGATATTAAACTTGGCCAGGACTTTGTGATGGCTAAAAGCGCATTGAGCCAAAAGCTTATTAAGCTGACGTCTGGACCACAACCAACAAAGCAAAAAATGAGATTGAGTTTGCTTGCCCACATCCCATCTATGATAGAAGAATGAAGATTGTCTGTCTGTCTTTGACTAGTGGCCATCAGAAGCAACAAGCAGCAACTTGTTCATAAAAATGTCATTGCCAGATCTCATCTCATCATGAAATTAGCTTGAAAATTGTTGTACCATTTTTGTGGTTACTCTCTGCAAAAATAAATCGGCTTACAAACACGTTCAAGAATTCCCTTTCATGTTGTCGTCGTCATCGTTGCCTCTTTACTCTGTTTATTTCTACTACGTTTTATATTATTTTTTTTCTTTATTTTTTTGCTTTCATTACATTTCACTTGTTTTCCACATTCTCTTATTTTGTTTTTATTTTTCTTTTTGCTTTTTGTATAGAAATTCTAAACTTACTTGACCGCAACAAAGCATGAAAATTGTGCCGAGTTGTAGAGTTGATTTTCTCCCTCGCTTATTTATAACAAATTTGTACTTAATCAGTTGAAAGCGTAGCAAAAAAAAATGTGAGAAATGTTTAAAAAGTGTTTGGCCAAATGACTTGCAGGTTGTTTGTTTTGCTTGAACAAATTATTGCCAGTAATTATACCCTTAGCAAAAAGCATTATGACCATGACAACAGCTCTGATAACATTTATATATATTTTTATATATTTGAAAATAAATTTGCAAGGGTCTTGAGAGAGATTTTAACACATTTGAGAAAATACTCTACTTAATATTATCTTTAGCTATCATTATTTTTAAAGTTATTGGTAGCAAAGTTTTCTCCCTTTAATTTTTTATAGCTCATTAAATATAATTCTTCAAAAAATTGCAGTTATTAGAACCACAAAAAACGTTAAGCTCCTTTATACCATAAATTGAAAAAACTTTAGAGAAAACTCGAATTCAAAAGTTTCTTTCTGTGATTCCAAAACATATAAAAAAGCGTATTACAAATGTATCAAAGTTTCGAAGCTTGTTAAATCTGGGCAAATATAATCAAAAAACCGCGAAAAAATTGTTAAAAGAAAAAACAATTTATATTAAATAAACCGCAAATGCCAAAATGTTACCCTAAGTATATTGAATAATGGAAAAATGTTTTGTTTTCAACATAATCACTGATAGGATAAATTGAAATATTATAATGAAAAAGTTAGATTAATAAAGGGATTACAAAGTTTTCGAAGGGAAAAACCTCAACAAGTCATAATTTTTTCCAAGAATTTATTTTTCTATGGTGGAGGATTTTTATTTGATTCCCCTAAAAAAGGAAAGAAAGAGTACTATATAGCTACTTCAGCTATCTTAATACCTTTTAAAAATTCAAAACTTAAGTGTTTTGGCTTCAATATTTATATTAATATTTAACTAGCTTTTAATTTTTCTTTTTCACTTCCATTTGGGTTTCTATTCTCCTCAGTGGGTGGCAAATAAATCAATCAGTTTTAGCCATTTACTACAATGAACTAACAGTTTCAATTACCCACTGATTGATTGATTGCCTGTCTGATCAATAGGGAAGTTCGGCACGCGCTTTAATTAGAGAGTTTCAACCCGCTGAGCTTGAGGTTGCCCAAAAGTCACTCCAATTTGAGGGATACTTGTTCAGTTTTGACTCTTAAAATTTGGTTTTTTAACGAGCACGCATTTAAATAATTTTGCTCTTTTGTGTTTAAAGTGCGATTCAAATTGTTAGAAAGTGTTTGATTTATGTTTACAGATACACACAATATCATTTGTGTGTATGGTGTGTGTGTGTGTGTGTGCTCGCATTGAAATGGAAATTAAAATTGAAATTGTATGTCAACCTTGAAATGTTTAACAAGCGTATCGAGCAAATACGTTCTCGTCATCAATGTCGCCGGCTGATCTCATTTTATATAAAAAAAATAATAGATTCTCTCTTCTATTTCAAGAGTGACGACAGCCAGTAAAATGTTAAAAAAAAATAACTTTCAACATTAAATCTTGCTGATATATAACCTCTTTGCAGAGGGTATAATTAAATTGGTCAGATGTTTGTAACGCATAGAAGTAAGCCTTTCCGACCCCATAAAGAATATATATTCTTGATCAGAGTTGAAAACCTTGTCGGTAGTTCTCATATCTCTCCCTTTTGTTTAGATCGAGTATTAAAACTTTATCTCTTTATCTAATATAGTAAATAAATAAAAAAATCATTAGAAGGGTCGATTAAAACATATCCCTCTGTCTGTTTCTTTGCACGATTTAGACCTTAAATTTTCAGCTATATAAATGAAACTTGGTAAATAAGCTTTTTAGATATGTATGTTTAGTAAGTGTAAAAATCGGTCGGATCGGACCACTGTAAGACATAGTCAAAAAAAACAGAAGAAATCATTTTAAATTTCGCATTGAAACTGATCTAACGAAAAAAGTAATAAAACAGTCTAAATCTGCAAGGGTATACAAACTTCGGCAAGGTCGAATTTACCTCATTTAATATTTTGAGACTACAAAGGACTAAGAGTTAATTCTACCTGGGCAGTTGCCATGACATTCTAATGCGTTTTTCTACTTTTGAGTGAAGATTTTTATATTGTCTGCAATTGAAAGACTTTTTTTCCATCTACCGTATTAAATTGTTTATAGAATTTTTTCCTTCTTTTCTCATCATTTCATTTGTAATTGTTTTTCTTTTCCCTTTGCATTTTCAGTGTTTTCCAGCTGCATCTATATTTTGCTCTTCTCTCATTCCACAAGTCTGTAAATGCCTTTTCATCCGTTCTCATGGTTACCTCTATTCATTCTCACTTAACGAAGAATTTGAAATGCATTCGATATTTTTATATTTATTTAACCTTCAACTTTGACATAGCCAAAAGATATATATTAGAGACCACTATATTGTGTGTAGAAATACCAAAAAAGAGACACGTGCGTCTTGAAAATGTCATGATATAAAATTGCCCCATAGGTATAAGGGAATATATATGTATATATAGAAAGATAGATAGAGAGACAATATATAGAAGTTTATGTAGATGAAAGAGACGGTAGAATCATCAGGCAGATAAAAAGCCATAAAAATAGTAAGACATGAAGCAACGGCAGCAACATGAAACACGAAACAAGTAAAAATCAACAGGATTAAATATGCAGACGTGCCTCTTTCTTTCTCTTTTACTTGCTCTATTGCCATCTTCTTCAATGTTCAGCTTTTACTGAGGACATACAGACACAAACCCTGGCTATGCTCTAGTTGCTTTCGTATCCTTGCGCCTTGCTCTTACCTTGGTCGAGGTTCTGTGGCCAATCTGTTACACTTTGTCATGGATTTTTATTCAGCGCGTCTCGTCTGGCCTTCGCACGATTTTACCTTCAGTTGTAACTGGGATTTTGGGCACCAGCCACCAAATTCAACAAGTTTAAATCAAAACTTTTAGTTAGGGATTCGACGTTCGAATACTTTACATGTAAAAAATTTTCAACATTTTTATTCAGTAATTATTAACAATTTTTATTTATAATACATTCAAGTAAATTTTGGGCAAAGTTTATATAGTTAAATATATTTGTGTATGTCCCTTAAAATATATATACCCCACTTCATTTAATGGGTAACAAAACACTTTTACCATTTCCCTCATGGCACCATTTTCTAGACACATTTAAAAATTTATTTCCTCACATTTGGCGGAAATGGATGGGATGGTAGGATGTTATGCTCGACCGGGCAACAAATGAGTTGGCACACGGCCGCCGACATTTTATCTTTTTTTTTTTTGTTTTTGCCTTGTGTGCAGGGTGTAGGGTATAAAAGCTACCTTTAGTTTCCTCTTCCAGTTAACTAGCTCGTTTAATAAATATTTAAATTTTACAATTAAAATCGCCTGCTGTGTGTTTGCAACATGTGGCATTTGAAACATTTTTCCCATTTTTATTCTGATCTATTATTTTTTTCAGCATTTTGATTGAAATATTTCATGTGCATAAATTCAATTTAGCTATGCAACTTGTAATATCCCTTTCGCTTCTCATCTTCGTTTTAAACACATCACGTTGCCACGTGTCACATGCCACATGCCACAACCCACATGAAGCGAGGTTAGAACTCAAAGAACCAAAATGCTGCTAACCATTTACACATTCGCAGAGCCACGTAACTGAATTATTCCTTCTTTTTTTCCACCAATTCACTTTCGCACTACATGGCGTATGAGTGTTAACTTCTGCTCACATGTGTGTGAGTGTGTGTGGAAGGGGAGTCTGAAAATTGCATTTGTTCAATAGCAAAAGTTCCACAGTGTATTGGTGGGTTAGGAAGTTAAATTGAAAATTGTGTTACTAGCTCTATTTAATTAGGCAAATTTTCCTTTTCTGGTATATATTCCATAATGACTTCGGTTTGAAATTACTGGAACAAAACGATAATTAATAGGGGAAATGCTGATTGCTAGGAAAATTACATATGGAAATTGAAAATCTGTGATGAAATGGAATTTAGCACCTGGCAGGATGAATTAATTAACAAATGTCTAAGAATAGAATTTAATTGACTCTCTTAAGCTAAAAGGTAAATCAAACGAAATAATGAGTGAAAAATTTGGCTAAAAATATATAAAATTTATTGAGCTTTTAACGATTTTTTCTTTAAATAAATTTCATTATAACTTAATTTGTGATTTTCAAATTGTAAAAATCACCTTTAATTGAAACAGCATGTGACTAAATGAGAATTTATTTTAAAGCACTCCAAAAATTACTACATCTATGTAAATAAAAAGAATTATAACAAACTAAATAAATTCGAATGTTGATCCTGATTAAGGACATAAATTTACTATATTCCTAATGCACGCTAAACTAAAGGTTGCCTTAAACGTGAAACTTGGTCATTAAAACATCGTTGTCAGTGCTTTGTCCATTGTTCATAGTCTCAATGGAACACTTCACGCGAAAGGCTGTCAAGAGACACGGTCAAAGGCGTTTGGACAGCTGCAATTGTGGCTTTTATAGCTGTTCTGTCTTGATTGAAAGGAACAAGTTTGGTAGCTGCGGTAGTTTTGCCCCGTGCAACTTGGCTGAAATGCATGCATGTCTAATTAGATCTGTCCTGCGACTGTTAAATGCTTTATCAATTTACGTTTTAAGGTCTCAAAGGAAAAGAAAAACATAACTCTTTATATGAAAACTAATCACTAAACCTATGTTTAGGTAAATTTATGTTTATAATAAATTTGCGTTTAAAAATCATAGATTAAAATATATTTAAATTAAGTAATATAATACTAAAGTTTTAGTTTTAACTGATATTTGCTGCTTAAATGTTAAACTATCAATATTTGGCTAACCAAAAAAATTAACTAAAATGATGATAAAATTTAAAAAAGGATACAAAAGAACGCCTTTTTCAAATTGTATATCTCATCATTATTTTAGTTAATTTTTTTTTTTTGTGGAATGTTAAAAGTTTATTATTTAAGCAGCAAATATTAATTAAAATTGAAACTTCAGTTCATAAATAAGAACCGAAAAAAGTTACTTAAAAGATGATAAGCACTCTGGAAGGTAATACCAAAATAATGACAGAAAAAAGGAGATTGCATAATATCTAAAAGTAAATAGTATTCTATTAATATCTCTTTTTTTTACTTTTTCTAATACATCTCCCTCATCTCCATTCAGAATCCGTTGAATTATTTAAATGTTTTCTTGCATTTAATCTATTGCAATTAGCTAGTTAGTATAGTTACATAATCAAATGGACTTTAGTCACGCAGATGACAAAACTCGAATTCGAATGCCTTCAAAACTTTTGTTTTGCAATTTCGAGTTGTGGCCGCTGGCCAAGTAATTGAAATGTGCCATGTCCTATGCACGCACTCAGCCAGGACACGGTAGGATAATAGACAGCGCTTAGACAGACAAAGGGGGAAAAGAGAGAGAGAGAGAGAGAGAGAGAGAGATGGGGAATGTACATGAATTAATTAAATTTTCTAAGGAAAACACACACACACCACAAGGGCCAAGTCAATTGATATGTCAGCCAAAGCTTTTATACATCCAATGCCTCTAAAACTATGAAAATATGTAGTGTGGGTGTGGTTGTGGTCACGGGAAATTAAACGCCTTCGGGTCGCGCATTAATTTCTGTGCAAAACCGCAAAACATTTTCGTACATCAATCATACGCCCCGTTAGCCAAAGGCTGCAACACAGTACAGAATGGTATACTCAGGAAGGGGAGTGGTTCACAGGGAGTGGAAATAAGTGATTGTAACGAAAAACTGTTCAAGTTGGCTGACTTTTCCTTTGCAATTCGCATGATGTTGACAGGCATAATTTTTGTTCAGTTTTCATTATTTGCTCGGTTTAATCAAGAAAAATGTGCAAAATGCTTTCAGGCTACTTACAATTTCAATTTTCTTTTCCGGTTAGTCCTCCAGTGTGAGAGTTCTGCAACAAAAATGAAAAGCCAAGTGAGTGGGTGAGACATGATGAGAAATTTACATAAATTTAATAAAAACGAAAGAATTTAATTGTGTCAAACTTGTGGCTGAAAATGGGGAAAGAAACACAGAGGGGTTTACATATGGGGTAGTCAGCGACACGACAATGTGTCAACGTATAAAACAAAAAAAAAATAAAATAAATGCATTGGGGGTGTCAAAACTCTTTAAGGCTAACAAGTGAAAATGTTAAGTTCTTTTAAAGATCTTTAAGATTTAATTTTAGCATAAGCTAATAAAAAAGTTTTAATATTTTAGTAAAGTTTTAAATAGAGAACGAAATATATAAGGAAAACTGTCCAAATTGGATTAATTTATTACAATTACTCTATTTCATATTGTTCATATCATACACTTTCCAGATGTTAAGCTGAAAGAAAATTTTTTTAAACTTCCTTTCAAAGTTTTGCAATATTTTGATTTTCAACCAATTTGCTATATATTGCAATATTTTTTTTCTACCACGAGCTCTAAACATTCATTTTCTTTAAATAAAAGAAATCTACTTATAAGTAATTTGAATTGATATAGTACATATGCTTTAATTACTTTTAAATTGAGTAACATATTAAATAAAATATTAAACATTTTCGAAATTAATTTTTTTGGAAACTTATTTTTATGAACATGTTTCATTAAGCTACTAAATTCTAATATTGAGAATTATATTTTTTGTTCACTTTTTGTTAATGAAAAAAAAATCAAGCTTAAAATAAATTACTAATTGTTAGATTAAAAGATGGTTAAAATTATTGTTTTCAAAATTAGTTCAATAGAACTATTTTTTAGAAACCTTTAGATTTATTTATTAGTATTTATTATTAAATAAATTATTTCTCTTAAGAAATCAAATTAATTTGGTTAACTTTGACACCTTTTCATATTTAAATATAATGCAGTGAAAGGAATGCATTAACAATACTACCAAAAAATTTCGTTCTTTCTAACAATTTGCACATGGGATGTAAAAATTTCTGATTAGATCCTTGAAAGCTTTTCCTCTTACCATTTAGATTAAATTCACAAAAAGCAAAAAGGAATGAGAACTGTGTACGTATGTACGTATGCACACAACTGCAACTGACTCTGCATTTTGGTACTAAAAACCTGCAAATCTGTTACAAAAGAACTGGACATTTACAACAAGATTTTGCCATCTTTTTACCTTGCACTTTCACATGTTCACACACAGATATAAATTAGTTATGGTTACACCATTCGAGCCAAGTTTCCTTTAAAACACAAACGAGTAGAGTAGAGTTAAAGCCAACAAAGAACCGAGTTTAGTAATAAATCAGAGAAAAACTGTTGCTTGGCCAGAAGGAAAGGCAAATGCTGTCCTTTTGTTGTGACAGTTGTTTTTGCTCCTTCAGCAAATCCTGTCATGCAAATTATGTTCAGGCTTTTGTTTAAATGCAATGGGGCTTGCATGCACGCACACACACATACACAAACATTATACATATACATTTTTTTTCTTTTTTCTCAACCCTTCTCTTTATTATTTTATTTATACTTGTTAACCGCCGTTTGTTATGCCATGGTTTTTTGTTACGCTTTTCCTTTCCATTGTTTATTTAAAATGAAAAATTAAGTAAAACGAAAAAAAAGAATTGAAGAACGAATACCTAGAGGGAGATTTAAAAAAGTGAGTGCAAATAACAGCCGGAGGCCAATATGATTTATTCAACAACCAGTGTGTGAGTGATTGAATGGATTCATTCACTCAATTTTTTGTCATATCTATTCCTGCCAATTGTGGATCAACTGAAATTTATGCTCTTAAATTAAATCTTCCTTTCATCTAAGTAATCCCAAAACATCCTAATCAGAATTGAAATATGACTAAAGTTCTCAATAAAAGCCACACACACTCACACAGTGAGAAAGAGAAGAAGAATGGAACATGTGTGTGTGTGTGTACACATCTGCTACCAGATTGTGTCATACCACCCATTCACTTCTTTGCCTTGTCCTCCCCCCACAACATGTAATTCAATACCCTTTCAACTTACAGCTAACAAATTGCTTAACATTTGTACCGATTTAGCGCTTTTGTCGTCCAGAAAAGGCGAAAGCAATTTAGTTACTCAGTTTCTTTATTTCTTTCTTCGAGCGGTTGCAGGGAAAACTTTTCATTTTACTTAATTCTTTTTTTTTTTTTTTTGTTTCTTGTTTTATTTAGTTATAGTTGGATATATAGTTCCAAAAGCAATCAGCATGCAAATGCAATTGGGAAAACTGAGAAGGGATAAGGTAAAGGAAAAAGTCAAAAGAAAAACTGCAAAAGATATAGACGATTGGTATAAATATTGTGAGCATCGACTTGACTGCATAGTCAGTTTGTCAGTGTCATTGAGTCAAAGTCAACGCCACCAAAGAGAGAGGGAAATGAAATAAAAATAGACGACTATATACAACACTTTTTTTCAATTTTCATTTGTTCACTTTGGATATTCGAGAAGACCATAATGTATATGCTTCCTAAATACCCTACAAATAAAAATATTATTTAATATTATTTTCGATTCCCGCTATACAGTAATAATAAAGGCCTGATTAAATAATAAAGGCCTGATTAAATCGTTCTAACAAAGTTAGTCAGCGTTTCAATTTGGATTAAATTTCGCCGATAAGGATATCAAACCAAATAAAGAAATAATAATATATTAAACAACAAAAATTTTTTAAGATTTTTTGAAATATGTATAAAATGTATAATAGAAAAAAACACAATTTAAAATGAAAATTAAAATGAAGAAGAAATTTTATTTATTTATTTTAATACATTTCTTTTGGCAATGTTTATTTTTAATTTTTTAAGATTTTCTTTCATGATGCACAGTATTCCATATTCGGTATGGTTAGCCAAATATTCTCCTATTTCTGGCTTATGGTCTTCCTCACTTTTCTTTTTGTATTCGCCTTTCAATAGGGGAAAACAAAAGACACAACTCAGACAAGGACAATAGAAAATGCCTGCAGGCGCATTGAAGAGGGCTAGCCGAGATCCACAGCGAGGCTGTTGCATTGATGCATTTTTGAAAGCGAGAAGGTTTTTCTCGGTGTTGAATGGCAAGGTCACACACACAACAACAGCAACAACAACAACAACAAAATCAAAAAAGGCAGAAAAAAGCAAACTAAAAAAAAAGAAATAATACCCACAAGTTGGTAATGGAAATTCGAGCCAGACCAAACGGAATGGTCATGCCAATCATTAAAATAACAAGAGAAATAACCATAATGAAGGCACGCACTACATAAAACAGGCACGCGCCCTCGAAAAAAAAGCAGTCAGAAGTGGAAAAATATATCTGGGGGAAAAAGTGATATCGTATACAATGTGGCGTATTCGTAATATTTTCTTTTTTTTTGCCATTCTCTTCTAATTTGTGTACAAATTGAAAGCAAACAAGCAGGCAACCGAGAAAAAAATAAAAAATATATATATATATTTCCCATATATCTAAAGGGACCGTGGCACAGGTAACCAGAGCCAGGTAGGGGATGGAGCAGCTGCTGGCCCACACATATAAGGGCACGTCCCTCGTGCCAAGTTACCAAGTTTTTTGAAGAACTTTGGAATCCCGTTCTCTAACTCTTGACTTTTCTCCTGTAAACGATTATAATTATGGGAAAAATAAATAAATTATTCACTACAAATATTTGTTAAAATGAATGTTGTCCATTAGATTGGGCAAACAAAATAACAATACTCAGAGAAATACAATCATATTTTTTATTTGCTCTATTCCAACTCATGTGAATAGACTTGGCAAATATGGCGAAAATAAGTATGTATCTTGGCTATTGTAGTCGTAAATTATTCATTTGTCATTCATTTGTCGTATTCTCATGACACAGATTTCTGATGCTTGTGCAATACCCCATTTTTTGCTTATTTTGTGAACTTTTTGGAGTAGTTACATAAAGAGTAAAAGATAAGAAATAAAATAAATGAAGAAATAAATCAAAATTGTTTGAGTGTGAAAATTTAACAAAGAATTTTTATTGTGTCATAGAATCTTTAAACAAATCGAATTTAATTTGTTTATTTAAAATTTTATTATAAAGAGTAATAAATTCTTAACTGGAATATGAAAACTATTCGATCAAATTTGTTGATAAAACTTTACGATAAAATTTGATAATTAATTTAGACTTTTTTATCTAGTTGTTTCGTAGGTAATAAATATTTTTAGACACAAAAAATTTAACCATATCGAAAAGCTTTAATTTATTAAAGGATTTAAATAAATAAAATTATACCTCAGTTTCTTCTATTGTTCTTACTTTTGTTAATTGATCTCCTATTTGAGTAGTGGAATGTAAAAAAAAAAATTACCAATAATGATGACTCCAAAATATACAAAAAAATACTCTAAAATTTTATTTGTATTTTGAATCACATTTCAATTTTAAAAATAAAAATGTAGTATTAGTTTCTATCAAGTATATTTATATTCAAAATTATTTAAATGTCTTTTCGATTCTTCGACCAGTGACTATTATGACTATTGATTATTAATCGGCTATCTATATACTAAATAGAACAACTTCTCAACATAAAATAATTTTGTATATTTTATATATATTAAAGGTTATCAATTTACTTGTATAAAAAGGATAAATAGAAAAATTATAATCTTTATCCTCACAATTGATCGATTGTTTGAAGTTGATCTAAACAGAAAAACAGTACCATGTGAACAACATTTTAAATGTTAATTAAGAATTTTTTTATTATACCACTTACAATAATGTTATAACTAAAGTCATTTACGCCTTAATAGATTGACATAACTAATTAGTTTAAAAAAAGTGAGATCATTTCATTTAGATAAACACTAAAACCAGTTCATAGCTCGGTTCAAATGCGAAAAGTTAATTAAGTAATTTTGAAAAATTAAAAGATCATCATCTAGAATAATTTACATATACATATAGTAAGTCACAATTGCTACTTGAGAACGATTCGAAACAAGTTCGGATTTTGTATTTTCTAAAACCATCAGCAATTATCTGGAAAATCTGTCTGTCAGTTTTCTTAGAATTTCTAATTTAACATTGACTGAGCTTTCAAGCATTTTCTTTGTGGCAATTAAAGTCCCCTTTTCTAAACATCATACTCATCATCATTAACCAACGATTTGGTCATTTTGTGCTATTTAGAGTCACCCTCAAACCCATGACAGGCTATTAACAAGCTAGAAGCAGCTCTTGGACAGGAAAAAGGAAGAGGAATTCCTGTGTAGCAATCAGCAGATTGTGTGACAGGTTTTCTTTTCCTCTTCATTTTTTTTTTCTCCTTCAATTTTTTGTTTCTTTTTCTCCTTTTCATTTCCTTATTTATTCAACAAGTTCCGCCGAAAACTATGAACATACATTCAGATACGGGCAGGATACGAGTTGGCAGGCCATGGAGAATGTCCTTTGGCAATTTTATGCGCTTATAATCACATTTTTTTGCTCGTCCCCTTTTCCTATATGACCCTCTTCTAACCTATTCCCATCTCTATGACGGTCTTTGCCATCGACTTGTTTGGCATTTGTTGGGCCTCCTTCGACATCGATTTGTTTGGCATTTGTTGCATGCCTCAAGGACACGCCCGTGACTTTTGGTCCTTTATTTTAGTGGCATTTATTTTGTCACATGTTATTTATGCCAAGGAATGTGTCTAGGGAGGGTCTACGGAGGGAAAACTGAGCGCCGAGTAAAAGCAGCAGAGCAGACAAGTTGATGGCGGCGGATAGGGAGGGGGGTGTAAGAAAATAACAAAAGTCCTCGGTAAGCTTGTAAGTGCGTGTTTATTTGCTAAGGTCCTGCATCCTTTTGCTTGCCATTTGCCTCCTGCTGCCTTGTGAGTGGTTTTTGGGTTGGCTTAAAGGTATTTTCGTTTGCGGCACGTTATCGAAGGCGTGCAGCCAGAAGTTTTTCTCTTATGGAATCCTTGGCATCCCTATCCTAATTGGAGCAAGGGTTTTTTTTCCACCTACCCTCCCTCTCACATCTTCCTTTTCATGCCTCTGTGCATTAGTGTGAGAGTTACACTCCCTCTGTTACTGTGTGTGTGTGCATGCCTGTGTATGTGTGTGTGTGCGCCAGTGTGTTTATGACAAACTCATTTCATATTTATTAAATTTGTTGCGCTCCGGTTTTATTTTTATTTGGCACGTACCAAAAGTAATGCAAACATTTTGCCTTTTGCAACTGCGGATTCGTTTCGATACTCTTTAATCAAACACAAAATGAGACATGAAGTTGTTTAAACAATTGTCTAACTTTAATAAAAAGAAACATTCATTTCACAATTTATTATGAAAATCAATCAGGCATTCAAATAAAATACATAATTAATTCATTTGTTTTATGATTATAAATAAGTTTAGATTTGCTTTGTTAGTAAACCATCTGAGACTAAAATATGGAAATATCTTTTATATAAAATATAAAATAAAATATAATAAGCAATAACTTAAATATATATTTTTTTTTACATTCACAAATAAAAATATGAAAATAGAATTATGAATAGACTATAAAAGATTTCAATTGAAATCGAGTTCTCTATACCATTTAAGAGTATTCAAAATTCTTTATTTTAAAATTATCGTTACACACACATACTATGTAACGTTGTTGTAACTTCAACCATGCCCATATTACTACATCCGCCCCAAAACCAAAGCTATGTTTGTAATTAAAAATTTTGCCGAAAACAGTTGCAGAACAAGCAACAAGAAAAAATAATAAAAAAAAAATAAACAGCAAAAAGAAAATTTGAATGCAAAATTTGAAAAATTTTTAACCAAAGCTAAAACTAAAAAAAAAAGAGGCAAAGAAAATAACAATTAAAAGCGAAACACCACAGAAGCAGGCTCTAAAAGAAAATTATTAAACACATTTTTATGTGCCAATTGCTGTTATTGGTAAAAGCCATAAAAACCATGAGCCATAACTTGGTAAATTTGTTTTCATCAATTTGATTAAAATACATACAAACACACACACACACACACTGACAAACATTCACAGACACAGTCGAAATACAAGAATGAATAATAATTGTTTATTAAAAAAAATATATATTGGTACTTGTATTTGTGCAATGACGACAGAGGTTCTCCCTCTCTCTTTCTTGGGGAAGATTTTTTTGGGTTCTCAGGCGGATCAAGTCGCACGACTTTTGTGGTTGTTGTCTTGGCTTTTACTTCTCGTTTCTCAATTTTGTGGCTTTCTGTGAACTTTGCGATCTTTTTATTTTTCTTAGCTGTTGTTGTTGTTGTGCTGCTGCTGCTGTTGTTGTTTGGGGCAGCTGCTAAAATATTGTTGTTGTGGCCAGTTCATTCAACTCGCAATTGTTAAACTGATGTTGAAACTGAGGCAACAATAGGAACAGCAACAGCCACAAAGTTAAAGAATTGTAGGGATTTTAAATTCGTCTTTTGATTATATAATTTAATTGTTTTTGTTTTTTTTGTTTGTCCAGTTTATTGTTTTCGATATATGTACATTTATTTTATTTATTTGGGGCAAGGGGAAATTTCACTTTTTAACCATATTTTACTTATGATTAATCATTTACTTCTTTTCCAGACAATGCAACGGTTAAATAAATTAATTGTTAATTGGGAACTTGGACAATATAACAAAAAACAACATAAATAATAAAATTTTGCAAAGTAAAAGTAAGCAATAAAAATATAACAATCATTCACTACGTAAAAAAGTTGTTAGGAGTTATAAAATTAATTTAACTTAATGCGCAAATCTCTTACTACTCCAATAACGAAATAGTAAATAAAACTTTTATAACTTAAATAAAATAGTTTTTTTCTTATTCATTTTTATGTGCATCTATAAACACTACGATCCTGCAACTAATGCCCGTTTAATGTTCCTTGTAAATTTTATATAGGGAACATTTTGATATCCGGTATTTATATTAACGTTGAATGCTCTTCTCTAGAGATTTGCAGCATGCACCTGAATAATTTAATATATTGGCTATGTACAACGGGTTAAAGAAAAGCTCACTAATTTTAATTGAAAAATATATATACAACCACATAGAAAAAATAAAGTAATCAAATTAAATTTAAACGTGGTTTAATTTGAATTTAATTATATTTTTTTATTTTAAATGTAACTATTAATTTAAGGGTTTTTTATTAAGCCTTATATGGATTTCTTTTTTTTCAATTTAAATTAAAAATTTTCAACAGTTGTAAGATAATCAAAGCTTAAGCCAAACGACGAGTTCTTTTCTTGTCTTCAAGTTTTTAGAAAACGAAGAAGTAAATTTATAATCCCATTGCACTTTTGACTTGGCCTCTTTTCACATCCCAACTACTTGGTTGGTAGAAGCGGGATGAGTGGCTTCCGTTGCCATCATCGCTTGGCTGTTGTCGGTTTCCCGGTTATGATTCCACTTTGTACCGGTTGTCAGTACTATAGTGAGTAGCCCCATTTCCTTCTGCTGTTTGTGCATTATATCATGTAGTAGAAGTCAAGTGGATAAGCAACATTATAACAAAACAGATTGAAACCGTTGCTTTTGGTGCGTTTTGGTCTTGAAATATTATTACCAAGTTAACTTGTTGCGCAATGCAAAAAGATGACGCACCGAACTGCTGATACCGGATTAGTTGCCATGGTTTTTTTTTTTATATGCAACAAGTTTTCGTTTTCGGGTTGTTCTCTCCTCTACTGTTCGAGGCAGACAGACAGAGAGACAGGTAGGCAACCAAATACAAAACACAACTAAGTTAGGCCAAGTCAAGTCGAGCAGCTGTTGGCTGTTTGTTTCGTTGTTTGGCCCGTTTGCCGGTTGCTGCTGCTGTTGCCTGTTGCACTTGTTTTTTGTGTTCTCATTCTGCTTCTGGTTCTATTTACCTGGGTTATTTTTGTTGTCTTTTTCGAGTTGTTGGTACTTGTTTTCATTTTGGCATAATTTTTTTGTGAGAACGTCTACAGGAAATGTGACTAACTAAGCAACTTTAAACAACTTAATCGCAATATTTTGAATGCATTGAAGTCTATCTGAATTGATGAAACAATTTTAATATTTATAATATTTTAGTACTTCGCAATAATTTTGTGAATAATAAAATCGTAAAAAAAATTATTTCATATTGATATTACAAAATTCGATTGAATTTGTACTTTAAAAGTATAAAAAATTCGAGAAATTTTACTGAACTTTTTATTTTGTTTGTTAACATTGTAAAACGAGTAGAATTTAAAGAAAAATAATCGGGCCAATAAATATTAATATTTGTTTAATGAGTTTTTACTCTACATTTATATAAATATTTATTACGTAAAATCTTCCAATTTCCTCAAAACTATCAATTTAATATTTTAGATTTATATAAAAAAAACTACACAAAATTCGAAAATTTAATTGAATCTAAACCTTAACTCAAAGTAACTATATGTCAAAGTAGATATACAAAAAAAAAGGGTATAATTTATTTTCAATTTTTAATCTAGTCCAAAATTCCAAAATTAACATATAAATTGTTTTAAAACTAGCAGTTCTGAGAATAAAAAGCAATTTTCATATTTCATTGTTAGTTAGAATAACTATAATAAAGACTTTAAAATGTTAGAATTTAAATGTAAACTTTTCTCCTCCATAATTGTTCAATGAACTTGTCAACTCACTTTTTTTGTTGATACTTCTTTCCCCTACTCTCACTCGTGTCAGCAAATAAAATGGTAATCCCTTAACAGGGAACACGTTTAAGTAGCTCAAAGCAAAGCTGCTTATTTTTTTTCCCTTTATTTTTTTTGCATCAATTCCTTTGCAATACCTCCATTCAAGTTAACTTCTTTTCTAGTTTCTTTTTTCACGACATGTCAACAAATTTGTTTGCTGATTAGAGAGGCCAGATTGTTCGGTGTTCATTTTGGGCTTGGTTTGGTTCGGTTTGGTTTGCTTTTCGTTTTACGGGGGGAGGGTTATAGAAGGGGGGTTTTCCATTTTCAACTTTGGTTTTGCACAACTTTTATTTCTGTTTTAGAGCGGCAACCCGGCGGTGACACGAGAAGTTGCATAATCCAAAAAAAAAAAAAAATACACAGTACAAAAGTAAAGTACAAAAAACAACAATAAATACACCCACAAATGTGATAACCGGTTTATTGTTGTTGTTGTTGTCTTTGCACAAATAAAAATAATCAAAAGTATTACAAGTATTATAAGTGAGCGCAAAAACTTCAAGTGTAAAATCTAGCAATAAGCCAAGTAGAGCCAAGGGGAAGCCACTCACGCATGGGGCAAGCTTAAGTTAACCCACTGCCCCCAGTTTTATACCGAAATGGAGTCCATTATAATTATGGTAAATGGCATACACACATACACAATAGAAAGAGTCCAAAGACTTTGTCATCAAGTTAGTAAAAAACACAGAATGCAGCTAACTAACAATTGTTAACTCATTTTTAAATCAATTGTTTATATGACCAGAAAATTAATAATGATTATAATAATAGTATGGTATGATAAATATAAGGATACATTATTTTTGACTTAAAAGCAGAAAAAATATTTTAGTATATAAGAAACTGGCAATATTTTATTTATTTCTTTAAAATACTACAGATACTCTCATTTGCATATTGATGATATTATTTTGTACCATATTCCAATGGTGTTAAAAAGTATTAATATTCTTATTAGGATGCCAAATAAAAAATATATTTAATCCTTAATAAAAAACTTTCGATTCCAGTTTATCATTTCAAAATATCGAAGATCTATGTAAGCATTGGAACAATATTACATTTGGTTTATCTATCACACCAAAGTTTATGAAATTCTCAAAAATTTCGAAAACTGAAACTATGTTTCGAAAACAACTAAGACGTAGCAGTGATTTTATATTTTAAATAAACTTTGCTTTGATTCAATTTCAATCAAATGATAGGTTTTATTTATATGCCTTCATTTATACTTTTTTTTTGTTAGAGTAAATAATTCTCGACTTGAAATATTTGATTTGTCTATTTGCCTACGTTTTCGCATGTTTTTGTTGCCGTTGGTTTTGAGGCACGTTACACTTAGCTTTTGCCTATATAATGTATAGATAGAAGACATCGAGGAAGAAAACTCGTTTTGGCATTGCAACTTTTTTTGCAAGTTTGCCACAGCGTGTGGCAGGCAACATCGTCGCGTCGCATCGCTGTGCGTGTGTTCGCAATCAGCAGCCTCAAGTCTCGAGACCTGAATCTGAATCTTTTTGGACCCTCAAGCAATGTTCTGACTGGGATTGCGGTTTCTTTTCTCTCTCTCTGTCTCCTCTTCTGATATCTTTCCATTTGCTTAGTTCTGCAATTTTCTAGGGCTGCAACTTTTCTCAAACTTTCACAATTTGTTTCTTAAGTGCGTTTTCTGATTTATTTATGTGGGCAATGGAAAAGAACAATGGCCCAGACAAAAAATATAATACGAAAAAGAAAAAAAAAGAAGTCCAATGGAATGACTAAATGTAAGAGCAATGTTTTTGTGGTTTCTGACTAAAGACTTTTCGAGGACTTTCAATTATAGCAAAGTGTGATTGAAGATAAGATTTAACATAAGCACGTCTTAATAAAGATATTTTCAAATAGAATTTCAAGTGTCGGAAAAAGTTTCCATTCAAAGCAAAAGAAAATAAGTTGGGAATTCCCAACTGTTCTTTTAAACTGGGTCATATGCCTGAGAACCTTATGAAGTGGCCTTTGAGCAATGCCAATTAATTGGCTCAAAAGGCCAATCTGTGTTTGTATCTTTCAAGTATTTTCATTGCTCTCCTAATTGCCTCATTAAGACATAAACTAAAAGAGAACTTATTATGGCCAGTAGTAGGGTAATTAGAATAAAAAAAAAATCAAGTTAAGAGGCCAACTCATTACTTCTAACCATGTTGTACTGGGACTAGATACGATTTTAGATTAAACTTGAACTAAATTCTTTATAAAATTTAAGCCAAATAACTTTTTCCATTTGAGAATTTTTTAATTTAATTTCCCTTTTTCCCACGATTAAGATCTCTTAACTTTTTTATACTAATGTAATTATTTAGAATTTCATTTTTAGCAACTCATGTTGGCCTAGTACCATAAATATTCATACGAAACGCAACTGTGCCTCTTTGAGCCATTGAAGATGATTACATCCGACGCCCACTACATTAACCAGGCCCAAAACTGGGGAGGGGCAGAAGTGGTTATTATATCTTACGTAAAATATATTACGTCTATATGAAATTTTTATTTCGCAAACAATAACAAAACGGCAGAGAAAAAACCCAAACCATTATCAATTTGTATATTTTTTGGTTTGCTAATTTGCCATTGCAAAAAAGAGTCACAAATTTTACTTGCCATTTTAAGCGGTTTTAAAGGCCACCCACAACATCCCCACCCACCATTTATATATATATGAAAATACACTTGCAAAATGGGTAGATTTCTTTTTAGACATAAATTTCCATAACTATTTTCAGGCTATTTAATCTGGTAGAGGAAAAATAGTTTTAAAGTGCTTCATGAGATTTCAAATAAAAGTTAAATTTGTTAAATTGTATTTTATCAATAGCAAGATGAGCTGTTTAAAATAAAGTCCTTTAATACTTTGATTTTTTAATTGGCTAACCTAATAATTTAAATATTAATTTATTCATGCCATTATTAGGTAAATTAATATTATAGAAACTAAAGTATTATTTTTCTATTATTCATTAGTCATACTTTCATAAAGAAAATTTCTACCGAACTTGAAAGTGTATTCGTACTTCGTGGTATATAGGCATTCAGCACAGGGCTGTGGTTTTTTTCATTATTAATTTTAATGTGCTAACAACAATAATCATTACGAACAAATGTAACTTTTTTTTTACCATTTATTTATGCTTTTGAATGTGACTTGCGTGTTTTCTTGTATTTTTGCGTGCTTAGGAAAGTGTTGAAAGTTGACTTTTTTTTACTCTATTTTTTTTTTTTTTTTGTAGATTTTGTTGGCAATTTAACAAGCGGAACTTTGTGCCCAAACAAATATGTAATATATATGTATATATACATACATACATTCACATGAAGAAATTGCCATACTCCTTCCCAAATAATTGTTTAGTTGTGGGTGATAATGAAATGGTAGAAAGCCAAAAGAAAAACTTAATTATGACAGGCCATGAACTGAAAAAGTACTTTACTTTTATTTTCGTTGGTAATTACCACATCAAGTTGATTTTTCTTGATGAGGCAATCAAAATGAAAGACCAACAAGTCGACTAATATAAAGTTGTACCTTTTCTTTCTATGGCACATTTGGAATTTATACAAAATCAACGACTTTCTAAGTTGGGAAAAACGTGATCCTGTTTGTTAGGAGTCCTGTTAATGAGACTTTGGGATACTCTAAATGCAACTTTAATTTACTATACTAAACTGACTTGAACTTTATTCAACTATATTGTTAAGTATAGGAGCAAATTTTTCAGAATTTCACAAACTTGATCGAAATCCAAAAATAACGACAATTTTATACAAAAGTTGTAAATTAAAATTTTTTATTAATGATATCATAAAAGGTGACCAAATTATCTAAAGAAATTTGATACTCATCACATTCTTCTATATTCTTTGTTTTAAAATGAAATTAACTAAACCGCTTAAGTGCTTACCAAAATTTAATTATAATTTCGCTTGAAGGCACAATGAATTTTATTTTTATTCGTCTTAATTTTGTTTTTTGCCATATTTGTGCTACTGAAGTATATGTATATAATTTGTTGAAATATATTCAAAATTATTCATAAGAATGACTTCAAATACCAAAGAGATCTGCAAAGGAATCACATTTCATCTATTTATTGTGTTTAAAGAAAAAACAAAAAAAGAACAAAAAGTATCTGGTATCCACTGGGTCGTTAGCACTATGTTCGGCATTATTAAATTAGAAGAGGAATAATAACAACAACAACAATCAAATTTATATTGGCATCATACACATACAAATCTGGCGCATGGCCAAGACCCAAAGCCGTCATTGCCTATAGCCGGTTTCGAATTGTTTTTGAGTTGGCGTTGCCAATGTTGTCCAGCCGTATGCGAGGTCACGACTTGCGCACGTCTCAGGCGACTTAAACTCGAAAAATCATAATAATAACCATTATATATATATCATCATATATCTGTTATAATATGGAAAAATAATGCTAATTTCCCATTGACCAAGAGCTATCACCCCTCAGAAACAAAAAAATAAGGTAACTTGCTCTTAATGCGTGACAAATATCTTGCACTCACTGACTTTGATTTAATTAGCTGGCCAACTGAGCACAAAGAACCCGCTTCAAATATTAGCCTCCTTTTCACTTTTTTAGATTTCTTTCCATTTTTTCCGTTTCTTTTTATATATTTATATAATTCATAAAAATTTCATGACATTTTTTACCAGTGGCCAGTGGACACTGCAAATGACACTTACTTTGATATGTAATTAGAATTTATGAAAGTGTCAACGAAATAAAAAAACTTTTCGTGGACACTTTACGGTTGGCCGACCTACCAGCTGTGGGTTTTTTTTTTGGCAGTTGACAGCTGGCAGGGCGTTGCCATTTTACAAAAACATTAACAGCAACAACAACAACAACATCAGCCATCCTTGCACACAGGGCCGATTAGGTAAACAAAAAATAGGGCCATCAAGTCAGCGATGATGACCGCCTGAAGTCAAGAGAAATTTTCAACTTTTCAAAGGGCATTAAAACAGAAAAGTTTACGAAAAAATGTCACATTGAGTGTTTTCTAACTATTGATTAGCTTATTCAACACAACCACAAACCTTTTTTTATTATATCTCTAGATAATAGAGTCATAATGGAATTGGTTGTACAAGTTCATTCCTGATTTTATCTACAATGAAAAAGTGTTACAAAAGAGGGTTTTTCTTCTCAACCATTTCACAAAGAGCAAAAGGCCAAATGATCAATCAATAAATAAAAAATCAAAATAATATGAAGTTTGAAATAATTTGTAAGAATACTAAAAAATATGCCTGCTCCTGTTTAAGAATTCAAATAACACCAAACCGAAGTATTAAATTAAATTTAAAAAAAATCGCATAAATTTATTTTTTTTCCAATTACTATTCTAACTGCGAAGTATTGAAAAGTATTGGAAAGAATTATATCCATAAAGCTAAAATATTCCATCCAAGATAAGTTACTTTTACTTAGGAGATACAAATCAATTTTGTATATAAAATATAATCATTGAAGTTTAAACAATGTATAAACTAAAATTAACTATGTATTTACTATTCTCCCAAAGTAACAACTCAAAATACTTTATACCGAATTTAATATTTTAAAGGAGGAAATTTTTTTATTACGAATTAAATATTTTGAGCTTAAGTCGTTAAGCCAATTAGTTAAAGTGGCCATAAAAAATGTTGCTTAGCAAATCACTTTATATTTATGAATATTTATTAAAATCAATTATGATGTTGATTTTTTATTAAAAACAACGAGAAAATAACAAGAAAACAAATATGAGACTTAATTTAGTTTTTCTTCAATTTAAATATAGGAAGTGTCCAAATTTACCTAAAATATGATCTTTAATTATTAGTTGGAGCTTAGAAATTTTATATAAATTTTCATGTGTATTTCCCTAGCACTGTTAGAATATTAAAATATTTCGATATTTCCTTAAGACAGGGTAATTCCAAATTATAATACCTTTGTGTAAGTTTTAATATATAATTTTCAAACCCATTTCGAATCTATTTGAAACTAATTCGAACTAATAGTGATACAATTTTGATTTGAACGCAGTATAAAGGGTATTTGCCTGCCGTTGTTTCCTTATGGCAAATGTTCTAGTCATTTATCTTATAACTTAGATTGAAAATTTTATGTGAATTATTATGACAGAGCAGTAAAGGTGACTCTCTCTCAAATGATGCAGTTTCAGTTTCAATGTCTAGGAGAGCATGGTCACGCCCCATTTTTGCCATTTACATTGTCATCCTTCAACATGCACTTGAGATAATTGGGTTTTGCTCTATGCCTTTGGCTTTGTGAGGGTCGTCAGGTGTTTGACCTAATAAAATATGAAATATAATTTTACAAAAATTGTGGAAATGTTGTCAGAACTTTTTATGCCTTCCTAGAAAAAATGGGCAATTTGAGGCTTTTCATCTAATATGCCATTAAATTAAACGTGCCTCAAGTAAGTCGTGATTGAAGCAACTCTCTTAACCCGCTAACGCCCAACTAGTTAACCCACTAAAATGTTAGCCCAGAAGAATATAACTCAAACGAAAAACTATAAAGAATCAACAGGCAGCTGCCTGGCATATCATGGCTCTTTCTCTTGGCTTTCTTTGGCCACAAAATGGATTATTATGTTAATTACTGTCACGTCACGTTTCATCTCGGAAGGGAGTGGAATATAATGCAACCGAAGGAATCCACTGTTGCCGCTGCTGCTGTTGATGGTGTTGCATTAAAGCTTCATTCAACTGCAAATTAGCGCACATACAATATATGAGACACTGCTGGAGGGCATTTTAGGTGTTTAGTGAAGCGAACACGCGGCGTATACATAATGCCACAGTCTCTGTGTTTGTATGTTTACCCAAGTCTGTGTGCGGCCATAATAAATTCTAATTATTTTCATTGACACGTGCCCCAACGGAAATATGCAACACGAGGAAAGAAAAAAAAAAGAATTTCTGGTGAATAAAAAGAGGAACCAAAAATGAACGAATTTAAAAGTAAGGCAAATTATGGTATGAGTTCGGTTGGTCATAATAAAAGCCTTATTTAAGTTATTATAAACTTAAACAAAATTCGAGGAAAAAAAAGCAAATAGTTCTCTATCTCAGAGTCAACAGGTATTTAGTATAATATAATAGTAAATATTACAATTAAACTAGTATAATTATTAGGAAAACTATTCTAGTTTTGTTGTTTTAATAAATTTAATTCTATCAACTTTACAAAACATTAAAAAAGATTGCCTAATATTGTGAATATAAATACTTTAAAAAATTAAGTTTTTCGGTAGTTTTTTACATAAGAACCATATTGCTGTAATATGTACTTCTTTTAGGCCTTCAAGTTAGTATTATTCCTAATATTTAATCAATAAAATTTTCATCGGTATTCAATTTTAAAATTATTAATTGACTATTATTACTAATTTTTGAAATAGTTTTTCTAGTCTTAATCATATTGCTGGTTTCATTATCTTTGATTTTGCAATATTTCAATTTAAAAAAAATGTTCTTTTCTTCTTACATTTTATTTTAATCTTTTAATCCAAGTTATTTTGTTCGTTTTCATGTGTTTGGTTTATATTAAATTTTATTCCCTTTTTCAGTAGGAAATTGCGAACGAATCATAACAAAACATATATACATACGTATATGTATATGTATGTATGTATATATAGTCTGTGATTTTTGATTTGTTTTTCTAAATAACGTCGAAACAAGTTTGTAAGCACATCAGCTAAAAATAAATGACAATTTTGTAAGCTCACCTCTAAATATGAAATACTCTCAATTAAAAGTAAGTTTTCCTTATCTATATCTGTAATTGTCATTGATTCTTTATTTAATTGGCAAGCGGAAAGAATACTGTTAATTATTTTTATTAATTATCCACGCTTTTCCATTTCCTTTTTAATTCACTTCTCTCTGTCATATTTATTTGCCTCGATAATTTAATTGCTCTTGTCAATTTCCTTGCTAATAATTTCTATCGATTTGATTAGGCTAATTAAATAAAAAGTGAAACATTTTTGAAAGACTAATTTGAATTTTTATTGACAAAACTAAGACAAAGTAGTCATCAACAACAATAACAAAGACAATAACAATTGGCGCACTCTTTGAAGATGACTCGCTGGATGCGGTGGCCTCTGATAGCTTCCTGTCTTGACTTTTGGTTGTGGTCGTAAACAATTTTGAGACCAGCCACAGCGGCGACAAGACTCAAAGACATGGATGAAGCCCGGAGCTCAAGTCGCAATTGACTGTGGGAACTGATGAGCCGCCACAGTCGTCGCCAATGTGGCTGCCAAATGGCTGTCTTAAAGTATCTAAAATGTATGTATGAATACATATGAAGGTATGTATACATATATGTATATATGTATATACATATCCATCTGTGGGTGCGTGTGCTCACTTCGGGGGCTGTGGGAACAAACTCAATTGAGATTATCCGACGACCAGCAAAACATGTCTTTTTTTTATTTCTGTTTTCGTTTTTTTTGTTTTTTGGTTTTGATTTTATTTTCTTGGTTTGTTTGGCTTATTCGAAAATTTAATTAATTTTTGTCATGCCAGTTGCGTTGAAGTTGTGAACTTCCGTCTTCCACAAATTGGCCAAATTAATAAGAGAGCACGACAACGTAAAACATGGCCAAGGCCGAGGCAAAAAAAAACCGTGAACCCAACAACAGGACAAAACATTTTGACACCAAGATGTGGCGTTAATTGCTGGAACCCTCGAAAAAGACTTGAACAACTTTTCACATTGCCGATGCGCGTAATTAAAAAATGTAACCCATGAGACATGTATGACGAAACAGTTTAAAGACTCTAAATTACCCTGTAATTTATCAACAAATGTCAACAGATAAATGACAAATTGCAAGTGCTTCAAATCATGTTTTAATTTGTTTTACATAATTGTATATTATTCTAAGCTTTAATACATTTTAAATCTGCCATCTTAAATAAATAATTTCTATATAAACTTTGAAGAATATTTAAATAATAAATGTCAGAATAATCAAGCTAAAAAATACATTTTTTGTACTTTCAGTAAGGTAATAAAATAAAAGAAATAAAAAAGCTATAAAGATTTCATACACATCATTGTCGTTGATCTTCAAATTCCATTTCAATTATAACTTTTATTTTTCTTTATCATTTTTCATATCATATACAAAAACGATAGTTTATCACAGCTTTTCGTGTTAGGTTTCACTCTAAAATTCTTTACTCCTTTGAGAGACTGCTAAAAGATCCCCTTAAAATGGTCTTTTTAAAAAAGAATTTTTTCTTTTTGGGTGTGCTAGCCAGCTTTTTTATGACCAAAGTTGGCCAAACAATTGGAGAGCCAAGCACAGGCAGGAAAGGGCTTAAAGCAAAGAAGGAAATTCTTCTTCTTTTTGTACTTTTTTTGCTGCTTTGTTTGTAAGCCAAAGAGTAAAACGCAAAGCAAAGTGTAAAGAATAAACCAGAGTGAGGGAAATGACAGGCGCAGGCATTTAGCCTGAAGCGAGTCAAATGTTCTCCTCGGTTTGGGTTTTTTTTTTGTTCTGACACCCAAAGGGTTTCCATATAATTTGAAGGCAGCTGCTGTCGATCTGCATAATGAAATTACGGCACTATCAAGTACAGTTACTTTGGCAAAGAACTTCACTTTGGGCTAAGATTTCACATTGCAGACTGCAGACATTCGACTGGAAACTGGAGGGCATAAAGTAGAACCTGAGAAAATGATAGCTGTTTGCCTGGATTGTGATTGACTTGCTGACTTACTGACAGAATGACTGACTGACTTGAGGCATAATTGAGGCATAGCTGATAGCCACCCGCCATCATTTTCTTACATTGCCTGCTATGCAAATCTCTTCAGTTGGCCTACTGTCTAGTCATTTTCTAGCAGCAATTTGCCAGCAATTTTCACACTTTTGGCCCAACTGCAGCTTTCACATTTGCCACACAGCGCAACTTAACTAACCGAACTAACTATTTACTTATGTATTATGTTAGACGGTTAGCGCGGGGGGGCCAGGGAATCAGATAGAGAGTGGCACCTCCCCTAAACAATTACGTCAGTTTAGTCACGATGCCTAATTAACTGGGCGTAGCAAAAGCTTTTTACTCGACTTTATTTTCAAAATATTTTGCCACTCTAATTAATTTTAATTAAAACTCTCTGCCAGGTAATTTTGTAAAGAGCAATGACTTTTCTTTCCATTGCTTATCATTTATAAACAATTTGCAAAAAGGTAACTAAAAGATAAGGTAACAATAACAATATCAAAAGAAGTTTATTGAAATTTATAAAAGGTTTTTACAACGGGGTCAGTCACCAGGTAAATAATACTACTTGAAAAGAATGTACATAAATGTAAATTAATAATAAATTAAAGAAAATTAAATATTATGTTGGGTTAAAGGGGAAACCTTTTGGTTGTAGGGAACAGAAATTGTTTTATATAGACATAGTATAAAAATGTTCTTTTATAGATACATGAAATATTTTCCTATAAAGATAACTTTGATAGGATTCTATTGTAATGGCATTAGGTGGTTCACTTTGACCTATTATTATCATTTATCCACCTTTCAGTCACCTCACTTTTTGATATAATAAAGAACTGTTTAAATGCCCTTACAAAGAGCCATCAAAAGGTAACTCAACTAGAGAAGAACAACCCAAAGAAAAAAAACGCAACCTCTTTTTTTTTATTGCATTTTTATGGTTGCTTAGATTTATTTATATTTTTAGTAGAGCTTTTGTTTCATTTCAAACACACAAAAGAACACAAAAACTGACCCTGCTGAGTCACATTGTTTTGTGGCCAAGTTTCAGGTCTGCAATTAATCAACAAAAATTGCTATTTGCACCTTTTCTTTCTTTTATTTTCTTTTTTGTTAGGTTCTTTTTTTTACTTTGTGTGTGTGTGTGTGTTTTTTCTTTTATATTTCTGCCACAGACATAATGTTTGGGGGCACATATGGCATTACGCACTTCCGTTTCCGTTCTTGTCTGCGTCTGGGTCTGGCTCTGGGTCTAATTCTGGTTCTCGCTCTGGGTGTGGGTCTGAATTCTGTAATTCTGTTTGCTCAACCGCGCGCACACGTATAAAGCGAAGCAAAAATCAAAAGTTTTTATTGCTCTTTGCTTTGCCTCATGTATGTGTATATGTCTATACATATATATATTTTGTTTTTTTTTCGGTTTTTTATTTTTTCATTTTTATATATTTTGCACGCGCAAAATTTTTTGTGATTTATGAGGCGCAAAACCAACAGAAATGACAACAGCAACAAAAAAATATAAGCTGAGGGCGACAAACTTTTCATATGCAGACATGTCGGCGAGACAAGTTGGCCACACTCAGAGTCATGTCCCACATTACAAGTCCCATGTCCATGTCCATGTCCATGTCCAGATCTTTACCATTGAGAACCTTGAACATGAACAGAAACTATGAAAACTAAGTTTACGAGCTTGTTTTGACTAGTTCAATAAACTTGTCGCAATGATACAATGTTTTAACAACTACTCACAGTTGACATTTGGGATATCTAAACTTGTTTCGTAGAGTTTCATCATTCCCAAAAAAGGAAAAAAAAAATGCAACCCATATTCTACATTTTCCATACTTCCATAAGACTTTTCTTATATTTTACTATGTATAAGCATTGAAGGAATATATCATTTCTATGAAAGCTCACATTTCAACTTTTATAAAGTTTTAATTAGACAATTTTAAAGTACAAGCATTATAAAAATCTGAAACAAATTCTTTGTATCAAAGTCCATGTTCAAGATTTTTTTGGAGATTTGAGGATATATAATTTCAGAGCATTTTAAATTTCATTTTAAATTCTGTAGCCAAAGCTTGAAACTTCATTTCGATTGAACATTTCTTTCAGTAAATCCTACCGCATGCAAATCAATATTGTCCTCTGATTACTTTTTACGCATACATTTGTATTCATTTGTCACTTCCAATTGTTATAAAAGTATTGTAATATATTGTAAATTGTTTATCATATGGTACCACAAATTATTATTCACTCGGTTGGGCATCGAAGTGAAAACCAGCACTTAATTAAATAAAATATTGAAAATAACAATTGAGATATTTCATTGAATATTTTTCACAATTTGCATCATTTAAGATGCAACTGTCAACAAGCTGTCAGTTGCAATCTGTTCACCCTGTGGCCAATATTTAATCTTTTAATTAATGCATATATTGATTTTGCATACCATAAATATGTTTCATTTATGTTTCACTTCTACAACTTTATGCCCAGATTCTCAGTAATAATAATATAGTAAGAATCTGTGGTACACACCAAAAGGTATTGTGGTAATGACAGGCAGAGACCTGACTCGTAATTTGGTTTTTGGTTGCCACTGGAGCAGAAGCTGTCAACACAAAATGGAAACCTCAAAACTTAACAGCAAAATTGTATGCCAGAATGCTTAGTCAGCAGACTATCATTAATAATTTTGTAGGAAGGACTATTAAATATTTTTCCCCTAAACAAAACATTGGTTAAGGCAAATATTGAACAAATCGCGTATACGCACTGTGTGAGAACTGAATGATGCGGAAAAGCAGATTGCAGATTAAGTTACCTACCAATGCGATTGGATATTATATTCAGGCTGGGATAAAATATTATTTAATGGCTATACTTTATACAAAAAAGAATATTCTATTCCCCCCCAAAAAAAACAACATTTTTAATAAAAAAAAATATTCCGCATCCATTGATACATTATTTATTTACAAAGCTTTTGAGGATTTGGTTTCAATATAATTTCGATTTAAAACTGGTTTCGATATGTGTTTAAAATTTATATTTCTCAACTGATAAAGAGATATGTATATATGTTTTTATGTATATATGTAAATCTGCCTTCACTTTACATTTCCAATCATAATCATCATCACTTCAAGTGATTGCACTCATCCGCAGTATACACAAAGTAAACTAGCATAATAATTTATCAAGCGTCCCATCTAAGGACCCATCTTCAATGGCCAGAACGTGCCTCACTATGGGGCAACGCCTTGAAATATGCAATGCCTTAACTGCTTGTGGCAGGCAACAGTCATCCTGCCAGTCAATCAGACGACCAAACAAATCGAAAGCGGTCGACAACGCAGATACAAACACACACACACACATACACACACAAATAGAGCCACGCAGTCTGAATTGGCAGAAAGCAGAGATAAGGAAAACCACATGGCAAAAATCCTTTGCCTCATCCCTTTACCCCTTTTACTTGTTGCTGATAAGCAAGCTTGTAAAGTGTAGCGTGCCGAGCTACCTTTTAGGCCCGGCTAAAACGTTTTTGCCCCAAAAGAAAAAAAAGTAAAAACTCAAATTTATAGCATTTGTTACATTTCGTGCAGATTTCAAACACATTTTAAATCGTGCCATAAAATCACTTAAGTGTACACGTTTTTCTCTTTCGCCACAATTTTCAGTTTGCCCTCTTTATTCTCATTTTTGTTTTTTGTAGCATATTTACGGTGGCTGTTTACGTAACATCAGAACAAAAATATTCAACAGCAAAAAGCAGCAAAGTCGTTTGGTGTAACCAAAAACCCATCAGAATACATTGCACATTTGCATGAACCATAGAATGAGAGAGGGTAATAGAGAGGAAAACCGAAATGTGTGAGAAAATTGGAAAGCGGAGAGAGGAAACCACAGCATATGTATAGGCGTTGAGACCATAATCCTAGGAGAATACTGAGCCAAATTTTTGTGTGCCAAAAGCAACAAAACAAAAACAAAAGCAAAAACAAAAACAGAAAAAGGAAACTCCACGCACCACATTAAATTTGTTGTAAATTAAGATTGATACCGATGCGACCCATGGGTATTCGATATAGCAAGTTTTTGGTTCTACTTACTTTGCTTTTTCTATTCGAATTACTTTTGCTGATTAACATTAACTGCAAAAAGATAAGAAATAGAACAAACAACATTATCGTTAGTAAAAATAGATTATACACCCTTAAAGTTAAGATTCTAATTCAAAGTTATGATTATGATAGTTAATTTGTTTGCAAATGTGGAATATCATTAAATATGAAATGAAAGGTTAGAGAAACAAAAAATACTTCTCTATGTAAAACTATGCTATTTACAAACTTAATTGGAACATGAATTTCTAATTAAAACTAAATTTAACTAGAAACTGTATTACACTATGTAAAATTATTCGTTTATTTTCTGAGAATGGCTTAAACTGAAAAAGAATTGCCTAGTTAATAATAGTGAAAAATTGCTGAATGAATAGAATTGTGTATTAAAAAAGACCAGCATAACTAAACCTTTTCAAAATAAAGACCAAAGATTTATTTATTATAACATTAAAATCTTTTAAAGATAGCAGAGAATTCCATGTAGTAACTAAGAACGCACATTTTATTTTTCCGACAACAATAAGTTTCTCTCAAATTGCCATTTGGATACAAGAATATAAAGATGTAACATTTCTAAAGCTCTTAAAATTTGCATCTTATATCTGGATCCCAAATTTGTAATTTAAGTTCATTTAATATGGCCTTTCTTTTTAGTTTTCCTTTTCTTGCTCACCTTCATAACTATTTTCCATTTACCATGGCAAACGTTGAAAAGCGCCCATCAATTTTCCATGTTGTCCGATTTTGTCGGCCAACTTTTTGCCCTATAATCAAACAAATAAATAAAACAAAAAATATATATATAAACCCAAAACAACAGCTGCCAGCATCAAAATGTATAACAGAAAAAAAAATTGAAAAAAATTTGTTGCAACGAACTTGAAACTTGCAATTGGAGCTTTTCAGTTTTTTACCTTTATTTTTCTTTTTCTTTTTGCTGAGAAGCGACTAATAACGATGAGATGGTTAATCCGGACCCCCAGTGTTTAATCAAGTGTGAAATCTTTAATCAAGTCCACTCTAAGCCCGGCTGAATGAATTCCCAGCTGCTGCTGTTGATGCTGGTGGCATCGGTTCAATTCCCCAAATCCCAAATCGCAGTACTGACAACCAATGCAACGCAGCTGTTTTTACCTGGTTTGACCTTTTTTTTTATCTTCTGCCAATTGTGTATGTAGTTTTTGTCTTTTACCCCATCTTGAGCCCTCCCACGCTTCAGTCTGTCAATTAAAAAGCCGTAGACTGGCCCAGGCCCTGAACTGCACGATTTGCTGCCAGTTGCCAGTGAAACGAACGAAAAAAAAATTCGATATGTCTATTCAAAGGACAGACCAAAAGATACCCTACACCAAATAGGCACAGTAAATAAATGGCATTTGTTTGCTTAACTTTTTTTTTAATAACTATATTATATTAATATAGAACAAACTTATCCATAATTAAATTAATTTACTTAGATTCAATTGTGTATATTGAACAGATAAATATATAGTTATCATAATATACCCTTCTTTTTCTATAGGTGTAGGGTATTGAAAGTGGAAATCGAAACATTTTAGCTTATTTCTTTTAGTGCGAATTAAGTGAATTAACTGTAAATGCTATTGGAAATTAACGGTAACGATATATATAGTATGGATTTTTTCATTGTTTTTCCTTTTTTTTTTGCCATTGACTTAAAATAGAAAGTGCATAAAAAGTAAAAAAAAAAAGTATTTCTTTTTTCAAATAGTTTTTTTAAATGATTTAAAACGGAAATAATATCGCATCATTGTTCATTTAATGGAAAAGGTGTTAAGAACAAATAAATTGATTTCGTATATATTGCCAATCGATTGATATAGAAACTTTTAAAAGCAACAATAAAAAATATTTTATTCAATAAAATTTAAATGGAATGGAAATGATTCTGATTTTGTGACTGATTAAAAATATATATGAGACATAATCTTTTTTGATTTATCAACCAAATAGAATTTTTTTTGATTTTATTAAATTTTGATATGTTTTAATTATTGAAATCAAATAGATTTTCTACACATCAATAAAGCATTATTGGCCAATATATAAAGAAAATATTACTGCATTTTATTGTATCTTCAGATTTAATCTTATGATTCAAATTTGATTTGCTTTAGCTAAGTTTTTTTCTTATTGGACAAAGCAACAAAAAAAAATCTTATAACAAAAAAGACCATCGACAAAAGCTCTTTTAAAATATATTTAAAAGAATAACAAAATGTGATTTGTATAAAGTAACCCGCTGGCTATTTATTTGGCCGTGTTTTGAAAGCCACAAATCTAAGTTGGAAAAACAGACAATTAATAAAACTCAAAGCAAGCGGTTTGAGGCAAATCGTGATCTGTTCAAACCAAAAAAATGGGTCAAATTTCTGTTGCTATTTCTAATGGTCATGATGATGATTAAGATGATGGGGAAATAGAAATGGTAAGTAAATGGAATATGAAAAAAATGGGAAATGGAAAAATGCTAAATGTAAAAGTTTTCTAAGGTTCCATGCATACAAAATAGTATAAAAACAAAAAAATCAAACTAAAAATGCATCTCAGAGAAAAGTTTTAATCATATGCCGCCTAGGCAGGGAAAAAAGTTCATTAATTTGCCACCAACTTTTTTTCTTTTTTATTTTTTTGTACCAACACTTGACTTGGCTCGCGTTATAGTATAAATGCCATTAAAAATGCCTTACCCGAAAGGGAAAAGAACAAGGAAAAGGGGAAAACAACGGCTACAAAAAGTGGTGCAACCATGAAAACCGAACGAGGCTAAAAAAAAAGAAGCATAAATAAAAAATAATAAAATCCTACCAAACTGCAGCCTTTGCACATTTTATGCAAATATGGAAAGAGGAACATATACTATATAAAAAGAAACTTCGGTTTACCCTAAGCGTTAATAGAGACATGAACATGGGAGGTGGGGATTTTTAGAAAAGGCATTATGACCACACTTGGCCAGCCTCCAGCTGTTCATATCTTCACCCCTTCCTTTGCTTTTGGTTACTGGCAACTGTTTGACTTGACCTCTGGCTCTGTTTCCCTTTTGCATATGCATTCGCAACTGTTATGGTTTACCAGGGATCCCAAGTAATATGCATATATACTGCATGTACTCATCTCTATCTATCTGTCCCTGGTCCATTTCTTGTCACAGTATGTGTTAGATGGTTTTTAATATCTCTGCTTTAGCATTCTGCGGTTTTTCATCTTCGTTTTCGTGTCCATGTTGTTGTTGGAGGGCATCTGAAATTGATTTTTCATATTTAATGCAGAAAGGCATTACGCGAAAGATACACGGTATAGAAACCATGGTGAAAGAGGTGAACCATAAAGCTTGTTCACAAAAGTTAGCGAGGGTTACTTTTGAAATTCCAGTGAAGATTTTTATATAAGCTACAAAAGTAGACAGACATCTATCTATATTTAAAATATTTCATATATGAAATATGTTTTATTCCATTGATTGCAAAGAATCAAAACTAAATATTAAATCGAAAGTTTTCTTGATACTTTCATTAAAAGTTATATATATATATGCCATATAGTTTAATATATAGTTTCATGATTTACCTAAATATCATATATCATATCCATATGTTTTATTGAAAGTATTTTTTGCCAAAAGATTTTGGGATCAACAATCAACTATACGATGCGAAGGCGGCTCTGGAATATATTCCAAAAAGTTCACCAAAAGCGGAATACATTTTCTGAAAATTCTGAAAATTAAGCTATTTGCCTATAAACTATCGATTCCATTACACCTGTCCTTATTTGATTTAAATGCAATATTAAATATATTTCAAAGGCTTTCTTATTATTTATTGTTAAAAAAGTGTATAAAGAATCACAACTCAAGTGAAATAAATTTGTATAAAAGTTGTTAAAGTTTCGGCTTCTTTTTCCTCATTTGTAAACTAATTTTCCTTAATAATACAAATATTGCTTGATTCTAATAAATAAATAAAGGAATTAAATTAAATGAAATATATCACATTTTTTAGTTGTAATAACTATAGATTAAAATACTTATTTAAATGGTAAATTCTTTAATCAACCACAGTTCAGTTTCATTCCCAGTCCATTAAAAAACTTTTCATTCGCATCTCGTTTTGGTTGCAGCTTGTCATCGGTATCTGGTTGCATATTGGCCGTTGGATGTTTTGTCTCTCTTGAAGTCTTTGATATCCGTTTTCCATTTTCCATATAATAACATGCAACAACCGCGGCCAACTCTCCACCGATATATGCGACAATATAGTCATTGTCATTGACTCATACATAAACAGATATACGAAGCTATAAGCTTTGTATCTTTCAGATACCAATATGGATGCTGCAGTTGTTATAGCTGTAGCAGTTGTAGTTGTTGTTGTTGATGTTTTCGCTTTGCTTATGCAAATCGTTTACAAATATACGACTAACTCGATCTCGTTTTTTATGCATTTATGCGACAAGTTACGAGCATTGACTACAATGATGGCTCCAACTCTTAACTCTGACTCTGTATATGAATGTGACGATTTGCTTGACTAAAAGCGTAACGCGCACGCGTTTGCATTTAAAGAGATGGCTGATGGGGGAGGGGGGGGGGTTAAGAGGAAGGGTGCCATTGAGTGCATCGCACGCAAGTTAGTCAAGCAGTCAATCAAACATGGCCAACATCATCAGTCTCAGCCACATCATCATGCTCAGTTGCATTCGCACTTGAATTTAAGTTAATGTGCCTGAAATCTTTGATGTTTTGCAGTCAACTTAGTCAAACCACACAGTCGAGAACAGAATACATACATATATAGAACTGAACAGAAGAAGAACTTATCCAACCTACCAATCCGCAACCAAAAACCATAGTGGAAAACCTCAAAAAGCAATTCAATTGTTTGATTATCACTGGACCCCATCCTTTGGATCATTCTTACATGGGTTGCCATTAAAGTTTCACAAGAAATTGACTAGTTTAGCAAAGAAAATTAATTCTTATAAAATGTAACGAAATATTAATAGATCTAACCTTATTTCAATTTGGATTCTAGTTTTATTTCAAAAATCATGAATTTTGCTATTATATTTTATGCATATTTCAAAATATTTTAAATTTTAGAAGACATTTAAATTATTTCTAACAAATTAGAAGAACATTAACTAAAAACTAGAAGGATGGGCTAACTTCGGCCGTGCCGAAGTTCGTATACCCTTGCAAACTGTCTTTTTGATTTATATATAATTTGCCAGAATCATAAGGAAGTATATAAAACCCATAAAATAAAAATTTGATCTCCGTGGCATTTTTTTTTCCCGATTGTTCCTAGGACAATTATAGCATATAGTCGGCCGATTCTGATAAAACTTAAAGATATATTTCTTTTTACATAAAATTGTCAAATAACAAATTTCGTGACGATTGCTTCAAAAACACCGAAGTTATTGATCAAAAACTATATTTTTGACTGATCGTTCCTATGGGAGCTATATGATATAGTCGACCAATTCTGATAAAACTTGGTATATATGTTGGGGATTATATAAAACTCACAAACACCAAATTTGGTGATATTGGATTGAAAAACAACTGAGTTATTGATGTTAAACCTTATTCCTGACCGATCGTTCCTATGGCAGCTATATGATATAGACATCCGATCGGGATGATTCCGAGATATACAATGCCTGCAGCAAAAAGAAGCCTAGGTGCAAAATTTCAGCTCTGTAGCTCCAAGGGTCTCGGAGGAGATTGCGTTGATCCAGACAGACGGACAGACGGACAGACGGACGGACGGACAGACGGATAGACGGATAGACGGACAGACGGACATGGCTATATCAACTCAGCTCATCATGCTGATCAATAATATATATACTTTATATAGTCGGAGATGCTTCCTTCTATGCGTTGCAAACTTCTGACCAAAATTAATATACACTTTGCAAGTGTATAAATATGTAAAATTTACTAATTAAAAGATATATGAAAAATAAGTTTTTTAATTTTAGATTTCCTATATCATAACTAAAATACATTTGTATATGTAAAACCTAAAGCTTTAAATAACAATTTTATATTGTTTGCATTTTTAAAATAACATTTTTCAGTATATGCTTGATCTTAAGTTGAATTAATATCAGTTGTAAATTCTTAGGCTGAGATAACAAATAGTTGATTTTATAATTGAATAAGAACATGCCACTAAAATTATAATATATTTAAGAGTAGTAGCTCTATATAATTTCATAAACTTTTGAAACGACCCTCTTTACCATTGAATTATATGCCTAGAGGCTTTTCCATTCGCTCACTCTTAGCCCTAACTGTTTCTGTCATGTACTCGAACGCATCTTCTGTTGTTGTACATACATACACACACACACATATAAAGATATAATCAGTATATTATGTATACATATGTATATATATATATATATTTCTATATGTTGTATCGCATAGCATCATTCATTGTACGTCTCGTAAAAAGCTCATTAAACAAAATGCTGTTGACAGGCACACACACACAACAACGTTGTTGGATGAGGGATGTGGAGGAGATAATAATAAGGGGGGGGAGGGGATGTTTATATGGCGTTGGGGATCAGCATCGTTATGCAAAAATATCAGCTCAAATCTGACGAATGTAACTGTAGTTTTATGTATTGTTCGTATTTTGTTGATTTACAAACAACACTGTCAAAATAATTACAAATGCCGTGACATTGCGGCGACATGTAATTAACGTAAAATGCGTGTTCCATGTGCTGCTTCTGGTATCTGTAAGATACACAAACCTAAAAACCCACACAACACACCAAGATACATGTATGTACATTACCAACTGAGTGTACACAGGTGCTTAATGGGCCACTCCAAAACCGCTGTCTACCTCTGCGTTCACCCTCGTGCGTTTTTCGCCTTTTTTTTCTTTCTTTTTTATGACGCGGTGGACGACTAAATTTGATTAACCCAAATAAGCTGGCCCGGTTTTTCATGCCGCCGCCAACATTCCCCAGCTGCCCTCTTTCTTTTCCGTTTCCCATTTTTTTTTCTGGAGTTTTTTTTTTTTTTTTGGCCCCCGCATCTTTATGTCATTTTCATTCATCATTTTATGAGCATTGACTTTTTGTGCCGCTCTTTGTCATTTAATTGAACCTCCGTCTCGTCTCCGCTTGAGCGATCCATAAAGTTATTCGCTTTTGGATCAAGTGAAGCCATGAAAAGTTTCATAATGCTACTTGCCATAGGTAAGGTAATTTCTATATATACATACATATATACACATTATATATATAGTCTATATAGTTTCGCTAACCATTTGGTTAAACTTTACGATGCGGTCTGGCACTTTGTGGCATTAGTGAAGAGTGTAACTGCTGCAGTTTACAGGCCTTGAACTTCATGGTTTATAGTTGATGCATTAGATTGTAATTAATGCTGGATTATGGCCTGATAATAGTTAAGTACTTAAGTCACTTTGAAGGTCCACACAATTTGAAAGATTTACCCTCGTTAGTTGGTTCATCTAACAAAATGTTGACGGGTTATAAACGGACATTGAATAAGGTTTATAATTTAAATCAAAGGTTTTCGTATTTCCTAATAAATCAATAATAATAGCTGCATAACTCTATTATCTTAATTAATTAATTAATTACAAATAATTTTTAATAAAGTAATAGATATAAAAAATATACTTTATATTTTTATTCTATATTTCATAAATTATCATTAATTTTTTTAAATATGTCCCCAATATTTCGACAAATTAATTACAAAATTTATATACATATGAACTTTATTTTACTTTATAGTAAAAATTGACCAATAGAAATACTTTTAGAATAACAGAATACTTAAAAAACGATTAAATTAAGAAAGACATTTACCATATTAAGGTTTTATTATCGTTTAAAAAAAGAACATCTTGGCTAACATATGTTTATAACCGAAATTAAGTCATATTATTTTTAAACGGTTATATAACCGTGTATAGATTAATAACCTATTAGAGAATTCTTCAGTAATAATTATATAATACGAGTTCTAAAATAAAGTCTAAATCTCAAAAATTAACATTAATAATTAAACATTTATACAGAAAATTTTTAAATAAGAGTGCCACGGTAAAAAATTCACTTATAATTGATAAACATTTCCAAAAATTTAAAACTAAATTAAGGTGTATATTTCGTATATATTTCATATGTGTAATAACTAAATAAAATTTTAAGGCTAAATTTAATTTGATTAAACATTTCCATAAAATGTTTGCCAAAATTAAAACTTTTGCAAAGTTTCAACTAAAAGTTGTTTAATTCTATTTTATTATTTTTCTGCCACATTTAAGGGGTTTCAGCTTTCACAGGCTTTTGTAAATGTTTAGAGACTAAGGCAAAAATATTTTATTCTCATAGCCAAATTGTTTACTCATGTGAAAGAGGCAAAAATAATCTGATCTAGTTATGGTCCAACAAGACCACGAAAACTTTCTGTAAAATTTCACATAGACCACAATTAAAACACATTCCTAAATACTTTTACACATTTGATGTATGTATGTATATATATAATTTGTGGTATTATTGTTGCATTGATTATCTACAAGAATCCTTTAGAAGCTAATAGCCATAAAATAAATATTTTACACATTTTTGTTTATCATGTTTCATTTGGTGATTAGTAATCCATTTAATCTACTAAATTATTTGGTAAAACAATATTGAAAATACACAAAATTCCCTAAACAGTTGAAGTCCAAATGAGTTCATTATTTGTGCACTTGAAATGTTTCATTTAACGTTTGTCATTCAATGTATTATTTTATGTTTATTGATCAAAAGACAAAACTAAAGGGAAAGGGATTTGAAATGTGCCATACAAATAATTAAATTCTGAAGGGGTTTAGCAATATCAGCCAAGCGCAAACAAACATAAACATAATTAGTGTGTGTGTGTGTGTGTGTGTGTGTGTGTGTGTATGTGTGTGTGGGAGCGAGGTATATGGGCTGCCTGCACAAATGCAGATACATTTGTATCTTTATGTATCTATGCATGCACATGTCGTTTGCCATAGAACAAAACCAGCAACAGAAACAGAGAAAAAAAATGCTATGGAAAAACAATTGTAACCGAACATTGTTGGCCATGTAGCCACGACAACTGAACAACCCGAAACACGGCATAATGCGACACAAAGTTCCGCTAGAATGCCCATGGCCCAGGGCCAAAAAACCCCTTCTCAGTTTACTCAGTGCTAGGTTCCCAGTACACCCAAAAGCCCAAGCTCGAGCCCAAATGCAATCCCAAATACAATCCCTCAACCCAATGCAACGTGTGAGCTGTTGCCTGCTGCTGTTGCACTTTTATCTTATTCATTCTATCTCTCTCTATCTCTTTCTGACCTAAGTTGGGAGAGAAAGGTTCTCGTCGATGTTTTCTTTTTTTTTTTTGTTTCTTGTTGCTTGGGTAATTGTTTGCCTGTTGCCAAACGAGTAACAACAACAACAATTTGGAGAATGGCAACTTTTGGGCAAATGAACTGCAAGTGCAAGCACTCAACTTTACCTGAGAACTTTGCCTCACGAGTTTTTGAAATACGTGTGGCCAAGAGCGAGCACTTTATGGAAGTCTATTAGCTAGACAAAAGGCCAAGAGAAGCGATTGTTGTTAATACACTGCAACAGGAAATACTCTTGAAAGGAGTTTCATACAACACTTTAAAATATTATAGTAGAAAAATCAATTAATTTTAACACCAAACCTTAGTATGTATTATTATTAAGAGCAAAAAAAAAATTTTTTAGAAAATATCTTAACAAAGATTCCTTCTTACATATTTAAATTTCATTCTTTATTTTTATATTATGCTATATTATATGATTATGATTATTTCTTGTAATACATACCAGAAAATGCTTTCCAAATATATAAAATTATTATCTGTTAGCATCAAAATTAGATACTTTTATTAATTATTGTCCATAAAATAAAAAATATTTGTTAAATTATTTGTTTTCAATATTATTATTCAACATATTTCATAGACCTCTAACTTAATCACAATTTGGACAATATTAGACAAATTCTTGGAAATTTCTCAAATTCATTGTTTCCAATGAACTAGAATTTCAATTTTTAAAATTAATATTTGTTTAAAGCATTGAAGTTTGTGTTTTAGATTTTAATAAATTTACTGCTAATAAATTTCTTAATCTACATTTAATACATATTTTATTATATGTATTAAAATTGGTTTTTTTAGATTTTAATGCATTAAATACTCAAATGAATTTGAAATTGGTTGTGGGTCTCCTATGCAATTTAGTTTGGTTGAATAATTTATTAGATTTGAAACCACTTTTATTATGTTGGTTTTTTTTTTGATAAACAAACAAAATTATAAGCGATGAGCTTAAAACTACTATAAAAATGATAGAGACTAAATTCTTTTTATACAATAGATGATCTGGTATCAAGACACAAACAGAATAATAATTCAGTTTATTTTAGGGAATAATAGTTCAGTTTCGAATGATTTCTAATAATGAAACCTAAAAATATTTCCATTTGTTCCGCTTTAGTGCATTCCTTTATTCTTCTAGAGAAGTCATCCAACCGGGAGTTGTGTCAGAGCCAAAGAGTTTGCCAAAATTGATAGCTGAACATTTTGTTGCGCTAACTAAAGTCGCAGTCATCATCGTCATCATCAACATCATCGTCAGTCAGTGGGTGAGTAAGTGAATCGGTTGAGAAGTAGGCAATCAAAGCGTGACAGAGTGCCAACTATATTAGGATGAAAAACTCAGTCTTTTGCCTGACCTCACGCTCCAATAAAGCTGAATATCATCCGGGGTAACTTTTTACCTTTTCCCCAAATCCCCCAGCCCCATCTCTGTCTCTCTCTCTCTGTTAACCACGAGTAAACTATCGTACATTTGATAAATTTTTAAACACCTCTCTCATTCATTCAATTTTTACAGACAAACATAAGTTAAGGAACGTGACAGGTACAAAGTACAAAATATATTTAATGGGGCAATGTGAAACCCTCACACATAATTTGTTATTAAAAAGGGTTAAATGCGCCATGTGAAAAGAGTTTTTGTGTAGTTGTATATATATATATATATATATGTATATATATATGTATATAGATGGATAAATAAAAAACAATAAAGAAAAACTTTTATTGCGTGCAGTCAAGTGAAAACCAGCTAAAGAAGGATTATAACGAAGACAGGATATGCTTAAATAGCACTAGGAGATTTTAATAAAAATAGTGTGGCTGCATATCTTTAAATAGAAAATACTATACAAAATCAAATGGGTGCCAAAGAAATGAAGTCCCTTCGTAATACTGATGACAACAATTTGTGTTAGTTGTTTTAACGATCTCATATATAGGTAAATTTGTAGTGTTTTTTTTTTTTCAAAATAAACCAGATTAGCATAAGCCTGTCGTCGGCTTTCAGAACTCTTTGCTTAGGCCCGAAGTATTCAAAAGGAAGAAATAACAAAATTAAATTAATGAAGCATAACAAGAATGAAAAAGGAGAAAAGAAAAACAAAACTTTTCGTGCATTGTTAAATTTTTTTTTTGTTTTTTATTTGAGTTACAATTGAGGTGAACAGCAGAAATTGGGTAAAAATCGGTATATTGTGGGAGTGGCATGGGATTAGGGTCTGTGGCTTAGACATCCCTTTTATGTGCTTGGCAATCTGTTGCTTCCAGACGCAAAATGAAAATTTATGGCTTATCAATTTTTCGGACACGTGGACACGTCCACAGCATGTAGGGGGTAGGGGGCCGAAAAGAAAAAAAAGGTCAATGTCTGGCAAAACCAAAATGAATTCTTTGAAAACACCAACTAATAACAAGAACAACAACAAAATTCAATTAGCAGCTGTTCTGGCATCTAATGAGCTTTTCTCACTACCCCCCAATCCCAACCCCTTGACTGTGACCATGACTCTGTCGCTTAATTGCTATCAATAGCAAAAATTGCGCATACGCAGCGATTGCCATAAGCATAACACAAACAGGAAGGAAGAAAGGAAACTCTATTGTATCAGCTATAAAATAATTTTTTAGTCTTTGAACCTGCAGGCAAAATAAATTTTAATTAAATTGCACGTCGAAACAAACGTGTTATTTTTTTTTCTTTTCGTTTTCCTTATTCATTTTAATAAATTCATTGGTGGTCGCAAAAAGGTTGCTCTTCTTGGGGGCAAATCTGGCAAATGGAAATTTTTGCTTTCAGTTCTCCTACCCATCATTTTCACAGCCACAGTGACAGACTGTTTGTCTTGCTAATTAAAGTTGCGTAAAGGGAATGGCCATTGTATTTGTATCCAGCAGATACTTTGTGTAAATCAAAGCAGGTGGTAAAGGAATCTTGGACAAAGACAAGAACAAGGGTAGGAGAAGCGTGGGACTGAAACAACTTGTTACACTTTAATAATGGTAATTGCTTTCCAGATACAAAACTTGTTTTACCAAGGTTTTCACTGGGGATAAATAAAAGGGAGTCAGTCGTTGGGCTAAATAAGATATATACATAGATATTAATTCACTTTAGGATCCTTCAGTTCTTCTTTTGTACATTAAAAATTTTAAAAGAAAAATTAGCCAAAAATGTAACTCCATTTAAAGGCAAAAAGAGAAAGAGAGACAAGGATGTGAGTATTATAAAAGGCCTCAAAGTAACCTCCCTCTAAAATAAATACTAAAAATAACCAAAAAGTCACAAACAATTGTCAACTCCAAAAATTACGTATACGTATGACATGACTATATTTTGTTTATTATTATGACTTTTCTCTTGTTGATTTTCTCATGTCTTTTCCCCTTTCATTTCCTTGCACTTTTAATTCCTATTTAAATTTCATGCATGCATAATTTTAGTGACTTTCACCTGACCATACTAACCAAACAATATTCTAAATAAAATTAAACTTTAGTCTGGGTGTTAAAGTGTGTTTATAATTAATTAATTGTGCAAAGGAGCTAATTAAGTTGTAAGATGCATTGTAGCAAGTACAATTTAGTTTGTCTAACACTAAGTGTATTTATTACACTAGTTAATTTACAGATTCAATTATCATATATTATTTTCTTTCAATCTAATTGAAATATTTATTAATTATGTCTTTAATTTAGTAATAATTGGATTTAAACTATGAAAAGGGAATATATCTATTTATAGATAAAATAAATTAGGAATTCTATATTAAAACACTTTTATGTGTTCATTTTTGTTTACCCTTTAGAAAAGAAGATACAAAAGATTAAGATATAAAATCTTGGACATAAGAACGAAAATATGAAAGACTTTTATACCATTTAAAAAGTTTTGAAAAATCTTTACTGAAGGAGATCGATACAACATTTTATTGACATAATGATTGGTGTTACGCTAACATTTTTTTTATTTTTTATAGTTAACAGACTCCGATCCTTCAATCATTTTTAGATAAATTTCTTCCTGATGCGTTTGTCAAAAAGGTTTGCTAAGAGACTGGAAATAGTAGTTTTATTACCACTAAAAGAATTAATACACCTTCTAAATTAAAATATTCTGATTGAAAATATGATGAATTAATTTTTGAACTCTCCTATTATATTCGTTATTTATGTCAAAAGTAGACTTATTATTTACAAAAATAAAATAGTCATGAACCTTAAATATTAAATTACAATTGTTTTCCAATATTTGAACTTAATCATATAAAGTCATATTCTTGCACGTGAATCATCACTAAAATATGGACAATATGCAAATATGTTCATTAAAAAGCTCATTAATTTGGCTAAGCAAATTAAATGAAAACTACGGATATATGCAAAATAAATTTTGCCTAATTCAAAAATTGCATATTTTGATACCATTTAATTAAAGCTCAATCGAATGGAGTTAAACAAATTTGCCGAACGGATTTTTCTAATATTTATAGCCAAAAATGATTCTAAATAAGCTTTTTTAGATGACGTTTAAAATTTCTCGTTAGTCTACACACAAAACTATTCGTCTTTTGTGAGTTATTACTTGACAGTTGGCCATAAGATTGCCCACTTCATGAACCTGGTTCTATGCAAACGTCCCATTACTCAAGACAGACCCTTCCGACAGAGTTCGTCACACCTTCTCTAATGCAAATATATAGAGGAGACGTTTTTGCTACAGCCTGTGCATTCAAGTTGTCAACTCAGTGTTAAGCCTTTTGCAATAGCTCAAATTAGCCATGCAATTTGTACTTAAATATTTTACAACGTCAGAAGAGTTGGTATGGTGATAGTTGGGTATAGCAGCTTCTTGACTACTTTGCCGCAGGGTGTCTTAATGTCCAAAATAATAAAATGGCCAAGGATTTAAACGAGACGTGAGCTGAGATGGCGACGTGAATTTAGACGAAGATAAAGATGGAGTAGGAGGAGAAGAAAGAGACGACGACGACGACGACAAGCGACAAGTTTATCACTTGTTAAGCCAAAGATGCAGACATGCATAGATGCCTCTGAAAAAGGAGCACCTTCGTTCCAGACAGAGGCCAAGACGATGTGGACTGACGGGACCAGATGGTAGTCACAGATAAGGTACTTCTTCTCTATGCTGGGGTTCAAAATTAAGTAGATAGGTCGGTAAAGTCCAGACTACGACTTGTGGCAATTTGCATAGAGTCCAATATATGTATTTGCAGTTAACTGAAGTGAAATGGTTCCCTTTTTGGTTTATTATGGATGGTTGAGAAAAAGCTAGATATCAGACTTAAGTATATATATCATAAACTTGTAATTAATTATATTGGAGTACAAATAAAGAACATGTAAATTCATTAGCAAAATAATCTTAGTTTCTTTTATATGAATTTTATAATCAAAATATTTTCCAGCCTATTAAATCGATCTGGTTTTATATATATATAAATATACATTATAATGTATAATTAATAATTATAAAATAATTATAATATCAACAATTATATTATACAAATTGTACCTATTATTGCCCGGAAAAAAATACAGGAACGAGAATGTTTTTATGGTATGGAAAAAGATGTAGCAAGTTGAAAATTCTGGGAAAAAAACGCTTAGAAAAACAAGAAGCTTTGAAAAAAAATGCAAATAAGCAAAAAAAAAATATAAAAAAATTGTAATACCCTGTGGCAAGATGGGAAAATGTTTCTCACTTAATTTTAACATAACTTTTCTAATGCCCTCAAGATAAAATTTTACAATAAATATTTAAACGATATGTAAAATATCAGTACTATAACTGTAAACGTAAACGATTAAACTCATTTTTCTGTCGAACCGGAAATATGCTTAATATGATGCTAGTATTATGAGAAACGGGTCTATTATCCATTTTTGTAACTGATTATATCCAATAATATCCTATAATTTTTTAATGTCAATTTCCCGTTACAAATTTAGTACTAATTGAACAGTTTACAAACTGTTAAATAGTTAAACAGTTTTAATCTTAATTAAATGTTCAAAAAGTTACTAAAAATCTAAGCATAGTTCCAAATTATATACATACATACTTAAGTATTTATAAAAAATTAATCTTTTGTTATGGTAATTTAATAACAATATTAACAACGCAAAAAAAATACTTCAACTTTGGTAATTAGGCATAAACAAAAACTAAATCATTAGTTATTTAATGAAACGATTTTAACAACATATAAAACACTTCGATGGGAATAGAAAATATCTCTTATTCAAATCAAATTTTCGGTGAAATCGACTCTAATTAAAGTTCACACCTTTAACTACAACTATTTACTCACATGATTTTCTATTTTCCATTCACAAACTCCATTAGCATGCAGTTTGAGTGCAGCTTTAACTTCATTATGATGTTTAACTCGTACTTGTTGCCAGCTTGAGACTTACTTTAACTGTTACACGCTCGTTCTATAAACGATATGGGCCACAATCTAACAATATCTGGGCACTAGACTATGTATGTATGTATGTATTTATGTACATATATTGTATGTATGTATGTATGTAGGTACATTCACTTCACTCGTATTAAAATTATGTATATTACCCAATATATGTATTTTTTGTTTAATAACTTTACATTCAATTATGATACAATCAAATAATACATTATATATTGGTGTAATTTTTATTTGTGGTTTAAATTTAAATTTGTTTGCAAATTTATAATTTACAATGAATCTGTTGGTTGTTTCTTTTGTTTTGTTTTTACACCTTTACACAATTTTGCATATTTGTTAAATGGAGCGTAATGAACTTTTTTTTATTTTATTTTTTTTTTTTGTTACAATTTTATTACTATCTCTATTATTCTGTTTTACAATAATTTTTTATAAGCCAATCAGCTGTTAAGTAGCAGTAAATAACTTTATAAAGCGGCAAAGCGACCGTGCAACATGGACCAACCCGCATGCGATGAAACTCGTTTGTGACTGAATTCAGTTAAGAAATGGAAAAAAAAACTTTTGCTAACTTGGCTTGGCTACAATATGAAAAGTTCGAAGCGAACATGTTGGAGGGCAGCTGCCATGGCTGCGACCGTGTGGGTGGGCAAGCTGTTGCTGTACACTCGAAGAAATGAAGTTACACTATTAAAGTGAATTGCTATATTTGTTGATTTCAAAATTTCGTTTGATCATTATTTTTGTTCACCTTATTTGACTTTAAAAAATAAAAGAAAACGTATGCTAATGTTTTTTTTAAGAAATTATTTACGCTTATACTTTGAATTATATTTTGAATTATGGTTAAGTTCCAAAATTTTAACTTAACACAAGGGTTTGTAATTATTCTCCACTATTTATTAATTTTTTTAATTTATAAATTTATTTTATGAAACATTAATATTTTTAAAATTATTTAATGAAGCTTAGTCTGTATCCGCTAATACAAAATGATTTTGAGTATAATTTCGAGTAATACGAATTTAATTACCATATGTTAAAATAATTAAAATCAAAAATTTAAAAATGTTTTGTATAAAGCTACAATTAAGTTAATTTTAATTTTTTAATGAACTTAAAATTTTTTTTCTGGGATATTATGATTTTTATTTAGTTTCCATTAGTACACATTGGGTTTTGAATTTTAATTGTGAAAAATTATGAAATTTTGATTACATTTCTCTGAGTAAAAGTTACATTTGGGTTTTCTCGAGTCATTTCTATGTACATACAAAACGAATACTTAAAGATTTTTTTGTAAACACGTTATATTTATAAAGTTTTATTAAATTGTTTCTTTTAGTGCATGTTGCATGTTGGTTATATTAATTGCAACATTTACCCGTTGAGTTCTGTCGCCCACTTTAGAAAGACAAATAAAGCAAAAGTTGCTGTAATAAGTGAAGCTGAAGCAGACGCTACTGTCTCTGAGGCAAGAACGCCTACCCAGAAGAACCGTCCGATTGCGTCCAGTTAGACAAGCACTCGCCTTGTTAACAGCCAAAAAGAGGGTCTGAAGCGTTCGAAACAGAAGGGGATCACCTCCAGGCCATAACTAAAAGAGAAAACGGGGGGGAGGAGGGGACTGAGACTCCCCCGAAAGCATTTTGCATTTTATTTACATTTCAGCTGCGCCGTTAAAAAGGCGAATGATTAAGCAATAAATTCACACCAAAAAAAAAAAAACCAAAGTGAACAACAAAAAAAAAGAAGTGCAACTACGAGACTATTCCTTCTTCTCCTTGTGGGTGTTTGGATTTAGCAGTTTGTTAACGGTGCTTTTTACGAGAGTATGTGTTGGATGAATTGAAAATTTTTTTTTCTTCTGGATTTGTATTTACAATTGATTTGCATTTTGAATAATGTTGTTTTCTTTTACAGAAAAGCGGAAGCCATTGGAAATAGTGCGACAAACCAGACTAAGTAAATAAACAGCAAATTGAGCAAATATTGTGATTATTCAGATATTGTGATCTTGTTTAGGTTATTGAACGAAGGGAACGATGAATTGTTTACTGTATGGCCAACAGGTGTCTGCCACAAAAAATTAAATGAGGGAAATCTACCCTAATATATAGCGGCCAAGGTTTAATTAAAATATTCATTGTAATAGTTTCTAGTAATTCTTCAAAAAACCAATGTCAGAATTTTAGAATTAGAAAACAAGGTTTCTTTTTTTAAATTTACATATGTATATCTGAAATATATTTCGACTGAATTATAATAGCTTTTGTTTTATGTTAGTTATTGATTACATATTTTAAGTTTTTGTCTTTTGTAAACTGTCATCGTTTAAATTTTTTTTTATTTTATTTAAGGGAATAGAAAATATTGAGGACTAAATGTTCTGACTATTTTTATTGATACCTATAATGATTCAAATTTTAAACTGATACATTTTGCTTTTTCAGCATACTCCGAGTCTTTTTTCAAACATAATCATAATTTTTATTTCAATATTGAATTGTTTGAAATTTTTATTAAATTCTCCGAGTCTTTTTTCAAACATAATGACAATTTTTATTTCAATATTGAATTGTTTGAAATTTTTATTAAATTCTCCGAGTCTTTTTTCAAACATAATGACAATTTTTATTTCAATATTACGTTATTAGAAATTTTTATTAAATTCTTTTAAAGTTTTCTTTTGCTATAAACTTTAACAAGTAGTCGTAAAAACAAAAACATAATTCTCTAACTAATAATGTTCTATGATCGCTTGATTTAGTGTATAAATATTTACATTCTAAATGACTTCATTGCAAAGTCAAACTGATTTAATCTTTATTTGGTTTTATATTTTTACTTAACCGAATAACAAACCTGAACTCAAATTCCGACCCTGACCCCTGGGGCAAGTTTTGGGCACGCCGTTGACGTATTGTTTCCACCGATCATCATGGAGCCCAGGTTGTATCCAACTCCAAGACTTGCCAATGATGACTTAATCGGTGATCAGAATTTTGTATTTGTGGGCGTTACATTGATTTATTATACCAATTTGATACGCACTATTAAAACGGTTTGACTAAATAAAAAAAACAAACAAAAGAATCGAAAAGAAATTTATTTTTGTTTTAAGCAAATTACTAGTCGTAGTTTTAATGCTCTTTTATTGAAACATTCAGTTTAATGAATGACCTTGCCAAAATGAAATAAATAATCACTATATTAGTGCATTTCAAATGTGCGTAGTGCATTCATAATGAAGGGACGAAGGTGGCTCTGAATTTTGACTCGAATTCAGATACAAATGCGATGAGAAACCAGTTGACTGTGCGACATTCTCACTTTACCCACTTTGCCTCACTGCTTTAATTTCTCGCTTCGTTTGTTGAGCCGTTTTTTAATGGTTGAAGTGTTGTTGTTGTTGTTGTTGCTTTTGGAGGTTGAAGTGATGTGTGGGTGGGCGGCAAGGTGACAGAATCGAGCCTCGGTGTCCTTGCCTGGTCTCCGGATGATATATCACAACCGTTTACTGTGGGAACAGGTGTGCATTTTGCTTTCAGCCGCTTAACACTGCATTGCCATCATCATTATTATTTTCATCGTCATCATCGTCATCATCATCGTCCTCCTCATGACTACTATATTCATCTTCAAGAGTAAGAAGAACATGCCAGGCATTTATTTATGCACTTGACTTGCATGGAGCCCTGGGCAAGAAAGCAACAAAAGTGGCGAGGGGATGGCGGTGGCGGTTCAAATGGCAACCCTTAATGAGCATATCATATTTCACACATAGGTGGTGCTCGGTTTTACGTCTGCTTTCTAACTTTAAGAGCAACTTGAAATTAATTTTTGCAATTCCAAGAGAAAAATGAAATTCTAACCGAAACTTCAATCAACCGGCAAAATGTCACTTTTATAACGCACGAATAAAGTTTTAGAAACTTCTTTAAATTTTCCCTTAAGGATCACAAAAAAATGAAACCCATAATTAATATGTAACACTTAATAATAGGGTGTGATTTATGGTATTAGATTTAAATTTTGCAATAAAATAAATTCTGTCATCGTTGAAATATGGCCGAAACTAAATGTCGGATTTATACCAATACATTTAGCCACTGTATTAAATTATTAATAAAATCAAACTTTAATATAGTGAATAGTCTACATAATGAAGTTCTCCATAATAATAAAACACTTCTTTTTCTATTTTAGTACATATGTATATGTAAGAGTATTTCAAGATTTCTATTTAATAAAGTTTCTTTATAATGAGGTATTTTTCGTGCGAATTAATTATAGTGAACTTGGACCGATTAAAAATTTTTTTAAAACTGTTTTTCTTTTTTATTAATTTATGATTATACGACTTATCTTATACAACTGTCTTTATGAGCAATTAAATATTCTTAACACTAGCCTAAAGTAGATTCAAATAAAGGATAAAACTTGATTTTTTCCAATCGAACAAGTGCAAGACTTTAAAATGGAAAAAAGCGTTATATGTATGTATATAATTTGTATATTTTTATATTTCATGTATTGTTCAATCCCTTTCACATATATATTTCTAATATTATGTACAGTAAGAACTGCGGTAACGGACACTTAAGGTGAAGGCAAGTGGACAATTTCTAGGCGAACTTTCCAAACTATTTTCCTCTATTAAATGCTTAAAACAAAGTTGGGTAATTTGGACATATTTTTTATTTTAGCCTTGTTTTTATTTCATATTCATATTTTTCATCTTGTTTCATCGATTGAAACGGTGGCATATAAATAAATCTAAAAATCTTAATCAATTTCAAATTAAATTGTTAAAGTTTTGTTACCGCGAATAGTCCAATTTAACACCATCCGACTAGATAGGTAGGTAATTCTCAATACTTGATGCTATAAACTGACTGGTCAATTAGCCTTAGCTTACCTTACAGTCATTGGAGGCAGTATAAGGGAATCAATCAGTTAATAAACAAGAAGGGAAAGGTGTGAAAAATCTTATCGAACAATATAATTGAAATACTTCTTAATCTCAACTCCATCATATAGTTGTTGGAGTGGAAGTTGGGTTCGGAGTTGATGTTGGTGTCGGAGTCGTTAACTATGATTTGCAAGCCATGCAGAAGGCTAAGCCTTATTACGTGATGCTCCCGCTGCTCCTCTTGCTGAGGATATAATGATAATTTCGCATGACGCTCGTTTCGTTCCATCACTCTCTCCCTCTCTCGTGTCTCCCTCTCTCTTTTTCTCTAGAGCTGTTGTTATAAAATTTTATCGCCAAAACATGACAAGCAAATCAATTTTTATTATTTTATCGTTTCACAGGTTACAAATCGACGCCGTCTAGCAAAGAATTATACGAATCTTGTCGGATGCAGCGAATCTATTCCATAACTAAGCCGACTGACAAGGCAATCCTGTTAACATCATGTTCATCCTGCAACATCATCATAAGGCACGTCGGAACAATAGAACTAAAAACCAAAACGAATGCTCAACATCAACAATGAGCAAAATCATTATCAGTAATTATGCATTGTTCAACATCTCTGGACAATGCAACTAAAATGGAAAAATGGATACGAGGACCCAACCTTGTCTGTGTAGTTTCATTTCTGTGGCTCATTTTATTTCACTTCATTTTTGATTGATTCCGCTGTCTGACATTGGCCTTGAGTTGCCACCGGTCTGTCTATTAATAGAATATAGCCTATCAGCCACCTACACAACCGGCCCGGCCCGGCCCTCTTCCAACCACAGACAGTTGCTATGATATCTATTTTAAGTGTCTGTGCAATAAAATAACTGCAATTTAAACAAAATATTAAAATAGCTAATAGAAATACCTTGAATTTTAATTAGAATCTCATTTTAGTTAGTTTGAAAATAAATTAAGCATTAAAGTGGTTTTCTCAAACAATCTTCACTTATTAACTCTTCCAACTTAAATATATTAGTTGACAATTTAAAGTTCCCATTAACTTAATAATTAACTCTAGTAGGTTACTCTACATCCGCCTTACTGCCCCTTATGTATCTTGTCCAGAGTTTTTAGTATTGTTCGGTAATAAATTAAAATGCATTTGGCTATTTTTGTGGTCATTAGGTACCATTTGCAGTTTGTCTGGTTAAGTTTTTGTACCCGAGTCTCTCTCCTCCTATTTCTACCCAGTCCCCATATCTAGTTCCAGTTTAGGTTCTCTCCTTCATTCTAGCTGAAGACAAGTTTTAATGAAGTCTTGAATAGAGTACCATATGTCTGGTAAAGACGAAGACAACGACGAAGACTTCATGCGGAAATGGCATTATGAGTTATGTGTCTGTTGTTCTGGCATTGTGGAGGATGGCTTAATTTTTGACTCCTTTCTCTGCCTCCTACTCTCTGAGTGTCTTGCGCCTTAGACTGTGCCTTACTTCAATTAACATAATTAATGTTCGCGTCTATCTTTCCTTGTCTGGGTTGGATGAAGTTTCCCTTTCCTCTATCTCCACCAGTCCGTCCAAGACAATATGCTCAACATAGTCTCTTTTCAGTGTCGGATTTTTACCTTTTCTACACCTCAATTTGAGATGCTTACACCTTTGGCACTTAATGGTCAATTAACTAAAAAAAAATGCGTTTTATGACTAGTCCAAATAAAGTAACCTTCTAGATATGGCAATATTTTTGTTGTTTGCCATTGTTTCTAGTTTGGCTCATTAAAAATAAGTCTAATAGACAATGTGTAATGGAGTATAGAACTTCTCACACTTTACTTAGTTTACACTAAATTGTTGTACTCAACAAAGTTTACATAACACATTTAATTGCATTGTCAGACTCCATTTCAAGGTCAAGTCAAATGACTTTACTCGGAGGTCTTGAAATGTTTAACAACTCTTGGGTGAAACCATCTTAGATTATATTAGCAGAATAATATTATCATATATTTCTTATGTTCAAGGAAAACAAATAAGTGCAATCCATGGAAAGTAAGTGTAATAATATATGAATGTGGCAATCCATGGAAAGTAAGTATAATAATATGTATATGAATGTGGCCACATATTAATATTTTAATTCTAGCAGTTAAAATTTGAACTCAATTTTAATTGTATGTATGTATATTGACCTAGCAGAGAACATGGTAAATTATTTGATTAATTAAAATTAATTACAGTAAGAAACAAAGTCAGATCTAGTATTTATTATTTATGTGGAAATTAAAAATACCATTTTAAAGTTACTTCATGTTGTACTAACTTTTACAAAAATAACGGAAAGTGAACAAGCTTTTCTTAAAAGCTAAACAAGCTTTTGTTAACGAGAAATTTAATTTTGCTACCAACCGATAGAGAACAATGTGTTATAGGTAAATGATAAATCATCATTAATTTTCTTAATTCTAAACATAATTCAGATGTTTCTTTTTTAACGGTGGACCAGATATCCCTTATCCATCTGCAAATACAGTTTTTAGTTTAGCTTTGTGAGAAAATCTTTCACTTCATATATCACGTCTTAACTTTGGGAGCAGCCATTATGAAACTTTTTAATTTCTAAGCCCTTCAGAAAAGTTACAAAAGTCCATGCATAAGGCGAAGCCAGTATATATACAAGTATATATAATACATAAATATATAACCAAAATAATAAAGATTGCTTTATTTAGCAAAGCAACTAATAATTTGCACTAAATTATAACCTCGAGATTATTGATATTCCGGAATTTCACAATTTTGTTTATATGTGTGTATCCTTCTCTTACCTCATCTTACATTTTCCAAATAACTAAATTTATAAATTATATTTTTATACACCTCTTTATGTATATATATATATTATTCGATTAACATGTTTAAGCATAATCTTTTTAAAATTAAATGGAAATTGATTTATATCATTTTAATTGAGTATTATATAGGTGAAAATAATGACTAACCTCAATGCATATTCAATTGCATTTAATACTTTTGTTAAACAAAAATTTTTACCATTATTGTTCTCAGGCATCAACCTGTTTCAGGAGTCAATTTTTTTGTTTTTTTTTTCTTAGAAATCTAAGGCAATGTTCACAATATATCATAGTCTATCCGGCATTTTTAGTCCCAATCCTGTTCTTCAATTCTTCTTCGGCGTTTTTAGTCCCAATCCTGTTCTTCTTCGGCATTGGTGGTTCCAACGCCCTGTATTAAAGGGTAAAAAAAGGAACATCATCAATAAGTAGATCATTACGAAATTATTGCAAAATAATTAGAACAATACTTACAGATCCTCCGCGCACATCAAAGCCACCAAATTTGGAGCCATGGAAGCTGCCACCACCACCCATATTGCGAAGGAAATCTGGTACTTCCTGACCGGAGCCTTCGAGTATTTTAACTAAATCGCCAGCTAAAGCACGATCATGCTCAGGATCAAAGAATGAGGTTGCACGTCCTTTATTACCAACGCGTCCAGTGCGGCCAATGCGATGAACATAATCATCCATAGCGCTGGGCATGTCAAAGTTAATGACATGGCTAACGTTTTTTATGTCTGGTGTTAATAATAATATAGAATAAATGTACATATATAAGATACAGGTAATCATACAAATACTATTTACCTAATCCGCGGGAAGCAACGGATGTGGCAATAAGAACTTTCATTTTACCCGTCTTGAAGTCACGCAAGGCCTGCTCACGTTGACTTTGTAGGCGATCACCGTGAATTGATGTAGTCGGGAACTCAGTTTCCGAAAAGAACGAGGCCAAGAAATCGGCGGAACGTTTAGTCTCAACAAAGACAATGGTGCCATCAGCACCCTCACGTAAGATTTCCTATATATACAAATTTTTGTTGACCATATATTAGGTTCTTGTACATAACTTTTGAAAGTTTTATTCCCCTTTTTAATATTCTTTTATTATCATTTACTCACCATCAGCTTGGCACGCTTGTTATACTTGTTCACCTCATAAATAGTCTGAGCAACATCTGAGCAGGCACCGCCTACTACACCAATAGTCACAAATATATAGTCCTTGAGAAACTCTCCAGCCAAACGCTGAATTTCCTCCGGAAAAGTGGCCGAGAACATCAATGTTTGATGCTCCGCACGCATTGTCTGATGTTTTATAATTTTCCGCATACTTTCAGAAAAGCCCATATCCAACATCCGATCGGCTTCATCCAAAACAACAAAACGAGTGTCTTCAAAGGTAATAAATGCACGATCCATAAAGTCCAGCAGGCGACCCGGTGTTGCGATAAGTACATGGCATCCTTTGGTAATACACTCATTTTGGTATTTAACAGACGTTCCGCCGTAGACTATGGTAATCTTTAAATATGAGGTGTGAGCAAATTTGCGAGCCTCATTGTAAATCTGAATGGCTAACTCCCTCGTTGGTGACACAACGATGGCTTGTGGTTTACCAATTTCCAAATCATAACCCTTATTCAAAATGTTACTCAATATGGGCAACAGAAAAGCAGCTGTCTTGCCGGAACCAGTCTGAGCACATGCCATCAAATCCCGTCCGGCAGCAATTACAGGAATTGAAACTTTTTGTATGGGCGTAGGCACCTTATAAGCAGACTTCGACACATTCTGCATTACAATGTCACGTAATTGAGCCTCCTCAAAGTTCTTAATGGCCTGTGGAGGATTCTCTCCACTAACCTGAACACATAAACAAGGAAAGAAAAAAAAAATGTTAATTAAAATAAAATCATTTTCAACTTATTTCTATTAACTTTACCTTGACAGGTATATTGTCATATTTGGTAAAATTAATACCAGTTGCAATGCCGCTATTAAACATCTCATTCTCATCAGTGGTAGGCTCGGGGGGAATGTAAAACTCCCGTGGCTTTTTCTCCCCATCGCCACCCTCATTGTTATTCATGTCGTTATCATCACGACGGCGACGTTCGGTCCACTCTCCGCCTAAATTTTTTTTATTAAAATTATTAAACTCAGATTTGAAGAAAAAATTACAAAAAGCAAAACATTTAATCAACTAGTTAAGTTATATATGTATATTCATTTAAGAAAGCTAAAATTTATTAATATCGGGAAATATGTAAGTAAACACGCAAAGAAAATGGTTCTTATAATTGTTTTAACTAAATCTTGAAATGAACAAGTCAAATCAATCAGTCCAATGATTGGTAAAGAGGATTATTAAAAATAAATGAAATGATTAAAATGACTTAAAAGCTATAATTGTTTTTGATTTGAGATTCATTATACGCAACTGCAAAATGAAAATATTTGTAATACAAGACAAATTTCCCTTCTTTGGATACAACTAAATTTTAAACCTGATAATCGTAATATTGAACTTTAGCAAGATAGAATATAATATAAAAAAGATTATTCAAAAGGAAATCATAAAAGTTAAAATTGTTTAAATTCACCAGCTTGGACCAATTGTCCAAGAGTTTAAATATAAAATAACAATGACATTTTTTATCATTAAGCATAAATTTGATAATGAAATTAAATGATCCAATATCTCATGCTTGAGGAATGGAAAAAGTTAAGTTGGTTGTTTTGTATAAGGATTAACATTATAAAAATGTTGTATTAAATAATGATTAAATATAATTATAAATTATACAAATTAACCCCACAAAGGCAAATAAATTTGATTGAATAGAATAGATAAAATAATTGTTATAAGCTGAAGCTGAAGTTTCATGTCAGCCACCAGTATCTGCAATCGCGACTCACACCCGCTATACCAGCCGATTTTAAATCAAATAAAATTTGATAGGCGTGAGCTCTCTCCATATTATTATTAACAAAGTTTGCATTTGCCATATCTATTTTTGGCAGCCTAATCAAAGCACCAAATATGGCATGAGTAAGTCTCACTATTACCGGGTCAGCTTCTAAAATTAGGTTTGGATCAAATGTGTGAACAGCTGGCAGAGAACGATAATTTTCTGAAGAATCGGCGCCAGTGTTACCATTTAATAGATTCATTTTGTTCTGCTGCTGGTCACTTAACTCTCTTGTATGATCGACCATTAGGCGAAGGACATCAGCATGCTGAACCAAGTAACTTAAATTATTTAAATTTTCGCGATAAAATTGATCTTCGGTTGGTGGTGCTACTACTGCAGTAACGGCGGAACCGGAAGGTAAACCTAGTGATCCTGCTGCCGCAGCATCGAATGAAACGGAGGGCAGGATGACTTCTGGTGGTGCTGCCGGCGCAACATCGGCTGAATCGAACGGTACAACTACTGGTTCTGCTGTCGCTACTAAAGAAAGTGCGCATAAGGTACCAGAAGTGGTGGGAACAGCATTATTGACTAATTCAATAGATGGCGGATTGAAAATACGCATTTCTGTCACTATTGAAAGATCTGGTAAAGTGGTAAGATGTGATGTAAGATTTTCTATTGGTAGAACAGCTTCTGGCATTTGCGAGATATTGGAAACTAAATTATTTTCAAATCCATTTGCATTCGAGACTACAGAATTTTCTAGCATTGGCATTGGTATTTCCATATCTTGTTGTTCTTCCAAGGGATTGGTGGTGATTGTTGGTCCTGCCAACATTTCTTGTGATGGACGACTTTGATTTTGATTTTCTATAGTTGCTTGTATTATGTTTGTTAGGAATGATGATATGATCTCTTGATTGGTCATTGGCTGTTCCTCCTGTTCATCGCGATTTGGCGGTGGCGGTTGTGGCGGCGGTGGACGTCGATTTCGTGTTGGACGTCTCCCAACCATACCATCATAATTAATTACAGGTGCCCGTGGGCGTAAAATCGAACTCCAACCACGTGGTGGACCTGGTGGCGGATCTATTTCTAATTCAGGATACACCACTTCAGCATGGGGTGGTAAATTTTCAATTGGTTGATCAGCAATAGCTTGATGCTGCTGCTCTTCATCGATAGCTGACAACCTGGGACGATACGCTAATAATGGGGTCGAAGCAATCAAATTTCTAGACTGTGATCGAAATCCTGCTGGACTAAATGCATTCGCGTCCGTTAGATCAGCTGACGGATCTATATTAAATATATTAACAGTATCCGGTAATTCTCGTATTGGTGACAATTGAGCGGCAGGATCACTTTGGTTTGTAGCCATTCCTGCTGACGGTATCGTCATAGAACTGCGAAATGTTATTTTTATTTTTATTAAAATTCATTGTTAATAAATGAGAATTGGAAGATGATTAAAGATGTTAGTAGAAAAAAGCTGCGAAAAATAAAATACCATCAAATGACAGAAAATCATTTAAAAAAGTATTTCGTTTTGAAAAATTTAAGGCATATATAGCATTTGCTTAAAACTTGAACATGAGGTTAGTTCAAAAATAATTATGTTTCGAGTCTGTCAAAATTGGAGTATTTAAAAATTTGTTTTATGTTTTTCTCTTTTTTTTTTTTTAACTTTTCGAAAATTTGAGTTCCACCGCAACTGAAGCTAGCTTCCAGTCGGACAAGTCAAAAAGTTGCTTAGGGTAAGCAAAAGAAGGAAGAAAATAAAGCAGAAAGAAAAGACAGATGGAGAGAACGAGAGGCAGAGAAATGAATAATAACATGTTATTGTAGTACCTATAACTGTTAATTCCTTTTGGTAGCGACGATAACTCTTCTTCTGTTCTAGTACCACCTCCGGCAGATAATTGTGGATTAGTTAACCCATCAGGATAATTGTTTTTTATTTGTAAACGTCGTACAGTTTCTCTTGCATTAGCATACTGATGGCTGACGACGGGACGCCCCTCTTCTTCACATTCTTCAAATTCCAACGACGGTTGTGAAGCACAGGACAAAATGGTTAATATTTGGTCCGAAGGTCGTTCTGATTCTTGACGCAATACTGTTGTACTCCGGGGTCTTTTTTGACGCATCTCATGTTGTCGTAAAAAGTTCTCACTCAACCAACGTGGAAATCTATTGTTCAGACCAGTTAGAGGACTGTGTGGCGGAATATAATCCTCTGGTTGTAGGCTTATAGGGCACTCACTCTCTCCAAAAGTAAGACGAGATGTTGAAAAGAGTTCAAGTACGCGTGAAGGTAACACGAAATTGGTGAGAGTAGAAGTTCCTGTTTGTCCTCCAATACGACGAGTCCGTTGTCTTTCAGTTGGCTGGATTCGAGGAGATCTAGGAGATATTAATCCAGGCATTGCATATGAAGCCCTTCTATCGATAGGAGGAAGCACTAACGGACTCTCAATTATCGGCCATACCGTTTCTGTTGCATCCACAACAGTAACAGCAGATTCAACATGTTCCTGTTGTGAATTCTCCTCCAGTTGTACAGTTTCTTGTACTATTTCTCCTTGCTGCTGTTGGACTCCATCACACTCCTCTAACAGAAGATTCACATATTCATTGATACGCTCAGACATATCTGCCCTTTGACGAAATTCAAGAGCATTTTGTACGCGCTGCTCCTGATCTAATTTCATGTATTGGTTCCATTCCTGAGTTATCAGTGTGTTATAGGCACGCATAAGATAATCCCGCAATTCGCGCATTTGGTACAAACTACTGTACTCTCCCAAATCTAGATGATCCATAAAAGCGCTTACCGTATCCCTATCATAGCTTCTTGGTATCTTCACTATATCTTCTATTTCTTCAACTTCTTTCTCTTAACAAAAAAGGAAACGATAAAAACGAACAAAAACAAGAAAGAAACAAACTTGACACATAACAAAGATGGACAAAATTGCACCGCAATATCAAAAAACTTACCTTCGCCATCATCGCGGCGTCCACGGTAACCACCGCCTCCTCCTTCACCGTCATCGCGGCGCCCACGGTAACCACCGCCTCCTCCTTCACCGTCATCGCGTCGTCCACGGTAACCACCGCCTCCTCCTTCGCCGTCATCGCGACGTCCACGGTAACCACCGCCTCCACCTTCCCCATCATCGCGGCGTCCACGGTAACCACCGCCTCCTCCTTCACCGTCATCGCGGCGTCCACGGTAACCACCGCCTCCTACTTCACCGTCATCGCGGCGTCCACGGTAACCACCGCCTCCTTCACCGTCATCGCGGCGTCCACGGTTACCACCGCCTCCTTCGCCATCATCTCGGCGCCCACGGTAACCACCGCCTCCTTCGCCGTCATCGCGGCGTCCACGGTAACCACCGCCTCCACCTTCACCGTCATCGCGGCGTCCACGGTAACGCTGGCCACCACTGTTATCATGTCCGGTCTTATTAGTATCGCCTTCATCGTCACTCCAACCTAATACAGGTTTTGCCGCTGGGGCAGCTGGGGTAGTATTACCCCAAGCATCGCCAGCAGCACCACCGCCACCATTGCGATCACCGGCGTGCGGCGTGACATTCGGCTAAAAAGAATATAAAAAGAATGTTTTCATATAAAACAAATCTATTTTTGATCTAATTGGGCTCATTTATTTAATTTTAATTCAATAAAGCTCAAAATTCCGAACAATTTTAAAAATGATTCCTTACCATTTCGTCTTCCCAGTCAGACATCTTAGTTTTAGTTTACTGAAATTGAGAGAAAAAACTATTATTAAATTCAATACAATTAGTTGGCTTTTAATTTTGCCATTTGACTACAATCAAATTTCCAACGCTTATTTTTTGCAGGGTTGACAACGTAGTTTGAATTGAGAGACTGCCTACTTAAAATACCAAATAAAGGCTAAACGAAACGTAAACCCTGCTAAAGACTGGAAATCAGCTGACTGTTTTTTTTTTTTGTTCGGTTTTATACTGCGCGGCAACCATTCACTACGAAACGCTGACAAGCGAAAAACGTGAGTTTCTGTTTTTCCTATGTATACCAGCATGCGTTGAGAACACATGTGTTTACAGACTGTGTATGTGTGCCTGTGTGTATGTGTGTGTAGGTAATACTAGCAGCCAAAGGCAAAGAAGAAACGTTGAAAATTAAGGTTAGAGAGCAGCAGCGCGAAGATTGCACACAAATAAAATCAAGGAAAAAGTAAGAAAGATTAAGTTTAATGGAAGAAAATTAAGAATAAAAAATAAAAAAAAAAGAATATAAATCTGTGAGATAAATGGAAGATATATTTCGTGAAAATATGAATAAAAGCTTTGAACAAACTGAATCTCTGTCTGCCCCACTCAGTCTTTCTATATCCCATCTCTTTCTCACTGCGTGTGACTGTATATGCTTGTGTGTGTGCGTGTCTGTGTATGTTGGTTGCTTGGACTGTGTGTTGGGGGAAAAATCAATTTGAAAATTGTGTAAAACGAATTTTGTGAACGAAAAATTATTTTGTTCTTTTAGGAAAGCTAAGCAGACAGCAGTAGCAGAAGGAAAATCATGGATAGCGCCGGGAAAAATCGTTATGAACTATTGTTCATGGACGATGATGTTAGCGATCCATTAGATAATCTTGTGGCGGCGGCGGCGACGACGGCAGCGACGACAGCCACAGCCGCTGCTAGCCAAAAGAAGAAGCAGCAATCGGCAGCTGCTGGCAAGGCAACCAAACCTGGAGCCGCAACGGCTGGTACTGGTGGTGCCAAGAAACCGAACCAGGCTGAAAAGGAGAACAAACCAGGAGCGTTAAACAAGAATAACGAGGGTAAACGGGGCCCAGCAGCGACCACAAATGAGAAACAGCAGCAGCAATTGAACAACAACAAACAAGGTGGGGCTGGCGGCGCTGCTTCTCGGCCAGGTGGTGGCGGCGGCGGTGGCGGCAATAAAGCACGTGAATTCGGTTCTGGTCAAGGGCAACAACAACAGCAACAACGCAATGTGAACTTTCGCCAACAGAATGGAAATGCTGAGACACGAGAACAACGCAACAACCGTCGCAATGTTGGTGGCGGTGGACCCTCTGGTGGGGATGGCACCTCTCGCCCATATCGTAACAACGGCGGCGGTAACAACGGTGGTGATCGTGGCGATCGTGGTGATCGTGGCGATCGTCCACCGCGCCAAAATCGTAATTTTGATGGCAACCAGAGGAAACGTGAATTTGATCGTCAATCGGGCTCGGACAAAACTGGTGAGTAAAAAAAATATACAGTACAAGAGGGGGCGTGGGTCGGGGATGGGATTGAAGGGTTATATGTTATATTACGATGAGGCGGCGGACATAACCCCATCAGAACGACAAAACGCCGCCCACCCAAAAATAAAACGTTCCATGACAACACCAACAAAACACTCGAAAAGCAATGTTTATACGCTCGATAGGTTACGATAATCATTTAAAATCAACAATTGTGCGGAGTGGGGGGGGGAAACAACTACTCATAAATATATGTATTTTTATAAATTCCCGATTTGAACATGCGATTGGTTTTGATAGTTTTAAATTGAACTATTATTTATGATTCATATTACATCAATTAGAAATCGTCATTTAATTTTAAAATTTTGGAGAGAATCCTATTATTTTAATTTTGTTTTTACTGCAAAAGGATTCCTTTAAAACTTCAAAAAATAGTCGGCTAATTATTAAATTTTTTCAATATTGAAAACTAATTAAAAACAGTCAAATTTCATGAATTCTTCTCCGTGTAAACATTAGTTTTGATTTTAAAAATTAAGAGAAAATAAGAGATATTCCCCGCTGGGCTTCCTCCGTACACCCCCGACCTTACCACTCTGGTGCCAATCAAATGCTCCCCATAGCCTTATTTTACTCTCTAAATGAACATTTTTGGAATATCCAAAATTAATATCTCCCCACCACATAGCACAGCAGCCAGCAACAGCGCGCATTCAAACAGCTAGAAAACGTTTTTCCGTCTCACATGCGTTTTTCATTGAGTTCGGTGGAAAAAAATATGTTTAAAAATAGTTTCCTTCTTCTTTATATTAGGCGGGCCATTTTAATAGAGAATATAGGAGGCGGGAGGTGTCGTCTCCACAAGCAAGAAAAACCAAATTGGAGGAAAATTGACCGAAAATAACAACATTATTCTATTAGTTTCTCTATTCTCTTACTCCTGTCACATACGCGACAGTCAGTTGTCGTTATAAACCACGTTTTTGTAAACAAACCATCATTTTTGCCGACTACTAAAAAAATGTGCTGCTGTAGCTGGCATTATCTCGTTTAGTTTTCCTTCCCCTTCGAATACAACGTGTTCGCACCCAGCCCGCTAGGCAATCTCTCGAAATAATATTGAAAAAGAACTTCCCAGAAGTTTTTTCAAGTCTATATATATTTGAAGTTTATAAAAAAGTTTTTATACATCCTTCTGCATTATATTCTAGTGGCTCAAACGCATCATTACATAGTGGTTGCAACATGTTTTAGAAAATTGGTGCGGGGCCCTATTCACCTAATCAGGGTTATTTTGTGTGACTACTTAGTGCACTCTGACTAGACAGATTACATTTTAAAGTGATAATATAATTTCCAAAAACTCACTTGATTAATAGATTGAAAGCTCTTGAATATGGTTACACAACTTAGAAGATCCTAAAAAGAATAATTTAATGATATATAAATATACAAAAAGATTTATTTTATAAACTTACCCTCTTTCCTTAACTAGATGATTTTCGTTCTTGTTGTACTGGATAAGTTGTAAAGAAAAAGAAAAAAAAATTTTATATATAAATCATTATCATCTTTATTATATTTCTTATTTTACACAGGTGTTAAGGCAATCGATAAGCGCGATGGAGCCGGTGCTCACAATTGGGGATCTGTCAAAGAGGCCATTGATGATGTGAACAAGAACGAAAGCGAAAATGGTAACCAAAACAATGTTGAGGGCAAAGCCGATGAATCTGGCAATGAGCAACAAGACAAACAGCAAAACAACGAACAGTCACAGGCAGCAGTTGAGGAAGAGACCAAAGAGCTGACATTGGATGAATGGAAGGCACAACAGCAGCAAAGAATTAAGCCGACATTCAATATACGCAAGGCTGGTGAAGGTATGAAAGAAAAATTATAAATGGGGGGGAAAGAAAACACAAATAGTTGATACAAATTGTCCGAGATTGAAAATTGAGAGACATGTTTATAATTCCCATTTAACTTATTATTTTCAAATTCGATTTATATTTGAAAAGAACCTTCCTCAAACACTTTACCAACGAACAATCTCGAAATATCTTTTTCGAGAAAAGGACACTTGGCTATATCTTTATTTTAAGAGTAACTTAATACAATCCCAACTAAACCATTCAATCGAATCTTGTTTTAGTTTTGTCTTAGTAAAAAATCACGATTTATATATCTCTAATAATATAGACTCTATATAATGAAATCTGGAAGTTTTATATTCAACTTACGCTCTACTTCCCCTCTTTCTTTCGTTTATTCATTACAGGCGAAGATACCTCACAGTGGAAAAAGATGATTGTACTGAACAACAACAAAAAGAAGGAGAACGAAAGCGAGGAGGAATTAGAATATGATCCTGCCATGTATCCACAACGCGTGGGCCGTCAACAACGCGTCCTGGATATACAATTTAACTTTAATGACGGACGTCGCGGTGGACCCGGTGGTTTTGGCGGACGTGGTGGTGGTGCCGGCGGTGGTCGTGGTGGCGGTCCACGTCCAGGCGGACCACGCAACAACAACAACGAGGGCGGAAATCGTAGTGCTGGCGGAGCTCAAACTCAAGGAGAGGGCGGTGCTCCAACCTCAAACAATCGGCCGCCTATTGAACGTCGTGGTGGTGGTGGAGGTGGCGGAAGCGGCGGTGGTGGTGGTGGTGCTGGAGGAGTTGGTGGCGGCAGTAACAATGTTGGCCATTCAGGCACTAAACGTTTTGGTGAGCGGCAACAACAGAATGCTGCCCCTAAGGTAAATGATGAGCGCCAATTCCCCACTCTGGCCTAATTGCAGTAAAGGGCCAGCACGGAGAAATTTTAAACGGTTTGGCGGCTGGGATGAGCAACGACGATGCAAAAGAAAATAAGGTTACCAAAACAACAATTCTTATAAAATTATATCACACACACTCTCACTCAGATAAAAAAAAGATGTAGGCGCCAACCTCCTACAGAGAGAAAGAGCGAGAAAGAGAGAGCCAAAAGCAACAAAAAGCAAACATTAAAAAAAAGAGTAAAAGCAAAAATTAATAAACAAAAAAAATTACACCTACAAAAAGCAATTTATAAACATGAAAATTTTCTTAATTCTGAAGTTTTTGTTCGATAGACTATCGATTTATCGATCGAGCGTCGAGTAAAAAATTAACAGTTTCCGAATTGTTGTTCGGCACAACATTGAAAAAAAGAAAAAAAATTTAATTGTAAAATTGTTTTCGTTTTTCTACTATATATTTTATTATCAACAATCACTGAAAACCATCTACTAAAACAAGCAAAACTCCTTAGAAAGCATTTTCATACTCATCAAACAAATTATTTGTCTTTTTTCATTTTGAACTATTATTTTTTTGTTTTTAATTTTTACTATGTTAACAAAAGGGAAAACCTTTTAATTAAAGAAAAAAAAACGAGCAAATTAAATGTTACTTTGATGCAAAAAGAATGAAATATATAATTCTATAATAAAAACTATAATTAATTATGCATCAATATATACTAAATTTAAATCACAGAAAAAAGGAAAAACAATATAAATTTAAGTGCATAAAAAAAAAACGAAATGAAAAACAAATATTAACTATTGGAGCAAAACAAAAAAGAGAAATTATAATAAACCTTAATAAGTAGAATTTAAAAATACAAATTACAAATAAAACATAAAACAAAAAAATCAACAAAAAGTGTACGAAAAAAATAACCGCTCTTTCAACACAGAAAAAAAGCTATATGAGAAGACAGAAAACGAAAATGAACACCCTGTACAATTTTTGCTTTTTACAATTAGAAATTGTATAAAATACCAATACTAAATTTTAGATGAACAAAAAGAATAAAACACAAAAAACGATTTTTTGTGTATTGTATTTTGACCCAAAGAAACAAAAACTATTCAGCAGCAGCAACAAGAAAAAATGTTGAAAAACTCGTTTAAATATAAAAAAAAAAAAAATTATTTGATAAAAATAAAGAGAAAAACAAAACCGTCTTATTTCATTCGGAAAACATTATTACTCCACTACAAGAACTTAAAATCTACGTAAAGACCGTTACACTTAGCGGAAAAAATAACCGTTAGCAAACAACCAAAACAAGAGGTCATTAAACTAACTAAATCAGCCGAATTTGTTGCAAAGATGTAGACTGAATTTAATTTGATATTAATGTAAGAGTGTATATAGATTCGATGATGAATACACTTTTCTGACACGTCACTGCATTATTTTTTTTTTTTTTTTTTGGGTCGAGAGAGCTTTTGACCTCTTCTTGATAATCTAACAGACATTCTGTCTTTTTTTGTACTTGTGTCTAGTAGACGAACGCGTACGCGTGCATGTGGAAGATTTCGTTTATAAAAATGCGAAAAATAATATTTTTCATGTTAGTAATTGTCTTTTCACATGCCAAATGTGGTAAGTACATTAAAAAAATTCCTGTATTAATTACTGAATGGTTTTTTAATATGTAACATCTACTATCCATGTAGATGATATTAAAATTGTAAAAAGTCAATATCTGCCCCTTGTTAAAGTCACCGTAATCAGTGACAAGGAAAAAGTCGACGTTTCTCCTGCTCAATTGGTACGCCAGTGGCTAGGCGAATTGGAATTATCCCACTTGGAGGACAAACTGTGTCAGGTTAGACTTATGAAGGACGGTTTTATACTCTTTCAAATGGAAACAGCTGTCCAAGCGTTGGATATTGTAGATAAATGGAAATTTAGTTCACTAAATGAAATGTATACAGCCGAGCAAACTTTATGGAACTTTTTTGACGATTTTCCCGATAGCTCTTTCGAATCCTAAATAAATATTTTGCATTTAAATAATTGTTTTTTTCTACAAAACGATTTTCATATGTTTTTCAACGATATGCTTACGCATTAAGGGCGCAGTTGCGACGTTCAACAAAAAATAACAATCACACAGTCAAAGCTATTCAAATCGACGATTTAAGATAAAAAAAAAAAAACCAAAACGCACGCGCAACTAAACAGTTAAACTTCACAGACGCCGTGAAAAACATTATTCCAACTGGTCACACTGGCTGAAAAACTTGCACATTCTCGAAATTTCCGCCATCTTTTCATTATAACCAAAACGAAAGAAAAATGATTGTAACGATTTTCATGAATGAAACTTTGAGAGCAAATGAAATTAAAAAGTGTCTCTACAACAACACCGAATATCGGAGGTTACACGCATTTCTTGCAAAAACATGAATGCACGAAATAGCGTAATTGAAACAAAATTACGTACAAAATCGGAATGACTTGATTTAAAATGTTTGAAATATTAATATGTTTTCCATTATTTAATTACAAATAAACTACAGCATAAAAAGCAAACGCCGAACACAGTAGAAAATTGCAAGCATAGCAGTGTTATTATTTCGCATAGTATTTCCGTTAACTTAAATTTATAAAAATCACTCTTACTACAATTTGTCTTATTTTTCTTTAAAACATTCACATATAACACTCCATACACAAACACTATTTTATCAATCACTTAAAATCCGTCTTCACTAAACGAAAGTCAATAATGAAATGAAGGAATTTGCAAAATCAAAGTAAAGACGTCAGAGAAAAAAAAAATAGCAATGGCTGCCATAGGACAGAAGTAACGGCAAAAGCAAGCGACAAAAGGGAATTAACAAAAGTAAAAAATTATGAGACTTTTGCGAAATTGGGACTTCTACTGACATGTGTGAGTGTATTTCGCCTTATTTTTGTCAAATTCATTACGAATGAATTACAATGCAACTAAACTTTAATTTTTGTTTAATATTTCCAATACTGCTGATTTTGAGCTTTATTGGTAAATAGTTTTCAGGTTTTTTTTATTTAGATTTAAATTTTACTTACCTCGTTAAAGCCAATTTTATTTTACTTCTTTTCCAGTTTGTCACTAGTATAAAAATCACAAATTTATTAAATATTTTCAGCACTCGAAGCTTCCTTTCGCACGTTTTGAAAAGACGGAGTGAATAGAGCTGGGGAAATACCATCGATGGCACTAATGGAGTGCGATAGATCGATGGGAAAAATATCGAGTGGAGCAGGTGGCAAAACAATTTATCAATAAAAGTGTTGATAAATGCACTATTCACCTCAAGTCCGACAGCGGGAACTTTACTTTAAAGTTTCTGTTGCACTACTGGATTTGGGAACAAAGTAGTTGGAGGTATTAATTCTCAGTAAAATATTCATTGTATTTATTCATATATATACTTGGAATTGAGTATAATTCCGCTTGGGTGTCCTTTAGGTACTACTTGCATAATTATTATGAGTTTTGACCTTTGTTAAATGTTTACTGACTTCTATACCCAATGCAGTAGTTCTGTCTCATATACTTCTTTTTGAACTGTGTTTGCCGCCCAACATAGTGTGACCATAATACTAAATAACCATTTTAGATTAGGCGCTGTCCACTTGGTTATATTAAAAATATCTGGAATATTTTTTGTGCCACATGTTCATGCCGTAATGAAAATTCTTCTTATACATTTCAATATTATAAAAATTAACTTGCGTATTTTTAATATTTGGCAAAAGTTAAATATATAAGCATAATTAATTTGCCAACACTAATATTAATGTGTGACGTTGGCATCGCAATAAATCAAAAATACCTAAAAGTTATACAATTAAAATTTTTTTTATTTTAATTTAAATTTTACAATTTTACGAGAATATTAGAATAAAAAAAAATGTGACTGTTATTTTTTGCAAAGTAGCAGTCTTAATTCACAATTTTGCGGAGTGCGACTCGTAACAAAATATCGACCATCTCTAGGGAATACATAAAGAAAAAATTAGTAAACAACATTTTATTGGAGGGAAAAGAATGTAATGAGAATTACTTAACAAATTGCCGGCCAATTAAATTTGAAATAATTATAATTAACTGATAAAAGTTGTAGATAAACCAAACCTAACCTCTTCTCTCCATTTGGTTGCTCAAGCGCGTTTTCGCAAAAAATTCTTTTCTTGTTTTTTTTCAGAGTTCTGGCGGTGTTGAAAAATGAGCGTGGAGGATGAAGTATTTCGGATTCAGAAGAAAATGAGCAAGATATCGATCGACGGAACGGTATGTAAATAATAAATAAATGTCATATTGCATACAACGTACAGGAATCCGACAGTGAAACTACTTCATTTATCTGGTTTAAACTTTTCGTATGCAAACTGCTTTTGATGTAGGCTGTACATTTGTCGGATTCAGCCAACTTTATTAAATGCAACTAAAGGAAAAACTATTGGGGCAGCTGAAGTTTGTTTTGTTTATATATCTTTAACCAGTACTTGCTTTTCTCTCCTTCTTTCTGCAGGGTCAGGATCAAGCTTTAGATTTGCTGAAGGCTTTGCAAACCCTTAACATCAATCTCGAAATTTTGACCAAGACACGGATTGGCATGACTGTGAATGAGCTAAGAAAGAGTAGCAAAGATGATGATGTGATCGCTTTGGCAAAAACTTTGATAAAGAACTGGAAACGATTTCTGGCCAGCCCGGGACCAGCCACACCAAATAACAACAGCAGCAACAACAACACCACAAGTTCGGGTGGCGCCAAAGAGGCCAGCAAGTCGACATCATCAAGTGGTAGTAAATCATCTTCGAAAGAGAAGACCAGCAGTAGCTCCAGTTCCTCCAGCAAGGACAAACGCGAAGAAAAACGGCCATCGTCCTCTTCGTCACAGACATCGTTCCCTTCGGGTGGCATGACTGATGCTGTACGCTTGAAATGCCGTGAAATGTTGGCGACTGCGCTTAAAATTGGTGAAGTACCGGAGGGTTGTGCCGAACCCGATGAAATGGCTGCCGAGCTAGAGGAAGCCATCTACTCGGAGTTTAAAAATACCGATATGAAATACAAGAATCGTATACGTTCCCGAGTGGCCAATTTAAAGGATCCGAAAAATCCGGGTCTACGGGGTAACTTTATGTGTGGTGCCGTATCGGCCAAACAGTTGGCCAAAATGACGCCCGAGGAAATGGCCAGTGATGAAATGAAAAAGCTACGGGAAAAGTTCGTCAAGGAGGCCATTAATGATGCCCAATTAGCCACCGTTCAGGGCACCAAAACAGATCTCCTCAAGTGCGGTAAATGCAAAAAACGCAACTGTACCTACAATCAATTGCAGACGCGATCCGCTGATGAACCGATGACCACATTTGTAATGTGCAACGAGTGCGGCAACCGATGGAAGTTCTGTTAGAATTCCCTCATTAAAAAAATAATATAATATAAATCCTAATTTCTATTACATTGTAAAGACACAAGCCTACACACACATACATACCCCACACATTTTATAATTGCGAGAACTAACGAGTAAAATAAAAATAATATTGTCGCATTTCACACTGACCACCTAAAAATTACATATTTCAATAAATATTAACTATTATTGATGGTAAAACAAAAGAAGTTTTTGATACAAAGAAGAAGATGCATCAACTGTGCGCTCACAATCGATTCGGTCGAGTCAGTGATAAGAGCCGATGGCTGATAACACCAAATTTGAAAGTTTATACTAGGCCGCGTAGTCACGATTTATGTTTTTCACCTCAAATCAATAGTGAAAACCTGCAATCGAATTGGGATAATATTGTGTAAGAATCACTAATTGCTTTGTTTTCTTTAAGGAAAATATATTTTGAGATCAAAACTATCGGAATTTGAAATTTATGTATATAAAACACATTGTGGTTTTTAACAATTTTATAAAGCTTGGACGACTTTGAAATTGGGAATGTGTCCGATAATGATCATTGGTTAACTGATTAGATAACATTAGTTTAAACAAATTTAAATAGTCGGTGATGATATTTAGTCGCAGTCATTGCGATGTCACATATCACTGCTATTTATAATGTTAATTAACCTCTGTTAATAGATAACATAATTATTCTTTTAATACCCATTACAAAAGGGGTATATAGGATTCTTAGAATTTTTACGCAAATCATATACATAAAATATTAATAAACACTCTACACTTTATTCAAACTAGACTAAATACATACATATGTATATGCTTTGAAAGGTGCAAAAACTGGATACATACATATCTCGGGGTTTGGAATATTATAAAATTACAACAGAAAGTGTAGAATATGAATTAATCTTGAACCAAATTTTTACTACGCCAAAATTTCTGATTGTAAGGGTAATGTCTGTTGGGTTACCGTAGCACTGCCACACCAAGAGCAATAGAGACAAATAACATTTTTTTTCTCTTAAAACCTTTTTCGCTCATTGTTGTTTGTATTTTCGAGCTGAACGGTTCGGTTCGGTCGCTGGTCCGCGCTTATTTACTTACACTAATATACTCACGGCGATCGGTTGTATTCGCGGATACGGTGTGTTCTTGTTAGTAAGAGTAAGTTAAAGTTAACTTTTTAATTGCGAGAAAAAATTAATAACTAAGAAATGCTCGACAAATGTGAATAATTAACGTATTTTGTGTGATTTACCGGAAAGTTCAAAAGTTCTAATTGGAAACCTGTTGCTTTCTCTCTCTTGAAAAAAAAAGAAAAACAATCGGCGCGCTGCACTTTTCCAGGCGCTTGATGGTGCGTGACCTATTTATGTAACCTGTTTTAAAAGCCAAAAAAAAAACAAATCCGCATAAAAAGGCTACAGAAAAATTCAACACAGAATATACATAACGTAGATTAAAAATAGACAAAAAAGTGATAATTAAACTATGAATAATACCTACAAAGGTAGAGAGTGAAGGAGACAACAAAAAAAAAAAAAGAGTGCATTAACCCTCCATAAGACCGACCCAACGCTGTAGATTTGTTAGTGTGTGCTTGTGTGTGTGTATGAGCGCTGTCGGAAAACCTTATGAGCAGAGAAATTGAAAATGACAAGGGTCAAGTAGAAATTGAAATGGAATCAATTATCAATTTGATGTGTTTAATCATTTTTCGTAACGTTTTTTTGTTATTGTGCTTTTTATGGTTTTTTAAGTTTGTTTTTTTTGTTGTTTTAAGACGAAGACGTGGCTGCATTGCATTTTTTTTCAGGTTTTTGTTGGCTAGAACGGTACTAACACACATATACGTATGTACATACATACTAGCATACACCTGCCTAAAGAGCAAAAGCTAGAAATAGTATGTGTGAGAAAGAGAGTGTGGGTATGTGTGTGAGAGCATTGAAAAGAGAGGCTCACATTGCAGCACACATAGGCATACTTGGGTGCTTAATTCATGGAAGTTTAAGACACAATCTTTCTTCCCTCGCTCTTTCTTTCTCTCTCTCCCTCTCTGTGTCTGTTGTAGGCTCTTTTACTCTTTCCTTGAGCTTGAACCAGGCTAAGCATTCTTTTACACACACTTGTTTGGCCGGTTTGTTGCACAACGGGACATTTTCTGTGCATAAGCATGTGTCCATCCATACATATGAATATACATATATATATGTATATAAATGTACATACATATGTACATATATTCATATGTGTGTGTGTGCCTGGAAAACCCTTTTTCCCCATTTCAAATGCTTTTTTGCGTTCCCAATTGCTTTTACACACTTATACTAATGTTGCTTTTGCTGTTGCTGCTGCTACTGTTGTTGTTGCTGGTCTCGCCGGGGGCTTTCGCGACTTTCTGTTTGTTTGGTGAAACTTTTTTTAAGGTCTCGTCAAAAAATACTACTAAAACAACAAAACAAAAATGATAAAAATGAAAATAATATTATGCCACGGCTTTGTCAATTTTCTTTATACGTAGATAGAAAATTATTATCTTTTTGAATTTATATCGAAATCCATTTTGGGCCTTCAACAATAATCTAAAACTGTTTATGTGTTATTATACCGGTATACAGTCTATTGAAACCTTAAATCCAATTTGGATCATTAGGAAGAATATCCTCAGATCTTGTGTATTAGATACTTGTAGATAAAATTTAAAGTATACCAATAAAAACAACTAGCAAAACATTGTAATCAAAAACTATTTACCAATACTTTTTATTTGTAGTAAGCGCTTATCAATATCAATAAACAGAACCTAAATATTTATTTACGATGTTTAGTTTCTTTAGAACTTTTTTCTATGTTCCGATTTTAACTTCAAAAATGCATTCGAAATCTTAAAGAGAAATTCGTTTAAAAGAATAATCGATTACTTTAAAATAAACCTGAACAGAACCTTCTTATTTAACTAATTGCGAAAACTGTTAGATTTAAAAAAGGATTTTACTATATCTCTGATAAATTGAAACTTTTGGATTAAGAAAATAGACTTGTACATAAAATAAGAACATTCAAGTACATCTTTTATGTACTTTATTTTTCGTCTAGTCAAAATGAAAGTAAAACTTTTTTCTTTTAATAGCCAGGTTTAAAAATGCAAACAAAAAAAAAAGAATATAAAAAATGAATCTCTGTAAGATAAATGTCAAAGTCAAAGTGAAAAAGAGGCAAAGTATAAAGTTTATTATAATATCTCTACATCTCCATATAAAACATACTTACATACATACATAAATATACTAAAAACCGTAATTGTACGTGGCGTCAGAGAGAGACCTCCTCCCCTCCGCACTGCTTTATACCGCGAACTTTCACTAATGACTCTTGGATGAACTTTTGGAGCAAGCCACACACACACACACACACATAAAGACACACAAACGCACTCTCACTGTTAAGCCGCCGCCTCATGCCCCTCCTCAACAAAATATGTATGTTTATATATATATGTAGATATTGGGTGTTCATTATAATCTTCTGGTCTAAAAACGACAAAAAAATACTATTTGCACTTACCAAATAAACGTGCCTAAAACGGAAATTCTTTAAACTGTCATTGTATTTAGTTCATGATTCAGTTATTTGTTTATTTTTAATTATGGTTTTTTAATACCCTAACAATGTGGCTATATATGGGTTGTTTAATATCTTCTCTAAAGCCTTAAATAAGACATTCTTATTAATAAAATGTTGTTAAGAGTATTAATCAGTTTTAATTAATATAATAATAATATTAGCGTTCAAACATTTGCAATAAAAGACTTACATATTTTTTGAAGGAAGAATCGATCTTAGAATCAAGTTTAAAAATCCCAATTCTTGAATGATTTCCCCCATAGCTGGCCCACTGGCATCGAAACTAGATTTTCCCAAAACATTCGAGTTTTAATTTATTTTTTTGTTAATTCTTGAGTTAAAATATTTTTCAAGGTTTCAATAAAAATGTCTTGTTGTCAAAAGCCTACTTTTTTTCATTAAAATAAAATAAAATTTTTATTTTCTATAAAGTTACAAATTTAATAATGACAAAAACATATTCGTTTTATTTTTTAATACAAGAATTTTAAAATAACTTTTCTGACTTAATTTTGTATGTCACTTTTGATTATGTATTCGGATCGAGTCTGATCTAAATTGAATCGAATAATTGTAATTATGTTTTATATAGAATCGTTGTTGTTAAGTAACAAAATATTGGCAACTAATGCTTATAATCTAGTTAGATTTTTTGTAAGTTTTTTGAACGCTTCAAATTGACTATATTATAACAAGATTAGTAAACAAATATTTATCAGGGTATTAAAAGTTCTAGTTTTTAGAGTGTACTTAGTACACCTTGTAGAATTGTTATATGTATAGCATCTACTTATGTTAAGTTAGTCGTTATCAAATTGTGCTTTAGTGCCCCTTGATAACGCACACATATTCGGAAAACAAACACAGACACACACACTTACCCCTAAATATGTGTATTAAGCAATATTTAAGCATACAAAATTCAAAGTTGAACTCGAGCACATAATTCCAACCAAAATGTACCTACACATGGGTGGTGTACTATGATGAGTTGTGCTGTGGTTGTTGTGGATCGGTTCCCTGAGTATTTTCTGTTTGCTAGAGCGTAACCAGACTGGTATACATACATACGTGACGCCCCACTAAAATCGTTATTATACTTTTTTTTTTTTCTTTTTTGTCTGGCATGTTGCAATTACTTTAGGAGGAGTTTAGAAAGAGACGCCTCCGAAATAAAAAAAAAACACTACAACCAAAACCAACAAAAACTAGTGAGTAACTTGAAACAGCGTTGCAAGTGCCTCTGCACAATGAAATTTGGTGTTAAATGATGGATGAGGTGTCCAATTGGACTGTGCCATTGGCAGAGAAATTCGGAGAAGTCTAATTGTTAACTAAAACAAAAAAAAAACCCTAAGTAAAATATGTTTATAATTGCTTATCATTAAATTAAATCGTTTTTTAGTGACGGTGTAATGAGTTATACATAAGGAAATGGTTTTTATAATTGATGCTGGTTAGTTTTTGACGGAAATAGAAAGAACTTATCCTACCGGTTTACGAATCTCTATTTTCACTAAAGTTAGTTTAGTTCCTTAAGTAAATGCAATGAGTTTACTAATATATAAAACCGAAAATTTTTAAAAAGTGTTAGATCATGAAGATATGAAAATTAAACATATAATTTACACTTATAATTACTCAACAGGTTTTCACACCTCTCTCTCTCTCGTATTCAGATCATATGATCTTGAATCGTTAAGGCAAAGTTATAGAAATTATAAAGGGATGAAACTAATTTATTCATAGATTTATTTTTTAAATTTATATACCTACATTATTTATTATTAGGAAAGGTTTGAAGATCATTTAGTTTTCTTTTTATATACCTTACTTATAATAATTATAATTAATTAATAAAATCTGCTAAAAGAACTCTTAAACTTAAAGCTAAATTTAGACAAATAATTAATAAATCTTCACTTCAACGGTCGCTGTTTTTTCCCAAAAAAATTTCTTTAATAAACAATTTCGTCATTCAGAAAAAAACCCCCAAACGAAAAATAATGAACAAAATCTTATATTAACCCTTGGAAGGAGTTACTTTATATGTAGAATATGAGTGCCAAATCCGATAAATTAGTTTTTAAATGATATTTCGAGAAAACCGGGCTTAAAGTAAAGTTTTCGGATCTACATAGTCCTGTAAGGAAGAAAAGATGAATATAATTAATGAATTCGTAAATCTTACTACAAATTTTGAGAAATATTTTGAAATGTTTAACTTTAAGAAGAAACAATTAAAATAGATATTTTAAAAATCCTAAATGCAGGAAATATTGTCTTGTTCTTGTCTAAAGTTCTTGGCGATAACGATCGTTCTTCTAAAACAAAGTTTTTGAACCGATATTTTTAAATTTTGGTAGCAGAATTTAAAAATAATGTACATTTCCACATATGTATTACAATCCATTTAAACGTTTAACTAATAGTTTTTGATTGTTTTAAAACTAAAAATCCAAAATGTTATAGCTTTCTATGCAATAAAATGAATTCTTGAATATTAAGCAAATGCCATTAGACTTTCGATTGATTTTTTAAGAATATTTGAGAAGTAAATTAACATTAATGGATTAAACGGTAACTGGATTTCTCTGCGTAATCATTTTAATCTTGAAGACTATAGTAACCGAAGCTATTTCAACGCAGAGTTTGATATTATTATGAGTTGATGAGTATTTAATTAGTGGGAACAGACAAAGTCATTATAGTGGACGTCAGTCTATGTAATCAACTCACCGATCTCGACCTACTATGTAGAATATTGGATCTTGATATTTTTAAAGTTCATAGCTAAAGCTTACAAGTTTCTTAATTTTTCTTTACTAATTTTTTTTTTTATTTTAATGTTTTTATGTTAACTAATTCGTAAGTATTTTAAGTATGTTTACAGTTTCAAGTTGAAATGTAGAAAAATGTAACCTTTCTTTTTCAAAAACATTTTTGGACTTGCACACCAAATCGAAAAGTATTGTTCTCGCCTTATAAAGTAATGAAAGTAAATTTTTTCAATGAAAATCAATAATTTGCATTATAATAAAGTCGCGTTGCGTTGCCATCTTCAGGTCTTCAGTTCTGAAGAAACGTAGAAACTAATAACTTGGCTTGAAAAGTGAAAATGAGGGTTAACCTTTTTTGCATGTCTAAAGGTGATTTTTTTTTTTATTTTATTTTTGTATTGGGCACGTCCCCTTTTATTATTTATATTTCATTTGTTGCGTTTTTTTTTTTTTTGTTATTGTTGAATAGAAGTAACGAAAGTATCATAAAAAGTTGCTAATGCCAATGACTAATTTGTTAGTGGATTTTTATCTGTGGTGGTCTCTGTGTTTTATGTTAGTAAGTGAGTGAGTGAGTGGCCAAAATGAATGAAAGAAAGACGTTTAGTTGTGTGGCAACAACAACAATAATAGCCACAAAATGAAGCGAACCAAGCGACAAGTTGTTGTGAATTCTTTCAATTTACCGTAAACTTCACCTTAATTTTATATTTCTTTTTTTTTTTTCTCTCTCTCTTCTCTTCTCATTTCTCTTCATCGTTGTTGTTGTTTTATTCCAGAGCCGGTTTTTAGCGCCTGCGGCAACCTGTTGTTGGTGTTGCTGTTGCTAGTTTATGGCTAAACTCTACGACTTGTTCTCTTTCGGAACAGAAAACTAAACTAAAAAAAATAAAAAAATAACTAAAATCCCACAGCACAGAGAAGAGGACAGGATATATATATATTTTTGGATTCCGATGCCACAAATTTTAATTCGCCAGGATTAGTAAATGAAGGACGACGAATATGGTGATTGTAACACGTGTAAGTTGTAAATATGCATATATTAAATATCAAAGAACAAAGGGTGGCAAAACTTGAGTAGAACATTGCCATTGAAACTTTCAATGTGTAAGAAGAACATAAAAAACAAACTAAAAGCGGAAGTTCCATATGTGTGCCTCGACTAGAATGTTGTTGAAGCTTCCCCATAAACCTTGCAACAACAGTGACAGTCATAAATCTTTGGACAGAAAAGAACTTCATATAGTATATAACAGTTAACAAAGTGCATGTAACAGGTGACTGAATTTATGATACTTTCAAGTAAATATATATTCTTAATTACCATTAGCAGACGATTGAAGATAGTCATCTCCGTTTCTAGAAATGTGTAATATCGATGTCATTCTCAAAGTTTTTAAACTGTTACAGGTTTAGTAATAAAATTTAATTAATGTTTATTATATTCTACAATAATTTGTAGCCCATTTCGTTCCTGTCTATTTGAAAAATATATAATTGATTTTTTTTGTTTTGTTTATGGTTGAACTGTATTAGAACAGATATTTGTGTACTATTCAACTTCAAATAACATAAAAGTTGTTTTGAACTATCTAAATTCAATTTGAGAATTAAAAATGATTGATAAATGAGCTTAAAAGTTTCAGAACTTCCAAGAAATTGTGTTAAATAGTTAAATTGATGAATGTTAATCAACTTTGTTTAAAATTTTCCAACTCCAACATTTTTTTAATACTGTTTATGTTCAGACATCTAATATTCGTTATTTCAACTTTTACTAATATTGTCATCTAAAAATTGAATTCTTGGATTCCATATAATGATCAACTTTAATTATTTAAAATTCTATAAAAATTTTGTTCTACATCAAAATTTGCATAATAAATCTTTAATTCTTTACTTCAGTATATCGTTAGAACTTAAAAAATGTAAATTGTTTTCTAGAGTAGTTTAAAACAAGTTTGCCTCTAAAAAAAATGTCTATACAAATTGTTTCATTTTATTTCAATCTCTTTGGATTGTAAAAAAACTCTCATTGTCTTTCTAGTCCAAAGATTTATTACCTTCACTGTGTACATATACACACAGTGTGTACATTGTGTTTATGTCCCCCAAGTCTTTCTATATATGTATATACATGGGTGTATGTGTGTAAATTTTTTTTTTTTTTGTGTTCCGCTCAAGTGATTCTTACAACAAACAACGCAAAGGTTTTTGTTGCTTTAATGGTTCCATGTCCATGGCAACCAAAAAGGCAGCCTCGTAAAGTTGTTACTTGAATGTCAAAATTGTAAAACTAAACCAAAACTAACCAATCAAATAAAACAGGGTGACTACATCTGGATAGAGCCCGCTTCGGGTCGGGAATTCGATGTGGCCATTGGAGCACGTGTCGTCTCAGCGGAGGGTCGGCGCATTCAAGTGCGTGACGATGATGGCGATGAGGTTTGGCTTGCACCAGAGCGTCGCATCAAGGCCATGCATGCGTCGTCGGTGCAAGGTGTGGAGGATATGATATCGCTTGGTGATCTTCATGAGGCTGGCATTTTGAGAAATTTACTCATCCGTTACAAGGAGAATCTAATTTATGTAAGTATTACAAAAAAAAAACCCTTCTCAAATCACACTTAACGTAAAAATATATTACATCATTATAGATATCGTATTCTTATCATTTACCCATTAATTTTTGAAAATTATTATCAATTTTTCCAATTGATAAGTTGTCGCACACTGAAAATAATTTAAGAATTCTTATCAAAAAGAATATATTCAATAACTAATCTGCATAAAACACTTTCATCTATTTTAGACCTATACCGGTTCCATATTGGTTGCCGTTAATCCCTACCAAATACTCCCTATTTACACTGGCGATCAGATCAAATTATATAAGGAGCGTAAAATCGGTGAATTGCCTCCTCACATTTTTGCCATAGGCGATAATGCATATGCGCATATGAAAAGATATCGTCAGGATCAGTGCATTGTTATATCTGGAGAATCAGGAGCTGGTAAAACGGAGAGCACTAAATTGATATTACAATATTTGGCGGCAATCAGTGGCAAGCATTCTTGGATCGAACAACAGATTCTTGAAGCTAACCCCATATTGGAGGCCTTTGGCAATGCCAAAACAATACGCAATGATAATTCCTCACGGTAAATGAGTTACGATTGAAATTTGATGAAATGATTAATGATGATTTATTTTTTACTTTTTATTTTGCTGTTAATAGTTTTGGCAAATATATAGATATACACTTTAGTGCTAATGGGGTGATCGAGGGTGCCAAAATCGAACAATATTTATTGGAGAAATCACGCATTGTCTCACAGAATCACAGTGAACGCAATTATCATGTGTTCTATTGCATTCTGGCTGGTTTGTCTTCAGATGAGAAGAGTCGTCTGGATTTGGGTGTGGCAGCTGACTACAAGTAAGATGAAATGTAAAATTTATGATGTACATATAACAGTTGTGTATAACAATTGTATATAACAGTTGTGTATAACAATTGTATATAACAGTTGTGTATAACAGTAATGTATAACAATTGTGTATAACAGTTGCGTATAACAGTGGTGTATAACAGTTGTATATATCAGTTGTATAAATCAGTTTTATATATCAGTTGTATATATCAGGTGTATATATCAGTTATGTATAACAGTTTTGTATATCAGTTGTGTATAACAATTGTGCATAACAGTTATGTATAACAGTTTTGTATAACCGTTGTGTATAACAGTGGTGTATAACAATTGTATATATCAGTTGTGTATAACAGTTTTGTATAACAGTTGTGTGTAACAGTTGTGTATAACAGTTGTATAATAGATTTGTATAAAAGTTGCCTGTAATAGGATAGCATGTGTATAAAACTTACTTGAAACAGCTGTATATGTAGCAGTAGATAATATAACAATATTGAAATTGTGTATAACAGTTGTCTATATAGCACTTCCTTAAACCCATTTTTCTTATTTTTCTTAGTTAATACAACTTCTCATTCTTTCCATCTAGATACCTAACTGGTGGCAATAGCATTACCTGCGAGGGACGTGACGATGCCGCTGAATTTTCAGACATTCGTTCTGCCATGAAAGTTCTACTCTTCTCGGATCAGGAGATATGGGAAATAATCAAACTATTGGCCGCATTACTACATTGTGGCAATATTAAATACAAAGCTACTGTTGTGGATAATCTCGATGCCACCGAAATACCAGAGCACATTAACGTTGAACGTGTCGCTGGTCTATTGGGTTTACCGATTCAACCACTAATTGACGCACTTACTCGACGCACGCTATTTGCCCATGGTGAGACAGTCGTCTCCACACTGTCCCGGGAACAATCTGTGGATGTGCGAGATGCTTTTGTCAAGGGCATATACGGGCGTCTCTTTGTGCATATAGTGAAAAAGATAAATACGGCCATTTATAAACCCAGAGCCACTTCCCGTAATGCCATCGGTGTACTGGATATATTCGGTTTCGAAAATTTCGATCAAAATAGTTTCGAACAATTCTGCATTAACTACGCAAATGAGAATTTGCAACAGTTTTTCGTGCAACACATATTTAAGCTGGAACAAGAGGAATACAATCATGAGGCCATCAATTGGCAACATATTGAATTTGTCGATAATCAAGATGCATTGGATTTGATAGCCATCAAGCAATTAAATATTATGGCACTAATTGATGAAGAGGCACGCTTCCCCAAGGGTACAGATCAGACAATGTTGGCCAAATTGCACAAAACCCATGGATCGCATAAGAATTACTTGAAACCGAAGTCGGATATAAATACAAGTTTCGGTTTAAATCATTTTGCCGGTGTCGTCTTTTATGATACTCGAGGATTTCTGGATAAAAATCGTGATACCTTTAGTCCTGATTTATTGCATTTGGTTAGCCAAAGTGGCAATAAATTTCTGAGACAAATTTTTGCTCAAGATATTGAAATGGGGGCAGAGACAAGAAAACGAACACCCACACTATCGACACAATTTCGAAAAAGTTTAGATGCTCTAATGAAGACACTAAGCAGTTGCCAGCCCTTCTTCATACGTTGCATTAAACCCAATGAACTGAAGAAACCGATGATGTTTGATCGCGGCTTATGCTGTCGCCAATTACGTTATTCGGGCATGATGGAAACGATTAGAATACGTAGAGCTGGTTATCCCATACGACACGGTTTTAGAGAATTTGTTGAAAGATATAGATTTTTGATACCTGGTGTTCCGCCGGCTCATCGTACTGATTGCCAAGCGGCCACACAAAGGATTTGTGCCATGGTCTTGGGCAAATCTGATTATCAATTGGGTCATACAAAAGTCTTTCTTAAAGATGCTCATGATTTATTCTTAGAACAAGAAAGAGATCGTGTTTTGACTAGAAAAATCTTAATACTTCAGCGTAGCATACGTGGTTGGGTCTATAGACGACGATTTCTACGTCTGCGATCTGCGGCAATTACAGTTCAAAGATTTTGGAAGGGCTATGCCCAGAGGAAACGTTATCGTAATATGCGTGTAGGCTATATGCGATTACAGGCCCTAATTAGATCAAGGGTATTATCCCATCGTTTTCGTCATCTCAGAGGACACATTGTGGGTCTGCAGGCCCATGCACGTGGTTATCTGGTTAGGCGTGAATATGGCCATAAAATGTGGGCCGTCATCAAGATACAATCGCATGTAAGGCGCATGATTGCAGTGCGACGTTACCGAAAACTTCGTCTCGAACGTAAACAATTCGCTGAAGTTCTTCAACTTCGTAAACTGGAGGAGCAGGAACTTTTGCATCGTGGCAATAAACATGCTCGTGAGATAGCCGATCAGCATTATCGTGATCGGTTGCATGAACTTGAACGTCGTGAATTGCAGGAGCAACTTGAGGATCGTCGACGGGTTGAGGTGAAGAAGAATATCATTAATGATGCTGCCCGCAAACAAGAAGAACCTGTAGATGATGGAAAATTGGTTGAAGCAATGTTTGATTTTCTACCCGATTCTAGTAGTGATGCACCCACACCACATGCTGGTCGAGAAACTTCAGTTTTTAATGATTTACCCCATGGTCAGACAGTGAATCAGGATGATATTATTGCTCCCATGCATATCTCAGAGGATGAGGAGGATTTATCGGAATTTAAATTCCAAAAATTTGCTGCCACATATTTCCAGGGCAATGTGAATCATCAGTATGCAAAAAAAGCATTAAAGCATCCGCTTCTGCCCTTGCACACACAAGGTGATCAGTTGGCCGCACAGGCATTGTGGATAACCATTTTGAGATTTACTGGTGATATGCCAGAACCGAAATATCATACAATGGATCGCATGGATACCACATCGGTTATGTCCAAGGTGACGGCAACTTTGGGTAGAAATTTCATCAGGAGTAAGGTGAGTGAAAAACAAAAAACAAAAAAAATTAAATTTACTAATTCTCATTTTCCTTGGCTTGCAGGAGTTCCAGGAAGCTCAACTGATGGGAATGGATCCTGATGCCTTCCTTAAACAAAAGCCTCGTTCCATACGCCACAAACTTGTCTCCTTAACATTGAAACGAAAGAATAAATTGGGCGAGGATGTGCGTCGAAGATTGCAGGATGATGAATATACCGCTGATAGCTATCAGTCATGGCTACAATCTCGACCAACATCAAATCTAGAGAAGCTACACTTTATAATTGGCCACGGCATATTGAGAGCTGAATTGCGAGATGAAATCTATTGCCAGATATGCAAACAGTTGACCAATAATCCATTAAAATCCTCTCATGCCAGAGGTTGGATACTGTTATCGTTATGCGTCGGTTGTTTTGCCCCCTCGGAGAAGTTTGTCAACTATCTGAGAGCTTTTATACGCGAAGGTCCACCCGGCTATGCTCCATATTGTGAGGAGCGTCTGAAGCGAACCTTTAATAATGGGACACGTAATCAACCACCATCATGGTTAGAGTTACAGGCAACAAAATCAAAGAAACCCATAATGCTACCAATTACATTTATGGATGGCAATACAAAGACTTTGCTGGCAGATTCAGCCACTACGGCCAGGGAGTTGTGCAATCAATTGTCGGATAAGATAACTCTGAAAGATCAATTTGGTTTTTCCTTGTATATAGCCCTATTCGATAAGGTTAGCTCACTGGGCAGTGGTGGGGATCATGTAATGGATGCAATATCACAATGTGAACAATATGCCAAGGAACAGGGCGCTCAGGAAAGGAATGCACCATGGCGTCTATTCTTCCGCAAGGAGATATTTGCTCCTTGGCATGAACCAACCCATGATCAAGTAGCCACTAATCTCATTTATCAGCAAGTTGTGCGTGGCGTTAAATTTGGTGAATATCGTTGCGATAAGGAGGAGGATTTGGCCATGATTGCTGCACAACAATATTTCATTGAATATGGGACAGATATGTCTATGGAACGTTTGTTTACCCTATTACCCAATTTTATACCCGATTTTTGTTTAAATGGTGTGGATAAGGCCATTGAACGTTGGGCCGCCTTGGTATTGCAGGCCTACAAGAAGTCCTACTATGTCAAGGATAAAATTGCACCATTGAAGATAAAAGAGGATATTGTCAGTTATGCCAAATATAAATGGCCTTTACTTTTCTCGCGCTTCTATGAGGCATATCGAAATTCTGGACCAAATTTACCGAAAAATGATGTCATCATAGCGGTCAATTGGACAGGTGTTTATGTGGTAGATGATCAGGAACAGGTTCTTTTAGAGCTAAGTTTTCCTGAGATTACGGCCGTTTCCAGTCAAAAGACGAATAAAGTATTCACACAGACATTTAGTTTATCCACGGTACGTGGCGAGGAGTTTACATTCCAGAGTCCAAATGCTGAAGATATACGAGATTTGGTTGTTTACTTTTTGGATGGCCTCAAGAAGCGGTAAGTTCTCTTTGATTTGGTTTATTATAATACATATTACATTATTTTTCTTTCTCGACAGATCAAAATTCGTAATTGCTTTGCAGGATTATCGTGCACCTTCAGATGGCACAAGTTTCCTATCCTTTTTTAAGGGCGATCTAATCATACTCGAAGACGAATCCTGCGGTGAATCTGTGCTCAATAATGGCTGGTGTATAGGACGCTGTGATCGGTCACAGGAGCGTGGCGACTTTCCAGCAGAGACAGTCTATGTCCTGCCAACATTGAGTAAACCACCCCAGGATATTTTGGCTCTATTCAATATCGAAGAAGCCCATCATGGACGTCGCCTGAGTATGGCTTCAAATGGTGGCGCTGTAGAGCCGCGAGATCGTCCACATACCCTAATGGAATATGCTTTGGATCATTTCCGTTTGCCACCTAAACGCACCATGTCCAAGACATTAACATTGAGCTCAAAACGAAGCGAGGAACTATGGCGATATGCCAGAGATCCCATCAAGGCTCCACTATTGCGCAAATTGCAGAGTAAAGAGGAACTGGCTGAGGAGGCTTGCTTTGCCTTTGCTGCCATACTGAAGTATATGGGAGATTTGCCCTCTAAACGTCCACGCATGGGTAATGAGATCACCGATCACATATTCGATGGTCCCCTGAAACATGAGATTCTGCGGGATGAGATCTATTGCCAGTTGATGAAACAATTGACAGACAATCGCAATCGTATGTCCGAGGAACGGGGCTGGGAACTGATGTGGTTGGCCACAGGTTTATTTGCCTGCTCTCAGGGGCTTCTCAAGGAATTGTTACTCTTTTTACGGTCACGTCGCCATCCAATCTCACAGGATTCCATGCATCGACTGCAAAAGACAATACGCCATGGACAGCGTAAATATCCGCCACATCAGGTGGAAGTGGAGGCCATACAGCACAAGACAACGCAAATCTTTCACAAAGTCTACTTCCCAGACGATACAGACGAGGCCTTCGAGGTGGATAGCTCCACGCGTGCCAAAGACTTTTGCAATAACATTTCGCAACGTTTAAATCTACGCACCAGTGAGGGCTTCTCTTTGTTTGTGAAAATTGCCGATAAAGTCATTTCTGTGCCGGAGGGTGATTTCTTCTTTGATTTTGTACGCCATCTAACCGATTGGATTAAGAAGGCGCGTCCCATACGAGATGGAGCAAATCCACAATTCACCTATCAGGTGTTCTTCATGAAGAAATTGTGGACAAACACTGTGCCAGGCAAAGATCGTAATGCCGATCTGATATTCCATTATCATCAGGAATTGCCAAAGTTATTGCGTGGCTATCACAAGTGCTCCAGAGAAGAGGCATCCAAATTGGCTGCATTGGTCTTTCGTGTTCGATTTGGCGAGAATAAACAAGAACTGCAGGCCATACCGTGAGTTTTCCCTTTAAGTATTTGTTGATTATTATTTTATTATTAAAATTGCTTAATTTTCAGACAAATGCTACGAGAACTGATACCGTCGGATATTATGAAAATGCAAAGTACCAGCGAATGGAAACGTTCAATTGTGGCCTCATATAATCAAGATGGCGGCATGACTTCTGAAGACGCCAAGGTGGCCTTCTTGAAGATTGTCTACAGGTGTGTATATAAAATGAGAATCTATAGATATTTAGATATTAAAACCGAGGCGAATTAGAGTTAAGCTTAGAGATAATTTTAAGTTTATTTGATTTAGATGTGGGTTCGAAGTTAAGTCTGAATGTATTTTCGTAGTTCTTTTCCAGTTTTCCAAAAAATATAAAGTACTTGGACTAATCTTAACTTTGCAAATGGCAGTTTAGAATTTTAGTTATATAAAAATTGTTAAAATATTTGTTGTTTTCTAACCAATTATCTTTCTATCTACTATATAGATGGCCCACCTTTGGTTCCGCCTTCTTTGAGGTTAAACAAACCACCGAGCCGAATTATCCTGAAATGTTGCTCATTGCCATTAATAAGCATGGCGTAAGTCTTATCCATCCAGTGACCAAAGTAAGTATATAAAAAAAATTAAAATCTCTCTCTCTAACTGCAACTTTTTTTAATTCTTTGCAGGACATTCTGGTCACGCATCCATTTACACGCATCTCGAACTGGTCATCGGGTAATACATATTTCCATATGACCATTGGTAACCTGGTTAGAGGCTCGAAATTGCTTTGCGAGACCTCATTGGGTTATAAAATGGACGATCTACTGACTTCATATATATCGTTGATGTTGACCAATATGAACAAAAATCGTACCATACGAGCCAATTGAAACAACAAATTGAAATATTTATAATAATTATAAATTATAAATTGCAATAACTTATATATATATTTATATGCCTAGTACATTTAGTTAAGTAACTAAAGAACACTTTAAACTCCTCTGTCCACACACCGAATTGCAAATGTTTCGATTATTTCAGGTTTGTATAAATGCGCCGCACATTTGTTTCCTAGGTATGTGTATTTCTTATCGAACATTCCCGTCTCTTAAATTATTAAATATACTTAAAAAATCTAAATGAATATGTTGTCTCTAATGATTCTGATATAGATAGACATTTTGTATCTTCTTTTTCATTCTTTGTAACTATAACTTAAACTCTGAAGAATTCCCTGTACTGATGACGTTTTGTATCAAATACATAGAAATGTTCAATTATTTAATACATAAATTATATACACTATATAAAAAATGCCAAAAACTTGTCTAATTCATTTTGGTCAACTGATGAAAGAATGAAAGTTAAAACGAAAGCTTGGGAAAATTGCATAAAAGTACTATTCGGGGTGATAAATTTTATTTGATTTATGGTATAGCTCTTACCTGCGTGGGATCGGAAAAATACAAAAAGTAATTTGCATCTGAAACTGTAAATGTAGAGCAAATATATTAAAAGATATTTGGAAATTGGATTTATTATAAGAAAGTTTTCTTATGTGTATGAATATGCAAGAAGAGAAAGGATTATGTTTTAAAAAATTAATTTTATCACTAATTTTTCTCAAAATATATGTTGTGAAAGTTTTTAAATATATACATATTTCGTTTAACATCCGAACCGAAAAGTTGAATATTAAATTCGACTGTAAAAGGCAGCTAAATTTTATATTATTGTACAACTTTTCTATTAAGTGTGTATAGACACTGTTTTTTTGTTATATGTATATACCTAATAATACAGGTTTTTTTGAGATTTAGTGTTTGAGTGATACCTCCAAGGAGAATTTTTATTCCTGATAAATATTCAAAATTAATAGTATTAAATTTAATTTACAACAAAAATGGTAAGTTTAATAAGAAATTTCCAACGGTTTCGTTTGGCAATAGCTTTTTATTATTTTACTCTTAATTTTTAAATTGTATAAAATTATAATTTAAAACCGTTTTCTTTAAAAAAGAAAGTTTTTTATTTTTTTATGATTTTAGATAAAGCTTATTTATTGTTTAAATCGGATTTGTTTTGAACTATTATCAATTAGAATTTTCAGAAATTAAACGAGAATATTTTAATTACATTTCTTTACATTCTCATAAGAATATTTTAATCTATTGTACTTGCATCTCTGAGTAGTTTTTTTTAGTTTATTATACATATCTTACAAAATGATTGGTATGGAATCACCCATAAATCGGTATTTGAATTACATCTGTATGTATTATATATAGACAAGATAATACAGATTAGGCCTGTTCTATTTGTGTTTCGCTTCCACTTTTTAAGTCTTAACATTTTGGAGTTGAAGTTATATAAAAAGGTTTTTATGTTATATTTGCAGCTCTGATAAAATATTCAAATTTAACTGGAATTCGATCTAAATGGGCTTAAACACGTTGATATATAAAAATTATAAAAATCTGAAAATTGTATTATAAGTTCAGATAAACAATATTTTTTTGATCACATATGTGTGTTTATAGAAATGCATATTTTGGGTTACCAATCATTATCATGCGATGACAAATAAATTGTAGATTATTCGATTAATAGAATATAGATCGTTCCATTCTACGTTTTGTTTAAAGCGGAAAAGGATCATTTTTTTTTTAATCGAGCACTTAATGATCTAACTAAAGAATAAATTACAACTAATTTTAATTTACAATAATTATTTTTCCATCTTAATTATAGTCTGGCAAGGTTTTGCCGTTTTGCTCGCTGCCCCCCATCGATAAAATCAATAAAATCTTGACCTATGAATTGCATTAGACTTTAATTAAGCTATACTAAACGCAAGTATACAAACTACATATTTCCACTTGCATTCAGGCCCTTTTTACCAGGCTCCCACGCCACAAATTTCCCAGGCATTGTATTTTGCGAGAATTTCCATTTCCACAGCAGCGTGTGAAAAACCTCAGCAGTGTTAGAGAAGGGGAGAGGAGAGAGAAAGAGAGAAAGCAACTTAGATTTTTATTCAAGATAATTAACTTTTTATTAGTGCAGAAGTCTCAGCACAGTCCTGAGAACTTTTTGAAACTTGCAACCACGTTGCACGGCAAAACAAGTAACTTTTCTTAAGAGATAAATGACCAACCACCACCGACCACAATCATCGCATTCACCTGACTGATGAGTGTCCAACTGGACAGGAGGGAGGTTAGCAACGATGCACTGGCAAATGGGGGAAGTTGAGAATATTCATTAAAAATTCCAACTAATTTCATATTCAGATCGTCTTATAAGATGTTGGGAAATGACCTTAAGAAGTTGCAAGTTCCAATTACAAAACTAAAATATGCTTTTGGTGGTTGTTTTTCCGTTTTCCGTGACACGCAATGAAGTTTCTTGTTTCAGTCTTTTGTTCTCATGGATAGCCCAGGGGAAGGGAGTAACGCCTAGTGACGGTGACAACAACAAATGCATTTCTATCTCAAGTGTGTTAAATACTCTTATAAAGGGTATTACAATATTGTTGAGATGTCTGCAAGTCTGTTTTATATATTTTTTAAATGTATTTTAAAGCGTTATAATATCGGTTCCACATTTGTTGGATTCTGCCAATGTTTCAATGGGAACTCTTCCCAACAATTCGACTTTAGCTATAAGGATTATGTACGTTCACACCGATTTTATTAATTTCAATAAAATTGGTCGATTTTGAGCTGAATCCTTTGAAAAAACGTTTCAAGGAGAAATTTTTTTTGTTTTCGGAGATACGAAATTTGATTTCCTTGAATTTAAATACTTAAATGAGTGCAAAACAAATTCAACCAAAATCAGATTACTTAAATTTATAAAAGTACTTTATTATCATTTGATAATTGAAATCAGATTACTTTAATTTTTGAAAGTATTGTATTATCATTTGATAATTGAAAATTGATTTTATTAAGTACATATGCATAAATGTCTTTAGTATTCAGCAAAAATATATTTTGGGTCAAATAACTATATCAAAACATTTTACCTCAAAGTCTATAATAAAATAATTACAACAAATATGTAATTTTTTGATATATGTAACTTTGAAGCAATTTTTCATTCAAAAATTCCTGAAAGGGTTCAAAAATGTAATAACTGTTGCACCATTTTCTGAAATAGATTTCAATTGGTTTTCAGTATCCCAATTTTTCCAAATGAGTATGACTTATGGAAATAAATATCGGATGTGTCTATATAATATTCAATGTTCTAATTCATCCCTAATAATTTTTTCAATATTTTTGACATAGAATATTTCAGGAAATAAAAAGAGTATGTAAATTTCGGTATAGTGAAGTTAATATAGATCTATATTTTAGGGGTGTTTTGTTGCATGGTTAAGTCTGATAAGAATGATTTTTATGATTTTAGATATTCTCCTATTAAGTGAGATGTTTCTCATAATGATTTGTTCGAACGGAAGTAAGTGATGATAATTAATTCGAAAAAAGATTGCGAATGTTAATTTGTAAATCTGTAAAAAAAAAACTATAACAACAACGACAAAAACTAACTTCAACAACCACATAAATATTTATTAAACAAAGACACTAAAAATGAAACGAACAAAAATATTCACACAGAGCAACCTTTTTGTGTCGCCGCTTTTTGGGGCTGTGAGAAAAATTTAGCTCCTTAGCTTAGTAAACGTAAAACGGAAACAATAGAGCGTTATACATATATCTCTGTATATAAGTAACCATATAAATATATATATATGTACATATATAGGTATATTTCTTGACTTTGCGTTTTTATATTTTCGTAATTCAAATCGACCCGGGCCCATGCCCAGACTAAAACTGTAATTAAAGTTGGCTGCTTGGTTTAGACGTATTCATCGAATCGTGGGAAGAGTTGCACTTGGGCTTTTGAAAAAAAAGGAAACAGTTCACACGACTTGAAACTTTTTCCCATGGCGATTTAGATCGCCCTCCTCTCCCCCTACCCAATCCTCTTCACTCTACAACACTTTGCCACCACAAAAAATATTGTTAAATCATGCTAAATCAAATTTAAGTACAATAATAAAGTGACATAGTTTTTTTTTTGTTTTTATAATTGTTTTTCAGTTTTTCTTCTTTATTTAATTTTAGGGGATTCTGTTTTCTTTTCTTTTGTTTGTTGTCTCTTAGGTTTAGTAAAATTTGTCTTTTTGTTGTTGTTTTTCCAATATATATTACAAAATTAGATGTGTTTTTCTTTCCTTTCATATATATATATGTAAAAACTTTGGTTCAGGCAGAAGTTTTTTTAAATGAACTTTATAAAACAAGATGATTCATTTGTTATCTATATATATCCGTTGAAATCTATTTTGGATTTATTGCATAAGACTTCTTATATAGATTGGTTTGACTAATAATCTAATTATAAATTCAATTGATTCTGTTACTATGACTAAGTAAGAAATTGACAATATTCAGAATCCTTTTGGAATGTTTAAAATATCGAATCATCTTGTATTAAAAGTTCACAAAAATAAAGTTTAGTTTCTGCTCAAACTCAGATTAAAAAAATCATCATCTCTTTTTCTCTATATATGTATATATATATAAATTGTATATTTAACTAGACTTTACGCACATTAATGACGTGCAGTGTATATATACACATATTTATATATAGTACGACATGTCAGTGAGCTCGCTCTTTCGAGTTATGTACAAAATTTTGTTTCGCTTTTTTGTTTTCTATATATCTATTGGTTCCAACTAGCTTTAAACTATAGGATGGGACGTTGTTGCTTGTTTAATTTATCAAGTTGGGTTTCAGCTTTGTGTTTGTTCGAGATATATCATTTTTTTTCCTTTTCTTTTAACTAAAGGTATAGTTTAAAGACTATAAATAACTTAACATAAATAAATGTAATTTATTAAATTGCAAAATAAAGCAATAATCCTTTACTCAAGATAAGCCGCTATTCCAATCGACAATCGGTGGTAGAAGTGGCTGTTGTTGTTGTTGTTGCTGCTGCTGCTGTTGTTGTTGTTGTTGCTGTTGTTGCATACTACCACTAACCGGTGATCCAGCATTATTGTTGTTATTGTTGCTAATGCTTGTGATGTTATTATTGTTATTATTATTATTGTTATTATGACGTGTTCGCATCACATCTTCAGCTTGAGGATTACACTGTTGTCGTGGTCGAGGCTCTGGTGTATAAGTGAAGGTTAAACCAGTGGCATAAATAATTCCATCATTGCGCACTAATGAAATTGGAACTTGTGTGGGCTGACGTACCTATAGATAAACACAAATAAATAAAATAAAGAAATCATTTCATGAATAAACTGAATTTAAAATTTTATATATTTATATGGTTAATCTAACAACACTTACCCAAAGCCATTCGCCACGAAATTGATTAATCTCTGGTACAACACAAAGTAAGGTCTCCGTACACCGATACATGGTCTCCGCTTCGACATCCCCAAACCAGACTTGCAGATGTGGTGTGAAATTATCACCACTTAATTCCAACATGGCCACATCACCGCCACCATTGAGATTCAGGGAGTTGACAATTGGTACAGGTGTAACTGGTGTTCTATAAAGGAAAACAAAAATTATGAAATCAAATACATACCAAATTATTTATAATATTACAATTAAATTAGTTATATATAAGACAGTCTCGCTTAAAATATAAAACGAATATAAAGATTTAAGTTGAATCTCTTGTAATAAATATAATGTATAAATATAATAATTTGATTTGAACAAAGAAAAAAAAAAGAAAATACATCTGGGTTATAATTGATTCAAAATGAATATATATACTTTACAATATCTAAGTATATGCTTATCTATATATACTTTCTGATATCTAAAGCAACTTTCTTACACTCACTATTATTTATTTATTAGTTATGTTAGTTTTTTTTTTAACTTACTTCACTGGTCCCATGCCTTCGTAGAATTGATATTCGGCCTTGTCTGTGGATATGATGGTCCAACAGGCGCCATCATTTATCATCTCTTTGTTGGGCTCTTTGGGGCAGGGTGTGGCCTGAAATTGTATAATTTTCTCCTGTGATAGACACAAATACATGCGATCCGTATCCTTCATATAGAAGGCACATTTATGCAGCTGTGAGACAGGATCATCGGCCTCAAGTAGTGCCATTTGCTTGTCAACTTTTCGTATAATAAGCCGTGGCAGTGCCATTCCAGTGACGGAACAGACAAGCTTCACTGTTGCACCATAGTGTATATAACCATCACGCACTTGAAATTCCTCCGATTCGGATTCATTATCATCGAGTAGATGTATCGTAAATGCACCCCATTGGGTGGATGAGGCATGAAAATGTCCATTCTCCACATGCAGATACCTTGTGGAGACAGTCTGGGAGCGCAGGCGATTGAACAAAGCCACATTTGTGCCGCTTGCTATGCAAAGATCGGCATTTTTAAGGGATTGTTTCTTTTTGGACGGTTTGGAGATGACTTTAATGCGTTTTGAATTGAATACGCCAATGTCGTGGCCATTGCCATAAAACATTTTCACCGATAGCATAAAATGTTTTCTCTTATCGGAATCCGAAATGAATAATGTTTTTGCGGCACAATATTGTTTGCCATTGAGATCCAATTGTTGCATATCCTGATCACTGCTGCCAATCCCAATGAATGCACACAGTTGGGCTCCCTGTTCCGTTACACCATTCTGGACCATATCCTCATAGCGTCTCCGCCATCCGCTGCCAAACAGATAGATGCATGGTGGCGGGCAAAAGAAACGCTTCTCATTGCCATAGGACTTCTGGGCGACCTGTGCCACAAAAAGAATAATAATCATAATTTTCAATTAGTAATCAAATTGGTGTCCAGATTAGATTTGATCGCAACTAAATCATAATATCGGCAAAACCACATAAAGCAATGCAGTAATTAATTTCAATTATTTCAATTTGAGTGTGCAGTCGACTGTGAAGGATTCCCATTTGCCGGCGGCGGCGCTTGAAGATCGCCACAATCCAACCAAGCAGCGGCCAAGCGACCGCGACATTTTATTCTCTCTTTTTTTTTGTTATTTTTTTTTTTACCCCCAACGATTTTTTCGATTTAGATTATTTTTTTAACCGCAAAAATGTAACACTTAAAATAGCCAATGCAATGGACATGAAACGTCATTAGAAGTGCTTCACAAAATATTTCAAAAATTTTTCAACCTATTTCTTCGATGTTCTAAAAAAACTATGAAATTTCAAACTCTAAAAATCTCTACCAAAAGTTGATGCAAAAATTTTGAATGCCATTAAAACAAAAATTCGTTTGGCAATGGTTTAAAGAAAATATAGAAAACCTATTAAAAATATTAATATTTATGTATTTAATTAAGATTAAAGAGTTTAGTTTCTATCAAAGCAGTTCGATCATACTTTTCAGAATTGGTCGTAAAAATCATTCGAATGTTCTTCAAAGTTTTGCTCAAAAATCTACAATATAGTAATGTTTCAATTTCCATAGCAAAGCATGTATTTCAAGTAAAACTATTTTTGAATTACATATGTTTACTAGACTTAATTTTTAAGAAGAACAAAAAAAAAAACAAAAGAAGGCTTTACTGATTTTTACTTGAATTTATATAATGATACCAGTTTGAGACATGTCCTACATATACATATATTTGTATATCCTTGTATATATCTTTGTATATATAAAGATTCCTTTATAACAAGAAGAACTAAAGTGAATATAAAAGGATCTTCTAATATATTATTTACAATCGAAAATGTTTTATATGGATCAAAGTAAGAAAGATTTCAAAATTTTTGATGGAAGCATTTAAATTTGCCTTTTAAAATAAGCGTTTTGCAATAGTCATGGATTATATTCCGATTTTTTATTTTATATATACATACGTATGAATATAATTAGAGGAATTTTTTAAATTTATATTTGAGTATGACGAAATTTCTGTTTTATTTACTATCTGAAAGATATTGTTGTATAACCTAAAGTTTCTTCTACACAAAGAAAAACATAGTAAAGGAGAATGAACTATATCTCATATTGAACTATATCTTATATTGATATAAAGAAATCAAAAAAGTATTTTAAAATATTAAGGAAATTCATAAAGCTTTGAAATATTTAGGCCAAGGATTGGAAATACTTTTCATATTAGTTGAATCGAAACTAAGTCTGAAAGAAAAGATCGTCTTTAAAATAGGTTTTACCTATTTGCGAGATAAATTTGATTGTTCCGTGGAAAATTTATGTGGAAAAACTCTATATATGTATGTATGTATATTCAGTAGTACTATTAGTACTAATTTAAAAAAAAAATTTGAAATATTTTTCAAAACCTTTCCGTCAATAATGAGCTATGTTATTAAATAAATTGAATGCAATTTCCAACTCTAATTTTGTATAGTGTTAACATGTCTTGACTCTTGATCAGGTGATTTTAAGGATTTCATAAATTGGATAAATGTACGTTTTCCAAAATATTGTCTTGATGTTAAAGTTTAATGAATTAAATTTCTGAAATATTATCTTTGCTCTTATAACAAATAAGCCCTACAAATACTAAACTTTTAATTATCCCATATGGATAATTATTTGTTTTATAAAACTATTTAAAAGGTTTATTAAAAACAGCCAAAAATATTTCGAAATTTGTTTCGTTAAATAGGAGAAACCGTTATACGGATCCTTTTCAATAGAATTTGAATCAAATCCAGGATATGCACGAAAAACAACTAAATTCAATTATATTTTTCTTCTGCCAATTACTGCTAGATTTTAATCCTGTTCGATTTTAAGCTAATTTGGTTTTTATCGTAATCAGAATACTCAAACTTTGTATGGTAATTTATGGCATTTTAAAAATTGTGGGTTTTCTACATTAATTCAGGAAAGGAAATCAATAATTTTAATTTAAGCGATTTGATAAGGATTTTTATATTCATTTAATATATTTTTTCATGCCTTACTAAAAGTGGGTATATTTTTTTTAAATGAAACATTTTGCTGAAATAAAACAATTATTATATATTTTTTTTTTGAATTCGCACCTTGGCATGAAGTATAACGATGACCATATCGTTCCGTTCTCTCATATATTTCTCCATGGCATCGCGTGTTAGTTTCCGTTCTTCAGTGTGCGGCCGATATGGGCCAGGATCTGGCATTAAGGACATTTGCATTTGTTGTTGTTGTTGCTGCTGATGATGCACTTGTAGCTGCTGCTGCTGCTGTTGTTGTTGCTGCTGCTGCTGCTGCTGAGATGGAGGCGGCGGCGCATTGGTCAGTCCAAAGTGCGGCATATCCTGATGATGATGTTGTTGTTGTTGCTGCTCCTGCTGAAGATGATGAGGATGGGGGTGAGGATGTGAATGAAGGTGAGAATGTTGATGATGATGCTCGAGGGATGATGATGATGATGATGATGTATTACTGTTAGCGGTGGATGCTGCTGCGACGTCTGCTGCTGCGGCTGCGTTATCGTAGGCAATGGCGGGCGGGGCAGCGGCGTTTAAATTAAATTGGTTGTAGCTCTTCATTTAAATTTATGCACATGTCTTTGCGTTTTCGAATGCAAAATAAACCAAACAAATTTGAACAATATGTTGTTTCTTTTTTGGCAATAAATTTTTATTATGTTTACACTTTGGCACTTCTTATGTACTATTTGTTGTTGTAAATTTTTGTTATCCTGCAGCAACCAACACGCACACACACACAAGCACAAGCAATCGCACACTCACACATACACGCACATATACAGGCACTCGCACACACGGACGGACAGCAGCTGTCGTTTCTCTCACGCTCACTCTCTTTGCTTCTGTTGTTTCTGTTTCTCTTCAACAATGCTTGTTTTTTGTTTTATATTATTATTCGTTTTTTTTTTGATTGTTCGTCTTGTATATGTGCGTATAAAAGGACGCCGCAAGTTACATATTTATGAACTCAAAACTGAGACTGTGCGACTAACCGACGTTTTAAGCGGTTGGCTTCTGTTTAAAGTTGCAACTAGCACTTGTAGTTATATTTATAATAAAAAAAGCGAGCTGAGTGGGATATTAGAGATGAGAGATAATTATCAAACCGTGATTTGTAGCCGATATTTTGAAAATCACTAGTACCAGTCAAGTTAATAAATGAAGAATTAGGCAGCTCGTTCGTCCTTAACTACGTATAAACGGCAAATTTAGTTCAAAGAAGCTAATACATCGGTTGAATATACATATTTGGTTTTAAATTCCTGCTATATACGTTGCACTTACAGGTATCGGTATAGCTTATCACTATAAGACTTATCGCTACCGGCAAAATGTTCAATGTTTACCAACACTACGCTCGAGTTGAGCTGCTGAGTTGGCTTTTTTGCAGCCTTTAAATTATTAAGGAGCGTGAGAATATCAATATGTTGACCCACTCATTTAAAACAGGAGGCATAGTAAGAATAAGTAATGATTGTTGTAATTGAGGAATTTAGCAAACCGCAAGAAGTTCCTATTGCAAATGTACATGTCTAATAAATAATTCTATTATTGGCTATTTTTACAAGGGCAAGATGTATTACTACATTTATAGTTTCAAATACAATGCAATAGGCCTTTGGTTTAACCAAATTTGTATTAAGCAAAATGAAATATATTTTTTAAAGGGTTTACAAATTAAAACTGTGTTTTTTGTTTATATTTATGGATGCTCGGATTGTAAAAAGGAAAGCTCAAACCTAAATATTTACTTATTGTTTTCAAGTAAATATTAAATTTAATATATTGCCAAATTAAGAAAAAAAAATTGTTTCGAACAGTTGATAGAGACAAAAGGAAAAAAACGTTTCAACAACTTTAATAGTCATTGTCGAATTTCGTTTTCGTGTAACGGCTAAACGATATAGCAATGAAATGATCTAAACATAAAAGAAATTAAAACAAAACATATACAGAAATGAAAGGAATTACAATTTCTCCTACCAAAACTAAATAAAACAAGAATGAAACCATTAGAAATTGATCGTGTCAAAAACACTACCTCAATGAAATCAAAATCGATAAATATTCAGTTTCGAACTATCGATTAACACAGGCAAAAAGAAAAAATATCGATAGAAACAATATAAAAACCGAAATCGACGAGCATTCATTTTAAATCGATAAATTGAACGTTTTGTTTCCAGAAGTATCCAAAAATATTTACAGGCTACATAATGGAACAATTTAAGGGCTCACAGAGAAATTTATACATATGGACTGATAATACCGAACTTGACAAGCGTGTGGAACAGCTCAAGACAGCCACCGGCGGTGAGGTTGCTTTGGAAAATGTGCACCGTCTTTCCTTTGGTAATTTTGATTGTGACTAACATAAAAGTAAAATTTTCCATGAGTCAGCAATTTTCACGTACATTGAGTGGTTTTTCAGCCTCCTACGCCTCCTCCTGTTTCGATTTGATTGTGATAGAGTGCGCTCAACTGACGGACAACTATGTGAAACTTTTGCACATGTTGAAACCGAGTGGAAAACTTCATTTGATTTCATTTATTGGTGCAGCCGGCAGTTTGCTACAAGAGATAAAGCTTTCCGGTTTTATCAATTGTCGTGAGGATTCGGATAATACGCTAACCGCCGAGAAACCTGGCTATGAGACAGGCTCTTCGGCTAGATTGTCGTTTGCCAAAAAGAATTCCAGTACATTAAATGTCTGGAAAATTAGTGGCGATGATGATGAACTAATCGATGAGGAGGATTTACTCGATGAGGAGGACAAACAGAAACCAGATCCGGCTTCCCTCAGAGTTTGCAGTACCACTGGCAAACGTAAGGCATGCAAAAATTGCTCTTGCGGCTTAGCCGATGAGTTGGAGAACGAGAAACAGCAAGCTAATGCTAAACAGGCATCCAGTGAAAATGCCAAATCTAGCTGTGGAAATGTAAGATACAATTACTAATTTTAATAATACTAATAGTTAAACGAAATCATAGAAACCCTTTTTACGTAACTTAGTCTACACGATTCTGAAGTGATTATATTATACAACAGTCAGATCACCAGTTTGTTAGAACAATTAAAATGATTGTTCATTAGAGATACCATTAACTGCAATTAGATACACAGTTTTGGCATAACCGGTTTGCCTTTTTTATAGTTTTGATAGTCTGTGGACTCTCTAGATAGTAAAATGAATCTAGCGTATTTTTTCATCGATTAGTTCCATATCAGCTATCAGCCTTAATTTCATGAAATGTCTAAATTCTGGCCAATACTTATGTAACTTCTAAGTTGTTATTCCTTGGAGGCAAATGTTTTTGAAGTACTGAAAAGAAACATTATTTTGTGATAGAAATATTATATTTTAAATATTAAATATTACATTTAATATTACAATAATATTTAATTATTACATTTTAGCATATTAAGATTCAATATATCTTAATGGTAAAGGTGAAATCAGAAAATATTTTTTTACATTACATTAATTCATTTCTTACAAGGTATTCAATTTTTTGAAGAGCTTTTCTAAAATTTCACATGCCTGAAAAATGTTTGATTTTTTCTTCAATTCTAGTTGAAAATCTACTAGTCCAATCAAGTTGAATTATCTCACATGAACACATTCAATATTAATTATCAACTATCGACGAAACATTTTTTTATTTTAAAAATGATTAATTTTTCAGCAAAAAAAAATCCCCTTTTACTTTACTATGGGGCACGCTTTCAATAAGTTAATTTTAATGACATTATTTGTTTCATGTATATTTCTTGTGAGTTATAATTTTCATTTTTTCCGAGTCGCCTTTCAAAATTTACCATCACTTGTTCTATTTTCAATATTTTTTAAACAGAAGGAAAATATTCTTGAAGTGTTGCAATATTATATGGAAATTAAACGAAAAAATAGTGAAATATCTTATAAATATGCAGAAATAACCTTTTGATGGAAGCTTTTACGTAGTATTGATCGAAGATTGAGAAGTTTAAAATCTTTCCCTGGTAGCTTGGTAATCAAATATTTATATAAAGCATTTGCAATGGTTTTTCTTTCAGCTTAGGTTTTTTCTTGAAAGTTAGAATTAGTTTTAGTTTGAATCAATGGAATGGCAAAAGCTTTCGTATATTGCTTATATTTATTTTAAGCAAGTTTGAAATTTAAATTTAATAATTAATCATTCTAAAATTTTAGGAAATATTTTATATCTTGAATTAACGATTGATTTTTTTCTTTGCAGTGCTACTTGGGTGATGCCTTCCGCTGCTCCAGTTGTCCATATTTGGGCATGCCAGCGTTTAAGCCCGGCGAGAAGGTGCAATTGGTTGACAATTTGCTAAAATCTGATATTTAACTAAACACTAAATCACACTCACTGTTCCACAAATAACATAGAGACTTACACATACATATATATGTAGATATATTTTATTACATTGGCTTACTAACAAACATACAAAAATAATGTCATATGTAAATATAAACACGCACAAAAATTAAAAGCACAAACACCTCGATTACATTTCGCATGGAGTACCCTTGATTAGATCACGATTTGTGCCCATCAATATACGATAATTGACCGCTGCAGGATCGAGTTCCTTGTACAAATATGTAGGCATTTTGTCGGAAAGTACCCAAACTGTTCCCTCGCTATCGATCTTCATGTCATTGGGAAAGACCAAAGTGTGCGAATCGGAATCGATTAGACCCTGGTTATCAGATGTGTAAGGACGTTTTATATTCCAACAGGCAATGGCATCCTTATTGACTTGTGTATAAAATATGACACCAGTTTCCGGATCATAAACTTCAGCTGTGGACTGACCATTCATTCCACGATCTCCAACATATTTAAAGTCATAATAAGAATCGCCAGTTGTCACATGGGATTCATTTTGCAGTACACGATTCGATACCTTGAACTCTTTGGTACTAGCCAGAGCATGGAAATAAATATCCTTAGAGTGATCGGGATTCATGGGACCCACAGCGAGACCAAAGACACCATCGGTCCATTGGAAATTAACACCACCAACATTGAAGTCACCCTGCAGTGGATCAAAGTGGAAGAAATTGTGTTTCACACGATACGATTTATCGTTGCGAAGAGAATACACAATCACACCATAGGCTCCCAAATCTGGAACATAGGCATAGGAATTATCGCATTCCGATCGATCTGAATCAACCACAATATTTGCAAAGAATGTTTCTGCTTTGGTCTGATCGGCTGGAATGGTATAACGGCGCACCAGTTTATCCGTCTTAAGATCAAAAACTAAAATTGAATTTGGTGTAATCTGTTTAGGATTACCCAAGATATCAGCAAGACCTGTATCCAAGACCCAAAGACGATCGCATACATCCACTTGAATGCGGAATGTGGAAATAATTGTTGAATTATTCTCCAGATTAACGCCAGCATCTTTGGCCTTTTCGGCATCTAAACGTCCTCCGGAAGGTGTCTTTTGTTCTTGAGGTTGGACCTCAATTGGTAGCTTATTATCCTCCCAACTGGGATATGGACGCAGTCTTGGCGACTTCTCGGTCGAAGAGAGATCAATATAATTAAGTGTAGCCGCTACACCAGCCTTCCATCTGCAAAAGAGAAAAAGAGGGTTACATTTTAGATGAATCGGTTTAAAATTTTATATTTCAGGCCTGGAAATTATATTCTCAAATATTGTTAAGTTAAATTGGATTATGTACTTATTATTCTTACTTATCCGAAAATTTTTGATTTTGAATTTTTAAACTTGTCTTATGATATGCAGAATTTGTTCACATTTAATGACACTGTTTCTATATATGAGTGATATATTTCTATTTATTTAATTTAGATGTTTTCCTTGAATAAATAATTAGTTGCAAAAGCATTAAAAAATAAAACTTTTTAAATAAATTTAATTACACCTGACTTTAGTAAATTAAGGACAACAAAGAGGCGAATTCTTATAATTAAATTAGTTTAAGGAATTTATCGATTAGAAAAATATATATCAAAAGGCTTGTTTTACTCCAAAATTTGAATAAATATTCAATTTATTCAAAATGATTCTTAAAAAGATCAAAAATTTAACTAAATTTTAATAACTATTAAAATTCAACAAAATATACCAGTGACAGTTGAATATTACAAACAAACAAAAATTCATTTAAAAAATTTACTGAGGAATTATTTTCTTGAAAAATGACTAATGATCAACCCATGAAAAGGTCCTTGAAAGTTATTTATCCTAGTATTTTATTAAACTGTGGTTCGAGAATATTTACAATAACCCAATCTTTCAAATTAAGGAATTTCCACTTTGTCAACTTTTACAGATTATAAACAAAGATTAAAGAACGAACTAAAAAAAAGGAATTATTTTTCCTCTCTTTAATAATTTGTACTTCCTTGTTGGAGTTCTTTTTTTAGTTGTTGACATTAAAACATTTAATTTAGTACGTCAATAACAATTAACTTGCTATGAATCAGGTTTGTTGTTGATTTTTTGTTTTATTTTACCTTGATTACTCAGAGAGAATCATCCCAAAATAAAAAAAAATTAAAGTATGTTTTTGGGTCTTTTTCTATCAAGCGTATCGCAGGGTAAGCCCCGCTTTCTGCTGATGTCACGCTGATTCGCTCTGTTGGCTAGCTCTGACCTGTTTTCAAAAAATTTTTATTTTAATTTGAATTTGAATAGTTCAAAAGTTCTACTCTCTAAGTGATAATCATATAAATTTTCCATACAATTATCTTTTCATTCCATGTAACAATAAATCAATTTCTTGTATTATTTACATAGAGAGAAACTATAATTTGAAATGCAAATAGTTTTCCAATGAACGGAAAAAAAAACAGAAAATTACCTATAAAAGAAAAAAACAAACAGAAAAAAAAGACAATACAAGTAATAAACTTAACTAGCCTTTAGGGGGAACCGGTTTGCCTAGCTACATTCGGTGTTGATTTTGCAAGCAACGCAGCCTGACATCCAATTACCAATAATTATAAATACGTCTACTTATTTAAAATATTCAACTACTGGTAATCACAGTTGATTTCTTAGATTTTGTGGTATTTACCTTGGCACAGTGACGAAAATTTTATTTTGCCAACGCTCCAAGCCTAATGGTAGATTATTCTCCTCAATGTAATGGCCAGTGGCTTTGGCCTCCGCCTCGGCTTGTGGGCTTGGCCAATCGAAGGCTAGCTGCTTCCAAGAGAACCTCTCCTCCAATTTGGCCAATGCACTCCAGCAGCTGATAAGAAGGCATAGAAGCCCTAAACTTGTAACTTTTAATGAATACATTTCGATTTCTTTACCACCGTCCGTTTACTTTGAGCCAAGCGCGTAAACTGCTGATCTCTGTCTCAGATCCGAGCTTAATATGCTTGCAATGGGAAGCTTTAAAAAGCTTCGTTTACAGCTTGAACATCTATCGAATTGTTATACAAACTGTTATACTGCAGAGAAATTTGTATTGGTGGGCAGCTGGCCTGTTAAATTGACTGATAAAATTAGCAACATAAGCGGAAGGAAAAGAAAAGTTATTAATACCAAACAAAAGGGGATCGATATGGTAGTGAACTTTCCCTTCCCTTTCATCATATTGATCTGAATTATTTTATAAGCCGATTTTATACATTGGATTGAAAACTTACAAAAATCTATGTTGGAACAGAAAGCGAATTTTTACACCGAAATATTGGAATATTCAATTGAATAATTAATTAATTAAAATAATTAAATTAAACGATAAGTTTTCATAGAATAACAATAGCCTATTGGAATAATATATAGATAATAAAATCGAAAGAAGATAAGTTAAAGCTTTTGATTGTAAATATTTTTCGACTATTTTAGTCTTAATAAATCTTATACAGGAACTTAAATAAAAACATATTTTCGGTAACAATAAAATTTTGCTCTCCCACTGAGTAAAATGAACTCATATATTTGTAATGGCAATTGAAAATATTTAATTCCATGTAATATTTAATAAATGTCGATCATTATGCAAATACCTGAAGCACGTTTTTTGGCGCATAAGTATCTCATTGCAATGCAATTTGAACACCCACTCAAAATACCAGACGCCCTGTTGAGGTTGTTAATTCCATAAATAAATAATCGCACGACTTTTATGCAAATTCTCCGATAAAAACGCTTGCAAGAGGCTATATACACTTTCCAACAGCAAAGAAGGAAGTATTATTTCGAACAACTTCTGGATATATACAAGTGTAGTAAAATCTTGAACAAAATGATAGCATTATTAATGCTAAATCTACGTTAACTTTTAAAACTGTAGAAGCCAAATTTTTAATACAAATTTTAATAGCTACCTTTTTCATTTTGCCGCTCATTGAAGGTAAATGGTAAGCCAGTTTCCTATTAGAAAAATTTAATAAATTTCAAAACCTTTTCGAGAAAAATAAGTACTTTTGACTATACGAAAGGCAAAATTCTCGAACGTAACCAGCTTAGGAAATAATGATAAGCCAGCATTGTGAATAGCTTTGATTTTAAATAGTATATCATTATAAATAAATCAATTAGAGAGTTGAATCAATGCAAAAAGAAACAACGAATCATTACAAACGGATAACCTAACTAACGAATAACAAACTATCAAAAGAGAATTATTTTATGTAAATTTAAGGTAAATAATTATTTAATCTTAAACAAATCAACACGAACCATTCAAAATAAACTGTTTGCATAATTGAATCGGAATCGAATTCATTAAAACTATTAATCAAAACCAATCAATGTAAATAATATTATATTACATAGTAATCAAAACGAATCAATGCAAATAATGGAATACAAACAAATCATCACAAAAATATCCAATACAAATGAATAAACAAAAGTGAAACAAAGTAAACGAATCAATGTAAACAAAGCAACTAAAAGAACTCAGAGTTAAGGAGTCAACACAAAGGAAGCGAAACTATCGAATTTTTGCAAAGAAATAAGTAGAGAGAAAATATCTTTTTTCGCTATACCATTAAATAGATACATATGTATGTATACATAGAGGTTTTTTAGTTTGAAATAAAATTGAATCTACTCCAATTCGATAAAAAATGAGAACCCAAAAGAATAGTTAAATTTAGTTAAAGTCATCAAAAACAAATAAGCAACAGTTCCATTTGTAAGTGTATATAAATATTCGTTATTCACCCAATGTTCTGATACTTGGTTTACAATTAAAACCAGAAATATGTTTGCCAAGATTGTTGTCTTTTTTTTTTAGTTTTTTTTGTTTTGTTTTATTCAGTAAAATTCTCATATTTCGGTTTATTAAACTTTTAAATTAATTCGTTAATGTTACTTTCATAAGAACATACCGAGTTTCATATTGCTACAATTTTGTTTTTTTTTGTCACTAACAATAGTTTTTTTTTTTGTTTTTGTTTTATGGTTTTTTAATTAAATCTGAATTATGTTTTAGTTTATTAATTTTTGTTTTCTTTGGGTGTTTTTTTTTTGGTATAATTCTTTGTAATTTTTACAACAATTAGCTTTGCTAAAGTGTGTCTTAAATATACAAAAATTTTCTTTTATTCTGCAGATGTGTCTGAATATGTGAGAATGTGAGAGTTTTTGACTTTTCATTTTGCGGAAAAGGCAAAGAAAATGAAAACTGAAAGAAAACGTTGCAAAGTTATTTCTTTTTAGTTTTGTGTTTTGTTTATTTTGAGTAAAAGTTGCAATTTGTTATGGAGCAAGCTGAATGCTCTATATACAATATACAATGTCTACCCTAACAGCATTTCCCTAGATACATATACATATGTATATATATATACTATATATAAGTATATATGAAATTACAATCCAATTAAACTACAAATTCCAACGATCCTTAACAATATCAAATGTACTAGAGATGTGTTTTGGTTTTTTTTTATATATACGTAAAGTATTATATATGTATATATATAGTATATTTTAATCGTTTCTCGTCAGCTTGCTGTGTGTTATATTTCGAGTGTGTCTCAATGTGTGTGTGTGTGTGTATAGTTATTTTTATTTCAAATTTTTCATTTATTTTAACGTCTTAGATTTTAAAGTCTTTCATTTCGTAGGAATTTGATGTTGTCTATGTATGTATGTATGTATGTTTCTAAATCCTTTTTGTTTTTTTTTTTTATATTTTTGAATAGCACTTTTTGTGATGGCATATGTGTTTCCAGTGATTTTTTCCAATTCGATTTAAGAGTTATTTTTATTTTTGTTTTTCTTTTTAGCAGGTTTCAATTCATATTACTTTTTGTTTTGTTTAAGTCAATTCCTATTTTATATAATGACGCTTTCAATTTTTCATATCATCTTTGTTATTTTTTGTTTTTTTTTTAGTGTATATATAATTTATAAATGCAATTTTAGAACTTATAGTATGTTCAAAAATTTCCGGTATTTTTCCGTCACACATTTTCGTCGTTAATCATTTATATTCATTTCAATTCACGTTTTTACTCATTCTCTATATATAACAGCACATAAAAATTAAAACATTTGCTTGAGCTCGTAACTCCATTTTATCAGCTATTAACTTTCCAATACTAAACTAGACTATGCCTACCATATATACTTGTATATGTATCGTAGATCGTTCATTATCTAAACTTTTACTTTTGCTATAATATATATGTATATATATATATCTTCCCATTCTCATTCGATTTGTGCTGCTTACAATTCGCTGAATATTTAAACTATTAAAATTTGTATCGAGTGCACATTAGACGACAATTTCATATTGTTTTTATTTTTGCTTTGTTTTTTTTATACACATTCACGATCTATACAAAAAAAAAATAACGTACACTCCTATAAAACTACATTTGAACTTAGGCCTAAAGGAATCTTGGAGTCTAGGAGTTTGACGAGTATTGCCATGGCTATAGAAGACCAGGGATGGAATGTATTGTTAGTATTGCATGAAAATGGTAAAGGCAGACTTTGTGTTGGTTCAGTAAACGAAACACTAATTCTTAAATTAATAAAGTTGATTTTTTATATTTAACAGATATTTTTAACGCACTGAATGAGGCATCTTCAAGCTCTTTATGTTTATATATATTTAATATAATACAACTATTATATTATAAATCAAAAGGGACGAAAGGTTTTCATTTTGGGGATTTTAGAAATATATTAACCAATTTTTTTCCGGATCTAGAGTTACCATTCATTTAATTAATTTCGTTTAAATCGGACTACTATTACAAAATTATTTTAATAATCTTTATATTTGTTTAATAAGAACATTTTCGTTTAAACGGACTAATTTCGAAATTAAATCAAAGGTAAATTAAATTTTTATTTAAATTTTTGGTTTTAAAATATATATACTTAAATAACTCTCATTATTTTCTGAAATCAAGAAAGATTAAACTTTATATGTTAGAAACCTCCTTTCCATTTAAGTAGATCCATATTCATTGAATACAATAACTTTCAAAAATATGAACACATTAATTATAATTTACTAATATTTTATAAGTTACTAGATCTGATATATAATATAATAGTCAAGCATATATTAAACCTTGGATGCCCCTGCATTATTTTAATGTTGAAATTTTATTATTAAAACTAAAAACAAACCAAATATAACTGATATAATGAAAATATATTTTTATAAATTGCGATTTCGCTCAGTTTGGAATCTGAAATTTATAATTATTTTTTTAAATAATGTAGAACATAAAGACCTATTTCTGAACCATTTTGTAATATTAAAATCATTATTATATTATTAAAATCAATTTAGATTTTTTCGTTTTACTTTCGAAATTTCTTACAGATTCCTATATTGGTTTAGTAAAGCTCTAGGAATGAGAATGGTTCAAAAATTATTCAAACAATTTTTGAATCCATTCACATTTACTGTTAGTTATTTAAGTTTGTGGCTCTAGGAGACAGAGATGAGCAAAGAGGTTAAAAGAAAAGAATTTTCTAAAACACAACAAATTTTTTTTGTTTTAATCTTTTTAAGAATAACTAATTTTATAACATGATGTTTTTTTTTTGCATTGGGTTTGTCATATACATACATATATACATATGTATGTATGTATATATATTTTGTTCAACTTTAAAGCCTAACAATTTGCTTAGTTCACATGCTAAATGTCGTTAAATTTAAAAGTATTTCGTTTTAATTTAATTCTAAACACGTTTAAGGTACAATATATGTATTTTAGTTAATCTACAAAATTGCTGCTATCCCATACGCTCTATTTTCTTATTTAATTAGCTCAGCTTAAAGTTGATACAAAGTTTTTCTTTTTCTTTTTTTTTTTGTTTTTTAAGTACATATTTTATTAAATTTGTTTTACTTCTTTTTATTTTCAGTTAGTATTTTATATTTGTTTTTTGTTTAAAGATTTTCTTTTTGTATAATTCACCTATCACGCAAAGGAAATTGACAAGTTTTTTCATGTACGGTGCTCATGAGTATCTGAAAAAGGAAAAGAATTTGATTCATGTTAATTATGAGAATCATAATAAATAATATTCAAATTAAATATGAAATATTATTTCATATTTAATTTTTATATACCGGGAAAAATTATTTAAAATAATGAAATGAAAACTTGAAATAACCTTATTTCGCTTAATGGCGTTAAAAAGAAATAAGGAGTAGTAGTTAATTTAATAGCTATTAGTTACTAAAGTAACTATAAATATTGGTATAATATATTTGCCAGAATTATCATTTACTTGCCAATTTAAATATATGAGGCAAAAGTTCTTAAGTTGGCTTAGATAACTATTTAATAATTTGTATATAACAAAGAACTCATTAGAAAAACAATTTTTAAGATTTTTCTTTACTAATTTTTTGATTTTGAATTTTTTATGATTCTGAAATCTTCAAGTCAACATATGAAACATATATAACATATATAAATATAATAAAGTTAAATATAATTAAAATTAAAAGAGATTGAAAATTAAAAACAGATTTTTGTATATAACAAAGAACTCATTAGAAAAAAAATTTTTAAGATTTTTCTCTACTAATTTTTTGATTTTGAATTTTGTATGATTCTGAAATCTTCATATCAACATATGAAACATATATAAGCATATATAAATACAATATATTAAAGTTAAATATAATTAAAATTAAAAATGATTGAAAATTAAAGACAGATTTTTGAAGGAAAATGTTTTTTCTGCCGTAGAATATTGAAATCTAACTTTGTATTATTATTATAAAAAATTATCACTGAGCATTATCGAAAAGAATAAATGCATAGATTAAGCTAAAGGTTTGAGTGTTTTTTGTATTGTTAACTTGAAAATTAGAAACCTGAACCAAATATAACTTAATAGAAATTGCTTTAACATAATTAAGTTATCACTTTTTTGAAGATTGTAGTAGTTCTTGCCTGTACAAAGTTTTGATAAATAAAATTTACAACTTGAAAACTGAAATATAGGACTATATAGGAAATAAGAACTTAAGACTACTAAAAACCGATATCTCAAGACTTTTTTAACAGTTTTATTCTATACGTTGTTAAGTTCAGCTATTTGTTCCTTGGTTAGCAACTAACTAATTTATAGTAAATAGTGCTATTAAATTACACCAATTAAAGACTTGGCCTTAAAGCGTTAAATCTGCCAATATGAATCTGTTTGAGCCATTAAGCGAGTTAAGAATATATAAAAAGAGTACATACTTCTAAAAATGTTTCGAAAATTGCTTTAATAAAATTTAATTTTATACAAAAAACAATCTAAATTTGTGCAAAATGTGTCATTGATTGCAAATCGTTTTTATGTGTGGCAAGTGCTTTGTGTTAGCATTAAATAATATTAAATACCATAAATTTTAATCCATATTTGTAATTCAATCAATTTTGTCAATGCCCACGAAAATAGCTAAAATTTCTAAACAAAATAAAACACAATATTTTACTCGTACATGCAAAATGATCTACAAAGGATAAAATAGAATATGATTATAATATGGCGATGGAAGGGACTAACCTTGTGTGATTGCGAGTGTGGCTGCGGGTGTGGGATGTGCGGATGCGGATGTATTGATGATAGAAGCAGGCTGTGGCTGGACTGCAAGCGAGGTGGTGGCATTGCCTGAGGCTCCATTCAGTTCTGTGCCCTTGCTATCGCCTCGTTCCACCAGACGTTGTCGTAGAACTCGTATTTTTTCCTCTTTCTACAATGAATAATTGTTAGTTTTTACAATTGATTAATAAATCAATTAAAAATTACTTGTGTTATTAATCGTTGTAGTTCCTCATTCTCGGTAACCAGTTTCTGATAACGTTCTTCATCCTCTTTCGATATAGCCGAATCTGGATTATATTTCGATTCAGCCTTATCCTTTGGATGTCGTATGACCTCAATAACCTAAAATATTAATTTTATTTAATCGAATCAATTTAAATTCATTGATTGAAACAAACCTTTGGCACAAATATCAGCAGCATGCTTAGGAAACAACAGAATATCACAGCTAGAGCCACAAAGGCGAACGATGCATCCTGTTGTGATGCAATTACCATGCCCACTGGAGCTGTTATCAGGCATAGGACAACCACATTATAGATGCTCATGCCAACATAACGTGAATCGTTAATCTGTTTAACCTTAATAGAACGTGTTTCATAGGCCAAAAACAGACCGAATACCAGTATAAGGCCCTTAAAGCCATAGACAAGACCTAAAAAAAGAAAATTAAGATTTAAATTAAATTAAATATTGTGATTAATACTATATACTTAAAATTTTAAATGATATATATAAAAATTTTATATAATCAAATATTTAAAAACAAATATTGAAAATACAGTAAAATGTTTAGGATGTTAATTAGTATAATGTTCCATAAAAAAACAACAAAGAAAACAATCATTTAAGCAAAAGTAATGATAAGTATAATTGAGAAAAGTGTATGCTATATTTTATTAAGTACTTTAATAGTGGTAAAAATCACCATTAAAATTATAACATTTAAGTAAACTCTTTATCTAAATGAGAATAACAGAAATTTTTATAAACTTAGCAAATATTAATCGCCTCTTAAAGTAAACTAAATAAATTGATTTCTTATATTAAGTAATATTATTAATATTAATAAAATATTGTTAATATAAATTACCGCACTATACATACTATAATAACAATAAAATATATATGTAATAGAAATAGAAAAGTTAATAGATTCAGAAATAGAAAAGGTAATAGATTTAGAAAAAGGAAAATTAAGTAATTAAAACAAACGGAACGAATTTAGAAAACTATAAATTAGATCAATCTATTTTATGGAATCTTTATCCCTGTATCGGAACTCACCTAACCACATGGAATTCCTCTCACTTTCACAATGTTCAAGCTCTGGACGTATTTTAATATCATCAGTTGTAGATACTGGATCTTCGAGTGGGAATGTTTCAAGTATACGCTGAAGCGGATCAAAGATCTGCCATGAGAGTAATATCACTAAATCTATTGATAAGAGGCCCGAAACCATGGTGTATAGCTTCCAAGGTTCCACTTTTTTCTATAGATAAAATATTGAAAATATTGAAATAAATTTTAAGTTATAATAATAGATATACAAAAATATATGTATTTACGAGTACAACTACCTTCGGGTCTGTTTTCGCTTTTGTTGTAAAACGATGCACACGCCAGACTTTGCTGAACATAGCACCATATGCTAATGTAAAACCGGTGGATAATAACCAAGCTCGAGCTTGACAAATCTGAAAAATAAAGAAATAGGATTTATAATTTCTTTAAAATATCAAATAAGCTAACTTTGAGCTTCCCGAAGTTTGTAAAGAATATTTTATTACACTCTCAAAATATTTTATAACTTTTTCGTCACTTAAGTTTCAATGCAAAATTCAAAAAAATTTAATTTAAACTAAATTTAATCCAAAAAAAACTACATCTTATATTTTACTATATCTTGTAGCTGTCCGATCTGATTGATTTTTAAACTTGTCAAATCTGTACTTCTAAAAAACTTCTCTACCAAGTTTCATCTATATAGCTTAAAATTTAAGGTTTAAATTGTGCGAAGAAACGGACAGACGGACATGTCTCAATCCCTCTGCAAGGGTATAAAAAGTGTTAAATTTGTCTAAGAAATTTAAGTCAGATGCAAGTTAAAGAATTGGCCCTTTCCCTAAATGTATTTCCTTGTTTCAATTATTATATTTATTACCTACCTTTGGATATTCATGTGGACTGACAAAGCGTCCATCGATACCCAGTAAGATGACGGATATTAGACAAATGATGACACCAAATAGCATGATCGTATTGCAAACAGGATGTGAGGATTGTATTACTCTAAAAAATTATGAATAAATAATTTTTTAGGAATTCTTTTTGGTTAACAATAATCAAATTTGAAATCCACCTTCTATGCTTATTCCATATGTTGAAAATGATCAAAGCTAATGCCACAAAGATGCCACAACTCGATATGGTGCACATGCAGACGAATAGAGGCAAGGATACGGTGCGCAACACATGCGTCACTATTGTGCGATCTTGAGGGACCTGGAAAACAAAATGAACAAAAAGTAGAAAATTCAAAAAAAATTTTATTTTATTTTGTATTAATTTTATTAAATATATTCACAACGAATCATGGTTTTTTGATACTTTTTCATGTCTTTCTTGATTTTCACTATTAGCTAGCAGAATTGAAAACGAAACTTGGCCATAATCCTCACGGGTATGAAGAATATTTTGTGCCCATAGTTTACAATTTATATGTATCTGTTCATTTGCTATCAAATTATATATCTTAATGGCCACAATACGATTAAGATCCTCTGGACTAAAGAATGTCAATTTATTTTTAACTTTGTATAGAATTCTATCGGTTATGTCTGTATATTTTGTATTTATAGCCGGTTCTGGATAAAATTTGATTTCAACATTATTGTTTTCTTTTACTCCACATGTTATCCAAATTCGATTCTGTCGACCTTCTGAACTTTTAATACTATTCAATAAATATTTAAGGTCTTTGTGATCCATTTTAGAGAATTTAGATCTTACCACTTGATCGGAATGATTATAGGTTATAGTTTTAAAACCAATTAGACGATTGATTTTTAAAAATACACACGGTTCTTTGTTGGAATAACCGAAATTGTCATCCTCGGTACATGGCCCAAATCGTGAACTTTTTCCCGGCTCACCATATTTATTTAGAAAATGCCAAATTTTTTTGTAAATATTAGTGACTTCTGAATAATTTCTTGGATTGAATTTTATGAGCTTGTAATTGTTCTTTGAACCAACAGGAGCAAAGCTTAAAAACGGTTGAGCAATTTTTGTATATGGTTGATTAATGCTAATCCCATCGGAGAAATGATCATATACTGCTAACGATAGAATTACTACAAAGAAAATGTAGCACAAACAATAGATAATAGTATATACCCAATGTCTGGCATAGCGTGAGAAATATTTGCCATTTGTCCCATCGTAAAACATTTGACGCCAGCTTTTTCTAACAGGAAAATGATATTCACAACCTTCATAATATTTTCGATTTTTAAGAGGAAGTTCATATTCGACATCTCCAGTTTCGTTTGGTTCAATTATTTTTTGATCTTCATGGAGTTTTTCATCATCTTCGATTGTTCCATGGCGCCTTATGGTATACGTACCAATATCCCTATGGATACCATCTTTATGGTAAACTCTTTTTGAAACTGGAGCTTCAAGTTCTAAAAAGTCTTCACCTAACATTTTAACATTTGAATTTTGTTTTTCAATGTCAATATCATGTTGAAAGCTTATGTTATGTAGACTTTTCCTTTTTTCATCAAGTCCTATCGGTGTTTCCTCTTCCGTATCTCTTCCAGCGTTTTCTTTTCGTTCTTTTGACATTTCAGTTTTATCCGTTGCATCGTTATATGCATCTGTTTTTTCTTTCTCTAATAACGATAACATTTCTTGTTCTGGCTTTGGTATTCTGGTATTAACATCCCTTTCACTTACTCGGTTCAACGTTTTTCTTGATATCTGGGATTTACGTTCACCTGTTGTTTGGGGACCCCGTATGTCGATTATGGAACGTGGTGGTTCATTATGTTCCATATGTTCCTCGGTGAAAGTATTTTCAATACTTAAACGTGACTCTTGGACACTTAAAAGATAATCTGTTTCGTTACTTAAAGCAGATATTCTCGATCTATTATTCGCAGAGTTAATCGTCATGGTGGATGTACTAGCCCGTGCGTTACGAAAGCTTTCTCTACTAGGGACACTTAGTTGGCTAAGTCTAATGGTCCTTTTTTCTTTCGTTTCGTCAACATGCCTTGAAAATCTTACAGTAGGTCGTCTTTCAAGATCTGTTGATGAAATCCGGTCACTTGAAATTCTTACAGTTTTTTTATCTAAACTGCTTCTATTTGTATCATCTTTTATTATCGATCGCCGAAGTTGAGATTTATCGATAATTTCTTCTTTTTTAATTTTCTTAGCGTCTGTATTGTTCTCTGAAGTAGAACTATTAAGTACTGAAACATTTGAATATATCGGCGATCTTTCCATAATTTTGATTAAATTTAATGTTTTTGGTGCTCGATCGATTCGTTCTGCATTCGGTTCCGATGTATCCTTAGAAGAGTCATCTGTAATACGGATGTGCGGTAAACTTTTGTTTTCCTCAATTTTAGACTCAACAACTGATGTTTGTGAGCCGTTATGGTTGACTACTCCAGGATCGTCCGTATTTGCCGAAACAGTACTTGCATTGCTAATATTAACATCGGTTCTAGAACTTCCACTATTTATTGACAGTACATTATCCGTGTGGTCCGATGCTTCTTTATTATTTTCATTATTTTCGTTATTATTTTCATTATCAGACATATTTTATATTCTAGTCTTTGCAACAGTATTTCTATGAATGAGTTTTAAAAACCAGCTCACCTTGGTGCCAGCCCAACGTTCCGCATTCAACCAGGTGAGATTGTCAAGTTGTGTGTCATAATAACCCAACTTTTCATATTTGCCGTCGACCATTTGTTCGATTTGTGTTAAGGCTATACGATCACCCTGTGAACTGAAGGCCACAACACCCTGTATGGAAGGAAATATGGATTTTTTTATAAGAAATACATTTGTGAAGGTTTTTATTACAAACTTACCGATACTCCGAGGAATTGAGTTGAATTCATTGCTGCATAAATGTCATCTGCAATTTCTTTATCCGTGTAGGTGAAGTCCCTAAGCGATTTTTTCCGTGTTGTTAGCCTTTCCATTGTCTTGTTAAATGCCAATGCCACACTCCAGACAGCATCATAGGCCAATGGTGCCTCTTGATAGCCTTCCGGATAGCGATCATGTGTTATATCGTAACCCTCATCGGTTAAAGCTTTATTCAGTCGATGCCTGAAATGAACGGAAAAAACGCATTGTTCTTTAAGATGGCGTGCTGAAGAAATAAAATGTGTTGGACTCTTACCGGAATTCCTCAGCTGTCATGCCGGATATAGTTGTCTGATTGTTCTGATTCCACATGAGCGCCTCTGTTGTTAAATGGCCCTCGGCGGCTATTTTCATTTGCTCTTTAGTGCAGGTTATGCCTTCAGCTTCAAGATTTACCTCATACCAATTATCCTCATACCAGCCTAATAAGGGAAAATTTATTGAGGGTTATTTTAATCGGTGAAGAATAAACAAACTTTAAAACAGAACAGACACTTAAAAAGTTCCCATTAGTTACAATAAAATTTTGAAATGTGTTCTGGGTTAAAATAATTTTGCGGCAATGTTGCCACCTAAGCAAGCTTTCAACTATTTTGTTTATTTAACAATCTTTGTTTAAGATAAAGATAAGAAATCTTACCAATAAAGAACCACACATGTGCCCTTCCATAAAGCTGTTGTTTATACATCTCGCACAAAACTCGTCTCGCCGCCACCACATAGAATAGACCCACTATGATGCGTGCGTCCTGGCGTCGTAAATTTCGTACGGCGTCTGTTGGATCGGATAGAAATGATTGTCTAGTTACGATTTCGACGCCAGCCTCCATGCATCGATTTTCCAAATCTTCTACAGTCTAAAAAAATTTGAAAAAAATATTCAAAATGTGTTTTGTTTGGACTGTACATAATAGCATTATATATTTACCGATATAAATACTTCTTCAGCCTGTTGTAAAATGGCAACACGAGACCAACCAAATTTTTTCATTAGCTTGATACGTGTTGGATTATGCACTGTAGCCGAGGGATGGGTACGAAAGAGTGTTGGGAAACGCTTACGATCCGATAAAGCAGGACTTGAGGCTCCATAGCATAGCTATTGGATTATTTATTATGTCTTTAAATATGTTAAAATACTTTAAGTTTTATTACATACCACAATTAGATTCCACATTTTGGCAGCCTCGGCGACAGTTGTACAAACTGTACTGCATCCTGCCAGCAACATAAGTTTTTGTGGCTTATTATAAAGTAGATTGTACATCACACTGGCCCCCAATCCGGGCTCGCACTGGAATAAAATAAAATTGGATTACTTTGGTTATTCGGTTGGCCTTATTTAAATATGACCAAAAGAAAACGCGAGAAAAGGTCATAAATTATTATTTACATAACTCAAAAACCAAAACAGAAATTGCGTTTGGAATGCTTGAAGGAATTTCCGTATAATTTGTGTCGTTTAAGTATTTATGATTCCAAGAAGTCAATGGCAATTATAAATGATTTCTTGTCTTTCCAAAAAATAATGATAAATGGTTCTTTATTTTTTTGGTTTTTATTTTGGTTTTAATTTGTTTCTCACATTTCGTTATCAACATAAATTATTCAACGTTGTTTAATTTGTGGTCTCTGTGGTGAACATTTATGATTTTTACATTGTACTTTAATTAAACTAATCAGATATCGATTTTCATTCACAAAAGTTCACTAATTGTCATTCGGATTTTTAATCCTCTTTGTAGTAATTAGTAAAATAATAAAATTTAATTAAATTAGGCATTTCTATCTCTCTCTACATCCTCTATTTATATATCTCTTTGAAACCAATCAATATTTATAGTAATTAGAATATATAATAATAATCGTTTAATAGTATTCCCAAATTTTATATATTAATTATGAAAATCCCTTAAAGCAGCAATTCTATTAATAATAAACTTCTTTCCTATTTCCAATAAAATCAGATAAAAGTTAACATTGAAAATGTTTAATATTGAAAAAGAGAATTTATGCTATATGCTATATTTATGCCTTTATATATAAATAAAAAATATATACTTCAGCTATCTGCGAAAAAGTGTGAAAGCTTTGAAGTCCTTGTACAAAGGATATTTTTCACGTAGTATATACATAAATAGTATATGGCGTTCTAAGAAAAAATGTATTGTACAATTTCTTGAATACGTCAAAATGTCAACTTCTCAAATCAAGGAAATGTGATATAGCAATCCAATATCCGATTTGTTATAGTGATTTTTTGGCCAAGTTAGCAACCATGGAGATGCAAAAGGCAATATATTTTCTTTCTTGATGCTGTAATTTTCTTCGTTACCTTGACATGTATATATGACTGGTGAATTAATTTTTAATAAAAAGAAAATTATTATCGACAAATATAAGATATTTTTATAAACTCCAAAGTATAAGTAAAATACTTTACATATATGTACTCCGTTCAACCAAATGTTAGTTATTTAAATTATGTTAGTTATATAAATTGTCGAAAATATTAAACTAAGTGTTTCTACAATTTATATAGAATTTTTTTTCAAAAATTTAAAGTTATTAAAAGAAAAAATACACAATACAGAAATATACAATTGAGGTTTGAGATCAGTTTCAGTAAATTGAAAATTTGATTCCTGTTTTTCTTCAAAACGTTTTTTAAGAAGGTGGTCAAACTTTGAACATATTTTTTACATTACTTTTATTTAAAAGATTTACTTTTTATACCCTGTACCCATAGGGTAAAAGGGTATATTAAAGTCGCTAAAATGTATGTAACAGGCAGAAGGAAAATTTTCCGACCCTATAAAGTATATATATTCTTGATCAGTATCAATAGCGAAGTCGATTGAGACATGTCCGTCTGTCCGTCCGTCCGTCTGTCCGTCTGTCCGTCTGTCCGTCCGTCCGTCCGTATGAACACCGAGATCTCAGAGACTATAAGAGCTAGAGCAACCAAATTTGGTGTCAACATCCGTCTATTGTATAAGCAACTCAAGTTTATTTTAAATTTTTGCCACGCCCACTTCCGCCCCCGTAATTTAGAAAAAACTATAACTATAACTATTAAAGATATCGTATTCTTATTTGGCACACTTAATAATATAGCCAATACGCACCAGCTGACTTTGTGGAAATCGGACAATAATTATCGGAGATATACGCATTTCCGTTTTGTACTGAGACGCCCCATGCAAAATGGGCTGTTAAGTGTGAGCGAGATAGCATGCGTTCGCTGTTGCTGCATGCAAAGAGAATTTTTATTGTAAATGATGGCGATTTTGATCGTTTTTGACTTCATGGATTACTTTTACTTGGTACAGGGTATAATCAATGTCGGCAGGGACGACTTGCTTGCTTCATTACTATTATTTTTGATATAAATTTTAATTTAAATATTTCTTAAGATAAACTCTTACAATTATTTTCATTCATTCAAATATTAATCATAATTTTAGTATTATTGATTTTTTAAATATAACTTATAATTTTAACTAAAGGGCAACTGTGCTAAAGAATCTAATCTGAATAAAGAAAAACTTCTGACAAGTGTCAAGAAGCAATAATTAATAATTTTTAATGTCTTTTGTGTGATCTAAGATTTGAAAATCGATGAAGCAATCATGAATTTAGATGACTCAACATTTTATAAATAAAAATTTAGCAGAATAATATTTAATTATATAGCAAAACAATTACAAATATTTGTAACATATACATTCTGAAAAATAATCACAAAAATTTGTTTTCTTTTATGTATCTAAGAACCTTTGTTCTTCTTGATATTTAGAACCCAACTTAAAGAAATTTCTCAGTCAAAGAATTTGGAATGTTGAATAAAAAGTGAAACATTTCATTTTGATTTAATAAGTTTCTACATATAGCAGATACTTTCTCATTCTTAAATACCTTTATATGAACTTTAAGTTTTCCACAATTTTTTATTGATTTTTATTTGCAAATAAGTTACTTAAGTTGGAATTGAATTAAAACTTTTGCTGATCTATCACATTTTATCAATTAGCTAACATATGCTTAATGTAAGAAAGAAAGGAAACTTTATTTCAATTAATTCAATGAATAATTCATGAATCATTTAACTCGATTCAGTGTGAGTGTTGAACTCATCTACACGTATGTATCTATTAGTATGTATAGTTGGAAAATAGAAATGAGATTCATTCATTCATACAAATACATGAATGTATGTACGTATATGTATATGTATGAATGTTTGTATGATTCATATTCATCTGCAATTTACATGGTAAACTCGTTTTCATATTTCCCTCAGTTTTTTTGTTTTTCTCCTTCTTCTTTATTTTTTTTTGTTTTTGTAGTTTTGTTATATTTCTCGGTGTGGTGTGGTTTGGTTTGCGTGTAAACAACCTTTTTAATTGTTCATTGCTGTAGTCTTTTACTTATTTTGCTGGTATCGTGTCCAGTGTGTCCCCAGTCTTTACCATATTTATCCTGCCACACAGAGAACATAAAAAAATGGGAGCTCCAAGGCATGCCACATTATGTGGCGCGCTCTTGTTTAATAGTTTGTTTCGTTTTGTGCACGCTTCTTGGGACATTTCACACATCAAAGTAGGTCAAGCAAAAGGCGAAAGGCAAAGGCAAACATTGCGTGCGACCTTTGCCGCTTGTCGCCTGGGCCAAGTGATGCGAAGAGAGATGGATAGTGATGGAGTGGGTGAGATAGAGAAGATGGGGAATTTAACTGGTATGGGAACTAATTATGCAGCATTTAACGGAAGCTGTTTGCCTAAGCCGCAAATACTAAAAACAGAATAAACCAGAATAGTCCTCTCTCTCTCTATGTGCTCAAAGTCCAGCCAAGCGTAACAAGATACCTTCCATACAACTATCTATATATGTATGTATGTATGTATATATGTACATATATGATTTTACCGTTAGACATTTTCCCTTCTCCTTTAACTATCCAACCATCCATCCACCTATCTATCTATCCATCTATCTAGCTGTCTCTCTCTTCCAGTCACTCCGTTAGTTTCGTATGTGTGTGTATGTGTCTTTCTCTCCTGTCTCTCTGTATATATGTAAGTGTATATGTGACAGCCTTGAATAAAAATAACTCAAATGATGAGCTGAGCGCGGCGAAGTGACCTCATTCAAAACTCAAAAACAAGTAGTTAAGCTTTTCGCTCACTTAAAACTAATGAGGTCCGCGTATAAATAGGCACCAGGCAAACCAACCAAACCGCAACTGTACCACAGGCTCTTAAAAGTATATAAAAAACAAAAAAAAAATAAAATAAAAGAAAAAAACAAAAATGAATATAAAAAAAATTTATTAAGGATACGGTTAACTGGTAAAGTTGCTGGCAACATTGATAACACTTTCATGCTGCGTCTGGGACCAGGGACCAAACATTATCTATGGACTGGCCATTAATTATGACATATGACATTTATGTGGAGTCTTTCTGTACATTTAAAGTTGGGGAGAAAATGGATGATGGTTGGAGTATGGTTTGGTAGTTCTCAAAAATTATTTTTAATCAAATCTCTTGTCTGCGAATTTTCTCAATTTAGTTTTATGTGTTTTTCTTTTGTTACTCTTTATGTAAATAAATATTAATAACGGTTAAAAAGAGAAATCTGTTTAGTTTTTATAAAGTTGAGTTATACAATAAAATGAGCTTAAGTTGAGTAAATGTTAACTGTAAATGTTAAATGTTATTACTGCTCCCAAAAGCAGGCTACACAATATATAAATTGATAAATTTCCATATTTGGTCAATTAGTCCATACTAATAAAAACGAAAACTGGAATAAAAAAAATAAATGTAAATTCTCATTTAATAAAAAATGTATCTTATAAAGATTTAGTTGGATTTTTTTTATGGTCCTTGATTGATTACAAGTTAAATCCATTGAATGTTTTTTAAGCTATTTTACAGTTTGAAGGTATAAACTGAACAATAAATTTTCTTTATCCATAATTTTCGATGTGTCCTACTGGCATACTCTATTATGAGAAGCTTAGTTGTGGCCACGTTTTCATTCCGTGGGTGTACCAAGTTACACCTAGTTTGTTAGTAATTAGTGCTAATTAAGTTAATGCTACTTAGTAACAGTTAGTTGTAGTAATTATTGTTTAGCTACTAAGTAGTAAAGTTGGTTCCAGTTTTTAGTTGATATAAAAATGATTTGCTTTTTTCTTCCTACTCTTCCGTTTAATTTTATCTTTTGCACCTGATTCAGTTAGTCATCTCATTTTGATTAAAATAATTTAAGAAATCAACAAGAAACAAAAATTATATTCGTTCAGTTTTTCTAAATGTGTTTTTTTAACCACTTTTTTTTGCGAATATAGTCGAATCCTCGAATTAACTTGGAGAATGATCTCTCAATATTTATATACATAGTTTTTAGTTTTATTCCACATTTAAACTTCTTTATGTATTGTAATTAAAAAATTACTATAATAAAAATTATTATAGTTAAACACACTTATTCTTAACAATACTTTATTAAATAATAGACGATTTCTCTAAATATACATATCACTCAGTATTATTAATTAATGGATATTGTTGAATCTTTTTACTTGGCTTAAATATTTGAATATGTATACGGATAGAATAATTACCATTAGGGAATTTATATGAAAGTCTCAAGTATTGAAAAGTAATTGATTATTATGTCAATATAAACATTTTTAAATGGAATCCGTTCAGTTATGACCAACACAAAGATAATGTAATATATAAAATATAAATATAAGTAAAGATTTTAAAAGATAATGCTTGAATATTGATTAAATTTTGCTTAAGGCTTTGAATTTTCCAAACTATTTCATTTATGTAAACGCTTTTGCGTTTAAAATTAATATCACATTTATTTTTTTTTCTTATTATTTAATGCTTACCTAACAATTTAATAATTATTAAGCAAAAATACGAAAATGATTTTAGTTTTAATAACATAATCAAATTAAGAGAAAAGTCAAATTGTGGGATTGGAAATAATTAAATATGTCTTTTTTGTGGTTTTTTTTAGAATTAAAATTTATTATAAAATTATGCAACCATATGACATACTGTGTATTATATCATGCACAGCTTAAGCGATATTCTCATTTATTTCTATTATACGAATTAATCTGGAATGTTAATGTTTAAATGGGGATTTATGCCGCAACAAATTAATGCCAATTTATATTCGTTGACTAATCTCAACTAATTAGATATATACAAATGTATATTAGTATGGAAGATATACAAAAAATACGAAAGAAACAAAAAGAGAATTGAAATAGAAATTGATTTAGGGAACACAAGCGTACAAATACCCTTTTATGTTGTAGTATGTGAACTATAGCAAACAGAAAAAATAATAAAAACAAATCATAATAACATTGTGTACTTTGTGCTACTGTTCCCTCTATCCCTAGAGAAATATGCTAATGAATGGCAGTCCCAGGACCATTGAGGACTCCACCTCTCAGTAAGTCAGCCAGTCAGTCACTCTGTCTCGAAAAACAAACGAAAAAAGCTTTCGCTAGAAACAAAACGAAACAAAATAAGTAGCACCCCAGGGGGAGGGGGCAGTCGGTGACAGTCGGTGGGTCCTTAACTAACGTTAGTATACAACTACATACCATTCATATATACGTACATATATATATATATATATATATATATATATTTATCTACATAGATGTGAATGTGTGTGGGGGCTACCTTGAAAGTTTCACAAAAAGGAAACATAATGGAAATAGTTCATTTATGAAAAGATTCTTTCAAGGTTTTGATTTCTTTTAATTATTACTTGCCAAGTTTTAAATAACTTTATATTATTTTAAAAGGCTTTTGAAGTTGAATTACATTTTATTCTAGAGGCTATTCGAAAACAAACGAAGAATCAGATTTAATTGTCATATTTTAATTTAAATGTAAATGCCATAAAGACTTCTATTTTATATTCTAGCTTACAGACTTGGCTTACAGACAACATTAAGTGTCGAAAGAAATAATAGAAAAGGCAATTTGCTGTGAACCATTCAAGTTTGAATTTATTTAGTTTACTTTCATGCCGAATATGATTGTAAATTTGATTTGCTTTTATATGAATATATTATCAAAAATATTTTTTGAATGCTGTTTGGTTTAAAAATATAGGAAACGGCTAACTAAAACAGAGAAAAGTAAGCTTTCTTAAAGCTTTACTTCAATGTGAATCTACAAATATATTTTTAAGCAATATTTATATTATATCAATTTTTTTAAGCCCTTGGAAAATACTCTTATGCTGTACCTTCTTTTCCTATTAGTATCTTTAATTTTATAAAGTTTAGAGGCTATAAAACAATAAATTTTTTTTTATTTGTTATGCATAGAGAAAAGCGTTGTCACCACAAAATGTATACATTCTTTATCGGCATCAATAGGCAATTCGATTTAGACATGTCTGTCTGTATCTTCGCAGCATTTAGATCTTAAATATTGAGCTACGTTGATGAAACTTGGTAGATAAACTTCTTCGTTATATACGCTCCGCATGTTTAAGAAATGGTCCGATCGGATAACTTTAAAATATAGCCACTATCGGAATAATCAGTCTATAATTGTTTCGGTATAAAGCTTCATTGATATTTTAATTTACAGCCAATATTTCCCTTTTATAATATTTCTTCTTGGTTATTTTGAAAGAGTTTTCAGTGTCGATATTTTGGTACAACACACTTCTAAGGCATATTTTTTGAATATAAAAAATATATATTAAATATTGAATATAAAAGCAGTATTCTTTTTAAGAAAGTTTCCATAGTTATCCGCGCACATTTGTAAAAATTAAAATTAAAGTTAAATTCATAATTTACTGAAGACAATGAAAATTTGATGTCCTCATCCATGGATATTATAGAATTATAGGATCATGGATTCTTTTTTTCAGAATTTAGAATTAGAATAACAAAAATTACTTTTTTCAAATTGAAAAACTTATGTTTCGCAGAAAAATGATATGTTCATTCCGAAATTTCTTTTTTTCTAAGAAGCATTTTAAAATATTTTCAATCATTCATTGTTATAACGTTTGTAAAATAGTTTTCACTTTTGTTAATGTATCAAAACCTTAATGATGGTTTGGAAAAATTCAATAATTGTCCAAATGTTAAGAGTAACCCTCGCACATAGATATGTGCATACATTAAGGATTATCATTCGCTACTTACCTCGCTGTCATTACTGTGCAGTATGAGCTTAAAGCCTGGCAGCAGATTTGGCCTCTTGTTGACATCATCCAACGCCAGTCTTGCCGCCGGCATGCATGCCTGCCCACCCTGCCATCCTCCTTTACCGGCAATGGGAAAGATGCCGCCTATGTGCAACTCATCCGGCCTGCCCGCCTCGCAACCCTTCAGGTGCGGCGAGACGATCAAACAAAGCAAAAATATCCAAAACGTAACAGCACCATCACTTGTCATATCCTGCAAAGACCAACAACAACAAAAAAAAAAAAGAAAAAAATTGTTGTTTAGAAAATTGCGCAAAAATGTGGAGAGAAAAAAAAGGGACGATGAAACGTTGAAATGTGATTACCGCCGAATACCGTTCAACGTACATAGAAATACCAATCGGAATACAAATAGAAAAATAGATATGTACATCTTTATACATATATATATTAAACATATATACATATGTATATATAAATATATACACGAAGAAGACGAGCCCAAAAGCGACAAAAAAAAAAACAAAAAAAGCAAACCAAACCAATCCAAAGGAAAAGCAAAGTGAGCGTCAAGCGACGTTTTATGTGCCAAAGCAATTTTTATGACTGGATGGTCGAAGGATCGAAGAAGAGGTCCTTGTAGTGTGGGGTGTGGCATGGTTTTTGCTTACGGCTACGTTAGCATTTTATACACTTTTTTTTTTTTTTGCTTTATTGTTGTTGCTAGAATTTTGGGCAGTACTGTGAAAGGAGTGGGTGTGTGTGTGGGGGAGGGGGGGATAACATACAAGATACATAAATGTGGATTGAAGTTAGAACCTGGATTGGGGACGGTCCTCAGTTATGCCAAGAAAGAATTTCGCTTTTCAATTTATGTAAATTTTTTAAATTTCATAAAAATATATATACATATTGTATATATATTTTTATACTCTATTCTTTTACGTTGCCGTATAATAAATATAATCTTTAGTGTGGTTGAAAGCAAATTTTTCGTCCATTGTGACAAACTTTCATTTGGTAAGTGCCATTTCTTTGCTGTCTACTTTTGTTTGTTGTTTTTTTTCTTTTTTTTTTGCTTATAAATTTTGATTTGGCACTTATACAACTTTCGTTTAGTATATGTTTATAATATTAAATCTGATTTATATACAAAGTGGAAAAGCCTTTAGAAATGTAGACAACTAAAATTTTGCGATTTGAAATCATATTTTTAATAATTTTAATTTATTGTTCTACTTTATTATAACCATAATCCTCTTGATAATATTTATTTTCACTTGGATTTAAACAACTTTACTTAAACCTTTAAACAACAGTTTATTTTTCTTAAGTTTGAGCCTAAAAAAAGAAAAACTATATTTGGAAATTAATAAATATATAAGAATTCTGGACTTTTATGTAAATAGTTTTTGATAAAACTTATCCAAATTGATTTATATTGGATTGATATTGAATCCCCTGACAAAAAATTAAAATATCTAGTTAAAGAAACTTAATATATTGACCTAAAAAGGTACCAACTAATTTCGTAAATTTTGTAGTAAAAATTATTGTTAATGTTTTTATCAAAGACGTGAAATTTGTTCAGTTTAAGAAATAAAGTTAAAAAAATACTAACAGCTAAATAAATTAGGTTAAATACAAATAACTAAAGAACTGAAGGTGTTAATCGGGAAAAAAAAGGAGCCCTAATAAAATATAAAGTGAGCCTTTTTGAATGGTTTGTCATTTAATTCTATTGCCGACACTTAAAGGAAGTTCCGCTGGGAAACAAAGGAAAAAGGATAAAGAAATAAATATTTCTTTCCATTTATATTGCCTATTAATACTTTCTGTACTTGCATATATAACTTTAATATAAAATGTGTATAATAAAATCTCAAGAGATAAAAAATTTATTTTCAAATTCGCTTTTGAATCAGGAAATATTATATTGTTAGTTATATTAAAACAACAATAACGTCCTTCAACTGATTTTAGTGTATAATAAAAATAATTCAATCTATAAGCAATAATATAAGTAAATTGAGTAGTTTCTATTCAAATTTGAAAACTTTTTTGAGAATTATGACAAAGTGGAAACGAAAAGACATATTAAAACTATTTGACTTATATGTATATGATATGTAAGACATGGTAAATAGTAGATCTTGTGAGCAAAATTTTAACTCGACAACTTTATTTTAAAAAACTAAACTTTTACTTAAAGAACTGATTTAAGAAAAAAATGAATGCGAATGGAAGAACAATAATCAAAATTATATATGCTTGCATTATGCTCAGTTGTCAAAAATGCTTTTCTTTAATTTCTCAAGATGTCAAAAACTAACTTTTACCCCTCAAAAACTAACTTTTACCCCTTAACTTATAAGTGGAATATATTTATATATATTTATGTATAAATGTGTGGGTTGAATAACACTTTTTAAAAGTTTGTTGCTCTAAGTTTTCAAAGAAGTCATAACTTTTATGATACGATGTCTTAAATGATCTTCTAACATAAAGCAAAACAAAAAAAATTGTATAACAAAAAAATTGAATAAATTTATAATGGATTATTATTATTATTGCCAGTCTGTCTATGACTAATATAAATTATTGTCTAGCTACATAAAATATTTATATTAGTCATAGAAAACCAAATATATAAAAAAATAGTTTTATAATTTCTTGGTTTTATATTTATTAATTTACAACATTAAAGCAAAAAGCTTTTGGACATTTTTGCTAATGTGTCAGAATCATTGTGAAACGGTTTATATCCGGTAGGTAAGAAACTCCCCAGAGGAAGTTGTCAAGAGGAAATGTTAAAAGCCACACCAATTTTCTATCCTTTTCCTTTCAATGGCCATTAATTGAGTGTAAATGAAATTTGAATATTTTATATCATATTTTATTTATGCTAAGCTATCTTCACACATTCAGCCACTTGAACTTGTCAACTCATTTTACAATAAACTAAGAAAATAATGTGCTCTAAAGTGCTCTAACTATCAAGTTGTTGTCAATCTAAGCAATTTGCTCGTAATCTATGATAGCTATCAAGATATTTAAAATAGATTTGAGTTGAAACTCCTTTTATTTTTATTGCACAAAAGCTATACACAAGATATAAATGCACACATTGTATAAAATCAAATTACTTAAATTCAATTTTATATATATATATATATGTATATCAAATTCTTTGTTTGCGAAATTGAACTTGGATTTAATAGTTATTTGATGGCTTCTGTCTGTTTGTCCTTTTTGTCCTGTTAGTCGATTTGTCCATCTATACTATGTGTTTTTGGTTTCTGTTTAAGTTTTGATTTCAAAGCTTTTAAGCTTTTTGTTTCAATTGGAGATTGAGTTGAAACAAATAAATAAATAAACAGTTGGGCAAGGGCGTTTGTTGCTACGGCCAAAATACTTGTACTTGTGAAAGAAAACGAAAAAAAAAACACGTTAAAATCTCCCCCACACACACACAGACACACACACAAAAAAAAAGAAACAAAAATGGCGAAAAAAGAATATTATAAGGTGGTTGGGGGGGAGGCTGTGTGTGTACGTGCGTAAGAGAGGTAGATACACATACATACATATACACAAACACACACTTCTCAGTTACGCACTCACATACCAGGCCAAAATGTGGCTCGTTGTGGTTATTGAATGACAATGCCCCCAAATGTAGACAACATAATTTTTTCGCACACATACACACACTCGCACACATCTCGAACATTTTGAACTTTGCGCTAATCAATGATGGAGTTTGAGTGCTTAAGAGGGTATGGGGAGGGGTAGGGGTATAAGTGGTTGGGAGTTGACACCTTTTGCATGGCTGAAGAGGCATACTTCCTAGTGACCTAGTTCTTTTTTTTTTATTAACACACACACACACACGCACACTTACATACATATTGAATAATTACGTTAGAGACTTGATAATGAGGTTAGGCTTATCATTTATCTTATACCATCAAGAAGAACACCTTTATAGATGTACTTACTTACTTAGCGTATTGCCGTTGAAAAATGTATTGGGATTTTGCTGCTGGTGGTTGATTTTTATATTGCTGCTGCTGCTGCTGCTCCTTTGCCTGCCCTGAAGCCTTTTGCTTCAATTGTTTCATAAGATGCTCTAGCCAATATCCTTTTGCACCTCTCACCGCTTTGTCTATGTCTCTCTCTCTCTTTCTATCGCTTTCTTTCTTTCTCTCCGCCAAATACCAAACAAAACAAGTAACAAAAGAAGGGCCAATTCAATGTTTGTTGTTGCTGTTACTTATGTTGCTGGCGGTGGTTCTGCTGCTGCTGCTGTTGATGATGTTTGTTGTATTATTATTATTGTTGCTATTGCTGTTGTGTCGGCGTATTATTTGATGACTGCGCATTACAATCGATAATCCCATGCACAAATGCAGCTTAGCATTCAGTCGGCATTGGCTTAAATCCATTTTAATGAAAATCTATATCATTTGCCCAATGCCTTCATAATCCCTCAATGATAATTTCAATACATATACAGCCATTTATCTGGTTGTTGCACTTTCACAGTTAAGCAGAAAAAAAAAGAAAAAATGAAGAACTTAAACGAAATGAAAGGATAAAAATGGTAAAAAGCAAAAATCAAGAAAAACAAAATATGAACGTAAAACGATTCACTGAAAGGGGCGTGAGCTTTTCTTTTTTATTTGCTTAAAATTTTTTTTTCTTTTTTAAAGGAATTTCAATTCTCTCTCACTCACTCACTCGCCCTTTCTCACTCTTTCACTTGCTAGCTCTTTGGTAATTTTCTTCTTTTTATTTTTTCGTAGATTTGAAATTTGAAACACGTTTTTTTATTTAATTAATTGATAGTGAAACATTTGCAAATTGCTTGCTAAAATTTATATTTATATTTATTTCAATTTGAATTTGATTAATTTTTGGTTTATTTCATACACTTTTAAATCCTTGGTCTTGGCTTTTTTTTTTGCTTTTTCGCATTGTATTTTATGGGCGAGGCGCGCAATTTTGTGTTCGTTGTGTTCCACATGTATCCGACGACTGGAACTCCATGACTGACATTTACATTTTTCTTTCATTTTTCTTTGGGTCGACATTCCGTTTGTTGGCTTGTCGAAAAGCTTCTTTGCATTGAGTAAAGCTTTAGCGTAAGCTTTTTTAACATTGCTTCCGCTTTCCAGTTGCCAGTTGTCGTCCTCGTCGTTATCCTCTCGTCTCTCTATCGTTTGTCTCGATTGTAAAGTTATACTTCATTCGCCAAATACTAAAAACTCTAGCTGTAATTATTGAAGCCATCCTCTTTCCTTTGCCCTTATCTTGGCCTACCTTTCTATTCTCTGATGGCCAACTTTTTGACCGGCTTTATAGAGTTGTCAAATGGCCTTAAGAATGGCCAGTCAAAACATCAAAATTCATTCCGCAATTTGCCAAGGGCAACATTTGTTGGCCCATTTTATACATGCATATACTATGGCAGAAGGTTTAGTTCAGGTCCTCGCAAGTGTTTAGTATGTAGAGTCGCGGGTCCCTGGTTTTCGTGTGTTTTGAAAGCGAAAGCCATTATTATTGGCCTGGCGGCGGCATTGCATGACACACAGAGTCAAAGCCAAGTTAACTTTCCTTATAACTGAATGGGGGGTATATACATTTTATAACTTCTTCATACAATATTTATCTAATAAAGTGTCAGGACTTAAACGAAAACTTATTTATCATAAGCAAAGTATCTGATATGTTCATTAGACTAACTTGAAAGCTTTTCCTTCTTTTTTTATATATTTAAAACTTACTCTAGGGAAGCTAACTAACTAACTAACTCGTTTTAATTTATAATCCAAAACCTTTTTGTGGTACATATATTAAAGAAGTTATCAACTATCATTAAGTTCTTACATTTAGAAATTAAGTTAGATTCTTTTGAGTTATACAAAAATGATGAGTTATAATATATATTATATATTTTTTATTTATTTATATATATTGTATATATTTAAAATATAGTGTGAAAAGATTGAAAAGTGTTTAAATATTGTATCTAGATTTGGATAGAGGGAATTCATTTATTCTTTTGAGAGAAAGAAATATTCTCATGATTTTGCCATTTATTTATATTATATTATTTATATATATATCTTATGTCCTGGGAAATTATTACTTAGCTTGATCTCCATCAAAATTAGTTCAATTTAACTAGTTTAGTATGTACTTCTATGTTGAATAATAAAGAGAATTTCCTCGCAGTTTTAGTTTTCTAATTAATTTTCACCAATATTTCTATAAATAATTAAACAATGTAAAGGATCGTGAAGTTGCAGGATCTTATAATATTGCATGTAAATTTTTGTTATCATAAGACGGTCACACTGACAGCATAATTTTAGGCAACTGTTTGCTAGCCGATTAAAATTAATAAAAGATAAAAACTAAATATTTTCTTTTCTTATATTCAAATTCTTCACTATCTGTAATAATACAATTAATAATAATTAATTAGTTGGTTTTGATTAATTTTCGTTAAAAGTTAAGTTGATATAGTTAATCCCTGTTTTGGAAGTACAAAATCCTAGCACCTTAATATAAATGATGACTATACAATTTTAAATTTAATGAAAGTTTTTCTCGTAACAAAAAAAATACAATTTTCAATTGCTAGTAAACGAGCAAAAAATGGAAATTTACAATTGACCCACAACTGAGATATAAATAATAAAATAAAACAACAAACTATTTTGTATTTTAGCTCGCCATTCATATAAAGTTGGTAAGTTTTTGGGGTAAAAATCTAAACGAATTTATTTATACAATTGTTCGACTCATATTTATTAATTTATTTTGTTGTTCCGATTCTTTCTTATTGGTAGAATGATTGAAAATATTTTTTCCCTTCATGTTGTTTTATTATTATTTAAGTTTATTTTTTAGTTTGTTTATTTTAATCAATTTTAGTTTAGTTGAGGGAATACAAACATATTTTAATTAGTATATTAGTTAATTTGAAGTGATAAACTAGCAAATATGTATATTATGTTTTAATCGAAATTGGTTCATTTATGATTAAACTATATATTTCCTTTAATTTGTAAATTCTCACAATAAAATATAAAGATTTTGTGTAGAAGTGAGCTAACTTTATTTTATTTCTTTAATTTTTTTAATAAGTGGAAATCTTTTTCTATAGATTTTAAATAGTTCTTTTGTCTTCTTCTCTGTCTAAATGCAAAGTATCTTGAAAAAGGCAAAAATCTTGTAAGTCTTTGATACAGTTAAACCTCCCTAAAATTAATTCTCCCGGGGCCAGTAAAAACTTGATTATAGAATAAATTTCAGCATATTGAATTTATGATATTTATCCACTGAAAATAGAATGAGAAATCTGTATTAATTAATTGTATACAGAACTTTATTATAAAGAAATTTACTATATGAAAGTTCCACTGTAAATGTACTCAAAATATTTACCCATAAAAAAATTAGAGAAAATTGTATACTTAAATTTTTTAAGTTTTTATTTATCTCAATACTATTTATTTTAAAAATTGAATTAAGCAAAACCCAAAATGATGCAAAATCGTGTCACGTAACCACAAAAAGAAAAAAAGAAACATTTCAAACAGAAAAGAAAACGCACTTGAGTCTAATACAATTTTATTTTTAATTGGCTTGACTGTTTCCGTATGTAAATTTACCCGTCAACTAGAGTAAACGAAGTTCGAACCTCGTCTCAAGGCTGCGTTGACCCTCTGGTTTAGTTTCAGTTGTTGTTTCCGTTGTTGGTTACCTTTTTTTTTCTCTTTTTTTTTCGTTTTTTTTTTTCTCCTCCCCTCCCCCCGTGTTTATTTGGGGTCGTAATACAGGCAAACATGCAAACACGCACAGGTATAACAATATTTCGACCCTCGCAAGGTAAGGTCCTTGTCATTTAACTCACTTGCCGAGTTGACCTTTTGTTGTCGTGTGCCACTAAAAAGCAGCAACAACAATAACAAACTTAATACCCAAATGCCACGCCTTGAGCTTGAGCTACATAGCAACTTACAATGTTGCATGTTTGATGAGCTTATCAAGGCTCACAGATTATTATTGAATTTTTAAATCAATACATTTCCGGCATAGCCAATTAGTTGCCTCGTACTTAATTGCAAATGAATAAATCATTTGCAAAACTATGCAAGTTGAAGGATGCATAAATCTACATACATACGAAGGATATATATGTATACAGTTATACAAAATATGTATCTCTGTATACGTATGCATATTTATAGATATACAGGACGTGAATAATTGAAATGTACATAGAAACTTACTCAGCAACTAGAGATGAAGATGGACCAGAACCAGGACCAGAAGGACAACAGTTTCATCAACGTCATCAAGGGAAATCAATTGAAGGCAAAATATTTTAATTCAAACATTTGGCTAGATAAATATAGCAAAACTGATGAATATGAAAATGTAATTACTTGCTGAAAATAATTTTAACAACAACAAAATTCCAAATGAAATATTCAAATAGATTTTAAGGACAAATAAATATATATGTCAAATGTTAAAGTTTATCTATTTTATTATTCCAAATATTGATTTATGAACAATTATTTTTAAATTAAAGTTGTCATTGCCAAAAACTTATTCTTCACATTGAAACGCTTTGGTTTAAAGTTGCAGGACATACCCAGAATATCCTTTAAGATTATATCTGTATCCTAATTTGATGTAACCAACTAAAAGAAAAAAAAGCATCAAAGAAAATGGATTTAACCAACAAATGGTTTGGAAATATCTTTAAGGCTTTTCAAGTTACCACAAAAGGCCAATTCTTGAAGAGCTGGTAAGTCGGCTTAACTTAATCTAACTCAAGATTGACTTAGATATTTTTAAACTGAAATTTTTTTGAAATAACAACGAAAAGGAAAAAATAATGAAAAAATAAAGCAAATTTTTACTAAATCTTGAACAATTAGAAAAAATGTGCTTAATTTTTTTCATTCGTTTTACTTTTTGTTAGTTACACAATTGAATAAAACAAAACTTTTATTTGTTTAATACTGTTAAACCTGAGGGAAAGTCATTAATTTAAATATATCAATATATATATAAAATTATTGTTATTTAGATTTAATTATCATGATTCGTAATTTGGCCACAGAAGTGTTTGATTTTTTAAAGTTTCGATTGATTTTATTTCTGAGTGTATGCTTAATGCACAATGTAAAAGAAAGCTTGGTAATAACCTGGAAAAATTTAAGATATCAAAAAATCCCTTGAAGAGAATTTAAAAATAAAAAAATCTATCAAAAAAGCAATAATAAAAAAATTCTTACATCAAAAAATTCATATTAAATAGGTTTTCAAAGAGTTCATATTCATTACAATAACTTAAAGATAAGCAAATAATTAAGATTATTTTAAAGAAATTAATATATAATACATATAATTAGAAACTTGCTTAAGCAATTTTTCTCAACTTTATTAAAATGAAAGAGTAGTATCATTTCTTTGCTTATTTTTAAGAGAATCATATAAAAAGGATCTCCTAAGAAAGGATTAATGAGCCAACAGAATAGAAAGATTTCCGCATTTAAGCAGTGATTCCACTTGTGGTAACCAGGGATACTTAAGTTGGAGAACTAATTTTAAAAGAGGAATAATATTATAAAGATAAACCTTATTTAATTATCACATTAATTTACTTTTAAAATAAAGTTAAAAGCCCCTACATTTTGTGCTAATATAAAGTTTAGTAGAATATACTAGATTTATTTGAAACTAATCAATATTTTATTAAGTTAAATGAGAAATCCAAAGTCACAAATACTCTAACACAAAAAAGAAAAACAACAACTTGGGACAATAATTTGTAGAAAATTCCTATATATTATTTAAAATAACTTTTATAAAATAAGTTCATTGTATCATTTAATTTTATCGGTTGTCTGCTGATTAAATATATTTCTTACGATAGGAACTTGTGTACGTAAAGGACATTCCTTTTAGTTGTAAAAGTCTCAACATTATAAAGGACAAATCCAAAGTTATTCTTTGTAATTTAAATGGTATTAAAAGGCATCAATTATCCCACTCCATGGTAAATGCATTCAAAAAAGGAGAAAAATAAAAGTTGTTGATTGAAAAAATTGAAAGAAATAAAGAAACTTTCGATACCTTTCGTAAATTAACTAGATGTCCAACAATCAGTAAACTTTTCAAACTTTTAAATAAAGTTTTTTTTTCCTCTTACCCTCTTTATTTCAAGTGAAAACTTAATTTTCTAACCATGACCTCATGCTTTTACCTGAGAATATTATCTGTTTGAGTATTCATTGGTTGGCATTGATGGTGGTGCTGATGATGATGGTGGTGTGGGTGGATGCTGATGGTGGTGAATTACTCATGCATTGATGCACAAAGTTCAAATTTCTTTGGCCAAAACCAACCACAAAAGATTGACATGAGATGAGCTGCAGCTCATCCCGAATCCTGTATGTACCACTCACCGCCTTAAATATTCTCAATGCTTTCTCTCCTCTTCTCTTCTCTCTCGCTTTTTCTCGGCAATGGCATCTTGACTGTGCTTCTAGTTAGTCCTTGGGCATATGCACAATGTGTATACTGTTTAAATTGTTGCGTTGCTTGGCATCGCTACACATCCATTCCCACCCAAAAAACCCTGCCAATTTCTACTCTCCTAAGGCAATCCTTGTAAAAAGTTTAGCACAACGCGCACGCTGCTCGCTCAAACATTACAAAGGCAATGTAAAAACGCTGTATGCCTGGCCTGGCATGCGTTTTCTCCACATTGTTCCATGCGGTTGAATAAACACAAGCCGTTTCACTCACACACTTACTCTTACTTATACACACACACACACACACACACACAAAACGCACACACACACAGAGACACTTATACGCTCGCTTGCCTCGACAGACTTACAAAATAAACATTGCGGCATGTATTTTGTTTGTACACATTGCGTATACGTAATGTAAGGCCACTCATTACCTACCTAGCTGCCAAACAGCCCGACAACAACCACATAGAATGCCTACAATACCGTCTACCTGTTCGGTGGTCGTCAGTAACCACCGCCAACACCATGCAAAAAAGATAGAGAGAAAAGAGATACCCACGGACACATTGCAGTCCGTTGAGCGTCACGTATGCACATAACTCAACAAACTGGATAGCCATTGTGTTAAATCGTTTAACCCTTGAATGGGTATGACAAAAAATATTTTAAAAAATTCTGAATTTGAAAAAAAAAAATCATTAAAACTATCAAAAAATTGATAAATGTATTCGAAAGTAGAATTAAAAAACTTATTTTATATATTTCTAAATCGGAATTGATAACTGCAATGGACTAAAAGTTAAGTTCAGTCATTTTTATTATCGATATACTTACTAATCGATTAATTTATTAGAAAACATTGAATACATACATACACATATATATTTAATTTTTTTCACAATAAATATACTTATTAAATTTTAAACACAGTCAGCACAAAAAATGAGACAGAAAGAAGCTTTCAGCCGACTTTAACTAGTTGAGAATTACAACTGAGAAAAAAAGCCAAAAAGGCTAACAAATCGTATAAAACAAAAGTTTACCTTATGTGGTCGCAATTATGTTTTAAAATTTAATTTTAAAATTATAATCAGATGAACTTTCATTGAAAATATTCCCCTATGAGACAACGGAAACAAAAGTTTAGAAAAGAAGAAACAAACTTTTAAAACAAAAAGTACAAAGACAGTTAAAAGTTTGAAATTGCTAAAACGTATTTGAAATACTTACAATTCACCAATAAACCAACAAAATAACAGATTGGATCTTTATAAGGGAATATAACTTTAAAAGATGATTTAAAATGAAATTATAATAGTAATTTCATTATGCGAAAGTTAGGAAACAATTTACAGACATTTTATTTTATTCTAGGAAACAATTAAAATATGTTGGATTTAAATTATGAATTTGGATTTTTTGCAATATAATCATATTGATATTGATGCTGATCAGCATATACATATATGTATATCTGTTTTATGCATGACCTATTGGGGGGTTAAAAGTGAACTAATTTACATAGACCGCATGGTACAATGCGCAGGCAGGCAGGCAGCATGAAGGAGGCGGAGGAGGAGGAGGAAGAGGTAACAAAAAGATTCATTAGGGCCAATCAGTGCAAAGCGAGACGAGAAGAAGGACAAGAGGATGAAGGATGTGAATGAAGGAGGTAAAAGGCGAATCTTATATGCGTGTATATGTATATAGTATATATACTTATATATACATATATATATGTATGTGTGGGTATGTGTGTGTAACGTAAACAGGAGCTGACTAAGGCTTTGGCTCCTGTTTCTGCTCTCTGTTGTTTGCCTTATAAATACGCACGCTCTACTTTAAACAAAGCGTAGCATACACATAGGCGTACACCAGCGAGCTATCAACGCAACCGCCTACCCACTAACCTACCAACCCACACACACACACACACACATACACTCACGGACACAGTGCTGTAAACAACTTGTGTGTACGTGTGCGTGTGTGTAAAACAAATTTAAACTTTACACCCAAAGTTTATTTTTATGAGCAAAACTTTAAATAATGAAATTATCTGACAAGAACTTGGAGATGGGCTTACAAACCGTATAAAAAGAAAATCAAAAAGAGAGAACAGAGACTAAAAGAGAAAAGACAAAAAATGGGAGTGAGTAATCGGTAGAGTCTTGCAGAGGGGAGATGGAGAAACAAGCCAACTGATTACCCAATAAACGTTTGCAGTTTACCTCGTCGAACCAATCAATGGTGTAATTTATGCCCCCCATCTTGACGCACGCCTACCGATCCTTCCGCCCACCTAAAAAAAGAAAAAAATAAACCCAACATTTCGTTATCAAATATTTATTTACACTTGAGCTATAATAATTCATTGATGCATTTAGAAGGTCCTACATAGTGGCATGCCATGGGATGGCATGTCATGGTACGGCACGCATGGTTATGGTTCAAATTGAGGTCCTTCTGGTCTGGTTTTTGAGCACCCCGACCCGGCAACGTTAACGTCAAGACTAACCTTTGCCCGATGTCCTTCAAAGGCGACAGTTTCTGTGAAAGCAACAGCTGTGCGCTCTGGCTCCCATATATTTTAATCTCGCTCTCGCTCGCTCTTTCTCTCGCTCTCTTTGCTTGTGTAGGAGAGTGTGGACATAACGGTGCTTTTCAATCCACTTCCAGTTTCGGTAAAGGAACAAAAAGCTGCCTTATCAAAGCTTTTCGAAATGCCAAAAATTAAAATAGAATTGGGCAGGTTACTAAAGGGAATTACAAATAATGCGAGGGTTAATCTTTTAGTTATATGTCTTATGGAAATTGTCCTTAAAAAAGCTTTTTTATTATTGGTCTAAATTTGATAAATCTTTCGTTTCTCTAATATGTAATAAACTTCTATTATTAAAGCTAATATCTATATCTCCTCATTATATACTAAAAAGGAAAGAATATTTAATAAATTATATAAAGTATGTTACTTAAATCAGAAATCAGTTTGAAAACTTTTTAAGGATGGTAATTAAGTTTTTCTTTTCGCTTGAGCCAATTTTAGCTAAAAATTATCATGTTAGTAGGATAAAGTCTAAGAGAATTCCCTTTAGCCTCGTATTATATATTCACTATAAAAATCCAAAAAAGGGATACATTAAGTATTTTTCATTAACTAGTTAACTAGTCAAAAAATTCGATCGATAAAGAACTCGACTGACCTTTTCGTCTTACACTTATTGGATCTATCATATATAAGCCTAATCCACCATAGTTAACGCTTAAAAACGATTTAAAATAAATACTTAATTTCAATTTTGAATTTCTGGTCGCTAAAAGAATCTTTTTGGAACGAAAGCAATTAACCATTGAGAGATTAAAAAAATAATTAATTTAGAATGTGCTCAGAAATCTTTTTTATGGAACATCTTATGAGTAAACGAACACTTTAACAAATCGAAAAACTTTCTTTAAAAAATAAATAAACCAGTTCAATGCATATCTAGAAACAGATAGAGATCGAGTTTTTTACATACAGAAATCCCCATATCTGTATAGTTTCAATAATTATGTTTTTACTTTAACCGATATCAGCCCAAAACTTTCCTTTCTAATTAGTTTATGATTAAATTATAATCATAAACTATAAATTAATTCAAAATTTTATGGTCATTGATTGTATATTTGATCGCATTATTTAATTGTAGAAAAATATTCCGTTTTTGCAATATTGGAACAACAATTAACGTATAAAATGTAAACAATATGAGCTTAAAAAAAAATAATAAAAATTTATAATGTAAGGTGAAAAGCAAACCTTATTACAACAAGGTAAAATGAAAAATTGTTTTTCTTCCAATTCAAACATATTGTTGGAATATATAAATTTTTGATGTTTTCAAGTTATTTTTTTTTTTTTCAATATTTACATACAAAGTATTATTAACCCGATGACATGCATTTTAACCATATAAAATACAATAATTAATCATGCGATTTAAAAAAAAAAGAATGTTTATCAATTGTTTAGCAACAATTGATTTATATTGATTATTCTATAGTCTTCTCAGTCATCAAACTCAAATAAAGGCTTGCCATTGGTATCCCATGAATTTTTACACTTTTTGAAAGCACAGACGAGATAAAGAGCTGAAATATAATATTAAAGAAGAATATAAATCAAACTTTAATTTATTTTTTAATATAAAGAAAATTGAATACTTACTTGTGGCTTCCCATTCCGATTTGGAAAGTGTACCAATTTTTTTATTACGATGTGTGCCAACGAAACTCTTTAAATGACTATATTCCGGATCGTTGTTAGCACGATTAACTTGCACTCCTTCTAATCCGGACATGCGTTGAAGCAGATGTTTTCCATTTATTAATACTTCATTATAGTAATCGGCAAATGTTGTACGCCTTATTAATTGCAAACCGTATTTTCGACACAATTTAATTAATGTGGGAAAATGTACAAGGAATTCAGGGCAATCAACAACACCTTCTAAATGAAATTGATATTTTGCCCCAAAAAGGGGCAATTGTTCTGTATCACACTCAAATTCGATTGTATACACATTATTGCCAAATTTACGTGCTCCTGTTTCAGATGACTTTAATCTTCTCATTATTTCATAGGCATCTGGTATGGTGGCTATGAAGTAACCACCTGGCTCAAGGCATTCAGCCGCATTTCGTACCATACAGTCAGCCTGGGCCAAGGACTCGAAGCAATAGTGAAATGCAAACTGACACGAAACGAGATTCAGTTGAAGGGAGGCATCTTTATAGCGTTCCCGAAGGCGAACCAATGTTGAATCGCAGGCAAAGAATTCAGCTGTAAATTTATGTGCATATTTTGAGTTTTCGGCACGTTTTACAATATCCTGATATCGATTTTGGCATTGTTCCACAGATACTTGGGCAATATCAGTGCATATTAAGTGGGCAATGTGTGCCTTATCCCATTTAAGTAGATCACCGCCCTTGCCACAGCACATGTCCAGTACCCGTATGGGGTCACCAACACGTTTATGATTCTTGATCAAACTCATATACTCATTAATTAGTTGACTTTTGATCCAATTGTTAAAATTACGCATATAAAAGATTTTCGATTTTTGGCGATCTTTGCGACCGCTCTCCTTTAGTTCGTTATAGTGATTGGCCACCACATATGTGTTAGCGGCCCCAATCTCTGATTCCGGCTCCGTTTGATCCACTTCGCCATCACCACCCACGCTATTGGCGTTAGTCGTTGCTGCTTCTTTATTATCACATGCTTCCGCTGTTACTATGCTGGAGTCCTGTGGGGGAGCTGATTCGCTGTCCTCTTCATCTGAAAGGTTTACTTCGTCGTTTATCCGGCCATTTTCTTCATAAATTACGCTCATTGTTTCGCTTAATATTCTAGTTCTGGTTAAAAATCTAAATTGAGGGCGCAGACAGGGCTGCAGTAACTATGCAACAAGCACCAGTGCTCAGTGGCGCCAAAAACTCAAACACCTAAAACTATCGATATGCAGTGGCGCCATTTTAAAAGTGGGATCAAATATGGTGAACCCATAAATAAATAAATTGTAAATTATACAGGAATACTTTTAAATAGTAAAATAAATATCTTTAAGCGTTTTAGGTAAGTATCTTTATGGTACATTAGAGATGTATTTATTAATTTTCAACAGAGTAAATATTCCCCTACCATATATTTAATATATATGCTTTTGGTTTCTGTTTAAAAAGGTTTCTAATTCTTTATTATGTACAATTTTAATGTACCTGTAATGAAAAATTTACAAAAAATGAAATTTGAATATATATATTCCAATATCTAAAAAGTCACAAAACACGCGCACATCACTAGCATTGAGAACTTATCGATAGGTTCCAAGTGACAACCCTAAACAGTAGCGTTTTGACATTCTCGTTCTCTTCTTTTCCAATCATTCATTTATTTTGTTTTGTTTACATTTGCGATTCACATGGCCATGTCCAATCCCCAAGAGGACCTTTTGCCACCGAATGCTGAAGATGATGAGCTAACATTACCCCGGGCTAGCATCAATAAAATCATTAAAGAACTTGTACCCACAGTGCGAGTGGCAAACGAATCGCGCGAACTGATATTGAACTGCTGCTCGGAATTCATACACTTAATTAGCTCGGAGGCCAACGATGTGTGCAATCTAAGGAATAAGAAAACTATAAATGCGGAACATGTATTGGAGGCACTAGAACGGTTAGGATTTCACGATTACAAACAGGAAGCGGAGGCTGTGCTACACGATTGCAAAGAGGTGGCCGCGAAACGAAGACGCCAAAGCACAAGGTTGGAAAATCTGGGAATACCCGAAGAGGAATTGTTAAGACAGCAACAGGAATTATTTGCCAAGGCGCGAGAAGAGCAGGCAAGAGAAGAGCAACAGCAATGGATGAGCATGCAGGCGGCGGCGATGATAAACCAGAGACACCAACCGGTGGGCAGTAGTAAGCGAAGTGAAGATGACGATGAGGACGATGATGATTATTAATATTTAATAAATAGAGTTCACATGTGTAGAATATACAATGGATTTATTCTCAGTTCCATAAAGTAATTCTGCTTTTCCAGCAAGTTTTTATGCGAATTTAATGGAATTGTGAATAACGCCGAATAATTTCTTTTTTTTTGACAGCTTATAATAATAAAATATTCTTAGATTAGCTAATCCTGGCTTGATTCTTAAGCTGCTGGTCCAATTGGTTTGCCAATTGATTAATTAAAAGTTTCGGAAGTTGGGCAGTGGCTTTATAAATGCCAGGTGTATATTTTCCTAAGAGTTCTGTATGAGTTTTCCAAAATTTCGATGATATCAAATCGTCGTGAAATGGTACTATAACTTGTTTGCCCTTAAGTTGATTCTCTTCTTCATCCTCTCCTGCTTGTATGAGACGTTTTCTCATCAGGATTGTTCCCTTTCGGTACATTGCTGGCATATTGTTATAGTTAATACCAAATTCTTGAAATAATAATTCATTTTTATCTGCCGAAAAGGTGCCCCTTAAACGTTCCTCCGCTTGTTGATTGCTCAATCCTTTAACCAATACCAATTTCCAGAATGCTGTATTATATAGATTATTCACATGTACATCGGCTTGCCGCCAGCTTAGATAATCCCTTAGATTTTCATCGGAAGGATATAAAACCACTCGACCATCAAAGCATGGAGCATAATTTAACGTTTTGTCCGTCATCCATTGTGGCCATTGCATGACATAGTTAGTAGAGAATAAGCTGGTGACATAGGTTAACAATTTGGATGATCGTCGCTTGAAGGCCTGCGTCTCTTTACGAAACACAAAGGAATATTCATCACTCTGGCCATAGGCTAATACAATGTCCCGAAATTCCTCCATCACAGCTAAAGCTGCCGCATTCATTAGATTAAGAGCTGTAAGTGATAGTAACAAACATTTTATTAATATCCTTTAGTTCATAGGAAAGAATCTACCATTTTCGTCGTTTGGCTTCTCAAAATCGTGAACTTTTGAAAATTTATGAAACTTTTTTCCATCAATTCGTATCACAATCCATACGTTGGGCAAAATGCTATCATCCTGTTCATAGGACTTCACATATTCATATCTGCTGCAGGCCATGCTTCGTCTGGCCAGTCCTATGGCAATGGGTTTATTTAATAAATTGTTTAATTTACGGCAAAAAACAAGAAAACGCATTTAAATTGTTGGCTAATGTTTTTGTTGTTATTACTCCAACTGCCACATGTGGTTGGAAAGAACAGCTGTTAGTTATCGTCAAATCGATAATTTCCCTCAGAAGTAGGCGCCGAAATTTAAACATAGGCAAACAAGTGACCAAAAAGAAGAGCTCTTGTAAAGTAATAGAATATTATTTTATATTAAGTCTTAAGAAGAATTTCTTAACTTATCTTAATTTCGATATAAAAATACAATTGTTTATAATGTAAGATATATTTACTTAACATATCTACCTTCAGTGGACTAATCTCTACCTAAAATGTCTTTCAGATTTAGTTTTCCTTTTCTATGGTAGCTTAATACTTGTCTGACAATCTGATCCTTTTGTTAATTACAAAAACTAAAAACTACAACTAAATAAGTTGTGGGCAGTTTCTTTGAATCAAATTCGAAATTAAATTGGTCGAAAAATAATCGATTACTCCAAAGAAATATTGATTCCTTAAAATAAGCATCTCTGTTTTAGCTTCATTGGAAATTGCTTATTTTGATATTTGCAAATTGTAGAAAACTATTGTAATATATAGACGCATAAAATTCATATGTCAATTGAATATAGAAATAGATAAAAGGGAAATAAATTGAGAATATCATTGACAAACAACACATGCACACGATTTGTATTGGTTTTTTCTCATAAACTTCGAATTGGCGGAACATTTCAATAATCCTTGCAAATCATCTGAAGACATGGGAGACTACGACTCGGATGAAGAGAAATCTCAGGTGGAGAAACTACGCTATGCAAAGGTACCACGCGGCATGTTTGTTAGTGGCTGGGACGATGATGCCGATGAACTAATCGAAGAGGATGCAAATCCACAAGGTACTTTAAAAAATAAATATTCTAAAGAGTTTGTTCAATAAAGAGAATTTTTGATACAATTTCAGCCAGCATTGAGCGCATGATTCTCTGGGCTGTCAATGAAAATCGAATCAGCGAAGTCCGTGAAATACTCAAACTCGATGCCGAAACGGCCAATGCCAGGGATAATGATGGTTACACCCCCCTTCATCGTGCCTGTTACAACAATTTTATAGATATTGCCAAGGTACTGCTCCAGTATCAGGCCAATCCAAATGCCCGCACAGAATTAGGCTGGACACCATTACATTCCGCGTGCAAATGGAATAATGCTGATTGTGCACAACTTTTATTACAATTTGGAGCAGATGTCAATGCCGATTCCGATGGCAAACAGACACCATTGCACATTACGGCCACAGTATCAAATTGCAGGAATACGGCAGCTGTTTTGCTATTGAATCGTTATATTAAGGGGAGAAAAGAGAATGTTTCGGAGGACACGGCTGCTGTAATTGCTCGTCGCACGGGCATGAGTTATCCCATTTTTGAGATCTCACATGAGGCCTACGATTGTGAGACGGGACTGATAGATTAGCTATTAACATTTTATTTATAAGTATTAAATGAATTCTATATAAATTGTTTTAATATATTGAGAGTCAATCATTCAATTAATTTAAACACAATCAAATGTGATGCATCAATTTTAAATGAGTTGGATTGAAGATTTATCTATTTATATATCTATATGGATATATTAGGAGATCTAGTCAGAATTGAAGTTCAGCTGAAAGTTATAAAAATATATTTGCATTTATAATATAAAATGAAATCTTTTAAAAATTTCTCAATATATTTCTGCTTGTTTATCAGTCATACTACATATGTATATTGTTAATGATTAAAGCAAATCCAAAAATTAAATACTTATTTTTTAATATGGAAATAATTTATGATACTCTTTAGATTCACACTAATGTTGGTTCACCAGTCTAGCTCAGCTGGCTGGTGCTGGAGTTCTTACAAAATGCTCATAGAATGACTTTGTATAGCTAATCATTTCATCTTGCATGGCGGCGGGCACAAAATATGGATTACCCTGACCACCTTCAATGGTACCCTTGGTCGTAAAGCGCATATAACCGGAAACTGTTGTTTCTGGTGGTAATACAGCTCCATCTTCAATCACACAGCAATCTTTTAAAGTGCAACGACGGCCCTGAAATTGGAAATATACATATATGTATCTAGGTATATATTTAACTGAACAGATCAGTTTTAACATTAGCAAACTCACAATAATGGCATTCTTTCCTATATAAACATATGAACCAATTGTGGCCGCCGATACAACAGCTCCTTCGCCAATGAACACATGATCACCAATGTGCATGGGAAAGAAGGCGATTCCTTTGCTGAATTGTTTATATGGTGGGCGGATGACGGAATTCTTACTGATGACACAATAACGTCCAGTTCGAACAGTGGCCAAATCACCTCGTATAATGGCACCGCTCTGAACAATCACTTTGCCATTGAGAACTATATTCTGAGAACCGCAGAGGACTGTGTGGCGGCTCACCTTGTTGCCAGAGGCCTATGGAAAATAAATAAGTTCTTGGATGAGGTCATTTTGTTAAAAGTGCATCCCATGGGTTTGCTCCTGCATCTGAATGTTATTTATACTTGCCGTCTCCACGTATTCATCTTTGCTGTAGTAAGTGTCTAATATTTCCATTGTTTTGGGCTAGTTTAAACAAAATGTTTAACAATTTGTTTAATAGTAAGCTATGAGTTGTTTTAAGACAGTGTTGGTTAAATTATAAAAAAGAACTATCGATAGTATCGATAGTAGCAGAAATTTAAACACTTGTAACGAGTTATTTTCTGTTTAGCTGAAATGTGTAATACCTTTTATACCTATTTAGAATCTTTATAAAAATATTAAAAACATCAATGCTTTATTTATTTAGCTTAAAAAACGTTTTTCGTAGTCGAAATGCGGTACAAGTTTTAATTTGTGGCAGTTAGTATAAAGTAACGAGTTAATTGGTTAATGATATTTTCAAATGGAACCGTTATTTAATATTGTTTGCCTATTTGGATAAATTTTCTTTTGTTTTGTACATTTAAAACCTTGAAAGAAGTAAACAACTAAACGTGTAAAAGGAGGTAAAATTAAATCATGCTATATATATTTGTTAGCAATTGATTAATCACAAATTCTATAATTATTCGCCAAATTATTTGCTAAAAAAAACTATACAATTTTCTATGGCATTGAGGCACAATTGATTTTCCGCTTACATTTTTCCAGAAATTAAACAAATAGTTTCTAAAATTTATGGTTCCCATGTGTAATTATTTATTTTTATAGAAAATGTACTAAATTTTTAATTAATAATATAATTACCAAAGATTTGCAATTACTTAGTGGCACGCGATCTTCAACAAATTGAAACTAAGAAAAAAAAAATATAGAAGAAAAAAAGCAAATGCAGGTGTTTAACTTTAACCCCCCATCATGATGACCCTGGACTTAAGCTGCAGGTGATTGGACAACAACAACAACAACAATAATAATAACAAACAACAGCCACAAAACCACATTAAAGACAGCCGCCTGTAAGCATATTTAAATCTTCTTAGAAACAACAACAAAAAAAAAATAAAAAAAATATATATATATGTATATAGAAGGAAAGAATGCTAATAATTGCCAACAGCTGGCAGTGACCTTAGGAGCAAAGCCAATGGGCAACGCCAATGATGTTCCAATTAATGCTCGTTAATAATCACAACTTAAATGGCCAGCACACCCTAACCACTCCTCCTCCTCCTCCCCCCACCGTCTCATCCGCCATTAACCACTACTATCTCCTCTCCTCATACCATTTGGCCACTCAGCGCCAATGACCTTAAAAGTGCACGCTCGAGTGCCCTCACGAGGTGGCATCAGCTATAATTTGTATTCTCTGTTTAAGCATAAGAAATACTTGCTAGAATTACTACAATTGTATATTGTTGTTAGCCACTCGAAGGAACAGCAAACAATACTAATGATTATGGCTCGAAATTGAATTGTTTGCGAATCAATTTCATTTGCAGACATTTAAATTTTTTAAAGTTGCTTTTAAACTTTACCAAAAAAGTTTCTTAACTTTGGCAATGAGGAAAAGAAATTATGTCTAAATCTTTATATCCCATTGGCCATATTTTAGCAGTTATAATACTTTCATTTTATTGTATAAAAAATTACTCTATTTGTCTATTAATTGCTTTTTTAATTTTTCTTAATTTTTTTGTCTCATTTTGCATGATTTTTAAATCTTCAATTACATTTACTAAAAAATAAATTTCACAAAATAATTAGTGTAAAACTTCAATTTTAAGTTCATGTTTCTAAGTAAAATATTAGTGTAATATTTCCAATTTGAAGTTCATGTTTCTAAGTCAAAAATATAATTAATTTTTTAAATTTAGAAATCCAAAAAATTATATTTAGTACAAGCAACAATTTGTTTACTTTTTTTTTTAAGAAAACCAAAACTTTTGAAAAGTGATATAATATTTAAAATAAGTTACAGTTTTTTTTAGAATTTAGAGAATAACCAAGCAATGCTTATTAGTTTAATTAATTTAATTTAATTACCTTTCAGAAGTTCTAAATCGGATTAGAATTGAATTTCATAATGTTAACATGTTTCTGTTAATAATTTTAAATTATTTCTCAAATCTTTTCATATTTTGATGGCTTATGCTATATATAATAATTACTAAAAATACAATATTATTTAATCTAAGATTTTCTGTTTGCCTTTGCATTTTAACTCTTATATTTAATTTTATTTTTATGTAACAAAAACATGTTTTAACTACTACAATAAAACCGGAAATTTTATACTATAAAAAAATAAAAATATTCACTAAAGTTAAGAGTACCTTTTATAATAAATAGATCAACACGTGACTATTGTTATATTCTGTGGAATCATTTTAATAATAGTTACATATAAATTTGAAAAAAAAATGTAAATTCTATTAAGAGTATGCAATTTAGATCATAAAACGTTTAATCAAATGGCTTTACAATACCTTACAAAAAGTTATAAAAAAATCTTCTTCGAGCAGGTTGACCTTCGGTTTTAAAATGTCGGACTTCTGCTTCTTTATCATCTTCAATTGTTTATATGATTGTATGTATGTTTCGTCTATCATGTGGGCATCTATGTAAATATTTTACAAAATAAACCATCTCAACCATGACCTTCATAATTGGTTATTGTTGTGGACCAAAGCTAAAGCTAATCAAGATCGAGACACACGCACTCTAACGTACATATGTATGTACATACATCCGCCAGTCGAATCTCACGATCTATTTGCCATTAAAATTTAATCGTTTTCAACAAGTTTCCAACTTGGCTCCAGGCGAAAAAACAATAAAAAAGGAAAAAAAACTAAACAGATAACATTTATGATGAACGTTTTTATACTCTTTCTTAACAAATTCGTGATGAACTTTTTTATACTCTTTTAAGAATAATAAGTTTGCAGAGTGAAATGGAATATATTTTAAGTGGTTTTATGTGAACAAATAAATAATAAGAACTAAAATATTTATTATTTTAATAGCTTTTAAAGTAAATATGTTAAGAAAGTTTATTTCAAAAGGATATTTTTCTTCTTAAATTTATTTTTTACAATTTTTTATTGTGTTTTTTTTAGTTTGCGTGGAGAAGTCGAACCCCTAGAATGTCAAGTGACGTAAAACTGTAGTGCCTTGAGGACTCTGAAATCTGTCGTACATAGTCGCCTTTCTAATTTTGACTCAACTAATCTGATCCATAATACTGTTCTTTATATCGCAATGAACCGATATTCTCCGTTTTTTTAAGTGCTTATTATAAAAATGTTTTCAAATATTTTCCATTGTTCCATGTTCCATATCATTCATATCAAGTGGGTCACCCGTGGCAGTTAAAGTGAACATCTTCTTCAAATGTTCTGTGAAGAACTAAACGTAGTGTTGGATATCCAAATATGAGATATCTCCATAATAAGGAATAAACATGATTCGCCTCTATCAATTTTATTTGTTATTTTTAGCAACTTGTCAAACGATCCTCGCCTGTTATTATAGGATCTAAAATTTTAGTTAACAGAAAACGAAAGATAATGATGACCTAAGTCCAAACTTTGCTTAATCAATGAAGATTCTCTTTATATAACAAACTTATCGATAAAGCCAATTTATTTCAATGTAAGGGTATCAAAATGTATTAAAGTGCATATAAATAACATGAAGAATTATAATAAAATATCTACAAGAGAAACAACAACAACGAAAACATAATTAATAAATGAATGAAAATAAAACAATGCCAGTGTTAGCAAGTTCCAGTTCGATCTAATTGAATAATTGCTATATATTATATATGTATATATGTACATATGTACAATGTCGAACCAAATCGTATTGAATCGCGTTGCATGGATGAAGGAGAAACGCCAAATGAAATTAATTGCAATTAAGTATAAAAAAAAAAAAATAAAAATAAAAAATTGTGAAAATTATTACAAGGTGAGTGCAACAGAGATGGCAATGCGGTTGCATAATATTTTCACTTTTTGCATGCATTTTACAACAACAACAAGTTGACCAACAAAATCAACAACAACAAAGAATCAATGTGAAACAAGTTTGTTTTTTTTTTAGTCAAGTCTTTTGTTTTAATCAATAAATCGATGCTGTAATTGACAATTGATAGATAGTTGCAGACAGACATATAGATATGTTATGTTGTACAGTGAAAACTCTTATACGTGGACAGACTATACATAGATTTAATTTTGTTTAAAATATACTAAATTAAATATACTAAATTCACGTACAAGTAATCTAGTTTAATATTAATTATAAAATTAATATTTTTTTATTGAATATTCAAACGAAAAGTTTATATTTCAATTTAAAACATTCAATTTTTGTTTCAAAACTCATTACTATTTTAGGTTTTCTTCAACAAATATTTATGACTATATAAATTTAAAATAAAATAAATTTAAAGGTAAAATAATCGGATATAAATTTTTATTAATTTTTCTGAAACTAAACTTTTAAAGGGAAAAGCAACTTATTTTTAAGTCACAATTTTGTTCCTTGTGTACTTTTTAAATGGATTTAGTTCAGAGATACATTTTAATTGTAATTCATAAGAATTCATTGTTTAAGTTAATGCTTAAAGCTTATATTAAGGATGCAGAGGTATGAGTGTCCATTAAGGGAATTTTTACTGTTATGTATAATACATTAATGTCTGGGCGAATTTGTTCAGCGATTTAACCTTTTCAAGTTTTTTTTTATTTAAAAATGCACAAAGGTTAAATTTATCAATAATTTAATATTGAAATGGAAAAAAAATTTAACGTTGTGATGTCATTTAAAGCTATTGTATTCGAAATGTTTAATGAAATCTTAAAAGATGTTTTTTAAGTATTCTATTTTATCTATTTATCTTTATTTGCTATTAATAATTTAGTATTTAAATTTATTGTGGTTAAATAAAAAATCCAAGAGTATTCATAATTTTTATTTATATTTTCTTATTTTTACTTTTGCTGGGTGTTTTTTTTTTACAAGGGAATAAAGTCTTCCGATATTCTTTTATATTTTATGCATCAAAATAATAAGCGTATTATAAATCATAAATAAATGTATATAAAGTTTATTTTTTATATAATTTTATATTGTATTATTTTATATGCATTAATTATATAAATGTTTCTTTTATATTTCTCTAGCCTCAGATAGTTCGAGTCTTTATTTTTATATCATTTACCAATATCGATAACTTTGTACTATTTTATCGTCAAGTATAATAATAATTTTTATTTAATAATTTACAGGTTTTATTTATTGAGATTTATTGAGGATTTATTTCAGAAATATTAGAAATTATTGGAAACGCTTTAGAATGATGTAAGGAAAAAATATGTTCTAGTTTAATTTGATTTAAAGATAAAATTAATAAAATTTTTCATTTTCTATCGAAATGCCTAAAGAACAGAATCAAGTTAGCATTGACAATTTGAGAAATAAAATTTTGCCATGGTGGTGAAGAAAAATTATTCTAAAAATCAGTTTGTGTGAATAGCTTAAGGTATCAACATCGTATAAAAATTAACTTCCAAAATTCAAAATTAAGTGTATGTAGTTTTATTTGAATAAGTTTTGTACAAAATTTAATGTGAGTTAAAACAGTTAATCAAAAAAAAAAAAAAGAAAAACATAGGATTGACTCTATGGAGAAATGTCTAACTTGCCGCTGGTTTTATTGGATGGGATATAGAGGGATAACCCATTGGCTGGCGCTGCCTCCAACAACTCCAGATCTCTTTTGACTCGGACAGCAGATGGATTCCTTAGCCTCATTTGGGTCCATTTCTGTTATCTCTGGTTTATTAAATTTGTAGACGTAAATTTTTGTCTGGATTGGCAATATTTGCTGTCTTAATAGAATCATTTTTATCATTATAAATATTACGATCACTCAAAGTCTCATGGTGATGTTGTTGCTGCTCTTGCCTCTGGAAATTCAGTGGCATATTGTTTGTGTTGACATTGTTGTAGCGATTTTTAAAGCCGCTGAATAAGTATATATGTGGACAATCAGGACGATAAAATCGTATCGCGTTAATCAGAATTCTATCTGCTTTAATTAGGTTTGTATTAACATTCTTCATGGTGATGGTAAGCTGTGATTTTCCCCCATCTCAATTTCCTAATATATATTATACATTTTCCTTAGGTACTCAAAATATACGGTTTTTAAGTGTATTACCGAAATGTCAAAAATGACGGTTAAGTGACTCAAGTGAGATTAGTTGTACAGCCTTTACTCAAGATGTTGTAACCACTAGTTCAGTAAATCTGTGTTCCATTGGAGCATCATTGTTCCAATTCATTTACTGGCGGAACGGCGAAAATGCAGTGCCTTGCCAATATACGGTAAAAATCACAATATCTAAATTTAAATCATATTTTTTTAATTCGATTTAATTTCTGAAATTATATTTAATGCAAATTTGATTAAATAGTTTACTAATAATAAAATGTTATCGCAGGCAGCGGCATACAAGGAGCTCTAAAGAACGGGCGAAAGGATATTTTTCATCAAAATGACTTATTCCCCAACAGGTATACCAGGTATTTAATTTTTTTAATTTGTATAAACTTTCTTTGCCTCAGCATCACCTTTTTAATTTGCATTAAATGCATATCTTATTAACCAGTGATCAAAATCCGCCAAATAAAATTAGTGTTACCTTTCTTAACCAACTAAGAAACGGCGCATACGGAACGGTTAAATTTAAATTGGGCAAACTTTCGTTTATGTAATTAAAATGCAAAAAAATTGGTGGTACACTCTACATATATTAAATAATATATACTTTAAATTGTAAACTCTATAATCTCTGATTTTTTTTTTTTCAGGAATGCAATAAATATCCTTGAAGCTAACTGGAGTACCTTATCCGCGAGCTATAACTAACTTCTTGCTTGGCGTATATTCAATATTTATTGAAATGCCAAATGATGCTAAAAATGGTTGAAAACCATAAAGAGCAAATCCAGTTGATGGATTTATATCGATAATCCACCTTGACAGCAGAAGTAAATGTTATACTGCTCATGTCACTTGAATTGTTTAATCATTTATCATTTTCGTCACATCGAGAATGCGGTTAAAAAACGAGTAACTGGAAAGACAAGGATATGGAAAATTCACATCCATATCGAGTCTTAAATCAACTTAAATGAGCGATCCTAATTAAAGCAGTAGGAACTCTGATAAACGCGATGCTTTTTAACGTTTCTTACGTTACTATATTCTTTTATATAGTCGTAAATATCGCTACAAGAATGTCCACACAAACAATAGGCCACTGAACTTCCAGAGGCAAAAGCAGCAACAACATTACAGTGGGAGAATGGTTGGTTGTAATATTTGTAACAACCAAAGGAATCACGACAGTACACAATGCCAATCCATATAAAAACTAGTTCTGGATGGATAGATTCGACAAGAGAATCGATTTGTATCAAAATGAAACTGGGAAAATCTAATTGTCATCGTCCAACTCAATAAGGAACTGGAAGTGTTGTAGGCAGTGGCGGGAAATGCCTTTCCTCACTGCCTTCTACACTTAAATATTTTTGCAAGTTTGAAATATTTTAGTAACAAAGACGATATTTGATTTTAACTAAAATTAAATTCGATTTGGATAAAAATGGAACAGGAGAAATCGAATTTCCTATCGTCCAAGCAACAGCGGGAAATGACTTTCCTCGCGGGCTAATCCACTAAAATATTCTGCAATTTAAAAATTTAAATTTTCAATTTTAATTAAAATTGCAAAAAATATTTAATTGTATAAAGATTTCCTTCAGCATTCAAGGACCTAGCAGGAATTTTAATTTAGCTATGATTAAGATTTCCTTTAGTATGAAATGACTAGCAGGAATTTAGTTTTTAAATTAAAGTCTAAAGATTCCCTTAAGGATTAAATGAATTTGCAGGAATTAAGGTTATTTTTTACGAAATTCATTTAATTTGTGATTTTTCACTAGTAATCTTTATTTAGCAATTTAATAAATTTAATTATTATTTCATAGACCTACCTCTAGACAATGAATACAATTTGAAAGAATACCGAATTGTTTACTAACTTGAATTTGATTCATTTGTTTGTTGAATTTGTTTGATTTGTGCAAATACAAAATTTAATTAATTTTCAAACAATTCAAGTTCAAGTTTATTCACCTTAGGTTAAAAGATTAAAGATTTGTTTGGTTTTCCAACTTGAAGGTTACTAATACAAATATTGTTTTGGAAAACAAATTATATTTTGGTATAAATAATTGCTACAAGCATCAGGGAGATAATAGCTAAATGGAAGGTCGAGCTAATTGATTGACCTATTGAACTTTTCTTTGATGTAAATTTTCATATGGAAAACTAGCCGGACCAAATAAGGAAGTAATTCAACTTGAATGCCAATTACATTTGAAAGCCAAAAAAAAAAAAAAAAATCAACGGACAACGTGCCATAAATAATACGAAATTGCTCATACGTCATGTAAGCCGGGCAGGTTTCGCCTTGATAGTCAACGCACAAATTCATATCAGATGCCAGAGAGTCAAACAATATAAATAGTGTAGAGTAAAAATCAAATAAAATCAAAAAAAAAAAAAAACTGTAGCTAACGAATTACGCGCCATGCATTCACATAGTAATCATGAATTACACTCCTCCCCCTTCTGCCTACACATATTACTTGGCAACTTCAACTGAAATTGTTGTTTCAATTTTGTTTCGGTTTACCGCGCGCAATGAGCCAACCGAGTAAACCAGTGAGCAATGTTTAGGAAGGTCAAGTGCAAGCTAAATGTGTTTTATATTGTTTTCTTACATTAGTGTTGACTTTTTGTTTAATTAATTTTTAATATACTACAGTATTTTTTTCTTTTTTGTGGTTAACACTGTTGTTGCTTTGTGAAGTGAATGCCGATGTGACAGGCGGCACACAGAACACAACTTGGGTGGCTTTGAGGCTAATTTTCTGACACAGAGTTCATTGGAAGGGTCACTCAACAGTTGGTGGTTTTTTAGTATTGACCATGACAGAATAGTTACATAATTATATAAAACAATTTAGAAAATTCGATTTTAAAACATGAAAATTATAATCAATAACAAAATTTAATTTACTTGAAATTTGACTTTGGAAGATTTAGAAAAAAATATCTGAAAATAGATAAAATATATGAATTTTTTGCTTTGAGGTGTTTCATTTATTTTAAGAATTAAAAGGTATTTTAGAATAGTTCTCCCAACTCTAGGTAATTTTTAGTCATAGATTTTAATAACTCAGATTTATTTTTTATTAATATTTCTTGAGCTTTTAATAACAAAAGTAGAAAAAACTTCTTCAAATTTTGAAAATTTTAGTAAGTGAGAATCTATTATTAAAAGAAACTATTATTGAAACAAACTATTGTTAAAATCAAATGCGGTTCTTCGACGGATCGCATCAGATTTCTGACAAAATCGATTAAAGCGAAATTTTTAATATTTTTGGAATTATTGGGAATAATTTCCAGAACATTTTTCCAGCATTCTTTTGGAAAAATACGATTCTCGGGAATCTCTGTATCAAACGTGGAAATTGTTTGACATCCAAAAGATCTAAAAATTGTATATGTAATTAATTTTTATAATATTTTCCCCAGTTTCTCTTAAGTGTTACATTTCGCATTTTAACATTTTGGTTGTACAAAACATTTTTAAAAGAAGCATTGTAATAATAAAGTGTTGACCAAGTTAGAAAGTTAGTACCAAATAAGTATAAAACTTCTATTTAAAAAATGAATTTAATAAAAACTCGATTAAAGTTGGAGTGTGATTTCTAGTCTAAATAGTAAATAAAATACCAAAGTGAAAATTTTTATATTTTTATTTTCTTTGAGCTAAAATGTTGGGATAGTATTTAAAGAATATTAAAGCATAAAAAAGCATAATAATTTAAAAATTTCGTTTTGATTATGGTGTATATATTTTTTTGGTATTTTTATGTTAAATAATAATTTGGCAACGATATGAACTTGTAATCTGGTAACACCTTTTTTCTATTCGAATTAAATAAACTTTCTTTACTTAACTAAGTAATAAGTAATTTGTTTATTTTTAACATCGAAAACGCATTTTTTTTTCAAATTTATAGTAAAGAAAACTCCAATAAATTCCAATAATATTTTATTTTATAAATTTAATCTTTTCATTAACAGGATAGTTGGAAAGAAGAAAAAGAGGGGGAGGCCATTGAGAATGACTAAAAAAGTTAGTAAATTGGTTATTTAATAATTTACGATTTGTTACTTAAGGATTTTTTTTAACATTAACAGACTGAGTTTCTCTGGAAAGATTCAAAGCGAAGGCAGTTGCTGCGGCAAATTTGCTGCATTCAGTCAAGAGGTCAGCTATCCCTAGAGGCGCTAAATAAAATCTACTTACAAGATGGATAAACTAAGTTTTAACACTAGATTATAAATCGTACTTTGTTTAAAGATTACTTTATTCAGTCTTTCTTAAGAGCCGTAAAAAGAAGTAGAAGACCTTCATAGAGAACCTATGAAAACAGAGTTTTTTGTAGGACTGTGTTATTCTGCTACTATTTAATGATTTCAAATTTCGCACCCACCAACTAATCAACTGGCACCTGACCTTCATCAATTTCGCTACCATAATAAGCCGGGCCAATGTCTTATACCAAAAAAACATATAAAATTTTTGATTTAATTTTATATTTGTTGCTACTATTTTGACACAATTTGAATCTTAATTGTCAATCATTGTCAATCAGACAAATCAGGGTGAGTGGGGGAGTCGGCCACCCAATAAGCCAAAACCTTTAACCAGTTCAATCAACTACTAGACAAGATTTATGGTAATAAATAATCCATGTGGCACGCGTGTCCCAGATTTGAGTGGCTTATCGTGCATGTTGAATCAAAGTTGATGAAAAGGGAAGTGGAAGTCGATACGTATAGATCACAAAAAGTATCTAATCAATTTCATGAGACCCAACCCAGCTAAGTAGAATAGCCTTGCCCCTGGCATAAATTGATTTTTGTGGAGTTCAAAACTATTAGCGGTCCCGCATGCAAAAAAAAAAAATTAACTAAGTGAAGTAAAGCTAAAATTGTACAGAAAGTCGAGGCAACGACTTTATAATACCCTTTATTAAGCGAGTGAGTAAAATTAAACTTAGTCTTAATTGACATGAAAAGGAAATAATTTGAAAATGAAAGAAAATTATATAAATAATTTATACGACGAACTTTAGTATAAATGGTTCAAAAGGAAAAGGCGATCTTGTGTAAGAACGACTGTAAGAAAAGGTGGAAAAATTAGATAATTTATTGGATAGACTTTATTTTTGAAGTTACTTCGAACTGCCGCTCGAAAGAACCGCTGTAAATCGAACAGAGCTAGGGACTGAAGGTTACTTAGAATCAGCATTTTAGAGGCTGGAAAAGAAAAACTTAGAGGAATATAAAGAAATTCGTTTCTTCTACATGATTGACGAAAATGTATCACTTTTCCTTTTATCGATAGACAGACATATGGATAGCTAGCAGCCGTTAAGAACCGACGAAAAACTAACCGATTTCAGAATAGAATCAATGTGAAAACAAAATTATGTACGAACGGAATGTAGTAAGTACGGATGAATGCAAAGGTAGAAGGAAATGAAGATAAATCAGATAAAGATATTTATACCTATTAATCGGGACTATTAAAAGGAAATAGTACAAAAATATGTACAAAATTTGTTAATAATTCTTCATATACACTTCGATGACTTCAAAATAATATTTACCCTACTGATTATAGGGTATTAAAACATAGCCAACGATAAAGCAATCAAAATTGGAACAATACGTAAAACAAATAATAAACATTTGTTGTTGTTGTCGTGTGTGTATTTGTTTTTTCTTTGACAGCCAACTCTCTACTGTTTTTGTTTCTGTTTTTGTTGTCTTGTTTTTTTTTTTTGCTAAATTTATTATTTAAATTTTTGTCGGAGGGGGCCACTTGACTTTTGATTTTGATCGATTTTGATGTTTCTCTCATTGGCGATTTTAGCCTCGGGGCCACGTTAGCTGGCAAATAATGTTTTAATTAGCACAAATGTTTCATATGTCTATGCGTCTGAGGTCGGGGAGGTGTTTTACGTCCATCCAAGCAGAGAAATATAATTTATTTTGAAGCTCATCCATTTGCTGGTTTCACATTATTGTTTTTACTTTATTATTTTGTTGCACTTTTATTAGGTATAATTTGTAGTTTGTTACTTACAACAAATTACATTGTAATTTGTTTTGAGTGGCGAATTATAAATACCCTGTGCCAAGTTAAATTAATTAACGTCTTTTAAATTTTGTTAAAATCGAAAATGTTGCCAGCATAAAGTACTTGCTGTATACATATGTTGCTGGTGTATGTTGTTAATCATTTTTGTTTCTAAACATCGTTCATGTTGCTAAATGCTTTGGTATTGTATTTAATGAGTTAGACTTCTTCCAGTTGTTAATCTAGGTTCACATTTTTAGGCTTTAAATACAGCGCTAAGTTGTGGTATGTTGCTATGAAAATACAGGCGATGTTGCTAGCTTTTGTCATGCTGCTAGCAAGTATAATGTTGCTGTCCGTTCTCATGTTGATAGCGTGTGTAATGTTGCTAAGCTGTTTTTATATCTCTACTTAACTTTTAATATAGAAATAAATATTGAGAACAAAAAATTATGATGGTATATGGGTTAGAAGTATTTAAATTAATATATCAAATATCTGTTAGCTCAATGTGGTTGATATTTAGGGAGAAAATATATATAATTTAGCGATTAGAAAATGTTTTATTTTGTTTTTAATAATTAAAGTACAATAATATTCAGATTTTTTCCATTGGTTGTAGGGTATAAAATCTAATAGAACGCCTCACTGAGCAGCCTTAGGCTTTTCCCTTTTTCCACACTCCACTACCCCCCCTTGGCTGCATAACATTGTCTTGTATTGTCAGTTAGTTCTTGAACTCGGAGCTTGAACTCCATAACTAATCTCGAGCTTACTTGATTCGTGATTGCTGTATTATATTATACATATATACATACATATACATATATATATATTCGCATTATACTATAGCTTATACTGTGAGACATAAGGAAACCATTTGGTCACCGTATTTATGTGTAAATGATAGTAATTAGTATCGCAAACCGACAAAAGGCATTAATGTTTCTATGGAAAGAGATGCCAATATGGTTACCTCAACTCGACTAAATGATAATTATAGTTCTAGAAGCTAATTAAGAATTTATAAAACTAAAAAAAAAGAATAGTGAGAATATAAAAAGAAATCTATTATATGTTTAAGTTGGCTATATATTTACTATATAGAAAACATTTAAAGGCGGCATAAGGAAAATTAAATTGGTGCTAATTTCTGTAGATAAAAATAATTTATCAAATTAATTTTAGCAAAAAGTTAAACAGGCATGGCTTTTTTAACTGTATTTAAGCTGTTATTAAAATTTTTTTTTTTTTTTAAGTTTTTTACGCAGTTAAGCCAAGAGTAATAATTTTTTTATAGCTGCTTGCAGATAAATATTAAATAAATTTAAGGCGTAGCTAAAATGAAAACGTTTTCTTTAATTTTCTTTTAATGTGAAAAAAGTGCATATGTAATTCCATTTTATTGCGTTTTGAAATGAGATATTATCTTAGTTTCATCTTTTTGCAGAATATATCTCTGCAATTGCAAAGAAAGAAACTTTCTGATTTGTTTTTTAAATCTTTTGCATATTATTAATATTTTAAAAGATTGGATAAATACAGTACAAATATTGTTAAGCGATTTGAGATATATATGTAATTATAACTAGATTAAAACTGTATATTTCTGGATGAATTTAAATTTATTTTAATACCATAAAATTGATCAAAATGTGTAAAAGAAAATATTTTTGGGTTTTACTTTCGATCAACATCACTTATATTTTTAATTATAATTTTAAAAATAATAACATTTAGTATAAATAAAGCATTTCCAAGCCAGTTAAAATTAATTTATTTCATATTATAAACTTTATAATTACTTATTTCATTACAGAAATGATTGATGGTAAAATTTTAATGTCTTCGATATCAAGAAATTTCATAAGCATTAAATTCACAAATTTGTAAAAGATGAATATTAATCTCTTTGTTTTCTTCTTGAATAATTTAATCATTAAAACCAACTCATAATTATGTTTCACTTAGTCGACAATTTTTGTGATAAACCATTATAAAATCATCCCATCACATTTAATGCACTCTCATTGCTGGCCCAGTGACGGGCCAAGTGTCCATGTTTGGTGTTCACCTTGAACTTGGCCAGAGTGCAAGACTGTTGAGTGGCATCAATTACATATATATACCAACGAGGGTTGATTAAAAGGTAGATAAAGATATAGTTCATTTGTTTACTCTAGATGTCTGTTAGTTGTTCAATTGATATTTAATATAAAAAAAATGAATTTGCTAGTTTATATACAAAAAATGTTTCTTATATTATTTTTTATTAACTTTTGAAAATGTTTTTAATTTAAAAACTAAGAATAAATAATAAAATAATAAATTGTCATATTCTCGTTATTTTTAACTTGACAACTTAACTTTATATACTAAAATAATCGATTTTTTAATTTGATAACTTATAGAATAAATAATATAAACAATTTTAAATTATCAATTTTTTATTTGGTAGTTAATGAATAAGTAATACATATAATAAATCACAATTTTATGGATTTTTTAATTTGATAGCCGTTCAAATAAATACATAATATAAATTCTAAAAATCATTTGTATCATTTACACTTTTTACATTTAACATTTTAAAATATAGTCACAGTCATTCAAGAATAAAATGCTTGGTGGATGAAAAATAAAATCAACTATAGTTAATATATAAATATATACATATACACATATATTTACTTATTCCACTTATAAAACTTTCTTAACTTTGTTTTAAACGTTTTGAACTCTTAAAAAGATGCTTCTGGATCATTAAACACATTCAAGAATATTTAAAAATAATTATCTCTATATTATAGCATATTTTTTCATGAAATTGTGTAGATCCAATTTAGGATTTTACTTGCTTTACTCTTCTCTGAAATTCTGAAACTTTGTTCTACAGTGAGTCATAGATTAGTTTATGGATATTTCGCAAGGATTCAATACCGAAGTGCCTCTAAGTAAAAAACTTCCTGCACAGTTTGAGGTAATAAAGTTTGTAAGGAAATGAAAAATAAAAATTACTTCCAAAATATTGACAGTTCCAACTCATTGAACGACCCTCGCTTGTACATTTATATGTATACATGTCTATATTCACTTTACACTAAAACCCTTTCCCTTTTGTATTTTTTTTTCTTACTAGCTGACAGCAAGTAAATTATGAATGCTTTTAGTGGGGAATTACGAATACGAATACCAATACTGAATGTGAGTCAGTTAAAAATACATACATATATAGAGCCTGTGCTATGCATATTGAGAATGTACAAACTAAACAAAAATCAATGGTAATAGTTAAACCTATGCATACGTATATACAATCTATGTTGATATCTTTTCTGGCCAACGACCGTCCTCGTGTGAGCTTTAGGCACATTCCATCAGCACACAGAGGCCCGAAGATACGAGGCGACACATCCGTATGGCAATTTTATACATTTGTCTGGTGATTTGTGATTCAAGAAAGAGCAAAATAAAAAAAAACAACAGCAACAGCAGCAACAACAACATTGTTAAACAGTAGCTGCTTTTGCGTAGCTCAGAAGTTTTTTTTTTATACTTTTTATTATATTTTCTTGTTGTTGTTGCTGCTGCTGAATGATTAATTTTATTTTACGCGTTGCAATAAACAAATCAACGCCAACAAGCAAAACAAGCAGAAAAATTACCAAAATTCAGCATTTTTTTTTTTTTTTTGAAAAGGGCATTTTTGGTGGTAAAGTAAGTCCACAGACATTCCCGCCCGCCAACGGACCAGTCACTGACTTGACTTGACCTTGCATGGCAATTTTTTCGGTTAAATTATCTCCGGGATGCTGGTTTTTTTTTCCTCTGTGGTTTTTTTCCTCTTTTATATTGGTTTATTGGAGGTTCAATAAGTTTTATCGCTATTCAAGGTGATAAATTTAGCATATAAATGTTGCTAGAACAAAAGACTTAAGCGACAAACTTGCTAAAATTGTGCAAAGTAAATAAAGATAAAAAATTCAGGCAGGTGGGGGTAACTTTACGATTTTTGTGGGAATTTTTGTTTAGATTTTTGAAATAAATCTAAAAAATCATCAATATATACTATGCATACAATAGACAGCAGGAAAGCTAGATTGTTGGAGAGAGGAGAACAAGGAAGAAGAACAATTTGTTTTAATAAAATAATTTCATTAAATTTTTCCTAAAACTTCTCCAAATTAATTTTTTTTTTTATAATCAGTTGTAAATTCATTAAAACTTCTTTTTTGATGCTTTATAAAATTTTTAATTTTTGTTTTTTAAAAACACATCAAGAATTTCCAATAATAATAAAAAATCAAAGTACTAACTTTTAAAGTAATTTTACCATGGAGAATATATTTTTAATAGAAACCTCTTTTCAATTAAACACCTACTTGAATACTATTAGAATCCAAAATTAGCAATTTTGTAATCTTAAATAATGTGATGATAATTTCAAAAACATATATACAATTGGGATTAACGTAGCCAAGAAACTTTTTTTAATTTAAAAACCGAGTAAGCTTAGGTACCATAAAGATACAATTTTTTTTATTTATTTATTAACTATAAAAGTTTCTATTATTAAAATAAGAAGTATGCATAATTGCTTTATCATTAAATTTATAATCTATTATTTATATTTTCCATAGTTCAAAGTTCATAACTTGCTAATATGTACTTACCTTATACAACAGGTACTAAGTGGCTACCAAATAATTAACTATTCTTTCTGAGTTTGTCTAGTTTTATGGCTAATTTGGCACATCATAAACTATGTATATATATATGTATATTACTATATATATGTATGAAGCAATCGATGAGTTGTTCTTGGTTTTTGCTAACCAAATTTGCAACTGTCAAGATCAAGATATACTATAAATATATTCGAGATCAAAGAGATTTAGTAACTTGCTGATGCGTGGTACAGTAGCCAATGTTAATTATTATCTATCTGCAGCTTGTCTGCTATTTGATGCTAATTCAATTAACAGTTGCATATTAATATCATAAATTTAATTAATTTTTTTTCTAGTTTTTTCTGGGCAACAGGTGCTTATGATATGTACATGTAGGTATTCCATGTATTTGTTCCAATTGTATGAGGTCATCTTCAAAGTAAGCGAGTTTTTTTTTCGAAAGTAATGGACAAGGTTTCGATCTGGAATTAGCCCTCGTCCAGTTTTTTATTCAACTTTTTTTTATACTCTTGGAGAATGGGTGAATTGGTTTTGCGGACGATTTTTAAACGTAGAACGACTCGAAAAAAACTTAAAAGTACAAAAAGAAATTTATAAAATAAATTCGGATCGTGTTTCTGTACCACCCAAGGCTATAGGATTTTAGTTCCATAATACGTTAGAGTAAAACTTATGTCGTTCTTATATATAAATTTATTTACATTAATATACTGTCTCAGTTTCATAGAATCAAATTAAAATTCTTTATTTTTATAGGTTTTATGAGTGTTTTTTGATTTGATATTATTTCAGTGACTTTTTTAAGAAAATATAAAATGAGGTTATACAATAATAAATATAAGTTAATATAAGAATTTCTTAAGAACAGTTCTAGTTCTTAATTATGTTTTTAATAAACACAATTTTTTTGATTTCAGCTAGTTATCATTTCGTTACTGTTCCGATTTTACAGGAATATATACCATTCGGCTTTAGAGTATATTAAAATTGGTTTATAAAATATTTTTTTAATCATTTTGAAATTTTATGACTGATTTTGAAAACTATTCGATTTTTGTTGACAATATAATATTGAAGGATAAGTTTAAAAAAATTTAACTTAAAAGTTGGAGTAATAATTTGTTTTCCAATTAATTGTTACCAAGTTTAATTTCTAATCGTTGATTTTCTTGAGAATCTGTAAACTGTAAAATATAGCTACATTTAAAGAAATAAAAAGAAACTATAAAATAATGCTAAATAAGAGCTTTTAAATAAAGAAAAAAAGACAGTTAAAAATATAATAAGTTTTTTAATAATACATAGTTAACATATGTATGTATATACATATTTTTTTGTAAAAATTTTGAGAATTACTATTATTTTATAATAGTTTTTTTTTATTAATATTTATGTTTTTTTGGAGAACTATGATAAAAAATAGAATATAGTTTTATTTTCGTAGAATATAGCTGTATCCTATTGTTTCTTAGGGTATTAAATTAGTCGTAGAATAATTTAGTCACGTTCCGGTAGTTAATTACTCTGTAGTCACTGCCTTATAAATTCACACTCACTTAGCCTGCAATTAGCAACAGTAAAGCTTTCCAAAAATAGAGCTTTTTGATGCTTGCGCTCTCGATCTCTCTCTCTGCTGCCGGCCCATCGTTTGCCTCTCGGTTTCTCAATTCTCCTGATATATCTTTCTGTGTCTCTCTGTTTCTCAATTTTCTTAATATATCTGTTGATATTTTGTTTAGCGCTCAGTGCTTAATTTTGCTCAGTTTTAAATTGACAGCCGTTTCGAGCGGACGCCGCGGTAAACGCAAACAAAATTTTGACGCGATTGTTGCGCAGGCGCAGCCCAACAACACGAAATTTTCAGTGTGCTTCTGTGTTTGTGTGTATTTTTTATCTTCTTTTATTTGTTTGCTTTTGTTTAAAAGTTAAACAAAAAATAAATAACAAAAAGCAAAACCAAATTAAAATTAATAAAACCGCAAATCAAGCAAGCGCGCGATATAATTTGTGGAAAAAAAAACAACAACAAAACGCTAATATAACGGTAAAATTGATGCTCATCTAGTTATTCATATTTATACTTTGTGTGTGTTTGCGTATGAGTGTGTGTGTGTGTGCTTGTGGTTTATATAAAAAAAACAACATAAAATTGGGCTAACGAAATTTGCAAAAGTAATTTGCGGTCTTTATAATAAAAAAAATGTATTATAATTAAAGCAAATAAAAAGTACACAAAAAGTTCAAAAAATATAATAAAATATTGAGCAAATTTTGTTGCTCATCGTTTTTGTTGGTTTAATGTGCGATGCAATGGAGCGAGCCTTGGCTGGTTAATAAAGTTATTGCCAAATTGCTTATGTTAAAAAAGTGGAAAAAAACAAATAGAAAATAATTATATAGCGAATTATTTTTAGCCAATCTAATTAAAAAAAAGGATATAACAAAACTAAAAAACAAAAATGTGTAAACATGAATTATTTACATTTGAAAACATTGAAATAAGCTAATGGTTTTAGGTAAAATCGTATAAATAAAATAATCAATCATTCAAAATATATAAATTAACGAGAACAAAAAGTTTCTAAGCTAATAAACTTATTTGATTATTAGTAAATATAAATGAAGTATTTAGTAATAATTAAATACCAAAAATAAAAACTTATGATAAAAACTAAGATGTATAAAATTAATTTTCTGGCTTTCATAATAAAACAGAATAGAAAGTTTATCAAAAATTAATAAAATTGTAATAAATTATTAAAATTTATTGATCATATTAAACTAAACAATAATATATTTGTATATGTATTCGTATATACCTAATACAATAATTGGAATTCAAAGTCTATAACGAAAGATGAATAAATATTAAATATTAAAAACATAAAGAAAAAAAAATGTAGTTAGACTTTTAAAAATAATTTGAAAGTAAAACAAAATTTAAAAAAAATTGAAAGTAACATTAGTTTGTTTTTGCTGATTTTCAACAATTAAAGCGACAAAATTTTAATGAATATATACATACATATATAAAATTAAGAAATGTTCTTAGCTAGATACATATATAAAATAAAATACCCCGCACTATTTAAAATAATAATGGAAACTATTAAAACTTAAAAGCCATTTCAATTTCGAAATTGTTTAAGACTCATAAAAATAAAATGTAATGTAACGATATTATTTCGCCACACAATTCTTAAAAGTCATTTCAAAAATGTTCCCAAACATCATGAACAAACAAAAAAATTACTTATTTATTTATGTTACAAAGTAACAATAGAAAAATGTCAGATACTCATCAAAATGTTGCATAAAATAAAGAAAGAAATTTAAGGTCCGACTACAAGATACCCAATTTCAAGGAGAAATAAAATGTAGAATTTGTTTAACAAGTTTTAAACAAAATTTATATTTATTGTAAAATGCTGCATTAATTTAAAAAAAAAAAAATATTCCAGTGCCTTGATTTTTACAACTGTTCATATATGTAGGCCTTCGCAGTGATAAAAGTTTATTATTTTTATTATTAGTATTATTATTGGTCCTTATCAGGAATACATGTAAATATATTCCTAAGCATCTTAAAAACTTTCTTCAGTGTGCTTCTTTCATTTTTACAATCAATAATATGCCCTTTATCTTTCTTTTTCTATAGGGTATATCGTTGTACTGTAAACAAAGAAATTAAAAGATTCCAAGAATCCGATTCACCAGAAAAGTCTGAGCAGCATTGGGGGAGCCAAAAGAAACATACGACCCAAACATTTTTTATTTATCTATTACTTTCTTATTTGTTTGTCTCTTTTTTTTTCTTCTTTTTTAATGTTTTTTGTTTTCTTTTTTTATATTTTTTGGGCGTCTGTTTTTTTTAGTTTGTTGCACGCGTGTGTCAGAGTGTGTATCTGTGTGCAGCAAGTTGTGTTCGTCTGATGCGTTTTGAATGTGTAATTTCCATGGCAAGAAAGATTCAAACAAAAAACTTAAAAAAAAGATTACTTCATCTGCAAAAGTTTCATTTCCTATAACTAAGTTTGCTCACATGTACATATGTATGTACATACAAACATATACTCGTATATATATAGGTAAACTGACCAGCGCAAAAAACGGACAAAAAAATCCAGAGTCGAAGTTATTATATGAAAATGCGACGAAGTTTCTATACCCTTGTAAAATTGCATTTTGCCATAGAGAAATAGTTCTTTTCGAAAGTCCCCCGTGTGGATTTTGTTACCTAAATTGTTAATTATTATTGTTTATTAGAGCTAATTCTAGTAGTGGCTCTTTTGTTCTTGGTTATTTTCTGGTGCAATCTTTACATGACATTCTTAATATGTGTCTATCATTCAATTTTCGTATTTTTAAAATCCTGCCTTTAGTAAATCGAAGTAGAAATGGATAGAAATGATACATTTATTTATTTGAAAATTTATTTTACTAGCGTATTGATTGATTATACAGTCTTATATATCCTGTCTGTATTTTTTCCGGTTCATAAAATTTCTTTAACAATTTTTCCATTGATAGAAAATGCTTTTGCTTCTTTCCACTTTCATCTTCTTGGCCAAAGGAATATGCCTCTTTTTCCAAGGGTATTAAAAAGCGAAAAAAGCCGGTTGAAGGCAAACTCTCTTACATATTTACACGCACCAGCGCTCATTGAACACACACAGCAACAACATGCAAAAGCAACAACAATGCGACACAAAAAACCTGTAACGCAGGCAGCGACGTCAACAGTGCTGTTATTTTTTCTTTTCGTTTTTTTCTTCGTTTATTTTTTTTTTTTTACATTTTGCAGAGAGGCCCCCAGCCCCAGCGTGTTGATTATGTCAATTTCATGTTTGCTTCATTTCCTCAATATACACACTGATACATAAGGGGGGCATTTAAAAAGGGGAGCGGCAGCAGTTTCACTTTCGTTGGACTTGAAAAAGAAAACGAAGAAAAAAAAACAAACTAGTTGCAGTCCGTCGGAGAGTCTGAGATGGTGAGAGCGGTTGAGAGTGAGAGTTTAAATGTGGGCTGCATGTTGGATGCTGGCATCACTTGCTTTGTGTGGGGCGGGCGTTGTTGCTGAGGTACAGTGGTAAACCTTTATTGGCCTAATGAATGAAAATAAAGTTATACAAAGTTGCCATGGCTGTAATATATACAAAACTGTAATGCTGCTTGCTAATCTTCCGACCGAAATGAATAAAATAAAAAGGGGCAAAATATAAAAAGTTTAACAAGAATTTCCTATTATATTTCATTGTACTATTCGATTTAGCAGAAGTGTAGTAAATTGTATTACTCCCAAAAAAATTAGTTTAAGTAATGCTACAAATAACTAGATTTTTAAAGTTAGTAAAAAGCGAAGTTTTTATTTGGATTCGTTTTCCCACTGTGCCGTATGGTTTCATTTTCATTTTGTAACTGTAATGTCTGTCTGGTTCATAGCTGTTGCTTTTGTTTTGCGGTTCCCCCTTTGGTGTGAGAGTGTATGCTCTCTTGGCTTTTGTTTTATCTGTGTAACGTAATAACGTAATGTGTTTGAAAAGAGATTTCCACATTGCAATATGCGAATGCGTTTTCTGCTTTACGTTTTTGGTGCCAAGTCCAGCGCCAACGCCAACGCTAGCGCCAACGTTAGCAGTGGCGGCAACAGTAGCTGCAGCTTTAGCCGTTGTTGTAGTTGGGTAATCAAGTCAAAAAGCGGAGCGCCGGCTGAGCAACTCCTGCTTAAAATATGCGAAGGTCACGAAAAGTTTTTTTTTTCTCCCCCATTTTCATTTTTCATACTTTATAGTTTTAAACAATTCGTTTGTGTATCTCCATCTCTCTGTCTCTCTCTCTCAATCTGTCTATGCTGTCAGTTGACTGAAAATTCTAATAATAAACTAAGGAATTTATTACCGGGTTTCTTATTTAAAAATAATATGCAATTAATCGGAAAATTTAGACAGCAACAACAATTACAACAAGTCAATGTTTGACTAGTTAAACCGGTTCATTGCAAATATAAAATCCGTACAAGAGGATGGCAAAAAGAAAAATAAACTGAAATTAACTTTGGCTGTGCCGCGTCTTAGCCAAATATGTGTTTATGATATAGTCAAACGATTTTTATTTAATTGCTTGGAACTTTATATCACATATTACTTAATATAAACTTAGTGAAGTACTACTACATTAAATAAATCTTCTAGTTTAGGAATATTGCCTAGAATAACTCCGATTGCGCCCAAAAACAAATATCGACACACAAAAAAAAGTGAAAAGTTAATTCTATGAAGTTGATTTAGGGTATTAAATAGTCTTGACAAAATAAATTAAAAATCTCTATTCTAAAAATAAATATCTTTTAAATTTTTTACATATTATCATTTAACAATTTAAATAACTAAACAATATAAATATATTAATCAAAATCAATTTGAAATCAAAAATATAAAAATATCTTTTATAAAAACTGTGAAGACAACGATTAACAAAGATGTGCTAAAATATTCCCTTCCATATAATAAAATTAATAATTTATATGCAAAAATATAATTTGACATACATGTTTTCCTCTCTGCTTGTCATTTCACATTAATAAAATTTTAATTAATTAATCACAAATGCAAATTTTAATTCGATCTTCATCGTTAGCTACAGCTTAAAGTGCATAAGACATATTTAATTGGCCAGCCAAATTGGATTTTATTGTGAATTGAAAAAAAAATAACACAAATCAACATTCAATATAAAATTTTTGGAAATTAAACAATAAGTAGGTATATATATAATTTACGAACAATTATATATATACAAACTTTATGCCGGTTTCTTCTTGACAAGTTTGGTAAGTGAACTTTAAAAACTCAAAAAAAACAAAAAAGAAAAAAAAACTGAATGATAAATGAATATTTAAATATTTTAAAGGTTTTTATTAATGTTGAAATTTCGAACACCTAAAGGTTTACTTGTGATCAGGGCTGGAAAAACATTTCTTGCCTGATTCGATTTAAACACTGTCAGAATAAATTAATAAGTTTATATAAGTCAAAATATAAAACTATATTAGTTATGTTTTTTGCTGAATTCAAATAGAATTAGAATGAATAATAAACTAATAAACACAAAGTAGAAATTGATAAAAGATAAACAACAAAAACCAAACCCGGATTTAGGTTTCTTCCGTTTTTTTAACCTATTACGATTATTATTACGATTTCGATTTTGATAATACTTCCAGAAAATCGCGTCTAAAAATATAGAAAAATGTATAGTTTTTAGACTACTCGGTTATTCTCAGCCAATTGTTTTTTAAAGAAATAATTAATAAGGTTTTTCCTAAAATGTTATATACAATTTTGAATTCTCCAGGACTTTGATTTAGTTTTTAGAGGGTAATTAAAGCTAGGGAAATTATTTCATTGATCCTTTTATTAGTAGGCAGTAAAAAAAATAGGCCAACAACAGGTAAAATTCTATGATCTGAGGTCTTAAACAAGTCATATCTATCTAAACAGCTCCGAAGAAAAATCTAAGTCAATAATAACAAAAATTGAAGAAATTCTTTTAATATTTGCTTCGATTCAGTTAGACTATACATACGGATACTTACTCATATACTTATAAGAATATATACATATATTTAAGAATTTAGAAATAATTTCTTTAATTTACCCATTTTGAGACAATTTTTTTCAAAGCATTAAGAAGTTAACAATACCTTTGGTAGAGTATCAAACTGAGTCGATATCTAAATTTAACCTTTCATTACGGAACTACAGAAACTATGTTATACTGTATGCCTGCCTGAAGGCATTTCTATCATTAAGTTCTTCCATCTCTGTCTTACCCTCTCGTTCGCTTTCGTTCATTTTAGAATTCTTCTGGAGGGCTCTTGACTTTCACATGGAATAACTCGTGTTCGAATCTCTTTCAAACGGGAAAAACCCCAAAGATTTATATCCGTGATTCTTTGTTGTAGATTTGCAAGTGGTTAATAGAATGAAAGGGGCTTAGATAGAGTTTTTAACTGTACTTTTGCCAATGCAATTTACAGTTACATTGCAACATACAGTTAAAAACGAAATTTTCAATAAATATTTGAAACAGTGAAGTATTTAATAAACTTTGCTTATTAGAAACTATAAATAGAAAATGTTTAGTTTTCTATTTAATATCTTTGACCTCTAGTTTCCTGTAATATTGTAATTGTAAAATTTACATAAGTTATTTAAACAGCAATAAGTTAAGTTAATCGCAAATAGATCTTACATAGATCTTTTTACAAATATATGAAATTAACTACTTTAAATGTGTTTCTTATAAACCTTCTTATATTCAGTAGTTACATAAAGGTTTCAGTTGAAAGACTTCCTTATTGTTGTTAATTAAAAATAAGTACATTCGAATTCAGTTTAATCACTGGGCGATTCTAAATTATCTTTAATCACATGAATTATTGTACGTTAACGACCACAGAAATATATAACAAACTTCTTAATTTCCTAAAAATCTTTTATTATTGTAATTATGTATAGCAGAACAAATATCCACCAAAAAAAAAAATGCCATGAATATTTAATTTCTATTTACCAAACTTTCGTTAAAAAACAAAAACTTTTACTTTGTAACATAGAGGTCTAAAAATAATTAAACAAAATTCAAAAAATCAAATTGTATAAAAATATATATAAAAATTATAGACTTGGCAGCTGTGACACAGTCAAAGATCATCCAGTTCTTTGGGCTCATTCTAATAGTACTTTGTATGCATATACATGACATTGACATATCATTAATTTATCGCCAGGGTATTAATATATTCGTCACGCCGACTTAATAAACATTTTTCCTTTTGTTTTGCTTTATTTTTAGTTTTTTTTTTTTTTATTTTTTTGCTCAATTTCATCGACACTTAATTATAAACTTTTGCCTACGTCATACACTCAGAAGCTACAGCAGCTGATATTTTGTTGTTCTTCTTGTATTTTTACCCCCCGCATTGCTACCACTTGAGATATGTTTGTTGTTGTATTAGTTGTAGTTGTAGTTGGAGTCGTGTTTTATTGTTAATTTGTTTGTCGTTGTTGTTGAATCCGGTTCTAGGTCTCATTTCTGGTTTTTGCCCCAAACAAAATTTGTAGAGCGTTGAAATTAAATTCCTTTGTCTAAGTTTTTTAATTTTGTTTTTATTTTGAGTTTTGGTTGGGTTATTAATTTAATATTTTCGTTTCTTTTTTTTTCGTGGTTATTTTACATTTCCGGGTATAATATTGAGGGAGAGACTGACTCCACGCTTCTTAAACATAAGCACATAGTTTTTTTTTTAATATTTTTTTCTTCTTTATTGCATTGAGTTGCTGTCACTTCAAGTCAATGAAGTGTATCTGCTACCTAACTGCTTAGTCACGTTTTCAAGTTGCAAAAATTGCAGCCTCAAAGTGCTGCAGCTTAATTAAGTTGAAGTTTTTTTTTCATCATTTATTTATAGTGTTTTTCTTTATTATATTTATCATAATTTTCCTTCTTTTTTCTTTCGTAGATCCCGCTCATCATCATCAAGAACATCAAAATTATTGTCTATCATGAAGGGCTGGTTCGATGCATTTCGAGATGATGGCGGACCAACGCTATATTCATTCTCGAACCGTACACCCGTTACTGGCGATGTGTCCATTGTCGCTGTTTCTGTGCTATTTGCCACATTTTATGTGGCATTTTTGGTCATATTTCCGGGTGTGAGAAAACAGGTGAGTGCATTATTTAGTCATAGCAAAAACTGGTTCTTATACAACATTTAATAAAAATGTTTTATAAATTAAAAACAGTTAATGACAAAATCAACTCAACACATAGCCAAGCAAAAATAATACTTGATTTTATAATTATTTGGGAAACGAGAAAATTAGAATCAAAGACAGGAAAACTATTGAAAACCAATAAAAATAACTTTTAGACTTATTATGTAGAACTAAATACTAATATATGTTAAAGGTAGATTTTATATATATCAAGCATCTACTTTAGTACTTAATTTATAATTAATTTTGATATTTAATTTATTTATAAACTAGTTCAGCTTTCACTTTCTTTTAATTTAAATTTGTGTATTTTGAAAAACTAGTTTTACTTATTTACTAATTTTCTATGGAGAAGGAGAATTTATTTTGCTTTAACAAAATTCAATTTTTTTTAAATTTTGTATTAAAATGTCATTTTTTTTTTAGTATATGCTTTGTGAGAAATTGGTTGTATTGGTTGGTTGTATATCCTGTTAATACTTCAACATTCAATATGTTCGTTAGTTAATTGTTGCATTTTACGGAACTAGTTCACCTTCTTCACACTTAGTTGTACATTGATCCAAAATTATGTCATTAAAATTATCTATAAATTTTTATACCAGTAGTTATTATTCTTGGTTGTAAATAGTGAATACTGAATTGTTTATTCTTTTGTAAGTTTCTAATAATTATTTTTGTATATGAACAGATGTAAGACCTTTATGCTAGTCGTATACATTTTTCAATTTCGATTTAAAATTTATTGACACTTAAATTTCATTTTCTTGTAATACGTTAAGTTATATACATATATTCAGCATTAAGCCATGGACTCGATTCAGCCCAACTTTATCGACCAGTCCTACGGATAAGACAGATAAGACTACAGAATTTATTGATATTATAATCCAATTGATAAGATGATGTTTAATTTTCTTTTGCTTTTAAAATCTACTAGTTTTAAAAGTAGGAAAAGTCTAGAACAAAATCAAAAACAACGGAAAGAATTTTGAGTTATTTGATTGAAATAAATCAATTTTATTAAACTTGTTCTAAAAAAAAATTACAACCTATAGAATAATCTTTAATTTACATAAATCAAAATCTATTCTATTGCCGACTTAGATTTCACTATTACTAGCTATATAATAAAAATTTAATTTATGCAAGTTCCTTGAACCAGTTTGCCTGCCTTTGACTTAGTTCAGTGTCCATAAAAGTCTAGAAACTAGCTAATAACTTACCTATATACCCATATATATAACTATAAACTTGAACGGTATATGGCATTACCATATCATATTTTTTAATTGGCCAACTGGCAACAATCCTCATCATGGCTCAGTTATTTTTCTCACGGTGCTGCCGGCTAGTCTAACTAATTGAATTAATCGTAATCGTTGGCACGTTTCCAACAGATGTCAGATAAAACCAAATTAAGAGTAAACATTTGTTTGCTTTAGAAAAGAGGGGGACGCGCCCTTTTTTATTTTTATTTTTACTCTGTCTTTCTATATACAATTGTGGTTAATTTATTAAGCAATTTTATTTTTCAATTGTTTACAGAAATTCACAACATTTTCGACAGTCACCCTGAGCCTCTTCGTGGGTCTAGTCATTCTAAGTGAGTACCAAATGATAGTACTAGTATAATATATTCTATTTAGATATATATATATATATATATTATACTAGTATAATATATTCTATTTAGATATATATATATATATATGTATACTTATATATATGTTTGATGAATGACCTTCAATTATATTTATTTTCAATTTGCATATCAACCACAACACAATTCTCTTCACCTCTGCCACTCGTTGACTCAACGTGATTTGACTCTATGTTGTTGTTACCTGCAACAGTCACCCGTTTGGGCTCTGCTTGGCATGTGGCACATGCAACAATCATTGCACCGTATAAAGCCTTCTCACGCGAGAAGCTGCCGGCTCGGATTGGCACCCACATTGGCCTCATGCATGTCAATGTAACGCTGACGGGTAAGTTTGCCAATATATATATACATACATATACACATATACACTATACACATGTATATAGACTTACAATACTTACTTACATCGAGTGTGTGTACTCTTGAATGGGTGAATGGGTTTCTAAGATGTAATTATTTGTCAAGGGGAGAAGGGCGGTGGGCCATTTGAAGTGGGCCCACTGAGAGCTAAGATCTTTCGAGTTGTTACTGAAGCGAGAAGAGCTTATACAAGACTTATATAATATGAATAGTGTATGGCATAAATATTAATAAATCTTATATTGACTAAATCAACTGAATAATAAAAAACAAAAAAAGATTAAATATTTGACTAAGTTTTGTCCCATTTATAGCCATTAATTAACAAAATATTAGCTAAAAGTGATAAAAACGAATTACCAAAATCGTTAAACATAACTTTATGTTCGTAACGCTATTTTTAATGCGAATATTTAAGTTTTAAAAATATCTAGGATTGTAGATAAGTTTTACTTGGTAATTTATGATAGCAAATAAAGCGTATACAAGTAAAGTAAAGTAAAAAATATATGTAAAGAGTATATAGCAATACTATTATATATGTACTAGCATCGTAACTAATTGCATCAAAAAGTGTATCCAAAAGACTTGGCTATGTAAAAAATCGGTATTTGGTATTAGAAGTTCCTTCTCATCCCTTTGATTGACATGAAAAATTAAATAACAATAACATTTTAATTATACAAAACTTATGAGAATTTTTAAAAAATCATTTCACAGTTGTTACAATTTTAATTAAGCGAAGAAGCCAATATAATAATAAATTCATTTAGCACATTTTAGTAATCGCAATCCTCTTAAAACTATTTAATTATCGCTTTATTCAGAGCCATTCATAATTATTCTATTTAATGTAGTATCAACTATTAAAACAAATATATATAGATTACTTAAATAGGTAATTTTGACAACACATTGGAATAGTTTTCATAGATAGAGACGCTTCATTAGAAACTAGTACAGGAGTTAAAATGAGAATAAAGAGTCATAAGATCATCTTTTTTGTCTTACCTAACTTTAATCATAGTTAATCTAATACTAACTACAAGTTCCACCTAACGTAACAATTTAAATTTAAAAAAATAGGTACTTTGAAACCGATTTGAAATATGATAAGAAACTGGTCAATGGTTATTTAATATTGTCGGATCGTAATAAGATTTTATCTTTGGAGGTCTTTGTTTAATTTAAGTTTTTAATTTATTTATATAAGACAAGCTTCAAATTGTTTTAAATGAATATTAATTAATTAATCACCTTTCTGGTTATATCATACATCTTAACCTAAACAACTTTGACGATACGCTTTCAAATGGAGTATATTTATTTCAACACAGAGCTTGCAAGGCAAAAAAACATTTCTTGTTGTATAAGATACAACAATATATTGTATAGTTATACAATATAACTATAGTAGTTAGCCATATCTTTGATATCCTGTCATAAGGATTTCATATAAATGATATAACAAACACTTAATTAGGATTGGAATGAATTCTGAATTTATGTAAGTAAGAACTTACATATTAATAAAATCTATATTTTTTTACAATTATTAAAAAGGCGAAAATTACACCGCCTGTATTTTTATTTGTATATTTTGTTATATATTTGTGGAGGAATTCCAATTTGATAAAATATAGAAATCGTCTTTAAGGAAAAACTCTTATGGCTAAACGTTTTTAAATTAATTTAACAAATATAATAATTCAGCAGTTTAATGCATTAATACTCTTAAATTAATTAAACAAATAAAATATATATGGAGTTTGGGTTTAGCAAATTTTTATTATTGATTAAATTTTATCAACAAACTTTCCGTTCTGAAGGTTTTAAGGAAAAAAGAACTCGAAGCAAGGTCTAGATTCAAATTTAAAATTTTCTTACAAAGTATTTAAATAGAAAGTAATTTATTTTGTTAATAGGTCTTAAAATAATATATGTCAATGTACTAAAAAAGGGTATAGAAAATGCACCATTGTCAAACCTTTTCCCATTCCTCTGGTTGACTTTTTTGAATTGTCGTCGACATTTTGTTGTCGTTGCTGATTGACTGCCAGTTTGTGACTTTTTGTTTATGAAAACTGTATCCGGGCCCCTCCCCCAACTCTTCTCTGACTCTTTTTTATTATCTTGTTGATTGAATAGCTTTTGAGTCGTTGCTTATACATATACGTATATACATATATAAATGAAATTTTGTTTTTTTTTTAATTCATTAACTGAAAAAATAAATTCGTCTGTCTGCCAGCAAAATGATCGCCAATGTGAGATAAACGTTAACAATTGAGCAATTTTCCAAAAAAAATAAAACCGAAAAATGAAAATACATATATATTTTTGGTAAAGTTTCTTGCACTTTTGGATTGCAGTTTTGGATATAGGGTTTGGTTAACTGACTGCCTGAATGGCGGTTGGGAGGGCGGCTAATTGAAAATGGGTGGGCGGTGACGTCAGCTGTTGCGGTTGTTGGCTACCGCCAAGTGCCAGTCAAGTCGAGTTGCATGTCACGATTCTTGGCAACAGCAGCAACAACAACAATAATACCAATACCAACAACAAATTGAAATGCCACTCGACTAGAGCGACTCGCGCTGCTCGACACCTGCGGAAATATTCACGATGAGGCTCTTATTTTACTTATTTTGCTATATATTTGTTTGTTTGTTTGTTTGCTTCCAACTTTGTTTGCCTAGTTGGCCTGCACGTTTCACTCACTCACTCACACCCTCACCTTATTCACTTATATTCATTGTTGTTTTTATTGTTGCCGTTGCCGTTCATTCATGCCGATGCTATAAAGGTGAAATTATTGTGGTATTTTTGGGCTACCATTTCGAGTAGCTCAGCTGTTTCCAAATGGAATGCCAGTCCAAATAGTCAGTCATTTTTCCTATAATCGTTTTGGCCAAATATGATAGCTAACAATAGCAATAATATATGTACATATATACATATATATTGGTATCTATATTTCAGAAATTGATAGCCAATATATAAATACTCTAACTTGTTAATGGAAATAAAACATTTTAAAAATATATGTTGAAATAATTTATTTTTTTGTGGTATAAATATTAATACATACATGCATATATAGATATAGATGCCGAAGTCGACACCCAAGTTTAAACACAGTTCTTGTAGCAATTAAATTTTATGTACTTAAGACTTATAAAATATTTAAACAATTTCAGTTATCGTAATTTTTATTATTATCCTTATAAGGCCTAAAAATGTACATAAATAGTACTCTTAGTTTGAGAAGAAGACATTAAGAAGGATTATAAAACGATATTAACTATATATGAAACGAATGACATAAAATGATCATTAAAAAATATTAAAAAGTAAAAAAGTAGAAGCGTAAATACAAAAATTGTAATTTACCATAAAATTTTAAAACTAAATTTTATTGCTCCAAATTTTGCGATAAAATTCGACGATATTTCTTTATTATACAATTATTTACAATAGTTTCTACACAAGATATGTTTTAAATGAATGTAGGGTAAAAAATGCACAGAAGAGTTTAGAATTTAAAAAAGATTTCTGATTACTTTTAAATTTAAATATGTCTTTTTTCCACTATGATTCCCATTGTAGAATTATGGAGATAAGTTTGTCATTTTTCCTAATATTTTTTTTTATATATTTAAATGATTCAATTTGCAGAATGCATATTCCTATATTAAATATTCCTACAGTTCTATAAGTTATATACTTCATTCATATTATCGAAATAAAAAATGGAATCCGTTTCCTATACTATTGATCCGAAAATCTATAAATCGAACATATAATGTAGGGAAACTCCTTTCATTTTACTAGTAAGGAGTCAAATTTCCTGAAATCAAGAAAAGAAAGTAAATCATGGGTTATTAATTAACAAATAAAATTTATTTTACACCAAAAAAATTATTATATAATTTCGAATCTGACATTATAAGTAGAAGCAATGTAAAAATGTATGATAGAAGAAAGAAACAAATGGAAACAATAAAAATCCTAATACCCAAAATCTTACATAAAAAACTAAAAGCTTGGAAGTAGACGACTTAAAAATGACAGATATATTTATTGGATCGTTATATGTGTGATTGATATAAAAATCATATAAATCAATCAATTGGGATGAAGAAGCAAGTTAGAGCAAAAAAATGGAGAAGGCGAATCAACCGGATCTACTGGATTTACTTGAAACAAAACAATATTTTATATATTGAAATAAAAGCAGTTGGAAATTATATGGCTTAGAAATTTTATTGATTTCAAATTACATAAAACACGAGAAAGGCTTAAGAGGAGCTATAAATATGTGATCTTTCCAAACATTTTAAATAAAGCTTGATAATATACATACATAGTTACCGATGTTTGATATATGATTATGAATGATTGTACCTAAAAGTTGAGCATATTTCTTTTTAATGGTTAAACAAAATAAATTATTTTTCTTTGATATTGCAAGTAACCCAAAAAAGTTAGTGCATAAAATACTTGAATATGCCTAGTTTTTATTTAGTTGGCCATTTCCAAGACGGTTTCTAGGTTTCGGATTATGAGTAACTAAAGTTAAGTACTTCTCCTTCCTTAATATTCGGTAGCATTTTCATCAGACATTGCCAAAAGTGTTGCACGTGTTTTGTCTTTTGCTAGTGGGCGTTATTGTTTGGTAAAAGGGCGCCATGTTGCCTTAAGTTGAGTGGCAAAAAACTGGCAGCTGACTGAAGGTATACAGAAATATACATATATTATACTATATATGTATATAATAGTAGTTTTATGTATGTATATAAATTTTGAATATGATAATTGCGCATGTCAATCAAAATGGCAAAATCGGATGGATGGGTTGACAATATAATTGTTGCACTCGTTATGGATTGAAACTGAAGCATTTTCCATTGCCAAATCAAAGTCTGGCAAATGTCAAAAGATCTTTTAAGGTGTTTGGGTTATGGTTAGGCACCTACAATAATGACCATAATGATAATGACAATAATGATGATCATTTTATAATGATTTTTCTTTTTAAAAGACTTTGGCCAATTTACGTATCCATTTTTTCGGTGCTTTGTTTCGTGTTGCATCTAATGATATATGATTATGACTTTTGTTCTGTATTTAAATTTTTTTGGAGCTGCAGTTTTTGTGGTCTGACTCAAGTTGGCATTTATCGATGGACTGACAGAGTGACGAAGTGACGGTATGTCGGAGTGACTTGTGGGTGTGTATGCTTTATGCTCGATTAAATGCTGTGGCGGCATTTAACTGACTTTATTGTTCGATAAACATTGTATACAAGGGGGGGAGGGAAGGGAAGGACAAAGTTTGGCATTGTGGATTTGCGGGTGTTTGGCAGTCAACACCCAGGTGTTGCTGTTAATTTCAGGTTTCAAATAAATGCATTTTGTTTAACATGTGAGTGGGTTATAAGAATGCAAATAAAAATGAAATAAATTAACTGAACTTTTGACCCAGTCGAAATCAATTTTTTTTTTTACATCTGTCTGAAAATTAGAAAAATAAACTTGTTTCATTTGAATTAAACATGTAGAACAGAAAATCTTTGAGTAAAACAATTCTTTTTTGTGAAATAGTTATCTGAGTCAAAGATCAAGCTTGTTGTTTTATATTTTTACAAATTTATTAATTTTATAATTTTTTATTAGTGTTGCTAATTTTTCTAACTCCATCAGGTTATCAGATTGTTTAAGTTAATGAATTATATCATTTTATTTGCATTTTTGTACTTAATTAATAGTTATTGCATTTTAAAGAATAATAATTAATTTTTCGATAATTTTTAACAGTTTTAAAAGTTTAAATTTTTGGTAGATGAAAGAGAAACCTAAATTCTAAATTATATATAGTATGACTTCCTGCAGCACTAATAAAATAATTCTTATATATAGTCTTTAAAAAATATAAATGTATGTATTGCGATTTCGTACTTGTATTTAATTGAACTTCTTTCAATAATTTCAACATTGATTATATTTGATTATTGCGAATTCAATTAACACCTCAAAATGTCTTGTTAGGCCTTTTGAAATTATTAAACCATTGAAGAATAAATAAAAAGATACAAATGTCCAACATATTTAAGCTGAAATCTGAGAATCATTCATCTACTTGGCTCATTAATAACTTACAAGACACGCAAATGAACTTCCGCAAACTGCTTTAACTTTGTACCAAAAAATGTTGTATAAACTAAAGGCGAGAACTACAAAAACAAAAAAAGAAACAATCACTTTAACAGCTTGAGAGTCGACTTTTAAAATACCCTAAAAAATGTTAAAAAATATAACATAGTAACTTAAGTAGGTAAATTACTTAAGTAACTTAATTCGGAAAAAGACGCTTCAGCAGTCCAAAGTTTTTTGAGATACTGTTCTATGAAAACCTACAGTACTCAATTGTAAAGTTAGGAAAAAGCAGAAGAAAAGTCTTCAGAATAAATCGATTTTATATATGTATGTATATATATTAAATTCTTACTGGCAACCTCAGCAAGTCTAACTTATACTTTTTCCCTATAAATGTAGGGTATAAAAATTACCATATCTACAGCCATAAAATTGATGTTTTCCTACTTGATACTTGAAGCCGGATAACGACGATGGGAGCTCGCGCTTAAGCACTGAAAGGGAGTTGGGAAGGGGTTGCAACAAAAAGTTAAATAAATAACATTTTTATGCCTTTTCATAATTTTAAGTGATGATTATGCTGATTTTCGTGTTCACTTTGCTGACGGCTAAAATCAGCAAAGAGATGAAGAGAATGAGGAGCCAAGCACATTGACAGGGGGGGGGGGAAAAAAAACAATCTACCAACAACAAAACAACAAAAAATATAAATAAATTAATAATCATTTTACAATAGATGAAAAGGCACACGACATACAAAGACAATAGAAACCTAACATCGAAACAAAAAGAAAAAAAAAATACCCCTCGACATTTGTGTAAAACAAAAATAAACGTTCCGCTTCTGTCATAAGTTTGAACAGATCTGAAGTGGCTCATGTCCAGTCCAGCAGTCAATATAAAGATAAAAATAAAATACTGCAAATAAAACATATTTTTTAAAAATAGCTAATGAGTAGGGAGACATCAAAATAGATAATAAGTTTAAATAAAGAACTCAAAAGTAAAAATACTGAATGGGTCAAGGCAGTAAATGAAATTTCTACTCCTCTCAGGAAAAGAGCAAGTAAGAAATTCAAAAAAAAAAAAACATAAATTACCGTGTTGAAAAATAATATAAAAAAGGAGTAAGTTTTAAAACTAAATAATATTCTTAACAAGGAAAAGTTTTTATAACCTGTTTTTTGACTATGCTAATGGCAAAAATTATTATTATGGTTATAATGATTAAATTTTAAATTTTTATTTGAATTTACCTAAGCGGGAGAATAATGTACATAATAAGAAGAATTAGCAAAACCTGTTTACTAACAATCAATATATAAGTAGTAGCAGAAGAAACGATATAATATTGATAGTATATAGTAGCCCTCACGATTTTTTAGCTCATCAACAACTCTTTGGCTAATGTAGGAATACTCTTTATTCATGAGAACTTTGTAACTAACGTTTTCAACCAAATTTGGTATATAAAAAAATTTATGTATACAACATTTACGAATGGAGATTAACGATTCCTTTCTCTGTTATTCATGAAAATAAAGCTTATGTTGGAAGAACCGTAACAATGGTTTTCTGATTCACATTATCTTATTTAAATTTATTTAGGAATTTTAAGGTTTCCTTTCTTTAATAGTTGTGGACTACAATAGTTAGTTAAAATATAACAAAATATACAGAAAAGAGTTACCAACTTCTAAAGCTTTCTTTTCTATTCTTTATTTGGATTTTTGTGATATATATTTTGGGAAACATAATTTTTCTTAGTTTTATTTCATAAATTAGTTTATAAAATATATTTTAAATAGTATTAACTAGTGCATTTCATTTTTTATGAAATAAAAACCAAATACAAGTTGAATCACCATACAAAATGTATATAAATATTAATAAATCTACTTTGTCTCTCATGATGATTGATTGGATTTTTTATTTCGAAGCGTCATTCCTTTTTCTGATATATATTATATATATATTTTGCATAATATTCAACCACTTATGTATTTATGACTAATTTACTTATACGAAAAATTAAAAAAGATCTTTTACTAATTGCTTGGCAATAATATTGTCCTAATTAATTTTAAAAATCCCAAACAAAAAGAAAACCATGGATTAAAAAGTTGCTTATAGTTTGAAAAGATTTTTGAACACATAAAATGAGACGTGACCAAAATGTAAAGTCTTCGAAAACTAAAGATTTGAGAAGTGCATATTTTTTAAAATACCGGAATCTATTTTTCTTATATTTCATTTCCTCTAGAAAGAATTCAGATAATTGCACTTCACTGAGAGCTAGCTAGATATTTAGTTTCAATCCAGTGGCAGTCAAAATTAATTTGTGTAAATGATAGTTGAAATCAATATTCAACATTTTGAGTCACCTTTTGGTATGAGTTATTGAGAAATTCCCACGGTTATTGTAGTTTTATAGTGACTCATTGACTCAAAACTCAACAAGTAAGCTAACAAAAGCGGCTTAAATTTATGCTTACAAATTACAAAATGGTCAGCACATTTATATATATTTACAATGAAAACATATATATACAATATTGTAACAGTTACATAAATTGTTACAAAAACTGTCATATAAAGTATAACAGTTTGGCAGCTTGCGGCCTTCCATACCGAACAAGGTTTAACCCTGGCCTCAGTTTAATCGATTTCCAAAACAAAACAAAAAACTGCACCAAAAATGGCAAGAAAAAATCATGCAAGCTGTCTACGCACAGTCTACGCACTGCATGTCAAGATTGTAAGATCGAAAAAGTCATTAAACTGACAATCGATATGATTTTCCAGTTTGGTAATGGGAACCGGTTCATTTTATTCGATTTGGCTTTAATTTGAAATGTTAATTGTCCGGCCTTTGTGTGTAGTTTTATAGTTTAATGGAAGGGGAAGCCAATTGGATATGCATCTTTCATTTGGTATCGAAACGGGGAAGTAAAAGTGTGCAGATCGTTAAAAATAGGTTTATATTTAGTGAAAGAAGTTTATTTAACTTTCAACAATAATTTGGGCTTGCCGAGAGTTAAGTCAATGCCAACTTCCTGCTCAATTTGTTTTGATGGGAATAAACTTTGCTTAAGTTGTTAATCTGCCATGAATTGAAATATATTTTAAAATGATTTAATAAAGCTTTAAAAATTTGTAATCAACAATTAAATATTAATTTTCATCTCAGAAATAAAAACACTAAAACCCCTTTCGATATCTATAACATTTTTATTTTTTTGTTAACATATAAAATTAATCCAGGTTTGTTTTTTTTTACTGTTTATTTATCTGTCTGATATTTAGTTTAATTAATTTTGAATTCTTTATAAATTTTAATTATATTTGTCGTATAAGGTTTAATTATTTTCTATGTGGTTATTATTTTTTACTGTCAATTCTTTTTACCGACTTTCGAATATCAAATTCTTTTTAATTCCTTTTAATTAAGAATTCATCTGTCAGTTTTGGCTTATTTTCCGACTTTACAAAAAAATAAATATTTTTTCTCTCCAGTTAGAATGCCATTACAAATTGGGTAAGTTGATTTTAACAAGCAATTTGTAACAGCAAAGAAGAGAGTATTTGAATTTGTTTTTAAATCGAATATTGATTTATTGTTTAACAAATGTTTTATTATGGAAAAAATAAATGGTAAATTAAACCGTACTATGTCTGGTATTTTTTCCAAGCTGTTTTAATTTTAATTTGAATTTTTAGTTTTAATTTTGAATTTTTATTCATTTTTCAAAGAAATGAGCATATTTACTTTATAATGTTTGCTATTAAATATTTAAACAAAGAAGATATAATTTATGCATAATTTTGCTAAAATATAATCAAATACCTTTAGAGCTTGTTTTAGTGTAAAAATATTTTGTTTTTACCCGTTAGAGTATATTACGTTATTTTTAAATAGTTAACAATAAAAAATTCTCTGTCAAAATTAGTTTTATGCAATGAAATTGGATAATGATATAACATAGTCTAGTGCCGAGAAGGGTATATAAAAAGTATCAAACTTACAGTTTTTTCTTATGTTTTTTTGTTTTTGTTTTGAAACATTTTTTTATATTTTATTGTCACTCGGTGCCAGACACTGTGGCAACGTGAGCAACATAAACAGCAGCCTCCGTGCACACTAGTCCAATCATATTTCATTGGGCTGAAGGCGATGATGATGCCGCTGACTATGAATACCCCTCTTAGCTGCTTAAAATCGGACAAAAAATAATAATAAATATACACAAAGAAGATTAATGATTTGCATAAATAAAAATGCTTTTAGAATTAAAAGCAAATAATCTTCAAAAAGAGTGGGCCGAAATGTTTTATTTGTACCCTGAAAAGAAAAAGGAAAGGAATCAAAGATTTTATTAGGTTTCTCTCCATTCACTCAATCAGATCCCGAAATGAGTCATTCAATTTTTTTTTTTTTTTTAAATTAACATATGCAGTTTTTTTTTGTTTTTTTTTTTGTAGTTTTTTGCCGAGCAAACCAAATGCGGAATCGCTGAATATTTCATTTGAAGTTATTTGGCCGCTCGAGAGGCAAAAGCAAAGTTGTCTATAAATTATGCAAATATTTCTTCGTTTATTTTTTTCTTTCTTATTGAAACTTGTTGAACGAAAAAAATAAAAAACTAAAAAAAAAATATACAAACTGAAACGGGCCAAAAGCGCGTGCGCTGTAAACCGGAAAATGTTGACGAATGTTAACAAAATATGCAAACAGCCAAACAACAACAAAAGTAAAAAGCAAAAACAAAAAAGAAAAATAAATAAAAATCTTACACATATTGCACATTGATTAAGCGATTTTTTGTTGTTGCACTTTTATTTTAATACCCTGCACTTATTAGATTAATGGGTATGTTAAGTAATTCAAGGAGGAATTCTATATAGTATAGTTATACATATATGAACAGCGTCTTGTGTATCTCTTTTTGATTAGTTTCATTTTGTTTCTGTTATTTATATTATCCGCAAATGTATCTGTAATTTTGTCCGTTACTTTGTTTGCCTGTCTAATCGATTAAACATTAATCTATTAAGCTACTTATCGGTCTGCCTATCGGTTCATTTATCGGACTGTCTTTTCATTCTTTATCCGCTTAAAGTATAGATTTTTTCTATTTATCTTAAAATTCGTCTGTCGGATTAGCCTGTTATTATCATCCATGATAGGATAATACGTCAAACGAATTTTAAAAGAAATAGAAAAATATCTGTCGATCTATCTGATTTCCTACTTCTTTATCCATTTTTCTCTTCACTTTACTTTACTTCTATCTATTCATCTACTCCTTCATTTGTATATTAATTTATGCATTCATATTATTTATATTATATTAAATATCTATTTATCTATCGGCCTATCTATCTATTAATTCAACTATCCATCTATTTATCCATCTATCTATCCATCTATCTATCCATCTTTCTATCCATTTATCTATCCATCTATCTATCCATCTATCTATCTATCTATCTATCTATCTATCTATCTATCCATCTATCTATCCATTTATCTATCCATCTATCAATCCATCGATCTATCTATCCTTCGATGTATCCATCTCCCATTTTACCGCCATATTTGCTTTTTCATTTATCGGACCGCCCTTCTTAATAGTTCTCTGAACCTTTCCTTTTTTATATAATTTATAGTAACAATAATTCCAAACTTATGGAAATTATTATGTTTTATGTTTTATTGAATCCTTATATTTGTAAACAATTTTATTATTTTTTATTTTATTTTTCCATATTTAACTATTATAAATGCGTAAGCATAAGAGTTTCATTTCAATCCAGAAAAAAAACTATTTTCATTAGGTTTAGATTACTAATTTTCTAGTAAATATAGGGTATGGATAAATATGTAACTTTTATTTAACTCGCGCAATTTTTATTCATTAATTTTTTGTTTTAAACTGCCGCTCACTTGATTCGCTGCTGCGTTATGTAAGGTTAGGCTAGGCGTCGTTGAAGTCATTGACAATGAATTTGCCTCGATTATGTGGGAAGGGAATGTGTGTGTTCATGTGTGTGTATGTGTCTGTATGTGCAACATTACGCATACGCCACTTGAACTGAGTTGCAGCAACATTTCCGGCTGTGTGACAGGAAATGATTTTCAGTAACTAAATTTTTGTTGTAATTGCACTGAAGGTTATTACATTTGAAATTTGCAAGTGCCATTTGAAGGTGTTGCCAGTTGATTTCAAAGGTTCTCTTTAAATACTTGAATGTGGTGCAGCTGTAGAGAATTGAGTGGTTTTGTTGAAAACCTCTTACTCTGGTGTTGAGTGCTGTTTAACTGTTAACTGTTTTTTAACCAGCAAGGTTGTTGCCATGAGACTTTTAGATTATAACTAAAATGGATGGATGTTCTACTATAAATTAAATGCTAGTTTACACGTGTTCAATTAGATTTAATGTCTCGTTTTTAAAATAACTTCATTAATGTTTCACACATTTAAAGCGTTTTCTGTCTTCTTTTCTTTTTCATTTTATAGCCATACCGATTGGGAACTGGACACCACCCGATATTGATTATAACGAACGCTTCACCTGGGAGGGAGCCACAGATATGAGCGCAAATTATCGTCATGCTCTGCAACGAGGTCTTCCCTTTCCCATTTTAACTGTGGCCGAGTATTTCAGTTTGGGACGCGAAGGCTTCTCATGGGGTGGCCAATATCGTGCAGCTGGATATTTTGCCAGCATTATGTTATGGGCTTCGTTGGCCTCCTGGTTGCTAATGAATCTCTTGCTTATAGCAGTTCCACGTTATGGTGCCTATATGAAGGCTTTGACAGGAGCTTTGTTGGTCTGCACCACAGTGGGTTATCACTGCCTGTTGCCTCAGCGACCGTTGTGCATTTACCTTGAGGGTGGCAGATTGGAATTTCATTTTGGTTGGTGCTATTGGCTGGTTCTAGTTGCAGGTAAGCTGAAATTTGTTAAAGTGAAAAGTGAAATTTTATTTTAAATCTTTCTCTTAGGCATTCTCTGCTTCATTGTTGGTGTACTGATATCCATCATTGATTTGGTCTGGCCCCATACATTCTCCACAGTTCTGGAGGTCTATTATGGCACACCATATGATCGTCATGTCATTCTAGAGGAATCGAGTGATGTTCGTTATCGTAAACCTCGCAATAGTCGCGGCTTGGAAGAACCTCCTGGATTGGGTTCACGCATTTTGCGTCGCTTAAGTTCCAAGGCCCGTGATATGCAGCCGGGATCGACATCAGTGCCGCGAAGAGGCAGTCCGGCTGGTGTCTCGAGCAGCGGTGTCGAGAACAAAGCATTTCAGGGTGATGTACCCAAGAGTCCTTGGCGTTATCCCTTCAGACGCTCACAGCAACAGCAGCAGCAGCAACAGCAACAACTGCAACAATTGCCTCAGTCACAGTATCAGCAACATCCGTTGCAACAACACCAGCAGCAACATCATCACCATCATCATCATCAGCAACAATTGCAATTTGTTGGTGGTCCTGTTATCCAGCATCCTATGCATCATATGCAGCGAACATTGTCACAGGATTCTGGTTCCAGCATCGCTTCGGCTGCAGTGCAAATTTCTCCCTTGCATAAACATGCTATGGCCAGAATGTTGCCGTAAGTTTTGGAATAATTTCTAATTATAGAGTGTTTTTCAATTCAGACTTTAAAATAATTACAGGAGAAATTAATTTTTGTGGTTATTAATCAGTTAATCAAAATCGGATATTTATATTAAAAGATTGTTCAGTTTGGTAGTTTGCAAAGATCCAAATATTTCCCTTTGTTTATGTCGAAGTAATTCCTCAGTTTGTTGATTTATTTTGTTCCTAAAATGAAACAGAAAGAAATTATTTAGAGAATAAAAAAATATTATAAGGAAGAAAAGTTCAATTTATCTATTTTTTAAGAGTATATTATAATTTTTTTTGATACTAAATTCTTTTTGATTATTTTTTGTAAACTTCTTCTGTTAGCATTTTCTGTTCTATTTTCTTTTTGTTTTTTTTTGTTGCCTTTACTGTTAGCTTAGGGTAAAAGGGTATATTAAAGTCGCTAAAATGTATGTAACAGGTATAGGGTATACTCAATGTCGGCAGGGACGACTTTCTCAATTTATGTTTCTTTCTTCGGTTTCTCTTTTTTTGTCTCATTTATTCCTTAATAGTAATAATAATTAATAATAATCTATATTGTTATTAAATTTTAAATGTTAAACTTATATTCTACTATCGATTATCTACTCCTAACTCTAATTTTTACATCATTACATTATTAATTCAATTTCTTAAGTGTTTTTCTTTTGTCTTGTACCGTTTTGCTTATTTAAATAGTTTTTTTCATGTAATTGATATACGCTTGAAATTTCGTTTAATTTTCAACACATTAAATTTTCATTTTATTTTCCTCTTTTAGTAATCCCCCTGTGGAACGAATTCGTGACATGGATCACTGGTAATGCCATTTAGATAAACCATAAGGAAACTTAATAAGCTTAACTAATACTTGACAATTACATAATCATAAAACTTAACTACAAAAACGCTACAAAACAATTTGTGATAATTTCCTAAAAAAAAAAATGTTAAACAAATTACAATTGACAAAAATCAACTAATTTTACCTGACGTATGTACTTATAAAAAAAAAAGAAACAAAACAAAAATCAGCTAACTTTAATTAAATTATTTGTTAGATTTAAGTTAATCCAAAATTGATGTTTAAAACTAAAAATCAAAACACGTTCTTAGTGATGTTCACTTGTGATAAGTAAGACACAGAAGCGCAATCTTTATTTTAAATGTTTAATATTATAAGCGAAACAATTGCAACGAGTTGGAAAAGAAAGCAAAGAAAAAAAGAAAACTATTATTGTTAGATTATTGACTTTCTCTTACCATTATTATGTAATTAATGTATTCTATTATGTGTTATATCGAAAATGAATTCAATGCCAATTTATATAATTATTATTAAGTAAGTTCATCAAATTGTGTAAAACTCCGTGTAAGATCAATTAGTTTCTTAAGTTCTGACAATGCTATAATGATGACTTGAAATTAAAGTTGTTTCATATAATTGGATATAATGGGCTTTTTTGTCTCTGCTTTTGAAAGGGGGAAACTATTGAAGTTTTAATTTTGGTTTTGGTTATAAATAAGTTGATAGAATAATAACAGAAACTTTCGAATAATAACGAAAACGGTTTTTCATCTTTGGTCCTTAAGGATTCTGTCTTTTTGGGAAAATTTGTAAAATAATATTAACAATTTAATCGTTTCAATTATTTCAGTAATGGAATGTAGATACTTGTTCCCAAGATTAAAAGCCGTATTCATTTTAAATAATATTTATTAATTATTTTTCATATTCATATATTTTTAGTTGTTAGTATATGTACTTAAACATTTTCTTTCGTAAAATAGAAACATTTACGATTTCCAATGTACTTTTGTATTTTTACCCAACTTGCATAGTATTCAATAGCATCGATGGCTAATGAAATCTTGATTTAATGGAAAATGAATTAAAATGTGAAACATATAATTCTGTACTTGCATATCTATATGATCCTCAAGTAGAGCGATAAATAATAATTATTTATGTAGGATATGGTAAATTTGTGTTTTATAGTCTGGCCTCTCTATCTAATTGGAATGGTCACATTAAACGAAACTCGAAACTGTCGGTGCAAAGTGAGGAAAGTAGGTGAAGAAATTCAAGTGTTCGTTTGGTTTAGAAAAAAGGAAGCAGGTTGCAAATAAAACAATATTCTTAGCATAGTCATTATATACCTAAATCATCAATATTGTCGTTAAATATGAAATTATATACATATATTCCCCCAATTCAGTTTCTACATTTATAAAAGTATCCTTTAAAACATCTGCAATATTCTAATTTTTAAGAAGAAAAGATATTTATTTATATTGTTAAAGATGAAATTGATTTGTATTTAGAAAATTTTTGGGTAACTTATATATGTTTGTCATATTTCTAATATATGTATGTATGTATATATATATTGATATATTTCTTGTACTTGTTCTCTATTTAAAGTATTTTTAATAGTTTAAATTTTTCATACGTTTGTATGTTTTCGTTTGCATTAAATATAGGTAAACATTTTGAAATTTCTATTAATCCATTAAATAATATTTCATACCTTCACATAACCAAAGGATCAGCTTAATTTTTTTAATCTTTCTTTTAAACAATGCTCTTTGCATAATATTCTACTCACCTTTCTAATTCTTTTGTTTTTTTTATTTTGATTTTTAGTAGATTTATTGGAGCAAAAAAAATGACTAAACAAAGGGCAAAAAAAAACTAAAGAAAAGAAAAAAAATATTTAAAGATTGAAAGAAAAAGGAAAATGGTAAAAGAAAAATCAAGCCCATAAGAAAAATGTCATAAATAAGAGCGCTGCAATTTGTTTATATTAAAATGGAGAGTCAAAAAGTCGTTCTAAGGTCGGAGGATCCTGTGTGTACACAGATTTTCATTGCAATACATAGCTGCCTTTTGTTTTCCTCCATACCCCTCTCATACCATTGCAGTATCGCATTGCCTGCTGTTTTGTGAATTATGCGCCTTCCGTTGCATGTGGCGGCATTCCCGATGCCAAGGCCCAAGTCCAAATAATGGCATGACGCGCCTGGCTGCATATTTTTGAAGTCAGCAGGCAACAAGAGTGTAAGGGTAAGACGCCTGAGACGAAAAACGGAAAGAGATGTGGAAGGAATAGGGTGAGCAAGAGAGGGGGAGGGGACAGTTCACCCACAACTAACTGCGCTCGTTTTTGCAATAAAAATGTCATAAATCTTGATTTCTTGGACTCTAAACCAAAAGCGTGCGATAGCGACACGTCCTTCTCTCTCTCTCTCTTTCTCTCTCGTCCCTTCGTCTGTCTTTCTTTAGTGTTGTTCTTTCTCTGTTTCACCCATTCGTAGAATGTCTCTGTATGTGCATGTGCCTTGCAATATAACTGTCTATTTGTACTCTGCCTGCATATGAAGTACATTTTATTTGTTTTTATTTATTTGCACTTGGTTCAGCCTTTAGCTGCCTCTTGAGAAGATGTGATAATTGATTTATGTGCAAAACGCTTCATCTTAAGTATAATTTTTTAAGTTCCCATGCCCATGTAAATGATATAAAATATTGTTTAAGGGTAAAAAAAATTATAGAAATTTCAAGTGTGTACTTTACTTGGCCATTTTGTAACCGCACTGAAAAGTATGCAACACTCGAGACACTTAAAAGGGGGTAATTTAGTTAATAACTAAAAAACTAATTAGCCGAGTATTAATTATTAATATATTTGCTCACCTTATAAATCAATTTTCGATTACAAAAAACTGTTTGTGATTGCATTTTAAAATTTTTATTTTCTTTTAGCCAATACATTGTTAGATAATACCACATAAATTTAAAATATATTATTTTTAGAATGTCTCTTAACCACTAAATTGGTCTTCTAAATATTTTTGATTCATTTTATAACTAAATTGGAGTAATCCACGCTAAAGAAAAAAAAAGAATTAGAATTAAATAAAAAATAGATAAAGAAATTTGTTTACGCTTTCATTTAAATCGTAGGGACCACCAATTTAATAATTTATTATCGTTTACATAGGGATTAATATTCTGATTCTGTCAAATTCAAGATATTTGTTTTCTTTTTGCCAAGTAAAAATTTACGCAAATATTAACTAATACAAGTTTGAAAAGCAATACAAATTTTATAAATTTTATAAATCAGAAGCATAATTTCGTGGTTCCTGTTATTTTATAAAAGTTATATTATTTTATATAATATGTACCTTAATATAATTTTCCTTCTATAAGCGGGACCATTTCAACGTAGTAGATTTATAATGAATATTTAAATTGGTAAATATAATTGTTAGCATAGTCAAAAACAAGCCCATATTTATCAGAAAAGTTAATAAACTTATGTTTCTTATTATCGAGTACTTTCTAATATTTAAAGTTAATTTTTCTGAATTAAATATTAAAATCACTAAGGTCATTGCTAAGTAAAAGTAACTAATTCATATAATTGGTCTGTTTATAAAAACTGTATTATTATACATTTATTCATTTCTTTTAAAATTTTTTCATATTTTCCGTGTTTTTGTTTGACATACAATTTTCATATATTCTCATAATTCAGAGTTAATTCCTTATGTCTTGATTTTCATTTAATTCAGCGGAAAATCTTATTTCGAACATTTAGATTTCTATTGTTCTTTACAGAAATATATTGTAAATTATATTTTCTTCTTTACAGAGATTTGTAAAATGTCAAATAATGTCAAGTACTTTTGATTCTTCCTAGCAATTTCAACATCAATTTGTTTTGATGCCAATGACAAAGTCTTTTGCTGATTATTCTATAGCTTTTATTCTATTCTATTTTCCGATGTTTTAAATTCCATTAACAATACGCATCAATTTACATCGATCACATTGGCTAACAATATGTCCAAAATACGCCAAACTGAAAGAGAATAAATAGAAAAGAAAAAAAAAAGCACACACAAAAAACGAACCCTTAAGCTATGCTGGAAACCGACGCCAAGATACCCTGCATAATGTTATCTCGTATTTGAAAGTTATTGTTGTAAAATTCTATTAAAATCGGTACAATTGGAGAGATTTTTTTTAGAGATTTAGAAGCCCATTGTAGTAATCCTTTAGATTGACTCATCTGATGATTTTGAAATACGAAAACAATTTAACTGTTGAGAATTTTAATATACTCTTTTTATCCCCGTGTTGTTAGGGTATAAAACAAGTTGACGGAAAAATAAGATAAATTCATTCGGCAGCTACGCTAACGAGCTGCATGATACAGAGCGGTAGATGAAAAGTTCAATAAAAATACAGGGGAACGAAATATATATAACAAAAGTATTTGCTGAGTAATGCCAAACGATTTTATCTTATCTATATATACATATATATATATATTGGTATATCTTATATATGTAAAAGTAAAATTTCATTCAGCATCTTGGACTGTTTCTCTCTGCTAAATACAAATGAAAATGGATGAGCTACTAAATGTTGTCGTTGGAGTTGCATTCGATGTTGCGTTGACTGCATAAAATGAAATGAAAATGTTGCAACATGGCTAACAACAAACACACTTTTACAACTCCACCTCATCCCCGCTCACCAACATCGTGACAACCTGCTACTCTTACTCTTGATTTATTTCTGCTTCCATTCCCATTTTGACAATTTTTCTTAGGGCATGCACTTTGTTTCTATGTCATTCAATTCTAGTTTGCCCTTTGCCCTCTATACACCCGCCCCTATCGCTATGTGTGTGTGTGTGTACAATTGTTGTATTTGTCTTTTGTTTTTATGCCATTTATTTATTTAAGTCAATTTCGTTGAGTGTATTTGAGCATTTTGTTGCAATTCGTTTTCGGGTTTTTCTTCACTGTGTTCTCTTTTTTCTACTATTTTTGTTTGTTTTTTGTCCTTTTCTTCATTTTTTAGTGTCTTTGGTCTGTGAAAAAGGTTGATGACAATTTTCACTCTGAATGATTGCCAACAAAATTGATAAAGATAAATGCAAATGCCATAGGAATCTAATTAGCGAAACTATTTATTCATTTTATAATATATTTTTTGAAACTAAATTATTATTAAATAGCTTATTGGCTTGTTAATTATTACTAATATCTTTTTTGCCATATTGAGAAATGATTTTTATTGTCACAATAATACTTATTTAAAATAAGTAAAAATTAGAATACATTGTTTTAATTATTATTACTAAATATTGTAAACAAATTTTTTCCAATAGTAATGTAAAAAATAAACAGTTTAGTTAAAAAAAATGAATAAAAATATAAGAAAAGTGCATAAATATATAGGAATAAAGAAACAAACTTTTTAAATTTGTACATAAATTTCGATTACGTAAGAACACTACTTATCTTAAATTATAGTAAATTAACTTTATAAAATCTGTTTCATTGAGTTTTAATTTTTTGCTTTTGGGTTTTTTGTTTTCCCCTTTCTTGTAGAAAATATTTAATATTTGTTTTTTATGATTTGTTTTGGTTTAAAGATTCCAGACTAATCCTTAATAAATATATTTGTTACGTCTGTCAGTTCTTATTTATTGCTTTATTTGTATTTAACGGCCAAATTTAAAAAACTTTTGTAATAATCGGAATAATCGAAATCAACCCGATTCTAGTTTCTTAAATTACTTGTGATTAAAAGAAGGCGGTCAAACGATATAAAGTACATATTGAAGCATACATAATAAAATATAAATTATATCATTATATTAATTTTATTATCTTTTATTATGTGTTATATTATTATTAACAGGACCTAAACAGAAACAGGATGACTTTTCTTCGATTAAGTACCCAGTCGTAAGTTTTTGAGGAATTTTTTAAATTTAAGTGAGCTTTGACAACCACTTCGAAGGTTTAGAAATACACATATATATTGTGATTTAAAAATTATAAATTAAATATAATAGTTTTTTAGTGAAAAGAACTATAATTTTTTCAAATGTTTTATATATTTTTAAGTAAATTTAAAAGATAGTTTTTTTTTTAATATTTTATATACTTTTAAGTACATTTAAATCACAAGAGATATATTTTTTTTATTTTAGAAATGTGAAAAGTTCTGAAGGTTCTTTATTTGATATTATAAATAAAATCGATTTTTAGAAATCGTTTAAAAATTTGTTTATTTAACATTTTAAAAGTCTTTTGTTTTTATATTGTTAATTATTATTATAATTTAGTATACATTGAGTTTTATGGTTTGAGTGTTTTTAAATGAACGTAAAATATTTTTGACATAATAAAATTTGCGATATACCTACACAAATTTCTTTATTAAACATTAAACTTAAAATTAGTAATAAAAAAGATAAAAAATATCCAACAGAAATTAAATAATTAATCTTATTTAAATACATGTACATATATAGAATATACTTTTATGGCATTCAAAAGCTCTGCTGCTAAAGTATTCAATTTTTCCCAATAGGCGGAGCCACTTATACCAATTCTAAACTCTTATACGTCACAGTGACGCTCTCTAGCAGAAAAAAATTGCACGCTCTCTTCTCATTTCCAAATAATTTGAAGGATTCAATGTGGATAACCGCTTGCTCTCAAACTCAGGCCTCTTAAGAAATTCGTATTTATTCTCTTTCATATTCAGCATAGACGAAAAGTCACTTCGGCTACCCTACACCCACGAGAGACATCGTGTTAGTCCTGTTTGAATCGACGAAACTTCGTACCATTTCTGTTCGTTGTGGTAAATTCGTACCCAAATATGAAAAATAAAAACCGAATGATTTTGTCTTTGTCGTCGTGTTGACTGTGGGTCGCGAATTGTTCGGTAAATTTAGTTGAAGCTCAACCGTCGGAGTGTTTTGAACGTATGCAAAAATGTTGACGCTTGTTACGAACGGTAAATTTTCGAAATCGTAGATCACGTAGGTATCAACCAGCGCACACACTGTATCCTAGGTCAGTCAGTCAGCATTCGCGTCAAAGAGATTCGTAATTCGTGTTCCATACAAATTATTCAACAATAGACAACAAAGATTCGATACAAAATTAGTATTGATAAACCGAATAATTAACTAATCAAAAAGGCAAAAACAAGAAAGAATAAAAGCCGAAACTAAACTTAACTTTCGTGCTAAAAACGTAACAAAAATGTTAGTTGCGTGCTTATTTAGCGGCGACTTGGTCGCAGCAAGTGAAGAAAGTGGAAATTGTCCTCGAGCCAAGTGTTGAGAGAAATTCTAGAAAAATAAAAAAATCTATATATAAGTATATTGGTAGGGAAATCTAATAAAGTAGAAGAAGCAAACGGAAAAAAAGAAAAACCATGCGACAACTTTCCTCATTTTAATTGCTTAGCTCTCGATTTTGGCATACATTAAAACCCAAACAGTTACTTCTCTCTCTCTCTGTGTATATTTTCTGTGTGTTTGTGAGTGTTTACGTGTGTGTGTGTGTGTGTGTTTTGATGGTCACGTGGCCGCATTTTGGTCATGTTGTGCGTGACATAGTGACAACAACAACAAGAGAAACATACCAACTGCTAATACTAATACTACAACTACTCCAAATCTAAACAAAGGATTAAACGTGAAATTTTAGGTAAGTTTCTTCTTCTATATTTACTTAAAGTTGAACAATTTTTCCACCATTCTCCAACTGCGGTGAAATGAGCGTTGCCAATTTACCATTTTGCATGATGTGTCAGTTTTTCACTTTCGCACTTAAGCATTATCCTAGAAGCTGACTCCTTTGCCGTTTCCCTAGCGTCACTTCGATTGCCGTAACTTAAAATGCGCCAACTGACTGCCGACACAAGAACAAAACAACAAAGAAGAAGAAAAAAAAAATGCGAAAAAAAACAACAAAAGTTGCCGAAAAACTTTTGCGCAAAGTTTATTTACTTTTTTTTTTCCTTTTCTTTTCCTTTTTTTGTTTTCTGTCGTTTTTACGTTATTGCTCATTTTGCAATTGTCTAGCAAGTAGAGAAGAAAATTTTAGTTTGAAGTGAATCCTAAATGCTCTATCTAGTAGAAAGAATGAAACAGAATTTAACATTAAAGAAGTTGGAAAAATGAATGACGTTAAGTTTAATTAAAGTTCAGTACAAATAAATGAATAATAAGAAAAAGTTATATATTTTATTTATCTCTAAAGATAAGAGAAGAAAACTATTTAAGAAATCCTTTTTGCTGGGTAGATAATTTTGTACGTCAAATTCTGCTAATATCGCTTGTAAAATTTTGAGTATTTATTTAGTATGTAAAATTAATTCTCAAATATTTTAAAATTTTTTGAAAGCAACTATTTTGTTGTACCTTAGTTTTCTGTGGTGTTTTATTTACATTCCACTTAATAAAAATATAAATTTTTTAGATTGATTTACTAAGTGACCGTTTCAATATGTGAGGTAAATATAGATAAATTAAATTAAATGGAAACAAATACCTAAGAAACAAAAATACTAAAGAAAACTATTAAAAATAAAATTATGCTATGATAAAATTTACTAAAATTACAAAATTACTACTTTTTCAATTTCAAACTTTGTAATCAATTATATATAATAATATCAAATTGGAATAAATTAAACCTTTTTTGTTTCTATTGCAAATTACTCTACATATTTTATTGGATCAATTGAAGGCAGTTTTAAAATTTCATATTTAATTTGAATGGATGTACACTTTTTTAAAAAATAAGGAACTTAATAATTTCAAATTATTTATTTAAATAACAGTTATTAGAAATATTAATAATAAAATACGAAATTTTCTTTGAGTGGTAAAATAGATAATTTAGATGGATTCTTTGTCTGCGTTTAAGTTCGAAATTCATAAGATTATAAAAAATATATAAAAAACGAAGTTGCGAAGTTTTAAGTGTAAACATTGCCCCTTGTCGAGCTATATTATTTTCAACTAAAGATGCTAGTTTAATTTTATAAATATTACAAAATAACCTTTGAAGCAAAGAGAATCGTTAAAGTTAAATAATCGTTCAGATTACCCAATTCTGTTGATAAATGTTTCTATAATTGTTTGAATCCATTAACTTGCCATTAATTTGTATAGTCAACTTTGAACAGAATTCACTTTATATATAACTTAGTTCTCAACTAATATGACGAAGTTAAAATTGTTAGTTTTATGTCAAAGTTTATAAACTTTTCCGAGTGTTAAATAACAAAATTTTGCCTGTCTTGTTTATGGCACATTTTTCATCTGTTTTGCTTCTTCAGCAACTGTTTTTGTAAAAGTTTTCAGTAAAATGTAAATAAATTAGTTAAATAAATAACATCTAGTAAAATTTTGTATACTTATGTATATATATATAAATAGAATTTCATGAAAATTGTTTCACTTTAGTAACAACTTTTCCTCATTTTTCTGACAATTAAAATATGCAAATTAAGGTTTTGTCTACCCTCATCCCTCCCACCACCAGATCCTTACAAATGACCAACCAAACAACACGCACGACTAAACCAGAAATTAAGGGACATGATGGGGGTCGAGAAGAGAGGAGAAAATACAGAGATAACTATACAAACACAAAATATCGTAGACTGAAATGTTTGATAAGCTGCTTTCACAAAATTTTGACAATTTTTCGTCCAACTAAAGTCAACTAACAAGAGGCAGGGAGAAAGGAAGTGGGGGATGAGAAAAATGAAGGGCAGAGGGTTGAAAAATCATTGCTGGTCTAACAATTGAGGAAATTTACAGCGAAAAGTCAATTACGAATGGGACAACCAAGGGTTGGGGTTAGGGTAGAGTTGGAAAAGGGAACATTTGATGGTTTTAAATTTCCCCCAAAAGGATTGACATACATACATATATAATAGGGCTTATCAAAACCAATTTTTGTGCATGCTAGTATGCGTAAGTGTGAGTGTAAGTGTATGTGGGTGAGTGGGTGTTTGTGTGTTTGTATGTGAGTGTGTGTAGGTAGGTACTTCAAAAAGGCATTAAGTCAGAACGCATAAACAAAAGTTACGCATACGCAGCGTTAACCGTTGACGGGTTAATGTGATTTTAATGTACTTTTTTACCTCCCAACCAACAAAAAGAGTAAAAAAAATCCTGCACACAATATATAAAGAGTGAGAGAGAGAAAGAGAGAGGGAGCGCGCTATGGTAGAGTCGTTTTGTATGTGGTTTTGACGGATCTGAATGTGTATTGGTGGTTGAGATAAAGTTTTATGCAATTTTACTTTTTCTGTTTTTAATGTGCATTAAAGAAGTTCATTTATTGTAAAATGCTTTTTTTTATAATGTTTTTATATGCAAATTGATAATCAGGAGAAGAAAATTATTATTTAATACATATATATATTTTTCCTAAGATTAAAGGTGCAGAAAATTTGAATTTAACATAAATTAGTATTCACAAATAATATTTTTCTATTATAACTTTGTTTACAAAAGCACACATGAAAATCATTTTTAAAGTTTGCTCAAATTAAAGTAAAACAAAATTCGTTATGCAAATTAGGTTATAAATATATAAATTATGATATATAAAATAAATTCTGCAGGTTATTTCTATTATTTCAATTTGATTGCAATTTTTGTTTCTTTTAATTCTAGTTTTAACTGCTAATTTTAACTCCAGGCTGTTAAAACTATTAAATACATTAAATATCGCTTGAAATATAAGAACAGAGAAAAAGTTTTATTTAATCTGATTAAAAGTACTTTATAGTACTGATAAGTAATAGTATCAAAAGGATATCAAGCGCTAAGCCAATGCAATTACTAAAGTTTTTATAAATATCAGCCTTAAAAATTTTAAAAAACAATATCGATAATTTTTTGCTCCCCACACTCTCTTCAAATTGAAATAATAGAAATAACCTGCAAGATTTATTTTATACATTACTATATTTTTTTTTATTTGTAACCTAATTTGCGTAAAGATTTTTGTTTTACTTTAATTTCAGCAAACGTTAAAAATGATTTTCATATGTGTTTTTCTAAATAAAATTACTATAGAAAAATATTATTTGTGAATACTAATTAACATTAAATTCAAACTTTCTGCATTTTTAATCTCAGGAAAAAAAATATAAATATAAAAAACACGTTTATAGTTGTTGAATATTATTATCATTAATGTATGTATGTAATTCCTTTTAAATTTTCATAAAATAAATTTGAGTACTGAGACAAAAGCAGTTGAGAGTAAGGATAACTTAAATTTGCTAATTTCATTGTAGTTCAGGTTCAGCCAATGAGCAAATATCAATATTTCATTTTACTTTTTTTATTTAGTATAAATAACATAATATCAAAATATTTTCCTCTCAACTATTGGACTTCTTTCGATCTTCCCTCGACTTCTTTCTAAATTTTTTGTTCATTCTTTATTGCATTTTTCTCTTTCATTATATATTAAATAAAATTTTATTACTATATTCCTGCTGGTTTAGTTAATTCCTATGTTTAGTTGACTTAAATTAAATTATTGAATATATAATCTTAACTCCAAATATTATATATAAAAGGTTAAGCCTGTAAACATCTTGTTCAAAACAAAATAAAGTGTCTAAAATTTGAATTCAGAATTAACATAGAAAGTATGTAAAATTCAAATATTTTGCACTCAGATTTACCAGAATTAAAATGAAATTGACATTAGTCTAAATTGAGTTAAAAGTAAATTTTATTTTAATAAGCCAAAAAGTATGCTACACGACAAATTGTGGCAAAAATGTAGTCGAAAATGCCTTATCCTTTAATCTACATTAAATTTCTATTATTTACCTGGCAACAATAAACACCCACACACACACACACACACAGACACATAGAAAGGGCAACACGAAGCAAACACCCGCATGAAAATTATCATCAAAATGGAAAACACAAACAGGCACAAACACGAGGGAAATGAAGGGGTGCGAGTATTGCGTGCTGTTCACACAACAATGGCGTAAAAAATTTTCCACGCTTTTGAAATCAATCTTCCTAATGACAGACAAACACACAAACAAACAAACAAACAAAGAAAGAAGCAAACAAACCAGGCAGACATACCGACAAACAGACATCCTAACCACAATATTGAGACACGTGCGTTTTGCTATATTTTTACGCTCAAGTATCTGGCACTTGTAATGGTAATCGATCTGAACAATAAACGAATGAAATGGCAAAGTGGAAAGGAACGAAAGAAAATACAGCAATAACAACAACAGCAACAAAGGGAGCTGTAATATAAAGTAACAGCGGCAATTGTTGTTTTCTTCCCACAGTTTTTATATGTATGTATGTATATATTTCAATACTTTATTTTCAATTTTCATGAATCCAAATTATTTTCAGTTTTGGCAGGTGCCAAAGTAAATTATAAGAAAGAAAGGTCATTCACGGTTCCAAGGAAACATTTCAATTGATTGATACATTTGTTGTTTAACATTCAATAAGTAAAGTGCTAAGTAACTTTATTTGGAAATATTTAATTAATAAAACACAGAAGTAAACTCTGATTTATTGCTTACACTGAACTGATTGAAATGTTATTAACATTGATAATCATAATGATATATTAAATAAAATAAGTTAAGTAAAAGTCAGTTGCATTTGGACATTATTAGAATACCCTGTAAAGTATTTACATATATTTGTCTGATGCAGTTGATATTGCTTCGAAATCATTGAAAATAAATAAATAATCATCTAGTTATAAGAACTAAGAAGCTTTAATTTTTGGGCAAAAAAATATAGATAGAAGTATAAATAGTAAATTAAATAATTAATTTAAAGAGTGCAAATTACTTCTGTCAAACTTCTGAACTGTCTTACCATCTTTAATTAATTTATAAATTTTTTAGAATGAGAAACTGAGAATTGATTTTGACATCGTCGAAATTATTATTCTTCAAGATTATATTAAAATATTATGAAACCATATTCGTTGAGAATTAAATTTCTAAATTCTTAAAGCTTAAAACTTAATAATTCTTTTTCAATCTAACTTTTAGAAAATACAAGACAAGATTAAATGTTATTTCTTTATGATTGATTTGTGTTACAATAGACTGAGGTAGAATTCACAGTATTAAATTTATTATATTTAGTGTAAGATTAATATAATGAGTCTAAAATGATGAATGATCATAACAAGACTAAAATGATAATAGAAATAGAAAATATCAGAAAAATTACGGATTCATTCTGAATTACAAAATGTTAGGTAGGAACTTAACGTAAAAAGAGAGAAATAGGATTAAATGTGGTTAGAAATTAATTAAAATTAATGGCGAATTTAATTTGATATCTGCCCGGCACAACTTAAACAATTCTATTAGAAATTGAAGATAAGTTAAAAAAGATTTGAAACTAATAGTTCTCATATTTTTTATTTTTAAATATTTTTTAGTATTCCTTTTAGGTAACTTTTCATTTTTCATGCTGCAAAAATTATATCTTCTATTTGCTAATAATATTTATTTATTTTTCTCATATTTCTTATTTACTTAACAATATTTGAAGTTCACGGTTGCCATTTATGAATGGTGCCCACCTTTGCATTAACCACCTTAAATTAAACCAAACATTTTTGTAGGGTTAAAACATTGTTTATATGTATGCATGCATATATGTATATATATATATGTACATAAATATATCCTTGAGCATATATTGGCAATAAGCAAGTAAGGAAGAAAAAGGAACCAGCGCTTGTTATTCTTTCCATTCCAGTTCAGGACTCGTGTCTACCATTAAATGGCTTGGGTTCTACCTACTTACAGTTACCGTTACAGTAACTGTTACATTTACCGAACTACTCACCGAAGGACCTCCATGGCTGTGGGGGCCGCCGTAGTCATAGTCCTTTTTTTTCGTTTTTGTCTGCCTTCCCTGTTGGTCCCTTTTGCATTTATATTGTATATTCAATGATGAGTATGTTATTTTACCGAAATGAAACATTATTTTGCGCAATATTTTTGCCTTTTACGATGCGTCGTCGTCCTGAAGGACTGCCTGCGGTATCCTTCGCCTACATGTTGTCGACTCCCTCGTCTTCTTTCTTTTGACCAAGCGGACAAAAACAGAAGAACAAAATACCAAAACCGTACAAAAAAAAACTCATCTCGTCTTTTGGCTTATCTGCAAGTTTGATGGATTTTTATCCTTTTTTTGGCGTTCATTTTTTCAATTTTTGTTTTGTTGTTGTGTTTCGTTTTTGTGTCTTTTGGTCTTTCTTTGGTCTTACATTTATTATGGCTCTGCTCTTTTCCAATGCTTCGTTAGTATTTGTTTGTTGTATATTTGTTTCCTGTTTGTGTTGCATTTTTATTATGCTACCAGACACACGCATTTTATTTATTGTATTTTCTCATTTTTTTAAGGGCGTATTTTTCTTCTTTCTCACTTATTTTTTCTCTTTCACAGTTTTCCTGTTTTCGGTTTGTCTTTTTTTCCCCCCAACATTGTCGGCGAATTTATAAATATAAATGAGTTTTTCCCAATGAAGGTTAAATTGAAATTTACAGAGACTAACATAGCAGGAGAGAGGGAGAGTAAAAGTAAGCAAGAGATAGGTAAGGGGAAAGAGAAGCCAAGTAACAGATAAGAAAATATGTTTTAAACCTGATGAAAAGTTTTGTTGTGCCTCTGCATTTCCGTATGTGTGCGGTTTCATTTTAATTTTGATAAGCAAATGCCGCATATCCTGTTTCCCCATTTTTATAATTTCATGTTTTCATACCCTTTTTAAAAGGGTATATTAGTTTGTTGATAAGAGTAAAATATTGATAAATATTTAATAAAATAAAATACAAAATATGTTTCAGCTTATAATATGAAACCAAAATCTGTAATTGTGTTTCGTTAATAATTAAATTAATTAAAGAGTCTTTCAAAGGGTTAAAGTATTTGTTTAACAAACAATTGTGATTAATTATTTTATACCTTAAATTTGGTAAGCAGTTTGTAACTGGAAAAATATTTGTTATAGAAAAATATTCATAGCTTTTAAAAACCAAACTTACTACGATTCATTTTCAACACTGATAAATATATGATACAAAATGGCATTAAATAATGATAATATATTCAATAATAAATTTATTAGGGTATAGATAAGCCATCGAATTCTTAGTTAGTCCCAACCTCAGCATCATTTTTCTTTTCAAAGTGCGAAAAGTTTGTTTTGCTTCCTTTGGTTGTCTTTTGTTTGGTTTTATCATTTGTCAGAGGGAGAGTGAGGGAAAAAGAGAGAAAAAAAAAAATGATTTTCTCAAATTGAATATTTGCATAAGTTTATTCGAAAGAAAGCCAACGAAAAGCTAAATTTGAAAAATAATGCCATTTGCGGTCTCTTTTACTCTTTTCGTATGACATCTGTGTGATTTGTTGTATTTGATATTGAAGGGTATCTTCCAATTCTTTTCAATTGTATATTTGATTTGGGGTTTGGGCCAACTGACAACAGAATAAATTTAAGAAAATTCTGTAAACTGAGAAATTTAATAATGTATACATGCAGAAAGGAAGTTTTGCTAAATTTTACGTTATTTATAAAATAAATAATTGTCTTCTTCTTCTTTATGTATTTTTATCCATAAAGTGTCATATGAGAATTCCTTTGGCTTTTGCATTTAATAAAGAGAAAAGTTTATGTGTCATTTGGCAATAATTTAGGTCAAGGCAGAAATGAATACGTAATAACTTTTCTCGATTGTTTGGCAAAAATATTTACTTTTGTTGCCATTCTCTTGATCAAATAACTGACCATAACTTAATCATAAAGTTGAACAAAATTCTCATAGCAATTCACCAGCAGTTGAATTCATATTAAAAACGATTTCATTTCATTTGCCTTACCGCAAGTACATATAAACAATAAATATATATATGAGATATTATGTTGGCACTTTTCTCTTCCTTTTTCCTTTTTTTTTTTGCCCTCCTCCGACAGACCAGTTTATATAACATGTGTGAGGACATAAATATTGGCATTGGCAGAGTAGCAGCAGGAACAGCAGCAGCTGCCTCATAAAGCCAGCAGCTTAAGCCAAAAGGCATAAATCTCATCGACACTAAAAATCAGATATGCAACAATCGAGACGGCGGTGGAAGGAAAATGCCATTTATACTATATATTCGCGTCACCATTAATGTCATGTTATGAAAGTAATTTTCCTTAAATTCGCATATTAAACGTTTCGACCATTAATAATGAAGAGGAGAAAAAGCGAAAACCGTAAAGAAAGAAAGAAAGAAACAAGAAGCAATGGGCGAAAGAAAACTAACAACAAAACATGAAAATGCTGTGCATGTTCCAAATGATCGCTTCAATAACCACAAAAACCATAAGACACAGAAGGACCAAAAGGAGCAAAGTGAATGAATGACGAACTAACTGATAGAGACAGAAATATGTATATATAAAATGAAAGAGACAGAATGAATGAATAAAGAAGAAGGGCAAATGGCAATGCTGGCCATGGCCACTCACTTCTTTTTTTCTCTTCTTTTATTTTTTTTTTTTTGTATATTTTTTTTGCACATGATAAAAATTTATTTAGACCAAATAGAAAAGAATGAGACAAGCGGGAATAATAAACTGCTAAGTGAGGGTTGGAGGGGCGCAGTGTAAGAGATTGAGGCACAGGAAATGCTAGGCAGCTATTGACGGCAGCCAGAGTCCAGAGTGCTTCACATATGTATACACACATATGTATATACAGACATATATATATATATATGTACATATATATGTAGATACAATGCATAGCACGGCCTGTCCTGTTCTGTCTTGGTCCGTAAAGATCCTTGCCACAGGCAGTTCGTCCGTCAGTTACTGTGACAGCCGCTGACGACTGCATGCAATAAAATGTGTCTATCAAAATGTTCGCCTCTCTCCACTATTTCCTTTTGTTACTTACTTATTTTCTATACTCTTTGTTTAAGTGAAGTGGCTAGAAACATTACAAGAGCCATACGCCAAAAGAGTATCTACAGTGGGCAAACAAATTTAAAAGGTCTACCAAACGAAGGACAAGCTAATCAAATTTACATTTGACTGTCAGTCAAAAGCAATCAATTTGACTTCTCGAAATATATGAAATATGTTTTAATTTTTATTTCGTTGAACGCATTTTCAAATGAATTTTCTGTGTTATTTAATATGGAAATAAGATTCAGTTCAATGGAATCAATTCTAAAATTTATTTTGCACAAAATAATAAATTAAATATTTATGCCATTGAATCAATTTCAATTTGACCTACGATTTGAAATTTAATATAATATGTATTAGGAAAAATTAAACGATATTTAAATATAAATATATATTTTTATTAAATCAACATAAAATTTATTGTATTTGACAATATATGTAGAAAGATAAAGGCACACGATATATGCATATACTGGTATGTTGATCGTATATTTCAATTTGAAAACTGCTGAGAAAAATTTGCTTAAAATTCAAATAAGAAAAAAAACTATCTCTTTATATTTTGAAATAATAAGTATAGAAGTAATTAAAATAAAAAATATAAGTAATTTTAAATATTTAAAAAATATATATATATGTCACAACGAAGTAATGAGAATAAAAAGTTTCGGGTAATTTTCGGCGATTTCGTAAATAATTTGAACAATTGAAAAGAAGCTTTAACAATTGCTGGAACTTACTCGAAATAACTTAAATTTTTAAGTATTTAGGGAAAATAAACGATGCTCATCTAAGCTGTACACAAATTTAGCAGGCCAAGTAGGTCAGTCTAGATTAAAAAAAAAAAATAAACTAAAAAATAAATATATATTTATACAAAAAATGTATATATAAATAGGAAAATTATAGGAAATTCTTTTAAAGTCGCCATTGTCTAAGACTAGTTATATAGAGAGTTTTATAAATCATTATATTGTGTCTAGTTTTTTTAATGATTGAATTTTTCTATATAAATATAATTTTTATAATTATTTTTAATATGCAAAATTATTTGGTAATAAATAATTGCATTAAAATGTTTTTGTGCATACCAAAAATAATTTATTTACAATCTGTTCTTACAGCGTGAACAATAAGAAAAATATAAATATTTTGAAGCAGAAAGTTTTCATTGACACTATATATGAAACAATATGATAGATTATAAAAAATATATTATATATAATGGTATTTATATATTTCGTTTTATTTCATTTATATGTATATTTTTTATTTGAATTGAAATTTATAACACAGTTGTGCAATTTTTAAGGCCTTCTTACTATTTTAGTAACATTCAGTTGATTTAATGTTATCTCATTTTCAACTAAGTCTTTGTAAATATCTATTATTCATCTTGATGAATATAAAAATATTCGTGCTATAATTTATTTAAGAGTATACAAAATGTTGATGTATTTGGTATAATATTTTTCTCATGCGCTTCCTGCCTTCATATCTGTATGTTTGTCTTGGCTTGGTGGTCTGTTGACTGGTTTGGGCCGGTTGGACGTTTCCGTTTCCGCTCACTGTACGCCATGTTGATTTTGCCTTGCCATTCTTGTTGCTTCTGTTTGCCTCTTGTGTGTGTGTTTGTTTGTGTCCAAGTGTGGGTTAATGTGCGCACTCGACTGTGCGCAAATTGCTCAAGTGTAGTTCAAGTTGCTCCTCTTGCCCATATAGAGTTTATATTGGTATATACAATATATACAAAATATATGTATGTACGCGATATGTATTCAAATAAAAGAAGCAAAACCTCAAACAAATTTTTCATAATTGCCCCATGGACCATTAGTTTTATCATCATCATCATCAGCATCGTTTTTATTGCTGCTCTCACATTTGCACCTCTCTTTTGTGCCTTTTGCTTATCTCATGGTCAGGTAATTTTTTTCTCTTTCTCTTTTTTTTCTCATTTTTTGTTTTTTTTTTTTTTTGGGTTTGCTTATTTCTATGTCTTACATTCTTATCATTATTAAGCAACTCCCCGCCCTATTCCGTAACCATTCCAGATGACGACACTCGGCGGACACGTTGACAAAATGACAATGGAAGAGGACAACCCAAAAAAAAAACACACAAAAATAGAAGAAAAAAAAAAACAAAAAAAAAAGGCCAAACACAAAACTTAAAATGTGCCCAAGTTGCGTTTTCCTATTGATTTCCTTGGCCTTCTCGCCGTATCTCTCTAGCAACCAACCTTTTGTATCTATTTATTAGCGCTACCTTTTCCTTTGTCAGCATTTCGTTTTCCTTTTTTCCCCCATTCACCTAACCTCCCTCACTACACTACCGCACCACTCCTTTTCTATCTGCTTCCTCCATCATTCTTTGGCTCTTTTAAATTTGTTGTCATCTTCGTTTTGTATTTGCAAATCATTATTATTTGCGTCTGAGAATTTTCTTTTATAGAAAGAACAAGATATATGGCTGCCTTTTTGCTACCCTATTATGAAGTGGATAAAGGAGTACATATATTAATATAAAAGCATAGGTTTAAGAAATGAAGAAATAACAAATCTGAATATATGAGATATTGATAGATCTACACAGATCTACACAAAGCCACGAGTTCCACAGGTGTTTTCCTTTTTATTTACTCTCCAAAATACCTTGATCGATATATCTATAATGGCATTAATGGCATTAAATTACTTAGAAATCAAGTAGAGAAAAATTTCTTTATTCCATAAAGAGTCATAAATGCAAATTGTTATCGATATACAAAAAGTGTTGCCAGATCAGGTTTCTCAGAGTTGACACCCGAAATGCTATAAAGCTTTGAGTTAGTGGCAAATTTGAACAATTTGTTATCCGAATAATTTTTAATCATGGCATAGAGAGAGTATCGCCAAGTCGAGCTCCTGACTTGCTAGCGCTTTTTTTTTTGTTTTGTGTCAAATATGGCTACCTTCTTTATATATTTTTTTTGCTCATCTTTTTTTCTCGAATATTGCTCACGGCAAATTTTATCGGTTCTTGCCAATCTGCCAGCAGGTGGAAGGGTGGCCAAAAAGAAAAGGAACGGGTAGAAATGATATTTCAGGTCGGGTTGATGCCAACGTAAAGGAAATTGTAAACTTTTTTTTTGTTTGTCTGTTGCCTCTATCAAAGGCGAACTGAATAAAAATCGAAGCAAAGAAAAAGAGAATTGAAACAGGAATTGAAATTGAAGCCATTTCAATGCACTTTCATGATGAGAAATATGAAAAATGTTTATCACAAAAAATTGCAGATCAAAGAAAAATTATTATTAATCTAACTTATTGATTGCGTTTTCTTTGAATTGATGAAAATGCAAATGATTTTTATTTACAAATATATAGTTTCTTTAATTCATGTTTAATCAATAGAGTTTTTAGACCATTTGAATAAATATAACAGATGTTTACAACTTCTTTTTAGTATTATTTATCTGTTTAAGTTGGGTTATAAAATTATTCAGTTTTCAATTTTAAGTTTATTTGAACATTTGTTTTTCATACGTTTCAGTTATGTTTGGTCTTTTAAAATAATATAAATTGGGCACTATTTCTATAATATGGAAAGAAATAAGTATATATGTAAAAAGATACTATATATATAGTATCTTTAATATAGTATTATTTTATGTTAATGCTGTGTAGCCCTTAGTTCAAGATATTTGTCAGCTTAATAATCAAACAAGCAAGTTGAACTTTACTTTGTAGTGGTTCAAACTATAATCCAAAAATCTCGAAAATGACATAAATAGTTTTTATTGTATTATTTATTTTTGCGTTATACTAACTAATCATATATGTATATATTAGGGATATTCCTGTATTGCGTATGTAAAATCTACCTAAAGAAAATCACTGAACTTTAAGCTAACTTTAAGTAGATTTGTTTTGAAAAAAAAATAATGCAGTTGAAAGCTTCTTAGAATTGACCTTGAAGTAAAGTTTAAACACTCATTGAAGAGTTTATAACAAATCAATAATACCCTTGTAATTGATGTAAATATAACTGCTATGCTCCAATTTTTAGTTACAGTTAAAGTTAATAACTTATGATCTGAAATCGAGTTCAGAGTTGTAATCAACTTCCGTTTTGCAACTCGGAGGAAAAACTTTTATTATATTTAACTTGTTCAATAAGTCGATGTGAGACTTTTCTTACAATTTTCTTTGGTTTTTCCTTTTATAGTATTATATTTTATTTTTTTTTTTTTTGGTTTTTTATTACTTTCAAACAAGGTGACAATCTTTAAAGGAAAATATAAAATTTGTTCTGTGACTCAATGGAAGCCGAACATCTGTGTGGGCGTTGAAATGGGCGTGCATCGTTTTACAACTCGATAATTGCGGCTTCAACTTGACTTTAACGAAAAACTTGTTCAACTTTTTAACTAGCCTTCCCAATATAAAAAACTTTTCAATACTCAAACCGAAGCAATTTCTTTACTTTTCTTCTTTTTTCTTCTCCTTTTCTTTTTGCAGCTGCTGCCAGTCGAAAGGAAAAATCGAAATGTGCTTCCATTAAAGAAAAAAAGGAAAAACGAAAAAGTAAGACAGAAAACGGAAAGTAGAGGGGAGAGAGGAAGAGGTAAAAGAAAACTGCAGGCGAAATCTGCAAACCAAATCCAACTTAAGTCACATCAAATTAAAATCAACAAGCGACGAAAAAAAAAAAACGAAGGAAATCATAAAAAAAAAGAATTATAAAAAATATTTTCTCCAAGGAGAAAGAAAACAGCAGAGACTGAGACTAAGAGGAAGAATGAAGTGCAATAAAAGTCAAATGGCCACGTTAACAATGTGGAAAATTTTTATAGTCTTGCTGCTTGCAATGGCTCTGCTAATGCCGCTCACATTAGCGCGCCTGCATTCCACATCCGGGAGCGGAATGTCTACAGGAATTGGTGGAGGTGGACTCGGCAGCGGTGGCAGTAACCTGGGCCTTGGTCTAGCTGGCGGCAAAGATGCACACGGTAAGTTTTGGCCCCTTTGCTTTTTCCGTTGTTTCCACTTTTTATGATTATTTTAAATGGTAGTCGGTCCAGGCCAAGTCCAATAAATAAATTTAAATATTTAACTAACTTGCATTCACAATGCCAACTCGCGACTCGAGTTTTGCCACTGGCGACTCAAAAATGAATGCAAAGATAGAGGCAGTCAGACAGCATGAGAGGGCGAGAGAGAGAGAGCTAGAGTGTGGCATAGAAACTTTAACACCTCGTTGCAACTTGAGGCACGTGGCCTGCTTGTGTGTCCGTGTCCTGGCACGTGTCCCAGCATTTATGATTTCATTTCGCTTCACTCCTTCTGCTGCTGTTGCTGCTGCTGCTGCTGCACTTTGCTTTTGGTTTCTTCTCTTTGCATTTTTCGGTTGCACGACTAAACTGTCCATTAGCACAAAAGCCGATGCTTATGGAATTTTTAACAGAAACCGGTAGTCGCCACACTATCAGTGATGAGTGGGGGGGTAGAAGAGTGCTGTGGGTGTAAGTGGGTGTAAACACGTACGACTGAAATTATATGCGACTATGAGAAGGGCTTTAGCTTAAAATGTTTTCTTTAAGTAAATAGTTATAAATTTTTATTGAATGCAAGATAAATACCTTCTATATAAATTTTTCCTATTTCTTGCAGCCTCTAAAAAATATTAAAATCCAGTTTTGGTTAACTTTGCCAAATGATTGTTATTAACTAAATGTTTTCTAGTTCTTAGTCATTTTTGTTTTGTTTAAAGGGACAAACCTCATATTTAAGGTTGTAAAATAATTAATTTATTATCTCTATTAATGTTATTTTGGTTGGTAGTTGACCTCTTTTTTTAAGCTGGTTCTTTTGTTTCTAGTTAATCGAAAATCGACTTCTTGTTTGCGATCGATAGGATTGTTGCCCTTTTTAAAAGAGATGCAATTAATAAAATTCAAATCATTATTAAATTGGTCTAATAATATTGCATAGGTATTAATTTTTTAAAATATATAGGTAAATTCTTGAATTATGTATTTTAATCTATGAATATTGGTATAAGCAAGCATAAAGCTATTCAAACAAAAACAGAAGAAATCAACTCAAATCGGGAATATATATATATATATATATATAAAACATATGTTTAGTCTCCTATTTCAGTATAAATGAAAAAAGAAATTATGAGTGAGTGGGAAAGAAGAGTTCTTTATGCTATTAATCCAAACAATAGAAAAATCAAGGCCAGTTGCTGCGAGTTTTACCCTACATGGTTTTATCTATTGAGCTGTTAAATAAACGTAAACTGAGCTTCATATTTTCTAACTGTAAGCCTTGAAATACTTTTATTACAACGCTGAATAATATTAATTGAGTTAGACAGAAGTCTTCCGATATTTGAATATTTTTTAGATATTTCTAGAACTCACCAGTGGAATTTCTAATTCCGTAACATTTTCTAAAATTCTTCCATAAGAGACTCGTTTATATTTCATTTTCTCTTTGAAATTTTTCACCTGCTGTTTTACTTCCCATGAAGAAAACACTGAAGTGCGTCTACAAATCAAAAGTCAAGTTATCCTGCGCAGTTGATTGAAAAGTTTTTGGTCCCCTTTTTCCTTTCTCACTGCGAAATATTCGGCTAAGCTCCCGCCAGGTAACTTTTTGAACTAGGAAGCGTAGAAAATAATAAACCTCTGGCTAACAATTTCAAGTCGAAATTTGTGTACTCTTCTTCGGTTCATGAACTTGAACTATAATAATAAATTTAGGAAACATAGTTTTAAAGTAAATAAAAATGCTTAAAAATTGAAATACATTTAATAAAAATAAAATAAATAAAAAACCTGAGTTACGTATTAACAAATTTCTAACAATAAGGAAAAACTTTAAAAAAGGAAAAAGAACTTAAAATAAGATTATCTTAAATAGGTTTGATTAAAATTTTAGAAATTCATTTGGAATGCAAAAATTTAATAATTTAAAGTGTGTTTGTTTTTTTAATTGATCGAGTCTTGCTTATGAAAAGAGCTTGTTGTTTGATGTGTCTAATAAATAAATAGATGTAGATGTATTTTACATAGTTCATTCTACTGTATTATTCTTGTTACCCTTTTGGTAAGGGTATGAAAACACCTTTCACATGTTTTGAGGTAGAAAAGAGCTATTTGACAAAACTGCCAGGCGAAAAGCTAGGGCTATTTATTATGCCCCAGGATACAAGCACACACACACACACACACACACTATATACACACACACACACATGTATATAGGAACACACTCATACTGCGTAAATCATTTCCACTTTATGCGCTCTCTAAGCCAGACAGTGTCAACAAACTGCAAAGACATAGAAAGCAAGGATAAAAATGGCAAAAACGGAGGCGAGGAATGGAAAAACGACAAGCATTATGGCGCATTAAAAAGTAGAGAGAGAGATTGGAAGAGTAAGAGAGATAGAGAGAGATAGGGGAGAAAAGGGGTGAGGGTCAGGCGACAATCTCTAGCCAGCCAAAAAGTTTTGCCGTTTAGGAAAGTGTCAAGCATTTTATCACACGAAACTCTACAACACAACAAAAACAACGGCCATAATAAATCTTTAAGAAAGAAAGAGTGGGGATAGACAGAGAGAGAGAGAGAGGAAGAGCGGCACAAAGTCGAGTAAAACATTGCAGCTAAGCAGGCGCCTAAAAGTATGCAACGAACAGTAAATAGCTGACTCAACTCAACTGACTGACTGACTGCCCGCTTGACTGACTGACTGACGAATGAATGAACGTACATACTTACCTACACCTCTTAGCTTCTCCCACACCACAACCACACACACACACCCATTTTGGCAAGTTTGTTGTCAACGTGTTGAGTGCAGCAGTTACCCAAGCAACCAGAAAAAAAAGAAGAAAAAAAAAGGAATCATCACCAAAAACACTCCATTGGGAGCAACTTTTGCGGTCAGAAAAACGATTTGACCAACATCAGGCTGAAAAAGGACAAGAGAAGCACTGAGACAAACTTGTTTAGGGAAACGCGTGTTGGCGATTGGCGGTTTTTATGTCAAACAGGTGCAAACTTGCTGAAATTCAAGTTGAATGATTAACCCTTGTGGTAAGCCAAAATTTGTTCTCTGGCTTTTGGTTTCTGCATTTTGCAAATTGTACACTTTACACTATTTTACTTTAATCATTACATGAAATTAACTTTTGGGAGGATGAAAAATTTGGTTAATTTTGCAAGGCTTACCAAATCGGATCAAATGGAATATACATATATTTAAACTTTCGGGAAAAGGTAAAAATATTACGCAGAAGTCTGAAATGTTTACAGTCGAAGTCAACAAAAGATCAAATAAAAAAGTGAGATTGACTTTTGAGTTTCTTATGAACCCTTCAAAAGAACATTTAGAAATTTAGGCAGAGAATGAAAAAATGATTTTGACTATAATAATAAAAAAGTGCTTAAATAATAAAATTACTTTAAATATGTAATGGAAAATTGAATACAATATTCAATAATTAAATTAATTAACTTACAAGTTCTTTTTCAATAATATTCAATAATGAGAAACCAGTTGCTATTAAGTTTTAAAAATGACTCGTATAAGGCAAAATTAACTTAAATATTTTAAAAATTAAATAATTAATTTTATTATCTAATATTAAGAATAAATGTTTGCCTATAATTTATATCATAGCATTCCTTACTGAGGTACAATAAAGTTTAGTGTATGCAGTTCTAGTTCCGAGTAAAATTTGCTTGAATTTATTATTTCGGTGCCAAACAGTGACAGTTAATTTCAGTTAATCTTTTGTATACACCCAAATGTAATAATTAATTTAAAGTATTGTCAATTGTCAGCTTTCCATCATCTCCATCAATTGGTGTCAAGCCGAAGGGTTAAAACTATAAATCTTGTCAACTTACTTTCCATTTACTTTCCCACACTCTTTTACACACTTTGGCCACGCCCAAATTTTTACAACCACAAATTAGGCTTGTAAAAAATAGGCAATCAAATGGCTGGCAGCTTCCATTGACATTTAAAGTGATGGCAAAGTGCTAGATGACAACGGGGGTAACAAACTGAAACTTCTCACTGAATTTTTAATTACATCAACGATGAATTGACAGCCAGTTTGGCAGGTGAGCTGTGTTCCATTTTACCCCTTCAATCTTTTGCAGCATATTCTCTCTATTCTTACCTTTTTTTGTTGACTTTAATTAATTAAGAGTGAAGGGTAGGTAGTAAAAAGTTAGAGTTTGGTTGAAAATGTTTGGTAAGTTTTATTTATAGAGTTTTTATTTTAAATTATACGATTTATGTTGAAGACAAAAAAAGCAAATTATGTTGCTTATCCTATTTGTGACTGGTTGCCTTTGGTATTTTAGTCTATGTTCGTTATGTCTTGTGTCCTGTCGCCTATGTCTGCTTGACTGCATTTTTGTTCTCCTTTGTGCATAGAATTTGTGAATTTTCGCCTCGCGCAATTTTCGCCAACATCAGAATGCACTAGGAAAATTCAAAGCATTTTACCACCACACAAGAAAAAAAAAGAAGTAAAAAAAGGGAACAGCAAAACAACAAAAGTAGAGAAAAAAGACCACACATAGAAAGAGAGGAAGAGAGAAGAGAGAGGGTGAAAATTGTAAAACCTTTAAAACAAAAGGCTGCTAGGCAGTTTGGTAGTCATCATCACAAAAGCCGCCTAGAACATGGAAAATGGAGAAACTCCTTTTTCCTCTACACTATAGAAAATGAAAGTTTACATGATGGCCTGGGCATAGAAATGGCGACTTATTGTGTATGTATGTGTGTGTGCGTTCGGTTGTGGGTGTGTATTTTTTTGTCTTGCTTGCCTAAAAATATACTATACAAATTTCTAAAGAGTTTTACTTGGCCAAAACCCCTTTTTCAATGCCATCAAGAGCAGCAGGAGTAGAAGAAAAAGCAGCTGCTGCTTTACCAAAAGAATGTTGAATGGAGCATGAAACCAAGTTGCCTCCTGCCACCATTCTCAGCCTCTACACACTATACACTCTTCTCTCCTCTCTTTCTCTCAGGCATTTTTGTGACTTTCATTTGCCATAAATTACTTTATGTTATTATTATACAATACATATAAAATGAGAAAGCCACGATATTTTGTGGCTGGCTGGAGGGGAGAGGATTGGGGAAGATTGGTTGGCAACCGCGACAGCAACAAGCAAATGGCGAATATTACTTTTATTGCTATTGCAGCAGACTTCTTTTTTTCTCCCAAGATGACAATGACTAGAGCAAGGCAAAAAAAATAGAGAAAGAGACAGAGTAATGGCGAAAATTCATTCTGAAGTTATATATGAAAAATATTCAACAAAAGACCATGTTTAACAACTAATTGCAGTATTTTGGTTGACTCAAAAGATATAATTTTTAGACATATTGAAAATGTTTGAAATGAAAATTAAAAATATTTGCGACTTTTTGATTATTTCTCTCTCAAAAAAAAGAAGAAAAACTATTCAATGTCTTGGAATATCCATTTCCTCCTCATTTTCAAATGCTATTTAAAAGAATGTATTTATTTCTTTTGGAGTATTTATTTATGAAATCTGTAATCTTATTTTCTCATTTTTTTTTTGATACTATGATTAGAAGGTGATTACAATTTACCTTTAACCACCTTACTAGCTTGTATAATATTCAGGTAATTAAGTTTTTCTTCTTAAGCTATATTTACATATGCTTTAATCTCTAATTAATTTAACTCGGCGGTGGATAATTATTAGAATTTTGTGGGGATGGGGATTTTTAAAAATTAATTCATGGTTGAAGTTTGTTAGTCCATATTGGAGTCTTTAGAACTTTGCGATGGTAATAAGCTTGATGTTGTTTTCTATTCTTACTTGAAAGTCTTTTACAGAGTTATGATTTCGATAAAAAATATTGACATGCATTCTGCAAACTAACTAAACTGAAATACATAAAGGGCAGTTTATTGATAATTGATTAATTAATTGATTATCTAATTAATTAATAATTAAGTGTGTCTCACTTGCTCTCGCTTTTAAAAAGAATAAATATACAGGTTTTTAGTTTAAAATACAAACTTAATCGATGGTGTAGCGTCTAAGAACTTTCTGCTTCTTAATTATTTACCTATTTTAACTTACTCAACTTACTCAGAACTAGTCTCCAATCGACAATCTTTTGGAAGCTTCAGGTCATTTACTTAGCTTAAGTAAGGCAATTTTAATAAATTAGTTTGTTTTGCCGTAACTTTAATTATTTCTTAGCTAGTTGCATCATTAAATTATCATTACAAAATTAATGATATTCTACTAGTGACTAATTTAACGGCTCGTCATACATATATAGTGAGATTATAGTTAGTAAATTGAACAGACAACCAAATGAATTTATATGGAATTTTTTAAGATAATTTGAATATTCCTTCAATTTAAAATTTTCTTTGTCTAAACTGAATAAGCAAAAAGCAATAGATAATAGTTAATTAAGTTTAAGTAAAACGTATACCGAATTCTAGTTTTATCTAATTTTATTACGTTAATTGCATACTCTTAATTACACTTGCGCTTAATTGATCAATAAAAGCGAACTATTTATAATCTATTATAATAGAAATGCATTAGATTTTATTTTTATAAGCAAATAACTTAATTGCAGATTATATTTAGACCTGTGTAATCAATTAATAGAAGTTATTTTTGATTTAAATCAACCACAAAGCCTTTTTTTTAACGAATTGCATACAGTTACAGCTATCCAGTTAAATTCCATTGTATATAATTCAATCGAAGATTAAACTCCCACTACCTTTCCATAGGTGGGTACCCCTTCTTTCCGATTGCCTTATTGGCTCAATTAAGTGAACGAAAAACATTTGCCTTATTGATAAATAAATAAAGCTCTTTGCTATCCACATGGAAGGCAATTTAAAAATAGGGCCACGCCCATTACTTTCTATTGGGTATATAATTTAGTGTACATTTAGCTAATTTTACCTAACTTGAGGTTTCAAAATAAAACTTTAATATAAAAATTGTGTTCGTGGAAACAGGAAATGTAGCAGGTCAGTCGAGCAACCCTTTTTCATAATAATGATGATAATTTCGTGTGCCTTTGCCAGTGGCAGTGGTCGTGCTTCTGGTCTCTCTGTGTTTTATAATTAATATTTATGGCCGGCAAACATACGACATAAGGAAAATGCCGCCTACAAATGGAATAGCCAGTCGAGTCGAGTCAATGTACTTGACTTGTTTGAGTCTTCTATCAGAGAGAGTGAGAGAGAGACTCCGACTACAACTCCGCCTAACTAAATATATGTATATGGATATAAGACCTGTCGTGCTTTACTGTGATTATGTAATAATTAACTAAACATTAACTATTTGTAACCATGAAATTCCAGGTCCAACTATAATAACAACAAAAAAGAAATGTAACGTAAAACAAAACATATCATAAAATAATTGTGTTTTGCTTTGATATAGCACGACACCCAGAACCAAAATAAATAAATAAACATGAAAGGCAAAAAAAAGAGAAGAAATCAACAGGAAAAATAAACAAAACTAATAAACATTTTAATACTCTTTAAAATTAATTTTGCTAAATTATTCAATATATTAAGCAATAAATTTGTATAATTTGTTGTTAGCCCAAAAAAGAAAAAAATACTACAAATAAATTTGCTTAAAGACTTTGTCTATAATGCCCAATTCCTGTAGAGTATTTTAAGAGCTTTAAGCAAATATTTATATTTAATTTTAAGTGCAATTTTTACGTGAAATTTAACACCAGCCAGTTGAAGGCACAGCTGAGGCAAGGCCAAGTCGTTTCGAAATATTGCGTATACGTAATGGCAACTGAAATGTATACGCCTGGGTGTGTATCGGTGTGTGTCTGTATGTGTGTGTGAAAACTATAACAATAAATCTTATTTATGTGTTTTTTGTGCGATTTTTATGAGTTGATTCACCGAATTAAGTAAAAATAGTTTAAATAAATGGCTCCAACCCCCCCTAGCACCTATAAAATTCAAATTTAAGCATGCCAGAAAACGGAAATGCCCTGGAAATGCTCTGGTCACGCCGCAAAGAGACCAAGGAATCTGCTTCTAATCTAATTTAAGCTGCCATTAGTGTTTAACATAGAAGGTTGCCCTTGCGGCAATCCACCCTCCCCTCCAACCACCCACTAACATTTTGCCTACACCAAACATTCATATACATTTTTCGACACCCCCAACTCTAAGACAGCTTCATCAATCAAAGGCTATGCCAGCAAACAGTTTGCCCCATAATTGTGGTGGTACGTAAGGGGGTGGTGAGGGTCGGGGGGGTAGTGTGGGAAGTTAGAGGCAATGGACTTGGTGAATGTGTGCGTGCTCGCTGCGTAATTTAAGTTTGTGAACTTGAGCAAAACACGCGCAGTTTTTTTTTCCTTCTTGGTGTTTTATAACGCGCTTCTACCTAACATTTCCAACACTAGCCGCCTAAAAATATGCTTTGAATTTGTCTGTATGTGAGGCATATATATATATACATACATTCATTTGTGGCATGTGTTTCTAATGGGACGCGTAATGTATAGACACAAACAGCGGCAAAGGGAAGTTAAGATTTAGCCTAAGCTCGTTTGTTAAACAAAACTCTTTATGACTTTCAGAGTTAAAAAGTAAAGTCTTTCCGGCAATGAGTATACAATTTACTGTATTAAAAGGATAATTGCATAGATATGGTAAGAGTAATAAACATTTACTCAAACATACAGTGTAGAGATTGGTTTCTAAATCCACCAACTTGTACGTTAAGAAAGCATTTCGAAAGAAAAGCTTCTTGTGATACGGCATAAGCCTTTTTCCACAGGAGTTACACTCGGAAAAAGAGAAGGATTAAAATTAAATGCATTTTATGTGTTGTTTGAACGGAATTTTATTAATTTTATTATACAAAATGAGAAAATTTTTCGGTTCTGGTATGACTACCTGCGTTTCAACTCAAAAATTAATCTTACTTGTTAAGATTTAACAGCTTCAAAAGTAAAGCTAATTCCCTTTGCTTTATTTTCTCGCCTTGTAAACATTTTTTTCTTAGTGTACGTATAAATGCTTTTTATTCATTGGTAAAGGTATTTTGCAGATACTTTTCCCATGCCAGTACCATTGTTTTTGTCCGAAAGAAGGCATTCAAGAATTTAATAATTTAGATACTACAGGCTAAATGTAAAATAAGCCGCGTTTCTTGGTATAGACTTGGTCTAATAATAGAAACGTTTTCATAATAATTTTATGCTTAATATTGGCTCATTTTCCTTTGCTCAATCACACAATTATAATGTTACTTCCGTTTTCTGTTTACCAAATGACATAAATGAAATGTATACTTCCGTTCCCACAAATTTACGTTTCCGTAGCACTAAGTCGAACGTAGGTGGCGCCACTTGAAGAGGTTAAAGGCAATGAAGTGCCCCCAGAAGCCAGTTCTCAGCTTAAGCAAACTTTCTTTCATAAAAGATAGCACATCTGTTGATTGAGTTTTAAGCTTGAACTTTCCTCAAAACCATCGGGTAAGACGAAACACCAACACGAAATCCAATCCCAAAGTGGGTGTGGCATCATAAGGTGGTGGATTTGATAGCTGCCATTGTAATACTTTGAAATAAGTAATTGATTTTTAAACTTGACACCTTGGCGCTAAGCGGCTTAACCAAGAGTCGCGAAAGAGTCGTGACCCTTCTTGTTTACGGTATAGGAAAAAAGAAAAGCCTAAATATATATTTCTTGTCTTTTTTCTTCTTTTTTTTTTTGTACTAATAGTAACATGATATAGCTCACTAGAGGATTTGTGAAATGTTTATACATATATATAAATTATATTCCTGATGTATTTGATTACAGAACAGCTTGGCTAGTTAAATAGCCATTTTGCAATTAGATTTAAGTGCAAGAAATGGAGAAACGAAGACTGACGACTGTAGCAAATATGAACAGCAAAATGCTTTTAATTTATGTTGACACTAATATACATTAATGTCTTGGCGAGTCTTTAGACATGGGCTCACAACCTCTAGTTAAACTCGAGACCCAAAACCGAAAAAAAAGTAGAGATCCGACCCGACTACGACCCAGGACACAGACATAGACACAATTAAAAGTCCATGGCCCAGAGAAATGTTAATGACAATTTGCACCAAGTGTTTCGGTCTTTCACTGGACAGATGGGGGAGAGAGAGAAAGAGAGAGAGTGGAGGAGACTAGAAGAAACCTTCTAACCAAGTGGCAGTCGCGCAAAGACACAGTGTCTGCACAAATTTTGAAACTACCGTAATTTGCATATTTTAAGTTGACTTTTATTGCATTAAAAATGGCAGTGGCTTTGCCCATTTGCGACCGCAGAGTTGCAGAGCTTCGAAAAACTGCCCTTAGACTATGGCTTTTGGGCGTTAGTTTTTCGGGGGCAAAATGAATTCGCCCCCCTTCACAGTGAAGCAAAAGTATAAAATTTATAAGAAAACCAAATATATTGAAAAGTTTCACTTGAAAGTGTTACTAAGCTGATAATGTAGATATTGGTAAAGTTTAAAACAAAAAAGCCTTGTCTATAAATTTCATCAATATTCTTCAGTGAAAAACAAACAAATAGCTTCAGACTTTAGTTATTTTTCGATATACAAGAGGTATTTTATATACAAGGGAATTTCACTTTGAAACTTTAATAAAAAGAAAAACAGGTTGAGTATTTATTGAGGCTCTGTTGGTATCGTTTTGAACCTAACAAATTGATATAAGAAGTTTTATTCCATTTAATATTTAGGGTGTTGTTAGTTAGTCGGGCTCTTAAGCCGAACAGAATAAATTATTTTATAATTTTTAGAAAGAATATGTAATTAATAAAAGAACCTAATAGAAGCATTTATAAATAAAAATGTATTGTTTAAAAGTAGACCCCGATGGAGTGTTTTATAAGCTAAGATCACTTAACTGAAAGTTAATGCTGGTAGATCCTTTAAATAATATTTTATAAATACAACTCATGTGACTGACATTGAAAATTACACTAACATTTTCTAAAACGTTTCGAAACTGTATTCAGATATTGAAAGTTAACCAAGCACAAGTTCAATTATTGGAGATATCGAAAATGATAAAAGTTGAGAGTAAGCGATGAATTATATAGAAAATTACTAACATTTAGCTGAACAATTGTAAAATTGTGTTAAATCTGAAAATTGTGTTAAATTAAAAATGATAATTTAAGTTATTTTCGATTTGTTTTTTTTTTTCTTAACTAAATTATGATATAATTCCCTGCCAATTAACCAGTTATCCCTGATTATAACAAAAGACAGGAGACGAAGTATAAGAGTAGATTCAATTCCATTCACTTTTAGCCAATATTATTTAATTTTTGCCACACTGTTGCGAATGGATTTGCTACTTTATCTTTCGACCGTCTGTTGACTCTTGTCTGGGCCTTTCCATTTTGAAATTCTTCGTCTTTTTTTGCTCTATGTGAAACTAGTAAAAGACAGATTACAAAAATACAATTAAAATGTTTTAGTGAAAATTAACTGCAGTTTAAATAAAATGCTACGTTGGCCAGAAAACCTCCGCACCGAACTTAACCTCTTACCCTAATGTTGTTCCTGATGATGATGATGATGATGATGACGATGACAACGACATGGCCGTTGTTTTGCCTTGGTGGTTTTAGTGGTTTTAGGGTTTTACGTTAAGTATACGCACCGAGTGCATAGACAAGTTATCCATATAGCCAAAGATGTTTGCTCAAGGCGTGTGGCTTGAAGGGGATTTTGCAATTTGTTGGACTTCCTCTTGGTCGTCTAGGTCTTCGTCTTCGTCTTTGTGTTCATCTGCCTCTGCGTCTCCGTCATCATCATCATTATCATCAACAGCTGTTTGTCTATGGTACTTTTCTTGCTGTTGTTGTTGTTGCTGGTTGTGGTTGTTTGTGGTTGGCCTAGAAAGTTAATTGAAAAAAATAAAACTTACCTACCTACCTGGCTGTGTGGAAAAAAGGTTTAATTTAAATAAACTACAGACTATTATAGCCTGGACCTGGGGGTATTTTGAGGTTTCACTGCGGCTAGAGAGAAGGGTATCTTTTTTATACCAGACTATCTCTGTCTTTCAGGTGTTGCCAAAGTGCTGCGGCTTAGCCGTCTAACCAACGACATTTTAGACATTTACATTAAATTGAGATACAGACAAAGACTGTCTACTTCTAGTAGAGAGACTTTCAACTTGGTTAAAATTAATCAATGCAATAATTTATTCCGTTTACTTAATTCCATTTCCGTTTTCAATATACTTTCTATGTGTGTGTACATAAAAGCCAAGCCCGAGTGAGAAAAAGGGAAAAAGTTTTATTAAATTTTTGTTCTCCTTTTGTTGGCCATAAAGCACTTGGTAAATGTAAATTACACATGAACAAACACCATCCAAAAGAATGGAAAGGAGGGGAAGCAAATTCTGCCATAATATTTGAAGCTAACAATCGGAATAAGAGAGACAGGAAACAAGGACATAAGACTGGCATGTAAGAGACAAAGGACATTTATGCCAACACCTTCTAATCAAGCAAAGAGCTTAAAATAAAGTAAAGCAAAGAATGAAATGAAAGATATTATGAAATTTCAAACACACCCTTACAGCACAGAGAAAAGACACACACACACACACACACACAGACACACATGTTAAACGAAAATAGCAAAAGGCACAAAGGACATGTGTGAGTCCTTTGCTTCTAACTCTCGTTATATAAATGTGTGTGTGTGTGTGTGTGTGGGCGCTTGTGTTATAGCAAGGCAAAATGCCAGCCCTTTTCTTTTTTCTTTTTTTTTCCTGTTGGTTGTGAACAAAAAATAAATATATATAAAACACATATAACTGTCAACCAAGCCTGCCTGCCCCCCCCTCTCATTCCTTTGCTTTCCCCCTTGGCTTGCTTCCTTGCCCCTTTTGGGGCGCTGTCTCCTGCTGATGCGTGTTTGTTAATGAAATGTTTGCCTTTCGCATTTAGTTACGCTACGTTAGACACTTTTGCTTATTAGTGTAAAGCGCCAACTTAAAGAATAGGCCACAAAGGCTGGCAAAGGCAATGGCTAAAAAAAGGAATAGACTCTAGGCCTAGACAGGCGACGACATAGGCAAGAACAAGAGCAGCAACAACAATAACAAGGCAACAATATCCTTGTTGTATATATGTGTATGTATGTGTATGTGTGTATCCCAAACAAAAAGGCACCAAAAAAAGCTGTTCAAGGTTCAAGGTTACAATCGTGTGTGTGTATGTGTGTGTGGGCCTCAATCTATGACTATGTATGTGTGTCTTTTGCCTTGAATTCTATGTTCTTTTTTGTTTTGCTAGATTTGGCGCAGTGCGATAATTTCGTATGTGTGTGTGTGTGTAAGTTTTTTGGGCAATTAAAAATTAAATTGCGCATATATCACGTACACACAGGCAATGACTTTTTAAGTTTAATTGGATTTTGAAGGCTGCTCGGGGACAAAACAATAATTAAATGTTTCAGACAAATTGAGCAGACACACAAATACATTGATAAAATAGTTTGAAAGAGAATACACAAGAATCTTACAGCTATATTATATATATATATATTTTTAATTGAAAACATGATGAAATGGTAAACAATTTCCAACTTTTTCCTTAACTAAAAATAAACATTTTCTCTCCATCTGACTGATTAGTAAAGTGTATTGCCAACCCATAGTCTGATATCCATCATCATTCTTTGTTTAACCCCGCTTCTGACACCTGGCACCACTTTGATGTGAAAACAAAGTTTATACCAATCCAATCCCCCAGTTCCGCCACCCATCCCCTTCCCCCCCCCCCAACAAGTTGTGAAACACTTACTCAATTCTCAACCACAATCAAAATCACCACCATCGATTTATGTACCTTCTTTTTAGTATATTCCACATCCATCCCAAGTTATGCCCCCTGCTGGCTTATATAAGCCACATAAAACTGTTTTCTACTTCTTCGTCTTTTTTCGCTTTCCTGTCTCATGCCGCAAGCTGATACTCTCGCTGTTTCTCGTTACTGCTGCCACTTGCTACTTGCCACTTGCTACTTGCGGGTGGGTGCGTTCAACTTTTACGTATTCAGGCAGCTATAAATGTCATATTTTATCTGCTGCTGGTGGTTATTCTACTACTACAGTTACGTCTGGCTAAAAATAACAATTTCTAGATGTTGGGTAAAACTTTATTAAAAATTTATTTAATGTTGCTTTTTGAGTTTAAAGTTTTTTTCCCTTTTTTTTTGGCCCCCCAAACGCTAGAATGTAGGCTAGGCATTTGTTTTTTTTTCCCCTTGGTCTATTTCTTGTATATTTTTGGGTTAGAAAGTTTATGGCTATTTTTAGTGGGCGAGGGAAGAATCTAGGTCCATTGGCATTTTGTACAATTTGTCGTGTGGGATGGCATAGGGAATAACGTGGGTCATGGCCCATCAAGATCAAAGAGATTGGCACATTTTTAAGTGCCTGTTGCATAACATAAATATCAAGTGAATTGGTCTATGTTTAACCAGGCTGAAGTTTGTATACCCTTTAACATTGGTTTAAGAAGATAAAGAGAATTTTTGTCTTAAAAGTCAGTTTTAAGCTCTTTAAAGAGAAGTCAAAGGAAATGCAAAGTTTGAATATAGTTCAACTAAATAAAAAAAGTAAAATTAACTGTCATAAGCTTAAAGTAAGAGATTATTAAGTTTATTCTACTTATCGGCTATTGGAATAATCGGTAGTATAATAATGAAGTATAAACTAAAGAAAACACAGGATATATTAAGTAATCTAAGCAAAGTTACTTAATAGTAGAATAAACCTAAAAAAATATGTTTAAAAGCAATAAATAATAATTTGTTTAGAAATTGAGATAAAAATAAACAAACGATGAGCGAAACAAATATAATAAAATAATGATTTATGGATATGTGGTATACAAATATATTAGGTGATATACATATGTATATATAAGTTTACTATTAAAATCTATATATATAAAATATGGTGTATATTATACTTATTACAAACCTGTAATTTATGCTTAGATGGTGATATTTTGAGATAAAATTAAACCATTTAATTTTTTCGAACCTTTTAATATAAGTCTTACTTCCAAGCTATTCAAACTGCTCAAAAATTCATATCCAAGTAAACTCTTTTTTATAGTCGTTAAAAGTTCGTTTTATTTATGGCGAAAACAAGGATAACATTGATATACCCTTTTGAAAATGGAGAAAATGTACCAGACTTAAAAAAAATTTCTCACAATTTTTTTTATCAAAAAGAAATAGATAAAATTTTTGTTGAATTGAATTTTGCAGGACCTTTTTCTTAACGCTTTTATGCACATTGCGTATTGTTAATTTAAAAAAATTTAAATTCATCACACTCTATATCGATTTTTGTTCTTTTTTAGTATTAAAGCCACGTTCAAATTTTTGCACATAAATCTGTCCGCAAAACGACTTCATTAAACGTGTGGGCGTCCCGCCCCTGTTCTTCCCCTTTTTTTTACAACCATAAAAACTATCCCTCACCTACACCTCAAATCGACGTCGACAAACGTGCGACCTAAAAATGCAAAAATCAATACCAAAACCAAAACCAAAAAAAAAAATACAGAAAAAAAATGAAACTCTTCAAAAAACGTGCCACGCTTACAACTGCAACAAGAACAATAAAAACTATTTGGTTGTAACAAAAAAACACAACAACAACAAGAAAACACTACAACAATTGTACATTGTATACAGAATCGAGAAAAACACATAACTATTTTGCATAAAATAAAAGTTTTCTCTTGTTGTATTCATTTTACTTTTTTTTTACATTTTTTTTTTTTTTGGGAAAGGGAAAAACACGTATGTCTCTTCCTATGGTTAAATGTGTCTTTGTTAGCCAGGCTAGTTTGTCGCACAACAGACAAAAGGTAAAAGATATTGAACAAGCAAGAAAAAGACAGAGTAAGAGAAGGAAAGAGATGGAGAAATAGATGGATAGAGATATCTATGACCCAAATATCGTGTAGTGAAATTTTAAAGAATACATGAAACTAATTTTTCCTCTTAAGCCTAGAGACAAGATACAAAAATGAGTTTTCTTTCTTTAGGAGCAAAATTTAAGTAAAACCAGATAATATGTTAAGCGAACATTAAGATACTCTATATAGAGATATAAATTATTTCGGAAGTTTAAATTTTTCCTCTATTTCAACATTTCTGCTACTTAACTGACCAAATAGTTACTGAATCTTATTGTTAACCAATTCCACCTGTTGTTGGTCTGAAGGCTTGTTAAATTCATATTTTAGTTATACTTACTTCTTTTTAGTAAAAGAGTTCATAAAATTACCCTAAAATATCTCTATTCATATCATTTTTATTTTGTTCCTGAACTTATAGCAAATATTTGTAATAGTTTTTTCTTTCTTTTTTTGTAATATTTTCCAGCGACTTTTTTATTCCTTTTTTAATCTATGTTATCATCTGAACCATGCCCTATAAAAAATAAGCCAGTTGTCTATTTAATTAAGGAATAATAAATTTTGTATTGTTTTCTGAATCCCAATCTATTTCTCTGTAATGCATTGAATTTTCAGTAATTTTATAGAATAATAAAAGTGTCCTAACAATCCAATGGCCATTAAATTGGAATAAAAATACTAACTACTCTAGTTAAGCCTTAATTTTTGAAGCTGATCATAGATTTCTTTACTTTAAATGGATGAGATACATTTCTCTACTAATTTAGTCCATGCCTACAGGGTGTAAGTAGGTGAAAAAGTGTTACAGTCTTTATTTGCTAGTCTCTCGCTTTCATCTTTAGTCTCTCTCTCTCTCTCTCTCTGTTTTTCGTTACATTTTTCCAACAGACCTTACTGTCATTTTGCTGAATATTCATATTGTATATGCTCCATTTTAGTTATTTTTTTTGTGATCTAGAAAGTTATGAATTATTAAATATGCATACAATTGTGTCCTGTACCTTAGTCTGGGGCAGAGGTATAAAGGAATACAAAAAAAAGAAAAATGGAAAAAAGCAGACAAAATTTCTGCAATATAAATGCAACTGCAACTCGTTGCTCAGGTGCTTAGGATACATTTCTCTCTCTCTTTTTGTCTAACTCTCCTTGTTTCTCTTACTGTCAGACTGCATATGTGCATTTGTCTATGTATATATCCTTTTATTTGAGTGTACAGGTGTGTGTGTGTGTGTGAGTGTGCAATGATGCGTAGCCAAGAGCTGTTGGGGAAAATTAGGTGACACAATTTTAGTTTTTCACACTATTTCTCTTATTTTTTTTTCTTTTTCGTCAAGGCAGAAAACAAATTTAAAATGCACTTTATGTTGATGGCATTTGAAATGAGAATTCAGTTGGGAGTCAACATTTCTGTTGCATTTAAATGACTGCAACAATTGCGGCATGATGATAAGACAAAGGCAAAAAACTAATGCTGGATATATAACTTTATCAAAAACGAAAAGCAAATAACAAAATGTTGGCATTTAAAGCTCAAATCAACATTTTCATTATAATTGATACAATTAGCAGAAACTGGTTTATCGTACCAGATATTGTTAAGGTCATAAAAAGTTTTATATGTTCTTAAAAAAATAGTTTTCTAAGTGCTTGACAGTAGGAATTTTTCTTAGAAATATAAATTTTCTTTTAAAATAAAATTAATCAAAAGAAATGTAATTTTTTATACTTCTTACTTGTTTTTTTTTATTGAAATAAGATAGGAACGAGAAATTTAGAATTAAAGGCAATAAATATGAAGATTTAAACAGTTGCTGAATTGATCTTTATTTAGTTAAACTCTAAAGCGAATAATAGAATAGTTTTTAACTTATTTAATGTTTCTCATAAAATTAATAAAAGTTATTAGTCTGACAGCAAAGATGTATCAAGATTTATTTACTTAGTTGTTTAAATGATTACTAAATCGTTGCATTTACTTAATCTCTGCCGATCAGAGTTTGCAGTGTTAATTAGCTAGATGGCGGATTTCCCTTGACATTAGATAACTTAGTTTTACATTGCCTTTATATCCGGTCTCAAAGGTACCGAAAGGGGGAATTAAATTGAACAAAAAATAGCTTTCTTACCGTCACATAATAATGAGTTTGATTTTGTTTTGTGACAGCTAAGCTGCTTTGTGTCCACCCAGTTGAAACATGGAAACTACTAGTATTAGGACCTTTAACGGTCCTTGGCCATTAATGATATTCATGCCGGCTATTTCCTGGTCTGGACCTCAGCTTAGTCTTCATTCTTTTTCTCATCTAGTTGTGACTAAGAGAGAAAGAAAGGAAATAACTTACAATTGACCTCGTTAGTCCTCTGTCTCTTGTATATATGGGTTTATGGAGTCATCTCTAGGTTTTTTATTTCAGCACATATGAGAATGTGTGTGTGTGTGTGTGTGTGTGTGGATGCGTGTATATGTGTGTGAGAGGGTGTGTATGTGTGCCAGCTAGTTTGGCATTAGTGTCGTGACCTCTTAACTATATCATTTCCTGTTCTTCTTGCGGTTTTTTTTATTCTTTTGTTACGTATTCTTTATGGGTAGAGGATAAACGAACGAGTAGAAGGACCAGAAGATAAAGTAAAAGCTAATACTGATCCAATTAAGATTGAAACAGATGTATTACGAGTGTATTCCTCCCTCACTTGATGGCAAATTTAAATTACACACGTAAATTTATATAAATTAAAAATAATTGTATAGAGTTTCATGTGCTAAACAAATCAACGCGCATGAAATTTTCAACAAACAATTCAGAATGAAGCGCAATCCCAAAGGACATCCAACAATAAACCAAAAAATCAACAACAAAATAACATAACTTGTTATCTTCTTTTTTTTATGGGAATATATATGTATATACACCTACATATACATAGATAAATATAAGTATATATATACATTGTATCCATATATTCCTGGTGGTTCCCTAGTGTAAATGTAAACACGCGCTTATCAATGTGTGTGTATGCGAGTGTATGTGCATGTGTGTGTGTATTTCTGTGTGTATGTGAGTTTGTTCTGTCAAATGTCAGTGCCAGTTGGTTATGTGGCTTTTGACTCAGCAAAGGCATCAACAACAATGCTGACACATAACAATAAAAATAGAAGCGTTTATATTTTATTATTATTTGCGATACCCTACACAAGAAAATAGTCATGATCGAATAATGATCTAGTTAGAACCATTAAAAGAAAATCGATTGTTAGCTATTTGGGTTTCGTTATCTAAAACTGAACTGAGTGATGTTTAAGAAATCGTTTGAGAAGAAATATATTCCAATCATATATTCTAATTACTTTTACTATTTTTTAAATTATTAGGTTTATTTATTATTTTTATTTCAGTTAACTTTATTATTCATACAGCATATAACTATTTTTATTAAATTTTGTATATATTATTTATTAAATTAATTATGTAATGATCTATGGAATTAAGGCATATATTTACATATATATTTTTATATACTTTTATATTATTTATGTAGTTTTCTATATTTATTGCTTTTTAACCAGCTTCAGTGTGCTTAGAGTTAAAGAACTTTATGAATTACGTTTCTTTTGTTCAGTATAATTTCTGTTATTACATATATATTATCCTAATAATAATATACTATCTTAATAATAATATATTATCTCAATAATAATAAATAAATAATACTGTAATATAAAAATGAAATGAGGCCAATAAAATTTTATCTTTATTATTTCCTTGTTAATCATTTAACAATTCAATCAACAATTCAATTGTGAATGTTATTAATGTTGCATATTTAATTTAACAAAATTTAAAGAAAAAAATTGATTGAATCTTAAGTTTTTCTTAATCACAATCAAAACATTTAAGAAAAACATTTTGTTAACAATATCTTTCTTTTTTATAGTAAGTTAATGATAGGCCAAACGATAAATGCTAAATTACTGAATAAATCGATTTTTTAATTAAATATTTTAAATATTTATTAGATTTCCTTCATTAAATTTCCTTACATTTTTGACAATTTTCTTTCCTTCAATTATTGGAAAATTTGAGTGAAGTGTATTCAAGGTTCAGTGCCATAATATATTTAGCTCTCCCCTTACTCCCTCGTTTATCAGCCTCGTTTTTCCCCTGTACAATTTACACCCAATGTGGCCATAAGCTGACACAGGGTAAAAGCCATCATATGTAATAACTATACACACACTCACATACTCACACACACAACACACTCACACCCAGTGTACATATCGGTGTGTTTGGTTGTTGGTAAAGCCTGATGCCTCACTGCGGGAAGGTCATAGAAAAGTAGGTTGAATATTGCAATATTTTCACATTTCCTCTTGTTCCCCTTTAAATAAAAAAAAAGGAAGAAGATGGAGGAAATGTGATGGAAAATTGAGAGGGAAAGAGAATATCATGACACAAGTGTTAAAATCGCTCATCATGTCAGGCTGCGGGTAGACATTGTTGGAACGATCGCTATTGAATTTTCTAGATATGACAGTTCTCATATATGTTTACAAATATGTATATAAATATATAGTACAAATATGTATTCGTATGTGGATTTTCTATAACAATGCTGAGCTAAGCAGTGACACTATCAACATCAGCAGCAGCTGACTCCAATTGTTCTGACGGTTTTAAGTCGATTCCTGATTGTGTGTATTCAATGCAAATAAATATCGACTGGCCACAAATGTGGCTTATATTGATAAGACAATATCTGTCTCTCTCTCTCTCTTATAAGCCTATGAATATATGAATATTAAATACGTGCAACAGCTAAAATTGGTTTGAATCACTTTTGAAATTCTACCAAAAGGATTTGGTTGAAATCAAACAATTGATAATACAAAAAAATTAGATTGTTCTTAACTAAAGTTTCTACTTAAAGTAATAATTTGATATTGTAATAAATTTAGCCCCATTTTTTGGGGGGTTTCCTCCATTTCAATTTCTTCGGCTAAAACCAATTTGTTGGCTTTTTTAAATCGACGTTTAATTTATGCATTATTAAGCACAAAAATCTATAAATTGCAAACGTTAATTTCTCGTCCATTCAAATTCAAAGTAAAATGAAAAGTTTCAGTTAGGTGATTCTAGTAAATCAGTTGTTTTTGGAATTATTTTAGCAACATTTAGAACTTAATTCTTCGTTTTCTGTTGAGTTCTTTTGAAGCAAAAGAAATAAAGGTTTTTAATAAATATTTATTTTTGTATTCGATGACTGTTGAAACAGAGAACTGGCAGAATAGCTTTCGCATTGATTTTCACAGATTTCCAATACACCTCCAAATAATTCTGGTATCAGAAAATGAAAAAATTAAATAATAAATTTAATAATAATTTTTTGACTCAAGGAACTCTTCATGTTAAAGACTAAAGAAATATCTGTTATTAGATACGACAATAACTAAAATTGTATTAATTCGGTTAGCTTAAAAGACTTAATTTAAATAACAATGAACTAGAATAAATATTAAGTGTAACTCCTAAAGCACTGATCAAATTAAATTTTGAAACATTATGAAAATACGTCTATCCATACATTGTTAATCAAGTGCCAAAACTTTAATCTTTCCCTTACCCACAAATATGCAACCTCAAATTTAGAGGCTCTTTGGATCCTTGGCTCCTTTTGCCATTTCAGTCAGTACACCCACGCCAAAAACCACTTGGAATAATAACCATTGGCCCGCAGAAACACCAAAGAAAATGCCACAAAAGTGTTTACATAGCGTCAAAGTGAAATATTTTATCGACACGCACATGCAGATGCCGCGTTCCAATTCCCCCAAATGCCCCGTCGAGCCATCATCATCATATTACGGCACTCAATACTCAACTCTCGTCTTGACTTTGATTCGCATGTTAACAACTACAAGAGGTTCTCGCTGTTTTTTTTTTTTTTTTTTTTTGGCGTCAAAGAGAGTATTGGATGGAGAAGGAGCCTGAGGAGCTGTTGGGCCTGCCTGATTGGGTGGTTTCTTTGGTGTGGGCGCAAAGAAATTATTGCGCTTTATCTTTTGATTTAACCTTTTGTGCGACAAAAGCTTTTAATATGCAAATGACTAAATGAGTGCCTTGGGCGATGAACGCCGAGGGCGGTTTGGTCAATTGTTACATTTGCACATTTCATTAAAGGTTGAACCCAAAATGGCAACTCTCACTCCATTTTAACCACCAACTCCGACTCCATCTCCATTTCAATCTCCATTTGCGACACCCACTCCTAACTAGCTGACGCAGCTGCCAAGGCGACAGTACACTTTGATGTTCTTCCATAAGTATATACTATATACATACATATACATATATATATATTTCTGTCAATGTGTGCGAGTGTGTATATGTTCACATTTGCATATCATTATGTGTTTGTATATATGTGTGAGTCTTCTCATAGTTTCTATAAGCAAATTTTGTTGTTGTTGTTTTTTTTTTTTTGTTCATATTGCCTAGATTTAAGATTATGAGCTGGCTGAGTTTTGTGGCTCACCGACTGGCATAGAAAATGGCATTCACATCGTCCTGTAGTTATATGTAAATCTCCTTCAAAGGCATAGAAGGTCTCCCAGGTTTCAGGTCCCAGGTGGTTTGGTTATTAAGTCGATTTTGTACCGAATGAAACGCAAGACGTATGCCTTAAAGTGGCTTAAAGTGACTTTTGTATAAGCCAAAACGGAAGCCCCCCTTTAAATGATGAATATAAAAAGTTTCTTTATTGGATTGACGGCATGGCAATGGAATCGTTAGATATGAAATGGCAATGGAGCCGACTGTAAAAAATACATACTAAATCAACAAAAAAAAAAGAAATAAAAACTAACTGAAATGAATCTTGTAATAAAGATTTTATTTTGATATTACTTCAACTATAGGAGCCACACATTTAATTCAGTTTATCTTAGTTATTAAGATTTTATTTTTATATTATTTCAACAATGAGAGGCACGATCCAGTTTATTATATTTTGGAATTTAATTTTACCACTATTTTGGCTTTGATATACTTTTGATATTTAGAGTATAATTTTATATTAAAATTAAATTAGATTTGGCTGGAATTAACTGTTCAAATTTGTAAATTATAAGGCAAAAAAAGGCTTCAATTTATTTTAATAATTTAACTAAATTTAATTTTATTTAGTTTATACTCCTATCTTAAAAGCGACTAGCTTTATCCTAAAAATTAGCTCCATATATGTATTCATTTATTTTAAATATTTAACAATCTTTTTTCTTAATCACATGTGGATCTATCATGGTTAAGTATCCTTTAAATCTAAGAATATAAATAAACTAATATAATATATTTATTATTATTCTTTAGTTCTGGACTAAAAAAAAATTCCATTAAAATTATATAAATTGAGATGGTTTCTAAGAAAACTTGTTTTGCTTTCAAAAAAACATAAACGTGATTACAATTTTCATAAATGATTTGTAAATTAAATTTCGTTTTGTTTAGTTCTCTTTTCCTTTATTTTTTGTTTGAATAAAAACAACAAATTGTTTACTGATGCAACTTAAAAGCTGAAAACCCAATTTGCTTCTTTTTTTTGCCACATACCCAAAAATTTGGTCCCAGACAAATTATATTTAAATTTGAAACATTTAAAGCGCCCATAGGAGTCATAAATTGGTTTTTTACCAACATCGAGTCCAATGTTCCGTGTATCTGTATGTAGCACCTGACTGGGATGAAGTTTTATGTGGGGAAAAAATAAAAAAGAAGGGAAATAAAAAACACCTACTGTTTCTCTCATTATGCCAGCCATTTAACAACAAATTTAATATACGCCATGTTGTTGTCTTCGCTCGGTTTTTTTTTTTCTTTATTCTGTTGCCTTGGTCAACACCTTTGAACTTTTGTGTTTGCTACTGTTTTGCATAAAATTGAAAATTTGCCAGACAAGTGACTTGATTTCTGCCTAGAACTATCCAACAGCAAAATGAACACAGCAGCAAGAAGATGGAAATACAAAATGAAAAGTAAAGCCTGAGATACACCCAAAGGCCCCATTTTAATAGAGATGGGGAGAAAGTATCAGAAGGATAAAAAGAGGTAGTAGAGTGGTAGATAAGTTCAGTGTCTGGGTCAGGTCAACAGATTTTTGTTACTTTATTATAAAACTCGACTTATTTGTCTGCATGTTGCATTTTAACCTTCATTGTAGTAGGGATAAAACTACAAGTTTATACCATTTGCTTTTTGCTCTTAAGTTTATTGATTGTTATCTCATCTCGTTTGCTTCATCTCTCCTTAGCTTCCACTCTCACACTGTTTTCTTCTTTATTGGAAAAGAAAAGCAAAAAAAAGAAAAAAACAAATAATGTTATGGCCTTTGACTTGGTTTAGTTGGATCCGATGGGGTTAGACTTACTCTGGAAAGTTCAGTTATCTATTTGCCTTGACTTATATAAACAAAGGCATAAGTTTAAGCCAATTGGACAAATATAAAGTCCACTTTGCTTATATACACTTTTGATTCATAAGTCGAATAAATATATCGAGCTAAATACATATATATATTCATGCAAATTTCTAGAAGTTACTAAAACAATACAAATAAAATGCTTTTGTGAAATGAAATATAATTTGATTACATTTGATATAGACTAAAAAAATCTGGGTTGTCTTACATACAATGTCTTAAATACAAAACAGAATCCATTCAAAAATGAATTTCTTAAGTCAACTAAGCATCAAAATTAAATTTCAACTTCAACTTTTAAGTACCAAATTTACAATGAAAACTAAGTAGTAAAGGCAACCTTAAGTCAATCATCAAAATCCATAAATTACTTTTACTGGTTTTAAAATGTGAAAGAATATACTCCAACTCTGATCTCAAAAGAGTATTAAAAATCTCGATATATGCTTAAGATGTTTAATTTTTATTTAGCACTGATATGGCTTATTAGGTAAGGACTTAAACGAATAAAAGTTTACTTAAATAACTTGAAATTCCATGACTATTAACTAATGAGACAAATAATTCAGGTTTAAAAAAAATAAACTTGGGGTACTTATATATATATAAATGTTTTTGTTGGTTATAGTAAGTAAAATTAGTTAATTGAACCGAATAAAATTTAAGATAGATATAAGAAGATATATTATATATATACATTTTTCGACGCCTTAAAGAGAAAACATGCTCAATATTGAATAACAATTTAAAGTGATTTCTATTTCTTTTTTTTTTTTATAAAGCTTCTCCTATGCACTTCTTTCTATTCTAATTTCATTGGTAATTTTTTTTTTGCTTTCATTCCTCTGTCGATTTGCATTTATGACATTTTTGGCCATTCAGAATTTGACATTTTAATTGAATTTTATGATTCTTACGACATTATGTCGTTAGAGTGTAGCCAATATTATTACATTTGAATATGAAAGTTTTTTTTGTCAATTTTCTTGTTATTCTCTTAACTACATTTTATGTTAGCTTTATTTTGTTTTAATTCACTTTTTGTGTATATTTCATATCTACATCGAAATATTTCTGAAATTGAAATTTCATTTTTGGCCAGTTGCCAACTGTCATTGTCCATTGCTTCTTGTATTTTTGGCAAACCAAACTTCAATTTGATCAAATTTTTTGAAAATACAATTTTATTATGAGTTTGTGATAGACAAACAAAATACAAAAAAGAAGGGAAAAAGAAATAAATTTTGATTTTTATTGATTTTGCGGTCGAGTACAAAAAAAATTTAATTCTTGAAACAAACTTAAATTGCCACCAAAAGGCAAATATGTAAATGCCAAATAATCCTCGGCAGGAAGTCGAACAGAGGAAAAAAACCACAGGAACTGAGAATGGAGTGAGTACGCGAATCTCTCCGCCTGTCTGCCGTACTGACTGACTGACTGGCTGTCTGACCACAACACATATACACACTTACACAGACAAACTCACACGACACAGGATAATTTTTAACGACGGCCTTAATGTATGTTGTTGGCCCATAATACTCGTAATTTTTATAAGCCCAACCGCACAAGCGGCTCAAAAAGTCAACACAAAAATGGCGCTGGCTCATTAAGTTGCAAAAGGGAAGGGAATGGTAAATGTGGGATCTATATCTATATAGGAGTGGGGTAGATACAGTCACCCGCAGATTATTTTGGCCAGCACGCGCCATAATACTGTACATATTAAATTGTGAAATTATCTGTCCTTTAGGAATATTACAGAGTTTTTATGTAAAGCACTAGCAATTTGATTGATCAGACCTGGAAAACAGTTACATATATGAGCTTCTATACTATATAGTCAAACTATTAAAAAGTAGTTTGGAGTACTTCTTAAATGGCAAATAGTTTTTTGTTTTACAGTAGTTTTAATAAATACCAATTAAATGTTAATTGTTTTTTAAAATTAAATTATTGTTTGGCATTGGGAAATCTTGTTTGAAAACAATTTTAACAATTGTCACAATAATTTCCTTTAAATCAAACCTTTACCAAGACATTCACACCCAAAAAGTGGTATTCAGTTAGAAAGTTATTAGTGAAATAAAACGGCTGATCAAATACTGATAGATTAAGATATAAAGTAGATTAAGATATAAAAAATGTTTTAAAAAGGCCTTGTTACAAGCTTAAATAATAATACAAAATTCAAAATTTCCTAAATATAAACTTAAATTTTACCTTGCTTTAGATGATAACTTAAAATTACTAAATTTCAGTTTAGTAAATGTTAAAAATTTTTCAATTTAATGATCTTATATCTAATATAAAGTATATGTCTAGATTGTGGTACACTTGAAGTGTTTTTATTAATTCCATTTTATTATGCTTTCCTCACTAATATAATCCACATTTTACTTGTGTATTTTTGGCAAATATGTGAATGTATGTGGGAATCGGTAAATGTGGCACACGAAGTGGCCGTTTATATAATCGAACCTAAGTTAAGTACGGCAACTCGGTATGCTATCAGAAGCAACCCTGCCAAAATATGAATTTTAAGTTTATCGAATAAGCGTAAGGGCAGAATGTCTCAGAATTTTGTGAAGAAATGTTGCTCGGTCGCTAAAGAAAAGTTTAATGAATATCTTTATGTAATCACATATTTTTCGGTTAATTATCATTAAATAAACATTACACATTACTGAATAAGTGCGTTAACACATTATTTATTTGGAAAATCACAACACCATCTATCTGGAAAAACAACATCCCCTATATCCCACATGTATGTGTGTGTATACTTGGTTACATACGAATGTAATGTATATGTATATATATATATACGTATTGTACGTATGCATATTTAATGACTCTTCTCTGTCTCTTTTTTCTTTTCTCTCTCTTTCTCTCTGTGGGTCTCTTCTTTGTTACCATTTTATCCCCAGTGGTCTTCATGAAATTTTTTACCACTAATGAGCCCAACGATTAATCGCAAAATGTCACAAACAGACACACACACACAGACCATTAAAGGCACACACACACACATAAAGAAAGCCTTAGCCAACTCTAGTGACGTGTAAATGTCAACGGAAAAGGCGGAAAATGAATTTTATATATATGTGTGTATGTACATATGTATTTTTATTTTTTAACTCATAGCATTACGTCATAATAATGATAGTTAATGATAATTGTTGATCCCAAGACGCAACGGCAATTATAACTACATACTTGTACTTATTTATGAATTGAGTAAGTACAAATGTGGTAACTATAGAAAAGTCATAGTTAAATTTCCATTAAAATTACTGATGGATGGATGAGGCTAGATGAGTTAAGGCAAGTCACTTAAATTGTTATAACCATGGAACATTGAGACTATGAAGCGCAATGCATTTGACATACAATTTGTCAGTTGCCAGTTGCGTCAAGTTGCTAAAACTATTGTCACAAAAAGCAACAGCAACAGCAGCAGCTACAACAGAAGAAGAACCAACAGCAACATGAAATTCCATTAAAGTTTTGCATTTGCAATTGCATCAGCTAGAAAAGCTGGAAAAGCTCCTGTCGTCAGTGTTGTCATCGCCTTTACAAGGCGTGTCTTTGGGGGGATAGTAACAGAGTTTTTCCCACTATGCGTTCGGTTCAAGTGAAGTGTGAGAGAGTGTGCAAGTGTGTGGGCTACTGATTGAGGTTAGATTAACCGTAGACAGACCAAAATTTAAATATATCTTTGGTAAATATTACTTATATTATTTGTAAGTGAAAAGATAAAATCCATCTTGGATTAAGCAGGCAAATTTCCTGATCTACTTAACATATTTTTTTTTTACCACATAGCATTAAGTCGAATGAATCTTTTAATTTAAAATTACTCCCTCCCCCCTCATTTTTCAAATCCTCAGTCAATTATTTTTCTGAAAACTCAATTAAAGCTCTCTTTTACGTGTTTCTCTATATCTCAGTGTTGGCTTCTCTAGGGTTAATTCATGCAAAAAGGTTATGCAGCTCAGCACATCCAAAATGTTCTACACTTCCTCCCTTTATGTTCGTTATTGAAGTCCTTTTCTCTTCCGCTCTTTCTCTCTTTAGGTTTGGGTTCTTCTTTTCTTTTTGGCAACTCAAGTCAAACCAAAAGCAAACCTAGAACCAAACCCAAATCCAAACCCAAGGCAAGGCACTGCCAGCATAGCAAGCCAAGTGAAGGCATCCCAAATGCGAAGCCAAGTAAGCCAATCAAGGCATTCAAAGAGAGCATATTTAAATAGCTTTTAACATGCACGAGCTGTCGACTGGTGTAGTTAAGTGAAGGCCAAACCAAAGGCGACACAAAAATGCAGAGCTTTTCCTATACCTTCTCCCATCACAAAAAAAAAACCCCACAAACCAGTGTAAGCCAAAAAAAAAAGGATGGGGAACAGGGTACTGAGTGAGATGAAATGTGCCCAGCAAACATTTTTCAAAGTGCCAGCGAGTTGAAGGCAGTTTAAAGTCGTTTAGTAATGCAGTCAACGTTATGCATTTGCCTTTTTGCCTTTGATGCACCGGCAAATGCATTGGAATTTTTGGCAGTCACAAGTTCACAAAGAGATAGCAAGATTCTCAAAATCCCAGACGACAACTAATGGCCTTTAACAAAAAAAAAGAAGTCAAAATAGAAAATAAAATGCTTCACTCTTTTGATAACCAAAGCATAGAAAAAAATATATTTGTCGTCTAGTTAAATAGCAGAACATTAGGAAAATTGATATACTTTGTGAATGGAAAATATGTTTTAAAGGTTGAAAGTTTATATTTTGGTGATTTTTTTTATAAATAGTAGGAAGATTGAATTCTTTATCTATACAAAGTAATTATTATGTGTCTCTCTTAGTTAAGATATTCTGCTAAACAAGATAAAATGTTATCACTGAACCAAATTGACTCAAATTAATTTGCACCTCATGTTTTAAGTAAATGCTTTGAAAAAGGCATATGTGACCGAGTAACGATTTCTTTTTAAATTTCTAAAAGTCAATAGAAACTTTGTTTTTGATTCTTTTTTCAAATTGAGAATGATAAATTATTTACGAATGAGAAACTAATTTAATGGATATTCTATATTGATTTAGGATAACTTAAAATATGTAGGTTAAAACCTTTTATGACATTTATATTTTTTAGTAGCCTAAAAATAGTTCAATTGTTGCTCAAAGGTATCTTTTAAAATAAAGGTTTAATAAAACATAACGCTGTGGCGTTAACCTGATTAACACAGGAAGTTACTTAATTAAGAACCTTAAGAACTTTAATTTTACTTTAAAACTTGAAGAAAACAAAAAACAAATGGGCCAAAAAGGTCGCCTTGTCACCCTCATCTTTATAAATGTGGATACTTTTGAGCAAGAATTTTTTTAACTTGACCAGTTAGCCATACTTGTCACAGGTGTTTTTTCCTTACTTCCTCTTTTCTTTGGGTAAAGTCGCTGCTGTTCTTCACGAATTGAGTCAGCCTCTGTCCACATTGGCGGCAGTGCTAAGCAAATATAAAGAAAAGTCACACACACACACAAACAGACAGCCACACACAGATATACAATTTGTTCACTCACTCATACAATCACACATACAGACACACATATGTACACAATTTGGAGGGCATTTAAGCGCATATTTATTGTACAACGTTGCGTATGCGCAATAAATTTTCACAAAATTTCAACGCATTGTGGCAATAAAATGACATTTTTTCATATTTACACATAAAGTCAACGACAAAAAGTAAAAAAAAGAGAGAGAAAACCCCAGGAAAACCTTAGCAAAGGGAATGAAAGTGTAGGTATGGGGAAGGGGCTTTTGACGGTGGGGGCAGTTGAAAGATGTTACAACCATTTTTATGGCCTTTTGCTTTGATATGATGGCGAAATATTTTCAATGCAGACATTTTTATTTGTATGCAAGATATATTTTGTGATATGAGCTAACGTGCGATAACAACAACAACAACATATGTATACAATAACAACAATAAAACCAACACCAACAAAAACAATCAGCCACAACACATGTGACAGTTGTTGCTGTTGGACCTCGTTTTGGTTCAATGCCAAAATATTGTCGCAATTTAAAGCCATAAAGCAATCACATTCAGAAATGTTAACGAAAAATCTGAAAAATCTTTACAACTAAAAATTTAGGAAATTTCTCTTAATATTAAATTTGTTTTAAATATACTTTAATTTACTCTTTAATGATAATTTGGCTATGAAGCAACAAGTTAAGGGAACTTAAAGATGTAAAAATGAAACACTGATTAATTTTTCAAACAAAAAATAAAAATAAATTAAAAAACAATTTTAAATGTCTGCATATGAATAGTAAATATTTTTATATGTCATTCTTTTGCTGTAGATTTACTTAAAGTTTGCTTATTTTCCATTTACTATACCAGTAAAATATTCTATATATACGCTGAAGTTTCAAGTTCTTAAGATGTAATTTAAACATATGTCACTTTATGTAAAATACCATGGGATAATTATCTTATGATTATTTAAAATTGGTTTGAGTAGAACTTCATAATTATTTCCATATACATATATTATAATTATTATTATTTCTATATATTATTTGTATATATTCTGAACGAAAGCCAGTCAGAAGACAACCAGATTAAAATTAAACATTGTTTTTGTTCCTTAGTTACCTTATTCTTTCTTTCAATATTTATTGTTGCTTCTGGGCTTAAATAATGGTGAAAATAAAAAATATGTTGCAAAAAAAAGAATACGAAAGGAAATACTTTTTGCAATTTTAATCGTATGTTAAAATGTTTACTAAGGTACAACCATATAATCCTGAAAAATATAGCTAGGTAATATGAATATAATTTATTTTAGGTAATTTTAATAATGTAGATATACATTTTCTACATGTATGTTAATCGAAATCAAAATTTCTAACCTATAGACATGTCAAATTTAAAGGGTGAAAAAATGAAATTTGCTAAAAGTCATGGCTTAAACATGCTGTACGCATTTCGCACATGCATAATAAATATCCAAAAATAAGTTTATACTATATATATATATACATATATACTGCATGGGCAGAGTTTCCCTATATGCTAAGCTAAGGGCATAAAAATTTACGCGTTTGTAATTACGTAGAAATTAAGCCGCCATCAGCATTTAATTGCAAAAAAGAGGAAAGAAAGAAAACACACACACACACATGTACCACGCACACACCACACACATGCATACATACATAGGTCCAGCATATGAACATTTAATTAACAAATTTTACGCATTTATTTTCTATTTTCATGATGACGACGCCGTTGCTGTTCCTGATGATGATGATGTTAATGATGTTGTTGCTGTTGTTGTTGTTGCTGCTGACCAATGTAAAAACCCGCACACAGTTAAAACGAAGGACATTGATGCCGTCGAGGGTAAATCAGTGTCACTGCCCTGCCCCATTACCGAGCCTTTGGATAATGTTTATATGGTCTTATGGTTTCGTGATAATGCGGGCATACCTCTCTATAGGTAAGTCACAGCCAGTCAGTGTCTGAGGTTAGCATTTAATTAAATGCACAATGGAGAGTGAGCAGGAAAGATAAAGAAAGGAAAGAAACAGAAAATGAGGGTGAAAGAGAAAGATAAACTGAGAAAGAGATAGAGTGAGAGGGAGTTGCCTTTCAAATTGCTGCCTAAGTTAGATAAGTGTTTCGTAGACTATGTGTGATTTACCTTTCCTTTATTTTTTCTCCTGGTTTTTGTTTCATTTGTCATTTTTTTTTTCCTTTCTTATAGTTAAAGGAATTATCTTAATTATGTTTACGTAATTTTCAGTGATTAAGTCCAGACATCAGGTTACACAAAAAAAAAATCAACCACAAATATTAAGTTACAAAATCTTTGACATTATATAAAGGGATATGTCTTTAATACTAATTGAGGCAAAAAATTGCCAACTTTCTTTTCAACTTCTAATTGCATTCACGTAATTTTCATGCCACGTTGCACCTTTTACTTGTCGAATGAAATGCTCACACCCTGTAAGAGGTACCACAGAGCATGGTGGGCATGGCTAAACATTAGAATAAGAATTTCTAGGAAAAAAATAAAGCAAAATAAGTATGTAATCTGAGTTGAGTTGATTCGGTATTGGAATGGGATAGTATTGTAACTTATTGAAAAATACTGTAAACACTTTCAAATTGCAAAAAAAGAAAATGGTTCCATTCTGTTGGAAATTTGTATTTTTAAGTATTAGATTCAGAAAAATATCTCTCACAAACATTAAAATATATTGAAAATTTTTAAAAGTTATGAGAATCAGTTCTAAAAAAATTGCGATAAAAAAAGAAATTAATTCCTGAACCAAATTTGTGGTAATGAAAAATAAAACAAGCCAAATAAATTACATACATGTATAAAGCTAAATATTTAAATTTCAGAAGAATTTTAGTTTGTTTTAGAATTGTTGAGAATTAATTAAACATATATGCTCCATAATTTTTCTCTATATTGGTTTACATAATACACATATATGTTTTAATCTACTGCTTTAAGAAATTTTTTAAATGTCTTAGATTTTTGTAAAATTATGCACTTTAATTTTAGTTTCATATAAATAATGGTAAATCACATTATTACCAATATTCTAAAATATTACTGTTAAATTTCTGAATTGCTTTAACAGGGTATTATAGAGCTTATCATTTTTCAAAGTTTTTAATCTCATTTGTTTTTTGTGCACGTCTTTGACCATTTTCATTACACTCAATTTGCATAGAGCTGTCGTGTTAGTCTCTTTCCCTTTCACGCATTCTTCATCTGTCTTTCTCTTTTTGTCCTCTGTTTGCTCGCTGTCTCCCTCTATCGTTGCGTATTATTTAGCCATAAACATTTGCCAGCATAGGCTCCAAAGAACTGTTATTAAGTTGCTTGCTCTCAGTGCAATTTTGCTTTCGCACAATTTAAACGAAGTGAAACTCTTTTTTTTAGCCATCCTTTTTTAGACCTTCTTTTTTTATATTTTTGGGTTTAATTAAAATGGCAACGTAACGGGGAACGAAAAAAAAAAAATTGGGTTAACGCTTACTGCGCTTTCGCTTGCACTTGAGTCGCCAGTTTCGCCTCCTGGTCCGCCTACTCGTCGCTTCGTCCTCATCGTCATCGTCACTCGTTCAGGCTGCAATTAAGTTGTTGCATTCGCGTTGAGTGTCGGCGGCGAGTTCGACGCCTGGCCGCATAAATTATTATTTTCTGTTGCACACAAAAGGGCGCTTAAAGCGCAACCTTAGTAAAAAAAAAATAAAAGATTACAAAGTGTCTAGAAAAGAAAGTTTACTGTTTTGGAAAACTCACTGTGTCTAAACAAGTGACGTCATTATCTCTTTTTTAATGTAGTGAGTGCTAAATTAAAAAAAATATAAAAAAATGAAGTTTAATATTAGAAAGTGAAATTATACAAATTAAAAGCTCAAATGATTAGAAAAGGAAATTACTTACCGTAAATGGTTTAATTTTCCTCTTTCTTCTTGTATATTAAGCTATCAATCAAAGCTTAAATATGATAAAAATTTAAACATTTTTTTAGAGAAGAGGCAAACAAATGAAATCTAATGAAAGTAAGAATTATTATTCAAGGAATATACATATATCAGGAAACCATGTAGACTTAATTATTGATCACAAAATCACTTTTTGTTTTTTATCGAATTATTCTTTTGCATTTCGAGAATATGTTATTAATACATTTGAATATTTCAGTTAAAAATGTCTAGTTATTATATTTCCTATTTATGATCCATCAGATAACAGCTAATATACCAAAAAGCGAATAGCTTTTTTAAGTATCCTCTTACACTGTTAACCTAATTATATCCTATACCCATAGGGTAAAAAGGTATATAAAAGTCGCTAAAATGTATATAACAGGCAGAAGGAGAATTTCCCGACCCCATAAAGTATATATATTCTTGATCAGTATCAATAGCCGAGTCGATTGAGACTTGTCCGTCTGTCTGTCCGTCCGTATGAACACCGAGATCTCAGAGACTATAAAAGCTAGAGCAACCAAATTTGGTGTCAACATCCGTCTATTGTGTACGCAGGTCATGTTTGTTTCAAATTTTTGCCACGCCCACTTTCGCCCCCGTGATCCGATAAAAACGTATAACTGGAGCAATATTAAACATATTGCATTCTTATTTGGCACACTTAATAAAATAGCCAATATGCACCAGGTGACCAAATTTTGTCGGACAATAATTATCGGAGATATACGTATTTCCATTTTGTATTGAAACGCCCCATGCAAAATGGACTGTTAAGAGTGAGGGAGATAGCATGCGGTCGCTGTTGCTGCATGCTAAGAGAATTTTGTTGAAAACTGATGAAATTATGAAGTACTTTTACTTGGTAAAGGGTACACTCAATGTCGGCAAGGACGACTTGCTTGCTTCATTTTTCATTTCATTATGTATTTAAGGGCATTTGCTTTTGGAAAAGAAACTCAAAAAGCATATTTATCGATGTGAATTGCTGCAGTTTGATTCTCGCTTCTGGTTGCTATAAAACAAAGTAAATTTCTTGACTATTTGCCTTAGAGAAATTTTTAAGGGTAGACAAACCTTCCAAATATATTTCTTTCACTTGGTAATAACGTTGTTTTAACTTTTGTCCAATATTTTGTTTGTTTCGGCAAATAAACGTAACAAAAATGCTTAAAATTATTAAACCTTTGAAGTAATCTTATGGAACATTCACTTTTCACTTTTCTTGATAAAAATGCATAACACAATTATATAATCCTTAATTCATATCAAATGAAAGCAAACAAACTTCCGAATACTTTTCTCAAGTGTGCCAATTAACAGGGTTAAGACTTAGAACTGCAAAACTAAGGAAACACCATTCAACCTTATTAAATAAAAAACTAATTATATGCAAGATTATAGAAACTTAAACGTTGTTTTGTATTGTTTTTATTTATTAATTATTTTATCACTACATTCTTTGAGGATTTATATTTCTTACAAAAACTTTTAGCCATTAAATGCAGTGCGTTTTCCATAAAAACTGCACAAGAAATTAAAAAAGAATAAAATAAAAGCAAGAGGAAAAAAAGGAAACCTAGGCAAAATTTTATCTGCTGAACATAAATTGCATTTTGGCAAACGCTGCTTTTCCTCTGTCCCTATTACCTTACCAATCTACTCCTCTTGGCCAAAATCTATTTCCCACCCGCTTAATTCTCGTCTCTCTTGCCTAATGAGCAGGCTGAAAATAAATTACGCTAATTTTCGTGCACAAGCTGAAAATGGCTAAAAAAGGAGGGTAACAACAACAAACGGGCTGAGTTATATTGGCTATGGATTTCATTAATTTCATAGAGAGACAGACAAAGCGAGAGAGATGATGTGGGAAGGGAAGGAAGCAGATCGGTTGAATTTATTTCAATGCTTACCTTGCCCCATCCGCCAACAAACAGGCAACTTAAATTTTTAATGTTATTTAATGTTTTCGCTTCTTTTCCTCATTTTTTTTTGTTTGTTCTTGCAGCTTTGATGTCCGGGATAAAGAGGCCAGAGACCAGCCCCGACATTGGTCAGCCCCAGAGGTTTTTGGCTCACGTGCCAAATTTCATTTTGATTCGCAGCCAGCAACATTGGAAATTAAGGTGAGATTTACTATAAATGCGAATTGTGCCACAATACATATACATACATATATATATAATACATACAAACGTATATATCTATGTATATAATATTAAAGTTTGCCATGGTAAAGAGGAAAATTTATACAAAAAAGAGGCATGAAATAAATATAAGCTTGCATTTTTAAACGAATTAAATGTAAATGAAAATGTTTAACAAAAAAACAAATTTATAACTAAAAATGAAAAGAAATTAAAAGATAAATAAATTCTGAACAAATTGCAATCAAATATTCCACATTTTGCGGCAGATACAAAATAAAAACCTGAAACTCATCTACGATCGAAATTTGTTTAGATTTTCAATCGAAAATGAAATGCCCTTAAAAATTTTTAATTCAAGAATTTATCCAAAGGTGGGGAAAATTATTTCATAAAACTATAAAACTAAAAGTTTTCTTAAAATGACCCATAGGACTGAATTGAAGTTTTCAAAAATATAAATATGCAACTATACGACTTTCGACTTTATCGATAACACTAAACAAGCAAATAGTTATTATAGATAGTTATTTGTAAAAATAAGATCGCTTTGATATTGTAAACAGAGTAAATAGATATTTTATTTTTATACCTAAATCAGCAGTCAGTTTAAACTACTAAAATTTTTAATTACATTTTCATTTCAAGAAAGTATTAGTAGACCATAAGGATAACTCTGATTAGAAATATATTTCGAAACTTTTTTTATATATTGATAAGTTTTTGAAAATTGTATAATACTCTTTCAAAAGGGAAAACATTTTCGTAAAAATCAGAGAAACCGAAATTCGATTTGTTGCATATCAAATGTTAGTTAAATGCAATTTACACCACACCAATATTGGTCATAAAAAATTGTTATAAATTTAATAAAAAGAAAATCTGTAAAATAAAAAAAATAGTTGAGCAAAACAGAAAGTGACAGAAAATATACAGATTGAGATAGATAGAAAGAGAAAGAAAGAGGGAAAGAGCACGAGCGAGGTAAATGAAAAGAAGGTAGAAAACAAATTTAGATATCAAAAGTTGTTAAATTGCCTCGCGCACGCGAAATGTTTATTAATGTCTTGCATGTTTACAGATAACTTGATTTACCGTTATTGTCATGCAATACACAGATACAAACACACTCTATCTGTGTGTGTGTGTGTATGTATCTTTGAGCTACTTCAATTGCTCTCGCCTTGTTTTGCCTTTCCTTTGGCTCAAACATAGTTGACTTTTTAAAGGCCAACTTAGTTAGGGTCTTAAGTAAGTTGAGCATTTGGGGCAGGAGAGAGGAAGACTTGGAGGATGGGTTTGTCTCGGTGGGTTGCTTCGTTAACGAGCTGCATTTGAGAAAATGAATGTGAAATGCACACGAAAAGGTTTGCACAGTTGCATAAACCTTCATAATACGTAAATGGAAAATTGTTACTTATGAATTATGTGTTAAAACTGTAAGGACTTTCCCTCGGATTGCATAGATTCTAGGGGTAGAGCTTATAAATGAATTTTAATTGCCTTTCAATTAGCCAGGCAATTAACTTGATGATATTTATGAGTGTCTGGCATTTAACTTATAGATAAGCCATAAACTAAACACGAAATTGAATCCCTTGATTAAGAGAACTAGCATTAGAGGGATGAGGTAGACAACAGAATTCACCAACTAAAATTAGTCGAGATCAATATCATCTTACTTCAAACAAGAAACGGGTTCTAAATAATAATATATATTTTATATATAACCTTCTGCCAAACTGTCACAATATTTCTTTTTAGTGCACTTTTATTTCCAGTTTATATAAGTAATAATAATTTGTAATCAAATCTCTCTATACAGAATATCCATTCTAAATTAGATTATTGAATTATTTATTCCCAGATACTTGTTTGTTTTCATTAGTTCTACTAACAAGATATGTTATGTTAATATATAATTAGTTCCCTTCTACTTAATAGTTACTTAAAAATTAAATAATTACGAAGATTTTAGTTTAAATTCAATTTTTAAAATCTCAGTTTTTTCTCTGTGCCAAGTAAAAATCCCGCTTTCATAAATCAGGAACTGAACTGCATTTAAAATCTTTATAAAATTCATAACAGAATAAGTTCTTAATATATTGAAAAAAAAAAAAACAGTTCAGACAGAATCATTTATATCAAATATTAAACTTCAGAATTATTACAAAATAACTCAAGTAGATAAATAAATAACCTATTTTACTTAGACAAAGGACTCTAGCCAAATTATATTCATAGAAAAATTGTATGTCACTTTAAGTTTAAAAAGAAAACACTTTGGTGTACCTATAATAATAATAAAATATTCAATTAAGTTCTTCAGTAACATAAATATGTTTAACTATTTATGAAATTGAAGATATTCTTGAAATAGCTTATTGTTCCATGAAAACTCAATTTCAGAAAATGTTTTATTTGCAACTTTTATTATACCTTTCAAAAATAGAAAAGAATTCCCAAATCTACTTTGTTCAATAATTGCTAAAAAACAAAAATGACACAAAATCTAAAAGTTAATCCAAATTGAAAGCCGAGACCAAAGCAAAATAAGCTTTCACATAAAAAAAAACTGTTTTTTTTTCTGGGTCAGTAAAACCAACAAATTGAAATCGAATATAAAATATGCATGAGTGTATGGGTGTATGTGTTTGTGTGTGTGTGTCATCAAAGTCTGAAATGTGACCTCATAATTGACCACACACTTCTTTGATATGAATCTTAAATGCAGTTGCGACATTTCGTTGCCACCCACAAAGTTTTCGACTATAACAAAAAAAAAAAAGAAAAAGAAGGAAAACAACTGGGAAACACATGTCCCAATGACATGCAAAATAATTGAAAATTATATTTCCTCATATTTACCTGGGGGAGGCATATGGTATGAAGTTGTACTGTATTATTTGTGGTTAAATGTTGTTGTTTTGTATGCTAATCACATGTTTCCTTTTACAGGATATCAAACGTCATGATCAAGGAATTTATCGTTGCCGTGTGGATTTTCGCACAAGTCAAACTCAAAGTTTCCGTTTCAATTTGTCTGTTATAAGTGAGTATAAACATGGAATATGTCCCTTGTGTATGATAATTGAAATTTCCATCTTTTGCATTTATTTTTCGATGTCACCTCGTCAACTTTACTTTAGTACTTCCGGAACAGCCACTCATCTTGGACCGTTGGGGTCGTCAATTGAATGGAACACAATTGGGTCCAAAGCAAGAGGGCGATGATATTGTTATCACTTGTCGTGTTGTGGGTGGTAAGTAGATAACAAAAGGAAAGTTCATCTCATACAATCTCCACAAATCTTCAACTCAATTCACCGCACACATATGCTCTATATATATACACACATACTATATATACATACATATATTCCTACGCTCGGCCAGACAATTTCCTGTTAATTTCCTTAAAAGCTTTGGCCCAGAAAAAATAGAAAAAGAAAGAGCAAAAACAGAGAAAGAGAGAGAGAGAAAAAAAAAACACCCATAGAAAAATCTCATGGAAAATGAAAATATCACAAAGTTTGCTTTGCTTTCCGACTTTGCCTTTGTGGTATTTTTTCCAAGCTTGACTTTTTAATTTGCACCATTTTTCGTTTCGTTTCGTTTCGATATTTCCATCACTTCTTCTCTCTTTCTATATATAGAGTAGATAGATATTTTACTCTTTTACTCTTTATACATATATCTAACAATATCTTTGACCATCTCTATCCACATAGGTCGGCCACAACCGCAGGTCCGTTGGCTCGTAAATGGACTACTTGTCGACAATCAAAACGAGCACAATTCCGGCGATGTTATCGAGAATCGTCTGTTGTGGCCATCGGTGCAGCGCAACGATTTGAATTCCGTATTCACATGTCAGGCATTGAATACACAATTAGATAAGCCCAAGGAGAAAAGCTTTATACTGGATATGCACTGTAAGTCTCAATGTGTGGTTTTTCCTTTCTCTCTTTTCTTTCAGGCTAATCAATTTGTTTTCTAAAATAACGAGTGTATCAAATGGGTTTTAGCCTTGCCTTTGTTAGACTAAACTTATAATAGAAACATTTAGTTTTGGATTAGTTCAAAAGAAAGGTTGCGTCAATAAAGTCTTTATTAAAGCCTTGGAAAATTTATAAGTTCTACAATTCTTAACTAATAAATATTAAACGTGCGATATATATAAAAATTAGTAAATCAATTTGATACTAATGAAAATTAATCTTTGAATTTAACCAGCAGGATGGCCTTCTAAATTATTTGATTTCAACAATTCCAACTTGATCAAAAAATAAAAAGTAACAAAAAACTCTATAAATTCGATTGAAACTTTAAGGTTTTTGATTAAAGATTTAAATTATTATTTTGATGTTCTCTTTGAACATCAGAAGGTTACAAATAGATTTTTAATTGAATTCAAACTTAACTTTTGTAACTTTAAGAATTGGGAAATCGTCTATCGCATATAGCCCGGATTTTTTGATTCTTGACATATTGTCTTCTTTATTTACTTTAATAAGCCGTTTGGATTTAGAAAAACATAAATTCTAGCAACTTAAAGACAATCCTTGACTGTTTAATCAAAATCATTTATAATGATTTAATAATTCAAATAGTTTAATCTCACAATATGACAAATAATATACAGATAATACTTTATTAACATTTTGGTTTAATTAAGAAAATAATAAATATATTCAATAAGTCAGTTTCTCATATTTCAGTTAAACTTCCCTTTACTTACGAGACTAAATCTATTTTTTCAAAGGTGTTTCGACTGAATTAAGATTTGTAAATAGAGTACTTTTTATTACATTTAAAATATAAAAAAATTCCATACGAAAATTATAGTTTGACTTTGACATTTATTTACATAAATATAGCAAGTTTCAAGATACATTAAAAAATTACTCAATAATGAATCCAATTTAGCTGTTGTAAGAGGTTCCCCTTCTCAGAAACGAGGCTAAAATAATAACCATTATATATTTTTGTTCAAGCCTTTAATTATAAGTCATATATGTAACCATTGTCAGAGCCATTAAATAATTGCATGTTAACAAAAAAAAAAAAATAATAATAAAGAACCGAATGGCTACCACTGTTGGGGCGTCAACTCGAATGTCAGGCCAAATAAGAGCACAAGGAACATCAACGAGCTTTAGGCACGAACGAACAAACTGGCAAATGAATGAATAAAGTGGTCCGCAGGTTGAAGGAGGAAGTTTAAGAATGGTGCAAAATTGTTTAAGTAAACAAACATATTTAACAAGAACTAATAAATAGAAGAACTTTGTAAACACATTGTAAAAATTTGTACATAATTATTAAAGAATATGTTGTTATATCTATTTGTTTGTTTACAGTGAAACCATTGGTGGTGAAAATACAAGAGCCACCCAGTTCAATGATAGCCGATCGTCGTTATGAAGTCACTTGTGAATCCTCTGGCTCTCGTCCAAATGCCATCATCACATGGTACAAGGGAAAACGGCAATTACGACGCACAAAGGTAAGTGAGCGGGGGGCGGGATAGAGGGGATTGGATTGATGTTCTGGTGGTGTAGGTGGTGGTGGCATCTGACCGCAATTGACGTACATAGTTTCTGGTCTCCATTGCTGTGCCATTGCTGCTGCTGCTGTTGTTGACTGACTCACGTTCAGCTCGATAACTTATTGTGTTTGCACAGTCATGCCAAACAAACGTACCTCGTAACTCTTTGCCCACCCACTGAGACAAACACACACACACACACACATATATACTACATTCTCCCACTTGTTGTCCCTGGGCGTGGTTCACACTAGTCCTGCCATTACTGCCACTGCCCCATTCTCCTTTTGTGGTTAGTATAAACACAGATAATGTGATATAAACTCTACAATACACAAACGATTCGACTCGCTTTGCTTTCCACTTTTCTTTTTCCTTTTTCTTTTTTTTTTTTTTGCTGTTGTTGTTTTGCTATTCTCTTTTTTTCTTTCTTGTTGTTTTTACTGTTCTATTGCTGCTTTCTGGTTTTTGTTTTTTCGTTTCAACTTTAGACAAATTTATGGGAGTTTTAGCGCAATTTTGTTGCAATTCATTTTTGTATGTCTGGAGGTCCTGTTGCCTGCCTTGCCTGCTTTGCCTGTTGTTTATGTCCATGTCTCTCTTTCGCCCTCTATTTTATTCGATCCATTCCTAAGTCTGTCTATCTGTTTGTCTGTCTCTTTCTAATATGCATATATGTATGTATGTATATACATGTGGCCTGTGCTTTTACTGATTGCTTTGCCGTTACAGTCTCGACCACGTTTTTAAAGACCGGAAATGTTTTTCAGTAGTTTTCATGTAGCATAAAGTTGCCGTAATGCGGCAAAGGTTTCATATAGTTAGCTCTAAGCTATATTTGCTTCTAGTCGTGGCTCTATCCCTTGTTTAACATGAGTTTTCGTACCCTACTTTAGGGCTACTACTAATATGTTATGTTTTCTATTCATGTGTGGGTGTGCGTGTAACTGTGTATGTGTGTGGGTGCCCTGACTTTCATAGACAAGTAAATGTTGCTAACAACATTTTTCTTGTTGCTGTTGTTGTTGTTTTTCTGTTGCTCAGAGGGAGTAGTGGAACATTAATCAAAGCTTTGCCTAGACTCTAATTGAGAAGTATGGAAATAGTCCTACTAAATTTTATTTGGGTTGAACATTTTTTAAAGTTACATTGCATAGAATATATAATCTGCTGTTAGATACACTAAAATAAATAAAAAGTCACAAAATCTATAAAAGATTATTCCAAAAATTGAATGAGAAGTAGATAAAAAAGTAAACAAAATTAAGAAAATAAAACTATTCTTTTTTAAAAGAGACTCAGGATTTTTTTTTTAAATGGAAGAAAATGTTTATTTTGCGTCTTTCTAAAGTGAGCTTTAAAGGGAGTTTTGCAAATTTTTTTTTCTATATCTTAAAATAATTTTCAAAAATTCTTAAAATAATTTTTGAAGACAAATTTGTAGGAATCAAGTCAAACAATGGATAGACTAGTAAAGGATATATTATAGTAAAATGTATTAGTAATATGAAATAATAAGTAAAAAAATAAATAAAATAGTTTACCAAATATAAATCTAAGATAGTTTTTGAAGTCTATATGACTGTTCGAATTCTTTCATATGTTGCAATGTTTAACTATTAAATGACTTAATTATTGGAAACTTTTTGTAGATATAGAAAATGATAGGTGAACTCAGCAACCTATAATAAATTAATTTAAATTAAATAATATAAAAAATTCAGATTTTAATTTATTAGTTTTAGATGCTTTTCGAAATACTTTTTGGTTACAATCAAAATGAACAAACTGATGTTAGACAAGACTTTTTATTACCGCAATCAAACTAACAATTATAGAACAATTTTTTAAATAACTAACTTCCAAGCAATTTATTTGAAATTTGTGTGTTGTTACAAAAATTCAAATTGCTCGAATTTATATGTAAATAAATAAATAGTTTTAATATTGGCAATTACAAAAAGCATTAAATGCCATTTTATTAAATGGGTCAGTCATTTTAATAACCATGGTATCAGGTTTTTCATAATTAATAGAATAATGAAAAAAAAAACAAATTTCATAAAATTAGCCAATTGAATTGATTGTTTTCAATTTAGCAACTCAGATATTGTGATTTCGAGAGGCTCTCTCGATATCATTCTATATGAAAACCACAAACACTTTAACACCTTGTATACACATAAACACATATATCCTATCTCTCAAAGGACCTTGTATCTACATATTTCACGCCTTGCAGCCATTAAACAACCTCACGCCTGTTTTGAGTAAGGATTCCGGGGGAGCTTGAGGGAGGCGATGAAAACTGTTTAAAAGGCAAATTTTATGACCCGACCAACTACAAAAAGAGGAGCTCAGCTAATTATGTGCCGCCCTTTTGTTCCATAAAATTTATAATACTGCACACACATACGGATACACACATACACACACAAGTCCACTCAAAACACATACCAATAAATTTTAAATTGCAAACATAAAATATTTCGACAAATTTTTTTGCAAACAAAAAAAAAAAAATATAAGGGGAAAGAGAAAAGTTTGCTTCGAGGCCGTTTTTCGGTTTTGTTGGCTAAAGACTAAAAAGTGCTCAAGTCTCAGTCTGGTTGAAACTTAATTAATGCAAAAACATTTTCCAATGGTTTTTCTTTTCTTCTTTCTTCCTTCTTTCTTGTTTTCCTTGCTGCAGGACGACATATCAAAGAACTCAACACGATCCGAGTTAAGCTTTGTACCGACCACAGACGACGATGGCAAATCGATAACATGCCGTGCGGAAAATCCAAATGTGAATGGCCTGTATTTGGAGACCATGTGGAAATTGAATGTCGTTTGTAAGTATTACAAATTGTGTTTAAGTATAAAAAAAAAAATACAGGAAAAAATGAATGAAAAGCAAAAAAAGAAAAAGAAAGAAAGCAATGCCGACAGCAACCGAAAGGTAGACAGCGGCAAAGGCAAAATTTATTACGTCGGCGATGTCGTCGCCCGTTGAAAGCCTTTAAAATGCAAATAAATCAAAGACAAATGACAAATTGTGAATAATTTGCCAAAGGGCCAAAGCGAAAGGAGGTGGCATTTGCCATCATGATGAGGAGAGGCAACACCAAATTGGTTGGTATACTTGGCAACTTAAGAGAGGGGTTTGAGGAGAATGAAATATGTGGGCTAGCAAAATGTATGGCAGGCGCTTAAATTAAATGAAGGACTTTTCGTGTGCCCAAATAAAATTTTATTTATAAAAATCAGAGAAAAAAAAAATAAACAGCAAACAAAAGTTTGCCAAATTGGGTCGATTTATGCTCTATATGCCTACTATAAAGGTGAGTTCTTTTCCAACGACAAATAGCAGAAACAATTTGTTTGGCTCTATAACAAAATGCGATTTGACAAGCTAAATGTATCTAATATCCACAATCAACAAATTTCGATTAAGTGCTTGACAATCAAAACAAATTTGTAAGAATCAAATTTCAACTTGTTAGATTTACAAATGTAATATAATCACTGGGTATCGATTTGTCAATTAGAACGACATGCATTTTCTTTGAAAGTTGCTAATATTGCCTTATTTAAATTAAAAACGAACTTCTCATTGTAGCTATATATAAGTTAGAATTAGAATTTAATATAAAAGAAAATTAAAAATATTTAATTAATATTTAAGCTTAATAGTTTAATACTTTATGTGTGCCAGTTAATTCAGAAGGATACGCGAATCGTTTGAATACTCCATTTTTTATTTTACATTTTACTTTCGTGTTTTTTTGTTTGAAGCGTTTATTTTCAGAAAAGTATTTTATTTTAGTTTCTGGTAAATCAAGACATAAAACCATAATCTTCACTTTTAATAATAGTTAAGGTAAATGTACAGCTTAACTTATGTACTTATGTATGTCCTTAAACGAACATCTCCACTTACTCTTAAAATTCTCAATATGACATATTGCATCATATTTTGGCAAACATTTATTTTGTCTTAAAAATATGGCTTCTCTACCAATTGTTTTTATATATGATATAGTCATCAGATTAGGATAATTTGGAAATGTGCAATGCCTGCAGATAAAAGAAGACTAGAGATTGTGTTGATCCGGACAGACGGTCGAGCTAACAGGCTGCTGATCAAGAATATATATACATAATTTGTATAGTCGGAGATGCTACCTTGTATGCGTTGCAAAACTTCTGACCAAAATGAATATAACCTTTTTGCAAGGGTATAAAACTATATCCTAAATGGTGATTTCACTAAATATTTCCACGATTCGACACACAAATATTGGATTCCAGTAAGACTGCGTTTCAGTGCACTCCATTTCTTCGATATTAATTTAGCCCTTCACTCGAATTTCTACTCCAACCAAAAAAAATAATAAAAAGGAAGGGCTACTGCGGACATCGTAAACTCGCCACAAAAGTCATCGCTTTTGGTATTCAGCGCTTTATTTGCCGCGGCAAATGTATTTCATTGTATATCCTTTATATACATATATATATATATATGTATATATATACATATATATACTTGTGTGTAGATTTACAGTACCTACTATATACGAATATGCATATGTATATTTGTATATGCCGACTGTGTGTTTGTATTTCGGTATATCACGTAATGGTATTTCTTTGCTTTGCGCTTGTTAAAATATTAAATTTTTTAACGCCCACAGCCACGCCCCGAAAATTGCTGCTTGCGAAAAAAAAAAATGAACGCGAAAGCAAAATAACGTGTTATGATTATATTTTTTATATGCCACACACACACACACACACACACACACACACTCACACACACACTCACACACACATTCTCAGACTGTTTTGGCTTCATATTTTATATTTTAGAATATTATTTTTTATTTGTTTGTTTTGCTCCTGTACATTCGAGCAAATAAACTTTATGATCGGCACGTACAGACACAAAGAGGAGTGTGAGTGTGTATGTGTATTAAGGCCAAGTACTTGACTTTAAGTTGTTGTTCCTAAGAACAAACTTTTGAGCACACAAATGCTACATACATATATATATATATACATAGTTATTTTTTAATCATTAAATAAAGAGTAAAAAAAGAAAGTTACGAAAGAAAGCTTATAAAGTGTAGCCTAGAGGAACTGCATATACTCTTGCAGTTTTTTTCGTGTTTAATCTGCATTTAGGTTATCTTACTTTCTTCCCCTTGTCAGATTCATCTTCTTTTAGAAAATGTACACTACAATTCCATATAAATTATTATTTCAAAATTTTCCATTAGTATTCATTTGTTGAGGTAGTAAAAGAAATCGGAAAGAAATAGTGGAAAATAGAATGGTTCATTACAAACAATCCAAAGTAAAAAATAACATTAAATCATATTTCGAAACCACCAACAAAAATAGATTATTATTTAAAGATTCTTCTTGGAATTAAAGGTATTTGAATTTATTTTTTGTGTGCAGTTTTTTTTTGCCAAGTCTTTTAACTAGAACGACGATTAATAACGATTTTTGATTCTGAATATCAAATTTTATTATTGAATAATTGAATTTGACAAAAATATTTTAACTTGAATACCATTTGATGTAGTTTTCAGATGTCAAAGACATGGAATCATATACAAACCCGTCATAGAACTCTCTTTTCACAATTTCTTTAGCTATTTGCATTTCAAAAAGTATTGGAAAACTATAAATTATTTATTAAAAATGTAATTATGTTAATTTGGGATGAGAAATATTAAAAATTTTTTTTTGTTCTTTCGTTAAATGTAATTTAAAACTTTAATTCAGTTTATGTTTATATATACATATATTTGGTAATTATTCATGTTTATTTATTTTTGTTATTATTCACATACAATGCAATTTAATATTAAGTTGACTTTAAATTCAACTCTCGATTTCACATTAAAATCTTTAAAATTAAATCCTTTTTTACTTTCTCCCATTCTCCAAATGTTCATCTTATTCTTTGTTATGAGATATAGCTGTACCTACATCAGGCGTGAGTTATTATGCCAAGTTCGTTTTTAGCTTCTTTAGGCACGACATTTGCCAAGGCCATTTGGTATACTTTATGCCATTGTATAATTTGGTTTATATCTATGTGCCACGAGTCCGTATGCGTACGTTTTAAAATTTATAATGTAACACAGAAATACAGAGCAATAAGAGCATACCAAAAAGCTGCCATGGATGCGGGAAAGATAGAAAAGAAACAATATTTAAGCAATGCATAAGAGACGACTGGTAGATACCCTTTGTAGACAAGAATTATTGTTTAATATATACTATCTACAGAAGAAGTTTTCTACAATATTATACTATTTTTTCTACAAAATAATTTCTACTTCTTACATACACCTTCAAAATCTTATTATACCCCATTACAGTAGAGGGGTTTAGAGGGTATAAACATGCAATGCAATCACAGACGTCGTAGAGAGATTCCCCCTGCAGCACTGCAGACAATACATATGACACAATCCCAGAGCAAGTGGGTCCCTATTGTTCCATTGTTTATGGCTTGGCAGCATTGGCTCCGCTTGTGCCTTGTTCCAACTTTCATGGTTTTTTTCTATGTGCGTGCTTGGCATTTGGTAAAAGCGAAAGCTTATGCCACAAACACATACACACACACACACACACACAATCACATATATGTATATATTTTATATACTATATTTCACAGGATACAAGCAATTTGAGTTGATATTTTCTTTTATTCTTTAAAGTGCCTAAGAAAATTGTTAAAAAAAAGAAAAATGATACCGAAATAATCTGCTGACTGACAATAAAATTAATACATTTATTTGAATTAGATTATAATTAATGGTTTTTGGAAATCTTTTGATGTTCCACCATTGAATCGGATGCCAAATTCTTGAAGAGATCATCATATACATTGTGAGGTACAACCGTGCCGACAATTTTCTTATTTGTATCCGTTTTCACTCTAATAATTTGGATCTTATTATTGTTTTTTCCAATGATCAATTCGATGCGATCCCAGATGGGTAACATCAATCCAGATAATACGTGATAGGTACGGAGACGTAAGCCAACTTCGCAACCAGGTGGATACGGACAAATTCTATTCCAAAAGACATGAGTACACATTGTCAGGCACATGTCATATTGTTGCAGCCAATAGGGATGGGCAATTTCCGGTGATACCTTGACATAGCGATTCCTTATCGAGGTAAGACTCTCGGTGCGTACCTGCGCACCGGTATTTGGGCGAAAGATTTGCAAATTAATTTTATTCGGATTCGAAACATGCGATGAATTTGTAGCTGCACGCAGACAGAGTATAGAAGAGTTTCTATTTTGTCTATCTTGCTGGAGTATATAGAATCCCTCGTACTCAAATTCATTCTCCTTGCGATATCTGTTAATAAATAAATAAATTGAATATTATTCACAAGACTTCCACCGCCTAAAGAAACTTACTTGGTCAAGGCAATGTCAAAAGCCATTCCACGTTCTACCAAAACTGTATGCAATTCCGTGGCAGCAGTTCCGGTTGCATGTTTCCTTATGAAACGCACCAACTTGACAGCCCTTACACTTGCCCCATGGGCATCTAGATCTAGGATACCCAAATCAAAGAGTCCTGAACGTTTCATTTGCGAAATCAATGAATGCATTTTGTTCAAAAAGAATTTGAACAGAGCATTCTGAATTTCCACGCGACAACCCAAAATGCGATTTAAGAATTTGGATATATTATTACTATCCTTTTCCATGACAATTGTACGATTTCTACCCTCCTCCTTGACATTCAACATACCAACACCGGCCATAGCCAAAGCACAATCATGTATAAAATCACCTTTGAAGTAGTGAGGTACAAATGAACGATCCAGAGGCTTCTGACGAGTTATCTGTTGCATAACAGACTCCAAAGCACTGCGTCCAATGTTATTATCAATATTAAATTGTGACAAATCACGAGCATCTGTGGCACGACGATCTCCTTGGGTTAGAGCACCCAAACTTTCCAAACGTTTGGCCACTGTCGAGGCAAAACGACGCTCGCCAGCCAAATCGGTGATCACAAATACATATTCCGGTGAATTTATCTGATTTGAACGATGTGTACGTCCAAATTGTTGTATGGCACGATCAGCACTCCATGGCAATTCGAGGGTAATGTGCAAACGACGTCGTTGATTAGAGACACGTTTGTCACTCTGCAATGAAATGCCACTGGAAGCGGCTTCCGATATAATGGCAACATGTTTGCTACCTTCCATAAAACGTTGCTTCTCACGATAATTGACAAAATCAGTGGTTGAATCACCATCGCAACGTGACTCATACTTAAAACCTTCACATTCGGTACGTACAACACGACCACGACGTCCAGTCATTTCGGCCACCAAATTGGGTCCGCCCAGTTCAGCTATTAGCTTGTCCAATGTATTTGGAGGTAAACGTCGTCCAAGAGATTCTATTTTATCCAATAAAACTTCACGCGAATTTATACAACGTTCGACATCACGTTCGGTAATATTCCCCTTCTCAGGTTTTCCATTATCGTTAATATATATAGGCTCGCCGCGTTTTGACTCATCACGCATATTTTGGCAAAGATGCTGAAGAATGCGCTCCTGCATGGTAATTTTCTCCCCTAAATAGGTCGAAAAATACATTTATTTTCAGATAAGTGTAATTGGGAAGTACATTAAGTAATTAGGCCGTTTTTCTTTCCGATTGCGAGACAATTTGTGCGATTTTATATCTTTTGATTTTTGGTGCATAGAATAAATGGTCAATTTTCTTATATATACATTAGTTAAATAAGATCCTATTTTTCTCTAATAAATTAATATAAGGCATTTGTGGATACATTCAGAACAGACATTTTATAAAAAAATTCTATAGCGGGATGGATAGTAAACTGTTCACCGCAGGACTTTTCTTTTTGATACATATTTACTAGTAGCATTAATCGTATCAATATCAAAAATATACTTTAAAGGTTTAATTGAAATTCGATACTAAACCCTAAGAAAATTAAACCTAATGCTTAACCGAATTAAGTTGTTTGAAATCGAAGACGAAAACGCAGGAATATTTAAATCGAAAACCGGAACAATTTGATAAACTGGTTTTTCAGTATATATATAGGATATTTACGATAGGAATTCAAAGTATGTGGAATTGATGGGGTTTTCAATTTTGTCAATAATTTGATACTTAATACTTGCCCTTTTCTGGATTTGGTGGCCTTCCGCGACGCTTGCGAGTAGCTCCCTTAGCACGTGATGTATGAGATTCATCATCATCCGACATCCAGCTGTTTTCGAACATTTCAATGTCAGTCTCACCATCCTCATCTTCGTCAGACCAATCGGAATTCATGCGAGGTCTCTTGGCCTTTGATTGTTTTTGTTGTGATTCCGGAACAAATTCTCCCGTATTAAGCAATTGATGGAATGTTTCACGTTTTGGTGCTGGAAAATGTTTCTCCACAAAAGATTGTATGATCATTTTTGATGTGGACACAAATGTGCTCAATTGACCTTGATGGCGCTCCAAATGCTCAAGTGTCCTAGATTCGCCAGTGGACTGTAAACCAATAACCACAGCCTTACCCATGCGTGTGGCCAGACGAGTCATTTTCACCACATGACTCACCTTTGAGGCAATACAGAGATTCTTAAAGAAACGTTGATGGGCACACCAAAACTGACATGTGATTATCTTCTGGATACGATTCTCAATGCACATGAGACGACAGGCCTTTTGAAATTTCCGATGAACCTCTGCCCACAGTTCGGCAGCCATATTGTAAACCTTTCGAAAATCTCTCGACATGGCAACCTCTTCAATACGAAAGCTAACATCCTTGAAGCTCAATTGACGAGCTATATAAGTGCCACGTAATTTCATATCCATGGCTACAATTTCCATGGCTCCAATGCCACGTTTCTCCACGGCATTGACAAATTCAAAGAATTCGGAATAGGCAGTGCCAGGTCCCCAGAGACCCAAACGGACCATATATGCCATATTCCTTGGCTCACTGGCACCCGTAGCCGAGGCGTATACAACACGTGCATTGGGACACAATTGCTGTAACTCCAATACAGTAGCTCCTGTCTTGGTTGACTTGTTCACATTCATTAAACTTAAATTTTTGGCCTTGTGGCATTCATCAAAGACAATCACACCATCAAATTTTTTGGTCAACCAATGCACCAATTGCAATAAACGTGTCTTAAATCTGCGATTGGATGTATGCGATTCACCAATTAATGAGGTGTACGTACAAAATATTACACCTTTCTTGAAATTGTCATTTTCCTGTGAATCGATGCGACTATATTTAAATTTATTGAGTGCCACCACTGGAATCTTGACATCGGCTCCAATATCAAAGAGATCACGTTCAGCATCAAATTTAAGATCACTGGAAACGGATATCCATAGTGAACGCTTGCGACCCTGTATATAATTTTCATAGATAATCCCAGCTATGGCTCGTCCTTTACCCACACCAGCCCCATCACCCAACAAAAATCCAGCTCTTTGACCACTGGGCAAAATCTGTTCATGGGCCTGACAGGCATAGACAACAGCCTCCATTTGTAGAGCACTCAATGCTCCAGATGTCTGAAATTTCTTTGAAAATCCTAGCTTAATTTTAATATCTGGCAATTCAACCGATGAAAGAGTTGCCGTTTCCACAACTGGATCTGGATGGGCCATACCAACTTTTAGTTTACTCGGCCAGTATTCGGCAAATGTTTCGGATACACCAATTTCCTCATAGTCGGCCTCATCATCTTCTACAGGCGGTTCGGTTAGATGTGCTTGTGGTTCCGGTTGTATAAATTGTGCGACTTCCGGATCAATGGGTGGCGATATTTCCGATGGTAATTCCAAATAGGAATGACCACTCTGCAATATCTGATCTAGTTGGGCAGCTGTTAAACTTTCCATATTACGTACCGATGGCAAACTATTGGGACAAGTTGCTGCCGTGAGGAGTGAGACATTGGTCACCAATCCATCTGGTCCAATTACAAAAGATACTGGAGTATCCTCTCCATTGGCATTTTTAAAGTAACCGTAAGTACGCTTCGGTTGCATATATTGCGGTTGAGGATTCACAACTATTGTTTGGGAATAATCATTATTTAAGACATTCAAGTTCCTGTATGAATTTTCAAACTCTTGAACAGGTGTGTCATCAAATAGATTTTGGTTATAGAAACTTTGCTGACTGGTACTGGTGCTGGTACTGGTACTTGGACTTGGATTTAGATTTTGATTCGGATCTGGTACATATGCAATTCTTGGAAGAACTAGCTGATTAGACATTATATAAGGAATATTAATTTCTACATCACCACATTCTTGGGGTCTGCCTTCATAACAGAAAAGTGATTTCATAAAATCACCCAATTCCTTTTTATCTTCTTCATTATCGACCTCAATGAAGGGCAATGAATCAAGTTCGGCTTGCAAACGAGCATCTATATCGGATTCCTCATTATTTTTTGGTGTAGAATAATCAATATCACTCGGTACCAAAGAATCCAATTCAGCTTGAAGTCGTGCATCTATATCTTCATCTTGTGACATATATTCCATCTGCACAAAATCATCTTTCTTGACATCCTCTTGATAATTATCAGCTATTTCTTCTTGTGGCATATCTCCCATGTCTACACTAGCATCATTTGTAGAAGGTGTCGTCGATTGACCAAGATAACTAAAGTCAAAATGAATTGGAACTTCAGCATCTGGGTTGTATTCATAACCCATATTTGGTATTTCTGCATTCATATTTAATGTAGGAGGTTGAACCAAATTGCAGCCAAAATCGGTTTCAGTTACATAGTCAAAATGAAAATTTGTTTGAATTTCATTTTTATCGTTCGTCTCTTGGTTCATTTCTATCATTTTAAGCTCAGTTTTTTTCGGTAAAGATTGATAATTATAATTGCCATTTTGTTTAGCCTCGGGTATATTATATATTTCCGCCCCTGTTTTGATTTCCTGATTTATGCTATTATGATTTGGGGTTTGAATAAAAGAAACTGCCAATGAAAAATATATTATGATGAATTAAAGCAATTTCGTTTTAGGACTCACTTTTCTGTACTTACTATTATTCCATTCTCCAACTTGGGGATTCATTTGAATCGAATTCTGATTAATTTGATTACAATCATTGTTAGTAAAAATATTCTCTTTATTATTTAAAGCTTCAATTTGGGTAAACTGTTGCTTGAAGCCTTGGTCAGGGTAAACATTTATGGCATCATTTAATACATTCACAGTCATTTTTCCATGATTATCCCATTTTAGACATTTTACGGCAGCTGTGGGCTGTGAATTTGTCCTTGATGGTATTTCATATGGATTCGGTACTGTTATCCATCCTTGTTGATTTGATCGAGGCAAATTAAATATTACCTCTTTATTTTCCGGCTCCTTGTGAGATATTACAGTTGATCCCAGTGGCAGGCGGTGATCCCTTGGCAGGACTCTGGACTTAGACATAGTTGACATACGATAAGCGGCATACTTGCTGGTACTCGGTCCAAAATCGATAAAATCATCATTTTGATCACTTGCCATTTTGCCAAATTGCTCTAAAAAATAACAACTGAATTTTCTTTAATTTTTTCACAGTCTTAGAAATCGACTTGCTTCCACGACATTCACTCGTTAAATAAAATATTCTTAGCTTCGAAGCACCTCCTTAAAAATTTAAGAGAAAAACGAGAAAAATTTGACATTACATAAGCAGCTACGCATACTTGAATCTATAAAATGAATAGTCTTAATTTTTCAACTCAAATTTAGTAATTGTAGCCAAATGCCGCACAATATGACCGCTCTATGTACAAATATGTTAAAATTCAAGTTTCATTTGGAACATAAATTAATGCTGAAACGTAGGCCGATCGATGGCAGGCGGTAAATGATAATCAAAGAAAATGCCCCTGCAACATGTGTGCGGAAATACGCGAACGCGACTTTTACCAGCGAAAGAGTTTTCGTGGCCCTTTAGGCACTTTGGCTGATTGGCATTGGCAGACGAAGGAATCGACCGACAGACTGAAAGACACCCCGACCGACCAAAGACGACCAAAAAACTTTTCCAGGCCATTCTAAAGTTTTTTTTTTTTCGGTCGAAAACAAAATATAGGATACGGGAATAGAGGGAAACCGAACTTTTGGCATGGGTCGTCGTCGTCGTCGTTCTCGTCTAACTCTTGACTGCTGGCGTTTTGGCTTTGCTCTCCAATAACTCAACAATATTAAGGTTGGCACGTGCGACCGTCCTTGGTCCTTGTTCCGCATCCTTTTTGGCTATGTGTGTTGCCTTCTTCTGTTTGTCGCAAAGTTTGTGGCTCGTTAAGCAAATTCAAACGACTTAAGCGGCAACACATGTTGGCAAACAGCAGCGGTCGGAAAAGGACCCAAAGAACAGAAGTTCTTTGCCTCCACTCTACTCCCCCCCCCACCCCGCCACCATATACTTTAGTTTCTATTCCCCGCGAATCCGTACAATGTTGGCAACGTCATGTCGTCATAACTCTTGTTGTTATTGCTCTAAATCGTTCATATTTGCAAAAAAACTATTAAATCAGCTTGATCATGACAGCGACGAAGATATGTGAAGACAAGCTAGACTAAACAGAAGATATATAATATGTATATACATAATAGAAGGTAACATATGGAATGGATGGTCCTTAGATTTTAAGCATGCAAACAAAATGAAATATCTAAATAAAAAAATGATTCAATTATTCCCTTTAACCCTTCGTTTGACTGCTGCCACAACTCAAAAATTAGAATTTTGACTCTTTTTCGTTTTTGTTTAAGAAAAAACAAATATAAATATAATTATTCTGTTGAATATATGGATATTTTGAAAAATATATATACCAAATATAGGGTATTTTTTTTATAAGTTTTTTTTTATTTTGAAATATCTTAGCCTAAAATGGGTAATAATAATAATTATTAAAATAACTATGAAAAATTGCTCGAACTAATATGCATTAATAAATAAAAATTAAAATATCTCAAAATTGAATAGAAAATAGAAATGAGTTAAAATTACTTTTCTGTTAAGTCTTTTTCCAAAAATTAGACTAATTTGTCGCTTTTTGAATAAATATATAAATCAAATATAAATAAAATACTTTTATAGCTTTGTTTATATTTTAACATAAACATGGATATATATATTTGCATATACTTTATTATTCTCGACAAGTTGGAAATAATCTTTTTTTTACTAATTTCAGAGATTTTTAATTTTTTGATATTATATTACATACATCGGGTCTTTTAGGGAAAATTTGTAATAAGCGGAATTTTTCTATTTCAGTATTGACTCAATATTAAAGTACATTCTATAATTTACTCTAAATATTTATCTTAATATTATACTAATAAGTTTTAATACAATTATTTTAATACAACTAAAGATAAGACAGATTTTGTATTTAAATCAAATTAAAAATTCTTAAAAAGATATCGCTTTTGGCTACAATTAAATTATGAATTAAGAAGATTATGAAAATGTATGGAATTTTTATAAATTAACATTGTTTTTTTTTGTTGTTGCAATTTATTTTTAAGATTTTCTAATAAGGGAGAAAAAATGTTTAATTTTCACTCATAATATTTGATCAATTTTAACCATTTGTTTTTCTATATATTTTTTGTATTGCAGATCCACCATTGGTCACATTACGTCTGGGCTCAACTCTAACACCGGATGATATCAAGGAAGGCGACGATGTTTACTTTGAGTGTCACGTACAATCGAATCCTCAATGGCGGAAACTCTTGTGGTTACATAATGTAGGTCCCGCATCGAGTCAAACTGGATGTGGTTAGCCAACTCTTAGACCCGGGGCCCGGAACCCAAAAACCCGGACACGGTTGTCTGCTTGGCTGACTATATTCCATTCATTTCTGTTTAAGTGTCAATAACATGGCAAGTTGAGGCATATGCGTTGAGGTGATTCCACTCAGGGATTCGCAGACGATGACATCATGATGCATTGAGCTTCGCTGCATTTGCTCATTTCAATTCACACCAGAAAACGGATGTGAGCGTGATAGTGGCATGGGAGTTGGGGTCAGAAGGTTAGAGGAGGGTGTGCTTGATGCATACCATTTTGGACCAAAATAGTTTTGGGATTTGTGGCATTGATTTTGCCGTCGCTCAAGTGCAGTCGCCGAGTTCCCGCAATCACTCAGGGAGCCCTCAATCTCTGACAGTTGGGCGAGTTTTGTTTGTGCCGTGGATCGGCATATGAACCAAAGGTGGAATGCTAGTCGTTTGGTTGAGTTTGGTTAACATCAACGCTTAGCGGATTTTGCCAAATTGAAATTCGACCTCGAATGCTTGTAGACAGAAAATGGTTAAGACACTATGCATATATGCAAATGTGTGTAAAATGATACAATTTCACTCTTTCCAACACACAAAACACAAACTCAACGAAATAAAAGGAAATTACTTAAATGGGTTTTCCTTAAACAAACGTTTGCTTTAGTATAAAATTAAAGAACATTTAAAGAAAGAGATTTAGATGGGAAGATTTCAACTCGGAATTTAAAGTTTATAAATTAATTTAATTATAAATCAAATGCAAGCGAAAAGTCAAAAATTTCATCATAATACATATTATTTCAATGCAAATCTTAGAGGTTTCTAATTTTTGAATTCTAAATATAATTCTTTTATACAAGTAAAAATAGTAGGCATTAAATTAAGGGGGTAATATTTTGACATTTATAATTTTAGTATAGAAACTCAGTCGTTCCGATAAGGTTAACAAACGAAATTTTCTGAAAGTTGTAATACATTTGATATATACAATTAAATTCAATTAAATATTCCATAAGTTATCAAGTGTGTCTCACATCTAAAAAATATTGAAATTTTTTTAAATTCTGAGAAGTTTTTGTGTGCAAAATTCAAAATTTTAATTGAATGATTTTATGACTTAAGAAAAATTTAAACTTTTTGAAACTTACATTTTTTTAAAAAAAAACTAAAAGAAAAGTATTGCCAAAAACTGGTTTCTAAATTCAAAATTATAAAAAACACTTTGAAATTTCTTTAAATTGATTATAAAATACGTATTTAATCAAAGTTGAATAAATTATCTGTCTCAGAAAAGTAAATGACCAGAAAACGAAACAAAATGAAAAGGGTGTATTTATTTCAGCTAATATGGAAATAGAAACGAACATTCTTGAGAGGGTATATATAGCTTTATAAATAAAGAAAGTCTTATAAATATGAAAAATATATGGGACATTATAGACTGTGGGAGTGTACTATGAAGAGAGGCCTAAAGAATGGTCTCAATTAGAAAAAGGTTTGAAGAAGTGTCAAGCACCTAAAAGGTAAACTAGGCTATAATTCCCAACTAGTTAAAGCAGTTGGCTGAGTATAAAAAAGATTGCTAAAAGTTAACCATTGTTGAAAACATTTTCATTGATTAATTGCATTTTATTTTGCTTCTCTCCTCGCACAGGGCATACATTTGGAGCATAATACCTCGGCACGTGTCATCCGTTCAAATCAAAGTTTGGTTCTTCAGAAGATCACAAAACACTACGCAGGCAACTATGCTTGTAGTGCCATCAATGATGAGGGTGAAACGGTTAGCAATCAGTTGCCATTGCGTGTAAAATGTAAGTATAGCCATGGCCAACTGCATGAAGTCTATAAACCGGCCAACTTGTTGGCATTACCACTTAAATTTAAACAGATTTTTTTTTTACTTGATGATGGGCAATGTCTACTGGGTACTGGGAAACTGTTTGTGCTGCATCAGCGATTTTCAAGCATAAATTTGCCAAGCGGCACTTTGTTTGAATGCATCATCTATCTGGGACTCGGACTCTATCTCTTCTTCCCTGTCTATCTTTCTGTGTATGTGTGTGTGTCCGTTAGCCTGTCTTCCCGTCTGGCTTTATGTCTGACTGTTTTTCTTATCATAAAGTTGGGCAGTGCAGCCGGCAAAGCGGCAGGCCCCCATCCCGTCTGGTCTCATCTCATTTGATGTATTGCAATTTGCTTCATTCTTTTTTTCTCTTGCTGCCATTTTCATTTTACAACTCAACTCGTCGACTCGGCGTTGCAGTGGCAAGTCAAGGCTGTGAAAATATTTTTCATTCCGCTTTTTGCATAAATACAACATTTCTTCTACCAATTTTTTTTTTATCTTTTGTTGTTCTCGTTTCTCTCTTTGCTTTTCATATGCTTGCCACATGCGTTGCTTTTTGGCCATATTTCATAGCAAGCTGGCTGGTAAGGCAAAGAGAGAGGAGGGTCGGGAGAGTGGGGGAGTGTGGCAGGGAAACAGCTGCAGCTGCAGGGCACTACCAAGCGGAATTATGCTTCAATTTAACAGCCCGCGAAATGTTGCCAACCATCTTTTTCTTACCAAGTTTCCATACCTCGATCCCATCCAGTCGCCTCCTATGCCACTCTGTGTGGCAGCTGTGCTTGAATTAAAGCAATTTGACAGACGCCACTACATCTCATCCTCTCTCTCTCTCTGTCTCTCTCTATTCTCCTTGATGATGATCACATTCATAATGAGCTAGTGGCTTAGTCTAGGCTGCGGTGGCGGTGCCGCATGGTTGACGGCATTTGGGGCAGACGGAAGACGGACGTAGCCAGCTATCTGCTTTTGAGTGATACATATGTAGCTCCAGTCGCTGCTGCCGTTTTGAGCCATACAAATTGCTGCTACAAACTCAAGTACTTTACACACACACACACACTAATATACACACATACTCACACTTATGTATGTATAACTTGACAGGCGCATTGCTCCGAGCCATAAATTAAATGGAGTGCGCCGAATGCTTCCATTTTAGCTTCGTTTTTCTCTTTTTTTTGGTATTGTTGTTGTAAGTAAAAAGTTTGCCAACACACATGAGGCAGACAAGCTGAATGCTAATTTTGATGAGTTTAAGCCAAAATATGAGAGTTTTTATAGTTACCAAAAAGAATAAAAAAATAATGGATCACTGTAGGAAATTTTTCAAAGTAATGCAAAGAATTACTTACATTAATAATTAAGAATACAGAATAGTCTACAAACTTTGGAAAATAGCAATTATCTTTCGTTAGTGGTTTCTATCATCTTCTCAATATCCTTGTCTGAATATCCTAATTGTAGGAATATATGTAAATGGTATAACCTTTCACCTAAATTATTATTTTTATATAAGAAGCCACACTAAAGTTGAATTTATGGGAATAATTTGTATTTTGATTTTAAAATTAGTTTTTATTGCATTTCTTGTACCAGAACGCTTTTAGTTTCTAGAAAAATTTATAGTATTGGGGAAAAATAAGTAGAAAAGGAATCGTTTTTGAGTAATCTACGGAATTTTTAATTTAAGTCAAGTGAGAATTATAAATTACTTATCGGAAAAAACCGAATAGATTCTATATGTTAATGTTTGTTAGAAAAAGAATATTTATTTTTGTCGATCTAGCAAAAAGTTTTCTATATATACGGAATATCCATTCAACAGAGTGATTATCTTAAATGTTAAATGCTAACAACATTATCCATTTTACCCTTTTCCTTTTGCCCTCAATATTATGAAAATGTCAATAAACTTAATCCCTAAGTTACAGATTATTTTAATTGTCATAGGTCAAGTTATTTGTGCTCCCACATTGAAGTATTCACTAATTAGCAAACGACTAAGTAATCACTTCTCTTGCTCACAATTTAAAATACGAAATTAAGCAACAAGAAAAACAATAAGAAGGGGGGAAAAAAAAAACAATAATATAAAGGGCGTAACATTTCTGGTTAATTAATTACGCCCTTTTGTAAATTTTTAAGATAAACAATTCATCAAAAATTCAGTTCGACGTGGGGGGAAATGAGAGGTAAAAATAAAGGGATAAATTCACTAAATGGGTTGGGTTTTTTGATATGGTGGATGAGCATGGTTGACTGACTGACTGACTGCCTGCCTGACTGTGCTGTGGCATTGCGACGACAGCAAATTACGCATACGCCACGTGTGCTGTCAGCTAATAATCCTTTAACATTTTTATGGAACGCCTTATTTACCTGGAAGTACTAAATCATGTTGCCACATTAATTAATTTCAAGTAAACAACAACCAGACACTCGACAAGAGAAACAGAGAGAGAGAGAGAGAGAACAAGAGGGACTCAGTTGGTGGCAGAGGGTCTTTTGGATAGCCTTTGACACTGACGGACTGCTGCCTGTGGCACTCTATATGGGAATGGGTTTTATATATAGGGTATATACTAAACCTGGTTACCGTTTTCATCAACCATTGACTGAGTGATGAGGAGGCGTTGAGCTCTGTTGTCCTTCTGTCTAAATCACTTTTGTGCGTTTTTCTCATGCAACGCCCACGCACACAAACACAGACACAAGCATATACCCACCCACATACAAAGACACACACAGAAAATGGTATGCCTCATTTTTTACCGATTTGCAGAATGTTTATAGAGGAAGTTTTGTTCAACTCAATTAGAGGCTGTGTATAATGAACTTATTAAATATTTTGTAACAAATCACGAAAACCACTTTTTTAATCCAATATGCATAAGTCTAGAAAGTTGGTAAAATTTTATTATACTGAGACTTTGAAAAACATCTCATAGATAAAAAATTTTAGTCAATTTGTTTTATGTAAAATGACATAAAAAATACAGATGTAGAAGACATAAGAAATTACTAAGACTTCAAATAAATTTTATTGACATTAACATTCGTAAATAATTCTCTTAAAATACATTTACTTCCCCTTATAAAATTTTAAATGAAATATAAAATATAGTGTACTATCTTCTCATCAATCGATTTAGTTAAGTAATATAAAACGGATGTTTCATCGGTTTTTGGGATGAGAGTACAAATGGAGTTCTATATTCCAAAATAAACTGCTCCATTTTCAAGGCATAAATAATATTTTGAATTGAAGTCAAATACAAACTGATAAGAACCTTGTCAATAATTAAATTGAACTTTTTAAAATGATTTCTGAAACATTTTTTTGATATATTTCTTTTTGATTTTGATATGTGATAAATCTTTTTATCAAACAATTCAATAACAAAAGAGATTAAATATACTAAATATAATAATAAATATTAGTGTTTGTCTGTGATCATTTATGATCATTTCTTTATTCTACTTTAAGTACAATTACATTATATAGAGTATGCCATAGTCGACTTCCTTTTTTCTAAATACCATGGTATTCGTTTTGTTATTTCTTGAACAGACACACCCATTTGCAAGCACTCGGATCGCGTTATACTAATTGGCGCCTCCAAGGATGAGACAGTGGAAGTCGTTTGCGAGATACAAGCGGATCCTCCGCCACGGTAAGTTCAAACAAAAAACGCAACTTCCTTTTGACAGCCTTACCCCCCACCCCATCTTGTTCAGTATACTCTATATATGAGTATGTATTCCCTCTGTCTTACTCTCTCTCCCCCTCTATACCCTTTCCGCTTTGTATATGTATGTAGGCAATTGTTTCCGGTTTCCTGTTGAATGGAAGTTTTATAAAATTGACAAATGGCTGTAATTGTATGGGTGTGTATAAGAGTATGTGTGTGTGTGTGTTCGTGTATAAAAATGTTTGTCTGTGTGTGTGTGTGTGGGTGTACGCGCGGAACGGAAAATGCTGTTTATTCTGTAGGAAATGTGTGAAAATTTAACAATATTCTGTTGTTGATTTTATCAGGCTAATTTTTTTTGTTTTTCTTCCTGTTTTGCTTTATTCGCTTTTGTTTTAATTCATTTCAACTGTTTTTAGGGGGGTGAAGTGCTTGAAAGATGGCGAGCAGGGGGTTATTGAGTGGGTGGCGCTGGGCTTTAATGTTTTTTTAATGAGGCCTTTACCGCTTCTGTGGCCCTTCTTGTCTCTTTCTCGCTCATTCTATATATATATATATATATGTGTGTGTGTGTGTGTGTATGTGTGTATGTCCAGCTGCCAGTCTTCTGCCTGTCTGCCATGTCTTCTCATCTTGTATTTAATTTCAGTTTTTTTCTTTTGTTTTTTTTTTTATTTTTTTCTCCAACGTTATTTTTTTGTCTTGAGCTGACGCTTTATGCTAAAATAATTAATCATTAGCCGGCGGAAAATATGCGAGTCCAGGCGCGGCCAGTCCTCCTTACACCCCACCCCCCCTCTACCAGGAGTAGCAGCAGCAGCAGCTGTGTCGTCGTGTAATTGTTGTGGTGGTTCCATTGGAGAGCAAAGGATAGCAACAATGGAGGGCGATAGAAGAGGCGTTAACATTAAAAATGCTACTGCATACTTTTCGGGCTCTGGGTCACCAGGGATGGACCATGAGTTCGTAGGTGTGGTGGAGCGAGGGGTGCGAACTTGCGACAAGTTAATTTATCAGCATTTAAATGCCTGACAACCAACAGCAGCCGAGTGAAAAATGTTTCATTTTTAATATTTAAGTTTCAGGTTATAAAAAACCAACTTTTTCGGCCAGGGATGCAAAAAACCAACACTGCTTAGGTTCATATGCAAAGTCATTTGTATTTAAGTATATCGTTGCTTAAACCATTATAATTTAGCCAAAAAAAATTATTTATTTATTAGTAAGAAGAATAGTTGTAGGGTTAAAGAATTTTGAAATATATGCCATTGAAACGGTGACTGCAGCCCTGGTCTACATACACTGGAAAAGTTAGAAATTAAAAAAAATAATAAATAATTTAGATAAGTATAGAATGGAATAGTTTTAATAGATTATATAAAAAAATCATGTCAATAAATAATGCAGAAGGGAGGGGTATATATTCAGCATTCCATCGATTAAAAATGGTTTTAGAAATTTAAAATAAAGGAGTGCCTGATAAAGCATAAAAGCAAAAATTTATTATTGATAACGTAGATTTGTAGTTATTGGTAAAGCGCAGAAAAGATAAATATCTCGCATAAATAACAATAAATCGAATCGCTAATTAAATTACTTGAAAATAGAAAAAGCACATTTCTTAAAAATAATTTTAATTCAAAAAGTATTTTGTTAATAAAAATAAGCATAATAAATTCTTTTTCATTTCCTTATCATAAATATCGTTTTTCGGAGAAAGGTTTTTAATTTCCATTAATGGCTAACGGTTTCTGTTTAAACTCAGTTTCGTTGACTGAATTTATTTAATCTTAAAAGAATTCATGTAAATCCTTTTCACTGCACTTTTTCTCATTGTTTTTTTTTCCAGCCTGTTTTCGTTAATTATTTATTTAATTTACCCTTTAAAAGGTGGCACATATATGTGTTTAAATATATATATATAGTATATGTTTTATTGATTTACGTTTATTTTTGCACTCCCAAAAGCGTCCAACCGAATATGCCAGAGATAATTAACCTTTTAAAAGGCTTTCTCTCTTTGGGTATGCATGCCCGTGTGTACGGTATTGCTGTGCATATGTATATGTGTATTTCTGTGTATGTGTGTGTGTATGTGTGTTAACCTTTAATATTTTAACGAGCTATTTTAAAAATGTAAAACTTTGCCAACATGTTCCTGTCCTGTCCTGTTGCCTGTCCCTTTCCTGCCTTCTGCACACTTCTGTCAAAATGTCAACGCAACTCCAAAAACACCAACACCAACAACAAGAGCAAGAACAAGATATGCAACAACAATTTGGTTTTTCATTCACAGAACATTTCGCTGGAAATTCAACAACTCTGGCGAAACTCTGGATGTGGGCAGTGAGAGATTCAGTGTAAATGGCAGCCGTAGCATTTTAAAGTACACACCAGTCACAGATCAGGTAAGGAAATAAGCGTAAAGACAAACATTCGAAACATACCGAACAACTCGTTCAATTAAGCAAGAGTTGCACTTAAATAATATGTATGTATTGTATGTATTTATATATATGTGTATATATATATTTCACATAGGATTATGGCACTCTGTCATGTTGGGCATCCAATGAGGTGGGCACACAGCAGCATCCTTGCCTCTTTCAAGTTGTTTTGGCAGGTGAGTTCAATCGAAATAAAAGTTAATGTCTACACATTTAAGCAAATACTATTTTATAATGACGTGGTAAATGGTAAATTAGTTGTTGAACTTTAATATTTCAATTAAAAGATCAAACTGAATGTTTGAATTGAAACAAAAATAGTTTGTAACTAAAAATTAATAAAGCCAAGTTAAGGTCCAAATTATGAAACTGTGGCAATATCTAAGATGCATTTGTTTTAAATTCTAATACATTTTGAAGATCTAAGTTCAACTTTTTGCCAAAACTTTTATTTTGATTTTAATTTCTTAAGCTTTAGGTCAGTCAAATTTGCGCAGTTTTAATATATCTTTTTTATCCCTTTTTTTTATTGAGTACTAAAAAAAAAAGAAAAAAATGTAATATCTAAAAGAGAATAATATTACCAAATATTGCAAAATACAATTTTTAAACAAATCGGTAAAAAAATTTCCTATTCCAATTTTCAGGAATTGAATAGATGATTTGAGATGAGAAAGTCAATAAAGAAACGGTTTTCAAATTAACCGTTTTAAAGCCTAGCGAACTTTAGATTTACTATTAATATTTTAAATTTATTTTCATTTCAATAAAAATAATAAATTATTTACGGCACAGAAAACTATAAAAAGATAATGGCTTTAACTTCGAATGAGGAACCAGTAAACGTAATTGGCAATTGTTATCTGAGATCCTCTATATGATAGCCAAAAAATGATTTCCACAACCCATTTATTGGCTTTTCTATAAGCTCAATTGATTTACCCTCCAAAAAAAAAAAAATAGCATGATTGCTTGTTGCAATTTCAGTTAATGCCAGCAAATTTGTATAACTGATAGTTAACTCTCGTTCTTTACGTTTGTTCATCCATTGGGTGTATATCTCATTACATGCAATTTGACCTTAACATGTTAATGCCACATGCAAACTCAAATTGACAAACCGACAGCACAGAAACAGAAACCGGAACGATATGCCAAAAATCAGCAAGTAAAACCAGAGATTGTTCCATTGTGAATTTTTCGATTCTATGGCAACAAAAAGAAAATCGAAAAAGGACAAACTTTTCACTTTTCACATTTGACTTTCGGACTTCTCTTCTCCAACCTAGTTTCAGGTCTGGCCAGCTTGTTAATGTCCTGCGTAACCTGAAACTGAACATAAATCTGATTTCTGTATTTTTGCTCTCTCACTCACTCTCTCTCTTCCGCTCTTCTCTTTCTCTCCTTTTCAGCATTGCCGAATGCCGTCAACAATTGTACCGTCTTCAACCGCACAGAGTTGAGTGTTGACATACAATGCATACCCGGCTATGATGGCGGACTGCCACAAATATTTGTTCTCGAAATGTTTTCAACACGCACCGGCGTCACCAGGTAAGCATATTAATCAACTATAACTACCAACTACAATATGGCAAACCAAAAGGGACTGAATATAGCCTGGTTCGTTTTTGGGACCACCTGCCAGGTATTTGCTCTTAAGCCGCTTACACCCGGAAGGACAGCTGGCCCAGGGGCAACATGAAGTCAAATTAGGCACAGTGGACAGAGCTTGTTCCAAACAGTTTATATATATATATATACATATTTATATATATGTAGTTCATGTAAGAAACATATGACAATCATATTTGGTTTTCCGATATGTAGGCTCAAAGAGTTAACCTTTTGCTAGCAAAATGGAATGCAAAAGAAAATATTTAGCTCAGTTGAGGAATTCAAAGAGATTTGATAACAAAGTAATTGAAAACATTAGTAATACGTTCAAAATATCACAAAATATTTGTGTTTTTAGTCTATTATCAGATTTAAATAATAAAACTAAATTTAAGCAGAGTTTCATTTAACATTTTCTATATTTAAGCAATGTTGCATGCGGAATAAATTATTACTCATCCGCCATGTGGGTTTCATATCTGTTTTAAAACCTGCAAATATATTTGGTAGTTATCTAGGCCGACCAAATTTGAATGCTTTTAAGTATTTATATTTTTAATATTTTTATCTTTTGACCTTGGCAAGAACCATGGCACAATCTTCTAAAAATTTCTTCTTTTTATTCAACATGGACTTATTTATTACTTGATAAATTTGAGTCTATTAAGTTGTTTTAATATATGGAAATAAATTTATTTTTGAGCAATCAGCACTGCCCAAATGTTATTAATACTAATTTTCGGATCCCCCACTTTTAAGATATTTATTGTTTTATTATATGAACATGCCTTTAATTCGTTTCTACTGCTATATTTTGTCCCTCTAATTAGTTTGTTCAATGTTGCAGTTGCTATTGTTTTCGAATTTGTAATGTAAAAAATATGAATTTTATTTATTTTAAGAACTCGAATATATGTATTTCGCCCCAAACAAATGTGCCTCAATTAGGAAAAATAACAAGCAAAGTAAAATTTAAACATGTCCTTAATAAGGCATTGCATTTTCTTTTTATTTAATATATTTAATTTTTATATAAAACTATATGTGTTGTCCAATTATTTCAATGCAATTCGATTCAGAACAAAATTAAATTCCTATACAAACTTTCTTTGTATTATATTGTGCATATTTCAGAAAAAATCTAAATTTATACAATTTCGATCAAATTTATTCAATTTTATTCCGACAGTCTTATTTTTTTTTTTGAATTTATTCTCGCAATTTTACAAATCTTCTTTTTTTTCCATTAATTTAATATTAGATAGGTTTGTAACACTTTTACCTATTGTTGATTAAGACGTTTTACCCTCAGAAAGGTTAAGATGGAGATATAGAATATAAAAGAATTAAAGTCATCCTGTAACCTGCATTTGACAAGTGACAATATAAATGGGGCAAACTAACAGCATTCCATTCAATTATCATTGCAAATATATATATATTTATATAAAGAGGATATGGATATATACATAGTATAGTATATATATATAATGCTTATATGTATGTATGTTTAAGGGAAATTATTCTTGATGGCATACAGTTTATAGATATATATATACATATATAAATATTAATGTTTGTGTATGTGTAATTAGGCGTGAATGAAAAAGTTGGCGCATATTTGCCTTTAAATTACAGAATCACACGATGAAAAATCATCAATTTATATGCAGAAGATAAATAGGCGAAAATCAAATTCATATGCACACATAACATTATGCGAAAGGCAGGAAAAAGTATTGCTTATTAAAACAAAGGAATAAAAGAAAAGCCAAAGAAAGGGGAGAGAAAAAGGGGCAAAATAAAGTCAAACCCTCATTCAAAAAGATTGCATAACATGGCCACAACAACAAAATATATACATATATAAGCGTATATATACATACAAATATCTAAATATATATATATACTTATATATAGATATTGGGAACCCTAATATTTCTCCAGAAAGAAAGACTAAGCAAAAGGCATCAAATTCAAATTGAGGTCATGATTGGGAATGGAAATGGCTTATGGGTTTGGGTTAGAAGGACATTCCGCAAAAATGCCCATGAATGTTTGCCAAAAAGAAAAGAGAAAAAAAAAACTGGATGTGTTTCGTATTTTTGGCATTTGATATTTGATTGCACATGATTAAAGAGCTTAAATGCCATTGAACTTTGATTTAATAAGCTTAAAATTGTTTTTCTTTTTTGTATTTTCTTCTTGTAGATTTAATTTAAGCAATCCAGAGGAATCATTATTTTCTCTCGAAAATTTGGATACTTTAACCTCGATGATGGTGCAGGAGAATAACTCGTTGCGATTACGTATCTACTCGTATAATCAGAAGGGACGTAGTGCAGCGTATCTTTTGCCCGATTTCATAATTGGTTCAACAGCTTACAAGACAGGTGAGTGGCAGGACCTGCCGCCAGATGGTGTCATCCGAAAATGTGTATGTGCATTTGATTGATGGATGTAGATGGGCTGTTGGAGTAGCAGTCTTACTTGGATGGATACCAGTTTCTTGTTTTTTTTTTTTTTTTTTGCCGTTTCGCTTTGATATTTGACACACTGATGGACGTACTTGAGAGTCAGGCAGATGAAAAGAGGGAGAGCAAAGTAGAGAGATTTCTCTCCTCATATTAATCTCGTGTAGGCAATAGGCTCCAGCTCATGTACATTGGGTGTTCCCTCCAGGAGAGAGAGTTGTGGGGGACATTTGACAGGTACTCGGTAGTAGTCATCTGCAGGTACTTACATAATCAACATGCTCCTTGATGCCTCATGGCTCATTCCAGCTAACTTGTCTACCATCTGCTGATGTCTTGAAATATGTGTAAAATTACTTTTTGACACGAAGGATGGGAACCTGTAAATGACTGGATAAACAGATGAGCAGAGAGAGAGAGCAAGAAATTTTAATTTCAACTTGAATTCCATATTAATTATTGCTTCATTTTACCTATAAATAAAATTATGCTATACAAATCTAGTATGGTTTGTTATGATGAAAACTTGATCGAAAATAGTTTATACAAATTTTCACAATTGATTTCCGATTAATATAATATGTTTTCTTTTCTATTTCATTTCCACTTGTCTAAAAATAAAAACTCAATCCAATTGTTGACATATTTAACTTTACTTTACCTTTGTGGGATATATTTGGATCTATCTATTTGAAAATCCAACAATGATTTATGGCCTGCGATTGTTAACATATAATTACAACAACTACAACAATGTGTTCACAGACGACGATGTAACACTGACACTGTCACCGGTCATTGTTGGCAGTGTTTTGACCATCATAATTATTGGTGTGGCCATCGCGATACGGATATTTGTGGTGACATTTGTACACAATTTGCGACGCAATCGTCATCATGGAAATAAGGCAACGGCAGCCGGTGTAACAGCTCAGCCAAGCGATGTCTTCAAGGTGAGTAAATAAACTAATGTCGATTAGTTTTCCACTACAAAAGAAAACTATTTTCTATATCGCATTATTTCAGGCCAACAACCTGGAGAAACCTCGTTGGCAGCACACAGATATAAAAACAAAGTCATCAGAGGATTTGGTTGAAGATGAGCGTGATCCGGATGTGATACCATCACAATATGGTATGTTTCTTGAATAATTTCCATATATACAAAATATGAAATTCATTCAGATTAAGAATTTTATTTTAGAAATAAAACTCATTTAGCAATTGTTGGTAAATGAATTTACAAGTGTAAATTTAATTGACTGCTTAATAAAAAGGAAAACCATTTAAAGGAGAAATTTATATCCTCATATTGATAAAAATTCTAAAAACATATTTTCTAAAAAATACTTTTACTGTGCCTAATGAAAAAAGTATTTGGTTTAAAGTGATAAAAGTGATTTATCGATCATAGTAATGATAAATAGTAATAATTGGTTTACCAATCGAAATGGAAAGAATAATTTTAAATTGAAAGTACAATATAAAACTTATTTCTTTGTATTTCTTAATTTTCTTTTAAGGTTTTTTAGGTGATTTGATAAATATTATTTTATAAATCACAAAAGGTCCTTAGAATTTCCTTCTATGTATTGCAAACTAAATTAAATAACTAAAATTAATATTTTTTTTTGACAAGTTAATTAATGTTTTCTATTCGGGAAATATTTTAACATATTGGCTTGTACATATGCGGCAATCGTAGAATGAAAAGAATGACAAATAGTTATTTAGAGAAAAAAACAAATTCTTCTAATGATTATTAGTTTTGGTTGTCTTTCCTTATTTTGCACTTTTCAGTTCGTATAATGCGATAAAATAAATATCTTTCGTGATGTTTGTTTATTAAAAAATCCACTAAAAATTATTATTTTATTTGCCTTTATTTTAATGTCACCCGAAGAAGTGAAGAAGAAAATAATCTCTCCCTTTTTGTTCCTGTGTTAAATGTGCACGTTGAGCATTAAACTTTAATCAAATTTTATTGCCACTTTTCTGACATTTACTTCCATGTGTCTCGCTCTATCGGATTCCCGCTATCTGTTCGCTTGTCGATGTTTTGGCTTGACCTACCCGCAATCGTAATCAATCTCATCAACACAACAATACGATGCGGATACGAAACATTGACCCAAAACCGGATACCGTCACTCGACACGGACACGGACACAACCACGGATACCGATACCCAAACCAAAACCAATCCAATCCAATCAACAAATGCAATTTTCTTTTAATCGTAAATATTTTTAACGATGGATCCCGCCAATCTAAAAACGCAACCACATATACTCACACATGGACATGAACATGGAAATGGACATGAACCTGCAATGGTATCGACGACGACGACGACGACCCCAAAAACGTGTGGCACCATCATCAATAAATTTCAATCAAACAGTTGGCGGCAGCAGCGCTGGCAGCAGCGGAAGCAATGCCTCCAATGTTGGCACCACTACAGGCAGCAGCACATCCACAGCAGTGGTGGCATCTGGAGCAGGAGTTGCAGGAGTTGCTACAACATCTGCCACAGTTGCTGGCGATTTTACAACAGCCACGTCGGTAGTTGGTAGCACTGGAGGAGGTAGTGCCGGAGGAATATCCAAATGGTCACCCAATAGCAATGTGAGTATTCAAGGCACAAAAGAGATGAGATTATATAGCAAGAAAAGAAAAAAAGAAACACTAGCTAAAATATGAAAAGGGATGCTACAAATTGGCTAAATGACCAAACCTCTTGATACTCCCATGGGAGACCTTTTGGTCAAATGAAAGCTAGACCAAGGTATTTTGGGTTTTTTTTTTGCATTTGCATTGCAATTTGATTTGCCCATTGGTGGTTTTAGCCCTTTTCTCTTTCCACTTTCTTTTCTGTTCTGGCCGTTTTCAGGTAAATGTCGCCCGTCTGCCAGTTGTCAGCCAAAATAACCATTTTTTGGCTTTGGCTTTGGTTCGTTTATTTTCGGCAATCTGTTTTTCTGCACTAAAAACCAATCAACTACTCAAATTGCTGAAATTGCTAAACAAAATCCAAGGCAACCACGAGTTGCTGGGCTAAAGCTTTTCTAGAACAAAAAAAAACAGAAAAAAAAAATACCCCTCACCTGCTGGCTGGTTGAGGGTGAATTCAGGGATAGGTTGGAGGATAAGTGGGTGTATATTAAAAAAAGCTTTTAAACTGTCAAGGCGATTGGCGTTGGTGATGGTGCGAATCTTCTCCTCCTTTAAACCATTCATACAGCTTCTGCTTACTGTCCTTATCCGCTTTCTCTCCATTCTCTTGGGGTTATAAATAAAAGCTATTGGCTAAATCAAGGGATAACATAGGAATAAACAAAAAGTACAGTCGAGTGAACAAAACTGCGTTGGCGAGTTGAACGTAATTGTAAGATTTTTAAAACACAATTCATCATATCAAATGTGCCATAATCAATCAATTTTAAAAACAATTTCTTTAACCATTTCTATCTCTATCTGGTGTTCGTTCTTTTAGTCACGTTTTGTGTAGATAAAGAAGTCAGAGAGTTGATCTATCTAATAGTTGCTTGGAGATAAAAGGTAAGGAGAGGAAAAGTAAAACTGAACCACAAATGGGAAAATAATTTTAAAAAAGTTTCAATACTGGAATTTATAAAGTTTTACAAAGTTTTTATGTTAGGGAAAAGGAAGCATTAAGGATTCTAAAAAGCAGCTATTCGAAGTAATCTAAGTAATCAATTATTAGTTATTAACAATCTCATTATACCCCTTTTTTAAAAGTAGTTTAAAAAAAATCTAAGATATTTTAAGATTTTCACTGGTCACCAAAGGTGTTGAATTAACTGGTAGTAATAAGAACAAACATATTAATACAATATAAAATTATAAATTGATAGAAAACGCACATAAATTAAACAATTAGAGAATATTCTAAGAAGGTTGAGTCATAGTACGAATTATTAATAATATACGTACATATTAATATAGTATATTACGTAGTAATAATGATTTGAATGATTTCTAAACAATTTCCAAAGTACTACTTCAAATGTATTGAACAGGTTTACCTAAAATTTAAAAATTCTTAATGAAGTCAATTTATTTCAATTTTCAATAACAAATTTAACAACTGTTTTCATTTAAAAGAATAACAGTTATTAAGAGACCTGAAATACATACTATAGTACAAATAAGTTATGTAAATATCGGAAACTGCATCAGCTTATAACTTCTAGAGTTGAAATTATATAAAAACTAGAAGGATGGGCTAACTTCGGACGTGCCGAAGTTCGTATACCCTTGCAAACTATCTCTTCGATTTATATATAATTTGCCGGAATCATAAGGAAGTATATAAAACCCATCAATTATAAATTTGATGTCCGTGACATAAAAAAAAAAACAAATTTTTTTTTCCCCGATTGTTCCTATGACAGCTATAGCATATAGTCGACCGATTCTGATAAAACTTAAAAGATATATTTCTTTTTATATAAAATTGTCAAATAACAAATTTCGTGACGATTGCTTCAAAAACATCGAAGTTATTGATCAAAAACTAAATTTTTGACTGATCGTTCCTATGGGAGCTGTATGATATAGTCGACCGATTCTGATGAAATTTGGTATATGTGTTGAGGATTATATAAAACTCATAAATACCAAATTTAGTGACATTCGATTGAAAAACAACAGAGTTATTGATGTTAAACCCTATTCTTGGCCGATCGTTCCTATGGGAGCTATATGATATAGTCGACCGATTCTTATGAAACTTGGTATATATGTTGGGTATTATATAAAACTCACAAACACCAAATTTAGTGACATTCGATTAAGAAACAACTGAGTTATTGATGTTAAACCTTATTCCTGTCCGATCGTTCCTATGGCAGCTATATGATATAGTCATCCGATCGGGATGATTCCGAGATATACAATGCCTGCAGCAAAAAGAAGCCTAGGTGCAAAATTTCAGCTCTGTAGCTCTAAGGGTCTCGGAGGAGATTGCGTTGATCCAGACAGACGGACAGACGGACAAGGCTATATCAACTCAGCTCATCATGCTGATCAAGAATATATATACTTTATATAGTCGGAGATGCTTCCTTCTATGCGTTGCAAACTTCTGACCAAAATTAATATACCCTTTTTGCAAGGGTATAAATATAAAGTAATTGCCCACACAGTGTAGAAGCCTTTAGCTTTACTTTCCAACTGAATTTTATCTACTTAAATGGTATAAAATGCTTTTGTTGTACATTTTTGTCTATTACCTGTTAAGTATTCATTATTAACCACATTCATATTCCTTTTTCCGATACTCTACCTTTTAATTAATGCTATTTCGAAAAGAAAACAAAATAAAATATGATAAAAAAGATAACTGTTTAATTCGAAATTAAGCACACAAAATTTTAAGTTTTAACCAAAGCTAAAACCATGAAAAAATTATAAAGAGATTTACGAATAATATGCAAAATATAATTCTTCTCCTCCCTTTCGCATAAGATATGAGTATTCATATTTATCGAATATTCTCGACCCACTCCCACATTTTCATTTTGAAAACTAGATTTGCCATTTATTATTTTAAATTATTTTTTGTTTTATATTTTGCTGGCCCCCCTTCCTCCCCATTATACGGCTGTTCATATTTTTTGGGCATCCATTTGGAGATTAGTGCAGAATTCTGGTGTTGCACATTTGTTTTCATTTCATTAAATTCGCAATTAGAATTTATTTATGAATATTTCTGTACCAATTTGTATACCCTGTAATAAGAGTGATAAATGAGTATATAAGCATCAGCATTCGGTTCGATCTCATTATTTGCAAGCAGATTTAAAATGAGTGAAAAATTTTTTAATTTGCTTAAATACATACGTCGTCCCCCTTGTTAAAGGGTATGGAAAATTCGGCTCTGCAGCTAAACATTATTCACTGGTTTCCGTTTTAGCTTTGCCGCTGACAACATTCAGAGATCCCGAGCCATTACCATAAGCTGTGTCTGTGTGTGAGATTAGAACTCAAATGCGTTTTGACCATATGCAGAGACCATGACCAATTGACTACCAGTCCGCGAATTTACAGTTATAAACTGAATATGTATATATGCACATATGTATGTATCACTAATCTGCCAAAAACATAAACCAAAATCCGAATCAATTTAAAAAATGAACAAAAAAATTGTTTCTTTTAGCGAACGTTTGCGGTTTTTCCTGCTTCACATTGAATATATGTAGATAACAGCAAAATCACTCGACCTGGCTTTAAAAGAAGGCAGAATATTAGGCAAATATATATTATTGACTGGTGTATTAATTCTGTATCAAATGTCCATTTAAATAATTACATTATCTAAATGAGCCAACACTTAAAAATCTTTTTTGATTTACAATTATGATGATCTAGATTAATATTAAAAATAATTGCACTTGTAATAAATTTGCAAAGTGTTTATTGTTATTAAATAAAGCAGTCCTGATGTTTGATTGTTGATCAAAAAATAAAAATTTTAGTATATCACAGACTGATGAAGGATGAATAGTAAGTTTTTCTTTTTATTTTAAAGTAGGAAAGATTAATTTAGAAAAATAAAGTAGTTCTGAACGAAAACTAGTTCAAAGACCTAAGTCTTCTACGGTCCCACGGCTTATATTAAATAATTCAAACAAGTAATTGGTATATACAGGTAAAAGGGTATATAAATTTAGTGGAACCTTCTTATTTATTTAAATTATTTTCTGTGGCTTGGGTGGAGTTCAGAAACATCAGGCAAATGGGTGCCAAAGACACAGCGATTTCAATCCGATAATTGGAGAGTAGTTGAATACAACGAAGTTACTCGAATACTGTTTTATTAGGAAATACACTCAGTTTATATAAACGATTCTAGGAATATAAGACGGCTATATTTATATGATATGTGAGTCAATTCTGTTATATATTGTATGAAAATATAGCGTGAATACTATTTATATGAAAATATTATGTAGGTGTTAATTATCTATTCTAAATTACTTTTCGAAAGCTTTCTAAATATTGTCTGTATTATGTTACAATATTTCTGAATATAAAGTCTAACCTGGGAACTAAGACTATTCCCAGTAACTTTTATCCTGTTTAGAATGGTATAATGACAAACCATTTTTTGACAATTTAGATTTATTTTAAAAACTTAATTGTTTTTATCTATATTTTAAATTACCTTGTGGGTTTCTTCTGTAAAGGGTATTTTAAGAAAATGGAGCTTCATACTTACGAAAAGAATTTTTCGTGCTGTAAAAACGATTTGTAGAATGAGTTCCAATTAAATTTAAATTACCATTTTGAACCAAGTGCAAGTGGTAGGTTGGGTAGTCTGCTGGCTTTGGTTTCGTTCACTTTGATTTGGTTAATTAAATAATTTTAAATATTGCCAAAAAATATAACAGCAATGAAATGGCCCCAATCACTTCACAGAAAACAACCCACAAACATGTATACCAAAATGCCCGTTTAAAATTGCATTGAGAGATTTCAATTAGAATTTCATTTCGTTTGGTCGGAAAAATAATTTCAATGCTAAAATTTTTGTGCATTTCGATATTGGCCACATTTGTTTTTATGGTAATCAAGAAATTATGTTTTCTCATTGTTGTTGTGGGCAGGCAAACAAATAATAATTGAACAAATTCTTTTTACAAATCGTCAGTAGATACAATTTTGATATTAGTTTAAAAATTGTTAAATTTGTTTCTTTTCATATCTGATTAAATTTTTTTTCTTCCTTGTACTTGGTAAGTGTATTTAATATTCTCATTGATTGCATTTCTATTTCCTGTTTGTTTGTCTGGTTTAGAATTCAATTTAGCAAATTTTTCGTGGAAAAAGCATTTCCTCTCTAAATAAAAACCATTTGCTACTTGTTTTTCCACTTTCACATTGAGCGCAATATTGTTAAGGGGATGCCCGGAGCGGCATAGAATGTGACTATTTCCAGCTGACTAACTCCCCTTTGCCAGATTCACTAATGCATAAATCGAAATCCACATCCTCTCTTGTCTTACAGGTACAACCGACTCCAATGACGACTACAACTATGCTGTGCGGGGATCCATCGTCGAGTGCCACGGTCACCTATAATCAAATCACTGCGCAGAGGGCGCAACTCTTGGCTGCTGTGGCAGCAGCGGGCGGTGGCTGCAGCAGCACCGTTATCTCACCCACTAGCAGCATGATGGGTAGCCTAGGTGGTGGCAGTGGAAATGCCATTGGCAGTGGTGTTGGCAAACCTTTAGGTTTGAGTGGCACTATAATTGGTTCACCCACTTCGCTTTCCTCGACTGCTACGCTGGCGGCTCATCATAGCAGTGGTGTAGGCACATTGCCTCCTGGTTTGGGTAGTGGCGGTGGTTACATATTGAATGCTTATGCCAGTGGACGGGTACATCATCCATTGCAACAGGCAACCGGCACCGGGAGCATTGGTGCCACTCATGCAGCCACATTGAATCGACATCATCATCATAATAATCATCATCATCAGCCGCCGCATCATTCGGGCTCTAGTTTGCTTCTGGGCAGCGCTGGCAGTGTCATGGGCGTTATGGGCATGGCCAATAACACAACATCGACAACAACAGCAACCACCTCATGCAATTCCTCTCAGGATTTGGATGATAACATCAATATAAATGCCATTAAGGATTGCCTAATGACACAACGTGTACCCGAGAGTTGTGTCTAAGCTCAGTCCAATTTTGGCCATCTCTGTAAGTCCCTAGACATATTGTTAGATAGTTATCTATAAGATGTCTGTATAATAGAAAAATATCAGTGTATATGTATGTATTATTGTATCTACAATAAATAAATAGTTCTGTTCCCGTTAAGGTGCTGTGCATATCTAAATTTAAATTGTAACTTTATCTCTATCAATGGTGAGAAAAAAACTGTCATATCCTCTGTTACAACTACAAACATACATACATACATATAGAGTATATCAGATGGAAAAGAATGGATACATATTCATTACTACAAATATATATAAAAATATATTTGTATTTAAGACACATATCCCAATATATCAATGAACTAAAAATCGGCTTAAAAGAACAAAGAAAAATGGGCTAAGAAGTTTTTAGAAAATTTCATCCAATATTATTTATTATTTTTGAAAATATTCATTTTTTTTTTTTAAATAATTATTTCATTTCTAATAAACTAAATTTGTCTCATGCATTATAAAAAGTTTATCGTACATTTTCAATGGTTTTATTTGGATATGACGAAAACGAAAAATTGTTCTGAAAACAAGTTGTAAAAACTAATAAAAAAAACAATTTTGAAATCCGTTTTAAGAAATCTTGGAAGAGCATTTTAAAGAAAAGCGTGAAGCGGAAAACAAGTTTAAAATTTGATTTGAAAGCTGTCCAGGTTTGAAATCCGCTGTTTTAATAAAATTGAAAAAGATTTAAAAAAAGAACATATAACTTGGAAGGGTGTCTTATACCACCCAGTATTTTAGAATCTTTTATTTCTGAATTTTAGTTTGTGTTTCATATTTGATTCGAAAAAGAATATTCAGAATACATATTTGTAAAATTGAAATATCAAAAATGAAATGAAAAACTTATATCATTTAAGGAACTCCAAAAAGACTCAAAAAACAGTTTAATAGCTAAAATATTTTGTAGAGAAAATTGTTCCAAATAAATAAATCTATGTAATTATTTATGTATAATAGGGTTGCAACAATACTGTTTGATAACAAATCGTTTCAGAATGGACTCCGCCCTATAACTTTGCTTCTAACTGTTAATTACGATTAAAGCGTAAAAAAAACTTAAATAAATGAGAGATAATTGCTGGAGGATAAATGATTTTGAGTTCTAAACATTTTTGAATTGATTCCGATTAGACAGTATTTTTGCAGCCCTGGTATATATACATATATATATATACATATGTACTACCATTTAAATTTAAGAGAACTGTATTGTATGTATATTTTTAGTAATAATTGAGATGTATAAATAAAAGTATAACCAAACTATAAACCAATAAACATTATTAATGTAAATTGTAAATGTAGCTAAGTTTTTTTTTTTGATTTTGTTGATTTTGATTGTGTCGACAAATTTCAAGCCGGCCCATGTCCTTTATAGAAAAAGTAAAATAAATTGTTGGCAAACACACAAGAAAAAACAAAATAAACAAAAACGGAAAAAAAATATATTAAATGTAAGACAGAATAGAATTATAAAACCAAATGAGTTTAGTTAAAAACTGTGTTAGGCTAAATTATAACAATAAATGCATTAAAAATATCAATAAATTAAAGTGTGACAAATGGAAAAAAAACCAAGAAAACAAAAGAGAGAACAGTAAACGGTAAGCAGAATGTAACAAAAAAAAAAACAAAAGGCGAAAATATAATTAAATTAATTAAAAGAAAAAGTGAAACATAATCTACTTTGATTAATGGAAGTTTTCTTTTACTACTTTTTTCCCTTATTTTTCGGAAGGGAATATACGATTTTTTTGAACTGTGCAACACATATAAAGGAGTTATGTGTGAACATAATGAAATTGATCACGAAATCTATGAGTCATACTTAGCAGTGCATTAAAAATGATTGGAACCAATGATAATTAGAAAGGGTATGCAGAGTTCATATAACATATAAGCTTAGTATTTTTCTTTATTTTTACATTTTTTATTTTCCTTTACCACACTTGACCAATTAAAATTGGCCACTCAAACTCAAATTTTGTTACCCATCTCAGTGGCTGGCATGGAAAACCACAATACCCAACACCCGCAAGACAAAACCGCAAGTGCCAAGCGAAAAAACTACTTAAAATTTCATATGCTTCTCCTTGCTCCTTTTAACCAAACGAAATACTTCTCACCCGAATTTTGGCCTCATTAGCAAATCAAATTTTATACAAAAAACCAGTGGGCAATACCACCCGTTGCCCCCTTCCCAATTTATGGTCAACCACATGAAACGTTTTTTAGGACTTGAGCAAACAAAATTGACAGGAAAACTGAAAACTTTTGGCTTTGATTTGTATGTATGTATATATATGTATCTATATATATATATGTATACATATTTGTGTGAATGTGTGGAAATGGCATGAAAATTCCTTTGTGGCAAAGTCAGTTTTCTGATGCTGCTGCTGTGAAAATGGATAATTGGAATTCGTTTTGTTAGCTCACTGAAAATCAATCTTAGTTCTAAATTTTTTTACAGATACAGAAAACTCACTTATAAATTGAGTAGTGATGAATCTTTTGTAGTCCCTTTCTTTGATAGGATTTTAGTTGTCCAAAGAACAACTGAAAAACATTTTAATCATTTATTTTTCTTACTTTAGATTAATTTTCATATAATCGTCTTTGATCTCTTTAGATACTCCATTGACTCATCAATTCGATGAGTCATCAAATTTAAGTTTTTGGATAATACTCCTTACTATTGAATAAAGGGGTTTGTTTGATTATGAATTTGCAATACAGTAAATATGGAGTATAACTTTATAGTAATACGATTGTAACGACCCTTTAAATGATAATATAAATGGGGCTAATTGTACAATCGAAACCTCTTCAGTCGCCCAAGAGTTTGTTAAATTTTGAGTTTGATTCAGTACCCATTTGGCATTCGACAGCTCTGGTACAACTCGCATTAAGAAAAAAAAATAATAAGAAGTAAAATAAATTGATTTATAACATTAGCAAAATGCAAAAAGGAACGAAAAATATAAATATGACAGATCTTAATTCATACTGTACATATGAAATTTTTAAACAAATTAAGACAAAATGTGAAACTGAAAAATGTGTCAGCGAAAAAAAATCTATTAAATATGCCGATCTTATACAATTTGTGGTGTCGAAATCTCAATTTCGTAATGAGTTTCGCCAATGGGATAAAAAATTAGATATGGAATTAGAAATCGATATATACTGGAAATATATAAATGGTACCGAGTTTACTATTGATTTTGGTGAGATGTATGATGAAATTCGTAAAGCAACGGAAAAAGAAAAAAAAAGATATTGGAACTTTATCATTCATGCCATTAAAGAAAATTCAAATATAAAAGATGTAACATTAAAATATACATTTGGTCCATATAATTCAGAGCATTTGGACATTTTTCATGAAATTATGAATATACTAAAAAAAAAAAGTTCGTTGAAATATTTGCAGATAAATATGAAAGGTAATGTTTATAATAATATACTCTAATATAATTCATAATTGATATTTTTCCCATATAGGATATACTGTGGACAATTTGAAAGATTTCCATCATCTCGAAAAGTTGCATTTGAATGCGAAAACCAATGTTCATGAATTGATTGAATATTGTAAATCAAATTCAAATTTGCGTGTACTTTCTATAGTAAATAATGAGACGGATGATAGAAGGAGGTCTCAAATTTTTTTAGATGGCAGTAATTTTGATATTTTAAATAGATTGGCTACTCTAAGGAAATCCGATATTATCAAACCAAAAAAAATATCTTATTTGAATGTAGAAAACAAGCGCAAACGAGTATTTTGTTCTTTATGGATTTTTGGTAGATTAAAAAAGAAACAAAATCATCGCGTGCATCCCCCAAACGGAGACAATGCTCATAAGAAAATGCACAAGCCAAAGCTAAATCTATCTCCTTGGAATAGATTTCTTAAAGTAATTGGAAAGTTTGCAAAATGAAAAAAAAAAAAACATTCTGAAATCTGAAAATTATAAATCGCAAAATTCTTCTTTATCAATCAGTTTTTGTATATAGTAATACCCTTATATCTATTGTTTATCAACAGAAGGCGTCGACAGACACATAAATACTTAGATTCCTAGAATTATAACTAATCTCTTACGTACGAAAATTCAATATATTTCAAATAAATGCCGCCGTTAACATTTTGTATTTTTTATTGAAAGGTAAATAGTGTAGATAAATGTAAAACCGTTTTATATTTGTTTATTTAGTTAGTTTAATATTGTTTTTTAAGGTGTGCCCCTATCTAATAATTGGTCTATTAATATCGTAATAAATGGTCTATTTAATTACTATAAAATTGTATAGGCAAAATCTAATGTCTAGTACTAACGTAGCTTATCATTGGCTAATTTATTTCAAATTAATTTTTTGTTAAACTAGTAATAAAGTAAAAACTGATGTACTTGTAAATATGTAAAAAATAATTCACAAATAAATATTTGATATAGCAAATATCCGGTTATATATGGTTATCTGATTATATCAAAAATAAACACCAGTCCTCAAACTGTGTAATTCAATTGTTGGCCAAAGAAACATAAAAATATTTCAGTATATAAATAAAGTAAATATCAAAATGCAAGTAAAGTTTACAGAGGTCGGCCCTCTCAACATTGGAGCACAATCGGTTCATTCTCACAGACACGAGACACAGAAATGGTAATAAATTATATTATGAAGCTACACATTAAAAAATAAATTGCTTAATTTGGTTGTGAAATTTTTTTATTTTTTATGTGATTAATTCCTTAAATTGGGTTAAACTTTTGCCATATCCAGTTTTGTCATCTGTAGAACCACTTATACTTGTATTGCACTGCTTAAACATGCAAAATAAATTTCTTTTTTGGGGTTTCCCCATAATAAAACGACATGGTAAGATAAGGAAGACAGAAAAATAAACAACTATTATGAATAAATATTGGTAAATAAATAATTATTCTTTTTGCCAAACACTCAAGCCAATAAAAACCTATTTACAAATATTATCTTTAATGGCTTCCGCAATCTTAAAGTCATATATTAATACAAATTAATATAATGTATTTTGGAATAATCAAAGAGTTAATTTACAAATCAATATAAGTACACGATTGCCTGCAAACCTGTTTCTGCGAACTCAACAACAAACTGTTCTAGGAATTGATTTTCACTTTTCCTTTATGGCATGCAATTGTTCTCATCCTTTAGAAATTGACTTGCACGTGCGAGAACTCACATAGATGGCAAACAAAAGATATATTTGGCCTACACATATTCAGACCAAATCATTCTAGTGGTCAATAAATGTAAATAAATTAAATGCTCCATTTGTCGGCAACCAAAAAAAAAAAAAAAAAAGAATAGGAAAAAAGCTTTGCATAGCCAAAATAGCCTCTGGAAAAGAAACGCCAAACATTCCAATGAAATTATGCATGTGATTTATGCCCTTGTTGTTTGCTCTACCCTCTGACCCATCAGTTTATGTTAGTTGTTTCAAAAATATTGATTTTCGATTCGGCAACTAATGTGTGAGAATTAAATTCACGTTTAGAGTTTCCTTTACACATAAAATTTAGTTAGAAGCGTCGGCAAGAGCAGATCCTAAAATTGAATTGAAGCGCACATTGTGTAAATCAGCGGCTCAATAAAATCTAATTGCCCCGGCAGATTGCGACTAGGCACGCACCACAATTCTAAGAGGGGTAGATGGGGGCGGTGGCTTTGGGGCAATAGGTGCGGCTTTGGGCATATAAATTACTAGCCGATGAGCATTTCTATTCGTGTTCGTCCTTGACAGTGGCAACTTTATAAAAAATAAAGCAATAAAAAAGCCAGCAATAGAAACTTTATTTAGCAAACTAAAGGAATTTTTTTTCTATTCTTTAATGGTAAGAACTTGCTTTGGTAAGAGATTTAGTAAGTTTATGAAGGCGATTAAATAGACACGTTGCAGAACCAAATGTTTTTTGTTTCTTTTATATTTAATGTTTTATTTATATTTTCTTTGGAAAATTATTGTTTCAATATTCAATTATTAAATATATATTAAATATAATAATCATTAAAGGAACAATTAAGGTAAAAATAAAATAATGTTTTATTTCTTATGTCATATCAAACGCAATGGTTTCTTATTCATAAAGATAATTTCAACTTAATACAAAAAGAAAAAAATTTATAGAAACAATTAGAAACATCAAGATGATTTTCAGGTATTTCAATCTTTAATATAGTTTAATACAACAAATAAATAATTTTTAATAGCATTGGTTTATTATAGCCACATACTGCTTGTTGCTTAAGATAGATAAAAGATTTAGGCCCGAGTAGAACAAGTCAAGAATAAATATTTTTTGTTTTGTTCCCGCATTAATTTTTTTCTATGACTATCAGCAAGTTTTCATTAGATATATTTCGAATTGGTGTTTTGATTTTCGAGTCAAATGCCAAACAATTCACTTTTCAATTTTAACATTGCATTGCATCATTTCCTTCACCTACCGCACCATTTACACATTGACTTAAGGGTTGCCGAAATTTATAATCAAATCATTATAATCATAGCGCCTTTAATTTTAATAATGCAAATCAAACTAGTTTGATGTGATTTAAAGCATTTTAATTCATGTATGTTAACTTGAGCACTATAATATCTAAATAGAAATTAACTTTTTGGTATTACCAAATTTATTACTTGAAATTTCCGCAGTCAATTGACCGGAAACGGAAACATGTCATCTTGATTCCGATTGCTATTACAGTCTGCCACTGCAGTGTTTTACATTTAATTTTTCTGTAAGCAAAGTTATAGTAAGTTAATAGCTGAACAGAATTTGTTTACTAATGCTTAGTATTGTCCATAATATATTTCAGATAATGTATGAAACGACTATATATTTATGGAAAATTTCTCAATTACTTTTCATTTCACCGGCTAAATCGAAAACGAAAGCAGGCCTGATTATGTATAACCTTTTCTATTAATCTTACTTAACAAAAAAATAAAATTTAATTTTCATAAAAGTTAATTCTATTTTAATGTTGTCTACTTTTTAGCTGTGGAATTAAAAAATCGCTTGAATGACTAATTATTGAATATTGAATGATTAATATGAATTTCCGAAGAAAATTTTTAAAATGTTATACCTCAATTCGACTTTACGATACCCAAGTTAAACATTTCCTACAGAAAATCCAATGACTTTTGTTCGGAAAATCCTTTCTTATGCTTATTAAAAACTTTTTGGCAAAGTTTTTTTACACCTCCCTTTTTTTAAACAGGGAATATGGTGAATGCAAGGGGGAGTGTGACAAAGAGAGGGAGAGTATAAATACATAGAAGTGAAGAGAAGTCGCTTTGGCAAATTAACTAATGACCCCCAGTGATGGCGATTGAAATTCTACAGAGTGTGTTGAAAATGGAGTTTTACGGGGAAATGGAGGGGGAAATGATGCTTTTTCTTTTAGCTTCAACCTATTCGCCATTGTCGCTGGTTGTCGGTGGCTGTCGATGACTGTATTGTATATGTATATGTATGTGTGTGTGTATATGTATGTATGTCTATGTGTGTGTGTGTATGGGGCGTTTGTTTAATTGTCGTGCGACCCGCTTTTTGCTCCGTTTTAATGAGTCAATTTAAATTCCGATTTCGATTACGGGGCTTGCGTTCGTTTTTCAAGCTGAGTCCAAATCGATGTTCATTAGCAGAAGGCGACCAATCCACCGACCACTCTCCAGACCCTCTTAGAACCTCTGTCTCTTGTTATTTAGCCTCTTTGTTCACTTGTCGTACAATTGTCAACGCAATTAGCAGTGGGCGGGCAAAGTTTTAAAGTTAATATTGGCTTTTTGCTATGACTGCTTTAATATGAATGCGAAGCATATTTAAGTTGATTCCAACCGATTTTATGCGTTTATTATAATTTTAAATGATTATGATTTATAGAATATTTTACTCATTTTTTCTCCCCATCTGTTTGGTGGTTTTTTAATTAAAAACTGACCACACTTTTTGTTAGCTAAATTAATGAGCACGAAAAATGAATGCGAAAAAGTTGCGTCCTTCGTTGTGTCCCTTTTTTTATCTTTTTGCTTTTGCTGTTTTTGCTTTTGAGTTATTTTTTTATAACGCTTTTTCATAAATAGTTATTTTAATTAAAACATCAGCGTTTTTATTATTTGATTTATTACCATGCACGACCAACAACAACTACAACAATGTAGCGATAAACAAATGCATATGTAATTGCATATTTGAACTCAATTAACCGTCGACTTGACCGCAGAAATTTTGCGCAAATTTGTCAAGCCAAAAAGGGGCTAAAAAAAAAAAGAAAAATAAATAAACTAAAATATAGAAAATGGGGCGGAAACGGAAAAGGAATGAAGAAATAGGCTTACATATGTACATATGTACATGCCACCAGGATGTCCCATAAATCCCAGCCTACACTTTCAACTTGACCCCGAATCAGAATCAGCGCTGCATGAAATGAAATTTAGCGCAACGACTCAGCCTTTTTCTTTTTTGCCTTTCTTTTCTTCATTTTTTGTTTTCTTTTTTTCCTATGCGTTACTCGACGCAACAATTTATGGGTAAAGCATTCGTGTTGGCCTAAAATATATATGTAAGTACTATATAAAAACCGTTACATAGAAACACATCAATAAATTACAGGCGCCTAGAGAGCTACCAGCTACCCACTCATTGCAAATCCTTGGTAGACCCAACCAAGTTGAACTAATGTCAGAAAAACGGCAAAATATTGCCAAATTGGAAAATGTTTTTCAAAATTATATATATAAATACTCTAACTGGTAATATCTAAATATCTAATAAACAGTTTATTTTACAACTCTTATGAAATAAGTTAACAAGTGACATTCACTTAAAACTTTTCATTGATTGTGTAATTATTATTTTTACTTAGTTTCTACAAAATTTACTTAAGTTGAACAGTTCTTAAAACTTTTTGAAAATCATAGAAAAGTAACAGCAGCAAATGTCAAATGCATATACATATATAAAATCTATAAATAAAGATTTAATTTATACTGCATCTGATTTCATTTTAATTTTATTTAGAAATTTATTTACACAAATTGTATATGAATCTTTACTAAGTTGTTGTTACGAATATGTTTAAATAAATTAAAAGAAAAATAATATTGAGAATTAATGTATTTTATATTTTTTATGTTCTTCTTATCGGTTAATTATTGTTTACATTCGCCTAAATAAATTTGGGACAAATTAAAACGATTTTGATGTCAATTATTCAAAAATTCTATTGTATTATACATATTATTATAATTTTTTTTGCTTTAAACGGTTTTTTAACATTTACAAAATGTTTGTTGAAACAAATATGCCCCGAAGAGTCTCTTTAATGGCATCTAAAAATAATCACATGCAAAACAACAAGAAAAATAAATTTAAATTCTGTGTCAACATGGTCGCTGCCTCGCGGCTTTAGGGGGAAAGGGTGGGTCATATAATATTTTATATACATAGAGGTAAAGGCGCAACAATTTATGGAAAAAGAGAACAAAAACAACAATTCGCATGTGTGTGTGTGTATGTGTGTGTTAATTAAAATGCCTTAATTAAAATAATTTTCAAATGTTTGCTAGGCAGTTGAGAAGTTGAAGCCAAAAAAAGTATATAAAAACGGCGCAGCAAAAACCATTTGAGGGCGTTAGGAAAACATACCATTTTTTTCTATTGACTGCCGCACAGATTGACAAGCCCATTGAAACTCCCGGAGGGGTGGGGGAAAATAAAAAACCATCTCTCAACCACCACCCACAAACCTCCCAGTGAAACAGAACGTATTAAAAACTTTACAATTTTGCAGTAGAGAGTCAAGTTTAATTTTTTGGTTGAGTTCATGCGAAAATTGCAAAAATCATATTCCAACTGTTTGGCAAGCCATCAAAATCAAAGGTATGGACAACAGCAGGATGAAGAGAAGCTGTTAGAGGGGAATATGGAGAAAGGAGAAACGGAAAGGAAACGGGGGAGACAAGAGATTGGAGAGTCCTTTTGGTTTAGATTGCAACATAAAGAGAAATGACAGCATAAAATGAAACTGTTGTGGAACTAAAAAAAAAAAAAAAGGGAATTGAAAGCAGAGCAACATGTGCATTGGCCCTTCCAACAAAAACTGAAAAGTTCACCGATTTATTTGCATAGTAGATTGAAAACAAAGAAGAAAAAAAATTTATAAACTTGGATTACTGTCTAGGTGTATTAGGTTCTAAGCTATTGCCTGAAGAATATAAAAGTAATTGATATCTTTGCTATGCACTTCCTATATATATATGTACATATGTATAAATGTTTTTCTTTCGGTTTTATCTGCTTATTTCTTTGAATAAATTTCGCATGTTTCGCAAAAGTGAAAACGCTTATCCTTATTTGGTAGCTTCCGTTTTCGATACATATTGTATTTCTTACTTACTTCTTACTTGCTGACCAATCTTTATTTGCTGTTTTATATTCTCTATACATTTAATTTTCCTATTTAGTTGCCTCGATTAAATTCTTTTAATTTCATCAAAATAATTCTTACAAGTCTGTACTCAAAATTCTTTTTCCTATCTTATTTTTAATCTAGACATTCAGATTCCCCGTTTTATCTTAGGTTCAGTCATGAAATTCTTTTCCTGGTACTAAAGAAAATTAAGAAACAAATTTAACACAAAGTACACGCACAATGCATAAAAAATAAAACAGAAAGATACAAAAGTCGAGATGGAAAGTAACAAAAATAGCTGTTGAAATGTAAAACAGAATGAAGAAAGAAGAGCAGGAAGCCACAATCCTGGACAGAAGCTGAAACAGGCCACAAGGAACAGAAGTCATAATTATGCTCGGCCCATCGTGCAATGCACGCGGCACGCAAAACATTTTTTGTAATTATCTCTCTAAAACCAAAAAATACCAGAAATAAAAAACATAAAAAGTGGAAAAGAAAAACAAGAAAAAAAAAACAAAGAAACAAGAGAACACTGAAAGATAAAACAAAGAAAATAACATTAAATTATTTAAATCGAGTCGAAATGAAAATGCTCTACAAAATATTAATTTTAATAGATTGTAACAAAACAAGTTAATATTAATTATTTTACGAAATTTGTTAATTTACACACATTTTATGTTTTTATGGAAATAAAATATATACAATACTTATTTGATAATTTCAAATGATAAAACTTGCATATTTATCTATATTTGTATATCAAAATGTCTGCCTATAAGTTATAATGAAAATTTTTTCTGCTTATCTTTCTTCTAAATGCTGTATGATAAAAATCTCACAATGTATTTTAAAAGTCTTTTATACTCACTATAAGGGTATTAATAGTAAGAAATAAAATAACAAAAGCGACAACAAGCAAATAAAGTTACCGCATGGCACGTGATGCTATTCCTCCCAGACCCAGAATAAGAAAGGGTTTAAGGATATTCTTCTGCCTATCTCTCTTTGCCTTTTTATGTTTCACAATTATAAAAAAGCACGCGGAATACTGAGCTCTTCCTTTTTTTCTGGACTGGACAGTTTTCTGGTTAGTTTTTCAAATTTTAAACTTGAACAATTCAATGCTACTGACACTTAAACTAGTTTTCATGTCTAACAAATTTATATTGCTTGAAGATTTTACATGATTTTGTTGTAAAATATATGAAATGATATCAACTTTAATTTATAAACAGCAGCTTCCGCGAAAGTAAAAAATGAAAAATGGACTAATAGGATAGGATAGTAATAATAAATAGTAAAAAATCGCTTAACTGAGTTTCTCCCAAAAGAATTTCTATTTCTTAGGTTTATACTCTGTGACTACAAACAAAAAAAAGCATTAAAAAGAATATTTATAGTTGAGATATTTCAGCTTATAATACCAAATCTGAATTTTCCCAGAGTATCTTACTGAATAGTAAATCTTTTGAACAAAATATTTGAAACAAAAAATTGAATTAAATTAAAGAAATATAATCTTAAATACTCAAATTAAGACTAAACATGGGGATACAATTTTTATATTTATCTTTTATTAATTAATGATATTTATTCAATATTTTATTGATATCGGAAGAAAGCTTTGGAAAGCTTTTTTAATAAATATTTACAAAGGTTACAAAAAACCATTTAACTATTACAAACTCTTTTTTGAAAATAAATGATTTAGTGGTGTACTAGATTTATTATTTTTCTATGATTGCTTCTATATTAAATATACAAAAACATTGTTGTTTGATGGTTGTTTCATTTAGCAAATTAGTGTGGAGATATTTGCTGTAAGATTTCAAATAAAGTAAAAGAAAGTTCTTTAATAGAAACTATTTTGTATACCGACTATTGCTTTATGATATAGAACTCCCAACTGAATGATTCATGGGTTACATAAAACTGAACCTGCATATTGTCTGATTGGGACAGACCGAGCATTGGGCGTTATCAATATATACATTTTTTATTACACTGTAAATAATGATTAATAATTTGTCCCCTAAAATGCATATCTATCTGGGTGAGTTATCAACTTCCAATTCATATGCAAATATATATTTGTAAGATAATCACCAATAGACATATAAAAATGATTCCTTAAAAGGTAACTTTAAATATTTACACTAGACAAGGATCAACAAAACCAAAAAAAAAAAGGTTATCAAAAAAAAAAAGAAAACAAAATAACAACAAACACACGTAGAACTGAAACGAGTTGAAGGGTCCAATTGTTCGGCACTGTTTTCCTTTCTTTCTACATATAAATACTACCCCCTTACCCGCTCTTTGGCATAACCCAATGTTTTTATGACTGCAGTAACTTTGCGCCATAAAATAGGATTTCCTACTGAGCCTATTCACAACTTTTCGCATTAGACTTAAGCGCAAAGCTCGCTGCCAGGCGGCAACCAGCAAAGACAGTGGGTCCAACCAAGTATACTAACACACAAACCCAAAACATACTCACACACACACTCACACACACATGTATGGTAATAAAAAACATATACACATGTGAAATGTGAAATGCTAGCGGGATTTATGGATGCCACCGCCGCGGAAACTGGCGCCCCCTCAGCATTCCATTCAGTTATTTGGCGGTGCCAGAGGGTGGCCACGCCTTTTCGTGTTTTGCCTTTTTTATATTCTTTTTATTTTTTAATTTTTCATAACCAGTCAGACAAACAAAACCGAGAGTTGCGGTCGTCAGATATGGTGGTAAATGCTCGTTTCTTCTATCTTTTTGTTACTGTTTTTTAAAATAATAAAAAAATATTATAAAAACATATAAGAAATACTATAGTCTAGCTTAGGCGTGTGCCAAGGCACCTTTACACTATACAACAAAATAACAAATCATTTCTGATCATCTACAATTATAAAAAAATACGATTTGTATTTAATTAAAAGATAAAAACATTCGGAAATTTGCAAAGATGAATATTAATTAGTAAGCAGTTATAAACATATATTTATATTTTTAACAATTTAGTTTTTCTTTTCCATTTTTTATTTTGTAAACTTTGTCTTAAGCCGTTAAATTAAATTTATTTAAATTCCTTATGACTCAAGAAAAAAAAAAATACTTCCAGTTCGTTTTACTTTATCTTTATTGTATTTATATTATTTTTGGATATTATAAATTGTTTTCCATAATTTTGTACACTAGTCTTAGAATTAAAAATTTACCATGGAATCGGTTTTTTATTGCCTTTCAGCGACCAGAGCAGGAAGCGAAATTATTTTAATTAAATAAATGCGTGCGAAAACAATTTGCCTTTTGTCTTATTTTTTTCAGCAAATTTATTAGCATAAAATATATTTGATGTTTTGAAGCAAATAAAAAATTTGAACGTCTGGAACGTGTTGTGACCAGCAAATTGATTGTATATGAGCGACCGGAAGGCCGAAAATCAAAAGGCTTAAGCCCTTTAAGTAAAACATTACAACAAAACCCCCAAACACAAAAAAGAAAGGCAAGAAAAAAAAAACGGGCAGGCAAATAAATCAATTCTGATAATATCGTGCGTGTGAGTTTCCCTGCTTCTCTACTCTCCCCTTTACCATGGTACTTACTTTGTTATAATAAAAATGCTTTATATGTTTTGATGGCAGGCCGGAAAGGAATCCGTTCGCCCCTTCCCCTGTGTTCTTTTTTTTTTCTGGAGTGCGGCTAAAGCAAATCCCAATAAATTGAAAAACAAAATCATTCAATTCAATGGCAGCAAATCAGGCATAGGCGAAAAGTCATCTAAAAAGGGTTTAGCATGGGGGAATTGTTTGATTGGTAGAGTCAGGGGAAGGAGTAGAAATAACAAATAAGACATCAGTGTGTCAATAGAGGGGGGGGTGCCACCAGGGGAGGTGGTAATAGAAGAAGATATGCAAAATCATCATGAGAAATTGTTGGAAAATTGCTAGCGAATTATTTAAAATGGTTAAGAAGTGAATATACTTGTATTCATATGATATGTTATGAATAATAATGGGAAATATGGATGATACACTCAAACCACAAGTTGTGTATATTTGTTATCATATTATGGATTTCGTAAACAGTCAAGTAAAACCTTATTGCAAATATTCCGGCTTAAAAAATTCCTACGTTAGCTTTGGCAGCTTTAAAAAAACAATTTTTGGATTAGAATATTGTTATTAGCTTCACTTTAAGCAAATTTTAGAGTCCTTTTCCACTCATTTTAACAATAAGCACACATCAAATTGCCAAGTTTATTAATAAAAGGAAATTGATCAGATTAAATTCAATCTTCCAAAAAAATTGTTCACAGATTAAAAAGTTCACATCACACTCCACTCACTTTTTAGTATTAATCAACATAAAGACAATAATTAAAGTATATAAAATTATATACTAATTTCTAAATAAAGAATTTCTACAATTTTAATTAAAAATAAGGGAATTTCATTTTAATTTGCTATCTTGTTATTGTCATTTTTTTTAAACCGAAATATCTTCGATCATGCAGAAGTTATAAATTTTTTTCTGGAATAAGGTAAATTTATTTTACACCGTTAAGTTTTAATTATAAAAATCTGATCGTTGATAAAAAGCAATAAACGTAATATTATTAGATGTTAGCTAAATGGTATGCAAACTAAATGCTATATATTTAACGGAGATCGATCATATCAACCGTAACTATTAGGAGCTATGTAAAATATAATTTCGGTAGCTACAGAAAACATTTTTTTAATACCATGGCATTGAAATTTACTGCAAATTTTTCAAATTTAGCAGTCCAATTTTTTATTTTTGTTGCGCATAACCTTTAAGATCATGGAAATTTCGTCTGCCTTAAATACAAAATCCCTTTTCTTCTTTACTTTGCCTTACTGAAAAGTTAACTTAAATTAATAAAATTTCACAACAGGTGGTTGGAGATGAAGATTACCTAGAACCTTTGTTATTGCCTAATATAGGCCTTCCAAGTAATTAGTGTTTAACTCATAAATTAAAGCAACATGCCCATCAGAGAGTTGGCTGTCATAAGTATCTTGACCTTGACAGGCCGCAGTTTTAATTTAGTTTTAAGCCTAAAAAGTTGCTTGACTTTTGGCCTCTTTGGTTCGTCGTTGTCGAACTTTTACAACTTTGCCATAAAGTTAAGTAGCGAACAATTTTTTGGACGCTGTCGAAAACAACAAAGAAACTAATTGACTTGGATTAACGCTTTTCTTACATACCTATAGTATATATATATATATATGTTCACATTCCTCTGGCTATAAATCTTTCGATGGAAACTTTTCGACATCAAGATAATTTTCTACAATTTTTCGTTTCAAGGTTGCTTGGGGTTGGCGTCTATCTAAGTATATAAGTTTGTCTATAGTTGATGTTAAGGTTGAAATTTTGCTTTAAGTTGGGGGTCTATCAAAAGCAACAATAACAAAAATCAATAGGCAAACGAGCTCACTGGCCACGCCCCACAAGTCTTTTGCAGTTTTCCGATTCTTGCCAACGCTGGCAAAAATTTATTGTGTGTGAAAATGTGTTGACTTCACTCAAAAGTTGTTTCGCCCCGATGCCAACTTGGATTTATATCTCACTCTCTCTCTCTCTCTCTCTGTCTGTCCTTTTTTATCTATATGACTGTCTCTTTCATTGTGTGCATGTGTGTGTTTGGTCAAGTTATCGTGCGTGTCGGGTTTTTATATAGTACTATAATGCCTAGAGGAGTTTCTCTCTACGAAAGTGATTTTCGCATTTTCTTTAGATTTATTGCTCGGCCTTTGATGTACACGGTATAAAAATTTCCTTTAGCTGAGTTGGCAAAAATAAGCAGAAAAATCTTTAAGCATTCAGTGTTTGCTTTTCTTTGGCCAAAAAAGAATCCCCTTTCCCTGCCGTTGAGAAAATGTCATTCTGCTATTAAAAATCACTTTGAGCATTCGGGCGAAACAAAACCATTCACAAAAAAAAAAAAAATGATGGAAAACCAGAAACAAAAACCGAAAAAAAGAGGAAAAAATGATAAATTGTAGTTTAATCTGCAGAAAATTATGCAAATGGTGAAAAATAAAATGAACAAAATAAGTATGAGGAAATTTGAGAAAAAGAATATTTTTAATACACTTTAATGGGAGAATTTATATTAATTTCCAATATATATAAAAAATATTTACATACATACATAATAAATCTCAATATAAAAAAAAATAGGCAACTTTGCATTTATTTATTGAGTAATAGTAGATTTACAATATTTAATAGCATTATTTAAGACTGATATGTTTAAATTGAAATATTAAATTAATTGTTTTCTAATAATGATAAATCTTTTAAGAAAAACATAAACAAATACTTGCATAATATACAGAATTTACATTTTATTAAAATTATTTTAAGAACCAAAAAATGTAAATCTACGATATATCTATTTTTTTGCATCGGTGAAGTTTGGAATTCTACAAGAAGAATCATGATTTTCAAATTGATTGCAAATTGCTAATCAAACTGAAGATACTTTTCTTGAAAGAGTATAATATTTTCATGTCCCATCCAAAATGGTTAAATGTCAAAAGCAAAAAAAAAGAACAAAACGAGAAAAAAAGGAAAAGGGTTAACCCAAAGGAATAAAAAAATGGTCTCATTATTTTAACATTTCATTTATCATTTTGAATTGATGTAAATGTAATGAAAATTGGATTATGCTATAATCATTAGAAAAGAGGGAGGCTTTTTACCATTTTACAACGCTTTTTCAAATTACTTTATTTTAATTATAATTTTATTTCCCCCCTATTGCCTTTTTTCCTCCAAAAAAGACTTCTTAAACATACATATTTGCTTGATTTATATGTTGGATCTGTCAATAAATCACACCCCAAGTAGTGGTCACAGTGACAGGGGGCAGAAATCTAATTGTAAAGTTTTGTAAATTGAGGCCCAAGTCAAACCACAGGACCAAAAATAAAGAAGCATATTTCCTGAAAATCCTCACTCTGAACCGAACCAAGGTCAACAGTTCACCATTCGTATGACACTTTTTACTTTTTGGTTGTTTTATTTTCCTTGCTTCTTTTTTGGATGTTTTTTGAAGTCTTGGCTTATTTTAAAGCCATAAATTTTGATGGGTTTTTGAGAGAGCGTTTAAAGTGTGTGTCTGGGATATTTGATATAACAATTATATATAAATGCCGTATGCTTATGTCAATAGGCCAAGAGCCAAACTCGAGCCGATAACAAGGTCGGGCCAGGCCAACTTAGAGTCAACAACAACAACAGCAACAACAACTCAAATAAATACAGAGAAATTTTTTATAAGCAAAATAACAACCAAGAGAACGTTAAACCAGGGGTGGCAAATAAAATTTGGCCATTAAAAAGGAAATTTATTTTCAATAAAGTTTCAAAGTGTTGGAAATTCGAAAAATAGATATTATAGTTTAAATGTATAAAGGATGGACTATAAAAACGGACTATTTCATGTTTAAAATATATGCGCTAGAAATCTTTATATCTAAAAAAAAGAAGAAAAACACAAAAAAAAAATATATTATTAGTGTGAAAACGTAAATAGACACATAATCTTCTTAATAGGTTAAAAAACATATAAAAAGTTTTCCTAATTACATACAAGTACTAAATAAATAAAATCTATAAAACAATTGTTTTACCTTTAAAATCGGAGAGTTCTAAACTAATAAATGTTTATAAAAACCTTTGAAACTGAACAAAGTAAATAATAAATTTTAAAGATAAAAAACAAGTTTCACATATATGTGGCTTAGATAGTTTCATAGACCTAAAAGTAAATTTTTTCTCTCCATATGATCAATATCAATATCAAAATCGCTTAAGTTGTGACTTTTTATCGCATGTTGTACTATATTAAATATCGATCAGAGATACATCCAAATACTAATATATTTAGTAAACAAATGGTTTGAAAAACAAAGATACTGGCGAGGCAGCAATGTTTTTGAGGGTTAGTCTGGCAAACTAGATTAAGCAATCTTTTACATATAAGTGTATGCCAGCCCTGACAAAAAGTCAACTCTGTTAGTGGAGGAACGATAGCCTTATGGGTCCCGCCTGCTAAAAATGCGCAGCGCAACAAATCCCCAAATCCCCGCTAGCAAATTTATTTTAATTCACTTTTGGACATGGCCTGATGTTCGCTTCTCGTTCACTTTTTTTTTCTTGCGTTTTCCTGTTTTCCGTTTTTGTTGTTGCTGTTTGTTCTTATACATTTTTTTTTTTGGTTTTAGCATTGCCAATTTCCTGTCCTGCTGCTGCCCACGCTCATCCACATCCACATCTTTCGGCCTGACACTTGGCGACATTGAAATGAGCACTTTAGGCAAATACGCCAAGGAGGCGGCCCACTTGGTGTATCCAACACCAATACTCATACCACCACTAGAAGGACCATGAGCAAAGAGACTGGGTCCATGTTATCAAATGTATTTTTATGCTCTTTTGATTTTTATGACTCACAGGACACTTGATAAGTGAGAGGAATTGGGGGATTGCTATATTCCCCCATGGCGATTATGTTGTAGGCCGTTTTCAACCTCAGACTATGGGGAATAGTTTTTCTTGCCTTTCGGTTTCTTTTTCATTTTCACTTTCGTTTGCGTTTGAATTTTCGTTTTCTATTTTCCATTTTTGTTTTTTTTATTTCAGCTTCTAACGGCTACTTAAAATTAAACAAATTACTAAAGACTCTGGGTAAAGAAAATTGTTTGTTCGTTGGTTGTTGTCAGGCTGGTTTGTTATTTTTGTTGCGCGTGTTCGAATTAAATGTGCCGTGAAATAAATCCAAATAGGAAAGAACTGAAAATGAGATGAGAAGTCTGGCAAATGGCCTTCAACCAAATGTATCCTGTCTACAGAGAAGGCAAGTCCTTCTTGCCCTTCTTCACCATCCTCTAAACACCACTGTTTCTGGTTCAGTGTGTATGTGTGTCATTAATAGAAACAAAAAGTGAATTGAAACAGAAACCGAAATGAAGTTGAAGGACTGAGAAAAAATAAGATTCGGTATGGAGGAAGGGGAGGTGGAGCAGAGGCAGACGATGATGATGAGGGACTAAGACAAAATAACAAGCTGAGAAATGGAGAACAAAAGATGTCAGAATAAGGAAAATAACAATTATTGTTAGATAAAATTGTTATGGAAAGATATACAGCAATATAAATATGTCTGCTTTGATGAGGATTAAATTTAAGAAAATTTGTTTTTGAAAAGGGAATTAAATATTTCATACATTTAATAAGAAGAATTAAATTGAATATGCTTCAATTCAATATGATATTATATCGAGTAATGTTGTAATTTAATTCTTGAAGTAAGTAAATTATATAATTTATTAGATTAAAAATCAGTTCACTTTCTTGATTTGATTTCTTGGATGTGTGAAAAAAAAAATGAAACTTGAAGCCAAATTGCATCAAAATTGATTACCAATATAAGTATAAATAAATAAATTTTTCCAATGGATTGAAACATACATTTAATTACAGTTTATAATTCAATTTTAGTTAACAAAAGTCAGACCACTTTTTAAGTGCATTTTTAAGATTGATTTTTATTTAGAAGTAATGATTTAAATATTTGTAGAGAATTTACTTAAATAAAAATATTTCGTAAACTTTTAAATTATTAATTAAATAACTTGAATCTGCTTTTTGCAGCAAAACTTGTCCATTAAATTAACTCCTCATAAAAATGTAAAATTCATTGTTACTTTTTTACATTTCTTTAAAAATATTTGATTGGATGGCTACATAACAGTGCTCTTAAAGTTCTAACTTGTTTTCTTTTTTCTGAAATATATTTAAATGTATATAAATCATTTAAATGACTCCAACAAATTTTATCCGATTCGAATTACTAACTTTTATAGAATAGATTTTAGTGGGGAAAAAAGCAAATAATTGGTATTATATAGATTGTAGATTGTCTAGATAGATAGATTCTGTATATTTCTTAAGTTTAATAAAATTGTGTAACTTATATTTCTGGAAAAGAAAGTTAGTAAGTGTAATTATTATCTAATTATGTTTATTTATTCTTCCGTTATTAGGAGACCAGTTTTAGTTTCAATTCAAAAATTTTCATAGGAAAAAATTTGTTTTATACTTTTTTACAGTTTAAATTTTCATTTTATTTTTTCTTCTTTAAACTATTAATTTTAATTCGTAGAGGTGTTTAAGCTTTAGGTCTGACTCTGACATTTTAAATAAAATGATTCATTACAAATACAAAGCTAAACAGGCCTAAAGAATGCAAACTGACCAAAGGGCAAATCTTTATCGATTGACTGGGCCAACAAAATGCTCACAATAAGTCTAGTGATAAGTTGTCTAGCCAACCACTCGACTCAGCCAACACACTAGGCCCAAACCCAAACCCAAACACAAAGACAAACCCAAAGCCTAAAACCGAGCACCGATTCCAATTTCCAAGCATTTTCAAGTCAACCACACTTTGAGCAGCTGCTAGGAGTGCCTTGGCAACAAACAGAGCCCCCACATGTGTCCTTTGACCGACAAGCGTGTCCTTGGTCTCGATTGTCCTTTCTTTGGCATCTTCTTCTTCATGGCCTTCTTCTTGGTTGCTTTGGCTCAAAGATGACATTTGTGTTGAAACAGGCAAATTAGTATTTATTGCTTTCTGCTGTTGCTGACATATTATTTTATTTGTTTAATTAATTTACCAAAAAATGACCACAAAAGCAAAATCATCAGCAATGTGTAAATGGGTGTGTGTCTATATAAATATGTATGTATATGTGTGTGCATTTGATATCCTTCTGTTATATCATATATGGCATATGGCATTCGTAATAAATAAGCAACAGATAACCCCAAAAAGAAAAAAAACAGAGACAAAAGTTTGTTGCGGGCCTCGTAAATTTTCTTATGTTTTGGCTTGGGGTTGATTAAATGGCGTTCTCCAAATTCCATCTCCTCACCCACACAAACATACACACGCTTACACACACACATACATACAGTCCACATAATTAAATCAACTAAATATTTAACGGGACATTTGTTTGACTCTCGTCCTTCGTCATTTTGCCCCATTTTCTTGGATTTTTATTACATTGCTGCGACATTAAGTGGCCGAGAATCAAGTGAATGGCCGGGGTGAAGAATCTGTAGGTGGAAGGGTGGGCTGTATGCTCTTCCACTTTGACCCCCCCCCCCCATAAATTAACAATGGCAACGACAAAATTATATTAAGTAAATCATGCGGCGTTGCCAAGCATAAGCTTTTGTTTTCTTTGCTCTCGATAATAATTAAGTGTTGATGGGCAAATGCTTTAAGCCGGGAAAATGGGAAAAACACGGAAATTCTGTTAGATAAATAATACAGGGCCAAAGTTGAAGAAAACTGTTGAAAAAGCCAAGTCGATCTAATGGTTTATTTGGTATGGCCATTTTGGGTAATTTTTATCTAGCTCTTTAAGGTGGCGACAGTCAAAGGAAATGTTAAAAGATGCAAAATTGTTTCTTTTTTAACAGTTTTTATCAAAGCCAGCGAGTAATAGTCCTTTATCTAAGTATTTATTTGAAATGCTCTGTGTTATTTAATGGCATTAAGGGTTCAAAAGTTTCGATTCAATGTATATAATGATGTAAAATTCAGAAAGCTCTTTAAACGTAAATATTTTTTAAAAATAAAAAAAAAACTCAATTTCCCTTTTTTTAAACTATAATAAACATTTGGCTTAAAAAGATTGTTTAACATTATATTTTCTATTAATTTAAAATGGCAAGTAAAAGAAGATAATATTTTTATTTGATTTAACCCGATTTCTTTCCTTGCATCTACTTGTTAATTTTTTTGAAAAATTTTGATATTTTTTTTTGAAAAAGTTCTGGAATGTGCCTGTGAATTTGAGATTTCACAAAGAAATAAAGTAAAAAATTCAGAAAAGAATTACAAAAAGATATTCTGGTATTTCTTGTATTTGAATGGAGATTAAGGCATTTTGCATAAAAATCCAAGCTTGTCAATTCTTGGTGGGAAATTGCATTAATTTAATTTTAAATGATTTTAACTTAAGTATCTCTAAAAGAAATACATTGTAGCTATCAGAAATCTTTAGATTATCTTCGAAAAATTGTTTTTATTGGCGTAGTCAAAAACTAAGAATAAGGGAAAATAAAGAGAAGCATAAACCAAATTTGACCTTAAAAATTAAAAATAGATCATTTTATTAGGCTGCATAATTATGCATAACTATAGAATAAATATTCTCAAAAATATATCAATCTCAAACATGTGTAGCAATATTCTTTCTCATCTTTTACACAAGTTGGATTTGCTTTAGTGATATTAATCTTTTGTGGTCTTTTATTTTTACTTTTCAATGACTCCAAATATTAAATATTTTATATTCTGTCAGCAATTTATATTACGAATGAACCGAAATTCCATATCTCAAAGTAAACAAAATAAACTTCAACTTCAGTTAGTTATCTAAAAAAATGTTAAATGTAATATATCTGAATAATTCTTTGAGCATTATTGATAATACAATTTCATAAAACTCTAATTTACTGGAAAAATAATATACAGGAAATATATAAACTCTTATATTGATGGTAATCAATATGTATACCTCACTATATACATCTTTTCTTTTATATTGTTTTTTTTTTTTGTTTTCTAACAATTTTAAAAATTTGATAGAAGTAGAGAACAATAATTTGTTGACTATATTCTACTTTATATCATCCCTCTTATAGTAAGTAAGTAAGTGCCATGAGAGAAAGTGTGTATGTGTTTGTGCTTTTGTTTATGTGTGTGTATCTGTGTGACTTTTAGGATGAGTATGGATGTGTGGGCGTGTCAAGATGCTTTGGGTTAAATGGCAATGGCAACTTGCAATAGCGGCAACTTTGTCATTTTATGGGTCAACCGTTTGACTGCATTCCGCTGCTGTTGTGCTGCTGCTCCATTTTGGTTGGGTTGTTTTGGTTGTTATTGTTATCGTTGGTGTTAGTGTTGTTACGGCTTGCTGTTGTCCATAATAAAGCAAACATATGACAGCAAACTAAGGGCAAAGGATGTGCATGAGGAGTAACGGAAAAGGAAAGAAAATGGCAACTGTTTTGTGCCCTGCAGCCAAGACTTAAGACGAGCAGCCAATAAAGTCAGAACAAAGAACAAAGTCATGAAAAACTGTTGCCAAAAAAGAATACATACGTACACAAAGGAAGGAAGAAGGAAGGAAGAGGCAAGCCAGGAGAATTGCTACAGAACAAGGCGGAAAACATATACATACATATAAAGTATGTGTGTGTGTGTGTGTGTGTTATTATTATTTTTACTGCAAGGCATTCGCATAAAGGACATAATCATATTTTTCATCAAAGTCAGCAACAGCGATAAAAACTACATACACACAGACACACCCATACAGTGTGTGTGATTTTGTATGTGTGTGCCGCTTCTGTCTCTTTCACTCGCATATCTATGTCGCAGTTGCTGTCAACATTTTTCATATCATAAACACTTTCTGTGTCCTGATATTACCAACAATAACTTTTCTCACACAGACATTCATACATATAAAGATGGCAGGAGGCTGTCGGTTTATATGACACGCCCCCCATCGTTTCTAAAACACCCTCTGCTTGGAATTCGATTCATCTATGGATCGGGTTCATCTATGTATATACATATATATATGTCTGGCGGCCTTGAAATCAAATGCTAGAAAATCATTCCGAACGAATGAATCAACTTAAATTGCTCAAATCGAATCTAGTTAAAAAATTTCATCTGTTTTTTTTTTTGTTTCGTTTCTTATTTCAGCTTGATTAATCACTTTCATTTAACATATTTAATGTGAAATGAATTAAGTACTGTTTCAGTTAATGCTTTGCTCATTTTGTTTAATTTTAATTTTTGGTTATTTATCCTTTAATCTTAATGTATAAGCAGTGGAGTGTAACTAGCTGTCCTTTAGATCTTTAGTTTAGTGTAAAATTAAATTATTTAGCCTTGACAAATGTAAGCTACGCAATTAATTGGCAATCAATTTTGAGATATTGGCAATAAATAATAATTGGCAAAAACTTCCTAGAAAACAGTCGAAAGTAAACTTTTTCAATACCTCGCAAAAAAGTAATTATAAGGCTAAAAAGATAAGGAACTTTCGAACTTAATTTAAAAAATATTTGAAATATATTAAATTGTTCATTGATTACCTTATTTTGTTTTAATCTCAACTTTTAATATACGTAACCAATTGCAGTTTTTTTCTGAGAAGCCTTTTCTTCTTTATTCATCAGATTCCTTTCATTCTGACCGAGGAAAAATTAATAAATCACATTCTAAAAAATAAATTTCAAAATTATTTATATGTTTTTTTTTTTTTTTTTTGAAAAATGTAAACTACGCAATTAATTAGCAATCAATTTTGAGATATTGGCAATAAATAATAATTGGCAAAAACTTCCTAGAAAACAGTCGAAAGTAAACTTTTTCAATACCTCGCAAAAAAGTAATTATAAGGCTAAAAAGATAAGGAACTTTCGAACTTAATTTAAAAAATATTTGAAATATATTAAATTGTTCATTGATTATTTTAGAGTAACTCCTTTGTTAGATTACCTTATTTTGTTTTAATCTCATCTATTTATAAACCTAAAAATTGCAGTTTTTTTCTGAGAAGCCTTTTCCTCTTTATTCATCAGATTCCTTTCATTCTGACCGTGGAAAAATTAATAAATCACATTCTAGAAAATAAATTTCAAAATTATTTATATGTATTTTTTTTACAGAAATTTCAAATGTTTTTCTTTATAAAATTGCAAATTATTATTAAAAGTCCCAATAAAAACGAAAACAATCCTTTTTATGTAAAAATAAATATTTTGCCATATGGGACGGCTATCTTTTACTTATTTAAAAATGTTCCCTAATTTTTGCTATATTACGATATTCTTATGCTAAATAAATGGCTTTGCGTCATTAACAAGAAACAGTTTTTGGGGCCTATCAAGTGTGATAAATGCCGATGGAAACCGCCGACAACATTTGCCACCCGGCCTATTGCCAAATTACGCATAATTTTTTTTGAGGCTACAATACCGATTCCCCACTTCAGTCGCCCGCCTGCCCTTTTATTCTAGTTTCTTCTAGTCGCTTTGTAAACAAGCCGCAAATTAATTGATTGTACATCATTTATAAGGCACGCGTCGGCAGCCATTTCTTCGCCTTATCCCCGAGCTTTTCCCTAGTTCCCAGGTTCTCTAACTCACTTTCTCTGTTCTTTGGTAATGTAGTGTAAACACAAAAATGTTCGTGAAAAACGTACGAATGGAGGGAGTAGGTGTGGGGGAAAAAAATCACATCGCAATTGCTATGCAAAATACACGTAAATATAATTTACTTTATTTTGTGGTGCTTCAATTGGGGGGGTTGCGGGATTGGCTACGGAATTCAGTGTTTCCCATGAATGAGTGTGCAGAAATGTCAAACGACAGAAAAACACAAATTTCTTACACATTTTTATGGCCGCTTCCGTTTTGTGAAGAAGAAAAGAGACCAAGTGAGAAAAGAGAGGGCCAAAGGTGTGAGGGAGGAGAGAAAAGCTTTTGAGTATTTCAAATCTAATTTATGACATTGAATCAATTTTCAATGTGTGGCAGCAGCTACTTCTGCCCCTTCCCGTTTACCGACTGCTGGCACAGTGTTTGCTTCTGCGGTCAGCCTCGATTTTTCATATTTTTCTACACTTTTTCTTTTTTTGTTGGTTTGGCTTTTTTCTTTTGCTTCCTCTGCCATTTGCTTTTTGTGGGTTTTTGCTTTTGATGTCTGTTCTCGATATATGTATGTCTATGTGTGTGTGTGTGTGTGTGTAGGAAGCTGAAACAGAAATCGCATCCAACTTACTAGCCACTAGCCATCTTTTCCGTTCTCTGCCCTCCGCACCGAATGCCAAATTGAAAATTGATGAATGTCTTTGATTGAATTTGATAGGTGCCAAGCACTCAGTGCGGCTATTAATCTCCGCGTAACGTATGATATACAAACTGAGGCCGTTTCTGGCACGCCTCCGCCACCATCCGCCTCTCTATTACCCGCTGGCCATTATCCTCGGTGAGAGGAAATCGTTGTCGAGTGTTTATGCCATATACTTGACAACAAGATGGGTATAATGGGCATTATAGGATATGAGTATATGTATGTATAAGTACGTAAAGCGGTAAGAAACATTTCAACTGTAGCAATGGAATGAATTTAAGGCACAGTGTTTTAACTATTGCATACTTTTGGGCAGTATTGGCCTTAAATTAAATGTTTCTTTTAATGTTATTTAATAGAATGGAGATTGAACAGATTAATGGTCCATTCGTAAATAATACATGGATTAACTTAGTAGTATCAATAAAATAATGAAATTAGATCGACAAATGCCAAATTTCAGATCTCTTATTAATATGATTTGTTTTTCATATATATTTTTTTATTTTATAATTTTTAAAAATTGTAAAATGTCTTTTATAAGCATATATATTTAGCCTATTAAAAATAAGTGAAAAGTTAAAATAAGGAATTATATCTACCGAAATTTATTTATTAATATGAGATCCATTAAAAAACGCATGATATACATAGTTCTTTGGAGTTCTCAAAAAAATTTATTTAATTAACAATAAACTTGAAATTAAAGGATAAGAACGGTATTTTCCTACATAAGTTATATTTTAAAACAATCTAAAAAAACATTTATTTGATAAAGAGTTTCTTCGAACTTGTGAAAAATAGTATAAAAAATAAAACTTTAAAGTGAATTCAAATAATTTTAAAATAGTTTAATATAATTTAATAATTTTTTTAAAAAATAAAGTATTGTAAATTAAGTATTAATACGATAAAAAGTCAGAAAAATTTTATGCATTTTTAAGTGTTGTAAGCCATTCAATATTCTTATCGTTTGTACTATTTCCCTTGTCTCTGTTACCCTCTTTGTCTATTTGCCTGGTAAATTTATGGCCATTAAATGAATGAGGACTCTTTTCTCATTACTAACTTTTTATTCGCATACCAACGGCCATTGGCATTCGCATATTTTATATGCTTTTTAAATAAAAAAAAGTATATGTATATAAATATTACCAGAATGAAAAATTCTCGGCGACAATTAAACATGTTGAGCACGTCAGGTTTCAATGAAATCGATGCGACCGCGACGAGTCACGTGCCTCTGATATTGAAAATTCAATCGTAGCCATTAATGCGCGCAAATCTTGACTTTTCAGTCAAACACACGTTGAATGCGCGAGATAATGCCAAGGTGCTTTCAGTTATGGGGCAGTTCTGTGAGCGCAGGGAGGGGGTAGGTGTAGGACACAAATAGATGTAGAGGCAGTCGGAATCTGCTTTGAATTTTTCAACATTTCCGCTTATTATTTTACGTGTCGGATTTGCGTGTCACGCAACAACGTGAATTGGAATTCCCAGTTATCAGAACGGAAGCGATGCGGGATGGTATATGAAAATGGAGGGGGTAGAGGGGGTAAACGGCATCGTTCACTCACTGCTCATGTTTATGCAAATTAAAATATGTGCAATCAAATGCAATAACATTTTCAACAAAATTATTTGCATATTACTAGGACTAAAAGGGAACACTTTTGGGCCAATTTACAATAAATTTTTATTACAACATTTAAAAACAAACTGTGACAGTTATGTCGGTGAATGTTTTCGTTGAATTTTCCATTAATTTTCCATTCATTTTCCATGTATTTTTCTTCTATATTTTTGTTTAATTGATATTAATAAATTTACTGAAAATTTTAAACGAGCCTGTTCAGAAATTATTTAACCAATTAAGTTTTAAATGTTTTGATTTCTTTTCAAATTGATTGTTACTCGTAAAAAGTGTATATATAACTTTGTAAATCATTATAATACTTATAACTATATTATTTGTATAATTTTTGTTAAAACTGTAAATGTAAAATGGGATGAAACAGTAAATTGCTTTGTTCTGCTTAATTTTCAATACAAAAAAAAACAATTTCAAATATTGCTTAGAATTAAAATTTAATTCATTACCATTACACTAGTCCTTGATCAGTCTTTGTTAAGTAATCTCCATCAATTTCACTTTTTTCTTAACTCTCAACAATTTATTCAGTTCGAATGATTTATTTATTACTCATTCGAGATTTGTATAACATTGTGTAATTTTATGTGTAACAAAATTAATTTTGATAACATTCTATCTCAATCATAATTCGGCTTAAAAATAATTTTTAATGGTGGTGTAGCCAAATATTGCCAATCAAACAATGAGCGATGAGTATATAGTCAAAAATAAAACATATTAAAAATCCTTTGGCTAAAAATCAACAAGCAATCAATCAGTTGCAAGTAAAACACTTTAACAAGACAATCAGCTGAACAAAGGGGGGAGACGAAGTGGTGACAAACGGATGTCAGTTTAATTAGTCCAATGGAACTGATGAGACATTCTCTGGAGTGGACCAAAATAGATACATCCATCATCGAAAGTCAAAGATGGGAATATGATTTTAACGTTGGCACAAATCACAGAATTTCCAATCATATCACTGAAGTTATCGATGTGATTAATCATCGAGCGAAGCCAAATGAGACTTGCTATGGGAGTGAGAAGTATTGGAGAGTGGATGGGTGAATAATATCATCTTTATCCCTAGTCCTCACTTGTGGCAGTTTTTGGTATGCAATTTTAATGCGCTGCGGGCTCACACTGAGGGATGTATTTAAATGATTTCGCCAAGCCAAGTAACGAGAACACTTCATTTTATATGCCAGAAAAACGAACAAAACTTTTACGACAGTTGAAACTTTTGACCTTTTTTGTTTGGTTTATTCCTTATATTGTTTCTTTTGCCTTTTTTTTTCTCTTGTTTGTTTTTTTTTTTTACTTTGAAGAGAGGCCAACAATACAATCAACACGTTTCGACAATCGATCGATTTCATGAGCAATCAAACGTTGTCACATGCAGCCCGAAGTGCAAAACCCTCGACGTAAAAGTTACAGCACAAGTTCAAAGTTCCTAACCCACAAGGCACACCAATGACAACACCAGTAACTGGCAGAAGGAGTAAAAATGGACAGGAACAAGGACACGAACCTGGACTCGGACCATGACTAGAACCGCAGCGCAGCAATAAAAGGAAATCCATTTTGCCAGACAAAACTGTGACAACAAAGGCGCAAAAACAAAATTTAAATTAAATTTGCGCCCCGTTCAGTAAAACTTGCAACAACAAAAACAGAAAGTAAAAAAAGAAAAAAGGAAAAGAGAGAGAAAAACTACAACAAAAATGAAAAAAGGTGAAGGAAAAACTTTGCGCTTTTCAGTTTGTTCATCATCAATATTTTCAGCAGCAAAATAAATACACAACTAATTTCACTACCCCAGAAGAAGAAAATAATAAAGAAAAGTTGATCAAATGGAAAATGAATTATGGATGAAGCCAACAGTTCAGTTATCAAAGAAATATAAATTTAGAATTTCTGAATATTGACCGGGAACTCATTGCAAAAATAAATTATCTTATGACAATATATAAAATATAAATACATATATAAAGAGAGAAATCATTAAAATAAAATAGAAAAAGATTTTTAAAATATTATTTTTTATTTTCAAGTTTTATAAAATATTAAGTATTCAAATTTAACACTTCCTTTGTTTTGATAACTTTTGTGTTCTTTTGCGAAGAAAGCTAATTAAATTCAATGGGATCAATAAGAAAACTATCATTTAAAATAATGATACAAAGAGGTTCTATTTTTTAAAGCTAAAGTTAAATTTTCAAAGTTTGATCTATAAAATGTGGAAAGAAACTTTGGTAGTATATGCAACAGGACTTGCATAGACGTCTACTTATGTATTATAAGTTAGTTAAAAGAATTTTCTAAATACATTTTTGAGTCAGTTAACAGTGTTGAGAGCGCTGAAAAATTGGTTAATATATGTAGGTCTCAAATCTTATAGTTTAGTTTTCAAGCATTAAATTATTTACAAAATTTTTAAGAAATTTGTTAGTATGTATTCTAAATAGAGTTATATTCTATGTGAAGTTTGAAATCCACTTGTATAAGCCATAATGCCTATTGGCTCAAATATTTATAGCTCTTAGTAGAGAGTCAGCACCTTGAGACCTCTTATTCTGGTTTTTTTCTCTCAATCTCTCTTTCTCTTCCTTTGTATCTGTCCATCACAGATTTCTCAGTTAAAGCCAGTTGCTGCTGATTCAAGCCAGGCCGTGTGCCATAGTAAAAGTTAACAAGAACACGTAGTAAAGATTTTGCCGTTTAGGTTTTAATGCGATTAGGAGTGGTAGAGCAGGCAGAGAGGCCTTTGGTCCTTGTGATTTATGGCCTGAGAATACACGTAGCAGCCGCAATCGATGCTCTGACCCCTGAGCCAAAGGAATAAAAAGAAAACTGCTGATGATAGACACAGTAAGTGAGTGGGAGAGAGGATGTAAAAGAGAGGGACAGAGTAAAAGACCATATTTAAGTTAAAAATTTATCAATTGGATTTGCAAACTGCTTTGTCATAAGTTCTGTGGCCGCTGTTGCTTTTGCGGCCTTTTTGACACCCGAAAAACGAAACAAAACCAAAAACCGAAGAATGAAAGTTGCAAGTTTTTTTGATTAAGCTTAAGGTCAAGGCAACTTGGCCCAAAAGTCATGCGAAGAAAGAGAAGTGTGGAAAGACGATTTTCTCATTCTCTTTGACTGTTGTTTTTATTTTTTTTCTTTCCCTTTTTAGGACTAGTTATCGGTTAGACACGCGGCACGTGCCAGCATTTTGTATTTGATTTACTGTTGAGGCGAGAGATTTACCATGACACAAAACATCGGAGAATGCATGGTGGGAATACGTGGAAGGGTAAGTGAATGCCATTCCTTTGGGTATTTATTGGCGTGAAAGAATTCTATCTTAATTTGCGTGCAACATTTTTGAAGGCATTGTCAAATTTAATTTGAATGTTCTGCCAAAGAATGTTATTCTTGCTGTGGTTTGGTCAACTCGAAATATTAATAAAATAAATATGATTTATGAAGAAAATTAAGATGTTTATTCAACTTTTATTTCATTTCATATATTTGTTAATCTTCTTAAGGTAAGTTAAATATTTCTAATTTCTTCTCAATCCACTTGGAAAATTGGTTAACCAAAGCAAACCATACTTATGAATTTATATGTTGGAAAATTAATTTTATAAGTTTTTTTATGATTATTTTGTTTAATAAAAGGTGAATTTGATGCCTTTTATAAGTTGGTTAAATGTATAAGAAATGAAAAAATATAATTATGAATTTTAATTTTAACATGTAAAAAAGATTTTAACATGTATAAAAGATTTATCAATTAAAGTTTAGATTATCAAATGAGCCATTACAACGCTAAGAAGAGCAAGTAGAAATCCTAGACATCAGTCAGAAACCCTTAGAATGACTCTTGTTGATCCATGGTTTGTTTTTGACGTGAAAATCCATAGAAATATTAATATTTGGCGAATAAAAGATGAAATTATAATGATTAGTGATAGATATCCTAAATGACATACATTTTTCAGACAATAGTTGTTTAACTATTGTTGTTTAACTATTAACTATGAGACTCAATAAATATCATGTAATTAACGTAACTTATGGAATCTAAAGAATGAATACATTGATGAAAATATTGTAAAAGAATACTGAAGTGACTTACCTTACCCATTTTTATAGTAAATAGATATTAAGATTTAAACATTTTTTTATAGAACAAATTTTAAATAAACATTGTTAAATAAGTTTTTGTTTCCAATTACTTGTCTTTGTTTTAAATGGTTTTAGACAACTAAACAGAATTAAAATTTGTTTTTCTTATCTACTGAAACCATTGATTAAGATTTTCATCATAAAATATCTTAAGTTTCTTCAAATTCGAAATATATTAAAGTTCAATAAATACAATTTATTTTTGCAAAATGTAAAGAAAGAAAGACCAGAATTATTTTTCTAGCCACAATCGAAGTCATGTTGACAAATTCACCTTCAGCCAAGAGGCATCGTCATTGATATCACATCATGTACTAAGCCTCTCACACACACACACACACACACACAGACATACTAACTTAGAATCGCATTGAAGTGCAAAAAGCTGCATATGTGAGTGCTCGCAATGGCATCGGTTGTCCTTCTATTCGTTCCCTCTTATACCTCTGATCCGAAACCCCTCACAGTGTAATAACTTAAAATCCTATAATAAAGCTACTTACTGCCTTTCCTCGTCTTTTCTCATCTCATCTCGTTGTCGTTGGGCTAACAATAACTATTTTTCTTTGGATTTGGCTTGAATTGAGTTCATTGAGGTTGAGTCTGGGTCTGGAGAAGGGGGTGTTAGAGGAGATTGCTTGAATGAGGCTTTCTGCCACCGCAAATGTGCAAGTCAAGTCAAGTGCATACGTCAACGGATGGTTTTCGTACACTGGTTATCTACCCCCTTCCCTTCTATAACTGTATGACTTTATATTTCTTTCATATACCCTGTAACTACATGGGATAGTAGGATACATTAAAAAAGTTAATTCTCATGATTAGATTTACTTTCTTGAAACAGCTCGTTTAAGTAAATATTTCATTTTCAGTTTGGTTTAATCTCTACTAAGCTAAGCACATTTTTATAAGTTCGAAATCAAGCAAATTCGAATAGGCAAATCCAAATCAAATTCTATTTCAGATTTATGATCAAAATCTATAATTTTAATTTTGCATAGATAAGAAATTTCTTACTGTCCTGTAAATTTTGTCCGATACAATTCATAATTTTGTATTTTATTAAAAGAAATATAATTTACGAAAAACGATTGCTAGCTCGTAAATTTGATTCATTTGTTTAAAAAGAGACAAACCATTTCAACTGCTAAATGGTTCATAAATGACAGCTCTCCTTAATAGAGGGTATGACCATGCCAGGATAAGAAATTTTTTTTATACATCATATATATATACATTTATTGTATGTTAGTTACTTTTCTTCCTGCCGAGCAACTGGATTAAGATTGAATTTTTCCTTTTCAGGTTTCTTCATCCATTTTTTTTTTCGTATTTTAGTATTCTTTTTGTTATCTGGTCTTCGTCAGGTGAAGAGTCGTTTAGATATCACACACAAAAGGCTGCTAAAAAATATTTTCATGTTGAAATAGAAATATTTCGCCATCCCCACTCCCCCAATTGAAATTGGAAACGTTTTTACCATTGTGCGGCAACCGGATGTTGTACAGTTATTGGAATGTCTCTCTGTTATACACATACACATACACACACACACACACACACACTTATTCAGTCTTTTGTACTTTTCCCCCCTTTTGCCATCGTTCCCCATAACAATGGACTATTAGTTGGCATTTTTCTAGTATTTTTGTGTGTGTTCTTGTTGTGTGTTGTCCTTGTTGCTTAGCTGCTGTCGACAGGAAATGGTAAACTTATTTCTCTTATTAATTTCGAGTTGGCAATTTGTGCCAGATAAATCTGTACAATTGTTGGAATATTTGTTGAGCGTAGAAATTCTCAAGAATGAAGCATTTAACAATTTTTCAAGTAAATTAACCCTTTTCGCCTACCAAGAGCTCTATTAGTATAGGAATGGGGGACAGTGCAATGTAAACGGTTGGCATTTTAACAAAATACCAGATTCTTTGAGCAAAACTATTCATATTCCTCATTGTTCATTATTTATTAATGTTCAAGGAATCTTTATCAAAAATGCAATCTCTTTTATTTATTTTTTAAAAATAGTAGTAGTAGTAGCAAAGTGCAGTTGGGTAAAAGATGTTAAAATACAATCAATTTCAAGAATTAAATATTAATATTTTTTTGCCAATTAATTCAATGACTAGATCTTCTGTTTTTCTGATAATTCCTTTTCTCTCTAGATTAACTAGTTCTTTCTTCTCAGGAGATCTCACGATACCTGATTTAGTGAAACAATTTTTACGAACTTCACGTAAGATTGATTGCATTTGTTCTGGATCGGTTACAGTTTGCGGATAAACAATTAAAACTTATTTTAATATTTAAGATATATTGATATTTATTAAGGAAATTATTGGAAAACCCAGGGCTATATTATATTCAGAAATTTAGGGCAATTTTAACATCTTTTCTCAATCTGATAATGTAAATAACAATTTCCTTTAAGCTTGTTCTGCTTAAGCCAATTTTTCTTTGTTATATTTATCAGCAATAATCGCCATAGTCTCTGTATAATTAAATTCTAGTTCGCCGATGGTTATAACTTCTCAAATAAAGTGAGGTCTTGCGCTAATTTGCCTAAATCTCACACAAGACACAAAATTTGTAAACCAAAACTGCGTCATTTAATTATTGTCTTTAATAATCTCAATACCACATTTCGACTCACACACATATTCGAGTATTTCTGAAGCCATAACCTTTGGAGGATTTACAGATTTCATATCTGAAATGAATACAGTATCGATATCGAATCAAATTCTGTGTAAGACTTTAGTTTCAGAGAACAAAAATTATCTCATCGACTAAGATAATGCCAAGGGCGAGCAGTTTCATATTTTACTGAATGGTTTGGCAATACAATATAAAGGAAACTAATAAAACATAAACAACTGTTTCATTAAAGTAAAATAAATACTAAAATAAGGAAAACTTTTCGTTAAGGCACCCAAATGATGAATGACTAAATAGCTGTGTTCTAGTGTCCATCAAAGTTATATGAGTAAAAAAAAACTTTCAAGACCTACTAGATTGGCAAAATTAATAAAAATCTTCGATTGTTTTAAATCGTTACTTAACCTTTACTTTTTTACATAGAATGAAAATAACATTGATAAATTGCAACAATTTGATAAGAAAATATTATATTGTTTCCTTGAGAAGTAAAAGAAAAGTGAACAACGTATAGAACTAAAAAATATATAAATAAAATATCTTTGAACGATTTGATTCCAAATGGGTAAGATTTAAGTAGTAAAGTAGATTAAAATGAACAGTGGATTGATTTTATTTTTTATGAGCTAGAACTGATTAATTTATTTTAAATTTATGTACATATTTTCTGTCTCAATATAAATAAATTTTTAGTTTATTTATTATTAGTTTGAATTATTTATTATTTTGGTTCTAAGTAATTCGAATTTAATCAGATCAATGATTGATTGATTGTTTTCTTATTGTACTATAAAAATATTTTATGTTATGATTTGTAGAATCAAGAAAAATTTCGCATATTTAAATATGTTTTTAAATTTTACAGTTTACTTACGAATTTTACGTTTTACATTGACTGAGCCAATTCTTGGCATATTTGAGAATAATCGAAATTTACTATAAAAATATTTGAAGCATCAATTGATATCGGCAGCATTGCCATTAAGTCGGCTCTTACCCAAAAGTATGCAATGTTCGGTCATTAATTTTTTATAAATCGAATATTTTTAATGATTTCAATTATGTTCAATGGTCAATTCGAAGGATTATTTAATAACAGCATTAACAATAACTGCAACATTGACGTGACTTTTGTACAAATTGTGCCAACGTGGCTCAAACAGCTCAGTTTTGCTGTACTATAAAAAAAATATGTGTATATATATAAGTATATATATTTTAATTAAAGAAATAATTATATTTAATGTATGGTCAATCTGTGCGGGTGTATGTCTATATGTAAAGCACGTGAAGCACGTGGTCCAACGCGTCGCCGCCTCTACAAGCAGTTGCAAATTAAGCAATTCGATATGCACACATACATATGTATTTACATATATACATACATACGAACATGTGTATATGTATTCTTTTATATTTTTAAAAACTTCATTAAGCGAATTTATTGCAGGTTGGCTGACAAAATGCAATTTAAATGCAATACAACAAAAAGAATAAAAGCAGAGAACAGCATCAGATCAGGAGCAAATGTGCTGCGTTGTGCAAGTGTCACTTTTAGGTCATCAATGAAACGCTCACCTCACGACATTTTTGCTTGTTTAATTATTTCAATTAAGTCGACATACATATATAAAAAAAAAAAAAACAAATGCAAAAAATGTACAAAAAAACAATGGTTAAAAAAGTGCAACAAAAGCAGATAAAAATTGTTGATTATCATTGCAGAGAGTATTTTTGTACGCAGTTTGTGTTTGAAGGGGGGAACAAAGTGCGGTTGACACAAATGAAATTTCAATTTGTTTGGTCTGTCGCATGTTGCGAATTTGCAATGAACATTGCCGCCAAAAATGCAGCACAATTATTTGAGATTATGCATTCAATAAATAGCGCAAAATGGCAAAATGAAAGCAAATAAAAAATTTAAAAAGTCGAACAAACTAAATTGGGTGAAACTAATGAGAAATCCACACAATGTTTAATGACTCAACTTTTCCATGACTCGAAATTTATGTTTCTTATTGTGCATTGATTATAATATTAATAATCTTAGCGAGGCAACTATATCAAAGATCTACAATTTAGAATTATTTAGTCGATTAGTCTAGTCTCAATTCTCTATTTAAGCTGTACAATTTTTTTGTTTAGATATATGCCGATCTTACATTTATATAAATCAAATTCTTTTTTATTTTTTGGTTGTCTTTCGAATTAATATTAATTTTAATTTCTGGTAATTTGATCAAAGTTTCAGACAGTTTGATGCTGGTCCTTTACTCAAAGCATAGTAAATTTCGATTTTATTATTAGTTATATTATGATTATAGTTTTTATAAGTTAAGTTAAGTATTCCAGGTCTTTGAAACAATCAATTATATGTTTACAAACAGGTTGCCATTCCGCTGTAAAGGACATTAATAGAAATTGCTTATATTACCTAATAAATAATAATTTAAATAATAAACAAATGAGTTATCTTAAATATCGCCTTAGATACTCGTATTCAAAAACTTTTCATGAGTTAAATCGAAAATTGGCGTTCTATTTCGTCAAGTGTATTTGTTAATGCGATTTCTGGAATTCCGCATAGATTTTGCTGTCTGTGTTACATTTGGTTGTGGCATATTTAATAATGGCGCATTAAGATGCGACACATTTGCAGTCAAGTCAACAAATTGCCAACAGCAATTCCCCAACACCCCCATCTCTATCCCCATACGTCCTTCTGGCATATTCACCAACCAAATCCCTCCCATTGCCCCTCACCCAACACTTGGTTAAGACTCGACGACGTGCGCGCTTTAATCTTGTTTAAAAATGCGCAGCTGTAACAACAACAACAAATGCGTGACTGCGTGTTAAGGTGAGGTATACGAAGTGACTTTACACACACACTCACACGCACACCCAAGTACACACCTGCAACAACAGCAACAGCAAGAAAAAGGAAATACAGAAGAAGAAATGTGAAATAATAAAAGAAAGAAAAACCTTCTCTAAAAAAGAAAAAGAAGAAAAATAAAAGCGAACAATATATAAAGTTGCCTGTATTTAGGCGTTTGCCATGTCAAATCTGCGCTCTGCTGTAGAGCATTCTAATGAGAAGTGCCCCGCCCACATTGCCTCCAAGTTTTTTTACAACAAGCACAACAAAAAAAGCTCAGTGCTATCACAGCCGCATAATCAAAGGGCGAACCAGCAGCAACAGCAGCAGCCACTTTACCTCACTTTGCCTTTGACGTTGTCTTCCTTAAAATACTCTTCCAATGAGTTGTTAAATTCTAAGACACAGAAGAAAGTATAACTATATAAATATATACATATATGTGGATATTTTCCGGTTTAAAATATATAGCTTAGAAAAGAGAGTTTCACCTGGTTCTGGTAGATTTTCTTTTCCCTAAGCTGAAAGATAAATCCTTGAACTGTAAGGGTATATTAAGTTCTGGTGTTTCTTAATTCGCTTTTGGCAAAGTTTTATGCTCACCTTGGTTTTCCTCCTTGTTTCTTTTTTTCTTATTTTCTTTCTGCTTTTTTTTTATGTGCGATATATAATTTCATATTTTTTAAGATAATTATGTCGATAAGTTGGAAAAAGGTAATGCATGCCAGGTAAATAAAGCAAAATGCGATGCTCACGGCGTTAGGGTGAACGTAAAAGTGTGCAAAAAAGAAAAACGAAATGAAAAAAAGGGAGAACATTGTAAAAGAAGTAAGCAAAAAAAATAGAAAGGGAATTTTTCGATACCGTGTAATGGAGTGACAGGAATGTTGCCAAGCAACCACAAAATATTTTGTATTCTACACGCTGTTATTGGAATCTTTAGGATGAGGAATGCTAAATCTGATAAAAATTTCTTAAACAATGAATGGACAACTGAATGTAAGATAAATATTTAATTAATTACATTGATATTTAAACATAATAAAAAATGGTTACAACATCTTAGAAGATGTAGATTAAGAAGTAAAATAAAGAGTGGAGAGTCGAATTTCATATATGTACGTATTGTTTATTATATATGCTTGATCAGGACCTTTAAAATATTTCCTTTTAAAATATCGATAATTTAAATTTAATTTAATCGAAATAATACATTCAGGACTTAGTTATTTTAGACATTTTCGTCTAGTTTCCAGTGGGCAGTCTTTAAAATATTTTGTCCTAAAATACCATTTAGAGGGATTACTTATACAACTTATATTAATGCCATTACTGTTGATAATTAAATATCTTACTCAAATATCTACGACCTACATTATTATTGGTTAAAAAATTAATCTTAACCAGAGAAAATTGCCTAAATCTGTACGAAAAAGTCAGCCATGAAAATTACATTTTTACATCAAGGTATTTTCATTTAAAATAGTTAAACGTTTATTTAACTTTGAATATCTTTTACTTGTAACGGGCATTTTTTTTAAAAAGGAAATTCTTTGTTCGATCAACAATTTGCAGTTTCAATTTCTTGAAAAGAAATCCGATTTTCAATAGACCACCGAGCCTTTTGCTACTTTTTGTTACCAAAACGAGATGTTTTCTATGCCACAAAATCGGATAGAATAAAAAAGCAACAACAATGGGACAACAATAATAACAACAACTGTTTGGGTTCAGAGATTTAAATCCCTTAACCTAAGCTGCTCAGCCAGCCGCTGCAATTTCATTAGAGTCGCTTGGCATTGACTTTGGCCCAGGGGAAGGGGGAAATTTTGCATTTGGAGTTTTGCCACTCCAAAAACAAAGATGAAACGAAGAGAAAAGTTTAGAGCCAACAACTGAAAATAGTCAGTTTATGGTAGGCTGATTGGCAGTCATTCAGTCAGCCAGTCAGTGATTCAGTAGAATCGTTCCGCCATTCATTCAATTCAATGCCAAACTCTTGCTTGCTTTTAGTTTGAAAGGGCATAGAATTGGTTTGAAATCGATTTTAATTACAATTTGAGAGCTACAACATGGAGGCTAAAGTATACTTGATCAGGAAAAAAAAGATTAATAAATATTGTGATTTAATATTTTACGATTTTTAATGATTCGCAGCTGTAATATTACGATTTCTCACCCATTTCTACTTTGTCATTCATCTCATTATTCATCTTAATTTAGAACTTCCCTGCAGGAACTAAACAATAATAATTGAGGGTGTGCGTGTGTGTGTGTGGGTATAAAATCAATAGCTTTAATTATGCGCGCATGGAATATGCAATTTAAAATGCCAAATAGTTGACACTGGCCACATGTCCGGCCGCACGGCAATTGCACAAAATCAACGCTAGCTAGAGGAAAACCTCAGCAACATTTAGCAGCGATGCATAAATTATAGTATACTTAACATCGCACGCACACAAACACATACATGGACACAAAAATTATATACATATTCAAATGTCCAGCTGCGTAACAGGCAGCGGCGGTTGTTTTGATTTTGTTTGCAACCTTTAATTAGAAATATTGCCACATACTAAATGAGTCCACCAAAATGAATACAACCGGTTCACTGGACTGAGTACAAACAAATTAAATATGCCAAAAAGGAATAATTATAATTGTGAGTAGGCATAATAGATGTGTATAACGGAAAACATAAAGGGAAATGTGAAATAGTAATGTGAATGGTATTGGGAAATGGCCATGTTCAACCGCAGTTGTACATTTATTTATGCATTTATGCGCAAAATTAACTAATTTAAGTGACATGAAATATTTTGGTTGCCATTCGGTTTTTCCACTCATGCTGGTAACAAAAAAAAAAAAAGGAAAAAATTAGCAATCAATGTAACTATCGTATAATTAAGTTCGATGCATTTACACTGAGATGAAAATTGTTTTGAATTATCATAGTAAATATTAAAGTTTCTTAAATGTCAATTAGATAATCTGTTGATCGTCAGTTGATAATCAACTAAACAAATTGTCTGCTGATGATGTTCAAATAAATATTTATAAGTTTCTTAAAGTGTAAGTATTTTAAAATATTCATAAATTCCTGTCTTTTCCATTAAGTTACTGAACACAACATTATCATGTTTATCCAGACTGTTCTTTTCTCACATGATAACTTGTCATCTTTCAATTTTTACATTTTCCACTTTTGACCTATTTAATAATTTAGCAGAAAACATAACTAAAAGTGTTCTTGCTGCTCATCATCATTTCATGTGTCACATTTGACACTAAAACTAATTTAATGGAAAATGTCCGACTAGAGAACTTGTAATTTTATTTTCTAAACACGCAAAGCAAATGGAAATGGAAAGTGTTTTTCTTTTTTTTGCCCCACACCTCGAGGCGATAACAAAGAAAGCGAAAAGCGAAAGTGAAAGCGAAAGTGAGTGTGTTTCATATTTAAACTGACATATCTATTTATATGCAAATGCCACACCCACTCACAGCCGAAAAATAAAAATGGAGATCGCCGGAAGATCCTGACGAAGTGATTATACACTGCCAATGTTGTGAAACAATATACCATAAAGATCTCAACACTAATTTATATAGTTTTATATTTAGAAAATTATTAAATTAAAAGAAAGTATTTTCTTGCTAGATTACATTTTTTGGATTTGTTTTTTCATTATTAAGACTTAGAAATTGTTAATACTGATGTATAAAATTTAGATAAAGTCAGTATTTATATAAAATAAAAGTAATTTTAAATATCTCAACTGAAACTTTAATATTACTATATCATCATCATAAAACGAAAAAGGATTTATTCCCAATCTAAAAATGGGTCAATTTTATCTTACTCTTTTTTTTGTTCAATAAATATTTAACTTTTTGTGATTAACTTTAAACTTTTTTGTATTAACTTTAAACTTTTCCCATTGGTGGAATTTTAGAAATCAGCACAAAACGGATAAACTCTTAAGTAAGAGTATGTACAGATGGAGCGTAACGTACAACGCACTACTTTCATCCTCTGCATATGTGTGTATGTCTGTGTTTCTGTGTGTGTGTGTGTATGTGTGAGTCAAGTTTTGATATGATATTATTCTAAGCACAATAAATCATAGCAGAAAAATGTGGGTGTGGGTGTGTGGGTTGGTTTAAATGGTACAAGAACAACAACAAACAGATGAAGAAAAAAAATAACTAATAAATCTAAAGCCAATTAATTGACTTAACTGCTGGCAAAAGGGTCAAAATTTATGGCCACACCATAAACTTGAACCCGCACATAATAAATCATAACATTTTCCCAGATAATAGAAAACCTGCTAAAACACACACCCACACACATACACACATATTTACCCACGCACGCACACACACACACACATATGATTTCCTCTTCATCTTGCCCTGAGGCTTGAAATTTTAATAAACCTTTGCGTAAAATAAGTTTATTTTTTTTGATTTTTTATTGTAGTAAAAATACAAAAAATGATTTCACATAATTTATACCTCCAATCCAAGATACAGGATGTGTGCGTATCCGGCGGCGTCATTCTTGGTTTATTCGGATCCCATCTGTGTTTTTTTTTCTTTTTTCATATACCCTAGAAATCCTGGCAGAGGTCGTTGACTTCAGTTGGTCAACGCTTTTGCTCAGTTTTTTCCTGTTGTTTATTTGTTTTGAAACTCCTTTAATTAAATTCTAGAAAATGTGGTGGATTTTTGTACAAGTCCTTGTTAAATAAAATCAAATATTTGTTATTTAATGTTCATTTGTTTCTAATCATTGTTGTCTACTAATGCCCACTTGGTTTGATTTTAGTCCATGAAAGGATATGTCTTATCCATAAAACACAAATACATATAAAATATTTAAAATGTTAGAAAATTACTTCAATTAAAAACGCAAAGTAAACATATTTATATGACTTTATACTTCTCTAATTAAGAGAATCTTCTGACTCTTCGAAAGGTTATGTTCGCTTTTATCCTGTATCAGGACTTTCGTTTCGTTTTTAATCTTTAAGGATAATCGGACTTGAAGTGCTTAAAGTAGCCAAAAATTTTTATCATTGCTACCCTCCAAATACAATTAATTTCCTTTTACGCTTTTACTCAAATGAAAATCTTATCAAACTACGATATTCTAAAGACTTTAAAAATTATTAAATTGGAGTGTAAATTATTATCCAAGCAACATCGCCGCTTCCAACAGTTCTTCTTTTCCTTCTTTTCAGGTAATTCTCCTGAAACGGAATCTGCATTAAGTTTTAATCAGGCAAAAAAACGTGATGAACCCAAATCTTATTCCATTTAGTAGTTCTCAAAGACTTTAACAGGCTTTTAAGTCATACGATTCCATAATATAAAAATATTTTCGTATATTTAAAGTTTGAACTTGGAGAGGGGAGTAAGTCTTTAGTTAGTTTTTTGGTGTAAACGAAGTGGCAACATGGATGAAAAGTTTTTGGGCGGGTGTGTTGTCTCGGAAGTGGCAACTTCCGTTTACGCCTGCAACCAGCAATGTGACGTCGACGGCAATGGCAGCGACTGCGGTAGAACAATGTTTAACTGTTTGTCTAGCTGACAGTCTGGCCACTCCTTCGACCTTGTAATGACGTCATTTACATGCTGCAACAACACTCATTACATGCCCAAGGCATCCAAAGCAAAAGGCGAATACAATGCCTAGAAAATGTGCCGTCGGCAAACATAAATCATTGATGAAATAGACGGACCACTAAAGCGACGAAACGGCAAAAGTGAAGGAGGGGGAAGTGGCGGAAGAAATCCTTATAATTAAGCCATAATTGATCAACTTTTTTTCTCGTTAAGACTGAAACTAGCGGTGATTCAGAATGTTGAGGCAGCATTGTACTCGTAAACATAAATTCAAGTGACGCTAATTGTTTGTTGCAATTACTGTAGCAGCAGCAGCAGCAACGGCAGCAACAACAATAGCAGCAGTTGTTGCACCCTGTTCTGCAACGTGTGTATGCAAATTTTGCTTCTGCAACTGCTGATGCTGCAGTTGCACCAACAGCAAACAATTACTCAAACATTGTTGCAGCTGCCAGTTGCTGCTGCTGTTGCTGCCAGTTTGTTGTACGTGCTAAATGGTAACTCCACTGACGGCTAATGATAATCACTTGCCGGTCTTCTCATCTTTCCATCTGTCTGTCAGCTGCTATTGGTAAATTGTCGATTTCTTAATCAAAAGTGAAAAAATGTTTTAACAATACAAAGAGATTATAGTTACTCAATAAAGTAGGGAAAATTGTTAAAACAGAAAACTTAAGTAACTCTTGATAAAGCATTTTAATTTTCCATCTTTAAGATATATATTTAGATTCTTTTAAAGCACTAGAACTAGTTTAAATTACTTTTAATACCGTATTATATAAAGGATAAAGACTTCTATAATTTTTATTTTGAAAATACACTTTAAATTGCTTTTCTATTATTCTCAGCAGGGCATCGATAAATTGATGAATAAAATATTAATTCGAATGTTCTATATTTACAATTGGTTTGAATTTCAGTATTGTATATCCTTCCCGCTGTTACTGTTTGATTAGCTATTTATTTGCCTTCTGTTTTGGTGTCTCTCTCTCTTTTACCTTTCTCCATTTTATCCATCATCTGTCAGCAGGGACAATCAAATGTCTTCAACAAATCTCCAGCCAGGCACGGCAAGATACTTGAATTATCCTATTTATATGCCATATAATTGGCGCTCCTAAAGCAATCACAAATATACCCCCTGTCGCCCTGTTTCCACCATTCCAACGCCCATATCCTGGCTAAAGAATGTATTTGATAGTGGTACTCTGTCATTAAGCAGCCAGAAGATGAATTTCAACTTTGCATGCAAAGTCCACAAATGGGGCGTATACAATGCCTACAATGCAAAAAGGAGAAGTTCAACTTGAAGAGGCTTTTGCTGAGGGAAAGGGAATGGAAATAGCAATGGTTATGAAAGGGGGAGTGAAGTGGATGGTTCTGTCGACTATACACAGCAGGAGAGGACATATGGACAATAAATCAGAATTAATGCATGGCCATAATAATATCAAAATGAATATTTTTGCCAAAATGCATATACATAGAGAGTTAGTTATGTATTATAACTATTATACATAGACAGAGGATTCATGACTAATTCTAACAACTGTATAATTATTTGATTTATAAGACGAACAGAGCGGAAATACCAAAATATACGGATAAGAGAATTTCAAATAAATTTTTAATGACTTAATACTACATATATACATCTATTAAAAGTGTTGAGAGAAGAGAAATAATATGTGGATTGACCTAGTTTAATCTATATATGTATATAATAATTTTAAACAGATTTGTTGTATTTTCAAAGCGATTACCTTACATTTTCTTAATGGGACACCTGACCCATCTGTGTGGTTTGGCTAACCTTCATCCATATACAAGAATACTATAGTTTATCATTAGAGAATTATTTTCTTTGCCACAGAATCCAAAATGCTGACTAATTTCAATTGTCAGTTTTCGTAAGTGTGCGGTAATAACGAAGAGAAGGAGTAATATTCCCACATGTGTTGGCAACATTCTCAACAATTAAATAAACAGTTCGTAATGCTCCTTTCGGGCCCTACAACCGGAACTAACTATGTTAACCCTTACCCCTTCCCTTTCCCCTATCCCAGACACCTCGAACTTGTATCACTCGTAGCTGTCGTATGGCAGTTTGCAACTGCAAAGTGATATTAATTATGGGCTTTTGTTGCAGTTGCCCTGACGCATACAGAGGTCCAACTAACACCATCTTTCTCGTTCTCTCTCCCCCTCTCTCTATATCTCTTTTTCTCTCTGTCTCTCTATCTCTTTTGCTCTGTACACAATTTGCTCAACATGGTCATGAGGCTTAGAGTCTAGCTCCAGTTTTGGTCCTAGCTTCATTTTCTTCTCACTGATTAAGTGACTTTGGGGCATGACACAACTCTGCGGCTTTTGGCCACTCACTCTGTTTCACAATCCCATCTCTCTCTCTCTCTCTCTCTATCTATTTCTCACTCTTTCTTTCTGTCTATCTAACTTTCTGAATGCCTCAGCTAGACAAACAAAATTTGTCGCAATTAATGGTGAACAATGTACACAAGAATTGGCTATGATGGAATAGGAAATTTACCCAATTTGGCCAATGTGTACCTATTACTATGTGTACTTACCATCGGATGATGGAGGACAACTCTGTCAACTAATTCCCAGGAATCTCTATAGATAATTAACACAAAAGCAACGGAATTACTTCTTAAACTAAAAGAAATGGAGAAATTATGTGATGTGGAAATGAATATTAATTGAAGCAGCATATTTATATTCCATTAAGAGAAAGGAGTTAATAATCATGGTCGAGACAGTCCTTTAAAAGTAATGAATATTGACAAGTAACTTTGATTCAACAGACTTCTTTAAATATCCAATTTTCGAAGTAAAAAAATTTAAAATAAGTTAAAAAATTTGTTGCATTACTTTTAGGCTAAATTATTTTCCATAACTGCTTTTGTCCCATTCAAAACAGATTTACCTGGGATATTTCTTAATTTTTTATTCTTCTTAAATTTCCATTTAAAAATATAAGATGTTAGCACTGGAAAAACTACCAATACCTTTTGATAATAGAAAGCAATGTACATGTTAGAAGAAAAGAAATATAACTATTCCAGTAGAAGCCAAAACAAAACACAAAGTGCTAAGAAGCAGAAAAAGGAGAGGAAACCAGTTTTCATAACCAAACAAATTTACTATAATTTTATTTTGGAATATCGCAATTCACAAATCAATTAAGAAAATATTCTCATCTTTTCGATTCTAAGTGTTGTTATATTGTATAAATATTTTTTTAGTAAAATTAAATTATCAATAAATAAATTGGAGATATCTGAACTGATATACATATCTATATTCATGTATATAAACTATATTTGATTCCCAAAAATAGCAAAATAGTTTAAATTTTTATATAACAAAAATATGTTAAGATACTGCTTTTATACAGTTAGTTATGTTGACTAACAAAATTTTTGTTTTGCAAATATTCTCAATGACTTTCGACAACGCAGTTTTGTGGAGAGGTGATCAATTTAAATGTTACTTTTAAATGACTGTGATTTTAATTAGATTTTCTGTAAATGATAATAATAATCGGATGTGACGAATATTTCAATTTTAATGCTTTCATAACTTTATTTATTCTGTAATCCCCTGTACCCATGACAATTCATTTTAGTTTAGAATATTTCGTTGATGAATGTTTACTGTATCTAAGGGTGTAGAAATAAATGGAGGGGGTGGATGGCGAGGTTGTGGGACATGTGTTACTGTTTATGCAGTTGTTTGAGCTTGTGGACAAAATTCAATTTATTATTCCACTATATGAGCTTTCGCACTTAACTTGCATGAATATATAATGAGTTCGAGCCTGGTCTATATGAAAATAGGTAAATTGGAATGGTAATGGGAACGGTAACTGGTAACTGTTAACTGGTTGGTAACTTTTTTTGCGTGTTTCAGTCTCTGACCCGACGCGCCTATCTATGAGACGGCTAAATTGAATTATTAATAACACGCAGCGGTATGGATATATAAGTAGCAACACATTCGACTAAGAGGCATAAGTATCTATTAATATATATCGTGGTTATGAGACCTCATTCTATCCCAAGTGACAAAGGCGATAACCTTGAGATAGTAAAATGGAACAGAAAAAGAAAAAAAAAGATATATATGAAACCAAAAGGGAGAGAGGACAGACCTAATCGTACCACTTACGACCATAATTTGTCAATTTTCTAAACAATTCCCCAAAGTCGCATCCAAATGTCTGGCTTTTGGCACCCATTACAGCACATTTCTCTTTTTTTTCTCTCTATTTATTTTTTCTTGCTGTTTGCCATAAAAGAAAGGGACACTTTTGGTGTGAAAAATGAAAGTGAACCCGGTGACTTTGATGGACCGCAGAAAAAGAAACAAAAAAAAAGGAAGGAGCAAACGCACAACAAAAAAAAAACGCATTTAAATGCCGTTGTATGCATAAATTACTCAGAAAGCTGACGTTTTCAACATAAATGTGTAAATGAGTTTGAGTCTGCGTTTCAGTTTTTATTATTTCTTTGTACTCTTCTGTGAATGAAAATGAAATGAATGTAGCAAAAAAGGGGCCATGTTTGGGACTTGTTGCTGTCGTTTAGTCGAAATATTTCAAACTGAATCACGATTAGTTCTTTTATGGCATGCCATACGAGGAAAAATGGCTTTTCTTTAATCAGAGTTTTCAGCTTTGCAATGTTAATACCCTGTAGCTGAATAGTATAGCTTGTTGGTAGAATATTTTCGTATGGGTTTTTAATAACTCCTCAAAAGTGTTTAAACTATGTTTTGATGTTATCAATTTAATATAAATATGAACTTAAACATATAAATTTATATGAATTCCATCAGGAATTCTAAAAGTAAGTATTATTGCAATTTTTTTGCTTACTTATAGCCACATAAAGGATATCGCACATATCCTTTGAAGGAACCTCAACGTTACAAGACCACAATTTAGTCTAATGTTGGCATGTAAAAAACTATAGCTATATTTTCGTTCTTAGAATCGCTACTATTAAAATCTGGAATATTTATTATATTTATTTGAATATTTTTTAACGAAGAAAACCACATTAAATCGTTGAAACCTGAAAACAAAATTCTACCCGATTTTTGAAAATGTATATTCTAAGAATTTGTTTCCCAGATTTAAATGCCAATTGAAAGATGCGAATCCAAAAAGCAAATAAAGATCTAGTTCTTCCAAATTGATTTTGTTCAAAGATTTTGTTCAACAAAATTTACTTGACTTTTGTATAGATATTTGGTTACTGGCATATAAACATTTTCATCTACAATTTAAATCAATGTGATAAGCACTTTAGCAGTATATATATTCATTACAGCTTTCAAAAACTGACCACAAAATGTGTTGAGCAGCCATAATCACCAATAAAAGGAAAACTGAACTAAAAGCAAAATCAAATAAAAGCCAAAGGCTCAAATTGGATAGCCAAGGATCTATTAAATTTTGTATACTCTTTCAATTTGTATGCCATACCGTTTGCAAGTTTTGTTTGCAAATTAAGTAGCTTTTTACTAAATAGGAAAATTGGAAGCACTATAATAATAAAATTTATAAAATTAAAATTATATATACTTTTAAAAAGAACGAAAGCAAATATTTGAAATTAAAAAATTGATTCTTCTAAAACTATTTAGTTTGAGATAAACATTGAATTAAAACATTGAATTGAAACAATATTTAATTTATTAAATGTTAAAATTTAAAATCAAAAATAAATAGAAAATAAGGACTAACTTTGATCTGAGAATCATTTTTGCACATTGCAAAAGAGGACTGAGCAAAGGAAGCTTTTGTAGATTTTCAGAATTATCTGATTTGCAGCATTACTTAGGGGAATCAAAACTATATATTATGCGAATATGCTCTTAATGTAAGGGTATAAAAATGAAATATTGTAGTGTACATTAAGTGGTTGCCAATAAAGATACATGTATGTGTTCTATAATGAACAAATGGCAAATAAAATTTCACTTAGGTAACAAGAAAAGGAAATTGCCGACCAGAGTTCGATTCTTTTTTGTTTCAGCTAAAAAAAAAAGGAAAAGCGAAAAAATCAATTACCGCCCCTTTGTGAATTTGGCCAAAAAAGATAACTGCCGGCCAAATGACACACATTAGGCCAAGGTAGGCCAACGGCTTGTATGGGTCCTTTGTGTTTTCATCTCTGGGTGTGTGTGAGTGTGTGTGCAAAATCAATTCAAGCTCAATTTCCTTTGAATGAAATGTGTGCGCTGAGATCCGTGTCGTACGTGACAGTTGCGGGAAAAGTGGTGAACAAAGGGAGATATTGTAAGTGAGTGAGAGATGGACAAGCATTCAATTAATAACACAAATCCTTTTACGGTCAGTACGTTAATTAATGCACTCGTCCTTGCTGGTGCTGCTGCCATTGATGTTGATGTGATGATTAATGCTTAATTAAAGTTTAAAAAAGCCTTAAAAAAAAGCACATGAAAGTTGGCGGCACTGCCAAAAAGATTACATACGTCATATTTAATCACAGACATTATTTAAAATGATATGGCGATGGAAAGGCAATATAAAAATAAAAAATATTTAAAAAATGGATCAAAATTATGAAACGGGAGAAACTGTTTTGGGTAGGCGATTAATTTATAAATTTGTAAAGTTTCAATAAAAGAAATTCTTTAAAAATATTTAATGTTTTTAAAAGCGTAATTATAAAATAAATAATTGTTTGCATTCATGAAAAATATACTCAAAAATTGACTAGAAAATCACCGAATTTGTATGACATATCTTTCAATTGAATCAATTATTGACTAACAATTTATTGTCATTTTATCAATGAAGTTATATTTATCGCAAAAAATGCATTTAACATAATTAAATTAAATTTTATATATATTTATACTAAAATCTAATCTCTAGGTTTAGATATAGTAATTATACTTAAATATCGTTTGTTATACAATAGAGTATAATATATTAGTTTAATGCTTCTGATTTCACCCATTGTGAATAATAGTTGGAATGTCAAGTTGCTTTCAAACTACTCTCTAACTGAGAGTAAAGTTTGCAAGGAGAACATGTCCTGTGGCGCTGTGAAGTTAGTTTGCCAGGATCTCCATTTAAATTGTTACCGCATGTTCCAGCAGTCCTTTTATAGTATATAATTGAAAATGTTCAAATGGAAAATTCCTTTTTGATATTCCATTATTTTTGTCTAAAGAAAGTTTTCAACTTTCCCTTAGGTCCATTAATTAATCTTTCACCTAATTCCAAAGCAGAAAGGTTGAGCTGGATTTTCTTAAACAATTTCCGTTTTAGGTTATCCATTTTATGAAATATGTGTGTGTGTGGGTGTGTGTGTGGGTGTGCGTGTGTGCATAGCAGCTTAAAGTCATCCTTATCGCCTCAGTAAGCAAAATGCAGCCGCCATTCGAGTTGAAGTAAATTAATTAACAATGTTTATTGTTTACACAATATGCGAATATTCAACTGCAAACTGCAACGGGAACGGCAAGTGGCAACTACATATGCAACTGGCAGTTGGCTGTTATCTGTTGCCTGATGTCCTTGTTGTTGTCCTTCCATTTAGTTCAAATTGTTGCTGCTGGTTCTGTATTTTGTGGCCGCATCGCCTGACTGACAGTCAATTTGCCATGGCACTTAAATATTGTGAAATGTTTTACATTATTTGTACATGTTGGCAAATTAAATTAAATGAAATTGTTTTGGTCTTGTTTTGTTGCATACAACCGATGATTTTGCTACCGTTGAGGCTAAATTTGATGAGATGCTGCCCAATCAGTTGATTTTCAAAGTTCTTAGGTCAATGCAAGAATCCGATAATTGGTAATTGTAAAATATTTGCCAGCCAAGGACCTGCGGCAAGATGCTTTTAATTATGTCTATAATAATTAAGATTGCCCAATGGCCAAGTTATTGTTAACAATGGAGAATGCAGACTGTTTAGAAATTGAATTTATATAGCTTCATTGTCAATTTATTCATTGATTAACTTAAATAATAGTCAAATGACCTAACGATATAAACATTTCCAATGACATTGTTATACATCCAACACTCTCTCAATACATAAATACAAGTTGCTTGCTTACCTTTGGCTTTTCAATCAAATAAATTTTTGTTTTTAATACAATTATCAAAATTATTCCAACAATATGGTCATTGAGGGCTTAATGTTAATTATCCATCGCATATATAAGTTTATGGTATAAACGAAAAATAATACAATATTTTCATCTAATTAAGTCTAATTCCAGAAATTTGGTTGTCCAATTAGGCGAGATGCCATTTTGCTCATCATTCATAATACATTTTTACTCTACTATATAATAAATTGGTTCAAACATTTGGCACAGGGTGAGAGAGTTCTACTTTACATTATTAATCAGATCTAGGAATGTATATATTTATTTTAATTAGCTTCCATTAATTCACCTGGTCCAGTGAATACATTTTACTACATACCTTTGGTTTATGAGACGCCAGCAATAGCAGAAAAAAATAAAAATTGGAATGTTGTTCTCAAAACAACAAGTTGGAAATTCTTTGAGTCACTTTTTCGTCATAATTTGGCTTTAATGTTTCCATATAATTTGACCATAATGGTATCGGTAAGTGAGCCTTTAAAAGTTATAACTCATTTGGTTTTTACACACTTTAAGCATCTGCTTAAGTCTAAACATTCTGTCAGAATTAGTTGATAATTATTTAATTAATTTTTAAACTCATTTATCGTTTCAGAGTCATAAAATTCTATTTATGAGTACTCTGATATGTATTTTCAATCTTCTCATGCTGATATGCTTCACCTCATCCATTTGTCAATTGATGGTATTAAATGGTTTCACACAAAGCTTTCAACTTGCGATAATCTTTGGTCTAGCACCAGCTATTCAATTGGTCTTGGTCTGTCGTCTTTTAGACAAAACTTGGGTAAGTCAAAATTAGAAAATATAAAAAAATCCTGAAATTTATTATCCAAAATTTTATAGAATGAAACTCGCTTGGACTTTCGTTAAATTAAAAATTGAATCCTGTAGTTGTATCTACATTATAGTTGAGTTTGAGTAGCTTGGAATTTGATTTACCAACACTGGTTTGCTGATTGCCCCAACTTCGTTGTTGCAAAAATCAAACCAATAAGCTCAGTGAACTGTAGCAAAAAGAGCCAAAAATCACTTTCACTGCATAAAACTGCCAAAACTGCAGACATTTATGACAGGAAGCCAGGGGCATGGGATTGGGAGTGAAGGCGGAGCAGTATCGAAGTGGGTGGATGACTACTGTGGTGGGAGTAAAAGTAAAATCGCATAACGAAATTGTTGCTGAAAAGTTGAACAAATATTGAGGTCAGCAAAATGTTGGCCAAGGCATTGTTGTTGTTGCTGTTGAAAAACTGTTTTGTAGCCTTTGGCATAAACTTTTGACACGCTCTGTACTCGGCTCTGGGTTTGGCTTCGACTCCTGCCACTACTTCTGATGGTGCCACTGCTACTTCTCTTCTTGATGACGACGATGATGATGTGCTGGGCCAAAAAAATATTCAATGAAAATCGACATTCGTCGCTTTAGTCCTTCTCTTTGTCAATAAGAAAAAAAAAAATAATATTTCTTGTGACTTTCAGGCGCAATGCAGACATTGAGATAGCCTCTGGGTCCGGTTGCAAAGCCTATGACCGTGACTCTGCCCCTGTCCCTGTCCCTGCCTCTGCTGCCTCTACTGACTTCTTGATCATTGAGATATTGCCGCAAATGCCTTTCAATTTTTCGTTTCACGGAACATGCCTTGACTTTTCATATTGCATAATTGATTGTGTGTACATGTATATATGTATATGTATGTATGTATGTGTGTGTGTGTGTGTGTGTTTGTGTATTTTTCAAGCAATGGCTTTGCCACTCTTCCCATCACACTTGACTTTACTCCACTCCACCACCCCTTCATTTGCATTTATGCACAGTTTCAATATGCATCGAGTTTTCTGTTTTCTGTTTGCAAAGATTTCACAGTTTGCCATGTAGAAGAAGGATTCTCTGCCTGAAATTGTCAAGTTGCATTTGTTTTTTTTTTTTGTCGCTTCTGTTCCAATAATTCAATTTGCAATTTTCACTTGCCAAAAGATATTTCATTTACTTATTTCTCTCTGTATATGGTCATGTATGTATATTAATATCTAAATTTTGAAAGATAAGTAGATAATCAGAGGGACTTAATTAGGTATGGAAATATATTAAAAAAAAAGAAGCAAAAGAGAAGATAAAAACAATTTCTTTTAAAAATTTAATTTTTATACTTTTAGCAAATTCCTTGCTTGTGTTTATAGTCAGCGTCAGCAAATTGAGTGAAATCTTAGTTTAAAATGCCAAAAAGAAACACGATACTGTCAGGTCTAAGTTCTAAATAGATAAGTCCTTGTGAGACATCTAATTTCGCAAAGCTAAGAATAAAGTATTTTAATAGGATTCCTTTGAACAGGATAATCAGGATAGAGCAGGAGTCTCCTTACCGATTTAATATATAGATCTAGAAAAAAATCTCATAATTCCTTTAAATAATATTTCCAGGTAGACGCATTTGTGCAATTCGATTGGAATTTCATCTAGGACATGCATACTGAAAGTGGAGAAGTCTAAATTCAAATCAATGTATTTCATGTCTTCAGTCTAAAAATAAATATAAACAATCAAAATGTGTAGTGAATAAGTTTTAAGATTCACAATTTGCTTGCACGTCTTGAAGAGATTGCAATAATGTCCAATAGGTTAAATATAACCTGTGCTACCTATCTATGTTGATTTCTTATGTAAATTATACAGATATATATATATACTAGATGTATGTATATATGCATGAGTACTTGTTAAAATTCAAATGCAATAAAATGTTGATACTATTTTATAGAACAAAACTCACAAGAGGCAAGGCGCACACACAGGCCTCATTATGCCACATCTAGACATACATACATACATATAGTTGCCACCCATATTTGTGTTTATGTATTTATGTTTTCATTTGAAATATATGTATATATAGAAAAACGGATGATGGTGATGAGAAGAAGAAGAAGAAGGGGGCAAGAAGATTGCAAATTGCATGTGAAACTCCCACGAGTCTAATAACATGGCCAAAACAACAAAGACAGCAACAAGACAAGAAAAACAACCAATAAAATTTAAAAGACCGCCGAGAAGTTACTCTTTAAATAAAATTTGAAGTGTCAATAATAATTTTGCATACAATTTTCTTTTATATTTTTTAGTTTTTAAAATAAAATTGTTAAATAAAAAGACCGTTTAATTAATTGTAAATATTTCCATCAAATAAAAAGTTGATTTCATTAGTAACATTTTTGGTATAAGCCTCATTAGATTTTTATTTTCCTATTAAGATTGCAACTATATCATTATATAGTTATGTATTTAATGTAATTTGCTTTCATAAGTTACATTTTGTTCACTAATCAACCAAATTCACATCTGAAGTATTTTGTATAATTTTCTTTTGCAAGAGATACTTCTCCGTTTAGTTATAGGAACCTCTTTAAAAAGTGTAGAAGAACTAGAAGAGCTCTCGACAAATCTCAAGTCGTGATATAGCCGCATAGTAACGAGCTACCACGACCCAGTGCCTCCTGACTGTATAATGATGAGCAACAACGGTACAACGTGTCTCTAAGCATGAGAAATTTAATTTTTACCCCCAACACCCTCACTTACACTCCACACCACACCACACTCTCTTTTCCCTTCTTTAGGAAAAGCGTGGCTACACACCGTGCCACATAATTGTGTATTCAAGTAAGAGATATGGGACTTGAAAGAAGCTCTATCAGTGAGAAGGGTGCCCTGGTAGAGGGAATGGTATGGGTCTGCCTTAAATTAAGATAATGACATGTGAGGCAGTGTCTCGTTTGACTTTAAAGTACAGCTAGATGTAGATATATAAACGTAAAGTGGAGTATATGTACAGTAAGAGTTGCAGGTTGGTAAAAAGGTAGAGAGGTAAAAGTCGGTTGGTTGCTAAATTGCGATAACATTCAAAATGGCCTCATGGTGGCTCACTTTCAAACACTTAACCCTTAACAAGGCACGCACTTTTATTTCTATTCCCATTTTTTTTTTCTGGGTTTAAAGCACAAGTTGATGGCAAATTGCCAACGAGTTGACTACCCATGATTAGAGTGAAAGAGTGGTGGGTGGTTGGATTGGGTTCGGTTGAATAAGTGGGTGGGTGTATTGAAAAGGGTGGTATAACTGGCACGACCTACATACCTACATATATATATGCCAATTCGAAACGTTTGTCGTTGAATATTGAATTTTTGTGACCTGGTCTCTAGACGTGGCTTACCTGCAAATCATTATTGGCTATGAAAATTGGTTGCAAGCCACTCGAGTCAAAGCAAAAGTATTTAACAGTCATTAACTTTTGAAAATGTGTCACAAATTATCAAATTATCACAAGTATCAAATTAATTAAAAAATGCTTAAAAATTAAGGAAAGACGATAAATATAAAAAATGTTTGCATAGGAAGTAATCAATTTCCTCTATAAACGAAATATATATATTTTTGATAAACATTTTCTTTTTATTCAGATCGAAAAAAGCTTAACAACTTTCCAGTTTTAACGGCTTTGCGCTGAATTTTTATGCTCTTTTTGGATTCATTTTATAGTACAGTACATTTAATTCTCCAAATTAGTATTAATAAGTAGAGTTAAAAAATAAATAATAGTGCAATATTATTCAGATATTCATATTAATATTTTACCTTCGTACTCAGTGCAAATTATAAATTAGTTATTTCAAACATCTTATTATGTTATTTGTTAAATAGTAACTGCATAAATTAATTGTTAAAAGCAAAGGAAAATATTTCCTACACAAAGAAATTATATATTGTAAAGATATGTCAAAATTAATATCTAAAGATATTTGTTTAAACGCATTTTATACGAAACTTATTCTAAAAAGAAAGTCACGTCAAAAAAATATTTACACAGATTTTTATTTGTATAATTTTTTAAATATAGAATCTAGGAAAATGTTTAAAAAGAAGAGAAAAATTGTAGCTGAATATAAAAAGAGTCAAAAAACTTACATACATTCTGAGTTACCTTGAAAAGGTCAGCGGGGACAATAATTTGCAAGAGCTTCTAATGAGAAGGAAATATGGTTGATTGTTCAGTTTTGGCCAATTTAAGCCAAATCCAGAAGCTTACCTGATGTGCACATTCATCTGTGAAATAGCAAGAATAAGAGTTAAGCCAACCAACATTCATTTAATGTAAGCCCCAAAGAAAACCTTTTATCTATTCTTTCTTGGACACAAAATTGGATACAAATAATTTCGTTTGATTCCACCATAATTGACAGCGCTTTGATATTTACTTTTTCCTCTTTCAATATAATCAAAACGAGAACAATACCACATACCAGGCACACACCACCTTATATAGAATTGATATATTCAATAACCAAATCGATAGATAACTCAACATGAACGAAAAATCCCCATGTCGAATACCTGGCCACATGAAAGGCAAAAACTTACAACACACCAAAAATGTTCTTTGATTGATGCGCAAATCAGCAAATCAATTGGAATGCCAACCAACGAAAAAAAAAGAAAAGCAAAATGGAGAGGAAAAGAAAAGAAATATTCGGAAATGAGGGCGAAAAAAAGAAAAGCAGAGGAAAATAAACTAACACCGGAAAATGGAACAAAATGCTGAAAGTCAAGGCAGTTTGTGTTGTATTTTGGCAAGATTGCCAAAAGTTCAAGTCGAACTTTTTACACTAAATTTGCATTTCAAATGCCCGCAGGTGGGTGACTTGAGGCCACTGTGGGCGTGGTCGCCTACATGTGATTTTACTCTATGTATGTATGTTGGTATGTAAAAAATGCGTGATTTGTGCATACTGAAACTAAAATATTTGCACAAAAAAATGTAACAACAACAATAAAAACAGTTACGAATTTCTCGGAGCATCTTGACGAAGTAACGTGGCAAAAGGGGGAGTGCGGGAGGGGGGAACCTAGAAGAAGATTGTCCGTCCAAGTGAATTCTGACAAGGGGTAAAATGTTGTGGTTTGGGGCAGAAAAGAAGAAAAACGGGAGAATAAAATGTTGCGAGCTGAACCCGGAGATGCCATTTCAGGTGCACACACACCTGCTGAAGCTGACGAGGCACTCAAATCCTTGCTTCAGAATTTACTGAGATGTTGTGGCACAGTGGATCGAGTTATACAATAAAAACTGAAATCATAAAGTAAAAAAGTCTACAAATGAAGAACTATATCTAAGCTGTTAAATTGGTTTAAACTTGCGAGGGAAATGTTTAAATAAAAAAGTCAAAATCTCATAAAAAATTGATTTATTTTGATTTTTATTATTTATTTTTTGACTTAAAGATTTGCGAATTAAAAAAAGAATATTGTGTGTGATTTTTTACTGTTATATTTTATTTCTTGTCACTACAGGAAAAAGGAAAAATAAAATAGAAAGAAACCTTATAATTAGGACTTTCTATTTCTTTAATTGTATAATATATGTATATATAATATAATTTAATTGTTCTTTTTTAAATTATATAAATTTGTACTATTTTATATGTATATTGTCTTGTCCTTGTTTAAGCACAAATTTTAAAATAAACTTTTAGGAAATTGAAAATTTAATCTATTATAATTTTGGTTCTGATCTTTTCTATATGAAAAATCCTTGAGGAAAAGTTCAAAATTGTTATATAACTATATAAGAAACCCTTTATTTAGACTGCTCACAATTATAAACGTTTAATATAAATTATAATTTATATATGAGCATTATAATTTTGCAGAATTGGAGAGTTATTAAAAGACATTAAACTTTCCATAATAAATATTGTCGAAAATCTTATAAATTAAGTTATCATCAGTCATCTGTAACTTTCTTTCTCTATAAATAAATTCAGCTGATTTAAGAACATCATTTTTCTATGATTTCATTTATTTCAATGTCACTTTATAACCACTGTAACACTGTGATCCAGCTTTGTTTTTACATGTAATGGCATTTTAATTGCGCGCTACAACTCAGCCAAGTGTCTCTCAATTAAAAGTGTCTGCTTGGCTCAAAACGACACACTCTACACCCTTTTCTTTTCCCCATCCTCCTGGTAGACATGTTCGTCTCGGTTTTCATTTTTGGTGGCAAGGGGAAAAAAAAGAAAAAATTATGTCAGGCACATGTCGTAATTTGCCACAGAACGAACTCAGACTTACTCAGTCTTATGATAGCTGGGGACCAACCACACACGCACACACACAGACACCGCACAAAATTTACAGCCACACTCACAGCAATTGCAACTGTTAATTATGCTAGGCAAGCGGTGTGCTCAGCCAAATGATAAGAAGATACACATACAGGCACTCTAAAAAATAAAAAAAAAAAAAATGTAAATATATAATTTAAATGCTTGGAATGCCATATAAAGTCAAAATTTTCAAGTAGTAATATATTCTGTTGTGTAAATGTAGAATTTTTTTAATTTTCGATGAATGTCGTCAATGAGGGTACGGAATGGCCATCCGAATTTCGACAAAGTCCCCTTGAACTGAAGGAGGAGTTAAAAAAGCAAAATTTTTGTCTACAGCATCATGCTTACGAGGACTTCCATAGATCACAAGTGGGTGAATAATAAAATGAGAATTTTCAATTTTAAATCCATTTAATTTTAGTGGCAATCGAAGACGACTTCCTGTTGTTTTCTCATCTATCGCTGGATTTTAGCTGCATTCTTCAGCTCGGGCACTGTCAGCTGCGTGATTTTGTATTTTTATAAAGGACTTTGGTTTATCTATCTGTCCAATTGGGGTTTCCTTTTATGCGGTATAACTAGTGTAACTGGAGCCATATGCACAACTATTTATCATATGAATCCCCAGAAAATGGGTAAGATATATAATTTAGCAAATTAAATTTATTTGACTTAATTTTCATTCTGTATCTTAGTTGAGAGGGTTTGCCTAATTAAATGCTATTGGGCTTGCTATTGGACTAACTTGATTCTGGCACATGTTATTGCCAGTATCTATTGGATATTTATCTACCCCCGAACAAGTAAATTAGAACAATCCATTGATTTATTTATTTACAATATATGGGTACATGCTATGCCAATCATACTCTTCACAATGGATCATATGCTGGTGGCTCAGCCAGCACGACTCTTACATTTTATTTATCCATTCATCTTGGGTTTGATCTATTTAGTATTTACCTTTATCTACTATCTCTTGGGTGGATTGGATGTGTAAGAAACTAGTTTTAAACATTTAATACAATTATTCTATATTTCATTTCATATTTTTTAGTCGTGGACGCTATTATATATATAAAATGATAGATTATAAATCATATCAGACTTTAGGTATACTGGTCATGGTATTCGTCTTCCTAATTGCTTGTTCAATTCTACAATATGGTCTATATCGTTTGAGGGTCTTTATAGCATACAAACTGAAACAACTTGAGTAAGAGATGGCCAAGTCCTAGAACTAAAACCCAGTCCAACTAATTGCATTAAAGTGATGCGTGCAGAAACTTGAAAAAAAAAAACCAAAAAATAAAAAAAGAATGAAGAAAAATTTGATGTCATTTTGCTTATGTATCTCTATGTTCTTTCTGATATGTCGTCCTGTTTGTTGTTTGTTGTTTACGCTGCTCGAACGTGTCTTGAAAACTAAATGCCTGTGATACAATCTCCCCCTTTTTTCCCTTCATTCCCATCCCCAATTCTCTTCTTAAAACACAACTCAGTTTGTTTTTTTCTTACACAAAAAGAAAGGAATAAATTTTTATGATAGAGTTTTGTCTGCTCCATTTGTTTAACATTTCACCCGTCTCGATTGCATTGTTTTCTTTCTCGTTTCTGTAGTCCTTCAAATTCAGTTAAACTAATTGTCATCTCTTAATACAAAAATCGTGTTAAAGGATATGCAGACGGTCTTTAGTCAAATAAACAATTGAGCAAAGTTTGCTCGGTTCACGCGAAAAAGTTAATCATACGCTGCTTAAAATTACAAATCACCGCAATCAGCAAGGACATGGACAGGACATCAGGGACGCGACCATGATAATGATGATGCTGCTGCTGCAAGGATAATAAGAGACAGCCTGCTATACGTTTTTTTTTCTTCGTTTCTTTCTCTTGTTGGTCTCCGCCCCTCTTAAGTGTTTTAAACTGCGACCATTTAACGGTAATTATTGCAACACTGTGGCACATTTTAAGTGCTCTTACACCGAACTGCCGTTGGCTGCTGTTGGATGATGGCCACCATCAACGAACACCTGGCTGCATAAATTTCCGGCTCAGCATTTTACTTAATCCCATCTATTTTGCGAAAGGATTATCAAGGCAACTTTTTAATTCGCTGGCCTCCCAAGTAGCCGACATCATCCACGTCCACGTAATGTCAGCAGTTTTCCTGTGGTGGCCTCTTAATGGTCCCTTCATACCCAAAACTTGTACAAGAAACCAGAATTCTCTCCCTGAAACCACCTTTCCCATCATTTCAATTTTTTAATGCCCATTGAAGGCCATTTGATGCGTGGCCAAGTGAGTGCCCGACATTCGACAGACTTGGCCATGGAAAAACTTCCAAACGACTGCAAAGATAATAATTTGAAATGATGGATTAAAACAAGCGTTAAATTGAAGTAGGTTAACAACAGCAGTTCTACAAAATGAAAATGGTTTGAAAATCCATCTTAAAAGATGGCACAATAGAGATATCAATACAATAAAAAATGTTGATTGATATGAAAGAAAAAAGTATGTTCTGGTATTAGATCTTTAGGTTCTAATCTATTCATTTCTCTTTTTATATATTATATGTATTAATTGCGGTTTAGTTAATTTAAATATTATATATATATATATATTATATTAAATATTTAAACCATTTTATAAATAAATGCTTAATATTATTTATTTAACCATTAAACCATTTTCTAAATTAATATTATTAATTTAGAAAATGGTTATATTAGAAAATATTCAATTAGAAGTCATTTAGACGGCAGGTTTAGTATTAAAGATAATCATTAATTTTGCGATTTTGAACAAATCCTTAGTTGGTTTACTATTCCTAGATCATAACGCACTAACTGAAGCTTAAATTGTTACTCTGAAGATTGAAACTAATATGATGGACTTAAGTAGCCGTTAAATTGAAACACAAATCGAATATTTGCCATCTGCGGCAAAAGAGGAGTAAGGGGGGGGCGGCTAGTGATGGTTTAAACTTAATACCGCTACTCAATCAATTTTGTCTTTAGCTCGCTGTATATTCTGAATCCTTGCCATATTGTCATTTGCAGAGGAAAAAGAGAAAGGAAAGCTCTGCATTATCCTTTCCCCTCTCGGACTTTAACCAGTCTTTTGCACACATTTTTCGCTTATTTATTTATTTATTTATTTATTGTCATGGTTGTTTATTGTTTTCTCCCTTTGATTGGCTTTGGCTTTATAATAAAGGCAAAATGGCTTTGTATATGCATTTGCCTTAATCAAAATCAACTTCTTAAGCTAGCCGAATCCTCAAAATGATGGAATTTTCCAGCAGAAAATATTTCTAAATATTTTACCAGCCATTCAAGAGAGAGGGAGAAAGAAAACCGTTTACGCATTTTGCTGCCTCATGTCCGGCCCGTTCTTTTGCCTTTCGCTTGAATTTTATATGTTTTATACATACATATATTTCTTTGCTTTTGGAAATCCCCATCTTATTGGCATATAGATTTATGGTCTTATGCTCAAATGATTGTTTGCTCTCGTAAAGAGCAAAAAAAAACCCTTCCCATACAACCAAAAACACAAACAAAAAACCCTCCGAAAGAAAACCGAAAAAAAGTGATAATCAAGTTATAAATTTAAATTGAAACTCATAAATTTGCGTGGGAAAATATTTTCATGTTCCTCCTTTTCCCTTCTTTTTTATGCAAGAAAACGAAACAAAAACGAAATATTATCTGTAAGAATTTCTTCTGACTGCCGTACATTTATCGAAATTGTATATATATATTTATCTGTCAGTGTGTATATCGGTGTATTTGTGTGTATGTGTGTATTCGACACAAATATGTATTTATTACCGGAAATCACATATTTCCGGCGGCTTCGCTTTCGGCTGAGCAGCAGACGATGCGCCATTAATGAGCAGCACAATTAAATTTCACTCTGGCAAGTGGCACAGTGGAAGAGAAAAGGGTGGAATAACGTTAATAAAGAGGTATTTATATTTTATTGCGGTTAGACCCACTTGATGACCTGTAAGCAAAATAACAAAAGGCAATGTGAAAGCGCATCAATTAAATATTTACAAATTTGCTTAGGTAAAAAATATTTAAATGATTCCACATATACTAAATCAAATATCTACATAAAACAAAAGATTGTTAAATTCAATTCATAATGGATTACTTAATTATTTATTAATCTTTAAACAAATAAAGTGTTCTCGGAGACACATGTATTGAAATGTTGTATAAGTCTCGACGTTTTGATACCCTTATGAAAATGTCTTTTCAAGTCAAGGTTTTTCATTTAAAATAATCAGCAAGTTAATAATAAAAAACTATAAACGACAAATGATTTTATATACTAAAATGTTTATTAAATTTTGTGATATTTATATTTTTTACAAATAAACAACAATTAATTTTCATCAATAATTTGAAAGTATGAATATATATAAAATACAAAAATTGTCTAGAAAATAGATATTGTTTTATACCACAATAAAATAGCTTCAATAACTAAATATAAATTTTAAAGGTGCAAACCATATATCATTCGTCATTTAACTACCTAAAGTCTGGATGATATATATATATATACATATATTGAATATAAACAAGTATACATCAAGTATACTTCAACATCAACGAACATCGTTGAAAATTTTTAAATTAAATTAAGGGTTGAGATTGCTTTATTTAATACGAATCAAATTTGTTGATTAAAAATTTTACAAATGAATTTTCTATTTTAGCACTGCCTCTGCTCATTTATGTGTTTGAAGGATTCATGCATTAAACTTTTAGAAAATTTACAGGGTACTCTGGAAAAAATTGTAAAATTTTCATAGCTTAAACTGTGATTATTTTTTATCGTTTTGTTAAAAGACAACTTTGGTACGAATGTATATACCCATCAACTCTCTCTCATCAGTTAGTCAGTAAATAAATATATTCAATATATGCAAAATATTATAATAACAACAACAACCCACACACACACACCTTCACAAAGCGGATACGGATGTTTTTTGATGTTTGTGTGAATGTGTTTGTATTTGCCTTTCGTTTTGCCAGAAATAATATATAAAACATCCTGTTGTCGGTTCTTTTGCCGCTGCTCGTCCTGCCCATTGTCATAAATAAACTTTAACCAAAAAGGTATTTGCATATATGTATGTATATATATATATGTATATATGTACATATATTTCTATATGTGTAATTTTGTAAATTTTTGCAACTGGCTTAAATTTGTTGCGCTATTTGCCTCATTTCCGTAGCAATCCATATAATTGAAGAGGGGAGATAAATAGCAGTTTACTGCCCGTCAATGCCAAAGACATTAACAACAATAATAAAGCCAAAAACCCTTTAGGCAATCAAATTCCATAAAATTTTTATGAAATTTTACATCTACCTCACTTTTGCACTCTCTCTTTATTTTTGTATGTGTGTGTGTGTGCTTAATCAACCAATCAATTTAATATATATATATGTATGTATATATTATACATATTTTAACACTCGAATGGTCGAATATAAAGGCAATGTGAAAAATTCCAAAGAAATTCAAGTGGACCAAGGGTTACGAGTTTATATACATATATTTGAGAATTTCAACAATATCTGGCATTGTAAAAAAAAAATAGAAGTGCCGACAAATGTAAAAAAGAATAACAGTGCTGGTACATTTACCCTTTTTAAATTCTTTTTCTGACCAATTAAATCGATAGGTAGCATTTGAATTCGATTACTTTTTTCATTGTGTAAATGACTTTAATTCAAAAAATAATAAATGCATAATTGCAGAGTAACAAAAATGCTTCACTTTAACTTTCAAACGTCTTTAATGAACAAATTCAAAAACGAAACTAAGTACTTACTTTTTTTTTAAATTAGTAACCGTAAGGAAGTATCAGAATCTCTTTTAAAAACTGTTTACAAATCCAGAGTGTTTGGAGTTTTCTTTAAATAAAATATTTAGAGTAATATCTATTACTTAGCTTATTATTTTTCATAAATACAGAGAATAAATATAAAACAATAATCTGTCCTTTCATATTTATAAAAGTTAAGTAACCTTGCCTACTTGTAATATAACGCTTTTAAATATGCAAGTTTTTTAAGGTTTGAATATATTTAAGGTATGGATATAGAATACTTTACTATAAAATCAATTGATAAACTTTCAAGGCTTTTAGTTTTTTTAGTAATCTTTGCGATTATAGATTAAAATAAAATGATAGGCAATTTTTAATTGATCCAAGACATTTCAACAACATTTAACATTCCTTTACATTATACGAAAATAATAGGACAAATTCGTCCAATTCGTGATAAATGGTCAGGGAGAAGATAACAGTTAAAACTATAAATTTAACTTTGTTAATAAACTATACATTGTCTCTCTTATGTGATTGATATTAATAAATCAATAATTTATTTCAAAATATATATTACACTATGAAAATGGCATGCAAATTTATTGTCATCTATATAAAGAGTATACAAAAGTCAATTTCAGAGAATGAGCGGTAAATTTATATATGTATAAATTTTAACACAAATATTAAATATTTTGTAAAAAGTTAGCCAAAAATTGGCTGGAAAACTGTAACAAAATATGTAAGTAGCAAAGTTTTATCGTTAAACTTGCTCCACCTAGCGGTAGTAAATTGCATTAAATTTAAATTTAATGCACATTTTTTTGCTTAACCTTATAGTTAGACAGCGAGTGAGTGAGTGAGTGGAGAGGTATAAGGCAAGACAACAAGTTCTCGTTTTTACTAGAGTTGCCAGGCATCATCAAGTTACTTAAGTGATTTCAATTTATAAAATTTTTTACTGCTTCACACATACACACACACACACAAACACATACATACATATGTATCCTCATACACATAGTAGCATAGTAGCATAAAGTGCCCTTGCTTAGTGGCATGTCAAAAGGGGGCGTGTCTTAAAGCTTTAGTGCTATATGGATGGGTGGGGTAGCGGGTGGCAACTCTAAAAATGCAGCCACTTAGCCTGGTTTGTGTTCTATAGTTGCAGCTGGCATCCGTACCAAAAAATATCGAACGTTAACGTATTTATGGCTGCACTTTGCCTGACAACCGCCAAATGGGCGTTGTGATGATAGGGGGCGGGTGTTGAATACGGTTATATTATTTCTAAAGAGTAAGGGGTTCGGTGCGAAGGGGGGCGTACGATTGCCATCTTAAATTGTCGCCAGTGGGCGCTAAAACCAACTGAAGCGTTTTGTATTTTGTATTTTTCATGCGCATTTTCTTCGTAGCCAACAAGGCGCAAAACATTCGCAACATTTTTTAACATTTCCGCCTTTTTGCATTCAATTTAATTTAACATAAACATTTATATGTTTATTATTATGCCAACGCACACGCAGGGCAGAGCAGCAGCTTCAGCAAACGTCAACATGAGCGTCGTCGTTGTCGTCGTCGTCATCGTCAACGTCAACGTTGTGCATGGTGCAGAAGAGAGTTTCATGCTTGAAATGCGCATACGTAGCGTATACGTAATATAAATTTTGTAACGGACTAGGTAAAAGGGGATTCGCCATGGGGGTTGATTGGGGTAGAGAGAGGAGTGGGGAAACAAAAAGTACACCCACTATAAATTTTTGCACACACTTACAACTCGACGCTCGTGCAACAACAAGCAGAACAACAACTGCAACAACAACTTAAATCTTAAGTAGCTCAACTTGTTTATTTATCGAAGCAGAAGTTAATGCCTCGAGCTAAGAGAAGGGGATGGGCGGGCATACAGCACACTACGGTAATGCGTCACCGCATTGTTTTATGCGATTCATTTTTTTTTTTTTAACATTTTCCCATTTTGTTTTTATTGTTGTCGTTGCAGTCAGAAAATTTAAAGCCAGCTGAATTTTTAATTCGGAAATAATAAACTATAAAGTTAAGGAATTTTACTTAACTGACTGACAGACAACCGCTTGAGATGACTTGATATCCTTTCCTTTATAATCCCGTTTTGAATTGAATGGTTTTTGGGAGTATATAGTTGAGGCAATTAATATAAAATTAAGTTAACAGAATGCACTTTAGCCAAGTGTTGAGCGGTTTTTATAATGCAATACTTTAATATAATATAATATCGTAATTTTTGTTTGAATGTGGAAATGAGAATTGTATAATTAATAGTATTGATTATTTCTACCTAAAATTTTGCTGTTTATTCAAGGTTGTGCAATTTCGATCTGATTAAAAAATATTATAAATAAAATATTGTAAATACATATATAATTTTTTTTCAAGCAGCCCGATATCTTAGCTTTTTTTTGGTATTTATGTATAATAAATAAGACTAGAGCACAATTGTTTGTTTCGCGAACAACAAACACGAGATAAATAAAATATAGTTAATCTTAAAGTTAATTTTAAGAAGTTGTAAGCTTTACCAGAATTAAAGATATACCTAAAAGAGAGTAATCATTAGAAAAAGTCAGAACTGAAAATATAATTGTCCAATAGGAACATTAAATTGGCATTCAGCATAGATTCACTTAATAAAAAAAAAAATGCTTTTAAAGTATCGAACTTATTCAATTATTTTACTACCATTACAAAACACTTAAAATGTTCAACATAATTTTTTCCCCCCTTTACAAACATTTATCCTAAGCCCTAACACAGCTGCAGACAAAACTAATATTATGCCATTAAATTGGCTAGCCTAAAAAGCATTAGCCCAGCAAAAAAGAGGAAAAAAGGCAGGCCAACTGAAAAGCGAGACCAAAAACTAAATTCAAATTAATGCACACATGATCAGGAAGGGGAAGGGAAGAAATGAAAAGGGATTTCAGAGGGGGTTGTGGCAAAAGGCAATGCCAAGCGATGCATTAAAAGCAGAGAACTTTTCCCCCTCCGGCTCCCTCTATGACAATTTGGGGGCCCAGACAAGTGTGCACTTGTACTCGTAGTTTAGCCAGCGTAAAAACATATAAATAAATATGAAAATGAAAATCACACAGACACACACACACAGTAGCACAAAAATACAAACAACATGGCTGAGACACGGAAAATTGTCCTCGCGCAATATGTGTATGTGTGTGTGTGTGAGTATAAGTGTGTGTTTGTTGGTTGTCTATCTGAGTGAGCAGGAGAGCTGCTGTCGACGTTGCCTTCTGCACTAAAGTGCCATGCATTTGAAATTTTTAAGCACAACACTGCGTATGATCAACGTGCTATGTGTGTGTGTGTGTGTGTGTGTATATGTCTGTTTGTCTTGGTCATGTGGGAGTCTCTGTCTATGTGGGCGTGTCACTGCACATAAAATAATGACAACGTCTATAAAATTTAGTTGGCTTTTTGCGACACAAGCAGGCAAAAGGACATTGCTTATATTTAGTCATGATTCTGCTAAACAATTTCTATAGCATACTTTTAGGGAAAAACCAAAACAAAATATTTTCATATAAAATGTTACTAACCGGTGAACCCGCTGGCAAAAATAACCCCCTTCTCGCTCCTTTAGGGTGAATCTGCTCAAGTGGCTTTTGCTTTTTGCTACTGTAGTAACCATTCCCATTACACCAACTACCCACCCCCCACCAAACCCCAACACGTTTCCCACCCACCGGCAAACCAATTCTTCTCCTTATGCCAGTGACTGTCTTGAATTATTATTCATGAGACCTTTAATTTATGCTGCAGTTGGAATTAGTAAGCTTTTGCATTTTTCGCCCCACAAAACCTACACATGTGTGTGTGTATATACATAGGTGTGTGGGTGTGTGAATATAAGTGTGTTTAGTTTTCGTTTTCGGTAGTACTTAAAAAGGCATTAATACTTTTATGACTTGTCTGTGGGTTTGCGGCTAAGGCAATCTGTGGTCAGGTGGTGCGACCAAATATTCATATTAAATATTCATATGCACTCTCATGTATTGTGCATGAGTGTATTTACAAATAACTATTCATAGTATGCATTCGATATAATAAGCATTATATTAACTACATACTAGCATTATATTTTCTATGAAAGTATATACAATAATCAGTAATCAGTATGTGTATATATTATTATCATTGTTTTACCTTTAGAAAGAACAATGAAAACTCGTGAATAATATTAACTCACATTTCTAAAGTAAAAGTAGCTAAGAAAGCATCTATCTTTAGTTCGGTTACTACCAATAAGAAAATAGAAAGAAACAGAAGAAGAAAATTTTAGTTACATTTTTCGTTTAATTTCCACTTTTCTAGCAATTTTTCTTTGTGTTTTCAAGACAGTGTAAAAAATACTTGAATATTGAGCCGATTAATTCCTTTGATAATGAAATTGGAATTTATAGAATAATCGCCTTCAGGAAAAGGTAAATATTTTGTGAACTTATTGTTCAAAAATTCAATATCAAGTTTTTATACCCTGTACCCATAGGGTGAAAGGGTATATTAAAGTCGCTAAAGTGTATGTAACAGGCAGAAGGAGAATTTTCCGACCCCATAAAGTATATATATTCTTGATCAGTATCAATAGCCGAGTCGACTGAGCCATGTCCGTATGTCCGTCTGTCCGTCTGTCCGTCCGTCCGTCCGTCTGTCCGTCCGTCCGTATGAACACCTAGATCTCAGAGACTATAAGAGCTAGAGCAACCAAATTTGGTGTCAACATCCGTCTGTTGTGTAGACAGGTTAAGTTTGTTTCAAATTTTTGCCACGCCCACTTCCGCCCCCGCAATTTGGGAAAAACCTATAACTAGGGCAATATTAAACATATCGTATTCTTATTTGGCATGCACATTAATATTGCCAAAATGCACCAGCTGACCGAATTTGACCAAAATCGGACAATAATTATCGGAGATATACGTATTTCCGTTTTGTACTGAAACGCCCCATGCAAAATGGGCTGTTAAGTGTGAGCGAGATAGCATGCGTTTGCTGTTGCTGCATGGCAAGCAGTGCAGTGTTGCTGTATGGCAAGCAGTGCATGCTAAGAGAATTTTTTTTGTAAATTGATAGCGATTTTGATTATTTTTGACTTTATGGGGTACTTTTACTTGGTACAGGGTATACTCAATGTCGGCAGGGACGACTTGCTTGCTTCATTCCAATATAAAATCATGCTGTAAATATAATGAATTTAATTATGATATTCTTAGTTTAATATTTTTTTTTCCAAACTTACATTGAATGGGCATTTATGATTAAAATTTGAATATTCTAAGAACAATCCAGTTATAAATGATGACACAGGATATCGTTTTCGGTTCTCAAAGAACGGACAAACCGGTCCTGTGATATTGTATAGAAATGGGAAATAGCCATTATTTCGTTTCAACAAATAACCGAAATATATTTATAGGTGCGATTTATGGATTTGATATAACAGTATTCAACGCTCAAGAAATTTTTATCCAAAGGATTGCACTTGATATTAGTGAATTCGAAACGGCATTCGACCTGCAAGAATTATTTTAAAATGATTACACAAAATTAAAGTTGTTTTTTTTTTCAATTTACCGTGTTAACCTTCAATTCAATGAATATAAAACAGAGCACAAAAAATTTAAAAAACATCGCTATTGAGAACAGTATTCTGTGAGATTTAAATTTAATCTAGGCAATTTCCAATGTTAGAAAGTCTTTATATAGATGTCCATATTGAATGGTGATTTGAAGCCAATGATTTGTAACGACTGTTCGATAATAACAGTATGATAACAATTGTTTGCAAAAAATTTTACTTTTCTGTAATTAGAAGCTCGTGGTTTTGATTTGCTTTGCGCCTTGTATGAAATAACTCATTTTTTAAAACATTTTTCGTTTGTTTCTATTTTTGTTTTAGCATCATTAGAACTAAAATGTTCAATACTATTGAATTTTCTTTCCTTTTATATAAATTTTGTAATTCTTTATGTTTCTCCAAAAAGAAAATGAATTTCTATTATGTAGGTTATATTAACTTTATATACTGTATTTATTTTACTTAAATACTTCAAACGAATTGAATTGAAATAATTTTATGGTTAACTGAGTCTATGTAGATCAGAGCACTCATTAAGCATGAAAATTCTTTAGATAATTGCTTCCTATGTTATTTCTTTAATAGATTTCGATTTAAATCTTTTGTTGGATGGCTTTTGTAAGGTCAACTGGTTAAACAAATCATTAAATACATCATTTTAAATTGGGTATTATTATAGTCCCATCTTTCTATTTGATGGGTTTTGAAATTTTTTAGAAACCTAATTGGAAATAATAACTCAACTTTAATATTATAATTGTTCTCTGTGTCTGGATTTATTTATATCGGTTAACTAATATTTTTTAATTTTTAAAAATAAACAAACTATTCAAATTAGATTGTTTACTAATTTTGTATTCCCAGTTGACAAATTTAAAAAATTTCAGGCAAAGTAAATGGTAACTGTTAAAACTTTCATTCAACTTCATTTAGGCAGTTTTCTTTTTATTTTGAAGGTTGATTGCTAGAATTTGATTTGATTTTCCTTTTTGCCAGACTCGTGGGCAATTTCCTTGTTGGCTATTTACATTTTTTGCTTTCTTTTTATTTCTTTTTGGATTTTGATGTTGATTTTTATTTGTAAATGAGTAGTGAGATTTTAATTTGGCTTTCGTCTATTATTATTCTTTTTTTGTTTTGTTTATTCGTTAATATGAAATGGAATTTGCATACGCAACATAACTTAAGTTTCCTTGGTCATGCGTCGGTTATTTTGGCTGTTTTTTGATAGTTGTTGTCGTTGCTGTTGTTTGAAAACTAATTAAAAGTTTAAATGTTTGTAATTAGCGTCGAAATAAATGTCTGCCTGCCACATTATAAAATTAGTGAAATTTTATGCGAAAGTTTTTGGCTGCTGTTGCCACTGCAGTCAAAATACATATAAAAACCAGACTCTGGCATTGCCATTGATGTTGGCGTTGACTTTGGCTTTGGCTTTGGCTTTTGTTGTTGTTCTGCAGTTTTTCATTTTCGGCGGTTTGTGAAAGAAACCAAAATTGAAAATTTTCATTTTAAATTAAAATATAAGTTTGCTTTAAAGTCTTAGTTATCCTTTGACAAATTCCAAAAGTGAAACCAAACTTTCTCTCGTTCCACAATAAAGGGAAATCAATTTCATTCTCTTGGTTAAGCTCAATAAACAGAGTTTGCTCGGTTTTACTTGGTGGGCGGTTTTGACGGCCACGCCCACCTATCACGTTTCCCAATGGCATTCAATCAACAATAAAAACGCACACGCTTAATTAATTTAACCCGAAAAGCCAACCACGCGAAACGTTGACAAACGACAAAATGCGATAGGACGAGGTCCCAACGAAAGGTCTGCGGGGACACGGAGAGGAATCAAATGAGGGAAAAGCACCAGCAGGACCCAATTTCGGGCATAAATATGGTACAATGACAAACAACATCGATAACAAGTTGTTTTTGATTTCGTTGCGCAGCATTAAAATAAAAAGTCAAAGGCCACAATCAAAGTTCCTTTTGTTGCACATAAAATGAGACAAGGGAGAAAAATAACGAGGCTGCAACAAGACAACAAATAAAAAATAACAAAGAGAAAAAAAAAAAACAAAATAAAAGAAAAGGAAAAAAAAAACACAGTAAGAAGAATTGTTAAAATTCGTTTTCTGTGTTTTTCTTTCTTTTTTTCCTTTCTCTTTGCCCGCCTTGTTAATGTCGCACTAAAAGTTGACTGAAACGCAAGGAAATAAAATGTTAAACATTGACATCCAATGGCATTGGCATGATATCCTGTCAAGGGTATTAGCGAATACCAAACAGAATTTCAATTTGCAACACAACATAACTGAACGATTTAGATATATTAAAGAGAAATAGGAAAATAATAGAATATAATATACAAACTTTGTTCTAAATTGTTAATGAATTTAAAGTTGATTAGAATTTACAGATTTCATTGACCAATGCGTAACAGTTTATCCAATGATTTATTTGGCAAACTTTAGCTTTTTTTCTTTAACGGTCCAAAAAAAAACATTCCTCATAAAGTTATTTTAATAATAATTGTTTTTGGTATCGTCCTAAGATAGTATTCACTTTAGATCATTTTCCAATGTCGTTCAAGTTTTTGTTCGAATAAAAGCAAATCATTCTCTTCAAGAAATCAGAGGAGAAGAAATATTACTGGCATTTTAAATATTTATTTAGATGAAACTTTTTTCAACTATTTATTTATGTATCATATTTTTATTAAGTTAAAGAAAAGATATAAATAAATAATTTTGAAAAGAGAAAGGATTTTCCTTATGCGTGAAATAGTTTTTAAAGGAGATGTTTGTATATTGTGTAGAATAATCAATCAATGTATTAATCAATTAATAGAATATGAATATTTGAGATGAATATTGTCTCTTAAATTAAAAGATTTTCTTTACTTATGCATAAATAAATATTTCTGATAATATTGAAAAAGATGTTAGATAATCCATTTTTAATTTAATGATATCAGAAATTTCTTAGTTTTGATACTTAAAATATTTAATGGTGTCAGAATCAAATTCTTGTTTAATATTATTTACTTATTTTAAGTAATTTATTATAGTTCAAGTTCTATGTAAATATTGAGTCCCCAATCTAATAATGGGACACACATTTGGCAAGTTATAAATATCTCCAAAAAACAGTCCTTTTTTGTTGAAAGATTATCAATATATCCTAATGGTATTGATTTCTCATACCAAAAGAAATTGCAGCAAGTTGCACCAAGTTGACGTACATACTTGTGGTCATTGACACTTTGTGAAATGTTCAGACATATCATTTTCTAGAATTATATTTAGATTTCTTCCATAAATTGTCCAATATACATATTTTCCTTTTTCTATTATTTCTTTTTTGCTTTTGCTGCTTCAACCTAATGAGGCAAAAACCTGCAAAATGTCGAAGGTTTTTGCCCACCCATCCAAATTAAATGTGTCACGCAACAAAAATCTATTTTTATAAAGCAATTTCAATCAGTTGGTATAAATAGAGAGAATGATGCTGCGTGCTTGACGTAAAGTTTGTTGACATTTTGCGTGACTGTCTTTTATTTTTGGGTTTATTTTCCCTTTTTGTCACCTTTTGTAGTGACATCCCACGCATGTAACTTTCCCATTTAGATAATCATTAAATTCTGTTGTATAAAACGTTAGTCAGATATAGAAAAGAATATTAACGTGGGCGGATTAAGAATCTCTTCTAGTGAGTGAATATTATAAGAGTAGAAGTCGATATAACAATTTCACTTTTCAAATGGAAGGTTTCAGTAATTATTTACTTTCAAATTCCCTTGAATTTTGTCGAATTCCCATATGCCCATATGTATGTACGTAGATACAGTATGTAAATGGATCGGCGCAAACATAAACTCATTAGCCCAAAATCATTCTCAAACTAATAGTTGGTATAGGGAGGCGAAAATTATAGAAGGGATTGCGCAAATATTCAATATGCCAACTGAACGCAATACGAGATAAACCTACAGGAGCAGCGCTTAATTAACGTTTAGAAGGCATGCATTTTGCCACACTGGTACACACACGCACACCCTTACACACACACACACACACATACAACTCAATGTAATTATGTGCTAAGAGCTAGAGGCACGAGCCCAAAATTCATTTCATATCGCACAATTGCACAATGGTCGAGCGTTTTAGAGTAAAAGCGAGAGAATCGAATGCAAGTCTAAGGGCATAACCAACAAGGTGGATATAAGTAAGTACATATATATGTACATACATATGTGTGTATGTGTATATATATCAATAGGTTACCTAAATCCCCCCAAACGAATTTTAATAGAATTCACAACTCAAATATTTAGTCATGTATGTTTGCACCTTTTGTTCAAGTTAAACATTTGTATGGTCCTTTGTTGAGTTATAACTTTGAAATTAGAAATTTGAAATACATTGCACAATTGGCATAGAAATCAGCATTTCAAATATATAGATAATCTCAATTCAATGCAGTTCAGTTAACATATATAATACGGGACAAGAATAAACCAAATTCCACATTACAATGTACAATCGATATCTGTCTATTTCTAGATTAATTTATTAGTTAAACTATAACTTAGGCAAATTTATGATTAGAATAATTTACTTTGAAATAACCACGAATCGTATCTAAATAATAGCATTTAAAATATGTAAAACATATTTTTAAACAACTTCTCATAATTTTTCAATGTGGTTGGAATTTGGGTTAAATCGACTTTGTGACATCGATTAGGTATTGTAAAATTGATTAATTTAAACGATAATACAGATCCTTAGTATAAAACATTCAGGCTGTTCGACTTTACTTGTAACGAAATAATTTAATTAATTTTTTTTTAACATTTTATATACATCTCCGAATTTTCGGTCCAAAAACTTCTCCAAAACAGTTAAAAAAACATTTTAAAATCTTCGAATCAATTTTACTTAACTTAATTTAAACAAAAAAGAGTCGGGCAAGTCTGGTTCCAAAATTTATGAATACAAATATTCTTAACAACTTTTAGTATTAAAACTCAAAAACTTAAACTTATGTGAATTTATTGTTTGAAAAATAAACTAAGTTAAATTCTATTAAAAAATAAAAAATAAACTAAGTTAAATTCTATTTCGTTCTATTAATCTGATTTAGATCAGGTTAAAAATTTCTGAATACAATTATAAAAAATTCCATTAATTCTTTTTTTTTATATTTTAAATAATTCTCTTGAGTATTTTTCTATTTTCTACTTTAAATGCATTTAAATTGTTGAAAATTTTCTCACTTAACATCAAGGGTATGCGTTTTCTTTAGCTACTTTCTGTGGTAGCTATTTTGCCTTGGGCTATGGACAAGTTGCACTTACACTTTTCTCATTACACGGACACACATACACATATAAATATATATATATATATGTATATATAGAGACTATGTGCCACACTTGCCCCATTGTTCTAAGGCAAAACAACACACAAATTGTTATGATAAAAGTTTTTTATCAAGTTTTCGTTAGCTTGGTTTTTCGTTTCATCGTCTGACACTGGCACTGGGACAACTCTGACGTTGATTTTTTTCTATAAGATAAGGCTAGAAGACGAAGAATAAGCATGTTCTTCTTTTTCCTCTTTTGACCAAACGAAAAAACAATGCCTTCGGGTTAGTGAAAGACACAGTGATGAAAGGAGGGAAGAAGAGATAGGAAAAAGTGCGATGGGGTTAGTCTCTCTCATAAAATTTTAACTACTTGCAAAAATACTGCTAACTGGTAAACTTTAAGCCAAAAATCATTAAGTCTGCAGCCTGAATATTGCTAAGCAAGGGAGGGGTAGAGAGGCAAAGAGATTTAGCTTGTTTTATGCTAGAAAATTGGTTGCATGGCCATTTTGTGGTCGGTAGCAAGGATTCCCCTTAGATAAAGCTCTGTGGCTGCCTGGCTGTCCTTTTTCTTTTCTTTTCTTTTCCTTTCGGACTCCTTGGGTATTGTCATTATGACTGGCCAGTGGACCTCCTTGGAGACAATATCTAACATTGGCCAGAAACCCAGCAAGTAACTGGTTAAGTAATACTCTCTTCATATATCTATGTGTGTGTCTCCATGTATGTATTTGTGTGTGTGTGTGCACAACTTTTTAATTGCAATTAAAAACTAAGCAAAAGTCTTGACTAAGACTGGCAGTCATTTGAGATTCTTGCATGATATTTTGTTGTTGTTGTTGTTGTTATTGTTGTTGGACAATTTAATAGCCATGGCCAAAGACTTGTCCCAAAAACTTGCATTTTAGCACTTTTAGCAAAAAGTTAGATTTTCACCCAGTTGCATAAATTGAGAGAATTATTCAAAGTAAGAAACAAAAAAAAAAGAAATAAAGAAAACAAAAAAATAATAATAATAACTAGGCATTTCATATAAAAAAATCTTTCATTACATTTTACCATGTATTAGAATAAACTATTTCAGCTTGATTCCTTAAGCCATATGTGGATTTAATCTTCTAACCCCACATGGTCAAAAAAGTTTCTAACTCTGCATGTTTTTCCAACACATTTTAATGCAATGGAATTTCTAAGCCAGACACTCAAACTCTTAAAACATTGAACCCGCTTTGGGGGTGAACTCTGAACTCTCAACTGCAGTTGCAGTTGCTACCGCCAACATATTGTCCACCGCCTCAAAGGCTTTTGTGGTGGGTACAAAAATGAAGCCAGACCAGAAATCATTTTCCTCTCGTTTCTCCTTCTGATGCTGATTCTCATTCTCTTCATCTTACCCACTCATGTGTGTATATATGTGTGTGTGTGTGTGTGTGTATAAGGTAATCTCCTTTATTACTGCGGCAACTTTTCCAAGCACAAACATAAAATAGGATTTTTGGTTTGGCTTGGACTTTTTGGACTAGGTCGTTTACAACAACATTCAACTTTTTTTCTTCTTCTTTTTTTTTTTTTTTGCATAACATTCAACGAGACAAACTCAACTCAATGTGTGTATATTTGAATATGTGTGTGTGTGTGAATTACATAAATGTTTATTTGCGGGCTCAAGCCATAGAGCCATAAAACAAAGTTTTCCTCAAATTATATTGTAGCTTGATGTCGTTCACAAAATCTCATAAATTACCATGCCACTGCGCTAATTGAAATTGTTTAACATACTTTTTGTAGTCCATTAGACTCTGCATATATAGTGTGTCTCTTAGCAAAAAAAAAAAAGAAAACTATGAACTAGATTATGCTAATTGAGTTGCCTGCCATCAATTGAGGCAATTTCCGATAGGCAACAAATGCAAATTTAACAAATCTCAAGAGTCCAATGAATATCCAGTAAAGCAGAACAACAACAAAAAAACTAAAAAAAAAACCAAATTGAAAGAGGGAAATATAAAAAAGGACTCTCAGCCTTTGGGCAAAATCTCTTCTTTTCAGTTCTGTTGTATTTTTTTCGATTCACATTTTTCCCTTTCTTTTTCCTTTTTGTTGGTTTGCTTCTAAGTATTCCACTCACCGGGCACCATTTGTTGCATACTTTTAGGTGCAAACCATATTCTAATGTGAACAGTTTTTCTTCTCATTTTTTTCTTTTTGCTTCTTATTTTACCTCTCGTTTTTTCTTCGTTTTGCCAGCTCCTGAGGCAAAAGAAAAGAAGAAAAATATTCAGCCAACACTTTTTTTGCTAGCCATTTCTTTTCTCACATTTCCTTTTTTTTCTGCCTTTTGTATTTTGTTTTGTTTCTTTCTTCGTTTTGTTCACCATTTGCTTTTTATTGTCTCACGCGCACGCCTCTAAAATTTAATGCGTTTTGTGCGAGCAAAAGTAAAATTTTATTTTAATGGATTTATAATTTTTTTCTACGGTCTTCTCCCATTCGTTCTTCATGTGGTAGAGCAACAGAAATGAATGGAACAACTCCTGCAACTAAGATTACATTGCACGCCCAAAATAATGCTATCATTTTTGGCAATTAGTAATCACAGTGGAAAATGATTTAGAAGAATTTGGATAGTTTAAATTTAACTTTATGAGGAGACAGCTGTTTAAATGCACACATAGTCAATATATAATAAATTAAAAGGGAAAAAAGAAATCATTTCTATTATGTCCTAATACTATTTTAATAGCGCTGTCAAAGTCAAAAATTTTACGATTTTCTCAATAGGTATAGATGAGCTACAGTTAATTTATCTTTCCTGGGTCTATAACATTCGAAATTCTATAATATATTTTCTAGCGTCATGTAATGTAGAACATTTTTCTGTAGTGTAACTTATCATGTACTTATTTCGACTAAAAATATTCACCTGGAAAAGTGAAATACTTTATTTTAAGCGATGATTTTCGATTTAAATGTCGATGAATCTAATTAACATTTAAAGTAATCAACATTTTGCAACCACTGTGCAGTCAATGTGTGGCTTCAATAAGTATTTTGTAGTCATTATATTCCATTACATAAATTGCCATAATGTGCAATTAAAATTCAAGCAATGATCGTTTAAAGATGCATAAAAATAAAGTTTTTGTTTGTTTAACGGCTGCTTTGTGTCCTTGCTCGCTGGGTGTCCTTCCGTCCATTGGTTCCTTCTGTTCTTGGCAAACATTTCCTCTTTGCAATCAATTGCGGTTTTGCGTTTCGCAGTTTTTCCTTTTTGTGTGTTTCGATTTTACGATTTCCTCGCTAGGCATAGCGTGTCCCTAATGACCCACGAACGACAATAGGGACCGGCGATTTGGTGATTTTTGACCTCCGCCTACTTTTTGCCTATTCCAATGCAGCTGCAATAAAATTGTTAACCCATATAGACACAGGGGCGGTCAATGGGAGGGAGAAAAACAGTAGGTATACATTGCAGTTTATTGCCAAGCAATTGCAATTGGTATGTATATTCTAATGATGTTGAATTTCTTTGCTTTCATATTAAAGGTACAAAATTTTTTGATCAAGTTCGCTATTTAAAAATCAATGTAAACTCCAGCTCCGGCTCATCAAATGCATTTGCTACCTTATCTTTACCTGGTTGACTTGTGATGTGAAGAATCCTTTTATGTTGCCATTTTCTTAATTAACAGCACAATTTGTTACGGCTCGCTGCTAATTAGGCGAAGGCGTACCATCAAAGGCAAAAATTGCGAGAGGCATCGAAGCAAGTTCACGAAATTTCGCTTAACCTTTTGCCTCACAAAGAAGTTTCAATTTTCACACTCAACGTGCCGAAAACAATTAGAAGAAGCCTGGCAATAAAAATGCAGAAAGGTGAAACCTGATAAAACAAAAGTACAAAAAGAAGGTACAAAAACCGAGAACTGCTTGTCTGGCAAATAAACGAAGAATCCTTTCAAGTTCTACATCGACCAAATGTGTACGGTTGGCTACGAACCTAAAAGAAAATAAAAGGAAGTTCGTAAACATTCGAATACTCTATTGTTAAATGAACTTTATTAGTGGAGTAAAACCTTTAATACATAGAAATCAATAGAATTGGATTATTTTGCTAACTTTTTCGATAAAGATCTATAAAATTATTAGAGAAACTATTGAATTACACATCGTTTAACGGTTCTCGCTCATTTTATAAAACATAATCTGTTTCTAATATATATATTAATATTTTTTTTTTAATATTTTATAATTCGAATTATGTTACTTAGTTTCAAATATGATCTTCAATTTTATATTGTAAAGGGGAGAAAGGCAAGTCGAAGACGGCATTAAAAGTGATTTTGGAAATATTTTTAAGATTCGAATATAGATTTAGGATTATAAAATAAGGACTTGGGATTACTTCTAGAATTGCAGTATAAATCCCAAAAAGGTTTAGTAAAATAAATGTATAAGAAATAAACTTTTCAATATAGAAAAATTGGAATAATAATAATAATTTAAAATATATTAATAGTAATAATAACAAATTTTCTGATATTTCTTTATTTATTTCCCATATTTCCATAAAATCATGTTAATTAAAAACAAAGAAATTAAAAGAAGTTTTTATGATAAATAAATAGTTCTGTCATAAAATTCTCAACGCCATCAAATCAAATTGTAAATTCGAAATTGTTTTATATTTATTTTGAACTTAACTTGTAAATGAAATAGCAAGTTTTCATGAAATTTTGCAACTTTCATCTTAAAAATTTGTTCAAGTTTAGTTTATTAATTTAATTATGTTTTTAAAAACAAAGAAAAATAAGTATATAAAAAATAAAACTTTTAATAATAATTATAATTTGACAGTTTGACGTAATTTAATGTTAACTAATAAATTATCTCTGCTTTGAAACAATATTTGAACAAGTTAAGAGGTGGAAAAAGTACATGCAGATAAATATTTATTAAAAAATACAGTAAATGGACTGAATAGTTGAAAAATTTAAATAAATCACTTTTTAAATAATTTTTCTAAATAAAACTCTAATTATTCAATTTATTTAAATCATTTCAGAAACAAGTTCTACCATCAACCGAAACTAAACTCTGCCGCTGTCACAGTTTTTTGGCTTTAATGCATTTTGACAACCTATCGACCAGTTGGATGGTTAGCATGGACTTTACTTCATGGCAACCCCTTACCCTTTACCCCGCTAGTAGCAGGCAGGCGGCACGTTCTGCGTTTAAGAACCGCCTTCTCGAACTATGAAAACTTGTGAACTGTGTGCACGCACCACAAGAGTCGGGCAACTGCAGTACAATAAGTACAATAACAACAAGAATGGGAAGAACAAGTTGCATTGCATGCCTCTTTGAGTCTAACAACAGCTATAACAACTAGCACAACATTAGCGGTCGTTTTTCAGGGTGATGAGGGGAGCAAGTGAGATTGGGAGAAGGGTAACTCAAAGCATTGAAGTTGGACTTGTTTTGTCCTGGGTTTGGTTTGGAAATATGGGAATCGTTGTCATGGTCACGTTCAGCAGCTGCTTGCAGCTTCCGGTTGCCTGTGCTCCTACTACTGATGAAAACAAGGAGTGGCAGCCATATTGCTCGTACCACAACCACGGCCACAGTCACCGCCACGGATGCCCCTTTGACTGCCATGCCACAGCCAACAATTGTCAAACAAGCCAGAAAAATGGCGGCTTTTTCATGCTGTTTTGCGGAGACCATCGCGCTGCGATGCGATGCGGTTATCCATTGATAATTCGATGGTAAGCAGCCTTGTTAAGGATATTAAATGAAAAAGGATACTCTTTGAAAAAAAATAACTCTTGTGCATACTTAAGTCGACTTATATTTATATATATATTGTTCGTCTATATAGTTAACAATATGTACATATAATTTTACTGAAGACTGTAAGACTATATTTAAATTAACTGCACTCTACTGAAGTTCTGGTTTATATCTGTTTATATATTCATATATTTGGTTGTAAGTTTATATCATGAAGAAGTTAAAGAAAATATAAAATTTAGTTAGATACATTTTCCCTATGCCTTCAACATATTTACCTTTTCTGTTTTATATATGTATTAAATCTTGCAGAACTACGACTATATTTTCGATCGTTATATCTTATCTGTAGATAATTAATAGTTAGATAACTCTAATTTGCCATTTCAACATTTTATCTCGATTAATTTTAATTTTTTGTTCAGCACAAATAATATTTAGGTTTGAATATAAATCACATTTGTAATATTATAAGTAAAAATAACGAACAAAAGTTTAAAATAAATTATTTCTTTTTTTGTTTTTTTTACTTCTTTATTTGGAGTAGTATATTTTTATATATTTTGGATCAGTATAAGTGACTATTTAGGCTAGTTAAGGTATAACTATGATTTATCTTAAGTTATCTGGATATATGTCATAAAAATTACATTTACATTGGATTTTCTGTCAAAATTAAGCAAGCTAATTTATTGGATTAGCCTTTTTTAGGAAACTTTAAAGAAAGAAAACTACTTTTACAATTTGTTTATTGAATACTTGATACTGAAATATCTTATATCGATTTCTATATGGAAATTAAACAAGTTTTTCGTCTGGAATGACACTTTCTTAATACAAACAATGTACAAAAACTGGCATATATCAAAATACGCTTCAGATACACACAAAAATTAAAAGAAAAATTAATTGTAGCAAGAAAACCACGCTAAGATTAGAATCTTATATTATTATTTTTTTTTGGGCTAAAAATGATTTATTTCTCTGATTATTTTTTTCTGCGTGTCATTTAGATTAGATATTTTCCAAATTTTGGATCATACAAAATTAAAGGAAAAAATTAAAGCAATTAAAATGATCAAATTCTGTATAGGATCCCGCAAGCTGGTGTAGAGTATCTGGAAATTGAGATGCCCTTGTGTGTAGTGAACACCTTTTGCAAATAGGAAACATTTCGCATAATATTTGGCAATGCTGTAATTATTTTATATTTTGTGCAAGAGACATGGCCGGAAGTGATACAACGACTTTTCCACCCACCCTCGCACATCTGTCGCAGTAGTCGAAAGTTGAGTTGATATCCTTCAGTTCAGTTCAGTTTTTTGTTACCGTCGGTGTGCTGAGAGAAGCAGCAGGTGTGCCACATCTAAACCTTTCCTTTCCCTCCCTCCTCTCCATGTGTAAGCATACATAAAACTCAATTCAAAAATACTTAACAAACATTTATTTGAGCTCTCGTTTTTTCGTCTCCTTTTTTTCTGGGTTTCATTTCTGACTGGAAATGTGTTGTGGCTTGGCTTGGTTTGGCTGTTGGCTCTTGGTTGTTGTAATAAAAATGCAAATAACTCGGTTCGGTATGCAAAGTGCCAAAAGCGTAGGGTACATGCATGCACATAATTTTAATGCCAATTCAATTTAATGGTTCATTTCATATGAAAATTGTAAAAAGTCATTGCTGTGGCCGAAAGACTACAACAACAAAAAGACAAGAAATAAACTGGAGAAAAATATCCCCCAAACCCTTCACCCATCACCCACCGCCCATCCGTTTTATGTGCCACTTGGTATTTTGTCATGCGTGGTTTTTTAGTGAGAAGTAAAAGGATTTTGTATGAGTATAGGAATGGGTTTGGATGCGGGAACGGATGGTAGATATTCGATTTCTCCATTGTGTTGATGCAGCTGTGGGTTGAAAAAGGAATTTCTCATATATTTATATACACAAACACATACAAATATACATACATATATATATTATTTTCTATTTTTCTCTTATAGAACGCATTAAATATGCGAAACATGCATTTGCATTTGGAATTTTCCATCTCCCGTTTTTTTCCCCTATTTCTTTATTTTTTTTTCTCTGGTTTCCTCTGTAATAGAAAATCATAGATGGCAAACATTAAGATCTAAAAAGTTCCCGCTTTTCCCTCCCCTTTCTCTTTGACATGTACAATTTTTGATTTTTGTTGTGATATCTTTGCAGTTGTTTGATTTCCATTTCACATAATATTAAATTAATGCTGTTATGGTAACATCAAAGGGCGTAGTTAAGATACATTAAAAGGATGAATAATTTTCAGAAATTAGAAACAAAATTATAATCAATTGGCAAGATCTTACATCTTAGAAATAGATATCAAAAAAGCGTTAGCAAGGACTGAGGCCATATAGATTGAATAAAATTAAAGATTTAAGGAAAGAAAACCATATTTTTTATAAATTAAGACATTAAAACATTACACTTACATTAATTTCTTATTAATGAAATTGGGGCTCAAAACTTATTTCGTTAATGAATCATTACTAATAATAAAAAAATTAATTAAATTATAAGGTGAAGTCAATATATTAATATATACAAAAATATATATTATGGAGATTTCAAATATTATCGTCAAGCTGCAATTAAAGGTAAAACAACATAAAAATATGACATTACAGTGAAAATATTAAGTTATTTATACATACGATGAATTTTTGTTAAATATCTGTCCAACATTCTATGAAAAAATATTCTCTTTAACTGATCTCTCTTTCACTTTGAGCGGGTTTATCCAATTGCTTTGTTGTGTTAGAAATTTTTCAATTTTATGATGCAGCCACACAAACGTTGCTAGTCAACCTTAATTCCCATCACACACACACACTCACACACACCCATACAAAACCATATACGCACTCACACACACTCACAAATGTGTGTGTATGTGTTTTTTACTCAGTTTCGTTTTTGTTGTTACAAAAACTTTGCACAAAGCTTGGTCCTGTGAGTCCTGTTTTTGAGTCGTTCTTGTGACCATTCCTGGCATTGGTGGGCTTTCTCAGCAATTTGTGAAACGAGCTGAATGGATGCCTGGAAAATTGCTTGTTGTTCGTTTTTAGAGGGTTTGTGGGAGTTGCAGGTGGGGCAGGGGGGTACATTGAGTCGGCAGTATTCCATTCACTACTCACACAAACTTTTATACAAACAGTTTGCAACTACAATATGAGATGTGTCGTTGTTGTTAGATTTTGGTTTCTCTCTCTTTTCGTTTTGGTTTAGTTCTTCATTTTTTTGGTTATTGCAATCATAACGGTATCAGGGAAAAACATGAGTTGCAATACAAAAGTTGCATGTCTTACGATATGGCACAAAGGAAAAGTCGGCGCTATTTACAACCATCTGATGTATTTATATTTCTTAAATGAAGCATAGAGGCAAATATTTAATCTTAAATATGTCTAAAAGAAATTCATAATAACAAATAGAAGCTTATACACTTTTACAAAGTGAATATAAAAATATATATTTACATATATTTCTGATGTATTTTGTTTATTAAACATAAAATAAAAATAACAAAAAGTGTATTTCACATAAAGTTAGTAGCCCTTTCAAAATTTTTACTTTTTTTAACTACTTCGAATAAAATATTTATTAAAAAATTAAGAGTTTGCTCATTAAAAAATGTCTAACATATTAATTAGAATTACGATTTTTTTTATATGGCCAATCATATAAGCAATCATTCCATCTTCCAAAAAGCAATGCAACTACTGCAGGACTTTATGGGTTATTTTGTTACCAAACCGCTTAAATATCTTTGTAGTCATTAGATATCATTTAATAATATTTTTCTTTTAACTCTCTTTTTACTTTTCACCAAGTTAGATATCTAAACGAATGAATTTTTCTGTAAAGATTAGTTCTGTTTATTATAAAAACATTTTGAATGTTTAGCAATTTCTGTGCTGATAATGTTGTCCTCAGAAAGAAAATATAACTCTTTAATTCCGGTAGGCAACTATTAGAAAACTATTCACGATTTGTTGGCCGTAATACCTTAAGCTGAAACTGAGAAATTTCTTTTCCTAACATTCCTTACTTCTCTTTTTTTCCATTCTGAATTTTAAATTTTACTTTAAATACCTCTAAGTAGGTAATGTAAAGAGGAATCTGCATCAGGTTAATGGATTCCATTTCGATAAAGGTGAATGGAGAGAGAAAGCTAATGGAATCGCGTCGTCGACCTTTAAAATGTAAATAAATGTTTTTTTTTTGCCCTCCCGTGTCTCTGGTTAGCATATAACAACCCTTCCTCTTTTTTCCTTTTTTTTTGTTGTTCCGAACGTTTTTTTCTTTGTTGGCTCTCGCGACGGGCCGCTTTTAATGCCGCGTAAATTTTGCAGGATAATCCAATAAAGAGATTTTCGTTGTGGCCGTTGGCAAAAAGCCTGGCTAAAACTTTCAATGGGTTTCAGCGCAAAAAAAAAAGGAACAAAGGAAAAAAAACGGAATACAGCAAAAGGTTGTGTCTGACTGAATCTGTAAACAATTGTCTGAACTAGAGAAATTTAAAATGTGCTGTAAAGGTGTTCCAGGTAACAATTTAGCATGAAAAAGAGTATAAAGAATTAAGGGTATCAAATAGTCTTTACTATCGTACTGTTGTGGTCACCCTAGTTGGATCTATTTCCAATTGAGAAAAATTCTTTCAATTTCTTTGCTTTAAAAATTTCTTATTGAAGAAGATAACCAAGTTGATTATTATTTTATTAAAGCTACATAGTAAAAATTTTATTCGAAGTATTGACAATTCTCTCAACAGTTTCCTTCATCAGAATACGCCTATTTAGATTCTCCAATCGCGAACTAAATCAGTTTAGTCCACATTTCCAGTCAGACAATGGGAGTCAGTAGGGAGAATGTCATCGTCATCATCATGAGAGTCTGAATTGAAATAATTGTCAGAAACAGAAAGGGAAACCATTTGGTTGGATGTGAATGGAGAGCAAGGATTTGCACGTGTTCAGCTCAAAAAGCTTCTCTTTTTTATTTTGTTTTTATTTTATTTTTGTTGATTGCCTTTCTTTCTGGACTTCTGTTTGCTTTATTTTCAATACTTGATATTAAATTGCCACAAAAAAGGCCGACAAGTGGACACAAAAGCCATCCACTTGACCAACTAACTACTTCAAAAAGCCATGAGTGTAATTTCTGAATAATAATATAGCAACACCAATCAACAACAACAATAGCAGGAACAACAATCAACATATAAATTGTTTTCCGAACAACTAAAACGCATTGAACCATAAAGTACGTCAATATTCATATTACTCATACGCACAGTTGAGCAAACACTTTGAAAGTTGAGCTGAAAGGTTGCCAACTTCAAGTTGGCTAATCAAATTTTTGGGTAAAAGTTGATAACGTAGCTTGAATATCAATTTAAAAATTCAATGTTCAATATGTAAATTCTTAAAAGAAATATGTAACCAAAAATTTACATTTTCCGGGAAAATGTTTAAGTATTTAATTTTTTTTGTACTATCACGAATTGTCATATGAATTTAGATTATATTAAAGAGAGTATTCATAGAACTTTGATGACAAAAGATGCTGTTAAAGATGATAAACCATAATAGTTTGACCTTGGTATTAGTAAGAAAGAGTAATTTGTTTTTGAGTGAGAAACATATTACAATTCTAGCATTTAATTAAAAATATTAATATTGGTAAATTTAGCCCAAATGCAAATCAAACAATTCGAACTAATCTTTAGTAAGATTAGTATATTGTTCTAGTAGATATATATTTTATGTAATTTAAACAAATCTGTTAAAAGAAAATGATATTAAAATTTGATTAAATGCTAAATGAATTTGATATGAATTGACAGATTGATTTTATCAAACGAATTCCAATAAATTCTTCTTTTGATTAAAATGAAAGGAATATTTTTGTTCGATTTAAGCAATTCTGTATATATGTAGATATGTACATATGTATGTGTGTTTCTAAGTATGTGTGTTGTATGTATGAACATAAATATCCAACTAAAGTCACAAGTCTTAAGCTTAAACATCAAATGTCTTTCGTCTTGTTGCCTTGTTGCTTTCTCATTTCATTTCACATTTTCGCAGTGCCATTCCAAAGACAAAACAAATAGGAAACGATGCGAATGAATGAGGGGGGGGGGGGGGGGGGTAAATTTTCTTGAGCTCAACAAAAAATCAATAAATTTCAAAGGAAATAATTAAGCAAGTAATTGACTTGGATTTCTTTTAGGAATTTTCACATAAATCTCACTGCTAAGCTACAGACGCGGAGCAGAAGGCGAAGGCGAAAGACTAAACTAGAGATAGAACCCAAGGAGCTAGCATCTTGTTAACCTATATGTACGATATGTTTGTGAGCAGGCCAAAAGGATTTGGACTCGAGTAGATTCACACACACATACATATACACATATGGCAAATGCAATTGCATTGATGGGATACAGAGAAGAGAAATGGCTTGGCATGGGTTTCTGTTTGGGTTTTGCTTTGGGTTTGAGTTTGAGTTTGAGTTTGGGTAAGGCATCTAGTTTACAGTTTCAACACGACTGGAATGCGCCGCACTTACACTTCGAGGCATTCTTGGATGAATGGATGGACGATGAGGATGTGCGAATGTGTGGATATGTGAGGGTATTTCTCTGTTATAAATAGACAAAATAAAATCCAATGCCTGAAAACGTCTTCTGAAATTAAAGCCAAAGGCATTTGGCAAGTATGTACATGTGGGTGTAGTTCTGTGTGTGTGTGTGTGTGTGTGTGGGTATGCGTGTGTCCTGCTTCTGGCAAGTGTTGATTGTTTGGTCAAAAAGAATTTCCGTCCTCACACACACACACACACACACGTGCAGATACACACACATACATATAGCCATATACAGGAAAAGATTTTTCTTGCTTTAACCCGACAACAAAACGTTGTCTCTTTGGTTCGCCAAATTAAACTGCCAAAATTGGTTTTTCTGTCGTTTTTATAGCCGCATTTAATTGCCTGCGAAGCTGTACAACAACAACCAACATAAATAAAATAAAAACCAACTAACTAAAAAATATATTAAATTATGTTTACGCACAATTGGCCAAAAGGCAAAACCCACAATAGATTAACCAACTATTTGCCTTATCAAAGCTTAAATCAGACTATTTCACAATTATTTATTAAAATTACACATAATCGACCTTTGGAAAAGTAGGTAAAACTATTTATATGGGAATCTAGAAATATTTAATATATATTCTGGTTTTAAATTCAAAAATAATGCTTTCAAATGATTAATGAATAATGTTCATTTTTTTTAGTAATTATTATACTATAATTTTTATTTATATGTATTTTAGTTAGTTAGGTTTTTTCTTTAGTTTGTTCTTAAATTTCTTTCAAAAACACTTTCCTTTTATTAACAAGAAGCTAATTTAAATTTATTTTTGAAAACAAATATTGCAAAAATTCTTCTCTCTTCCTATAGAGACAAATGTTTCTATAAAACTAATACGCCTTTACGCTCTGAAAGTGTATAAAAACGCAGTAGTAATACAAATATTGATAGGTACAAACTATTGTAAACCTATGTATGGTCGTTTAACATATTTGCTTACTTAACAAAATCGAATAAAATTGCCTATTTTATTCAAAGCTTTGTAAATATAAATATTCCATATTTTACGCACCATTAATTTATCAAAATTTCTATAATAAAGTTGTCAGAGTTCACATAGACAGGATCGGCAATCACTTTGGTTTTATTAAACATTTATTTAACTTTTAAATCTCTGCCCACTCCACCTCCTCCTTTTCCCTCTCATGCCACATCCAGTACTTTGTCAATATTATGGAAACGTGCAAAGGCATGGGTTAAAAAGTTTTTTTTTTTTTTATATATTTTAATATCATTTTGATGTGATGTGTGTGCGGTAAGAGTGGGTTTTGGTTTGCTCAGTTAAATGAAATAAAATTATGTAAATCGAGTGTGGCGACAACAAAGTTGCTAATTGTGCGAAAAATTGTGAGCACAAAGTATTATGAACATTTTGTCTACCCGCATATAACTGTCTTCCTGTCTCTCACACTCGGTCTGTCTCTGACTCAACTCCTTCAACTTCATCTCCCTTTGTCCTATCGTTCTTTCAGTGTCAAATTGAAATTTATACGAGACAGGAGCACACAGCGAGTGGAGCTTAACTTTTACAATGCATCAATAAATTACATTATCCTTAATTTCCCGCGTTTTTCCGGTCAACACTGGGCGACATTTAACCCGCCCGCAGTTCTCACAGTTGGCCTCCTGCTGAGCCAGCAAAAAAATAAAAGAATATACCAACAAAAAACAAAAAAAAAAAAACCGAAAATAAAAGTTGCTTGGGTAAGTGGAAGTAAGTAGACGAAGAAAAGTGAGGATAGCAACAAAGGGGGCGGTGTAAAATGTGGAGCAAGAGCAGAAATTCGAAAAATACGTTTCATTAAATACACACGCCACACACACACTTTATATTTTCAAAGAGAAATTCCGATTTAAGCAGCATTAAATTTCTAAAGAAATTTTAAAGATAATGAAACTCTTAATGGAATTTATGAATTACTTATAGATCATTGTGAAAAATTTAAGGGATAGTTTTAACTGAGAGGTGCTGAAATTTTATATTTAAATTGGAATAAAAATTTGAATTTGAAAGATAATGAGAACAATATTCCGTTTTCTTAGTCTTTTAAGGTAGTATATAAAATAAGTTACATGCTAAATATCAGCAAAATATCTAGTGATTACATTAACTAATCATAACTTGAAGTTTTCTTTAACAATTTTGAATATTTTTGTTCAAACTATTCTAGTTAGTTTCTTCCATATTTTTTACTTTCTATCGTTATTTTACTTTATGTTGTAAAAGATTTCTTCCACTTTTATTAAGGCGGAAATATTTCCATAATATATATTTAAGTAGCTGATTTAATACATTTTTCAATAAAGCTTTTATTAACACACATTTACTTCTAACTGTAATTTACATTATTATCCGAATTGATTATTCTTAGGCCAGGTTCACTTTGAAATTCCAAGAGTTTAATATTTCCGAGTTGATATGAGTTGATATTTTGTACACTGTGAAATCCAAGTAATTTCAATGTTAGTAAGAAAGTTCTTCTATATTAAGTTATCCAACTGCGACGATACTAGTTTTCATTATCGTTTAACAAATATACTGACTTGGTATATATAAAGTGGAGTATAGTAACTTATACATACTTCAAATTTGAATGATACGAACTTAATAAACTTTATGAAACTTTAAGAGAGTCAAGGTATCCATTTATAGTGGATTATCACTTTTTGAAGAAGTCTTAGCATCCTGCTGTAGATAGATTTTTATTTAGAATATTTATATGAATAGATTAAATTGTGACAAAACTCACCTTACGGCAATAGGCATCTTTTTCCTTTTACGACATATTACGAGTTTATGAGTTGATATTCTGTACACTGTGCAATCCAAGCAATTTTAATTTTAGTAAAAAAGTTCCTCTATATTAAGTTATACAACTACGACGGTACAAATTTTCATTATCTTTTATCAATACTGACTTGGTATATATAAAGTAGAGTATTTATTTATAGTAGATTTTCACTTTTTGAAGAAGTCGCAGGGGACTGCTGAAGATAGATTTTTATTTAGAAAATTTATATGAATAGATTAAATTGTGACAAAACTCACCTTACGGCAATAGGCATCTTTTTCCTTTTTCGACATGTTACTCCAGGCGTCTGCCGCATTTTTAATCAATTCTTCTGGTAGTAAACTATAATGCTGTGCTTTATAACATCTTAAAAAATTAAGATAATTGCTGGAACTAAACCGATTGACGGTCCTCTTTTGCTTTTGAGTAGAAGCACTTCCATTTGTCACTTTAAATACTGGAGCCGTCGCTGTTTTCTTTAGAGTACGCTTCTTGCGCAAAGGCTTTAGATCGCTTAACTTAACATCGGCATTGATCCAATCAAAATCGGAAACATTTATTTTATTTGAATATTTTCCTTTTTCGCTATCATCAAGAGCTTCCCACGAATCAATTGCCTTCTTGGTGCACTGCTGCATATTGAGATTATAATGTGAACGACAATATTTGCCCCAGAAATTAACGAATCTGTTTGTGACAGGATGCCGTTTGGACCTTCCTTTCGACTTCTTTGGAGTTTTATCCATGGCGAATGTTTTAAAATCTCTTAAAATATTTTAATAAAATGTATAGGAGAATACCGAAAGTTACTGTTTACTGAATTAAATAAAAAGTTGTTGAACGGAAAAGCAATGATTGATGAATGAAAATAACAAAACGAAAACCTACAAAGAAACCTTTTGAGAGAAATTTTATCTGTCAACGCTTGCTTGGGTCAAGAAAGTTGTCATTGTGTTGCCAATTTCATACATAACTTTTCAGTGTACAAAGTAAACTTAAATTTATATTATTAAAAATAAATCATTTAATTAAATTTCACAGAAGTTTTTATATGTTTCCTATTAAATATTGATTGATCTGGGTCTAAGATCTTCTTTATTGCTATCAACTTTAAAAAACAATGAAGCAAGCAAGTCGTCCCTGACGACATTGAGTATACCCTGTACCAAGTAAAAGTACTCTATAAAGTCAAAAACAATAACAATCGACAGCAATTTACAAAAAAATTCTCTTAGCTTGCACTGCTTGCCATGCAGCAACAGCGAACGCATGCTATCTCGCTCACACTTAACAGCCCATTTTGCATGGGGCGTTTCAGTACAAAACGGAAATACGTATATCTAGGATAATTATTGAGGGATTTCGACAAAATTTGGTCAGCTGGTGCATTTTGGCTATATTATTAAGTGTGCCAAAGAAGAATACGATATCTTTATCGCAGCTCTAGTTATAGTTTTTTCTAAATTACGGGGGCGAAAGTGGGCGTGGCAAAAATTTAAAATAAACTTGATCTGCTTATACAATAGACGGATGTTGACACCAAATTTGGTTGCTCTAGCTCTTATAGTCTCTGAGATCTCGGTGTTCATACGGACGGACGGACGGACGGACAGACAGACGGACGGACGGACGGACGGACAGACGGACATGTCTCAATCGACTTCGCTATTGATACTGATCAAGAATATATATACTTTATGGGGTCGGAAAATTTTCCTTCTGCCTGTTACATACATTTTAGCGACTTTAAAAATGCGAGATTAGTCTTATTTTTGGCAAATAGTAAGTATTCTTCATAAAGATGGTAAATGCAGTGAAAAACTATAAATATCCCATGTAGATGGGTCGAAATATTCATTGTTTAACCGAGGAACGCAGACTTGCTAAAATCCTTAGAAGCAGAGGCAAATCTTTGCGAGATATTGCAAAATTATTGAAGAGATCCCTTTATAATGTACCAAACACATTTCAAGTGCAAAATAAAGACGAAAATCCTTTCAAAACTAGACCGAAACATCATAAGAATTCCAAAATCTGACCCTTTCAAATCTTCGAGAGTCACTGCATCCGAAGTAGATAACGTTATCAATGCTCCCTCAATTAGAAGACCACTATTAATGGCTAAACTACCAGGGTGTATAGCAAAAAGGGTTCCTTTGATGCGCCCTAAAAATTTGAATATGAGACAAAATTATACTAAAAATCACCTCACATGGGCAGGACTTGAAGTGGCGTAATATCTTGTTTATCGACGAAACCACAATTTGCTTATTTGGAAACGATTATTCAAGATATATTAGACGCCCTAAAGGCAAAGAATTTGAACCTCGCTACACAAAAAAAAACAGTAAAGCATGGAGGTGGAAATATTATAGTGTGGAGTTGTTTCTCCTGGTATGGAATAGGTCAGATTTTCCAAATATCTAGCATTATGAAAGCAGCTGACTACAGGGGATATTCTAGAAACACTATGCCACCATAAGCATGCCCCTAGGATGGGTCTATCAGCAGGATAATGACCCAAAACACAAGTTAAAAATATTCCAAAATTGGTTTCCGGTCAATAAAATGAAAACTCTCGCTTGGCCCAGTCAGTATCTGATCTGAATCCCATCGAGAACTTGTGAAGTGAACAAAAGAAGCTGGTGGCAAAGAAAAATGTGCCAACAAGCGTTAATTTTCAAAGAGGCTTGGAAAAACATTTCGATAGACACCTGCCAAGCTTTGATCAGTCGTATGCCCAACCAAATGGAGAAAGTTATTAAAAATAAAGGTGGATATACTGGATATTAGTCAAATAATAAAACAAAACTAGATTTGAAGTGGATTTAAAATCAAAAAATTGAAATACAACTTAGAAAGTTGAAGTGTACCTATTATTTTCAGCAAGCAAAAAGTGTCGTAATTTCGTTTTTCTTTTGTAACTTTTGAATCACCTTATTTTTCTTTTTCAAATAAAGTTATTTTTATAGATAAATAAATGTGCATTTAAATTTTGGTATTTAGGGTAATAGAAAAAAAGTTGTGATAAGCTAAAGCGAACTTAAGTAAGTGTATCTATTATTTTCATCATGAGTGTACTTTTAATTGGTACAGGATATACTCAATGTCGGCAGAAACGACTTGCTTGCTTCATTTTGATTTATTTTTTTTTTTTGGCAAAATCAAAGAAATCATAAAAATGACTTAATTTTTTAAAATTCCAAAAATTTTTGAATTACAATTTTTCTTGATTGCATCTTGACTTAAAGCTTAAAGGAAAAGGATATGGATTTGAAGATCCACGAAAAACAAACTTTATTAAAAAATTATAAAATATTCATTAATATTTCCTTTAAGTTGTCTTCAAGCATTTTGCCAAGATCAATTCAAATTAATGAATTAGAATTCGAAATTTCTGAAAGCCAAAATATGAATCAAATTTGAGTTGCCAACAAATAATATTTCTAACCAAAATCATGAACTCAATTCCAATATCGAGTGATCGCTTAGTCTAGACACAAACCTCTTTCAGCAAGCTTGCCATGTTCAATGCATCTCAAACTGTAGTTAAAAGCTTTCACCTACATTTTGTCTCGAACTGTTTGCCAATGGCTCCCTACTGCTTACCTCTCACTACTCGCAACGTCCCCTCTATCCATCACCTGAAGTCAAGTTCACAATAAAACCCTCAACATTTCGCCTTGGCGCTCTCAGTTGGCTTCTGACGCTTGGCTCAATCGACGATCGGGAAACGTAATATAAGCGGGTTGAAACAGACATTAAAAAAGTTAAAGTTAATGCAATAATAACGGGTTTTTCGGGCCAAAAAGAAAAATATCGTGAAAGGTGTGAAGATGTTTGGCAATTGTATGGAAAAATTCACATAATACAAAAGTCAAAATAACCTTGAAACCCTTTTTGACTTCCAATCAAAGCTCTTGCAGGAAACTAGGCATATTGTTCGATATTTCATAGTATTATAGAATAAATATTCTTGTTTGTTAACTCATACAAGTCTTAGAGAAGTAATTCAGTTAAAATAACTAAATCAAGAAAATGAAAATAAAATAAGATTTGTTGAGATTTGAGAATCTTTGGGTTTTGTATAATAAATAAAATTTTAAATGATCTGGGACCTGACAAACTCTAGGGAGATAGACGAAAGGCAAATCAATAAACTAGACGATAGTTTTAAACAAAGAAAGACGAAATGATATGCTAAATATAATATATATTTAATTTTCATGTAGACTTGCAAAACATTCGAATTGATTCCTTTTTTCCTAATGTAAAATTAACTTTATTAGGTTAACATATATCAACTTTAAAGGAAAGTTCCTGCTACAGTTACATATATGCATTTCAGCGAAAACGTATATTCTCTCACTATGTGTTTACAGGGTATGTAAATAGAAGGAAGTTTAACGCAGTATTGCTGGCCATATAATATTCACATTTAATTAAGTTTCAAGACAAACTTGACATTTCATACTTGCTGCCCGTTTTAAGTCCCATCATTAACACATAATTACTTATCGATTTTCTTTTTAAAATTAAATCAAGGTTTTCCAAATTGTTAATCAAATCCATCAAAATTATTCCCTTATAAAACAAAAGTTTTTTTCATAACTATATTTGCTAAAGGCAAACTGAGGCTTGTCTCTGCCGTCAAATGCCGTCTGAAGTAGCATTAACATTTTATTTATACATAACTTTTTTTGTATTTTTTTTTTTTTCTTTTTGCAAAATACATCTGTCTTTATCTTTTGTTTGTTTTAATAACAAACTGGTTTTCAATTTAAGAAGAAAAAATGTTAAGTGGAGCCACAAAACAAATTCAAAAAATTATTTTCTTATTTTTTGTTCTTTTTTTTGAAGCTGAGTCATCTCCGCGTACAAATTATGCAAATTACCTAAAAAAACATTAAATAAAGTCAAAGAAGATTTTCAACTGACGTAACAAATTGTGAAGCAGTTTAATGTGGTTTAAACTAGTTTAATATAGAATTCACAGAATAATACGGATGCCAAAACAGGAATCCGTAAATCAATTCTCAGAATTGCATTTGATAAAATCTATTACCAAGTGCAATTCTGAGAAAAAATCGACTGATTCAGAGTATACTCAATCAATAGAAAGAATGCAGCCAAACCAATTTTAATTTTTTCAGAGAACTCAAAAAAAAAAACAGTTTTTATATTATCCTAATGCATTAATATAATTTGTTAAAAGAAAAATCAGCATTCAAAAAATGTTTTGTTATACAAAGAAATATCGTTTTTGCTTTTTAAATTTATATTTAAAGACATTCTGCAAATTTCAACTTATCCGGCTAAATCTTTTAGTCAAAAACAAGCTGATTTTCGATGTTTTCTGGAAATACCAACTGATTATTATAATTTAACCAAAGCTATGCAAAAGTCTTAGCCCAATTTATTTGAGTTCAGCGCCAGAGTAACAATCACCTCACAAGACATTTGTATGCAAAAACGTGTTTTATGTCGTGCTTGTCACGCTCATCGCCAAACACATCGATCTTCGAGTTCCCAAATGAAGAAACCCATATTCATATTCATGAGTTTCGGTGCGCACATTGCGTATACGTCATCACACCAGAGACGGGAAGATACCAAAATCAAAACAAAAGAAAACTAAATGTCAATTCAGTAGTAACTAAAGCCATTTAAAAATAGTTTTAATATAGATTTTTTGCTTCATTTATCTTACCGTTTAGTTATCGTTTAATTGCATTTTTGATTTGCCGTATGAATGAATCTTATCACACTCGAAACTAAATCATAAAATTTTGTTTCATTTTTAAAACCGCACCGATCTTTAATCATTTGATAATGAAACTGCACTAGACAAAAGTCTGCCCGCTTGCAAAAATAAATATTTATAATAGTAATCTAAAAGCAAACCTTAAAGTTATAAACTTTTTATTTAGAGCAAAAAAATCTTATTGCTAAGCAAAGCAAAAGAAATGCGACAATTGCTTGAAAATTAAAGCAATAATTTGGGTAAACATTTTTGACACGAGAATTACCTAAGTTTTACTTTGTCAAATTGAATATAGGAAGTTTTAGCTTACAGATTGACGAGGGAACAAAATAATAAAAACAATAATTTATAGAAGATTTACGAATTACCTAAGATTTTTCAAGCGGGCTTTATATTGTTTATACTGATTTTTAGTATTAAAGAGAGCCCGTTCATTGACATCAATTAACGAAGCAATAGTTTGACATTCACTATTCACAGTTTGACTGGAATTCGGCTTAATCAAAAGAAATTTATTACTTACATTTTTAGCACTTAACTAGACACACAAGCGAAAAGAAAAAATGTTTCCACAATAAAACAATTTGAATTCCATTACTCAATCAAGCCTCGGAAGCAAATCAATTAATTTTAAATAGACATGATAAATGGCAATATTCGCCTACGTGTTCAGATTTATTTAAATTCATAATAAAACAATAAAAGAGTAAAAAAAGTTATTTGTAGAATTGTTAACCGGTTCATTTAGCCGGTTACATTTTTGCTTTGCTCTTGACCGCCAAAAAAAGTTTGCAACAAAATTAAATTTTTTTAGCTTTTATCTCACGGTAATTTATGCGATTAACAAGTTTGTATTTGTAGTTCCAATCTCAATAAACGACAAACAAGGTGTAAATTGTTTAAACAAATCAGTAAATATAATAAAACGACTTTTATCATTTAACAAAATGACTTGCAATAAACCTTTTTATCTTAAGTAACATATTTAGCCAGAGCAAATATTGTTAATATAGTTTGTTGCAGTTTTTATTGGCTGGAAACAGAGAGCTATAAATAATATATTTCTTGGAAAGAAAGAAAAAATTTATTATTAAATATTTTTTGTTACGTAATGAATATCAAAGAAAGTTCAAATACTTTTAGCTATTTTAAAAGCAAATTATAATGTTGAAAATATTTACTTTAGTAATTTAAAACCTAATTGTAATCACTTGTAATCAAGTGTATAAAATAAAATAAATTATAATTTTTCATTAATGAATATAAAGCAACTTATCAGAGTGTCTATTTAACAATTAATTGAAATATGAATTATCCAAATGATCGGCTAATTTATATATATTTTATAATGTGAAAGTTTTCTAGAAACAAATATTGTATCTTTGATGATCTTTAATCCCTGGCCGACAAATGTCATAATTTTAATATCAGATAAATGATTAAGACAAAAATGTTGCATTTGTAAATAAAAGATCTTCATCAGTTTTCATAGTCTGTCTAGTCAAATTTAATCTAATCTTTAGATAGCTCGTGACAGTGACATCATTTCTTATCTATAATAACTATTTAAATAATCTGGGGTTTTTTTGATTGTCAGTTATACAGCTTCCATTTGTTCAACCAGTTGAAATTCTCCACTGGCAGTTAATAGACGGATTTGTCTTTAACTTATTTTCAGTTTCGCCAAAAAAATGGAATCAGTTCAACAGAATCATAATCCTGCCTTCATTGGCGATGATGGACGAAGCACAGCCAGCACTGTGGTTATGTCGGTAAGTGGCCGCAATTGCTAAAAACAACAATGTTATAAAAATGGAATCTGTTAGACAACTAATCATCATATTTGCCAGGCAAACAATGCATCCGTTCCCCGCAGTGATAATAATGACCAGGAGGCGGCGAAATTACCTGCAGGACGCAGCGAACGTGCAACATGGGGCAAAGGTGTGGAGTTTCTAATGTCCTGCATAGCCATGTCCGTGGGCCTCGGCAATGTATGGCGATTTCCATTCACTGCTCTCGACAATGGCGGTGGAGCATTTTTAATTCCATATCTCGTTGTACTATTTCTCATCGGTAAACCGATTTACTATCTGGAAATGGTAATTGGCCAATTCTCTAGTCGTGGTTCGGTAAAAGTTTTCGATTTATGTCCGGCCATGAAGGGTAAGCAAAGAATGTAAAATTTTCAACAAATTTTAAATGCTCTTGAATTGAAGGTTTGAGTTGAAAATAATATAGAATACATTCTCTTTTTAGAAATGTTTATTTACTTAAATTTAAATTTACTTATTTAATTTTTATTAACAGCCAAAGAATTAGTTCAGATCGAAAACCGATTAATTTAATTTATGAGATAAATTCGAAAGTAATGACTTAGCTCTGAGAAGAATCTAAGAAGAGTAAATATTTTTAGTATCTGACTTTCTTTTTAAAAACGATTTTAGACAGCGAAATTAATATACACATTTATATAATAGACAGACCTTAAATTTTGAAACCGAATCTCTTAAATGAAATATAAATGGCAAAATTGATTATTAAATATTTTCAAATATTTCTTATATGGATTTTTCTAATGAAATGAAAAAAGATTAGATTAAACATTGTGAAAGATTTTTGAAATATTATATAAATGTATTAGCTAAAATGATGGAAACTGTTAACCTTTTCCTTCTTTTCAAGAGTATGGTATTATTTAAGCCGTGTCCTCTCATGTTCATCATCATCATCATCATCGACATTATCCGCATCATTAGTCATAATCATTGTTGCACTTTTGCTATCGACTGCATTCATATGAACTGGATTGCTCTAGGTGTTGGAATTGGTCAGGTCATATCCATATCTTTGGTGACCACCTACTATGTGGCCATAATGGGTATTACCTTACGTTATTTGTATGATTCGTTTCGTGCACCGTTGCCATGGTCCGAATGTCAACCCGATTGGCAGCCCTTTTGTGTGGCATCCAGTTTGGGTAACACGTCTAAATTGGCCAATCCAATGACCCAATGGGAGATTGGGCAACAGCAGCAGCAACCTGTCGCATCCGCGGAATTGTATTTCCTGTAAGTGGCAACGATTCTTGTTATTGTTGTTCTTGTATTTTATAGTCGGTGATGTTGTTGTTGTTGTTGTAGTTAATATTGTTGTTGGTGTTGGAATAGCGTTGTGTATGTGTAATCTTATCACGGTTAAAAGCGGTCAAAATTACCCCGCCCCGACTTAAGTTTACTGCCCTGCCAAACTGAAACGTTCAACATTCGCTTTATTGGCTTGCGAGGCTAATTAAATGACTATCCCCCTCCCCAAGTAACCACCCCTCCACCACTCTTATTCCACTCTATTGAATGTCTAACGAACAGGCAGGCAGACTAAATTGCCATCAATTGGCCTCAAAGGGTCACATAGCCATGGGAATGTTGCAATAGATCGATGTGATTGCAACAGCCAATGTTGTCGACACTTTGCAAGGCCAATTTAAGGCTGAATAACATTGAATAACATTCAATTATTAACAAACTGTCTGCCACTGTGATTGGGATATAATCTTTAAAATCAAATATACAAAATGTTTACTTTAAATAGAGAAAATGCCATGGTAACCCAATTGAGTAAGTGGATTGAATTGGTTAACAGTTTTAAAATAATTATTTTTTTTTAATTCTACCAGTTGATTCACTTATTTCTGTAGGAAATACAAAACTTTTATTTTTTCCATATTAACTATCGCATGGGTTTCCGTTTTCCCTTCGACTTATTCAACATATTAGCTGATGAAGATTCACAGTAGAAAAATAAAAACGAAGATAATAATAATAATAAATCTTTCATTAATTTTTATTTTCCTTCTTATGACGATTAAAAATAGTATTTTAAACTTAAAATGTACTATAAAATGTTGTTTCCACTCAATAAATATATAATTTTTTAATTTTATATTGTTTCCAATACATAAAAGAACAATTTTCCATATATGAAAAAGATAAAAAACCTCTTTTATATTACTTAAAAAAATCCCATTTATTTTTCAGTTTTAATTCATTATTTTTCCGCAACATTTCCTTATTGGTTTCAATTTTGATTCTGACAAATTTAAACTCTAATTCTTAAACATAAAAATATTTTAATTTAACGAAATGTCAATTATAGAAAGACTTTTTTTTCTTTTGAATATTAACTTACACGTAATCTAACTCAATTTTTAGAAGACATTAAATATATGTATGTTTGAAATTCATTTGTCTTCAATTTTTTTCAAAATTTCTTAACCATTAATTTAATTGTAAACGTTAAATTTAAGCCAACTTTACTAATTCTAAAACTATTTTTAACATTCTTTTTTTTGCTTATTTATATCATTTAATTTGCACTGCACCTTCACGACTTTCTTATTCATCTTCATTGACAAAGTGATTAGCATTTAAATCTGTGTTTAAAATTGTAAAAATCATTTCTTACTTGCATTTCCTTTTCCCTCCTCCCTCCCCATTTTGGCTGAATAAAATTAAAAAAAAAAAAAAACAATTACAAAAACAAGGTGTTGGCGCCGGTCAGGCTTTCCAGGTGTTTATGCTCAGCACTTACTACGCCGCCCTTGTGGCAATAATTGGCCGATATTTTTATGATTCATTCCGTAATCCTTTGCCCTGGGCCACATGCCGAGACGATTGGCCCGGCAATTGCATTGATTCGGCCCCAAAAGATGAATCCGATCCTGTTAATGATGAAGCGGTTCGACACATAAATTACACCATTAATCCAAAAGCTGAACGGGTCATCTCCAGCTCCGAGTGGTATTTTGTGTAAGTGCTAAGCAAATTGAATGCATGTTTGTGTTTGGTGGGTTGCGCTTCTATTAATATTATTACTATTTTTTTTCTCTCTCTCCCTTTGGTGTTGGTTTTCTCCCATCTCCCATAAAATAATTTGCATGTGACTTTCTATTACAAAATTGCAGCAAAGATGTTCTACATGAAAAGGCTAATATAGAGGATGGCATCGGTTTGCCCAATTGGGAGCTGGTCATTGGTCTATTTGTGTCGTGGCTTTGCGTGTTCCTCATCATACGTCGCGGTGTTAAAAGCTCTGGCAAAGCCTCCTATTTCCTGGCCCTTTTTCCTTACCTAATAATGGGTGTACTACTGGTACGTGCTGTTACCCTGCCGGGCTCTTTGAATGGCATTTTATATTTCATCAAGCCAAATTGGAGTAAAATTCTGGATCCAAAAGTCTGGTATGCTGCTGTCACGCAGTGTTTCTATTCACTTTCGGTTTGTTTTGGCAACATCATCATGTACTCGTCGTTCAATAAATTTGGCCACAATGTTCATCGTGATGCTACCATTGTCACTGCCTTGGATACGGCCACTTCATTGCTGGCTGGTTTTACCATATTTGGCATCTTGGGCCATTTGGCCCATGAAATTGGCACCGATGATATTGGCAGTGTTGTCAAGGGCGGTGCCGGTTTGGCTTTCATCTCATACCCGGATGCCATAGCCAAATTTAAGCAATTGCCACAAATATTCTCAGTTCTATTCTTTTTGATGTTGTTTGTCCTGGGCATTGGCTCAAATATTGCCATGACTTCCTGTTCGGTGACGGCCATCAGAGATCGTTTTCCCAATTTTAAGCAATGGCAATGCTCTCTACTCATTGCCGTGGTTAGTTTTTTCATTGGATTGATGTACATAACGCCGGTAAGAAGTTTTTAAAATGAATCTATTGAATTCTACGTAAAATTATAAATTCTTTTCCATTTTCAGGGTGGTCAGTTTATGCTGACTCTGGTGGATTTCTTTGGGGCCTCCATGATTGCCCTGGTCTTGGGTATAACCGAACTTTATACCGTTGGCTGGATCTATGGCACTGATCGTCTCTGCAAGGATATTGAGTTCATGATGGGACGCAAAGTTGGTCTCTATTGGCGACTTTGTTGGGGTGTCTTCACACCACTCATTATGACCATCATCTTGATATATTTCTATGCCACATATGAGCCAATTACCTACAATGATATCATCTATCCCACTTGGGCTTATAGTGAGTCCAGTCTTAGGATATTTATAATATTTGTTAATTAATTTAATATTTATTTATTAGGCATTGGCTGGTGTATTACTGCCTTTGGTGTACTCCAGTTACCGATTTGGATGATTGTGGCCATTATAAGAGAACCCGGCAAAACTTGGCTGGATAAAATACGTGGATCATTTAGGCCGAAGAAGCATTGGGGTCCTGCTGATCCTTTACTGTTGGAGCAGTATCATAAAGAAATTGAACATGAATTATTACCAAAACGTGGCAAAGGTATTTGGGCCAGCATTAAGCAAAATATCTTTGGCTGAAAATGAATTTCTTTATACTATTTGTGTTCTGATTCATTATTTTCATATGTAAATAATAGTTATGTAGATTTTAAGTCTTGTATATGCCAGATCTTTGATAACCTATATATTAAGTCTGTCAATAAATTTTATAAGAAACAATATTTCACATACTTTATGTTTAAATTATTGTTTCATTCCAAAAGTTTTGATTGGTTAATTATAGAATAGAATATCATTTTGCCTGAATATTTAGTAGAAAAACAATTCAGTTAACACATTAAATCAAATATAGAATATTCAAGATATCGGATTACTTCTCTTAACTTATTCATGGTAGTAGTACTGCTTAGCAATATTGGCAGAGCTTGTTGAATTATCAATAGTGAAAGAAAATTCCAATAATAGAACTAGAAAACTTACAAATTCTTAGGGAATAATAGCAAAAAGCATAGTAATCGAAAAATAGAATAGAATACCGAAAATATAACAAGAGAGATTCCTAGAATTAAAACACGCTTTGCAAATCAATTAATAACAAACTCTAACTAAATTTATAAATACTGTAAAATTGCTATCTCTTCGTCATATTATAAAATTTTGTAAATAAATAAGGAGGGGTTTTCAGTTAGGCTTATGTAAATTAATAATTCATATTCTGTATTTCAATATTTTTCTAAATATTTTAAAAGATTTTTAATTCAAATTTTTGGACAAGTCGTCTTTCTATTTCATAGATCATAATCCGTAAAATAGTCATCTTATTATAGCAAATAAAGTAACACCGATATAATAAGTTTTTCACTTATTAAAAATAATTTTCATTATTTTTTTCGATGCTTTTCTGATATATCTATAATATGTGTAGATTAATTCATGTTAAGAATGAACACCTGCTGGGTCTTTTATTGTAGTGGAATCCCTTGAACTGATCCTTCTTCTAGACTTGCATCTTTGGTATTTGAAATTTCTTGTAAAAAAATACTATTAAAATAAAATAGTAGTTATCTTTTAAATAAAACACCTTCAACTTGGCACAACAAAGTAATGCTTCGTGTAATGATACTTTTTTTTATCAAAAGCAATTTCTTTTTCCCCTTTTCTTTTATTTGAAAGGAAAGCAAAAGCCAAAAAAAAAACACACACAATCATACAAAAAGAGAATGTAAAAAACTTAATTATGTAGTATTTACGACATGAAATAAACCTCCTGTTGCCTTTCATGATAATTATGGGTCCCAGGCAAAATAACCAAAAACAACAGAACAGAAGTAGCGACAAACAACAAAAACAACAACAAATAACCGCAACTACTTAGCAACATTATACACTTCCGTGCCAGCATCAGGATCCAAAAAAAAAACAACACAAAATAAAAAATACAAAGACAGAAAAAACCAAAAAAAAAAATAGGGAAAACCAACCCAAAACGTAATTATTGTTGCGGTAAATGCCCCGCACCCACTTTCAACCACTGACCAGGCTTTTTAATTTCTTTATAAAAAAGTCAGATATAGAAAAAGGGGAGGGGTAGAGAGAGAGAGAGAGAGAGAGAGAGAGAGAGAGAAGGAGAGAGACAGACCGAGAGAAAGAGAGATAGAGGCAGATGACAACGTGCCGCGAAAATTAATCCATTTGCTGTGACAATGACTTTTATGCGGTTTCCAGCAACGGCGACCGCCATCCGCTATCCGGAATCGTCGGCCACAGACAGCTGGACATACGGACCGCCGGAGACAGACAGAGTCCGGCAAAGTCAAGCCGCAGGCCAAATGCGGGTGGATTCAACGGGTGGTGCTAAAGAGGAGTAAAGCACCACTACCAACACCACCACCAACAACAACAATAATAAAGAAACTGACTGGGCGGTCGACAATGCCGCGACATGTAAATATTTGGTGACATTTATAAAAAACAAAAAAAAAGAACAGAAAAAAAAATTGTTCACGGATCCGGAATCTGAACCCCAGTTGCAAGCCTTATCAAAGCAATTATCTTTAAGATGCCTGGGCAGAGGGCGGCATCCATTTTGGCTTTGTTTGATTTGGAGCCCAAATGTAAGGGAGACAAAGTACATAACATTTCTCTTGATTTTCCTTTTCTTTTCTCTTTTTCTTTTCTTTTTTTTTTTTTTGCTTAACGAAATGCCGAAAATTGTCAAATCTTGCGGTCAATTTGTGTGGTGAGAAAACAACAACCCACAAAAAAAATTCTTTTGGAAATGGTCATGGAAATGGGCCAGAGGATATTCCTGTTGGCATGACAGTACTGGAGAATAGTAGATAAAGTAGCGATTAGGTGGAAAGTGTGATGACTTAATCAAGGTAAGGCCAATTTTAAAGCGGCAAAATTTATATACCCTAACCATTGTTTGGCTAATACATATTAGATAATCCACAGGCTAAAAATGACAAGAAGACATTGCACTTGGTCCGTTGATGAGGATTGCAGAGAACTAGACACTTTTTACCTTTTTATTTTACTTTTACTGTTTGAAAGAAGAGTAAACTTGAATTCACTTAAATATAAAATAAAATATAGAAAATATTGAAGTACCCGCCGATTACTTTATAGCTTAGAATAGGTTTTTAATGAAAATACAAAATATTTAATATATTGATATCATAAGTTTCCCTCCTTTGATGGTTATTGTTTAAACTAAGCACATTTCTCTATAAATATATTTAATAAATAATTTTAATGCAATAGAATGACGATACATTTTACTAAGGAAATAAGACGGTGTTGGAGTATCCAATATGGCTTGGATTTAAAATTTTTAAACTGTGCTACTATGTTAGGAATCGGGAGTATTATGAAAAGGGAACTTATTATTATTATATATATTACCAAACTATATATATTTGTTATTATTATATAGTAGTATATTAGACCCTTTCCTTTTTACAATAAAGTGTATTTGCTCATTATTTCTTTGCTCCGTGGCTAACCTCACAGCACTTTTTTAATTCAGAAAATAATTATTTAGATAATTCTAAGAACTTTTTAAAATTATATGTAAGAGATGTCCATTGTATTAAATTTTCTTTTCAATCATTTCAAAGTTACTTATATACGTTTTTTAACAACTAATGATTTTAAAAGATTATATATCAAATTTTTTTCTGGGACGATCCATTACGGGTTATTTTTTATCGGCTAAAAGTTTTATCTTTTTACACGGACTACATCTTTATCTTTTTTATGAAGTGTTGAGTGATTAAAGATTTTGCTTAAGGAGTCTGATACCCTTTGATTGGGTTTTGTTTTTGGGAAAGATGACATTTATCTTATTACATTTAGAAAACCAAAATTGTTGCTTTTTAGAGCAGCATCGTCGAGTACGCATATCACTGCACATAACTGACATTGAGAAATTATTAAAAGTTAATTAATGAATATTTTATGAAATATTAATTTATTCTAGGTACTTATTCTAAGTATTGTCATATATATACATATATTGAAGCTTATCGCCATTGACAAGAGAGAACTAACCAAGAGAAATTTCAGTTTTGTATTCATTGGGACAGAGCTGAAGTTTGACATCCCATTTAGATCCAGGCAATACTTTCCAGCTAATGCAATTAGTTACCCCATGACCACTTTTCTGTGGTCACAGTAAAGTACATTTAAATTTGAATTGTTTTAAAAAAAGGTTTTCCCATCTCTCAGTCAACAGAACAAACATGCAGGCAGTCTCTAAAAAAAGTTAAAATATAATTCCATTTAAGTAAAAGCTAAAAGGCACATAGCCCATAAAAGGCAAGAATTTGGCATTCTGGTTGCCATTTCAATCTAGAACCCACGCATTTGTCTGCAACGACAACAAAAAGTGTACGCAAAATGTTCACAAGGTAAAAAAAAAACAAAAATAAACACATATCAAGTCTCCATTAGAGCTGGCAACCTAACTGAGAAGATATATGTATAAATTACCAATTCTTTAATTTAACATATGACAAGAAGAAATATAATACTTTTAAATATTAAATAAGGCTTTCTGATAAATAAGATTTAATTTGCTCAAGAATTTTTTCATATTAAGTTGCAGGGAATTACAAGAAGTTTTATTAAAATGAAATTTAATTGTATTAAAATCAGATTCAAAATATACTCCTAAAATAAGTTGATACATAAATATTTGGTTTGTTTTATTTTATCAAGATCCAAAAGAATCGACACTTTAAAATAATCCAACTATCTTAATTTAGGATGAAGTATTTTTTATTTATTCAAACAACAAAATCTACACAAAAATGTGAGTTCTGCTTGAAAAAATTGTATTAAAACAATTTTTTTCTTCATTGTTGTGTAAAATAATGTTATTTTGGATGACATTTTTACAAAAAAACTTGCAAAATGGAATCCATTGAAAAAACTTTAACAGAGTTTGGTATATCTTCAAAAGAAAAAAAGGATAAATTTCAGAAAGTATTGCAAAATTAATTATTACCATAGAAAATTATCAATGGCATAGGAAAAACTCCAACGCCTTTTTATTTTGCATGACAGTAAAAACTATTCATCTGGCTTACTGAAGAACAAACCCTTAAAAATGTATTTTAATATTTTAACTTATTTCAGATGTAAATCTAATTTAACTTTATCAAATTGTTTGGTAAGAAACTCTTTCAAGTTTTTAATAAATAATTTTTTTTTATGATAAAGTTTATTTAAATTTTATTTAGACCCACAAGATGCACTTGACAAAATATCTAGTTTTCTTTATTTATACAACCTTTTAAATTCACCATCTTTATTCTTAAGAATATTTAAAACTAATATTCAAATTCAAAGACTTTTTATTTATCTAAACCATATTCCATTCACGATCTTTTCCCATCACTAGACTTCTGCATTTTTTCCCCTAACTTTCGCAAGTCTAGCCGTTAAAAGATATTTTCAGCTAAAAGCAAAACCAGCATGGCATCAACCCAAGCAAACCAAGCCAAAAACGAAGAAAAATAGGTTTCTTTCTATTTATTTCTGTTTTTTTTTTTTTTTTTTTGGTTGGGGGTGGATAGGGGGTGCAATTTTTGTGCAAAGAAAAAGTTGCGCACTCATGCGATGAGCCGCAAATGTGTGCGATGGGCAAAGAGTTTTAGAGTTTGCAGTTGGCGATGGAGATTGCTGTAGAAGAAAGAGAGACAGAGAGATTGGACCAGCAATGTGGCGCATTTTTCTTTTGCCTCCTAACTGGGCCAGTTCTTTTCATATGGCGAAAATTTCTATGTAATTTTCTGTTGCCTGGTGCTTAGCTCAGCTGACAGGTGGTGCCACAATGCAGGTGCATATCCATATGCGGGTTCGGGTATGGGTATGGGTATGGGTATGGGTATGGGTATGGGTATGGGTATGGGTGTGTGTGTGTGTGTATGCGTTTGTGTTAGTTTGTTTTGTGGGCAGGCAGATGTTGCATCTAACAGTGGAGTCAGGGAAAATAAAGTAATTGAATTTTCATAGTGCCAGGCAAACACAAAAACTATCGCTAAGCATTCAATTTTTGTGGAGTTTAATGCGTTGAATTGTCTTTGCACAGCCGCCAAAAAGGCTGAAAAGGATATTTCAACTTAGGAAAAGGGATTGTTCTAGAGTGTTAAAATGGGACAACGGGTTGATTTGATAAGTAATGTAAAGTCCTATTTAATGAGAATTTTTTGAAAGTGCCTAAAAGCAAATTTATACAGTGTCCATATGACTTATATAATCCAATAATCCATTCTTCTATTTAAAATTTTAACTAGATGATTGTCATAATTCAACTTTCAAGACTCTTTATATTAATATATATATACATACTTAACCATAAGGCCTGATAATACTTTTCCCTATATATAATGTACTTCTAAACTAATTTATTTAAAGATTAGTAATTAAAACTTTAGTTACTTATTTTGATTTGAACGTTTGCAATTCATAGCTACTTTACATAGATTATCATGCTCGGTTTACTGGAAAGTTTATATAAATTGAATTATTTAGAATAAAATTATTTAGTCAGCATATGTATGTTAAATGGAACCAAATAAATGTATTAAAAGAAATAGAAAATAGTATTTCAATAGTAGTTTGACTAATTATAACTATCACAATTGTAGTTCTTCGTTTTCTACCTGCCAGAGATTTATTTTTAAACTGAAATTTACTTTTCTTTTAAAATGTTCATTAGACTTGCAGTAAATTTGTTAAAAAATGTTTTGATCTGATGACTAAGAACTAAGAATAAGCGGTAAAGAGTTGAAAATATTTTAAATACAACCAATACAACAAAAGCTTAAATTGAGAATTCTGAAACCTGTATTTTCCTAAAACTTTACCAGTTTTGAATCAAAGTATTCCCTTCAGCTTAGCGTTAGAAGACAACAAAATGTATAATATATTAATGAAAATGTAATTTTATTAGTATTTCATTTCAGATTTAGCTACTACCTCGATGAAGTAATAATTAATTTAAATTCTTTGCTTTCTGATGTGCAAAAATGTTTACTACTTTCAGAAAGCGAAATCACTTTTTTTTTTGGTACGAGTAGTTTAATGTTATTTAATTTAAGCCATGTCATTGAATCGGCCATAATGTATTGCTCTTTTCGCTGTTCGTTTAATAAATTGAAAGTTGGCATTTTTTTTCCGCATGCGGGCGAAAGTGTTTATTCAACTGAGCTAACATTTATGCGGATCTATTGGGCAATGCGGCGTTAATAAGTTACTTTAAGTGAAACAATATATATGCATTTCCATTTTTTTTCGTTTTTTTGTTCGTTATTATGTAATTCTTTTAATTACAATTAACGCAGAGTCGCCCCAAAAGTATGCTTTAAAAAGCACTTTTGCTTGTTTGGCTCTTATGGCCATTGACATTTTCGACAACGCAAAAGGCCAACAGGAGTCAGACGGTGGTGAGGTGGAGTCGAAATAGCCGCAGCGTTTGTGGTGCGCCACAAGCGGATATGCAACCCACACAGACATCGATGTGTATGTTGGTGTGCCTGTCTATGTGTCTGTGTGTGTGTCAAAGAGAGTGTGCGTGTTAAATTCTGGTAAATGTTTATAAATAGGCTGCGGTAACCGCTTAAATTTAGCCTGCCAAGAGAATATTGTACATTCAATTTCTATACTATAGACAAAAACCACTGAAAATATACGTTTACGAAGTTTTTATTTTCAAAAAATTTGAGTTTGGCTTTGGTGGTTTGTGTTGTTCATTTTATTGCGAATTGTTAGAAATGTAGTTTAGCAACTAGATTAGATTTTGTTTAAATATATATTAAAGCAAAAAATAAAAAAATGCCTCTAAAAATCTCATAAAGCCCATATTTATGCTTTTTTATAAATCTAAAAAATAGTTTGTTTTTGTTTAATTAAATGTTCCAGATACAAAGCAAAATTAGCCCGAAAATATATAAATTTTATTCCCATTGGGATATTTCTTGTTTAAGAGTTTCCATTTTTTTTTTTGCTTTAAGTTTCATTTTTATTTCAATTCGCTAAACATTGTAAGAGTATTTCCATTTCGGTGCAATAACTACTCTTTATTGTTCAAGGATTTTTTAGATTTAAAAGTTAATTAAAAATTTTGTTTGCATAAATTTTAATCAAAAATAACCAACTTTCCCACCAAAAGTTCTCCACTTTTGCTATTTTAATTTCTATATTCAAAATGTGCTCTTTTCGCTATTTGTTTTTGTGGCAACAAAGTTTCACTCCATTGTGCGAATTTATATTAATTTTTGTTTTTTTTTGTTTTTGTTCTTTTAACTAAAAACTACAATTATTGACTGCCACGCCCCGCTAATGTGGGGCAAACAACTCAAGTTCGACATTCAGAAATTGTTACCAGAAGAGAACAAAAACTCAAACGCAACAACCACATTGAAACAAATAATATCAGAGGAAACAGCAGCAACAGCAACGACAGCAACAACTGGCCAATATCTGCAACATCTGCAACATCTGCTTGAACAAATAACCAAAAACAAGAAAATGAAGGTGCCAACCCACCGACTCCACCAATTGCCAACCAAATTGTGACCAGAAAACCCAGCTGAATCAGAATGAGGTAAAAAATTAAAAGTTGGGCATAAAAGTTTTTTGTTATATTTGTTTGCCTGGTTAATTTACACAAAACAATAAAGAAATATGCTAAATAAAAGCCCATGAAATTCTTCAATGAGAAGTTTTCCTATCTTATATAGTGAAATTCTCTGACTTTTTGTTTAGTGTTTGAGGATTTGCCATACTCAACAATTTCTATTAAGCTATCATCACACCAAAATAGTAATAATTAATTAATCATAGGAAATGAAATGCCGCAAACTTTCTCACCTAGCATACAATTTGGAAAATTCCAATTTCCCACGCCTCAGCACTTCGGCAAATTGCCAAATGCCTCCATCCACAATTCCGTTAAAAACCTCCGAATCCCATTTTCGCCTATACGTATGTCTCCTATTCCTCTATTATTTTTCAAATGTATATTTATTACAGGAAATGTAAAACAACATTGTTTCATGGGGTAAGGGGGTGACAAGGCAAAAGTATGGGAAAAAGAGGGCGCGGGGTGCGGGGACACGTGAATTGCCACCAAAATGACAACGGCGGCAACAGATGCCGAATGCGGTTTTTGAAAGGGGGCTGTAGCAATCATGTAAGAATGAAAATGGTATACATTTGATATATATATATATGATATCTATATATTGGATATATACCTACAAATATATATATATATGAGTATATATATTCTGCGCAGGAAACTGTTTTAATTGATTTTTGTGTGACAGTTGTTTTGACAAAGTAAATGAGATTTTGCTGCTGGTGAATGTTTTTCCTTCTTTATTAAAATTGAAAGATGGTGAACGCAAAATGAATTCTTAAAGCTAAAAGAAGAAGGGATCCAATTTAAAACAGGGACAAATTTTAAGCAGAAATAGGAAAAAGAAATTAAACGCGTAATAAGTAGTACAAGATGAAAGATAATGTTGTTTAAGCTAAAGTCTTGTGTAAGAGTGCAAAAAATAGTCTGCAAAATCAAAGTTGGTCTAATCCAGCCTCCTTTTTTTTCAATTTCTCCATTCACAGTATATCAATGAGCTCAATGAGCTGGAATTCCCAGAGTTCGGCCCTTATAAAGCTATCAATAAAAATGATTCCAAGCCAAACACACACGCACACATAGAACGAGAAAGGTGGGCAGAAAACAAAAGGCTTTTCATGAATGGAGAAGGCTGTAGCCAACAAATTATTATAGTCACATATCCTGTTGACATTTAACTGACAGTGCGGCTGAACAAAGGCGACAAACGGGCCAAAAGCAAACACTCACACACATATACACACACACACACACGCCGCACACACCTGAATCCGGAGACTGCGACTGAGTTTGAGTCATAACCATGACCAAAGTCACACGAGAACAACACACACACGCACACATCTACACACATGGAACAAGAGTTCCTAGTTCCCAGTTCCACATCCGGTGACATCCGGTATTTCCTGTCCCTGTTGACTCCCTTTCTCTGTCTCTCTTACATACAAACACACACACACATACACAATATAGCCCGGCAGCATTTCTGTGGCCTTGTCACACGTTCTCCGTGCCACTAACAACTGCATGCAACAACAGCAGCAACAATATCAGAGGCAGCAAAACATCATAGTATAGTTTATGGTCTAAGGCAACACTAACAGGCTCTACACTGAAAGAAATATTTCCATTAATAATTAATAATACTTGGAAAACAATGAAATTGAATATAGAACCGGAAGGCATAATAAAAAGATTTAATTAGATTATTAAAATATCAATTCTCATTAGAACAAAATTGTCAAAGTTGCATATAAATATTCAAGCGAAAACTTTTTGAATTCTTTTTAATTAAGTAAAAGTAGTTCATATTAATAATTCATTTAATTAATTGTAACAAAAACTAAATACCACAATCAACTATTATATTAATTGTCCTTAAACGTTGACTTATGATATCAAAGTTCTTAAATTTGAGTCGGTTGTGTATCAAGATTAAATTAGTAATTTAAGGAAATATAATATTGGTCTTACTTATTATAGATAAAATAAATGTATTCCCATTTAGTCACCTGACTACTACACCTGTAGTATATTGAATTTTTTCTTCTCATAATTTTAAAAGCAACTTTTTATACCATTCCCTTTCAAAATCTCTCTTTATCCAAAAAATATATAACTTAAACTTTGAGTTTAGTGGTTGAGATCGATTTTTAATACATGTAATAAATTATTTAATGTATCTGATTTCCATTTAATAGCCACATAAAATAATTAGTTTAACTTTCTTTTATTTTAAGGCTTTGAGTATTTACTTTCAACTGTACTTAAACAGTGATATTAATTACTAGTATCCCCATGAATACTGGGCCTACTACAGCTTCTTAATATCATACTTATTTCCAAATAATTTTCTGAAAAACGTTTTCTAAGTGGCATTTATACCTAAATTTTTAAATACTTTAATAGAGAAAATTATGTTAATAACTAAAATTTTAGAAAACTAATTTAATGATACATTTTATAATATATAAAGCATATGATTTTATTTTAAGTAACTGATCAAATTTGATTTGATTAAATCGAAGAAGAACAAAACAGAAGTAAATATATTAAAATAAATTCAAAAATTAAAAGTTTAGAGTCACAAATTAAATGAATGGTAATTAAAAGTAGTTACTAAGTATGGAAAACTATTTGATGCCTTTTTGATAAAGTCCTGGATTAATCTGTAAAATATATAACAGATATACATAAAAATATAATTTTTTAAACTACACTGTCTGAAACTTGAAACATTTTACAATCACTTTAACTCTGTTGTTATGCCAACACTTTAGATATTGTATTAATTTTCTTGTAGGTAGTTTCGCTTTGTGTATTGTTCTCTTTGGAATTCTGTCTTCCTTTTGCCTGTGATGCATCCGCTTGCAGGATGCACGAAATAATTCTGTTTGTTAGCTCACTCTCTCATTGTCTCTCTTTCTCTCTCTCTCTCTCTCTCACTCTCTGTCTTATTCATCCATGCTGGTGTATATGTGTTCATTCGTCCTTTCATCAGACTTGGACTGCCCCTTGTTTCCCTAGTTCTGTCGCAGTTTCTAGTATCGCCTGACTGACTGACTGACTTACTGCATGCTACCCGGTTATGTGGGTGGCTGTTTGTGCATATTTTTTTGCACCTAAGTGTAACACCAGTCCCTGACCAGAGAGAGATAGAGATAGAGAGAAGGGAAAGACTCACGCTTGATGTAGTTGGTGGTTTACTACTAATTTGCAACCACATCGTTTGTTTTGTGTGCGTTCAGTCAGTGGGTCCCTCGTCTCGCCCGCTTTCGTGTCTGCAATGAGTGTCCTTTGTGTATGACAACCGCTTTTGGTATCCTTGCTAACTCCTAGCATCGGACTGTGCAGTGTGCATTAATTCTACCATAGAAGGCAACACAATGGCTCCTACTCCAAACTTATTTTTCTTTGTCAGTTTGAAGCATGCTGTGTTATAAATGGTCGTCGCCTTTGTCATTTCATCTTTGGAATTTTTCGTCTTCTTATCAGCCACTAACTGAATGAACAAAACGCATTGCTTACTTTGTGTCGCTCAGTGGGCATAAACTTGAACTGTAGTTAACCAAAAGTTAGATGTAATACAGAGAAGCTGTATTACAGAATTTTTTATACATTGTTTGGCATTTCAATTGACAAAGCCTACCACCAATGATTTCACTCATTACGTATGAACTTCAATACTGATAGATATGACACCCTCAGGTGGGTTACCAATTGTGAATATCTTCTCTTGGCAACGTTCATAAATTGGCATTAAAAAGTATTTAGCATGTTAACAAGCCAACTCCCTACAATCTCTGTCCAGGAGTTGCTTCTGCCTTCTGTTTAGGGAGCAGCTCTATGCAAAAATCAAAATAATAAAAGCAAAAATTGACATGGGGCAAAGTTCATGTGCAGAGCTCAAATATAACAAAAACATGCGTATGAAAATATATATACATACATATATATGCATATAAATATATGTGGATGTTGGTATATCTTAAATGTATGGTATAGAAATTGCCTTTATAATCGGCTTATGTCCCTGATATGGAGACACACAGACACACAAAACAAGCTTAAAATTGAGTTTCATATGCAAAAAGCAATAATAATAACAAAATACATGCTTACACGCATACATACCAACATATGAAACAAAATCTGAGTTATAAATAACATATTTACATATCAACAATAATGATAATTGGAATAACTTTAACGATTACCTAACAGAGTCCTCAAAATTTTAATATAAATTATTAATAAAGTTTTAACTGCACAGAGAATATTTTCTAACAGAGATTTTAGATAAATTTATGCGAATATTTTATGATCAAGTTCTTTCTAAAAATCTAAATTATTTATAACTGACAAAAGCTTGAAAGAAAATAAATTGAAAAAAATGTTTCCAATAGATAGAATATTAATAGAATAAAGAGAAATCTTATTAACTTGTATACAAAGATTCGTATTAACAAATTAGGGTAAATTTTGACAAATGTTAAAATTGGTGTCCTAGGAAAAAAGAACTAAGAAAATAATCATAATGGAAATTAAATGTCAGAACTGGTTGAATTATATGGTCGGATTTTGTTTATTCTGACTTAATTTAATACTAAAAGAGTTTAGTTCCTACGAAATCTAGTATCATATATTAACCTCAATCGTTTTAAAATTAAGATTTACTAGCTCGTTGAAGGATGCAAAATAGTTTACAAATTTAACTCATGGAATTTTCATTTGTGAATAATAAAAGGGGAATCTTTTGCAGCTTTAATGTATCGAATTATAATCCAAGACGGATATGAAAATCCCATAAATCTCTTCCACACACACACATAAAGAATGGAGACTAAATTCCCAAAATGGCACTTTTCTCCCCTCTTTCTTCCTCCCGCCTCGTTGTATCTTCGCCTCTAATTCATCTTCCGCATCAACGCGCAAAAATAAAAGCCAAAATCCAAAATCCACAGCCAACGGCTAAAACTATCATCCCCTTTGGAAACCCTTTCCAATCCGCTTCCATTTCACCGACTGGCTCGCCACATTTTGCAGCTTTATTTACGCTTCACTTAATTGATTATCAAAAATTTATTGATAACATTTCTTCTGTGCCATTTGTTTTGCGATTTAATATTGCATTTAACAATTAATATTTTTGTAATTTCTGTAATTTGCAATAAAATTAAAGAACATTGCAACTGAAAACTTTCAAGTTTCACTTATATAATCCTTTTTACCTAACCTGTTAAACGTCTGTCTCTATTTTCGCTAATTAAACTATTTTCCCTTTCAACCCTTCAGTTTTTTTATGTGTTAAGTTTGTCTGATGTCTGGGATATATAAAAGTCATTTCACTCTGTTGACATTTTATGTTTTTAGTGGCTCAACTTACACAAATCAACACATTAGACTCCAATACTCCACAGGGTGGAAGTCTCATTTAAGGGTCATCGGGTATCTTTTAGTTAAGTGAAGCAAACAATAAAATCCTAATAGTTAGATCAACTAAAGTCTAATGAATGATCTAAGGTACATCGATTTTGAAATAAAAGTAGCCAAAAGTGAAACAAAAATTAAAACATGATTTTTAAAGAATTTGAATATAGAGTCAAAATAGTTATAAGTTATTAATATAATAAAAATTACTATAAACCAATTCTGCAGAAATATTACATTTGTAAGAAATATTTCATTAATAATCTAATAAAACTTATTAGCTATTTATTGTTTCCTTTTTTCAACCGAAAGAAGTCCAAGAACAACTGAAATAAAGATTTGAAAAAATGAACAATAACCAACAAATTATTTTACATCAGTTTCCAGCAGTGCTCATTTAATTATCATCACATCATAAAAATTATATTACATTTTAATTACACATTTTTACATATTATTATTTCTTATATTTATAATACTTATATGTATTATATTTACAGATAACTTTTTGTTATATCATATTCTTTTGCACAAAATTTTTCAAATGATATAAGAAAATAATTTCGAATTAAATTTGATAAGTTAAAAAACATTTTATATATTAGGACATAATATAGTTTTCATGTGCATTAAGATCAAAATGAATCTAATATATTGAAAGGATTTTATTAACCTTTTGATTTCTAGCGCTGTGGAATGTTTGTGCAATTTTTTGTAGGGTTCTGGAAAAGTCTTTGCAGCTGGACGAGTGCAATTTAGTGTGCAATTGCTTAGGCTTAACCCACCGGTTGGCCAATACAGACCCAAAGGGGGGAAAGGGAAACAAGCTTAGAGCTCTTAACTGCTGCAGTTGCCGCCCTCAAACTTGTTTTGTCTTTTGCTGGCTGCTTTTGTTGGTAGTTGTTGTAGTTATTGTAGTTATTGTACTTGTTGTTGCTGTCGTCTAGTCACGTCTGCTGATGACAAGCGTCTGTTGTTGTGCACCCATATTGAATGTCCTTTCCTCTTTTTAAGCTTGGCTAGTAGTGCTACTTTTGCTTCTCCATAGCACACAGTCGCCTCCTCAACATTGTATGGTATATTTTCAACGCCATTGTCCTGTCTGTTGGTAGGTACAGTACGTATTTTTGTGTCGCACAATTTACTGCACTTCCTGTGCCGAGCAAAAACCAAACAGAAAGAGATAGAGAGAGAGAGAGATGGAGAAAACAAGTGAATGAGATGGCAATGGAGCGATGCACTCGACAAACTTGAAGCTCGACGCGCTTTGTCTCGATAATTACCCATGTCCCCTGGTGTTTCAACCATGTGACTGCTGACTGGTGACCCTTGGCCCCTTTTTATCTATCAACAACTTTTTTTGGTCTAAAGTTCGGGCACGTTTTTACCCACCAGTGAAGTGTCCCATGTGTGTGTATGTATGTTGAGACGAAGCCAAAAAAGAGGCAGATAAAGACCGATGGCACTGAACAAGAGAAAATCCGCCAGACATTTTGATACTCGACAATTGAAAAACAACAGATCTTCCATGCAGTTATGTTTCCAACTTTAAAGAGGCTTTTCATTGAAATTGATTGGAAATTTCCAATGAAAAGGGCATTACATAAATCTGTTTAAAATGCCTGAATTTGAGGTTGGAAATATTTTATATTTTTTCTATTCTCTTTTTTGATAGTACCATTATGCCTGGCATTTTGAAAATGATTAAAAAATTAGTTTAGCTAAAAAAAAGAAAAACGAAAGTAATAAAGTCTACAAAGTTGTAAATTAAATACTTCTTAATCTGTTTAGCATGGGAAAAAATTATGAATTTGAAAAAGATTTAAATTATTAAACTAATGGAAATCAATACAAAAGAATTTTTAATACAAAATGATGTTATAAGAAGCATAATTTTTACTTTTTTCTATAGACAAGCAAACATATTCTAATATTATGTAGATTTAATTTAAATTTATTGTAAAAGTCTTAATGAATTCAGAAAATAGAAAAATTGATATAATTAAATACAATATTTCATATTCATATTATTAAAAATCAATCAATATTTAGATGATTGATTATAATGGTTAATTAAGCTTCAAAACGTAAATGAAATAATTAAATAATAATTAAATGTATCTACAAAAAAAATTGCAATTAATTTTAAGTTCATTGGAAAGTATGGAAATCGATAATTTAAAGGGACTGCTGAGATTATATTATATCAAAAATTGATCTTCATTTGATTTAACAAAAGCTTGCCTTTTAAATACCAGAGGCAAAAAGAGTGTCATCAAAATGAAAATTGAATATGACGCAAGTCCAAAATCCTTCGCACACACACACACACACACATAGAGACATAAATGCCAGACTGACATGCCACAGCCATAAACATAAATCTCGGGCATTTAGCTGCAAAAATAAAATCAGGCAACAGGCACAAGGCGCAGGCACAGGCACTGACTCGGGCATTGCCAGACACACAACCTAACCTACTAACCGTCTAAACGTTGGATTACAGAACCCAAAACCAGCCAAAAACACAGCATCTAACTTTCCTCTCTCTCTACATCTATCTCTCTCTTGCCCACTAACTCTCTCTGTCAGTCGCCCCCTGGTTTCCGTGTATGTGTATCTCTGTCTCTCTGATGAAACACGGCACAAAATTCAATTGTTTTTCAGCACAACAATTTAATTTGACACGTACTTTTAATGTGGGGCTCTCGTCAGCTAATACCAGAGACCCAGGCAATAGCAACAGGACCGCCCAGTCAGAAAAGAACACCAGCAGCACACACACATACACACGTGTGTGTGTGTGCCACCAAACGCACATGTGAGGGTGGGCATAAATTGAATTTAGATACAATTTCCTGACGCTGCGTGACTGAGTTTTTTTTTTGCCTTTTATTATTTTGGGGTGGACTGAAACCTTTTTGGCTTCAGTTTCCAATGCATTTAAACAGGCAAAATGGCAATTAAAATACGAAAAATGAAAAAATATAATGGAAAACCAGAGGAAAATCTATGCTATTGGAAAATTTTTGCCAATGTTAAAACCAAACAATAAATAAGCAATTTATATGCACAAATGCATTTATCGAGCATGAAAAGTTGAGCATGAGTCGTTTGCAATGCATTCGAAGATACTTTTTTTTTGGATTATATATTTTTGGCTTTTGGTTTGGGAATGCATGAAAATTGCGCATACGCCACGTAGTTACACAATGCTATTAATTATATTTTGCAATTTGTTAAGAAAATGACAAAAAAATTATATAAAAAAAATGCAAATATTCTCAATAACAACACGAAGGATAGCAACTTCAAACGTTTACAATGAAAAGTTAATACCCTTTAGCAAAGGAGAAGAAATTTACTCGTTTGATAGAACTCAGACTCTTATTGATCAAACCATTATAGAAACTTTTTCATATGTGATTTATAGAATTTATTTCTTTAGCCAGCTAATGTAGAAAACAAAGTGTGGTAGAATAAGAAGATAAAATCTATCAGAATGTCTGTTTACTTTGTAATAATTTAGCATTAAATAAGAATTTATTTTAGAAAGGGTAATTCTCATACACAAAATAGCATACTGTGGAACTAAATGTTTTTTTATTATTAATTTCAATGAAAATATTTAGGATTTAAGTAATTTATAGTACCTTACATTTTCATTTATTAGGAAAGACAACTTAAATTGTTTACGTTGCCTATTAGCGTAATAAAACAATCATATTACTAGGTAAGTTATAATAACTACACCACCTGAATTATAGCATTAATGCCATTCTTAAAAAATTTGTCAAAATCTTTATCTATAATTTGTCTCTGCTACTGTTTATAAATTAATATCTACTTGAATTTCTTTATAAATTTTTGATCGCTTCTACCAGCAGATTGAAAGAAATTAAATCTTGGGCTATAAGACATTCATGCTAACCGATTTTTATTGTTAAGAAATTTTAATAAGGCTTCTTCAAATGCTTTTCAATTTTCATTTACATTTTTTATTTACAATTGTTGCATTTATTTTCACTAATTAAATTTATTTAGCTGAAATTAATTGAAAATTTTAAATTTAATTTAATAATGTTATTTGCTTACTCGAAATTTGATTACATCTGCAATCTGTTACTTCAGTTCAAATAGAAGAGTATAAATTTGTCCATACCACTCTGCCATTTTTTTCTTATTCTGCTTTTTGACTTACCACCAACGACAACTTTTCAATATTTGCCTAAAAAATTTACGACCCACCATGGGAAAAACTCCCTGAACCACCTCCTGTTGGATGTCAGCAATAAGTGAATAGGGACTGGTTGCATGTAAATGCGGCACAGTGCTTTAATAATTCCTGTGCTGAGTAGCCGTTGAGTCGAAATCGTCCTCCTGCGAGGTGGAAAATTCTCCATCTCCTCCCTGGCAATCTTGTTGCGTGATCCATAAAAATTTCAACATTGAAATTTTTTTAAGCGTTTCACCCGACAGACAAAATAAGAGTAAAAAATTTGTATTGAATTTGGTCTACAAATTGGTCCTGATGCTGGAATACAAAAAATGAATGGCTATAGTGCATAGCGTATATATATCCATATGAATATCTGAAAAAGGTTTTGTTATATAACAAAAGAGCAGAGTGGCAAATGCCCAATTTAATCGACAGCTATGGCATCAACAACATTTTAAATACATATAAAGAATTCTCCAACACTTTTGAAACTTTTGTTTTAAAGAAAATTTAACAGTATAGCAGTGGGAATACCAATCATCTGAGTAGTTATATTAATTAATTGGTTAACATTCTTGAAACCACCCAAGTTAGAATAAGACTGAGGCAAAGATAATTATTTAATCTTTAGAGCAGTGCAAACAAATTCATTAAATGGTTAATTTAATTGAATTTTGATATTTTCTTATACCTTCTTCTTTCAAATTAAATTACCTTTGCCTAGAGAGTGTCTCTTATATCCATATTTCAGCACGTTAAAAATATTATCATGGCAGAAATCGCTATAAAATTTGGGGAATGATTCCATGAAACAATCGAAGAATAAAAGTATTAACATCAAACGAATAAGTACATTAGAGAGAAAAAGACCTCTCATAGCAAATATTTTTTATAACTTAATAGTTATTATTGATTTTTATACCCTGTACCCATAGGGTAAAAGGGTATATTAAAGTCGCTAAAATGTATGTAACAGGCAGAAGGAAAATTTCCCGACCCTATAAAGTATATATATTCTTGATCAGTATCAATAGCGAAGTCGATTGAGACATGTCCGTCTGTCCGTCCGTCCGTCCGTCCGTCCGTCCGTCCGTATGAACACCGAGATCTCAGAGACTATAAGAGCTAGAGCAACCAAATTTGGTGTCAACATCCGTCTATTGTATAAGCAACTCAAGTTTATTTTAAATTTTTGCCACGCCCACTTCCGCCCCCGCAATTCGGGAAAAACCTATAACTAGAGGAATATTCAAGATATCGTAATCTTATTCGGAATGCACATTTATATGGCTTAAATGCACCACTTGACTTGAATTTTGTCAAAATCGGACAATAATTATCGGAGATATACGTATTTCCGTTTTGTACTGAAACGCCCCATGCAAAATGGGCTGTTAAGTGTGAGCGAGATAGCATGCGTTCGCTGTTGCTGCATGGCAAGCAGTGGATGCTAAGAGAATTGTTTTTGTAAATTGATGGCGATTTTCATCGTTTTTGACTTTATGGAGTACTTTTACTTGGTACAGGGTATACTCAATGTCGACAGGGACGACTTGCTTGCTTCATTTTCTATAGATTTCCAAATAGAAAAATATGTTGTTTTGTTTCAAGAAATATTTGGACTTTACTTTATGAAGACTATACATTAATTAACGTTTAGCGAAATATAGTCTAAATGTAGAAAAGAAAAGAATTTTTTTAATATTAGTTAAATTTTCTTCTGATTTTCTGTACTAAATAATTTTTGATTTTCAGAAGTTTAAGTTTGATAATTTATGTTTCTGACAGGAACATGGACTTTACCGCGGAACTCTTTCTTTATTTTGGTGTTTTTTCTAACTAAACAATAAATGTTCTAACATATTTGGTTTAAGGTTTTTAATTGAGTTATACATCTGCCATGTTTCTACATACCTTATTTTTGCGCTGTAATATATTGGCCTTAATGTAAACATCAAATGGGATTTTATTCCATTCATTTAACCAAGTTAAATATTGGTTTTTAGTTATTTCTCTTTTTTTAGCCATCTGTTCAGATTCCAAAAAATTAATCACAACACCACAAACAGGAAAGAGCAAACGACTGCTGGCAGATGGCCAGGAGGGCCAATCTAACGATTCTGAAAGGGGAGTGGGATGCAAATTATAAAAGTTTTATGCCCTATATAGCGAAGCGAATAGAAGACTTTTAGTTTTATGCCAGCTATCATTTTTCACAAAAGCAAAAATGAGAAAACAAAAACTTGTCAAAATAAGTTTTATTGTTTATGATAAACAAACAATGAGAGGAATTTCCTACCACTTTCCATTTTTTTTTTTTGCCAACGAACAAGAAGAAGTTTTAATTTTCCAAACACGTTTCGTCCAAATGAAAATAACAGCAAAAGCCGCAGCAGTATCCAGCAGCATCAACTGTTCCAGTATCAAATTCGTTGGTCGCACTCTGCGCACGAATTGTCTGGGCAAACATATGGCTTGGAATTGGAGATGAAGATGAAGGCGGCAGATGATTTTTTTCCCCCTTATTCTACAGTATGTATACCTACATATATAATATATATGTTTGTCTCTTAGCCTGTGTCCTTTTTGAAGGGGTCATCCCAAAGGATAGTTAAAGTGTCCAAAACGATTTAGTGTATGCTACTTGATAGGGGGCACGGGGGCATTATGTGTATTTGCTACATCAAGTACTCACCAAGAATAATATAGTCTGCTAAACATTGTTGTCAGAGCTTAAAGGAGTTTAAATTTTAGAAACCTTTCTTCTTTTTTGTTAGACTTAAATCATTTGTTGCATTAGCCTTCAAGAAAAGTTTTAAAATGATTGTTCTAACTCCAGTTCGACAATATTTTCAAGTAAAATTATTAGATAGACTCGTTTACATTATTATAAAATTATTATATTTTTATTTATTTGTCAAAAAACACAAAAATAATTTCTCTAACCAAAAGTTGTGTAGGATTGTAATGTAGTTAGAAGTTTTTATCTATTAGCTGAAGTCGTTAAAATCTTCTCTTTTTGTGAAAAGATACCACAAATTATTGTATTAACATGGAATAGGCATTTTTTTATAATTCTTGTATACATTATTACGATTTCGATCCATTTTGTACCCAAAATGTTAACAAAGAAGCCGGAACAGAAATTTTTCTTGACCAAAACTAATGTATTTTCCCCTTTCCCTCTATGATAGATATATTAATAAATTTTTTATGACAAAATTGATTATAAAATTACGAAGCTTAAAGAAAAAGAAATTCATTTTCAATACCTTTAAAAGTGTTATTAAAATTTTAGAAACAATTTATTTAAAAACTATAAGTAAATACAATAAAAATAAAATAATAAGCACCAAGTATTTAGAAATTTTCTAAATAAAATTATATTGAAGCCACTTGTATCAATTAAGTTTGTATATCAGAAAAGCTACAATTAAGTTTTTTGTTAGACTTTTATAAAGTTGAAGTCAACATAGAAATATACATACATTATTTTAGGTGCGGTGCTTTCAATTAGGCACACATTTTGTTGCTACTACAACTGGAAAATGTATTTACAGTACAAAACAGAACCGAAAAAACCCCAAAAAAGAAAAATAGAGAAGGTTTGCAACACATTTGCATTTGAGAGCGGCGGCAAGGTAAACACGCGCCTGGATAAACAGACAAATGTGGAGTAGGTAAGTAGTATGTGAAGTCCCAGTTCGGATGCGAATCTGTGTGTGTTTCTGTGTGTGTGTGAGTGTGTATGTGAGTGGCAAACGCAATATGCTCAACATGTTGGTAAACTTTCGCAACCGTTAAGGTAAATATTACATGCATACAACAAAACGATGCTTAAAATAACAAAAAAAAAATGAATCTCCCCACACCGCACTGCAAATGTGAACTGAAAAGGCGTGTGGTTAGAGGAGTAAAATTTTAACTTAGATGATGGCCTAGGAAATTACAAAAAGTACCCTCAACGTCAACGCAATGTGAGACGAAGATTGAGGAATATAAATTAGAAGTAGTCAAAAAGAATTCTATTATTTATAAAAAAAATTTAATAGCGAAGAAATTGAAACAGAAATGGTTTCCAATTTCCTAACCTTCAGAAAATTTATAAATTTTATGTGAACAATTCCAAGTTTCTTTTATCTTATCAAAGCTAATTCCTTGTTTTTTTATAATAAACTGTCAATATGCCTTTAGAAAAGATGCACTCTGGAGTAGACTCTAATAAGTACTTTGTGGAGCTTTCAATTAGCATGAGACCTATTTTAGAAACTTGAGTTATTAAATGTCTTAATTTGTTTAACCAAAACTGTGACAACTATGCAAATTTCAATAAATTAAAACTAATTTTGCGAGAGAAAGAACTCTTGAAAGTGTCTAACCATTTCCATTTATTTATATTGCTAAAACCCGGAGCTTAAATATTTGTATTGTGGCCATGCCTTTTGCTGTCACAACAAAACCCCAGACTCTAAAACCAGAACCAGACCCATAATCAACCCACTTACAGTACCGCGTCTCAAATATCCCTTCCCTCCGCATCATCAAACACCATTTTTCGAAAGTTACCCCAACTGCCTTTCTACTTGATCCCATACAATTCGGACCGCCCAACAAATTGTCTAGATGAAGTGCACTTTACCAGTGTCGAGGAGCCGAAAGCGGGGCAAAATGTTGCTCTTGCCAGTAAAAGTAGACTACAAAATATGCTTAAATATGCATTATGCGCTTATGGACCAAGAACCAAGGCAGCGGCAAATGTGAATGTAAATGTGAATGCGAATACACGAAACACCCGACCCAACTTGGTGAGCAACAAAACAGAACTCGACTCGATTGCATGTAATGGCACTTAAGCTTACAACCCGGAATACTCTCCAACTTTCTACCTATGCCACTTTTTCCCGCTAATTCTCTCTCTCTCTTTCACTTTATATATGCAGATGTATGTATGTGTGTGTATGTATGTTAGGGTGAGGGTGTGGCACAGGTGCAAATGTAAATGCATCAAATCCAAATTGTATTGAGGGAATATTGGACCTAGAGAACAGAAATAAGGACAGAGGACTCAAACATGGACCACCGCTTTGCTTGGCAAAAAGCATTTCAATTTCTCTACAAACACACACACCCACACACACACCCACACACACACACAGAAATACATTTTTTGCAACTTGTTTCTTTTACTAATATGACACGATTCCCCATTCACCCCTTGAATCACTTTTCCCCATCCGTTCCGTTCCACCAATAGCCAAGTCACATAACCCTTGAAAGCATTTTTTTGCTATAGTATGTAACAAAAAAAAAAAAAATAAACCCAAAACGAAAAAGAAAATTGCAAAAATTTCTATTTGGGCATCCAACCTGACCTTTGCCATGGTCGGCGAGTAGTCCTTGTAGTCCTACCCCATTTAAGTCCCCGCCATCGTCATCGCCCACCAAATGGCAAACACATTTGAATTTCAATGTGCATTCGAATTGATATTGCAATGACACAAAAAAAAAACAACAAAAACGCAAAGAACAGTAACAAAAACACGGAAAACTGGTTACGGGTTATTGCAACTGAAAAACCCGTCAGCCGCTACATGTGATTAGCACAAATGTTTTCTCTGGCAACGGGAGAGAAAGCGAAATCAAACGGCGTGGCAACAAATTGCAAAAATTTAATTTTATGAAAAGCTGATTAAATAATAAATTGAAAATTTTATTATTTCGAACTGAATAAAAATTAAATGAACTATGGGCATATTCTTACATAAGTGTGTCATTAGGTCAAAAGGAAAGGAAATATTTAATTCGATGGTTATTAAAATTAGGTTTTTTCCCCTATAATTATTTATTATTATTTTATATTATTTATGTATATCTGCTTTTCTATATAACCCCTAGAGGATTATAACGCTTTTTAGATAAAAATATGTTGCTTTCGAATTGAAAGAGGCGAGAAAATCTAAAATTAAATGTTTAGAAATTGAACGTTATAAGATAACATTATCACCTAAAATATCTTTCTAATGTCTAATCTAATATCTTTTGACATTTTTCTTAAATTTTAAATTATTGAAACCAAATTTCATTAAATTAAAGTAAACTTTCTTTTCCCCCAAAATATATTTGAGTTTTATAAGTGGACTTAAAGACAAACATTTTATAGTGGTATATTTAAACAAAAGCCTGTTGATAAATATAGGTATATAAGTTGAATTATTTAAATTATTATTTAAATATAGATAGGCACATTAGTTAAATTATTTTACAAATAAAAGATCAAAGATGAGTATTTTCGAAGCTCACATAATTTTTTTTTATTTGTTTATGATAATTTCTTCATATTCATAAAAAAAGAAGTGATTAAAGAGTTTATTTCATTTGCATTGTAAATTTTTCTTTTGTTTTGTTCAGCCTTCCGAACTATCGTACTAATATGTTTAGTATTTTTTTGATAAAATATGGAAATAAATATATAAATTTATGTATTTTTCTTTATTACTTTCACTAAAAGCAACAAAATAAATATGTAAACGTCAGAAATAATATATAAATAATTTATATTAAAACAAGCGAAAACTAAATGCATATTCATGAATTCATAAATAATATGCAAGAAATTAATGAAAATTTAAATGAAATAGTCTCAGAAGCTACTGCTTTCTCCCCCATTTTACCAATCGTTACACATACAGTTTATATAAAACATAAATTATATGCATATTAATAGAGTTTCATTTTTTGCTCAATTATGTGAACAAATTATTTTTTGATGTTAAAACCTGGAAAGATATTTACGTGACCTTGAGCTTTTATTGTTAATTTATTTATTATTTTTATTGTCTATTATTAAAGATCGATTGGTTAAATCTTATCTCATAAAGGATAAAGGATTTTGAAAAGGATAATCTCTCTGTTATATTTTAACCCATATCGATCAATTTCAAACAAAAGCTTATTGGAAATAGAGAATTCAATATACATTAAATAAGTTGCACTGGAAAAGGTTATAAAAGGAATCTTTAAATTAATGTTTAGTACTTTGGGGAAAATATGAAATACAACTAACATGGCTAAATTAATTGCAACATTTCCCAATGGCCTATAGACATGTAAAAAGTTTTCACAAATTGAATTAACGCACACAAAATTGAACTTTAGTGCGTTGCTCTTAACCTCAAATAAATATTTGTACAGGTCGCTCTCAAAATAAAAACAGCAACAACAAAAGCAAAAAAGGTAAGATAACATACACACACACACACACATAACAACAGGTGAATATGTCAGACAGAGACAGAGAAACTCTATTCAAATTAGAAGAAGCTAAAGTACTCGTCCTTCTCTGACAGCTGCTTCTACTGCCATGGAGCATCTTTCCGAGCACTTTAACCTGACCCTAAGCTGGGGTCTATTTTGTTTGCAGTGTGTGTGTGTGTGTGTGTGTGTGTGTGTGTGTGTGAGTGTATCTCTGTGTGTATGTCCAGTTATTGAATTCCACTTGTTTAGCTTGATTTTGTTGTTGCTGTTGTTGTTGGCCTGTGTAAACGTTGCGAAAAACTTTTGCGTGTTAACAACATTTTTCAATATAAGTTGGCAAACTTTTCTTCCCTTTTTTTTTTTGTTTCCCGCACACACACACTCACGTATACACATCCTTAAATACACAGACATACACTCGTCGCTCAGCCAGATATTTGCCAAAGCCAAAAGTAAAAGTCTATGCGGCAGCAAGTCAAGGATGTCAGTCCAGGAGTATTTGTCTGTCTCTTCCTTACATGTGTTGTGTGTGTGTGTGCGTGTGTATGTATTTGTGTGGGTGTGTGCGGGTTGGCACTGCAAGTGGCAGCTAAGATGATCAAATAAAGAAAAACTCTCAAGGGTATTTTAGTTAAAGAAAATAGAAAAGAAAGTAACGAAATACTAACTCTCCCTCTCCCTTTCTATTTGTTCATGCATCTCTCTCTCTCTCTCTCTCTCTCACTCTCATACGGTTGAAACTTTCGCTTGATGAATTGAATTGTTGACAAACGAACGAAGCAGCAAAACAGAAGAAAATTGTGTTTATTCAGTCATGTTACCAGGTTACATTGAGTTTCGTCTAGATTGCCCAAGTATATTGTATATATATTGTATATATATATATATACATATATCTGTCTTACAAGCTAAAGGTGGTTAGAAGTCGATTTTGTTGACTCATCGTGTAAATTAATCCAATGTTGAATGAAATATTTGGTGTGTTTTTCATGGAATCACTAACACTGACACACAATACACGTATTTTCAAAATACTTGCCAATTGATGTTAATCAAAGACGAGACGAGAAAATACGTTTCCAAAAAAGAATTTGCAAATGTGATCACTTCTTTTGATTTCAAATACTGAAAATGCCGGTTTCTTTTGTCTATAAATAATTTACACACAATTTAAAAACCAAGTTGACATACATGTCTGAATTTTTATTTAAATTATTTACCATATTATTATGAAACATGTTGCGGTTGCGTGAAGGGGGCGGCGTCGGGGAGGTGACAAGAACGAGTCTCATGCAAACACGTCGACTCGTATTCTTAAATGTGCACGTCGCAGAAGGAACCATGGAAAGAGAGGGCGTAGAAAGATTTTAGAGGGGGAGTATTGTTTTCGTTTAGATTTCAAGTTATTGCAATAAGCTCATGCATAAAAAATGGTGAGCCATAAATTTTATAAGCAAAACGAAAGCAACAAGCACAAGCAAGTCAAAATTATTATTATATGGAACATGCAAATACGCTGTAAAATCTTAAATTGGAATGCAAAATAAACTGCTAAATTAATTTAAAAAAATTTAATTTATACATTAAATAAATAAATAAAATTAAAATATATTCAACAAATATTTGCCCTTAAAAGTAGGCAACACAATTCAAGAGACATTTTCATGAGATCGCACAGTGGCTAATTTTGCTAAAGTTACTAGCAAAAGCAATAACTTTCAAACTTAGAAATATATTGATTATATGTCCTTATTGTTGAAGAAAAATTTTGTTGTTAAAATTAAACTGGACGTGGCAGAAAAAATGGTTAAACCATTTTTAATGGTCAAGCACAAATTTCCGATATTTTAATTTCATTATTTTGAAAAATTTTTTAATGTTAAAGTTAGATCGTATTTATATGGCAAGAAGAGAAAGAATAACTATGTAAGGGTAATATAATAAAATTAGTGTTTTACAGCTTCATTGCCATCATCATTTTTATTCCAAATTGGGCAGAATTGGACCAATATATTTTTTTAACTAATTTTTTCCATATTCGCAGACTTTTTAAATGAAATGAATTAAGGAAATATTAGTCGACATTAAAAATTATTAAATTAAATTACTAATTGTGACTTCTCGATATTTCTATATATCTGTTCCGCTTAGCTGATATTTCCTGTTTTTAAAGTGCCTTTTTACCGTAGCTTAAAGGACAAGGCAAAACTCTTTTCATGTAGAGTATTTGAAAGATGAATTTGCACTCACATCTTAAGTAAAGGAAACAAGAAAAATCAAGAAATACTTATCTTTTGTGCAGATTATATATGTATATATCCCAAGCACTTTTGTTCCCATCGAAATCGGTGCTCATTTTTATCTCCTTGTGTGTGATGGCAGCAGCTAATCATGATTTGCAATTTAATTTGTTTGCATTCGCGTGCGTGGTAGAAATAAATTGATGGCATCCCAACCACGCCCATATTTTGTATTTTATACTACATATATCGAATGCTTAAAGCCAAAAAAAATAGAAAAACACAAAAACAAAAAAAATACGATAGCTACCACACCAATGAAAAGAAAAACAGCGGGGGAAAAAAGTGATGTGAGAAGAATGTTTGTCGGATTCGCAATTATTTGCATATTTGATCACGTATACGCCCCGGTTGCACGCCCACAACTTTGTCATGTCAAATAATTAAATTTCATTGGTTTAGTGCTTTTGATTTAACACCCAATACCAGCAAAGAGAGACAGAGAGAAAAGGATAAAAATAAATGGGATTGCTGAAATTTTGGAATTCGTTACTAAAACTTAAATGTTAACGAAATTGTTTAGTTCACGAATTCAATTTGATTATGATCAACTATTAAATCAAATATATTTTGAAAACATTTTACAATTGAATAAATTAGAAATAAGTTGATTGAATTGCATGGAATGTACCTAGTAAATGGTGATTTATTTTAAATTAATATAAATGTTAGTAAGAGGAATCGAATCATTGTTAAACATACATATTTATTTTATTATCTGAAAGTATCTCAAATTAATAAAAGAGAAAAACCACGTAAACAATCAATCAATTTCTTAAAAAGAGAGAAATAATTATTACAGAACTTTATAAATATCAGCATATCAAATATATAAAATATTAACTTGAAATTCTTAGACAATCAAACAAAGACTTTTTATAAACCCAATAAATCGCAAAAATAAAGTAAATAAAATTATGAAAATAAAGAATACTGCTATTTCTATCAAAGTTTGCTAGTTAACTATCATTCATTATCAAAAATAAATAAAAAAAAGTGGCATACATTACTCATACGTCAAGTTGGCTGGTCGTCCATTCACAGGTATACACACACAAACAAACAAACATATATAAAATGGCCGGGAAAAGTGCAACAAAGCAAACAGCGAGACATTCTGGCAGATGGATATCGATGCAAAGAGAGAGGAAGTCCAACCATTTACCGAATGCTCAAAAAGCAATTTAAAATGATTTACGTTTCATGCTGTGGGTCATGGTGGAGTACGGTGGGGTAGGGAAGAGAAGTGCGGTGAAAGGAAAAACGTAGTTGAGCTGAGCTAAAACGATTTCTAGTTTGGCAGTTAATTACAATTGGTTCTCGGCTCTCCGCTCTCTAATCGTGAATTAATAAAGTGCCGTCAGTGAAAGATTTATGACACAGGCAACCCATTCCCCCTTCGGTCATCCTATGCTTTGACTAACTAGTTAGTTAGGTGAGGTTTGGCGCATTGATGGAGCGTTCCGTTTGCAATAACGGAATCATGTTAGCTACAATGAAAATTGCCACTTCAATTACCACTTGAGCTAAAAAGGCTTTAAAAGGCAATCAAAGTACAGAAGGGAAAAGTGCGCTACAGTGAGAAAGAATAAGAGAAAGAGTGACAAGGAGACGCAGAAAGAGAGAGAGAGAGAAGAGGGTGAGAAAATGCACTCAAGCCCTCTGGCTCTTTGGCACTAAACGGGCTAAAGTGTGACGGCTCATTGTTGAGGGTTGCCATACAATTTCACTTCCTTATCGCAAGCAAGTGCTTTCAAGTGCCAATACAACAACGACGAAGCTGCCAATGAGAACTTCAATTTGGAGCACAGCTTCTCACAATGAGGGCTCAGCAATAAAGGCGACAGACGACAAACCGCCACAATGACATTGCGACAGACGACGCATTTGATTTATCAAAATGCCAAAGAAAAGAATAAAGCGGAAAGCATCGAAAAGTGGCAACGGCAAAAGCGCAAATCACTTCCGTGTGAAAAGGCCAAATATAAAGAAAAGAACAAGACAAAAAAAGAAAAAATAAAAAAAAAAGAAGAAAAATGAACAGAGAGAAAGAATGAAGGCAAAGAAAAACGACTGAGAGCGAATGAGTCAGATCAGGTTTCCATTCGAGAGCCACCTCTAACCAGACATGGCTAAGAGCATGTTTATGACTTGGAATTTATTGCCCTTAGATATCCAGTTTAATATGTACAGTGAAGATAACCAGCAAATTCTATGACAAAAATGCATTCATTGAACATAAAATTGTTCAAGAGAAATTTCACAAATTTAAGCGCTCATAAATTAAAATAAATCATTCTCGAAAAAGTTTACCAGTACGTGCCAAAATGTCATATATTAATGATAAACGGGACACTAAATCTAGAGAGAAACTTTAATTGATTGAAAGTATTGGATTAAACTAAACCGTAAGCATTTATATACCGAATCATTAAACAATATATGTAAGTAAAATGTTCTTATATGTAAAAATAAAAATACATTCGAGACAGTGAAAAAATTAAATTTTTCGGCTTTTCCCTTAAATTCCTTTGAAGAAAAAAAACTATTTTCATCAATTGCAATTAATATAAACTATAGAAACCAATTGCAGGCTTTCTTTCATTTAATTATATTAAACGCTTTAGTAAAAAAGAAATGGGAAAACAAGGCTACGACGAAAAGAGAAGAATTGCCTAATAAATTAATTATTGATATTCAATTAAACACTCTTTTTTTAAATTTGCTGTAACGTCGATAAGGTGAGTAAGAATTAGGAGTAAGTAAAAGGGAACAGTCAATATAATGAATATACATATATCCCAATCTACTGTCTCAGCCTTTTTTGTTTCTTTTTACCTTCAAAGAAAATGGAAGCAGTAAGTTCATGCAATTACATTATTTTGTTTAGCCAATTACTACTGTATTGTGCATTGCACTTGCCAATAAGATCGCTTCGTTACCTTCGTTTGCATGCACAACCAAAAACCAAAACAACAAAAAAATTCAAGAAATTTTTACTCCAAGAAATTTGCTCAATGCTCACGTCTTTCGTTTGCCTTGGCAATGGTTTTTGTATATTTTTTTTATATTTTTTTTTTGTGTTTCTGGCCTGGCTTTTGTTGCTCTTATTGCAGTTGTTTTATGTTCTCATTGGTGTTGTTGTTGTTTGTTAAATTGTTGTCTGGCACAGGCAGCGAAGCAAAAACAACATCACATAAATCTTCATAAGCAAGTTGGAGGAGCACTACAAACATCCAGCTGGCTCTATGTGGTTGGTTCAGTTGGTTTTTGGCTAGTTTCTTTCTTACCTGTATAGCCATTTGGTTTGCTTCGCTTTTGGTTTTGGCTTGCTAATTTTTTGCACGCCTTCTTCTCTGGTTACCGGTAAATAAAGTAAAGTGCAAATGGCACACCTCTTATCCCCCGTTAACACACTCACAATAGGCGCCATAATTCAACATAAAATAATGCAGAGACCAAGATTCGAGAGAGAAGCAAATTGCCAAGTTCTTTAAGTGTGCACAACAACTGCAATTAAGCACCGAAAGAGATTAAGGTGGTTAAATGGGAAAATAATTGTACCACCTAAGCAAAATTCAATGAAATTATTATAAGACAAATCGTGTAGAGGTTCGCTCAATAACTAATTCAATTAAAAATGTTTCTACTTAAAGCAATTATATTTTAATAAGCTATTCAAATTTGTTCAATAAATGTGGAGTATAAATATATTATTCTTTTAAAATCTTTTGAAATCTGGAACATATTTATAGTTATTGGCAATACTTTTTTGTAACACAAACTATATATGTATATATGTATTTCTACTCAAAATTTTTTTAAAGAAAAGTCCTGCAAAATGTATATGGAAAAATTATTATTTAAAACAATCACAACAACTAATATTAAAGCTTTTGTCTGAGGAAATCATACAGAAAGTATTTTTTTTGCAATTGGCAACAAAAAAACTTCCCAGTCAAAGTTAAACTTATTGACACAAAAACAGCGTTAAAAAATTAACATTTTTTTTATTGTTTTTGCAGAGCATTACATTTACTTAGTTGAATATCTTATACATTTTTTAATACCCATGTGTAAAATGGGTTAAATATTTCATGTTAATAAACATTATTATACAAAGCATCCAAAAATTATGGTTAAAACGTGAACAATTTAATTTTCTTCATTAGACTTGAGGGACCACATTATAAGTCCCGAAGAATTAATTTAAATTTTAGCAATGAAAAGGAGTTTATTGTATGTAAGAAATTGGGAATCTTTAGCTATACATTTATATTCTATATATACTATTCCTATGTATGGTAGCTTTTAATTCATACTATATATATATAAAGCAAACTAAAAAATAAACACAAAGCAAGGCCAGCAACAACATGGAGTGAAGAGAGAGAGAGAGAGAGACTGAGACAGAGAAAAAAGAGAGAAAAAATGCCGAAACTTTTCTTATTTCGCATGAAAAATGCAAAACTTTTTTAATATGCAAAAAGTTAAATTTCATTTAAATCAAGATTGCTGCTACGGATGCTGATGCGCTCAGCTTCCTTGACGATTTTTTGTTGCTCCTTTTGTTATATATATATATATTTTTTTTGTTTAGTTTATTTTTTTTTTTCTTTTTTGGTAAGAGTTTTTAACTCTTTGTGAAAACTCCAATGAGCTTAATGCATTTGTTATTGAACTTAAAGTATGTCAAAGGTCGATAAAAATGGGAATATATCGGTCAGTTCTCCTATTCACGATGAAAGCATTTCTTTGCCTATGTTGACAATATAAATTCAATAATAATAATATCAACAACAAAACACAACAGGCTATAACAACAACTAACACCAATAGCAACAATAATAATAAGGACCACTGTACACAAATGTTGTAAATGTGTGGCGTGCAGGGCAAGTAAATGTTTTAATTAAATTTTACAATTTAGATATTCCACAGATGAGATTCACCTCAAAATCGAAAAAGCTTCCAAATATTTATTATATCCAATTTTTTCTTTTGCCGAGAGATTTTTAAACATTTGACCTCCAATACAATGAAACGATAATAAAACTATAAATGAACAAAATAAGAGACAAAATACATAAGTAAAATTTGACAAATTTAAAAAAAAATCTGTGTGAAGTTGGATATTGAGGGAACCTGGTAGTATTGATTCATGTAAATAACCCAGTTAAACTTACACAAGAATAATTGAAATTCTCTTACATAAAATTTATGTTGCTTCCCGGTTGAACTTATTTATATTTCAAGAAAAATACAGATAACATTAAAAAGAAATCGTTTTTCTTATTGTTTCAATTTTCTGTGATTCAGATACGTTCCTTTATTAATTTAAAAAATAAAATAATGTTCGTGTTGAACGAAATCTATACGATTGTCTTAATCATTATTATCAGAAATAATTTTTTCATATTTCCTCAAAGTATCAAACGGCTAAATGGAAATCTTACGATTTTCAGTGCACTTTTTAGATTTCCTTTAAATAAGTCATAAAATAGAGAAAGCAATTATCAAAATATAATTGAATAAAAGAATAAAACATTAGTAATTTATTAAACCACTTAAGCTTTTATGACTGCTATAGGTATACTATAAATATAAATATTCAATATTCAATCTATTTTACATTAATGTTTAAGCCATTATAATACTTAATAATATTTTTTATATTTCTGTTGAATTCTTTTTTCAAACCGCATCCAACATTGTTGCTGCCCTTTCATGGCATCCATTTGTGTAGTGAATTTGGCTGCCAGTACTATATACATACATGGATTCATATACACATATACATACATACATACATATATGTAAAATAGAGTTTCTCTTTTTCTTTCATTCTTGGAGCTTCCAAAACACGCACACACAGAGAGAAACCACAAATGCCAAAAATTCCTTTCAGTATACGCGAAACTCTGTGAAATTGATTCACTGTAACAATTCACTCTGGTTAATTCGTTGCTATACAGAGAGAAAATCAACAACAAATAATTCACTTATTAAGCGATAATTGATGTAAAATATTATGCAGAAGGAATATTGTTTGACATACATATTTCAAATTTCACAATAAAATTTTATGTATTTTAAATTTTATTATAAGAAAAACCATTTACCTATTTGGGGTAGACGAAATTTCGTAACATCTGCTTTAATTGTAGGTGCAAAAGCAATTATGCGCATTGACTTTTGTAATTAAAATCGATTCTCATCAAGTTATTACTGGCCAACTCAAAGCTTCGTTTCATTCACAAATCTGTTCGGTCAGCACGACATCGACCAGGCCTGAAACAATCAGTTTTTGTCTGCCGCCTGTTGTAAAGCGGCAATTTTGATTAGAATTGTGGAGCGCTCCTCTTTCACCACACACACACACTCCACACACACTCCACACACACATCCTATTTGAGCCTATACACTCTTGTTCTGCCAAATTAATCTGCAGTTGCACTTGGAAGACCCTTCTTCACTCTGTTGGCTGTTGAAAGTTCCATTGATGGAATTTAAGGGGTCACCTCGCATTTAGCCAACGTTTAGCAGACAATTTCACCAGAGTACTCGATTTAAGGGAAAAATTTCATCGTTCAAAATTTCATAATTTATCTTGAAACTGAAGATGAATTTTCTGAAATTTTTGCATTGAATAGGCCTACGCTAGAGCCTAAGTGAAACAAAATGAGAATTTCAAAAATAGATACTGGAAATAACATTCAATCTACATACTAACATACACATGTACATATGTATGTACATATGTAGAAGCAAGTTAGCCCCAGAACACGAATAGCTAACAAGAAGAAGACTTAGTTCCTGAAAGGTCCTAATTGAATGTCAATAATTTAAAGAGAAAAATAGCTTTTAAATGGTTTTTGTACTTTAAAGGCATTTGCAGATGTGAGACCAGAAATATATATCGAATACTGATCAAAAGGCTTATTCTGGTAGATAAAAATCTAATGTTAAAGTGATCAGTAAAATTGATGGTTATCAACTGAAACGTATAATATCCTTGTCCTAAATTTGTATTTTGGATTAAATAATAGATTCAAAAGTTATAAAGACGCAGTAGGACATAATTAAGTTAAAAATAAATATATGTTTATTAATATTGTAAGCCTCGCACCGCATTAAATTTAAGTTCATCTGGCTAATCACATTATGTTATCGATAACTATCGATGACCAATACTTAAATATTAATCGAGAGGTGGGCACACTTTTTGGTGGAATTAAAGTAAAAAAGGGTTCAACGTAATTACTAAGTAAATAAATCCTATTCTAAAAACTAAACCATTTTAAATTTTTGAACTAAATATGATTTTTAAATAGTGGATGGAAGGAGCCAAAAAATACATTGTCACATATTTTCTTTTTTTGATATTTCTTAGAGCAGGGAAAAGTAGAATATTTCCAATCACTATTAAGAAATAATATAAATATTCTAATACATTAAGTATACAGAAAGATACATATGTAAATAAAATTAAACAAAAGTCTCTACTAAATTTAGCTAATAGAAAATAATGATCTAGTATAGATTAGAGTCTGGAAAATAGTCAAAGGGACAAAGTCAGAAAAGTAAAAGAAATCAATTTTCGGATCTGCTAAACAAAAGAAGTCTTTCAACTGCAATTAAAATATGATTCCAACAATTTTACTTGTGCAGATCATTTATCTTTCTCTTTTATATTATATAATTTCATTTATTTGCGACAGATTTTTCTTGAATCTTTTATTAAATGAACTCATCCAGCATGTCCACAATTCTTGATTGATGCCGCAATTCATTCATTTGCCTGCTCCTCTTCCATTTCCGTTTCCATATATGTATATATATTTTTTTTACTCGAAGTAAATAACTGCAACTCTGCCTTGTGCTTAATTATGGTGGTTGGTAAAAGGGTATTGGGTAAAGGGGGAAGTTCAAGGGGGATATGATGGAAAACAGAAATTGCATTTTATTTGTCGACTTTTTGTTTGATTTCCACAATGTCTCTGCATTGGGATCTTTTCTTGTTTCGCTTATTTTTGATGCATTGTGCCAACAATTCCAATTCAATTGAATTAAATTTTACGCCATTTCTCGAGCAGCAGTCTCTGGAGTGATAAGGGGAGACTGGGAGTGCAGAATGGTCCATGGGCCATGACTCTGCCCGTTATTGTCCACCTTGTGTAATCTGTTTGCCAATATTAAAATATTCATTCACCGTAATTGTCAACGGACGGCACAGAACTGGCTAGCTGGTCATGGCCTCCATGCCGGTTTTGGTCCAAGGCCTGGTCTCAGATCGCCACAAACCGCGCCAAAATCTCTTCACATACATACATAGATACATACACATACACATAAATACATATACATATATTTATATCCACATACACACATACAGATAATAACTTGATCTCTGTTGAGTTGTCAGCAGAACATCACGAAAATTGTAACAAGCGGCATAAAAAGTTTTTCGCAGTTTTTTCCATTTCTTTTTGTTACCCTTTAACAAGGCGATGGGTAGTTTGCCTACCATACCGGATTGCCTCATTTTTATTAAAGTTTTAAAATTAGAAAAGTTTCTAATTCTTAAAGATTTTATGGATAGAATTAGAGAGGTTTATGGAAGAGTTTTAATTTCAGAAAATATAAATCTATATATAAAATAAGTTATGAAATCAAAGCAATAATTATTTTTATGTTTCTGTATAAATTGTAAAAATACAAATTCCTTAATTTTCTACTTTTGTTGTACACATTTGTTTTTCATTTTAAACTCGGAAGCTGTTTGCTAATTGTTTATGAAATACAAAAAGTAAATCGAAATTAAATTTAAGTTTTATTATGATTTATTATAATTTGTCATTAAAGTTATATCTGATTAAAATTAAAAGTTAAAAATAAAAATAAAATGTAAGAAGAAAATAAACTTGTATAACTTGTGGTATATTATGTTGATTCCTTTTAAATATGATTGTCTTATCCAAGTTTAATAGACTTCAGAGATATATATTGGAAATAATAGTAATTAACGTTGGTATTTTAATTCAAACGCTCGATTTATATACGCCTATTTCTAACTAAAATAGTCAATCGACTTATTATCACCGCAAACAAAATAATACAAAATCTTTATTAATATTTGAACATTGTTTATTCAGTCATATAAAAAGAAGAACCTAGAGAAAGAAATTTTAGATTGGATATTTTAATTGTGAATTGATTAACAATCCCAAAAAAAGATAATAAGGTATATGTTTTGTTTTATAAACTTTGACAATTCTTCCAAACTTAATTAAAAAATTAATATTTTTGCCAACACTGGCTTAAAGGATAAAACTTCCTTTTATAGCTATCCTAAGGTATTATACTAGCCGGTCAGTTGATTTTCAAATATCATTTACTTTTGTTCATTTTTATGTAACGTGTGCGAAAATTTTGCGTTGGTTTTGCCACAATCACCCACACACACACACACACACTGTCAGACACATAACCAATACTAACACAGACATACTCACACATGCTGTTGTTGGTGTTTTTTTTTTTTATTTATTTATCTGCTTTCGCTGTGCTTTTTACTGGCCCCAAAAAGGGTGTTCAGGAGAAACGGAATGGCACAGAGTCCAGAGTCCAAGCCAAGCACAACAATTGTAATCACTGGGAATCAGCATGTTTCACATACCAACACGAAAATCTGTCGAACATAAAAAGCAAAAATGTTGCCTGCCTCCATCGTGACCCCCAACCTCACCCAGCCTCACTTTGCCACACAATCATAAAATAAAACTGTGTAAGGTGAAAACCGGACACGGGGCAGGACCAGGACCAAAATCATTACCAGAGACAGGAGCAGTCGGTTCGGGTTGGTACAAACTGCTGCGTTGTTCAAAAAGCAAGAGCCATGCCTATACGCGTTCTACCTTTGCGTTTGCATATAAAAATTCAATTTGCTTTTCAATATTTGTCTCTTCTTTTCGTTTCTGCCTTCATTGTCTGACTGTCGTTTTTCTTTCTGTGCAATGGGCATTTAAATTTCATGTCGACTTGTTGTAATTAATGATTTTTATGTATGGCAATAAAAAATTGGCCAATTGTTTTTGGTGGAAAGAGGGGGAGGACATCTGAAGAGTAAAGGTTTTCGCCAATTAGGAAAAGTTTCAAAAGTTATTTTACTTTTGCTTGATTACAGAAAAGCTGTTAAGTTAACCAAAGTTTGCAGTTGTTAAATTATAGAGAAGAAATCATTTAAAGCATTTTTCATTTTTATTTTATTTATTATTATTTTAATGTGTATAAATTTCTATTTGTTATGAATCACTTGAAATCACTTATACCAATTGAAAAATAATAGAAAATAACTCTGCAAATGGGAGATTTTATTCCATAATAATACCTTTTCTTAAAAATAAGTCACAAATAAAATCTGAAAACCTTGCCCTGTACTGGGACGACAAAAATTTAAAGTAAACATGGTTAAACATTAATAAGTTTCAGGAGATAAAATTAACTGTTCCCACTGAAGACTGTCCTAGTAATATGATTAATGGTGGAGTTATACCACAGCAAGATACTCTATTAGAAAAGCCATATAATTGAGATAATGTTAAACTCTACTGGTTATTCAACGCCGATCTATCGACCATAAATAAAGATATCCGTTACAAGACAATTATAATGGCAATTTTCAGATAAGACCACATGCAAACGCACAGAGTTTAAGTTTCTCTGAATAAAACCAGGTTCCTTAATAGTTATGATTTATATTTAAAAAATCAATAATAACTATTAAATTACGAGTAATATTGATTTAACCCAAAAATATATATTTCTTTTATTTAAAAAATATTTCTCATGAATAACTTTTATTATTCAATTTAATTTTTGCACTCATGCCATAACTGTTATTCTTAATAAAACAAAATAGAAATCGTTTTTAACTTTTATTTTTGAAAAAATAAAAATCATATTGTAATCATTTTATAATTTTTTTTTTCTTTTTCTCAAAAATAAAAATTATTATTTAGCCACTTTTGATTTTTATATTTTTACTCAAAAAATATAAATCAAGGTATCTGCCTTATGCCTTTTCGTTAGTTTAATAATTGCTAGTATTTTAATGAAGTTCAAACAATAATAATGGCTCCACAGTAAAAGAGAAGTACTTAAATGAGAGTAGAGAGTTCATCTAATCTTAATCGTAATCTTATCACAATATAAGGCTAAAATTGCATTAGCAAATACTTTTCCTAGAGCGCAACCACTTAGAAATTGGCAAAATACTTTAGACGCATTAAAACAGTCTAATACTTAATAAAAATAAGAAATATTTAGGTTATATTTAGTTCACTTTACATTTCAGAATCATTGATGGGAATCTTCATTGATCTATACAGCAACTCAATTAATAAAATTATCAACATTTGGCTATTACTCTTGATAACACTCTTTGGGCTTCTTTGATAAATTTTTTCCGCCTATTCTAATAGATTAATTGGTTTCAAAGACTTTCAAAAATGTATTTATTAAATGGTTTAATGACATAAATCAAATTCTGTTTTTTTTTTCGAATAATTTGAACCCTCATTAATTTCCATTACAATCAAATCTAAATCAACTCTCATACAATTTAGTCTTTCTAAAGATACAAACCTATATATTTGTATATATATTTATACATTTAGCCAAATAAAAATAAATGGTTGAACATTAGACCCAACACAATTGAATAGAACGACAATGCAATAAACTCATCCTCTTTACAAGTTCGGTTTTGTATTGGAACTTGCCGCAAAATAAACAAGTCGCGCTGACTAATTAACAGGCATTAGTCAACACTGGCCACCGAATAAATTGACCGAAAAGAAGAAAGGAGAATGAATATTGGGTGTGGGCTGTGGGAATGGAACTGTAATTGAATTCGAGGTCAGGCGATTATGAATGATGCGTAAACAAATTCACAATTACGACAATTGCTCATACGACGATGTCGATGACGACAACTGGGCGGCCACGCCTACAATACTAACGGTTGTAATTTGGGGAAAATTCAATTATGTGTCCCAAAGACAAGGCAACGAAGCGTAGCAGAGGCCCGGCTATGGTTCTGGCTCGTCCTTTTTGGCCACGTTGCATGTAATCAAACAGTTTGCGTAGCAATTTTCGATTATCGTTTGACTGATTTCGTGTTAAATCAATTAAGACATTGCAAATGCACGGAACCTGGTCGTGGACGTGTGCGGTCTTTGGCCATATTCCGTGCCTTGTGCCTATTTATCTAATGTCCTGTCCGCACACACACAGGCACACAGAGTCTAAGAGAGAGATAGGGATAGAGAGAAACGACATCCTGATAAAGGCTCGGGGACAACTCAATTGTCTTAGCCTGGCTTATTGATTAGGTTAGAGGTTTCGCATGGCAGCAAAAATATATATTTTTATATTCCATCCTTGCCTTTGATTAAAGTCTTTGCACAATTTTTCAATTTATGAGAAAAATCTTTGCACAGCTGCCAACTGCAGAAGTTGTGGGCCAAGCTAGCAAAAGTTTGTCTCAAAAAATGAAAGACGAAACTTTTTTGGCTTTGCTTCATTTTGTAGCCGCATAAACACTTTGGAAATAGACCAAAACTCGACGAAAAACTTTGCACGGGCTAAAACGTAAATGGCCGTTAACAAGCCCCATCGTTACTCTCTCTCTCCCCCTCCGTTCCTCTTCGTCATCATAGCAAACAGTTCCTTCTGAAAGAAAGATTGCAACTGAAAATTGAAATTGGAAAATTTGTTCGTTGTGGCAAAACAGAAAGTTATGACCAAAAAAAAAAAATATATATACATACATTAAATTGAATAATTTTCGCCAAATGAACAAATTTTATTTGAAGAATTTCCAAAGATATGAGAAATCTTTAAACTGAATATGTTCCTCTATCAATATAATTTCGATGTTGATATGTCATTGAACATTGTATTTGGAAAAGTGCATTTTTCGATTGCCCACTTTGAACTATTAGCCAAATGGTTCTAATCATTAGCTTAGTGTTAACCAAAATCAGTTAAATCTAAACTTGCTTAGTTGGTCTTAGGTCAAGATTTATATTACCTTTTTGTTTGGTTTGCTTTTGTTTGGTCTGCTTACCCCATGGCATGTCAATAAGCCATTCGATGTGACGTTCGCTTAATTTCGGAAATATCGCCTGAATGATTTTCGTGTTAAATTAATTAAATCCCAAATGCGTGTCCAGCAAACATTTGACCAGGGCAACAACCAAGATAGAAGACCCATAGAAATCAAATTGTGCCATAAATCTGCTGTGAGTTCTGGATAATTGGCTAAGGGACAACAATCTTCAAAACATGTGCGGCCATTGCATTAAAATTTTAACAATTTGTATAAACAATATAGATGAAAAAGAATTGAATGGGAAATAATTCAATATTTTAAAGTTATTGATGAATCTGCTAAATTTTTATTTAATTAACTAAAGAAAGTTTTGGACTCCTTCATAAAAATAAAATGTAATTATTTTGAGTTTGTAAAAGGTTGCAATTTTCAATGGCTGCTAATTGTTTTATATTCTGTGGATGAGATTTCAATTCACATGGATAATATACGTGCTTATGCTTATTTATTGATCTCATTCTGTTGATTTTTGGTTAATATAAAAGCGTTTGTCGAACATGTGGTCCACATCATTTTTTATTTTACCCTTTTTGGTGTACATTTGTTTGCTTATATTTTCTACAGCAGCTGTTCAAATTTCTATATTCCATTCGCATTTCGAATTGAATTTTTTATTTTCGAGTTATTTGGCTGTTGTTTTTTTTGCATTTATTTCCCCACCCATTGCCGAGTAATTAAATTTAACGCTTAAAACAACAGCAAAGAAAGAAATAGCAGAAATGGACATATAAAAAAAAAGAAGTAAAAAGAAAAAAAATTGCTGACCACGCAAACAGAAACCGAACTGCAAATGCAATTGTTAACGGCCGCCAGAGTTGGTTTTGCAAATCGTTTGACAAGCCAGGGGAAAAAATACAACAATAAAAAAATAAATGATATAAAAAATTGTAAAATAAATATTTCTGCGGTCGTGCGCGTTGCAAACAAATGGTGCATAGATACAGAGAAAGAGAGAGAGGAAGAAAGAGACAAAAGAGAGTAGAAGATAGGGGAAAAGATTTAAATTGCTTGCGAATTATGTGTAAAAAGGTTTCTTTTTTTTTGTTATGTGATGTCGAGCATTTCAAAGCTGCGGTTTGCCGTGATATTTATTATTAATATTATTTGTATAGATTTTTCTATTTGTTATACGTTATTAATCGCAGATGCTGCAACTTAATCGCCGCTTTACTTTGTATGCCATTAATGACAGGCGAGTATTTTATATAATTGGATATTTGTGGCATTAGCGAGTAGGCCATTTAAATTGCATTTAAATCAATTGCAAATGTCAAATGAATTATTCCTTTTGTATGAAGATGAGCAAAAGTTATAATAAATATAATTGAGATTAATTAAATTTAATAAATCTAACCAACTAAATGGATATGGATTTGCATATATATACATGCGTACATATATATGTATGTATATAAATAAATCCATTAAAACATTTCCCAAAGCTTCTCTCATCTAAATATAGAATATACTTTTCTGCGCCAGCTAATCGCATAATTTGGCATTTTGCATATGGCATGAATATGTATGTACATACACACATATACATACATACATACATACATACATACATACATACATACATACATACATACATACAATATGTATGTATTTGTGGCCATTTCTAAACAATTATGCATGCATAATGTATTCAATTGGGCATTGGTTCGAACGGGTGGAGCTTTGGTGAAGTTTTTTGGGGGCGGGGCTGACAGTAAAATGCGTGTGCAAGTTGGCACTTAACCTTTTACCATCTCGCTCTTTCTCTAGTGGTTTGCATGAATTGTCAATGAAGCAAAAGTGCCATCATATGAATTAATGAGCAGACGCCTGAGCAGCAGCGGCAACAACAGCAACAACAATAATATTAGTGAAGAGCAAAATACAAAGCAAGAGAGAGAGAAAGAGTGGAAATAAAAGAGAAAATGACTCTATAGAGTGTGATAATCCGCAGGCATTTCGGTTTTCCTTTCACTTTTGCCGAATGCTTTTGTCCGTGTGAAATATTCATGGATTGCATGTGTGTATGTGTGTGCGTGTGTATGAGTTATTTCTCGCTTTCTCTCTCTCTCTCTCTGCCTATCTCGTTGTTCCTGTATGTGTGGGAGTCTAATGCTGCAGCAATTTTGGTTTTCGGTATTTGTTTTTTCTTTCTTTCTTTCGTTTGCCATCAAACCAATTGACCCACTTTGTTTTGTCGGCCTGTCTCTTACCAATATAATTGCTAATCATCGTGAGTTAGTGATGAGCAGCTGTCATTAAAGCATTTCCTTAGGCATACAAAACTCTTAATAATATATTAATGTTCAAAAGCGTTTCCAGAAAAATTAAGCAACAAAATGTTGAAGAAGTTCGCCAAAATAATTTGGCTTAAAATAAAAGCAGAAGAAGATTCAAAACCCAAAGAATTGGTTTAGATAAGCAGTCAATTTTAAAATGTATTTGAGACTGATCGTATATGTATACCAATTTACGTTTGTAAAATTATTCTATTTATTTTATTAACTCCAAAGGCGACTGACTATACGACTATGTATAAGATTTTAATATACATTATTTAAAGACCATTTTATCAATACAAAATTCTTTTTTTTTTAAATTTAACACATTTAAAAAAAAATTGCCTTAGTTGATTTAAGATGGGAAAACCTTTTTTAAAATCGATTTATTAATATCCAGCGATTCTTATTTTCTTTCTACAATATTTTTGTGTATTCGAACTGATTAAATTTGTCAAAAGTATTGTGGATTATTTTGATTCATTGAAAAATAAATGAAGTCTCTTAATTTATATTTTTAATATTAGTCATCTTCGTTTTTAAAACAGCTGCCTTACTGAAATAAAAAGAAATTTTGTTAAAATTTAAGTTATGTAGATTTAGAGATTTAAGCTACATCTTAAAAATCATTTACGAAACGAACTTGAAGTTAATATAAAATTTTAAATAAGACTATCTAGAAAATTTCATATTAATTTCAAGTTCGTTTCTCAAACAAATTTTTCTCTTAAGGAGAACATGTATAGTAGTTTTGAAATGTAATCAGATACTTACGTACATATTTGGGAATTAGTCTTCATCTGAATCATTGAGTTCCTTGCACTCAGTTGATTTCCGTTTTAGGACTTCACGACACACTTTATCATCCACTACAAGATGTCCTGGTATTATATAGTTTCTATTAGTGCATCCTAATATGGGACAATAAATGGCACTATTATTTTGAATAATTGCATTAACCGATTCCTTTTCATAGATATGACCGCAAATAATATTTTTCACAGGATTTTGTAATAACAGCTTTGACCAGGGATCGTATAGTGAAAAGATTTTTCCATTATTGTCCATCACATCGACATGGTCATCGTCGTTTGTATCAGATATACTTATATTATTTATGGATTGCAGTATATTTTTTGCTTCTATATATTCGGCCATACTCTCGACATTCACACTTTCCCTATCCATTTCAGCACGCAATTCTGAGAATTTTTTTTCAAACTCCTCGACAGTTGCACTTGAATTTTTTGCTGTTTGCAAAGCCAGGTTAAGGTCCGAACTCTTGGCCTTGAGTTCAACAAGTTCGGCTATGAGTCTTAAGCGAATTTCCATGCTCTCATTAAGTAATTTCTTTAGATCATCGATCTCATCGACATTATTTAAACCATTATATAATTCTGCTACAAATTTGCCATTATCTATTAGCGTATTCCTAATTTGATCGATCTGAATTGCATCTGCCATTAATAAAATTATCTAACAAGAAACCTTTAAGCTCTATTTGTAAACAAATAAATAGTAAAGTGAATGTGAAAAAAAATTTAACAACATGTTCAATGATATTATGATAATAATAATAAAAAAATTAAAAACAAAATCTGTGCCATCTCTAATCATAGTCTTCGTTATTTGGAACGGATTCAAGCTGATTGAATTTCTACCCCCGACTATAAAAATATGCAATTTGTGGTCCAAAGAGATACATTTAAGCGACATTTTCGACCAGTTTTTGTTGTTGGCTCTCTGTTGGCAGGCGAATGTCAAATGCTTTACCTAGAGCGAGTTTACGCCCATTTTGATTACACATACACACGCGCTCACACACGCACACACACGCACACATTGAAGGAAGAGAGATTCATGCATAAAATTATAATAAATCATGGTATGCAATAAATATAGGCCACCCTCTATATCTACCACCCCCGTTTATATATTCCCCTTCTTTCTCTATGATATGTTAGGGCGTCGATAAGCTGCCCGAAAAGCGGCTAAACATAATCGAAAACGCGTTTTTCCTCCTGCTAGATATAAATATTTTTTTTTTTTTCATTTTTCTTTCGGTTGGTTTGTGTTTTTTGTTGATTCTTTTTTTTTTTTTTTGTATTATTTAAATATAAATGAAAATGTTTTGCAGCCTGATTGCGGCATATTTTGACGCAGCCCTTGGGCCATCCAGTGAAAGGGAACAAGATGGGTAAACGGATGGGAAAAGGGGAGATTGGTGGGCAGAGAGACAGAGAGTCATTTCACCATTTTGTTGGTTTCCTTTGATAAAATCACGTACAGCTTCTGGGAGGAGCTCTTCAGAAAGGCTTAAGCCTTAAGTTTTACGCCCAACAAAAAGCAAGCGTCTTATGCGTCTTTTTGTGTCTGTGTCTGTGACTGTGACTATGTGTATGGGTGTGTGTGTATGTGTTGTCTGCCTCAAGTGTTGCTTTGTTGTTTTTGTAGTTGTTGGTGTTGTCGATGCGTCACTTTCCTCTATTGTTGCCACTTGAGTTGTAGTAGGGATGGAGTTATCTTCCTCATTTTTCTGAAGGAGAAAAAGTGATGAGAGCTACATGGAGTTTATAGGAATTTATAAAGTCCTAGAAGTCACATGTGATGTTAGCAATTGACTGCATTGATAGAGTTCCTTAGAAGGGTGCAGAAACGTTAGCCATTTCATGGATGTTTAACGATGGCTATTGCCCTTCTCCTTCACCTGATTGAAAATGTTGCTAAGAACTGTTCAATTTCACGGTTGACTGCTAGTTTGGAAAGGTGAGGCTAACGAGGGTTGCATGACAAGTCATCAAGGCAATTGTCTCAATTCTGGTAACACAGAATGACCGAGACCTACTAAATCAAATGCGAGTAAAATAAGTATAAAATTTTTATTAAATAAAAATTAGATTGCAATATGAAATTATGAGTTGGAATAATAAAAAATGCGAATAAGAGAAAAAATAAAAGTCCCAGAAAACTTATCAAGAACATGTCCTTATAGAAAATAAAAGATAAGTACAGCTTACAAAGCTGTAAAATAAACTGAAAGTTTAATATTCAGAGATTTCAATTTTATTTGTACAATAATTTAATAATTGAAATTTAGTTCCATAGAATTTTGTGTAATTAAAATAGCTGCAAATAATTCAATTGTAGAACTTTAGTTTGACAAAATTTAGTGTAAAGGAAACAGTTTTGAAATTTTCAAAAATAAATAATGAATGAACAATGACAAAGGCTGATTCAGTTCAATTTAGAACACTAGGACTCAGTTTGATTCCAACATTTTTTGATACTAATAGTTAAGCTAAATTTATATAATTTTTGAATATAAGATAATAAAGAAACAAAAACATATTAGATTGATATTTTGAATAAGCAATTAAATTACTAAATTTGATTAAATTTATTTAATCAGAGGAATTGCGGTAACTCACAAATTTAGTAAAGAAAATTATTTTGTACTAGTTTAAAATGATGTAATCAGCTTTTGAGAAATTTTGTTTCGAAATACCAGAATGAATTCAAAAATTAAAGAATGAAGAACATAATGGCAAATTTTTAGAACAGGACAAGAGCGCTTAAGGGCAACTGATCTGATAATAAGGTCAGAAAATGTTTTTTTCTCAATCGTATTATTGTCCAATTTACTGGCTTAGCCAAAATATTGTCATGTGGAAGTAATCTATTTCTATAACTTATGGCATAAAGAAAACATTTACTTTTATAAATTAAAGTAAATTAAATTATAGTTAATATTAGTACATTATATAATGTTGTGTAGAATATTTGTAATCCGTGAAAAAATTATTGCCATAAGCTATTAATTGTTAAAAGACAGGTTTCGTTTGGGTTATTTTGGATCCATTGATTATAATAATTAAATATGCAAAGATAATTTAATTATAAAAGAAATTATCAATATGTATGTATTTATTTGATCTGCGCAATGTTGTGAGGTGAAAAGTTGACAGAGAACTGGGAGGAAACTTAAGTAAAGAACTTATCGAGTTAATTTAGTGTTACCAGATACTTCATATTTAGCTTACATGATAGCGATAGTTCATATAAGATTATCGATATTCAACAATAATTAACATCAGATTATATCTGCTGCAAAGTGTTCTTTAATTCGGTGACATCATCTGAAGTCATAAAAGAACTTTTCGAAGTTCCAAAAGAAATAGTAATAGAAATAAATCCAACTAATCACCGCCCTGTGCCAACCCTCGCATATGAGTCTGTTGTATATGTGTGTGTGTTCTTCTTCCTTCAATTGTATATGTATTGCACTTTTACAACCATATCCTTAAACATATCCACCTGAACAATCTCGCTAAACGCATTCGCAAACAAAACGTTTCGTTCATTGTCATTGGAGAAAGCCTACTCCTGGTTCCATATCCTTCCGTCTGTGTATGTGCAGCGATGGGTAAAAAGTCAAACAAGTTCGTGAGTCGTGAGTAGCTTTTGCAATTCCGCATAATGAGGCGAACACACACAGATACTCTTACGCACCCACACACACACACACACAGAGATACAATCGGCTAACAACCACCAGCATCTAGGAAAAGTCAAACAAATTTAAGTACTTTTATGCACCATAAGAGCCACCTGATAGAAATCTTTTATTTGCAAAGAGTGGAGAAGGTTGTTTCCACCATGCCACCATCTTTACCACCACCTCCACCTCCACTTCATTCATTTCCATCTCCTTTCTGCCAAAGGCAAGCCTTTATCTTAGGAACTAAATGCATTTTGCATATGAAAGGTGGCGAGGTTGTGTGAGGATGTGTAAAAGGAAGAGCATATCTTTGGCGCGCTTTGTACGATTTATGAATTAACTTTTTCTCTCGGTTTTTATTTTTTTGTGAATGAAGTTAACTTGCACAACGCACACATGGAACAGCAGCAAAAAGATGTGGCACCGGGTGGTAAAAATCCTTCCTTACAAATGCTGCCCAGACATATGTGAAAATAAAAAGAATAAGCGAAATCCAAATGCAGCAACTGCAATTGCATATAAAGCCCACAAAACCGCCCCCTTGTGTCTGCCCCCAAACCTCCTCTCCTTTCTGACTTATTCTCCGCTAGCTGCATAAACCTTTAACCAACTTTTTTTTCTGTTTTACTTTTTTTTTGTAAATGGCATATAAATAACTAGAAAGAAATTATTTATTATTGATAAATGCAACGAATATCAAATGCTCTATATGTTATCCTTTGAATAGATTTTTAAACCTGTAAGAAATCTATTAATAAAATAAAAATGCCTTAAAATGAATAATTCACAAAATAATATAAAAAAGAAATCCATTAATAAGTAACAATGTCTTAAAAAAATTGAGATTTATATTGAGATTTCTATAAATAATTGTGAATACTCTTTAGGATCTTACTCATAACATCTTCTTTAAGAGGAGAACGAGAAAAATAAATTTCAAATATTTGTTAATTTATAAAATATATGTATATATTTACTAAGAGACAATATGCTCTTCTTTAGAAGTACCTGAATGCTTTTTATATCAAATGGATTAATTCTGTAATCACGGCTTTATATGTTAATAAAAAGAAAATAACTCTAATGGAATCTTATATTTATTTTTCGAAGTAAAAATAGGAAAATTTCTATTAAAATATCTGAGTTTTGATTTTGAATTGAGTTAAATGTTAGATTTTGTCATAAATGCTAGAATACAAAATACATATAATAATGGAAACATTTGATTCGCCTTTTGAGTCGATTAAAAAGGATTTCCAGTGCAAAATATAGTTACATATTTATTACTGAGTTTTCTTTTAAGGTAGCCAAAGAGAAATTATTTTTGTTTGTTGATGAAGTGCAATTGATGAAATTCGAAAGAGTCATCATGCCCAATATTTGGTAAGAGAAGAGTTAAAATTTACAGATTGCTTGGCACTGATAAATGCCAACTCATGTCTTTCTTCTTTTCCATGTTTCCCCTTCACTCACAATTTTTCTATTCCTCGCTCTCCCTCTCTCTTTGATTCTGTCTGTCTCTTTCTTTCTCTGTTTGCCTTTCATTGCATATCATATTAGTTGAACCTTTGTGCCTAGCAAATTTTTCATCTTTTCCTTTCCAGTCTTTAATTGAAATGCCTTCTCTGTGCCTCTTGCACCAACCACTTCCATACCCCCAAACACCTCTTTTAACAAACCGACTTGACTTGAGTTGACTTGACTTGGCCGTTTTGTTTTGACATAATTTCCAGATTGGCTAGGCTAATGCATTATGTATTGGATGTTTGCACACATATTTGCTGATTGCATATAGATAGGATTTGTCTAGTGATTATTTACTGAGTGCAAAAGACAGATGAGCATTTTCTTTTTTCTGTGTGTGTGTGTGTGTGAAAATCAGGCCAAGCTGGAAATTGATGGAACATAAAGCTGTCAAAAATTTAGACAAAGGAAAATAAGAGTAATAAGACGGAAATTATTTTTGCCTAGATCAATTATCCATTGACACTTAATCAGAGTCATTATAAAAAACTCGTTAAAAATATTAAAAATATGCAATTAGGCAAACAATTGAAGTTAACCGAAAAACAGTTATCTAAATGTCTGAATTTTTGTACATAAAGTTACAATGATTTTATTGATCCAATTAGCAATTATTCATTCAATGAAAAGTTATAAGAAATATTTGTTTAGTCAAAGAAATGCGTAAATATTTTGCAGTTGTTTTCTTTCGTTTACTAAAATAAACATTTAATGTTTGAAATTAAATAGCCTAAGGAATTTATCAATAATTCAACTATTTAGCAAAATCAAAAAAAAAGAAAACTTAATCTTTATTATGTAAATTATTCAAATTTTAAAAATTGTAGATAATTGATGATTACCTAGGAAATAATGGTAGAAAATGGATAATGAACTAAAATAAGAGTATTCCTAATAAGATTGGTTTACAATCATGTTAACATCGTCTTACAAAAATCCTTAAATAAAATCAGGTGCCTAAATAAGGATTTCAATGGAAATATAATACTTTAGTATCGAATTTTTTAAACTTTCTAAATAACAACTTAAGTACCAAAAAAGTTAAAAGTTATACTCTCAAATTTAAATTTAGCTATAACTCAGAATTTTCATCTTTGATAAATATTTAAAATTATTCATATTAATATACCTAACTTGCAAATATAAGTCGGAATCTTCTTAAGCATTTTCAAACGATTCACATAAAATATTCGGCTTGTTTCATAAGTATTTTATTTTCTCAGAATTAAATTTACTTTATTGGCAATAAATAATTGACCCAGACTAAACCATAATAGCCAGATTCCTTACAATATGCCACTTCACATAGCCCACCCCAAACCATTTCTAACACAATATCAGTTATTTATATACAGAAAGATAGATACATATTGAATGGTCTATATATAAATACATAAAGAGACAGAGAGAGAGAGAGAGAGAGAGTCATGCACTTAGCACTTGGTCTCTTATCAATGGCTGCAACAGATAAGACTGCAATGAGTTGGCAAAAGCTAAGCTAGATGGATTCCTCTCATTGTTATTTGGCCGCACTCAAACTCCATCATCAAAGTGCCAAAGTCATTGCCAAAGCACTCTCAAGAGTCATAATCACGCGAATGTCAAAGTTAATGTGCCTCAATGTCAAATTGCAGGCAAAGAAAAAAATGGAAGGAAGTAAAAGGAAGGCAAAACCAAAATCCATATAAATAAGAAGTGCTTGATTTGGCAACGCCCACAAAAAGAAAAAAAAAGGAAGGAAAACCGAAACAAACATGAAGGCAAACAAAAGCAAAAGCCAGAGTTGGAGTCAATGTCAGAGTCAGACATTTTTATGGCTCTGTCATTGTTGGAAATTGCTTTGGCCCCTGGATTTTTGTCTTTATGCCTGGCGGTTAAGTGATTTGACGCCTCTGGCCTCACTCAAAACGAAATATACTATATACTCTTATATATAAAAATATATTCATTGCAGAGATTGATTTTATACACTTGCAAGAAAACAGGTTACTTGCATTCTAGCTTGCAATTTGTTATATATAAATCAAAGGATCTTTAACTATAAGTACAACAAAGCGAAATGGTCACCTATCCTAAGGACACCCATCCATTAACATTTTTTTAGGAGTTGCCTGATTTTTGTTGAAACAAGTTTGAAATATTTATGAACCACCTAAATACAAAAATATGTATTCATCATTATTTATAATTTATATTTAAATTTATATTTATAATTTGCAAATATTTTATCATTATTTTTTTTGGATATTATTGAAGTGTCAATATATGTGCGAGTATACCCTTACGTTATTTCATCACTCAATTTAGAAGATTTTTTGGACAGTAGTTTTTTATTTTCTTCTTTTTTTTTGATCCAATAATATTAAAAATAACTTTGTTAAAAGTGAATCCAATATTTAATTTTATTTATTTAATTAATATGATATTTTGTGGTAGTCAAGAAGCAGCAAACGAACAAGAAACAAGAGACAAATAGAAATATATTTAGTGATAAAAAACTGAAAGAACTACAAAGAAACTTTTCACTCCTAAGAAGTCGGCATATTAAAATAATAAATCAAGCTGTGAATAAGCTAAAATTGAACTAAATATTTTATAATTTCTAAGTTAACTTTTGAAGTTTTTTCCATAGATTCATTTGGGTTATTATTGGGAAACAAGAAAAATCCAAAACGAAATATTATGCAAAAAAAAAATGACAAATAACTGAATTTGATTGAATTTGATAACATGCAGTTAGAATAATTAATCAAGCAGTTCAAAATACGTTTGAAATCATATTGATGATTTATTCAAAGGAAATTTTGAAAATAAGGATTGTTTAGGTAAATATAATTTATTTCAAAGTTGGTAAGGGTATTAAGGTTTCGACTTTTCAACCAAATCTTTATTTTGTTTTCGATTTTGTGCATCAGAATTATTTACATTCTAAATCAATGATGCCGCACAATGTTCATGCTAAAACTATTTACAACTCATTAAATATATTTTAGATGATTTTTTAGATAATTTTAGATAATTAGATAATATTTTAGATAATTTTGTAGATTTTATATTCATTATTATTGTAAGTATTAAACGACCGCTAGCAAAAAATATGTAATTATAATGGGAAATTGGTTGAATTGATGACTATGTATTCGAGTTAATTATTATCAATTTAAGTTGATATTATTTTAAAGTTCTTGGTTAATTGACGGAGATTGAACAAATGATTTGACTATATGAAAATCATAATAAAATAAATATCAATATCAAATATCATGAGCTTAAGATTCAATGTTGTTTTCAAGTTAACATTGATAAGAGTCAAAAGAAGTTGAAGAAGTGACTTAATAGATCAAATCAAACTAGAGTATAATGGAATATATTTAATATTTATTATGCCAGGGTTATTGTGCTATTTGGTTGTCTTTTAACCAAACTAAATGCACTTGAATGGTTAAAGATTTCTGAAATACTCATTTAACAGATCTACGATGCCAGACTATAATTATTATTGATATGAATACTTAAATATTAACTATTCAAGTGCCATCAATAAAAGTTTATTCGAAATGAGGAAGGAAGCGATTTGCTAGTCTCTACTCTATCTCTCTTTCACTAATTGTGAAGGATTCTGTCAAATGTATATTGATTTAGTTCTCAATACTCACCTTAGCAACTATTTCTTTATTTTTCCTTTTCTGCCTCAATTTGCATATTTGTTTATCTGTGTTTTCTTCCATTCCACTCCCATTTCCGATCCCCCTCTCACTCTCTGTCTCTCCATCTATGTACATCTATGGCAAGTTAAGAGCTTTTCCAAGTTGGTTTGCTCTGTTTAATGAACTGTACATGAAGAAATTATATTTTGCCAAACAAGCAGGCGAAACACAGACACATATACACTTTTTCAAGCACTCACACAGACACACATACACATATATATAGATATACATATCTACAGTTTAATTTTTGCTTGTCAAGCTTAATTTGCGCTTGAATGCATTGCCAATGTATGTGTGAGTGTGTGTGAGTGAGTGTAATTTGTGTATATGTGTGAGTATGAGGAATTGGGATTGCATGCACGAATAAAAGGACACGGCAGGGAATGCCACAAGATGAAGCAACATAACAAAAATGAAAAGAAAGAAAAAAATAACCGAAGAGAATCAACTTCATGGATTGCCCAGAGACAAGCGAGAAATCTATGCGAATGCGAATTTTTATTTACTAACTTTTTAGTATTTTGAATTTTCTCTTTTCTCTTAGTTTTTATCTTTGTTTCATTTGGTTTCTGCAAAATATACTCATTTATTTAGTGTCTTTAATCTATTTCGATTGGTTCATTTAACTCAGCCGCTAGAATTGATTTAGATTTCAGTACTATATATATACATATATAGTATATAGATATATATATATCGGTTTTATTATTGAAATTGATGAGTCCTGCCATTTGGTAGCGGTGAGTTTGCCAAGTTCCTAATGTAAAATTCAACTGCATAACAGCTCTCCTCTCTTTATTTGCCTCCAACTGTATGAAAAGGGATGGGAAATCTAAGAGGAGTAAAGAAAATGATGAAGAAGAAGAGCTTAACTGCCTTCACTTGATATGCTATTAGCCATGCTTGTTGCCTTACCTTTCACTCTGGTCTTTGTTACCTTACATTCCTCCTCCTTGAAGATGAAATAACACCAATATTCCGCCCAGGCACTAATGCGCATTGATTTTCACATTTCCACTGGCGTCATTTTCCATTGTTATTCAGCTTCATCTACTAGAACACTTTTTAGCTATTGTTGTTCTTGTTATTTAGCAAACATTTTGCCGTTCATCTAATAGCAACGGATGTGGTTAAAAGCATTTGCCCGATCCTTCCCTTTTTCATAGACCATTAAATTTGCATTTGCTGCTGACTAGCGGGATTGGCAGACAAGTAGACAGGCAAACAGATATATACATGGGCAGGTGGAATACCAAATTCGAGATGAATTAGAATAAGAATTTTAAGGTAGAATAAAATAATATTTACGAACTAAATGTTTAAGTAGGCAACGTGTTTCTACTTAATCAAGAACAACCATCACAAATCATTTCCATTAAAATTTTAGTTAACAGAGAAAATTAAATAGTGATAGTAAATAAAAGTAAAAAAAAAAAAAAAATGGCCAAGAAATTTTTAACTGTTTTACCCGGAAACAATCCATTCAGAGATGAGAATCCCAGCAAATTTGAATCTCTATATACGATGAGCAGCAGTTCTCCATCAACAGCATCAGTTTCGAATGCCGAGGAACAAAATTTAAGAGAGATGGTTGAAAAAATTCTTAAAAAATTACCAACAATCAAAATACCTCAATCAAATGAAATGGATATTGATAACATAATGGGAATAATAATGCCGAAAGTTCTCTGTGAAATGAAGTGCCATAAAAAAATGCGAAAAATTGTGAAAAGATTGGAATCCTTTACAGATCATACAAGAGTCATTGATCAAGATATAGCTACTATATTTCTTGATTTACATAAAATCTACAAGAAACTGGAAGAGATGGAAGAGGCCAAAGAGGAGAAAACTAAAGAAATCAAATCTCAACCAAAGGAAAGTCGAAAACTTATGCTAATTCCTGGGGAAGAACGATCAAAAAGGTCTCTTGAGAGTAAACGGAAGTGCACCAATTTACTTATAGCAAATAAGAAAAGTGTAAATTCCCATACCCATGTCCATCATTCGAAAAAGTTAAAGAAAGCAATTTCAATTGAAATGGTCCCGCCACCATATTCCAAGAAGAAGTCAATCACATGCATTAATTTGGAACCGAGAAAATTTGCTGATCCTGTTGCTGTACACGCTGAGAGACGCACTTTTATGTACAACATGATAAAATTGAAGAAATCTCAATACTCACTTAATCTGAATCGTGGAAAGATACATTATCAATATATTAAAAATAAAGTTCCTGGGGAAGCGGTACTTAAGCAAAAGGTCAAGGATGATCAAATCAGTAAAAAACTAAATAGAAATTATCTTAAGTAATGGAAAAGAAGTTCAAAAATATTTCGTATTGCTTTCTGGATATATTTTTGATGTACATTTTAAATTTTACAAAATTTAAAGAAAAAAAGAAACAATTTTTTTGTTATTTATTTTAGTTTAATTTTAGCATTTTAAGTTTGAAACATTTTTTTATAGGTCTACAGAGCTGTATAAAATTCAAACCATGTCACAGATATCCTTATTTAAGACCATGGAAAATTAAAGGCACTTCTGCTTAATTTTTGACCATTTTATATATGTATAAAAATGCATTCCGAAAATCGTTTAAACAAGTATGCAATGAGATTAACAACCTTTTCTCTGTTTATTAAAATATTCATGTTCACAAATAACAAATTACAAAACAAAAAAATCTAAATTCTTGAAATATTTGAGCTAAATTATTTTCAAAAAAACAAAATTTAAATGAGCGACCGTCTGCCAAATGATTTTGGCTCTAGAGAGCTAAAACCCCAAGAAATTAAAAATGACAAAAAACAGCATTCGGAATTCGCTCCAGTACTGGCATTAGGATCTGATTTGGCGTCGGTTTCAAAGACAATAAAAACATCAGTGGAAGAGTCAGTTGAGCCTAGTAAATTAACGGAAGAAAATATGAAACTGTCAGTGGATAATGCCCTTAAAGAATTGGATTCAATTACCAAATCAAAGACTTTGAGTCCTGATACCATTACGGGCTTTGTACTTCCAAAGATTCTTTTCGAGTTGCACAACTACGATGCACTGAATGAGGAAATTCGGCAATTAAACGATACAATGAATTCGTACTTAAATCAATCATCTGTCATCGATCAAGATATAGGCGACTTATATATCGATATACATAACATCTTTAAAAAATTGGAACGCATTGATGCAATCAAACTGGAGAAATCAAAACATGAGATGCTAAACCAGAAAGTACGCAGTTCCGAGGAATTGCAAAAACGTAAGCGACATTATATAAATAATGATATAAAAGAAATAAAATTTCCAGTACGAGTTGAGTCTCAAAATCCTCTGGATAAAGCCTGTTCTAATATACCTGAACAGACCGTAGAATGCGCTGAGAAACGTACTTTCATTAGCAATATGTTAACTTTTAAGAAATCGGATTGTTCAATTCAGTTAAATCGAGAGAAAATATATTTCAATGAGGTTGAAAAGGTCTTGAATATCGAAAGTACGATGAAAGTGGACAAGGATACCAAATCGAAGTCAAAGGAAAATGAAAGTAAATAAGGAAAATACGAGAATAATTAAATGAAATTATTTTTGGACATATTTTACTTTTTGGCAAATTAACTGTATAAAATTATTATATTATTTATTTAAAGCAAAATTTGTACAAGTAATAATAAATTGGCAGTCGAATAGGTTTAATTTGTTCTAGATATTAATAATATTCTCCACACGAATATGTGGAGATCTCTACAAGAAACGATAATAATATGTCATTTATTGTCTAATCCTAGACTTTATAAAGATTCTCTTTATTTAGTAATATGGAATTGGTAAATTCTTATAAAAATTTCAAAAATTCTGTAAATTAAAGATTTCTACCACGTTAAAGACATTTTCACTTTTGTGTAAACACTTTACAACTCCTTAACCTCAACAACCACCATATTCATTCTCATACCAATCGCATTAAATCGAAGCTTTCATTGTCACCATCTGGGACCGGGATAGTCTGAGTGGGCGTGGCCGGGTGGGGTTGTACATGAATCATTCATGAAACGTTTTGGCACAAATGCAAATCGTGCAAATCCTTACAACAAACAAAAATGCCTTCCCGTTAAAACACCCGCATGACACAAAGCGCGCCAACTAAACAATGTAAAATGTTAAATAATTATTTAAAACAGTTGAAAACTCTTGTTGTGTGGCAGCATAGTGGATGGAGAGGGTGAATACGATGACAAAAAATGTTTACTGTTTACTTTTTGGCAAATTTATGGCCTAATGCAGCTGGCATTACCCCCCCAAAAAAACGAAACCCTTCCACTCAAACCCTCGACGGAGTGTTTGAATACAATAAACAAAAAGAAAAAAATTTAACAAAAATAGAAAACGTTTGATTAAACTGTTGGTTCTATGAAAAAAAAAAATACAAAAATAAAAATAGACTATTTAACAAAATTAATTGGTTGGGAAAAGAAGTAAAATAACACATTGGATTTATTCATCTTTGTAATAAATCATTATATTTGAAAAAATACAAAACAAGATAATGGATATCTCCACAAAGATATAATTATGTAAATCAGAAAAGCTTAAAAGTCACTAAATTCGTATTCGTTTTGGGTCACATTTAGAATCAAGTTAAGAATGCTTTACATGGATAATATCGTTCAAAACTATTTATTTTTCTAAAAAAATAATAATGTAAAAAGTATTTCCAGTATTCTTACTTAAATGATTACTTGACCCCTAATTTTTTAAAACAAATCAAATTAATATCTTAATATGTATTTATTCGTCAAGTTTTTGTAAACGTTATAGTCAACTTAAAATATTTTTTAATAATGTAAGGCACAACTAAGCGGATTTCTTTTTGTTCGTGTATCAAAATACACATATTTTGTATAATATATGTTGCATTCGATTCACATTCTGAATTTAAACTCATTTTTGAATTTATACTCATCAAAATGGGGTTAATATTTATTATTTGACCATGCACTTAAAATTTGTATTAAGTTAAGTTAAGCACTGGATATTTGCAAACATATTCAGTATATGCTAATATTTCCAACTAAATATAAAAATATAATTAAAAATAAATAAAATATACAGTTTTTTATCGATTAAAACTTTTTATTTTTAGTTTTATCTTTGAACTGGGAGTACAGAAAATGCAAACTTATTCATACTTCAATAAATTGATTAACATTAAACAATTTTGCTGATCGATGTATGGATATATATGTAATCGTTACATATGTCTTTTAATTCCTTTTTGAAACCCTTATAGCAGAAGCAATTAAATGCGTATATATAAAAGGGTATTATTAAAATATGTACAGATTGATAAAATAAAATGAATATATAAAAGAATATCATCTTGAGTTATAGTCAAATTACTGTCCATTTTAAAATAAGTTTATGTCAATCATATTTTAAAAAAAAGTAATTGAAATCATCTATATTCCAAGCCAATTCCAAAGTATCATCTATAAAAGCATTACAAGCAAAAACCAAAATAAAATTAACTGAAAAAGTCTCTTGAATATAACTATTTAAAAACAAATTGAAGATAAAGCTAATTGAATCAAATTTAAATTTCATTAGTAAGAAATAATATTAATTAGGATTAAGATAATTTAATCGATTGTAAGATATCTTTATAATTAGATTTAGTGTGTCTGGAAAACATGTTGGCTAGTGTAATTGAAAACAATAGCGACCACAATAATCAGTGTAGTAAATATGTAAACTGCCAAATCGTGGCATTAAATTAAATAACACCTTTGGCACACACATCCTCACACCCTCATCCGCATCCACACCCTCATAAACACACACATTCGCATATGGTAAGCAAACAGTGGACTTTAAAGCTGACTCTCACGCATTATGGTCCCAAGGGAGGGGGGTGGGGCAATGTGTAAGGTGGCTTTAAATTTTGAAGCCATATAAATTCGACTTGGCAATTATATTTATGTGCCAGTTTCCAAGGGGCATTCTGTTTACTTGAAAGCAATTAAAAGCAAACCAAAGGCTACCCTACCCTCTGCCTCTCCTTATCCTTCTTGCATCATCCCGATACTTCATCATATTTGCTTGTGGAAGTATTTGCTTAGTTCTGTTCGTAGAGGAGATGGTATGAGGGGTTAGAGGAAAAAAAGGAGCAGGCACTTCATATATGAAAAGCCTTGCAGTAAAATGGCCACTCAGGAAGCGAAGTTCGTTTATTGTGTCAGGGATATATCTTTTTGTTGTATGCATGTATTGTGTGTATGTGTGTGTGTGTGTGTTTGTTTGTGTATTTGTATTTATATGGAACGCAGTAGGAGAGCAGCTTCATTCTATAGTCTGTGCATTGCACAAATAACCTCGAGGCCATAAAAGAAATACGTTTACTATGTACTAAAATTGAGTAAACGCTGCCATTACACAGGCTGCATCTGAACGTACTCTCCACTTTGCTTTGCTATTATTTTGAGTGCACACACACACACACACATACGCAGCAATAGTAGTAAAAGGAAAAAAAAAAAAATGAAAATGAATGAATGAATGACTGGAAGAGAAGACAACAACAGCAGAATACGAAAGGTCTAACAATTGTTCCCTCACATTCCTTTGCCCACATTTATAGATACAATTGTCTGGGACAGTTTAGATATGTTATGGCATTGCCGGGCAATTGACTGCTCAGAATGATTCACCTTGGGTTAAAATCCAATCCATGTATAGCACCTACTACATACCCCCCTAGAAACTTTTCTTTTGCACTCAATCCACTTACTTTATCTCGTTTCATATGAATGTTTGCAGGAATCAATTAAGAAGTGAACATATCTGAATGGTTAGCCAGTATTTGATATTGATAATCGCATTAACCTTATTTACCTTATTTACTGCAATAAACTACTATATTAAACGAGAGGTGGTTGAATAGTAAGGAGAAATTTTATAAACTTATCTGTAGCAAATAAAATGGAGTACAATACATTTATTAATAAATTATAATTATATTGTGTATGAAAAAGAAATTTATTAGAAAATCAATTTAACTACCAACACTTTATTTTTATACAAATACTTTGACTAAAGTAAATTAAGGTTGATTCCGAACCTACTTACTAAACCCTAAAACTACAACAGGACTACTTCCTTGGATAAAAGAAAATAGGATATATAGATTAATTGACAATAAGTAAAATATAAATATAAATGGAGATCCTCTTATACTTTTAATATATGTGAATGAGAGAAAAACAAAATGTGTCATTCGAAAGAATTTTAAATATTGGATCCTGGTATTAAAGCCATTAAAATTGTGAATAAACATTTGGTGTCGAATTATTTAAAACTTAAATGCAATAAAATATACAAACGAATTAACCAATGATTACCATATTGAATTCTGTACCCCAATAAATTGTTAATTAATAACCAATTTGGTGGCATTTATTAAAGATACTAAAAATATTAAGTCAAATTTAAATATAATAAGATTTCATTAAGAAGTAAACTGCCTATAGAAAATTATTATATTATAGAATTTAACATTTTTTTTTACTCTTAAAATAAGTTTCTAAAGTTTAAAAAACTTTCTGCAGGAACTCTCGTTTTGGCTTTTTGCAAAAATTTTAGCTCCATGAAGCTTTCCATTTAGCCAAGTAAATTGCTCTGCTCTTCCATATCAATATCCTTCTTTCTCTTTTGCTTTTTTTGCAATTTTTGTCATAACAATACCAATTGTCGAAATGTAAAACAGGGTAGAAAGAAAATACAAGAGAAGAAAAATAGAAAATGAAAACAAAAGCCTGCTGAGAGAAGCTCATCAGGTGAGTGCACAATATTTTCATGATTGGAATATGCGATTAGCAGATGCGTTCAGAATTCCTTAGTAGTCCATTCCAACTGACCGAGAACATGGAAAGCAAAAAATCCCACAATTGAAAATTCCTCAGCACTTTAAAGTTTGAACCAAAATCGATGGCTAATGGAATTGTAAGTGGAAGAGCCTCAATTGATTTGCCACTTTGGCAACATTTCGAATGTAAATTTTTGTTCACATAAGAGTTCTCACAAAATGTGCAAAGCAATACAGATCCAGATACATTTAAGGTAAAAATCAAAGCATTGCATTGAAACAATAGTATCTCCATTTTTCCTTTCGAGTGCCTTGCCACATAAATTTGCACTTTGGTTTTGTTTGTAAAGCAATTCAAGAAGCGAACGACAAAGTGCAAAAAAAAGGGAAGTTTCTTTCGTAAAATGAAATGAAATATATTTTCTTATTTAAGTTCACCAACTAACTAACTTTCTAAACTTTTCCGAAGCTTAACAACATTTCCTAACCGAATACTTAATCTCTATATATTTTAGTCAATTGTCAAAAAATTTCCATTTGTATGATGAAACTACCTTTAACAACATCAATCTAAAATAATGTACGAGGTAAAATTATATAAACAAATAATCTTTTAACATTTAATTTCTTTTTTGTATACCAAACTGATTGCAGGGCAACTGCAATGCTAAACCTAAAGGATCTAATGATGTCATTCAACTACGTCGGAATGCCGATCGTCCAAAATGCAAAATTAATTATGGTCTTAGACGGAAATCTTCTCTGATAGACCAAAACCTACAAAGACGTAATTCTCCAACCAGTTACACCATTCGCGAAGATAATCAAACCACATGGCTAAGTAATGAAAATGAAGTTATTGGCATTGAGAAGAAGTACATTGACGAAATGAATATAAATGTCAACGATATTTTCAAAATCAAACCAAATGAATCGAATGAACAGGAAACAGAGATTGAGGCACGATTGTCGGAAATAACATTAACACCCATGGAACGGGTCAGTGTTTTGGATGTTTGCAAGGTTGTTGAACTACAGAGCGGTCTCAGAACTGCCTATAATGTAATGGATTGCTTGATCGACTCAAGTCCCGATGTAACATGTTCCGAAATGACCATCAATCAAATTAATCCACGAAAGAAATCGATTGAGAAACTTTTTGGTAGCGCCAATGTCAACGAGATTAACTATGATCAAATTAAGAAACTAAATAGACCACGGCGAACTCCAGTAACAAGTGGACGAGTCATCAGGAGGGGATTAACAGAGAAGCCAACAAAAAAGAGAGATTCTCCACGTCAAATTTTCCTTTCTAAAAATCAACCATCAAATAAAAAGAAAATTCAGGTTGAACCAAAGGCAAACCATTTTAATGAGAAAGGTCACAAAACAATGGACACAATAGCAGATCGACAGGTTAAATCTCTTGATAAAATGAAACAGAATATAAAAGATGTTAATCAACTATCAAAGAAGCAAGTGAAGCCAGCACTGAATGAAGGGGAAGCCACCAAGGAAGATCGTTCCAAGGAGATTGACCACAAAGTAACCATAAAATATGGATACTACCCTTATATACAAAACAAAGGTAGGAAATTAGAAACTGCCGAAGAAATAAAAGATAACACTAAATGGCCAATAGAAAATTCGTTTTGCGGTATCAAAAATAATTTAAATTCAATCCAACAGAAACCTGATATAAATCTTGAACGAAAAGTAGAGCAAATGAAACCCCTTGAGATACCTTCAAAACAGAGCTGTTGCAAGAAAAATGACAAAAATTCCTCCCCTCTTGAAGATTTAAATAAGGAAAGTGAATTCTCTCGTCCATTGGCAGTTATAAATCCAAAGTATTACCCTATAAGTTATCCAAAAACAGATCGTAAATATTATGCTTCCAGTAAGAAAATTATATTTCCTCTGGCCAAGATAGCAAAAGTCCTTAAAGAACCTGAAAAAGCTCGGAGGATTGTTATAAATTTAGAAAATTTAGTTCACCCCGAATCCGAAGATGTCTCATGTTTAATTCCCTATAATATGGAAGCTAGCATGGATACAAATATTGACAAAAAATCAACCATGCGTACAAATGTTCTAGTTGAAAGGGCTCAAAATTTGCGTCAAGAGTATGAAAAACGTTTATTGATCGATAAATATCTTGAAGCTTTGCCGAAAGAGTTTACTGAAGTCGAAGAAGAGTTCGCAAAGACCCTTTGTGTCTTTCCCAAAAATCGAATTCAGGAAATAAATAGATGTCCTTGCGGTCTGCGATTAACTCATTGTAGGTCAATTATGTCTAGATCATTATGGTTCAATGAAACGGATTCCCTAACCAAATGGCTCCTATCGACACCACCAGCAGTCATTATCTCAATATTTATAATATGCATTTTTAGCATTTGTGTGCTTAATTCGGAAAATCCGAGACCTATGACTACATGGGAATATATGATGAGTTCTTTTAAAAAAGAATTTAAGAAACCCGCAAAGACATATCGTTCAACATTCTTTGAATAATTCAATATGGATTTTTATTATATTTCTTATAAATAAAATTCAACAATTCTTTTAGAAAATTTAGATTATTAGAAATAATACAACTGTTTAGTAAAAACTTTCAGTTTTATTTAATAAAAATTTGGATAGTTTTTATTTTATTAAATATCATCATCTTAACTTTTTGCTTTTTCTTTTGCTTTGCATTTTATCACTCTGTTTATTTTTTCCGTTTTAGGTTCTTTACCAGTTTCGATATAACAAAAATTTGAAATTTATAATTTTATGTCCATCAATGATTATTTTTTGTTTTAAAGAAAAGTTCTTTTTGACTAACTTTCATTTCATGTTTGCTGTTTAATAACTGTACAGAGTAAATAATTCTCCCTCTCTGATGTAAATGTACTTCAACTACACTAATTCCCTGAAAGTCATCCTTCTCCTTTTTTTTTCCCTAAAAACAACAAAAACCAACAGAGTTTCATGAGTTAATTTTCACCCCAATCTGAACGGATTTGTGCGCAAAAATTTGTCCATTTGTTCCTCCCATAAGGCCGCAGAGCTAAATCAATTGCCAAAACAGAGAATTGCGAACTATTTCCTGTATGCCATGAGTATTGACATTGTCCACCCGTTCCAGTTCACTCCAATGCAACGAATTCCCATTTCTGCCACCACTGCCAAGCATATTTTGTGCCATTTTTATGAGGCATGCAGAAAAAATAAAGTGCCTACGCAGTACAGTGTAGTCGAATCGATGACCATGTCCAAGGGAGCCACGCAACGTTGTGCGCTGTCAACAATCACGAACCAATTGTCTATAAATACCAGTAGCGTTAAGGCAAACTCACTCAGGCTGGGCACAATCCCAATTCCTATATATGTATATGGGGGGTATTTCGTTTGCCTTCCACTCACAAAAAAGACGCACAATCTGGCTGTGACTCTGGCCGGGTTGGAATGGGACTGAACTAGTCCCTCACCCTTCTCTGTCTCTTTTCTACTTCCGCTCTGTCGTTTTTCATTACATCGCATGTAACTTCCGGTTTGTTAAAGCGACACGCACTGTCCAACTATATAGACCAGGCTCCTCTTCGTTGTTATGGCTGCTGCTGACATCCGTGCAAACAAAAATTGTTCAAACTTGTCGGCTAGAGATGTGATTTTGACAATATACAGAATATTTTATATTTCAAGTTGAAATCTTTTCCGCTCTATTCATTTAAAAATACTTTCCACTTTTTATGATAATGTCGTTAGAATATTTTTGTTACATCTTTAAATTAAACAAATTGACAACAGCTCATCTTAACAATAACCGTTGTTTTTGGCATTTTGCTTTTATAAAATTGCAGCCACACTTTTCATAGTATTCTTTCGTATCGCTTTGTCATCTCTAAATTTAACGCACACACTTCCGCTGACCAGGGTTACCAGGCTCAGGCTGATGTTTCCCCTACCATTCATAGTGGTCTTTCGTCCTTGTTTTCTCTGTTTGTGTGCACGTTTAGGACTGGAAATGACAAATTCACTGTAGGTGGGCCATTGCTGTCGTCGTTGTTCCTGCTGGTCCTGCTCCTGTGTATGCTCTTTGGTTAACTCCTCCAACACGTTTGCGACTCAGCAAACACCATCATCAATTTCCGTGGGGAAATCACACAAAATTTTTGCACAAACAAAATGTTTGTTTGGTTCCCCAAAAAAGAAAAAAAACAAAAAAAAATTGAACCAAAAAAGAAAAGCTGAAAATAGAAAAGCCCACGAATTTTTGCATGTGACTCTGTGGTTAGCGTTTATCTTCCTTTGGTTAGATTTTTTATTTTCCCCTTCAATGGGATTGCTATAACTGACTGCAGCTTAGGCAGCAACTATTTTCCACCCTCTTTCAACTAAAAGACATTCATGGAATGTGACCACCAACTATCCGAGGAATAACTGAATTGACCACATTTTAACTTCTCTTACTATAAATTGCGACTGTAAGTCTACCATATTATTTGCAGACCTTCAAACTGTCGCTCAATTAGCCACGATTTCCACTCATTTGTTGCACTCAATTTTCTTGATGATGGCAAAAATTTTAAACGGAGGGTTCGCAAATACTTTAAGACTTGGTCATCAAATTATGATGCACAGTGGAGGGACAAAAGAAAATCAGCTTTTACCAAAAAAAAAAAAAAAAATGTTTACAACAATCTGCCGAAGGTTTTATTGTCGCTATTGTTGTTGCGGTAGTTGGTAGTAATTTGCCTGCCACTTCACCAGAGAGCGTAAAACTTTCAAAAAGTCATCAAAAGTTTATGTAGCCGAGACTCACCTAAGTCGGTCGAACAGTAGACTGACTGACGGACGGACGGACGAACAGACAGTAGCTGATTTTCAGGAATTTTCCCTTGCATATGCTTATGGGAAACTTTGTGTTATACTTTTTTTTTAAAGCTTCTTCATTTTTTCGTCCCCATTTAAAGGGGAACAGAAAAGGGAAGTTGGAATGTGGCAGAGTTCATTGGCTAATTAGCTCGATGCCATTGGGAGACGCACTAAAAATTACAAAAAACAAGAAAGGAAACAAAAAAAAAAAAGAGGGAAACCGAGAAGAAATAAACTCGATTCGATGGTATCGAGTTGCGTTTTCCCTTTTGTATTTCTGCTTCGTTTGCTTTGGCGCGTTGTAATTGCAAAAGTTTATCTTTATCTGGGCCAACAGCAGAAACAGCACCAGCAGCAACTAAAGCGGCAAATGGTCACATTAAAGTAATTACATTCACTGCTCATTCCCAGAAATAAGAGAATTTTCACTCGCCCCACTGTTAGTTAGCCCAAGATGAAGCCAAAATGAAAATCTCTCCTCATGGTCTTAGCGAATCACCGCAAAAACTTGCCCTTACGCTAATTTGCTTCTCTTAGACCAACAAATGGGAGACAAGTAAGAGGCGGTAAAATGGACATAAAGGGCCAAATATCTTTCGGTTTCGTTTTATTTCACTTTTTGAGAATATATCATGGGGGAATTGAAATCGTTTTGAAATTTGTGGGTATTGCGGTTATCAATCAAATACCTCCTTTAAGTTGCCCATCATTTGCATCATTCCCATTGAAAGCGGCTAAGGAAGTGGTTTAATTTATAATTTAAATTAAATAATTGGGTTCATTTTTAACTAAACAGTTACAAAATAATTTAAACCTTTCTTAATTAAGCGGAAATTATGTCTCTTAATGAATTTAAATTATATTTACCATACCATACTTAAGCAAGTGATTAATAAAATTTATTTTACTTATTTTTTTATTTATTTCTCTAATGCTTAAACTGAATATCTTATAATTTGTATTTGGATTTTAAGTTTTAGTCTTTCCTTTAACCATAATGATAAGTTATCATTAATAACAAAATGAAGAAAAATTAAATTCATTCAGAAATCAACTGGCAGATAAATGGTATCTACACTTTCGCTATTTCGCCTCCAGATCAGAGTGGCATCAATTTCAAATAAAATACAAAAATTGGAATGTGCGCGAGGAGGAGGAAATGACGTTAGTGGGGGAAAGGGGCCTTAGGGTGGCATGGCAAATCAACAGAGGCAAATTCAATTGCAAATACTGAAACACATTGTTCTCATGTCTCACTATTTCGTTGACAATTTTTTAGTTTCTCCCCCTTTTATTTTTATTTTAGCTTTCTTTCCTTTTTTTTTTTTTTGGATTTCCGATTGGCGAGAGAAAGACACACTGTCAGTGTGCCAGAGGATATGAATAAAGGGAGGGGGCGAGGAGATGGTAAAAAGTGAGAGGAATGACTGCCACCATTGGGATTTATTGAAAATGCTTCGATTTATGTTTAGTGCGATATTTGCATTTTGGCTGACGAACGAAATGGCGACAAATGCAACAGAAATATGTTTCAGAGAAGTAGAGTAGTTGAGCAGACTAGGGAGAAGAGAGAGGGGGAAAATGAAAGAAAACCTTGAGCTAGATGTTTATTTCAACAATCAATGAAAGTACTGACAAAATTTGAATAGAAGAATTGAATATGCTCTATCCAATGTTTAAGTGATGACACATTATAGCGGAAATCGAAATAGAATTACTTTTAGTCGATGTAAATGATAATTAATATATAGCCAATGATATAGAGAAAATATAAAATAAAATTTAATAATTCATACTCCAGATGGAACCCCTTGAAATCTACTACGATATTTGTTTTAATTTTTCTTAAGATATGTAACCTTAGTATATTAAATAAATGCATATTGAAATGCTAGAAAGATAGTCGAAAGGGTATAAAGGTAAAACTCAATACTGAACGCTCAATGCTATCAACATAAACTTCAAAATTCAAAGTTTGCCTGTTAAGTGTACTTAAGATTGCAGATCAAATTGGAATTGACAAGATGACAGTTCACACCATTATCATTGAATATTTAGCGATATGGAAAATCAGGGTGAAACTTGTCTTGAAACGAAATGACATTCCAATTTTACAAAAGAAATCTTATCGGTTTAACAAAATCCAAATTGTGTGACTTCAGTAACAGATCGTTCAAATAAGTTTAAGGAATTTTAATTCAGAACAAATTTTGCTCAAGCTATTTTGATATTAATTTTAAATGATTTGTTTCTTTTTTTAATTTCAAGTGTATTTTGCTTTCACTTTTATTACTCTGTATCAATTCTCTTGACATTTTATCCAATATTTTCATCAAATATGTTTCTTTATTTAAAATGATTGCTAACAATTGATTTAAGACATTTCAGCTAAAGAATAAACAATTCTAGCAGTTCTTTAAGACCGAGATGTGACCAAGAAAACTGACAAAATAAAAAGAAAACCGAAAAAGAAAATAAAAAGAAGAAAAATGTTGAAATGAAATGCAACTCGCTTGCGGCAGCTTTTAGTGCCTGATTGTAAACGATGTCCAAAAGAAGCAAAGTCAGTGAAATATATATATGTACATATGTATATACATACATACATACATATATACACACAAATATACATAGTATATAGGCAGACCGCGAAAAGTCGCAGAATGGAAAGTAAGCTAGACCATAGAGCGGCAATTCCAACTAACGAATAGTCTTTAATCTTCTTAAGTGCCGAGTTGGCCAGTGTCCTCTTGTTGTCCTTGCCTCAGTCCTTTCCTCCGGTTATCGGGCACAGCTGCTACTGTCAACAGAGAGGCTGCAACAATATGGTTTACGGCCAACACACGAATGTCAGCGCTGAATCGTTTGTAATAAACCAAACGACAGGAATAAACAAGCCCAGAAAACTGAAACTGAGAATGAAACTGTTATTTCCAATTGCTTCGGCCTTGTGATTGCCAAGGATTCACCAAAAAGATAAAAATTAAATTCTTTCAAAACAATTTGAAAAACTTAAGTTACTGATTTAAAATAAAAATTATTGCCAATGTAATAATTTATTTTAATTGTAAATCTTTTTATAAGTATCCGATTTTTTCATTTTCAATTTTAACGAAAGTTGAAATCGAATTCAATATATTTAACATTCAGCTAGTTATAAACAAATCTGGGACAGTAGATTTAAATTTTTTCTATTTATGATGTGTGTTAATTTATTTTCTATATTAATATTACAAAATCGAATAAAAAAGTATTACATTCTCTACTTACTATGAGCTTCAGCTTGTTTTCAGAATTAATTCACGAAGATCTCCGCTATCACACGAAATTCACTTAATTGAATTACTTTATTAAGGATAACTTTATATTATTTGTTAATCTATTTATTTCTATGCTTCCACTTTTTAAAAATTTTAATTGAAAACTCATATTTAATGTATTTAGAATTAACTTTATCAAAAAAAAGGAATTAATCAGTTTATGTATCGATAACTTTATACTATTAAGTAATACACTAAACTTTCAAATTTATTGAAAATCTCTTGAAAAACAAAAAGTTATTTATCCGAAGATATTTTCTCGATTGATCGTCGCCATGGAAGCCATACAATATAGTCGTCCAATCTTATCCGATCTTATCATAGGCATCTAAATCAATTAAGCAAATTTCTGACATTAAATAAATTATAGACCCTAGATGGCGCTCATGTGCTTTTGGAATAACCGCAAAATTATATAAACAATTTCATTTTTCACCCATCATATATAAATTTCTTGGAAAAATCAAGTTGCTATATATTGCCAACTTAAAATTTTTAGTTCTGTTTGATTTTAATTTACGAATTTCACAAGTTTCTTTTATGGTTATCAATTTGAATCGTAACGTTTAAAATTTATGCCAAATTATTTTACTCTCTTTCGTACTCTTATACTGAAAATTTGTAGCCGGCTTTTTGTTATCTGGTTTTGCTGTTGCTCCAGTTAACTTGGTTTCGGCTCTCGGCCAGTTTCGCCCTGGGCCTACCGCAAGCAGAAACTTGGTCAACATTTCGTCTGTTTTCCTTTTTCTCTCTCTATATTCAGCGCAGTCTCTATCTGTCCTCTCTCTCTCTTTAGTATTTTTGACTCTCTCGTATTTGCTGAGTCTCTCAGAGGACTTGGTCTATTGTGTCGTCGTGTTATTTGGTTAAATTCAGTTGGGTTTATGTCTTCATCGAAATTTATTTGCATGCCGGTCAGGCTGGACGAATGCTCTATAAATTAAACATAAATCAGTAGCAAGCCAAATCATTTGATTTCATTTGACAAAATCCTTTACCCCGACCCCAACCCTTTCCTTGTTTCTCCCCTCTGCCCACTATCTACCATGTCAAACAACAATTACATACAAAAACAACAAAATATACAAAAGGACGAGCCAGAGTCTCTCACGTATTCTTTGCCTGAGTTAACTTAAATGTTAACCAAGAATTACCAGCAACAATTGTGTGAGAGAAAGAAAAGTGCTTGGAAGAGGAAGATAAATAGAAGGAGGAGTAGCTGACACAATTGATAAGCAAATAGCCATATAATGGGCTTGAACTGAATATATCAAAGTAATCGAAATGATTAGCCGCGAATGAGGTTAACAGACGAAAAAAAAAAACAATATGGGGGGAGACATAAAAACGAGAAAATAACGTAAGAAAGAAATTGTATCGTCAATTCAAGTATCCCCAGAGGACACAACGAAAATACGTTCATTTAATGATTTTGACATTTTGAAAATCGATAAGCAAACATTGGGGACTTCCCCTTATTTACTTCACATCAACCAACACACGCACGCACTTCGATAAACGCATCTATATAAATACATATCGATAGATTTTACGACATATTTTCAACTAAATTTACGACATGCCAAGCGGTAAAAAACTTTAAAAGAAATACGCGACGACTTTTCGGTTGGGGATTTGTTTTTTTTTTTTCTTGGGGGAGAAGTAAATAGGAAAGCAAGGGAAGACATTGTTGCTGTGTGTGTGTGTATGTAGGTGAGGTCGTTGCACGTGTGGTCGTAAAATAAAGTAAAGGGTTGTCAAATGGTTTGTGGTGGGCACAAAATACGTTGGAGTATAGGTGGAAGGAGAGGGCAGGTGGAAATGTTGAACAACTCCAACTTGGGGACCTTTTGTTCAAATGGTATTGTTTCATGTTTTCTTTTCGTTTTTTTGTTTTTTGACAAAATACATAGTTTCGGTTAAGTCAATTATAAAGATAATGTAATGAATGGGTGGTTCATAGAGGAGTTTCTATGACACTTGGAGGGAGTCATATTTTTGGATACTTTCTCTTATTGTTCAAGTGAGAAAACTAACATAAAACCATTTAATATTATCGTTTGTTTCCTTTTTCTTATGTGCATAATAGTTCACATAAGAATTATTTTTAATTCATGTACTTTATTTATTGAGTTGGCAAAATTAAAACTACAGAAAAATTATTTTAAAATGCTGAAAATTATTCTTTTCTTTCCAACTTTAATTTTCTTCTCAACAAACTTTTTTCTTTTTAAATTTTTTCATATTCCAGAGTTAAGACAAATATGTTTAAATAGAAAATATTTAATTTACAAAAATAGATTTTAAACAGACTTATGATTTATTTTGTAAGTTTTTGTGAGTTTATAAATTTTATTCACGGTTTAATTTTTTATTGATGAATTCATAAAATTATTAATTTGATGTTTCGGTAAACTTAAGATATTTCCTTTCATCGCCTTAGTTTTAGATAAATTAGTAATACAAAATAAACAAAATTCATTTGATCTGTGGGCCTCACAGGCTATAGTAGAACCTAGGCAATTCATCGATATATTCAAATCAATCTAAAACAAGAATCTAAATGTTAAAGAAAATATTTTAAATTAAAAAATAATACATTTTTAAAGCGGTGAATAAAAATTTGGTCTTTTGTGCTAGGAAAGAGATTTAGAAACTCAGACATCACATATTTAAATTTTTATTAAATTAAAGTTTTGTTTTAATTTATACGTTAATTTTCATTAAAATAATATTTAAACTATTTCGTTGTCTCATGACAAGAGTTATGTGTTAAGTTCATGACTATTGATTCTTAAAATTAATTAACCAATTATGACCAAGCCTCAAGATTATGTAACTAATCGCCTTAAACGCCTTTTAAAACCTATCGATAACCATTTTATTAATGCTTGAATATTATCTAATATCTTTCTGTATAAAGGTGACTATACATTATGTACCAAAGTTTTTGTCTCTCATATTTTTCCCTTTTTGTGTGTCTTTTGGTATATCAGCCACTTGTCTAGCACATCATTGAAACGACCCTTCATTCTATGACTGGCAAGTTTCTGGCTGGTAAGCATCTTTTGCCAAATACCTCTTACTAAATGGGAATATCGATTGGTTGAATCTTTGATATATAAAATTTTAATTATTTTATTCATTTTATATAGAGTTTTAAATAATTAAAAATTACAAAGAAGAAAAAAAGTAATTAAATTAAATATTTTAATGGGCATCAGCTAGTCAATATGATAAAATTTTTCTACAATCCTTGTTGTCCTTGGGCTGTGCAGTTTTTGCGACATCAGAGAAAATATACGCAATAAAATCAAATCATGCTCAAAATTTGATGAATATTCATGACATTAAAAGCTCTTGAATTATTAACAAAGATATTCAGTTAGGCAAATGCGCCATAGAAAAGCACTTGGCCAACACACACACACACACAATTACACACATACATAGACTTTTACACACTCGCATGTAAATGGGGTCTGTTCCTTTTTCCTGGTTTGAGTTTTTGGAAACTGTTCAATTATGAATTTTGACAATGTCTGCCAAAAGGTGCAAAATAGGCAAAAATTCAAATAAAAGAAGGGGTAACAAGGGTAAAATCTGATATACACCCTTAAAAATAAGTAGCCCTCAACCCTTAGTTAGACTGTAAGCGAAAGTGTGTTTGTTTTTAGAGCGTCATTGCAGTAAATGCAAGTGAAAGTCCAAAGAAAAACTTAATTAAAACTGAATGCCTGTCTAATTGACACAATTTCATGGAAATGAGAGAGGAAAAAGAATTTGCCTGGAAAATAACTTCCGGCCAACAATGGAAAACTAAAAGTGAAACAATAAAATGACAGACAGTTACTTTAAACTGTTCAGCCAGACATGATCCAAAAGGAAAAATATAATATAAAAGGCATATCGAATGTGAAACGATGCTGACATGGACAAATTACCAGTAAAACATTTTTGCCTTTTGACCCATAAAATTTGAAATCGTCTAGACACAAGCCACGCAAAAACCATTTGTTGGTATTTTCTTCTTTTTTTTTTTGTATTTTTGTTTTGTTGACTTTTGGCAATCGAGTACAAAAGAAAAGGTAGGCAAATCAATTTCAATTTGCCAAAATAAATAAATGAGTAATCAATAATTGAATATATATATATATATATCGAGGCATAACAAAAAAAAAGGTGACCAAAGGTTTCAATTTACAAACATCTAATCGACTTGGCAACAGTTTTGACTTTTCTAAAATTACTTCACCCTCTCTAACCACCACCATCAAGCATTGTCTCTGGCAGTTGGCCCAATTTGTTTGGCACAAATTAACACTTGATGACTTACAGATTAACGGGAATGTTTTGTGCCAAGTGTGTGTGCGTGTGTGTGTGGTGAAGTGTGAACAAGATTAAGAAAGAGTTAAATGAAATCTTATGTGCCCATGTTAGGGTCAGCTGCAATTATTAACATTTTATTCGCATTTAATTCAACTTTAAAAAGAAAGAAATTTGTGTAATCAATTAAATGAGAATTTCAAGGTCAAATGTTAAGAAAAGAAATGAAATGTTGCCATCTTCAAATGTTTTCGCTTCGTTGCTTATCTTAAAATTTCCCGTGGGCAATTTAAAAGAGGAAAAATAACTGAGAATAAAAGCTGACATAAGAGCAGAAACAGACAAAAAGAATTCCATTAATAAATGACATCGAACACGAAATTCCCAGTACTAACTGTTGACTAGATATTTTACTTGTAGAATTCTTTTGGTATCCAACATGGCTAACAGTTAGTTCACTCTTTGTTGACCCATTACTTTTTTACACTTCTTCTGGTTGGAAATCTTAATATACTCTCCATTTCCATGGGCAAAGGGTATCGAAATCAAAGTATCTGTTTCTGCAGCGAAATGGAATGCTTCTTTTTTTGTGAATTTCTGTTATGACCTTGTCATTAAGAAAAGTATATTTATACCAGTCCAAAATAAGAGATGAGCAACAAAATGAACTCAAGGGAAATGCAAACAAATACGTCTCATCAGACAAATTTCTTACAAAGTTATGGAATAAAATGTATTAAAAGTACTGTTACGTAATCGATGCAGATAAATCATTTCAATATGACGATATATTGAACATTGATCTTTGCTATATTTGAAAGATAGGTAAATGCAAAAAGTTGTCCATGAAATTGGTTGTTTATGTCAATTAATAACTTATGTGAAAAAAATCTATAAACATTTGCAAAAGCTTTAAAATAACTAAATAAAATAATAAATTAATAATAATAATAATAAGAAGTATGATAAGATAAGCAGAATATCAATTAAATGTGTTTACTTTACCTTTTAAGTATTTCACTTATTGTGTTTTAATTATAACATTATTATAAATTAAATTACTTTTTTGAAAATAATTCTAATTAAACATTTTTTCCTCTAAAATATTTATTATTTATTATTAATTAAAAATGTTTTAAAAAGAAATACTAAATATTCGATAATCCCGAGAATGAGAATAAAATACAAATCGGTGCCAACTATTAATTCTCAAATCGTTATGTAGTAGGAATCTAAACCAAGCTTAAAAGGATTTTTATAAGAACTTATTCTGGATTATACAAGCCTTATCAGAATAGTTAAATAACTAAGAATTTTCTAAGGCAACCCAAAAAGAGCATCTCATTTTCATCTCTAAAAATTGTTCAATTTTTTGTTCTTGGTTGTATCTTTTTTCGTTGTTGTTTTTCATTTCCCGCCGACTGTTTTGTTGTGTCTCATATTGCCATGTGAATATAGCTCATCCTCGTAGTACCAATTATCGGGATACTCGTGCTCTGGCTCCTATTTCATTGCCGCATTGTTGTTGCTATTGTTTCTTGTTGTGATTGCGATTGTCACGGCAACTGCGATGGTCATACACTCATATCCCCTTGGCGGAATCACAAGTCCGGCGACTAGAGACACAATTTCATATATATGTCTTTCTATGTACGAGTGTGTGTGTGTCCATTTGTTTTCTTCTCATCCTTTTTTTTTTTTTTTTGTTTTTGTTTTCTGTTACACTCTTTTCCTGCATGGTACCGTGGTACGTGATGTTGGCATTTCACTTTTGTTGTACACGCTGCCAATAGAATTGCAACATATTGTTGCGCTTCTTGTTCTGCTACTTTATTTTTGCGCTTCTCTCAGTTTTTCTCTTTTTCCCTGTTGCTTTTGTTTTTGTTTTCTATACGCTTGTTGACAGCGGTCAAATAGAATTCGATTGAAGAAAGGAAGAAGGATACTAGTTACGAGATGCATTGGCTGGGGTATATGAAGCAATGGTTAAAGTTAAACTTTACACAATAATTAGTAACTTTGTCAGTGGTTAATTTGGTAAACGATTCCCCAAAGCATGAAAAAGTATAATTTTTCCTTTAGAGGATGAAAAGAGAAATTTTATTTTCAAACAAAAAGCTGAACAAAATTTAAGGAAAACGGAGAAAATTTGATGAAAAGAATTGTGAATGAAATTGTATAACATATAGAAATACGATACTAATGAAAGAAGTCCACAAAATCTAAAAATAATTCTTTAAAATGTTAGAGTAGGAAAAAAGAGTAGGAAACCAGCTTAAGGTTTAAAAGGTCTTTAAAAGAATATAAGTAAAAAGATATGAAAAATACAATAGAAACACAGAAAGAAAAGTTAATAGAACATAAAGTTATTAAAAGCTTAAAAAACATAAACACTGTGGAAAATAATAAAAAATTAATAATAGCAAAAAGAGGTTCAAGTGTTGAAAACAAATTAAAAAAATAATGAGATAAGAAAAATTCATAAAGAAATATTAGGAAAACTTCATGAACAATAAAAATATAAAGGAAAACGTAGAAAAATTACAAAATGAAAAATGTTGAAAAGCCGTATTAAAATCTAAATTAAAATAAATATTTTTTAACTTTCATATTTTCACTTAAGTCAATCTAAATCCATTTCCAGCTAACTTAACGTTCTGCCTAAACAACAAAAAGAAAAAAAGCAATCGCCTCAATTTCTTTTGAAATTCATTTAAAATTTATTGGAAAAAGAAAAGGACCTTCTGCCATCGACCACCCAAAAAAACCAAACCGGCCACCCATTTCATGCCTTACTAATCTGTCACGTAGATTTTATAACGTTTTCTTGATGAAAATGATGAACAAGCAAAAATATATAAGTATTTATTTATTCCACATTGTATATGCGGTTTCCATTATGTTTCGAACAATAGAATAGAGAAACACAGAAAGAGAGATAGAGAGAAAAAGAAAACCATAGAGTGATAAAGAGGGTGGAGAGAAAAGAGAATCAATTTAATTTTACAATATCCGCTTTATACCTGAGACCAGCGACGTGACCAATTTAGCCAAGTTACAAATATTTTGTTATTTATTTTGTAATGAAATCAGCTTTCTTTATAGATAGCGGTGGAGAAGGACAGTGAAGGACATTGAACGCAACAGCTGCGTCCTTTACGGTAATAGGCATTTAAGAATAATTAAGTAATAATTTGATTTCGTTTTTACGTCGAAATACATTTTTTTAATGTCTACAAACAGAATTAGGCCATTGGAGAGACAAAAAAACAAAATTTATGAATTAAAGACTTACGTTTCTTTTGGTTTTTTACTTTTGTCTAGCGGCTGTCAAGTGACTTTTGTCTGATTGCCTGATAAAGGTTTAATTTAAACCTAAATCTTCTTGTGACAGAAAGAATGATTTCAATAATAGTGAAAACTAATATTACTTATACGAGTAGAGGACATTAACTGTTGGGGAAGTGATTTTTGACACTGACTCTAAGAAGTGTTGAAGAAAAAAGAGAAAAATCCTTCTATTTCATCCAAAATTATAAAAAGTATCTGTTTAGGTTCAGTAACCTTTAATAGTTGACATTTTATTCTCAGTATTATGGTTTAACTTAAACTTTTTCTTACTCCTTAAGCTCTTTAAATTTAAAGTTGCGACATGAATAAGGTCAACTAATCCAACTAATTCTAAATTGTTTGCTTAAATTGTGAAAATTGGTTTCTGTTAAATTAAAAACAAAAAGAGTTGGTATTCCCATAGCTGTCTATTGTATCACACATACGACATGTTGTCTCAAAAATATTTTCGAAATCAAAAAAGTTTTACAAATATTAAGTGTTATAACAAAAACAATTAAACATTTGTCAAAAGCTTTAATTAATTGTCACATTTAAGCAAACGTATAATTTTACATTGTACGTGTCGTATGATTAATACACATTATTTAAACTAATCTTTATTGTTTTCCTTCTTTTAGTTTTTTGGTACTTGTTAGCACTTTTCTAAAATTACATATTAATTATAATCACTTAAACATTTCATCTTATGACTCAAATCTAATCAGCTTAAATGTACAACATGTAAGACACATGTTATGCATTTTTTCTTTTTTATTTTAGATTAAAGGTTTTTAGCTCTTGACAAAGCCACACTCCAGTGAAAAGCTTGTCTACTCTTGTATTCAGTCAAAGTTCAACAATGCTGAGGAGCTTAGCCTTGTAAGTAAGTTTTAATGCGGTAGTCGAATCGAGCCCCAAACCAACTGTAATACAATAACAATTACATAAATAACACAAAATAATGTAACTGCTTCTTTGTAAGCCCCAGGACTTGCATTATAATCTAATTGAAAATGTAGCTTTACGTGCTCTTTTTTCTCCTCCCACCCTCCTTCCCTTGATTTACCAAAACGGCATTGGATTTAACCCCAAAAGCTAGTAATTTTAAACAAATAGTCAAACAATTTTGCATTATGGGGAAAAGTGTAGTCTAATTCCATGTTAAAATTTAATAAGTATTTATAAATTAATGTGAATATGAAGGGTAATTTTAGTTAAACAAACGGTTAATGCTGGCAGTTGGAAGGGCACATATACAAAGGGTTGAAAGTTGAATAAACTTGGAATTTGTTGTTGTAGGTGCTTCCTGTATCTGGTTTTTAGTGCAAAATGAAGCATGTGGTGTTATGTTTTGACAGTCACATGCTGAAACTCTAAAAGCCTCATTCACACATACATGCATACATCTTACCCCTTTTTCCTAACATACACACAGGCGCACAAACACACACATACAAATACATATACACATTTACATCACACATCAAGCAGATGTCCTATGAAAAGAGAAAAAAAAACCGGGAAAGGCCGCATTTATCATGCAGATCTAAAAACTTGCCTAGATGTCGACGTTGACGATGAAAAGCTTTTTAGTTTTCTGTTTCTAGTTTCCCAGTTAGTGGAAAAGTGCGTTTGTTTGTTTGTTTTTTTTTGTGTGTGTGTTTGCATGTATATTTGTATCATTTCGAGTTTGTTTAACATTAAAAGGAAAGAAGAAGGTAACCAGAAAAGTATTTGGCTTTAATTCACCATCTTGCACATGTTTCACGTTTTTTTAGTTATATATGTTTTTAATAAACAATAAATAATGTAAGCTTTTCATTTCAATTAATAAAATTCAAAGTCTATATTCCCAATTTATAGCATGTATTTTAAATATTTAAAACTAAATATTGAAACATACTTTTAATTTTTGCATCCTTATCCCTCAGATTAATAACTAAATTTTTAATTAATTTTACTTTTGTTATTAAATACGTTTATTTTTTCATTTAATTTCATAAATATTGTAATCTTATCGTTTGCCTCGCCCAATCTTTTATATTGACTTTATGGGTGAATTCTCAATAAATGATTCATATATAATAATATTAAGTGCATATGAGTATGAATACAAATATACGAGTATTCGCATAATTATGGCTTTATTTTTAATTATAAACATTTTTCTGATAAGCGTAAATTATTGAAAATAAATGTTAAACGCGATTTTGCTTTCGTTACCCAAAATGATTCAATTAAAGAAACAATTTACATACGCCAATTTTTTTTGTTTTGGTTTTTTTCTTTCGTGACAACAATTACAACTGCAAATAAATTACGTTAAAATAGGTAGAAAAACGTTGCATTTCGTACAATAAAATTAAATGAAAATAAAACGAAGAGAGAAAATAAAAAATAAAATACCAACGAGTGTCAATTTAAGTTCATCAGTCGTTGGACTATCGGAGCCAAATACAAATCGAAATTATTTTCCACATAACCAAAAAAAAAAAAAGAAAAAAATTCAATAAAACGTCACTAAAGGGAAGAAAAATGCAGGTGAAAAATAATAAATATATACATATATAAATACATTGTATTTTGTATATGTGTGCGTAATGCTCTTACTAGATTTAAAAAAATTCCTGGAGTTCCGGATATTACGATTTCATTCTGTGATCTTCTTTTAAAATTGATTACCATCTACAAAAGAAATTACAAAAAAGTTTCTAAATAAATAATAGAAAAAAAGTTTCAAGTTGCCTTTCCAAAGATTCATTTAAATTATCAGTCAAAAGGGAACTGCAGCTAACATTGGACTTAATATATTTTGGTTATAATTGGTCATAGTTTGTTCGATTTTTCTAACCTCGATAAAAGGAAAAACTAAAAAATTATTAGCCCAAAAATTAGTTGAAATTATATCCGATTTTTCAAGTTTCTCATTTTCTTTATTTATTTTAACTTCAACTTTGTACAATTATTATTTTGCTTTGTTCTCGGCATATTTTTTTTATTCAAAGCATCTTCTGTATTAAAATTTGGGGCGTATAAATTTGTATTATTTTAAAATAGAAATTAAATTTAGTTCGTTCCGACGCTGACTTTTTAAAATATATTTTATTTAGCTTTAGGGTATTTAACTCTTGCCATATAGAAATATTTCGCTTTATTTTGTGGTTATTGTTGGTGTTGCTGTTGACGTTACCTTCTACAATTTGCATATCAATGGGTATGGAATACCTCACCTATATACATATGCCCGCAGATTGACACCCCTCACCCATTCATTTGCCACATTCATCGGCATTTCCATATGTCGCCATCGTCAACGTTTGGCAAGACAGCAACAACAGAAACATCAGAAACAGCAATTGGCAATTTGTTGTTGTCACTTTGCACCTGGCAAACGGCCGATGCGATGCGCTTTTTAAATTCATTTAACCACAAAAATGTTAAACCACAAAAGCGTTAATGCCACGCCCATATTCCATGCTCTTACTGAATGCTGAATTTAATTACTCAAGTGGCGTTCGAAATGTTCGAAAACCAAAAATAAAAACAAAGCGAGAAAAAAAACAAAAAAGAAATGTGAAGTTGGCTGGACAACATGCTGAACTATAGTAAATACTATATGTATGAGTGTACATATATGTATATATATATATAAATTTATAGCCAACTTATGGCCTGTGGACAATATTTTTATTTCACATTTCCATTTCTGTCTGTTGGCTATATTTGGTTTGCTTGTCGAACACGTACAGACGTAAAAACGGACAGACAGACAGAAGTAGTCAGAAGGTAGAGCAAGAGGGAGGGATAACCAGAAGCGAATCAAAGAGAGAAAGAGAGCAAGGAAGATCAAGAGGGAAGAGTTACATAATGGCAGGACAATACAAAGTCGTAACACTTATTATAAGAATTAAAAGAATTATTATAAAATAATAACTGGTAAACTAAGAAATAGGCAGTTAGTAAAAAAAAGAACTTAAATAAAATATTGTAAATATTTTTATCTAAGAAGTCGAATCTTAAATATTTAACATATTTAACAAGCTCTTCATATTTGCTGTATTTTGCATTTTCATTTAGTACTCTGTCACTTAAACCTTAACTGCAGGCGCCTCAAAGTGCCAGGCAATTGCCAGTACACTCACACACACACACCCGATGAAATTTACATACACATGTACAGGGATATACAGAGAAATTTCCAACACTGACTAAAATATTCGATTTTTGGCACTTGCCAGCCAACTCTTTAAATATGCATTATGTACATTTGTAACATGGCGAAGAAGAGCCTGCCCCCACTTGGAACTTGCCTTACTTCCATACCGGCTACCAGTTTCCAGTGCCTAATGGCACTTAAGCTTAGGCATCCTCCATGGGTATTCCATACCCATTCACTGCTTTGGGCACTCCTCAACATTCGACATACCTACATATATACATACATATATATATATATCATTGCTGAAGGTAACAGAACGTGATTCTGCATCTTGTCGTCGTTGTCGTTGTCGTCTGGGCTGTTCGTTCTTGGAGGCTTCGTTTCGCATTTTTGCAGGTGCAAATGCAAATTTAAGCAATCTGATTTTGTCTATGGATTCATTGTACATAATTTATAAGCGCGCAATGCAACCAAAACCAAACAGTTGCAAACAGTAAAAGAACTTTGGTGGCATTCAAGTAAAACAGAAGTTAGAGAAATTTACACTTGATTTTAGTTGAAAATTTTCAAAATTTTTTACCGGATTGCTTTTTAGATAAATATTACAAAAATAGAATAAAATTAGATTAGATGGATTTAAAGTAAGCCATAAAAGGATAAAGGATATATTCCCTTTAATTCGTATATTCTCTTTTATTCTATGCTGCTTGGCATTCTCATTGTGATATAGAAACCACAAACGTAGATGTCTCGTCCTGCAGTCAAAGGCCACAAACTGTGCTAATTAGCGTAGACAAAAGGCTCGACAAGAAGAAAAAACTGAAACAAACAGCAGCAGGACAAGAAAGAAGTAAAAGAAAACATGACCAGACATATGAGAAAACAGCGGCAACAGCAACAGAAACAGAAGCAGCAGCAATAATTACAACCGTTGACACACAATAGGTTTCGACACACAAACACACACACACACACGCACACACACACACCAACACACGCTTACAATATAAAGAGGAAACATTACGCATACGTCGTGGTGTATGTCTGAGCCTTTTGCAGCTCTTGTTGCTGCTTAAACAAAAGCCACTGCATACAATGATAAAAAAAAAGAGAAGAAACGTAGCACATACTCATTTTGGACAATAAGTCTGAAAGGGGGGGCTAGCAGAGTCTGGAAAAAGGGAGGGGGGGGGGGGGGGCTTGAGAGCAGACCGGGCAGGATCACTGTGCAAGCAGCGGATAAAAGCTTATTTACAAAGATTGTGTTAATGCAGCTCGCGGCTATGCAGCACGGACTTTTGTGGCACCATTTTGGAGTTTTCTTTACAAAATTTTTATTCTGCAGAGTGAGTGAGTCAGAAATATTCAGACAGCGGCACAGAAAAGGAGTAAAGAATAAAAAGACATATGTATAAGAGAAAAAGGAAAGATAAAAGAAGTATATTTAAAGGCAAATTTTCCGGTTGTCTTTTTTTTTGCGAATTTACTCGGTTCACTTCAATTGGTACATTTATTACATTACAATCGATTACTTAAGTCGTTTTTATATCTACCCAATATAATACGAATAAAAAATTTTAGAAATTTATGAAAATGTTGCCATTTTTTGGTGACAAAAATAACTTCAAAATGTAACCAAAAGGAAATATAGATATTAAATTAAATCGAAATACTGAATGGAAAGTCTTGATTCAGAATTAGAATTTAGATATTCTCTGGAAAGTAAATAGGATTTGATCTTAATAATAAATTAGTACAATTTTTTGCTTGTTTTTTTAGAACTGGGCCACTAATTGAAATTGGTATGGTGTTAAATAAAATTATACCAAGACCGATTAATTTTTAAAATGCCTTTTAAGTTTCCATGTTTTTCTTTAGAATCTACTGCTCGGATGCAAATTTTTATTTCATCGATTTATGTATCGATTAACAATTCATTTTTCACCTATATTTTGAAATGTATTTAAAAAAAGTTCAAATTTAAAATACATACTTTAATAGTTTATTAAAAAGACTAAAAAGAAAACTTTAAGCTTCTCATAGTTCGGCAAATCTAAAAAGCCTATTAAAAAGCGTGTTATAAAAAATATTAGTTATATTCGAGAAACGAAAATAAAATGGTAATTTACTATCGTTTACAAAAGTATTTGGATAAATAATTAATTGGTTTACTGGCTGAAACATTTTCAAATCTCCCAAATATTTCCAAATCTTTCCAAATCTTTCATGTTAAAAAAAAAATGTTTACTCTACTAAACTTTGAATTCCAAAATCGGTTCAAAAATACGAATTTTCGAAATCGAGCCAATTTAAACTTTTGGACTTTAGAATCAGCTTCTTTGAAAAAATATAACTCCATAGTTTAGAAATTAGTCAGAAGGATGTTAAAATCACTTACATTTTTTCATATATATAGAGTATCTGACAGTTGGTACCAAGTCCTTGGAAAGAAATGAATTTATTTGTTTTGCTTTTTTTTTGTCTGCTTGCTTCTTGTTTATCATCCAACATCGTTAGCCTTTATACAAAAATATATTCATTTATGTATATATGTATAGAAATACGTAGATATATACTCCAGAGCTTTAGTTTTATCCCTTAAACTGTCAATTCAACATAATTTCATTTTCACAAATTCTAAATCAATTAATGTTAAGCTCAGTCGAAATTTGCAACAATTTTTGTTGGAACGGGAGACAGTAAATGGAGCGAGGAAAAACTGGGCGGGGCGAATGCTCTAAATTGAGAACAACAAATGTCAGCAGTTTTATGCTATATATGTACTATATAGCAGTACATCAACAACAACAAAGAGAAAGAGAAGCATCAGCCTGAGCAGAAAGAGAGAAAGAGATACAAATACAATGTATAAATGATGATGTGGCTGATGATGAATGCACATCTGTGTGGTATGCGTGTGTGTATGTCTATGTGTGTAAAAGGACATCTCTCTATCTGTGACAAAGTGAATACGAAATTTGCATACGTTGGCTTTACGAACAAAATAAAAAACGAGTTTGAGTTGGAGTTTTAGTGTTTACGACGAGCATATCACCCAAAACTGTAAGGGGTTTGCATTTGCCTCTACTCCTTTTCCCATCGTCCTTCAATTTTCAAACTAAATTCTATAGTCAAAAAAAAAAATAACATTTGCAGCTTAAACCACTTGATTGCGGTACTAAATGAAATTATGGCATTACTGAATATATTATGGACAAAGATGAGCTGAATAAGAGAAATGTAAATTCTTTGAATAAGCTATGTAGCTGGGCGAATATAAATAAATGTATATAGAGCTGCATTTACAGTTCAAGCTATCATAGTTATAGAAGATAACAATAAATAATAAGATATTTTTCTTATTTTCCAAACTGAGTTAGTTTTCGATGCCAACTGAAAGAGCAGCGTATACACCTTAAAGTAAATTTTTGTATAGAAAAGTCTAGACAGATTTAGTTGACGGTCTGTGGAATGGAATAAAACCATATAATTTTGGTTAAATTAAATAATGTATAATTATTTAATTTTTTAAGATTTTTATAATTTTTTGTCTAAGACGAATTTCAATATACAGATCAGAGCATTGTGAGTAAATAAGTGAAGAAATTTTGCTTAATAATATTATTTGAATATTATTAATTAGTTTTAGATATTAACCTGTATTAAATAGAGTAAGTATCCATCGATTGTACATTTTATTTAAGTCCAGCGATCAGATGTGAGAATTTAAGAAAAAACAGTAACAAATTAGACAAAATATATTTAATATCTTTATTATATTAAAGAAAACTTTACAATTTTTTTTTACCCGATTACTTAGCAACTGAACTTCAACTTTAACGCTCTTGGTATTGGCTTTTAGTATAGCTCTTTTATCTGCAAGCCTCTGATAAGTAAGCTGCTGTTAAGTTAACATAATTTACAACTTTGAAGCAAAGTTAAGTAACCAGCATCATAAGCGAGCAATGTAAAATGTTAATTCAAATTCTACTGTTAAGCTTAAGCCACTGTTAACTTAACAGAGCAGCAAATTTTAATTTAAAATGCTATTATTAGGTTCAAAACTTTGTTCAGTTAACAATACTATTGTTAAGTTAAGCCGAGTAATGTAAGTTCAATTTGGAATAGCTAATAAAGCCAAATTTTTGTTTTAGACTTTGCATTGTCAAGCGTTTGTTGATCCTTTCGTCCTGTGAAACTTCCAGTCACTTATCTACCATAGTTGAATCCTTTACAAATACAAAGTCTGTTTTAAGTATCGTCATTTTGTAGTTCAATGCATTTCATCTCATCATTTTCTCACTCAACTTTTCTTCTTGTTTTTTTTTGTTCACGTTTTATATTTTTGCCAGTTTCCTTTTCACCTGGCTGTCTGGTGAAAAGCAAACGCAGCTCATTATGCAGTCTATTTACAATATGCTTAAGCAACCAGACTTTTCCTTGTCATCCCCTGGACTCGGTCTTGCCTCACTCCTCATTTTTGTTGTCCCTAGTTGAGTGCATTGTAGTGCCACTTGGTTGTTCCTTCGCTACGTTCAAAGTGCTGCAGTGAAAATTAAAATTACTTTGGTTACGTCAAATAATGTTGCCGTTGGGTGAAGCCTGCAAAATGGATGCTAAAAAACGAGGTATGCCAAAGCCAATGCCGTCGACATCTTCCATGAGCCCCCAAACAATTTATAGTGGCTGCCGGAATAAAGTGCAGGTAGTGATAAATATGACATGGGCAAGCATTAAAAAACAGAAAACAGAAAATGGAAGAGCAAAGGAGAAGCCAAAAGGAAAACGCGTGAAAAGATGTTAGCAAAGAAAGGATACTTTGGTGGTTTTCTTAATTATGCCCGAGGCGGCAACATATTTTCTATGAGAATGAAAATATTACAGTAGAGCTTAACTTAACGATTTGATTGTCTGGCAAATATTAAAATATCTTCATTTTGTTAAATCCTTAAATCTACAATTTTTTTTCGTTGGTTTGAATTAATTTTATTCATGTTTATCAATTTTGAGTTAAATTGAAAGTTGCGTTACATTTTGTTGTCTAGTTTTCTTGGCTTTCAGATTATTATTATTGATATCTGAAGAGTCAAAAATTATTAACAAAACGCATTTAAGACCCACTTCAAGACAAAGTTTATATCTTTTTTATACATCTTCTCTTTTGACACAATTTTATTATTATTATATACAGCATTAATTACTATTACATTATATGAGATTGAAAATATTTATATAAAATTTAGTTGAAAGCAATTCTTAAAAAAGAAATATATAGAATTCATTTTTATTTAAAGCATTCATTAAAAGGGAAATTTTATTCACATTTTCCGATTAATATATTCTGCTGTAATTTTATGAACAAAGCAATCCATGACATTGATTTTTTCATACAAAAAGTTTTCTTTGTCAAGCAAAACACAATATTTGTCAGTCATTTTTCACCTTCTAAAGTAAAAGGTAGTTTATATTTTATATGAATACTTTTTTTTTTATCTAAATTGAATGAAGTGAAGGAAAGTTGGTTTCAACATAACCCGGTAAGTGTAAAGAATATTTATAAAGATTAAACATCACTTAATCCAAATATAAGAAAATATACAAATTTTAATTTACGTTTTCTATTTTTTTTCTTTTTAGTTTGAAAATACAAAAATATATTTGCGAGTCCATCTAGGAATCATCTTGATCGGTAAGTAATTCAATATTAAAAAAGTAATTGCTTAGAAAGGTGAAGAAAATTGTTTTATCAGATATTCTATTTTATTGATCCATAAGCCTTGATCAGGATTGCAGTATTCCTTAAGATTAGTCAGGGATATATAGATATATATAGATCCTAAATTTCCAATGCAGAGTGCATTTCCTTTGCTATCATTTTCTTTTATTGTGTATAATTGGCGCATAGTAATATATTTTCTGTTTATACAACAGTTGATTTAATTGCTATTAACAACACCCCCGTCCTGGTGCAAAAGCCAATTGCCATCTTGTCAACTCGTAATAGAATTGTTGAATTTTTGTTTTGTTGCCGCTCTTTGTTGCACGACGGCGGTTAGGGGGTAAAAATTAGAAGCCATTGTTATCAAAACCGCAAAAATGTCGAAAGGAAGAGAAGGGTGAGGACATAAGCCGATTGCGTGGACTTTTTCTAGTGTTTTGTTCCCCTTCAAATTCAGCTTTTGGGATTTCGGTTCAAAATACAATGTCAAATGGCCAAGTCAATTGTTTGTATTTGAAGTTCGAAAGAGTAGAAACGAAATATAAAAAGAAAATATGCAACTAACTGCGTTGCTTTTGGTTAGCCATTATTCAGCTTATTTAGTTTCAATTTGTGGCCAAAACGATCCTAATTGTTTACCAATGATGAGGCATGATGGTGGTGCCTAGCCCCTGTTTGCATCGTCAGGCAAAGCAAATATAAGCCACTCCCCAACACCGTATACCGCCCTAAAGCAACAAGCCGACCTCGATGAGGTTTATGGCCAACAATTGCGCTTAAGTGGACCCAACTTTACGAGCGTTCCACCAACTCGAACTCAATTCAAAATAGCACGCAAGGCAAATCAAGTTATGAAGAGAAGACGTAGATTGTATCCTACGACTTGAGGGGGGAGTAGTGGTTCGGTTAAAAGGGGGTGGTGTATGTGTGTGTTTGCCATCTTGTTGCTTCACGTACATAGAAGAGCTCAAGGGAAAGCCCAAGGCATCAATAACAACAAGTGAATTCTATTTAAATTTGAACCCAACAGAATGGGCTTAATTGATACCCTATAAGAAATATTATTGAAAAATAATGTTAAGAACCAAATCCAGGCATACTTATTCCTATTAACAAATCGTATTCTGTAATCAAATCTTTTTGTTTAAGGACACCATTTCTCTTCGCCTTGAGCCTTGTACTCCCGATTTTCTATATATATACCAAATTTTGTAAATCAACAAGCCAGAACAAACAGTTACCATGGGAAATTATTAGAGACAAATAAATTAAATTTTATAGCCTCGCGCTTACACGAAAGGTAAAGACTACGAGAAACACGATTGGAAACCATTTCTGATGCGTTGATGGTGGATAGAGGGAGAAGGGTAGGGCATTCAGTGGGCGGCAAATGGTGCTTATGCTAAGCCAATATTTTATGAGCCAAGCAGTAGAATTTTGATTGGCGATTGTTTGGGCAATTATAGATTTTGACTGAGCTTTATTGAGTAGACCATCCATCCTCTTTCCCCCTCGCTCACTCACTCTCTTTCTGTCTCTGCCCTTTATTGGGATAAGCACTTGAATTTCTTCAGCTCCATTTATGGCTGAACATGCAAACTAAAAGTAAGTTTTTATGCAGCCACCAAACCAAAAAAAAAAAAAAAGAAAAATACAATACCCGGACTCTGACGTTTAACAAAGTTATTGGCCATCAACCCACAGACTATGTCCATGGTCCATTCTCTTTGTATACCCCTTATCCAGATCCATGGCACATCTTGGCCATCATCAACACCAGTTTGTGCTCTTTCTCTCCTTTCTTTTGCCACCTTGTTTTTTACAAGCACTTTGCAAATATTTATGGCAGAAAAGCAGCGTAAACAATAAACTCATAAACTGCAGCGACGTCGACAGCGTCACAGGACACACACATACATAGGGAAAGAAGCAGGACCATGAACAAAGTCCTGGATCCAGCAGGATAAATCGATTTTTAAAATGAATTATGTTTGCAGTTATGCAATATACACGATATCAAATGATATTACCCTAACCACAAAGAGAAAGCATTTTGACTATGTTATTGATTTGAAAATGGCAAATAGGTATATAAAAAATATAAGCTAATGGCTAGTAGTGTATTGATTTTCGAAAGTAGATTTTTTTCTTCAATAAAAATTCCAATTTGCTCCCATCCGGATTTTTTCTTGGGATTCCAAAACATTTCAAAATAATCCCAAATTTTGATGCGAATTCATAAAGAAAATTCAAAGAACTGAAAAGACCCATTAAACAACGATCTAAATTTTTTATTGTATCGCACAATATAAATTCCAAATTATCCCAAATTTATATCCGTTCTTAAATAAAAAATAATAATAAAACGAATTAAGAAATTTAAAAAAGAGGTAGCGATATAGAAAGACTTTTCTTCCCAAATTATCTCAAACTTTTATCCGATCTTTAAGAAAAATTCATTAATAAAATTAAAAGGACGGAATATAGACCTCTTTGACCCATAAAATAAAAAAACGTCTTATCCGCCATCAAGAATCCAGAATGTCTGCCTCTAAAATAATTTTGGATATTTATATATAGATATTTAGATGTAGTGTATATATATATTTTACTACTTGCTTTTTCGAATTTTATTACCAAAGAATGGTTGACGTTGACTACCAAAGTGCGTTATTGTCGTCGCAACTTTTCATGTTCTGTTTGTTTTGCACTTTTGCCTTATGCACTTGTGTTGCAGGGCGTTGCAAAGGAGAATATTATGCTATAGCATATAAGTGGAAAGGTTTAATTGTCATCCACATTGTACTCCAAGTACATTTTATAAATTAGCTAAATATTTTGGCAACATTCCGTATATGGGTAAAGCAATATTTCCCATCTTGACCAAACAGAATGCATGCATTTCGAAAATTCTATTTGCTCAACATTGTGAGTTCGCATTTCGTTGTAGAGTAAACAATTTGACAGAGTTTGTAGAAGACTACAGCCCAGTGTATAGAGTAATAAGGAGAGAAGTTGGCGGAGAATGTAGGAAGACGTCAAACGGGGTGAGTGGCGAGAGGGGGCTATACATCGTAATTAGAAGGCGACGCTGCGTGAAATATTTGTAAATTCTGTAGGTAAACATTCACTTGGAAAGGAAAACAAACTACAAACAGAAATATAATTAGTCATGTTTCTTTGATAAATATGTATACTTCCGTATAATGCTTCTACACATATGAAATGCAATTGCACAAAAATGCCTTCAAGGTAAAGTGAAACTTCAATTACAGTAATAAATTCCTAAATGTCAAATGTCGGGAATTCCAAATAAAAAATAGCAATAAAATGTAGAAATTTTCTATTCCAAATGAAGAATGAAATATTAATGATTTTAAATGGCAAAACAATAACTTTTGTCTCTTATGAGTCGCTTTACTAAAACATCAATTAAAAAATAAACCAATACAAAAAGAAATCTGATTATATGGAACACGGCTTGTTAATAATTAATATTTATCTTATTTGCACTTTTATTCACAAATACTAAAAATTTAATAAATCCTCATAGAAATCACTGTAATATCTCATTACTGATATTTTTTTTACATTTTGAATACTATAATTTTCATAGCCCTTCAGTCCTTCAGAGAACAGATTGCCTAAACCTATATTTATTGTGTGTAAGAGAAATTTGAAAATCATGTACTCCAAATGTTACCACTTCTCCTCCATTGCCTGTAGGCCTACATATGGGAACACTGTGAACACAAGGCAACCATCTGCTGCTACCGGCAATCAACTCGAACTAGACAATGCCAATGAAGAGAATCACTCAAAATGACATTTGGCTACTATTCATACAAACACAAATGTACACAAACGAACACACAGAAATCGGACAAACGTGGACTATATAGTATATGTATATATAGATGTCTATACTCTCTGCTTAGAACATTTTGTAATCCTAATGAATCCTGCACCTATTTATTTTTCATTGTGGGAAATTGTGCAAATGCCATGACAACATTTCGTTGTTCCAGCTTTTCTCTTTCTCCTTCGCTTTGAATCATGCGTGTGTGTTCAATTGTTTAAATGTGCTGTTACAACAACAATGCAAACACACACACACACAACCAAAAACAAGAAAAAAAAGAGACTAAAAACAAGACAGATACGTTGTAGTATTTGTTGATTCTGTTGTTGCCGTTTGCATACATCAGACAGCCCAAAAGACAGACAAGCGGACGGACATACAGTCGGACGTTACGGTACAGTGGATACCAGGGATAGAGAGGAATGGTAGAATCCGGGAAAGGACATTCTGTTGTCGGGTTGTTACTGTTTTACATGAGGCATTGTCTCATCAGTTTAATTAGTTGGGCATGCTTTTACTTTTTGCATTCCTCTTTTCCTTTGCCCAACAAAAATAATAAATGTTTGTATTTTGTTGTTTGGTTCAACTGATGAGGCACTCCTACGAGGGCTGATATACAAGTTGCTTAGGGCAACTTTAAAAAGAAAAAATAATTTAAAATAATGTAACTCGAATGATACCATGTTAGTTGGAACAGCAAACCAGTGCGTGTCGTAGTAGACTTATTAAAATGTCAAATGAAATTAATAATTTTTAAATTTAAATTTTTTTTGATCAGTTCCGTTAACGAGTTATCGGTATTAATTTTTATCAATTCCAAAATTGATGTAGAAAGTGAAAATATCAATTAATATGCAAAAAATTTTAAATTAATTTAAAGAGGAATTTAAATTTAATAATTTTCAAAATTTATTACGAATTTATTGGTGTGCAAATGGACTTTCGGGCAGTGTATGTTCATGTATATATTCCACATTTTTTAGCCCCTTTAACATTTAACATGTTTTTCCATTCAATTTATACAGTTTATTTTTATTTTTTGCAACAACATGCGAATGACAATTTTAGGATCTCTATAATAACTACATTCTGTTTTTAGTTGTTACCTGTCTGGGGTGGGGTTTCTGCATTTCTATTTGTTCTAAATTTTTACTAATAGTTTTTGCAGTTCTTAATTTTATAAACATTTTGTCATTTCATTTGCAACAACCAGCAATAGAATGGGTGTGTTGACTTGGGTTGACTATTAACCAAAGAAATATGTAGTTCCCAGAATTTCTTTTTTGTAATTTTTTTTGTTTTATAACTTTCTTTTATATAATTTTAGTTTCAGCCAGACACGAAATTTATTACCAATTGTGTGAGCAATGGCTAAAGGTACACAGACTGTGAGACTGTTGTGCATGCGCGAGGTTTCCCAAATAACAAACGATGCCTGTAAAAGCTTTTTGAGAAGCTACCGCGATCCTTATGCGACCCCTACTAATGATGAGGCCTATGATGAGGCCTATGATGAGGCCTATGATGAGGAAAATGCGCCCATTTCTTGGCATTCCGGCATTTCGGAGATAAAAAGCGAAACGGCATTGAGTGATAGTTCAAAAGATGAAAAGCAAGTCGAGGAGTGCAATGCCGATATGTGTTGCCCAAAGAAGAAAAAGAAAAGCGCCTGTGCCCCAATGTGCCCAAAAAAACGCAAGACTCCCAGCTGTCCCCAAAAGCCAGCTTGCCCAAAGAAACGTAAGAAGAGTGCATGCGCCAAAAAGCGGCCATCTTGTCCCAAGAAGCGTAAGCCAGTTTGTCGCAGGAAACCGGCATGTCATCGCAAACCTAAACCCCGTTGCCCTAAGAAACGTGTCAAATGCAGCAAATCTGGTCCAGTTATGAACAATGGGTATCTTAATTTCATACGATCTTTTCGACGCAAGCATTGTGGGTTAAAGCCGCAAGAGTTGATCCAAATGGCCGCACGGGCTTGGTGTAGCCTGCCGGAGGAGAAAAAGGATCGCTATCGTCGTATGGCAAGCATTAAAAACATTCCTATAATTCCTTAATATTATAATTTAATTTCTTTATTTCTGCAGGCTTGCAAAGTAACAACCAATCCTCGACATAAGCGCCGTCGTGTCTGCACGGGCAAAAAGTGAAACCCCTTTCCGGATAAATAATAATATATTTAATCAATTTTTGAAGTCCTAATTCCCCCGCTGCTTCTTATTTATCGATCCTACACTAACATGTTTTCCAAATTTTTAGTAATGTGTATTGCCTAAATTTCAAATATTTGGTTATTAAAACGTGTTTTAAGGTGCAATTCTCTCAATCGAATTTTTCTTAAAAAGGCGAAGGGTAAATATAAAGCTCAGATTATTATTCCTGTTACTGACCAGAAATGGCATAAATTAATATTCCATCAAAAAAAAACATATATTTCAAAAAAAGGCCGGAACTTAACACACTAAATTTAGCTAAAATATTAATTACATATGTTTTTGGAAAAATTATTTTAGAGATTTACGGGTGAAGAGATTAAGCAATTTGAAATTAACGAGAAAATTTTGAATTTGATTGATAGTGTGTAAAAATGATAATGTTCTTCCATTTTTATGTTGTGCTGATAATAGAATCATAATAGAATCATATTTCCGAAGAATAATTTAATAGCAATATTCTTTGGAATTGAGTAATAAAAATATTTCTGTGAGATAAGAATACATGCTAGGTAAATTTAATTCTCAAATGTGCTATAAAATGTGAGGCCAGTCTATAATTGCAAACCAGAAACAAATCCATACTGTGTGGTGTCGGACATCAAAAAGATTACTCAATTAAAATGAAGGTCGTGGTGAGTAATTCAAAAATAATGCAAAAACAAAAGTATTGATTCTTGTGCATTCATTTTATTCTCTGGGTCTGTGTCGTAATTAAATCGTTAACTAATGTATCTATCTCTTATTTTCTAGATTTTTCTTCTCTTTTCAATTTTAATGGTAGTAGCTAGACCTGAACGGGAGACCCTCAGGACCTTTGATGAAAACAAAGTCGAAAATGAACCAATCATAGAGGTTGTTTATCTGCCAGAAATTGTAATATATGATCTAGATAAAAATAAGATAACCAATCCAAGTGATATATATAGTGTGTTATCTTGATTAGCATCGACTGATTATATAACGAAAATCAATTAGTTTAACAAACGTTTTTTTACATTTGTATTCGTTGTTTACTTTGCTATGAACTTACTTAAGAAATCCAATTTACAACTTTAAATAAAAATAAATGATTGAATAGTCTCAATTTGCTTAACAATTTGCTAAAAATTTTTTGGGTACAACATTTAAAAAAAAATAATATTAATTCCTCAAATTAAATTTGTTGCAATTTTTTAAAATAATTGTTTTTAAAATGCTGATCAGTAGTACATTTTGAAACGTTTCTCCATTAATTGTTATATTTGAAAGTATCGTTTGCAATCATATCCAAAATCTATTCCGATAGAGGAGATATAGCAATCAATTATTTAAGGGCAATTTTCGGAGATGATAGTGAGTCAAAGTGAGACATTATTCCATTTCTATACAATACGGCACAATAAAATTTATCCGATATTTGTCACGCAGTAGGTATGTATGTATATATTCTTTATCATAATCGATCGAGTATACTTATGAATTTCTGCTGATTATTCTTATTCCAAATTCTCAATTTGATCAGTAAAATTTTTTACTTTTTTTTTTTTTATTTTTGGGTGATAAGGCTATACACATTATATACTAAAAATTGTTTAATTATGCAATTAAAAAATTGTACATTAATATTAAAGCTTCTATTTTATTCTGATAAATTCTATTATCAGAATCGTCTTGTATTAAGTGGTAACCTGATATTGAGAGCATGATAAGAACATTTGATTGTCTAATTTGCTATAAAAGGCAGAGCAAGTCTGTGATTGCAAACCAGAAACAAAAATCCATACCGTGGTGTCAGACATAAAAAAGATTACTCAATTAAAATGAAAGTCGTAGTAATTCAAAAATAAGCAATCAAATAAAGTGAAATAAAATGTTCATTATTGGATGTTAATTTAGTTCTCTGTTTATGTCGCGTAATAAAATATTTAACTAATATTTATTTATCCATTTTCTAGTATTTTCTTATTTTCTTAATTTTGATGTTTTTGGCTAGATCTCAAGGGGCTATCTTTCCCTGCAAAAACTGCGATGATCATAATCCTGTTACGCAACTGTACCATTGGCGCAGATAATACTCTTCACTAAAACTCTTAGATATGCCCCAATATTAGATGACTTCTATGTGACGTCTATCCTTATGGAGAGGATAACAGCATCGACTGGGAATGCTATATTATAGCAAAAATCGTTCAGTTCAACAGATTTGATCAGTAAGCAATTTAAATTGTATTCCTGCTCAACTTTTCTATAAACCTTCATGATAAATCCAATTTACAACTTTAAATAAAAATCACTGTTTAAAACAATCAAAACTATTCTGATAAAACCAAAAATAAAACATTTGCAATTTTGAATAATGTTAATTTGTTTCAATTACAATTCGTTAAACATATTTTGGGTAAAACATTTGAAGTCCATTAAAAGCAATTGGGGAAAAATGTTTCAAAAAGAAAAACCGAAATCAATAAAATATGTATTTCAATGTTTTTTTTTTGTGTCTGCTAAAAAATGTTTCTCTCTTTTTTTTCCCGTTATCGGTTATGTGGACTTGCTATGGCCACCATTGAAATCAATTAAGCCTCCGATTGCGTATATGTTTGTGTGTGTGTGTGCTTTTTGGCCAAACTATTTGGTCTACACTTTTGGTTTGCGGCATAGACACACTATTCGAACGTTTTTGTTTTCTTTTTCGCATTTCTATTAAAAATCTGTTAGTATAAACAAATGCAAACGTTTGTTAGCAAAACAATTTTTGGGTTATACATTTTTGTCGGTTTCAAAATTCCAATTGCTAAAACAATAAAGAAAAAAGGCATAAAATGCAGCCAAAAGAAAGAAAAAAAAAAAACAAATGCATTAAATGGAAAGCAGAAATTGATGCATTTCCATTTTCAACTGGCTCGTTAGCGCATTTAAACTGAAAACGAAAACGTTTTCAGTCCCCCTCGACCCAATCCATCCGAATGCATAGATTTATCGTTTTTATGCGCTGAAAATCACATTAGCCTCGCGTTAAACCAAAGAAGCGCATAAAAATTTCATTCTCATCCTCGATTTTCTTTTCTTACAATTTTTTTTTTTTATTTCTTTCGCATTTTACTTTTGTTCTTTGCGATGAAAATGCATGGATGTGCATAACCCTGAACATCAGTAGAAAAAAAAGAAACACCAGAAAAATTCACTTACATAAGGGGTGCTCTGTTCATGGTGACTCCAAAAACTATGTTTCTGATGAACACTTTTGGTTAAAAGACATCTTTTCTTAAAATATGGTAAGAAATAAAAAGAATTTCGTACCATTTTGGAAAAAGAATAAAGGTATTCTTTATATACATATATAAATTACATTCTTATTAAATCTAGAAGAAGATAATTTCTTATAAATAAATCGTCCCTTTGTCTTTATGATTGTCATGTAAATATCTAGTTAGTAAAAATACATTCAAATGCATTTAATTTTTAAACAAGCATATGATAATTTTTTCATGTTTCAGTTAATTAGAAATTTTCTTAAAATATTATCTAAAATAATATGATTTCAGATATGACTCTATGGTTTTTCATGTTTCAGTTAATTAGAAATATTTTGAAAATATCTCAAAAAAAATATGATATGACTGTAAATCATATATGATATACTTTCAGGTAGTATATATTCATACATATGTTATCCTAGTATTATACATAAGTATATTATATTATCTTCTCGTTTAAAATTTGATTTAAAATACTTTTCGAAACGTCTTCATTCCTTTTAGTTTAAATCTAACAAATGTCTATACTTTGTTTTTTGCCATTTTCCGACTTATATAAGTAAGTCAGTAATAACACAATTTTTCTAATCTTAATATATTCTAAAAATTGTTTTTCTTCATAATACTTCATATTTAATTCTACCAAACTTGAGCACCCTTTATAAGTCAGCTAATATAGGGAATTATAGCTCAGACATCATTCTGCCACTCAGCTCAATTTCCTCAATGTCTTATCCATTCACCTTCTCTCCCTCAAACCCTCTCATTCTATCTTCGTTCTATTCTTCCATTGCACTGACATTTGTGTAAAGAGTGAAAAGAAAACCTAAGAGTGGGGGCAATGGCAGGTGGAGGGATGTGAACCATGCCATAGGTTGTAGGAGGTTGCACATGAAATATGAGTTAAGAAAATTGATGACAAACATTTCAACGTTTATTGCATAAAATTACCATAAAATATTGCATGCAAGTATTTATCTTACTTTTTTTATGCTTTTTGTATCATTTTTTCCACTGCTCGTTAAAAATATTTACTCAGTTATAGAAACAGAATATACAGAGAGAAAGACAGCGAGAGTGGGGGAAAAAGTGTATAACATTTAAAGAGCTTAATGCGATAGTATAATATTTTCCATTTAATTAAACCATTTTGCGTATATTAGTGAATAATACAGTATTACAATAAATATTCATTCATAATGCATATTGTCTAAGCCAAAAAGAATGGCTTTTTGTTGCATTTACCAATAAATTGATGAAATTTTAAAGAGGCTTTGGTTCAAAAATTAATCCAAATGCAATATTTTTAAACGGAGTTTAATATTGTTGGTATATTTATTTTAGCTTAAATTCGAATTGAATCAATTTTCAATTGATTCAAATTAAATCCACAGCTAAAGCTCTTTGACATCTAACTGAAAGACAATTAATTTTCTACTCCCCTTTATCCCAAAAGAAATACTCCTCTCCTTTGAACCATTCTGAACCCTTTTTAATTTGTCTAACGATGCAGACAGAGAAAATTCTTTTCCTTAAGCATTGAAAAAACAAATTTCTGCTTAATTTAAATGCCAATTGCTGGGCCAACAAACAACATGGAATCAAAAAAATAAAAAAAAATGCAAAAAATACAATAAAAGAAAACGAGTAAGAAAGAAACTTTGCAGACAATTGAAAACGACGACGAAAGCAAAGCAGACGTAAAAGAAAATGTGAAGAAGTGAAAAACCCGAAAAAGCAATCCAAAATAATAAATCACACCTTTGTCACTCAATGCTCTTCGCTTTCGTGTTTTTATTTAATACTCTTCCACGAGTAAGGGTATATCAAATTGGGCCAGAACTTAAGCAATTGTATAAAATATATATAGATATTCTTGATCAGCACGACGAGCTGAACTTATTTACTTAAGTTTATCAAGTAGAGTTTGCTAAAATCATCATAAATTAGTTATTCAATTTTATATGTATAATATACTGATTAAATATTTTCTATTCGATTGATCCCATAAAAGGCGTTATATCAGAAAAGTTTAGGTCTTTCAAATATTTTTTTCTTTAGAAAAGTAAACAAATTATATTATAGAATAATTATATAAATAAAATATCAAAAATTACTTTATAAATTGAGTACTGACTGATAGATAGTCAGCAAAAACTATCCATTTGGACCTCTTTTTAAATAGAAATATATTTCTTGAAGGGCATACAAACTTCCTTACAATTATTTTTGCCATGACCCTATGGTTTTTTTATTTTTCAATTAAAACCTTTGGAAATTGGTTGGGCTTTTGGCCTTTCGTCGGCCATCGACTGCGACATGTAATTAGTTGACAAAGGTGTTACTCCTGGGTCTTAATTGAATTTTTATCTCTGCTCTTTCTCACGCCCTTTCAAGTGGAGTTGGCCAACAAAAATAAAAAAACAAAAAGGAATGGAAAAGGGATTCAATTTTGAGCTCTGCCCCCAAAATGCCAAGTAAACTTATGCAAATTCTGTTGATTCTTTTGTCTCAGTTTAGTGAGATTTCGGGCTAAATAAAATCCAATGGCAAGACATTGTGAATTGATTTGAAATAAAATATATATGCATTACTATACATATATACATCTTATATATTTTACACATTTATCAATAAGTGGAAAAGAAAGTAAAAACTTGCCTCATACACTGAACATTTAGAATGAGGGAAGTTTAGCTAGAAAACTTAGAAAGCTAAAAAATTTTACGGGTTTAGGCAAAAATATTTGAAAACAAATTATATTACCACTAGACAGGAAATCAGACATTAACAGAATTCTATATGTATATACTTTTTAATATATTTATCTGGATAAACTTGTTTTCCTCTTAATTTATGTAGAGTATTCGGGACATTTAAGTACGAATATAATTTAAGCTTAATCCAATTTTATTCTCAGTCAGTATTAAAACCATTTCTCGAACTCAATGTTGTTCATTTATATCACATATTGCATATATCTGAATTAAAAATTAAAACCATTTTTTAACAAATTTCCATAGTGACCAAATTGCCTTTTTATGGAACGCACGCTTAACTGCCGACAATTTAGTTATGCAAACTTTAACTGAAAAGTTAATTATATTTTCCATTTTAAGGCAAAGAATTGGCCCAGAAAAGGTAAACAACGAAAGAAACTGGCAAGAGTTCCCAGTATAGACGATAGGAAATGAATTTGTTTAACATTTGGCTCAATGGCTGACTGTTAGGTTTAGCTTGAGTTGAGTTGATGGTGGCAAAGTTTCTGTTGCTTTGGCTTTTAAGAAATTTGAATATGGCTGTAGGATACAATTTAATTAAAAATTCAGTCTACGACAAGTCCGGAAGTCGAGCGGAAATGCTTTTGGCTTGCTGCAAAATTCATCAAAGTGTTCGATTCAATGTTGATTTCCACTTTAACAAAAGGAAGAAAGAAAAAAAAAAACAACAGCATTTCCGTTTCAGTTTTCCCCGTTTCATTTTTAAACATATTTTTTTCATTTTTTGCCTTTTTTTCTTTCGTTTTTTGTGTTATACTTTTTTTGTTTTGTTAATTACATTTAACAAGATTTATGCAATTTACGCGCACAGGAAAAGCATTAATTAATTTCAGATGCACAATGATTAAAACTGACTAGCAAAAGGGAAATTGGAAAATGGCTAACTGATCGAACTGCGGAGGTTTGTTAATTAGAATATTACTGAACTTTTGTCTTTTATATAAACTTTTTTTCGAATGTTGAACAAACTCTAAGTGACATTTCATAAGTTGAAAGTTTTCTACAAAATAAAATCGCCCAATTATTATAGTTAACTACCATCTGTTAAGGAATTAAAGGGAAAAATTAATTTTCCATAAATTTCAAAAGCGATTATTTTCCAACAAAATTTATGTTGCAATTTGCTTGTCAACAAGCTGCTTAGGAGACAGTTTTGCATATTTTACATACATATCTATAACAACATACATACATATAAATATTTCAGTATAGATAAGGACCACGCCCATTAATTATAACACAAATACACTCAGACACACCCAGCTTCTTGAGCAAAAACTTAATTGCATTTGACTCAACCAAGAAATACCATAAATTTGCACATAGGGAAATGTTTTTTCTTATCACTCAACACATTCAACATCTGGTAAAGAAAATTGGCAAATTATAAAACCCAAAAGGAGAGAAAAATCACCATATAAAAATGAGAAAAAATAAATGGTGTACCTTTTTAAAATACATTTTAAAAACAGGTATAAATAATTCTTATACTTGTTAAATATGATTCAATTAAATGAAAATATATACATATGTATATCTGTTCTTTTTCCAGATCATCTAATAAATGGTTCCTCTAATTGCATAATTTCGGCATGGTTTGAAATGTATTTATTTTCGTTAAAGTACTTTAGAAATGAAAATTTAAATCAATCTGCAATTAGCATAAATTAATCAAATATACTGTTATAATTGATTCTAAAATTGCCAAATAATCAGAAAATAGCCTAACTGCTTTCAGAAATTTATTATTAATAAAACTAGACATATTAATTTTGCACTTTCCATTTAAAATGCAATTAACATAAAAATAAATGTTTAAAGAGAAAGTTTTAAATATTATTTTACTAACTTGCTTAACTGGTAAATTTATAAATTTGAGTTTGCTTTGATTATTTGCTTGTAAATGAAACTTTTGAAACCAAAAGAATTAGATATATCTATCTGAATATAAAATGTTAGGTCTCAAACTCTTGCAGAGTTGAGTAAAAACCTGCTCCAATTTTTATTTTTTACCTTCGTAATTATCTGTTGCTCAAGAATAAAAATCTTGTTCAATGCTTGTTGCGAGAAATCTTTTTTATGGACTAGTTTTTACCTTCGTCTGTATAAAATTCAATCGGCCAAAAACCCTTAGCCAAAAACTTAAGAATATAATGATCTGTAAGTATGTATTTTGTGTTATACATTTTTTCGTTAATATCGGTTTTGAATACATAAAAGAAATTTGATTTCTTTTATTCATATAACTTAAAAGATTATATTAATTGAACATTTTTGAATAAACGTTTACTATATACCTACATATATAAGAATAAATGTATATGCAGGCATGTATGTACATATGTATATAGTTTTCGTTAAATCTGATTGGTAAAGTTTATGCGATTGTGCACGTAATTAGTTAACAAGTTGCATAAGCACTTGAAACTTGAGGCATTTAAGTAGCCATAGAACCTGATCCACTGAACCAAAGTCATAAGCCAACCCATGGTATTCTCTGGTCCTTGCTCTCGTTCTCCTACTTATGCACTGAGGCCACTCAGTCGGCTTTAACCACTTGTAGTTGTTTGTTGTTGTTGTTGTGTGTGTGTGTGTGTGTATGTGTGTGTTTTGACAAGGACATTTCATGCAGCTAATGATGTATTCATTTACCAACCATCCAACCTCTGCAGTGACTATATCTCTCTTTCATTCTCTCTCTGTGTGTATTTGTGTGTGTGTCTATTTGTCTGTCTTTTTAGCCTTTCAATTGGTAGCAAATGAAGTTGCTTCTTATGCGACTGTCAGAGCTTGACTACAAAATATACTTACTTATATTCTTATGAGCAAATAATGCGATTTACCTAATGAGCTCTCTAACATTGGATAGACGATGAATGACGACTACGATGACTACAACGCACTTGGCATTTAAATGCTACACGAATGAAATAAAAAAAAAAATAAAAGTAGGCTGAGTGGTAGACAACCTTGAACTACAACGAATGGCTTTGTGTTGCTCTGTGATCTGTGTGAGAGCACTTAATTCCGTTTTTATATTAACAGGTCTAGGGCAACGTATACCTACCCCCACCCTCCTCCAATTTCTCCCCTGATCTCTTTTGGCCACACAGTTCCTGATTCCGTTTCTCACTCCCTAGAGCACTATAAATAACCCTTTCGATAACAAACATTGCGATGTGTTGATAATAAAAGGGTTGATTTATTTCTATGCTATGTTGTGATTTATGGCCTTTAATGGCCAGCCGCCTGATGACGCCGCACAGCGGACAAAAAAAAAACAAAAAAACAACCTAAACCAAACAAAACGAATCGCAACGAATCGAATCGGATGACTTTCGACGTTGTGATTTCACATTTAACATGAAGTAGATATGAAAAAGTGAAACTTGGTTTTAGAAAGAATTGGGAATCAAACAAAACTATCTTACAGTTATGTAAGGATAATTTGACCTGATCAACTTTTAGAAAAAACTAAATTTAAATTGAAAAGAAATCCACATTTTAATTAAAATAAAACTCAAAAGTTTTTACTTAAAAACTCTGCTCAGCTCGTATAAAGAAAATATTTATAAAGTATAGAAGGACAAAATGAAGAAGCTCCTTGATCCGATCATTTTGGTTACATTTGCAAAATTTTACATCATATAGAAAGATAAATATTCTACGATTGTAAACTTATATTCTTAAATAAAAAATAATACACTATTTTATATATTTCTCTATTAAATTAATTGACTGAAAAATTTCTTATTAAATAGAACTTAATACCTAATACTTAATACCTAAAATTAATATTTCAAAGACGTTCAAAAGATTTCGACTTTGAATTAATACCGATTAAGCAGACAAGACATTTTATATATATGTATTTTAAGTAAAATAGAACATAATAAAATACATTTTATCTATAGCCTTTCGATTCGAAAGCTAAATCAAGTTCTATTGTTCCTGCAAAGACATTTGTTAAATTCACGAGTTTCATTTACATGGCACAAATTTCCCCATCTCCATACAAAAGAATGAAAAGCAGAGAACAAGAAAAGATAAAAAATAAAACGGAACTAGAACATAATGCGGCAACCGTGAAATTTATGCTTTATACGGCATAAATTGACTGAGACACTTGTGACGGGCTTTTTGGGTTTTGTTCGAGTGGAGGGCGGTGAGTGAGATTTCCTTTTCATTTTGCTTGCTATTCTCTCTTCTTTTTCTTTCTTCGTTTTTTTTTTGGTATGCCGTCGATTTTGTTTGAGCAATTAAAATGCCTGGACTAGACCGCCCACATGCCCACCAACAACACATTAACTACAAATTACATTCACATTAGTGTTTCGGCATTTTCCGGCTGTCCGCCTGCCTGCTGCCTGCTTCTCAATTTTTTTTCTCTCCTCCTCTTTTGTTCTTTTCTTTCTCTTGGCTTCGTTTGGTTTTGTTTTCCTTTTCCTTTTTTTTTTTAAACCAAACACCTAATAAATCAAAGCGGACTCCTGAGAGAGCCCCCTAGAGTATGCTTGTTAAATGCTCGTAATAAATTAGCTGCCGCCCCCTGGTCAAAAACTCAGCCCTGCCTTCACCTTTCTGCTCTTTCCTCTCCATCGCCTTCTCTTTCCTATCGACTTGATTATTGGCTTAGCTCATGGTCTGGCCATTTTACAATGGCCAAACGAATTGAACTCAATCGAAGGCTGATATTCGATTCGTGGATGTGGAACAAGACCAGACTCATTCATTTTGCCTTGTCTGTGAATTTGCTTGAATTTTTTTATTTCCTATTTTCTTCTCGTTTGGCCTTTCCGCCTTTTATTTTTGTTCCTCTTTTATTTTTTAATGAAGTCAGCACAATTTTTACATTTTTGCTGTGTGGGCAATGTTAAGTCTTTTTTTCAGCTTTTATGCATTTTATTTCATGTTATTCTCGGTTTTGTTTAAACTGCAGTAAATGAGCATACGATTTTTAGTGAATTAGATGTATTAACTATATAAGTAACTAAGCTTAATGGATTATTCAAAAAATACGATTTTTTTTTACTCATTAGAAATACATCACTTGGTATTAAGATCATTCAGCCCAAAATAATAAATTCACTGTTATAAGCTAAAAGTTTAAAAATATAAGTTTTAGTTTTTGAACAAAAACAGTTAATTTCCGAAATCAAATATGAAGATGACAGAAAATCTGAAAATCTTGATATTTTTTACGAGAGATTAAAACTGTAAAAGTTTCTTCAATTTCTTCTTTAATATTTATTAGTTTTATTATAATGTATAATAAATCCTTTTTTAAAAAATGCTCTGAGAAGATAAAATTTTATTTCTCAATTTATTTTCATTATTACACATATCATATTTCTTCAAATTCAACTAAAGCAAGCAGATGTGATAAACAGAAATATGTTCTTAACTTTTTAAATACATTATGAATGTTGTAATACGATGTTTTTTTGTTGTATTTTATTCATTTACTATTTAATAAAGGACTTCAATTTAATTTAAATTTAATTTTTTCATAAAGTTGTAATTAATCTTTTTTTTCCTCAAATTCCGTATTTAATATTTTTTTTATGTTCATAACTTATGCACTGCTTTAGTATTACCCTTTCTCTTATCTGAAACTCGTCCAAACACACAGACAGAAATTTTTATGAGTTACGCGGGTAAATGTTGCATAATTGTTTCATGTACACAATGTCACATGCGCATTTAACGAAGCGTCGGCAGCAGCAACAGCAGCAGCAGCAAGTTGCATCAAGTCAACGCTAATTAGGTAGCAGACGCCATCTTTTCATTTTGTTTCTAGTGAAAGATAGTCATCATATATAGGATAGAGGAGAGAGCATTGCATTGCATACTGGGCGGAAACACTAGGAAAATGGAAAGAAGAGTTGATGACAAGGCTCCTTTTTGCTATGTTGCTTCTCTTCCCTTCGTTTCGTCTCATACTCTGCAATATCTTTGCTCACTTTATTTTTTAAGCATCTTTGAAACTTTTCAGCTGAAAACTTCTTACCAGCATGCAGCGAAAAGTGCAACGTCAACGCCTTAAACATCCAAGTGCGAAAATGTGTGTGTGTGTGTGGGTGGCTGAAAGGATGGGTCTATGTGTGTGGGTGAGTGTGTGTCTGTGTGTGTGTTAAGCTAATTTTAGCTTGGACGGAAAGTCACACGCAGGCAACGCGTGCCAAGCAAAAATTAAAATACCAAAAGCACTGACTTTCATCTTTTTTTTCTCGTTCCTCGTTTGCTTTTACTCCAACAAAGGCAAATAAAAAGTGGCGTGCGCTGCAAAGTATGCTAGCCCCCACTCCCTTCACTTACCCACTCACCGACACTGAGTTGACTTGCAGTCGCCAATGCCTAGTAATAAAAATGTTATGAATTTCAAATGCATATAAAATGGTGAGCATAACTTTTAGAAATGCCAATGTAAAGAACAAAAGAGCATATTAGCTAGGCATACGCTCTGTACCTCAGATATTTCATAACCGACATAAAGCAACTATTTCTATATCTTTTCTTTTTACTTGTTGCCATATTTAAAGATGGCAAAAGTTAAGAAAAATTCAAAGAGAAAATAGTTAATTGGAAAAAATAACGTAAATAGAGAGTATGAAAGAAATTAAAAAAATAAATGAAACAAAAAAGTTTATCAAATGGAACTTTGAGATCAATGTTACATACATAAAAGAAAAGATGATAAAGGAAAAGAATCCGATAAATTGGGTCGATTTTTAAAACCTACTATTTGAAAAAAAAAGAGATGGTACAAGAATTAGCAGGTGTAAACTATATTAATGTTAAAAAGAAAAAGAATCTAAAATAGAATATTTAAAAATAGCTTTGTTCTAATAATTCATCACATTAAATTAAATTTTCCTTAATTCACATTACTTATAAGCAAAATAATTTAAACAATTTTATAAACAAATATTATTTAATTTTATTTTAAAATGCTTATTGTTTTTTTATGGTAGTATTCAAGCATTTTTAAATAAAAACCCCTGAAATTTTGAAAACCATTTTGTTTTAATATACATATATGTATGTCTACATATGTATATGCTTTAGCTAGATTTTTGCAAATATTCTATGAAAATTCTTGGATGATCCTTTGATTCAGCTTCTTCTTAAAAAAGGTTCAATGAATGCAAAGCCACTTTGAAACCAACTTTTTGACGTCTTCTTTCAGCGAAATCTGTATGCCTATTTTAATATTTCTATATTACAATTTGATTTATTTTTTAACAAAATAACAAAGAGAAAATAGTTTGCTCTACACATTCCTTTTTATGATAATAATAATTAGTTGAATTAAGAAATTTCTAGAAACTAAATACATATGTACATTCTTTAAAATGTCGAATCTATGTGATCTATGTGTGTGATTGGAAGAAAAGAATTTTAAAAACACAAACCTTTAAAAGAAAAATATTAAATGAATAAGATGTTTTCTTTAAAAGAAGATTTAATACCAATGATATAAAACCTAAATATTGTTGCAAAATTCACTTTTTCTTTTATTTTCAGTTAGCTGGTAGAAACTAATGGAAATAGTTTTGAAATCAAACTAAATTTTTCAATGTATTTTTGAAAAGCAATTCAATAATTCATAAATAACATTTACAGTAGAAAATATTTTATTAATATTAAACTCTTATTGTAAGAGTGTTCCATTGCCTGTTCTTTAGGGTATTTTTTCTCATTCTCACTTTAACTTCTTTATTATGAATAAAAACCTACAAAAACCAAGTGACCAAAACTTATTTATTATTCATATGCTCAAAAAAAAAAAATAATAATAAAAACGCCAGCCACAATAACAGCAAAAAAATACAAAGTTTTGTATATGTTTGAGGCTAAAAAGCTATACAAAAATCTTTTTTTTTGAGTTTCTTTTTTTGTTAATAAATGCAGCCTGGTGGTGGTCCATAGACCAACCAAAGTCCGGTTGGGCCACTTTGCAGTTGCATGAGGCACGCTTTGGCTTTTACTTTGGCAACTGTGGCAACTGTTGCCCCCCTTTAGAACAGAGACGGAGTTGAAGGCGATGTTTCGGTTTTGGAGTTTCGGAGCAGGGCTTTTGGGCCTTTGGCCAAAAATGAAAAATCTCAGCGCCATGCCGGGATGTTCCGATTCGTTTCGTTTCTTTCATTTTTCCTTCTTGCTCTTCTTGCGCAATTTTTATTGTGTGGCAAAGTCATATTCATTCGCATTCATTCAGTCTGCGACTTGCAACACATTTTTTATATCTCCCCCTTCTTTCACACTCTCTGTGTGTACTTTTCATGTGGCAAGTGTGAATGTCGCCTCATTTTTGGTTGTGTCAACGTTTTGGCTTCTTTTTTTTTCTTTTGTTTTGTTTTGTTAGCATTTTCATTTCCTATTTGCACATTTTTCACTTCCCCCGAAATTCCCCCTTTTGAGCTCGCTCCATTTTTCTTCTCTTTAGTGCGTTAGCTTTTTGATGTGTCTCGCTTTTTTTTTTGTGTTTTGTGTACAGTTAAAAGATTTATAAATATGAATTTTATACATTTTGCCATGAAATATGCAAATTTCGGTAGAAATGCCCAAAGGAAATAGAAATGGTTGGAGCAACAGCAAAGCATCCTTTCTCCTGCCCATCCTTCAACCACATTCCCTTTGTGTGAGTGTGTGCTTGTGGGTGAATATACAGTTTTTTTTGTGTGTCTTTTCAACTCGTTGAGGTTTCGTTCCTCTTTTATTTTGTGCTGTTCGCAGATGCATTTAATGACCAACAACAGAAACTGGCGCAAAGAGACTGCAACTATTTGGCACCAAATGCAACAAATGGCCACCAAAATTGAGACGAAAAGTCTGAAACGATTGGAAATACTCTAACAAATCAAACTAGTATAAAATTATTTCCATTATCAGAGGACCAAATAAAATAATAAAATGCTGACTATAAAATGTTACAGAAAACAGAAAGAATTAGTTAAAAAATCATATAAAAGTAGGAAAATGAGAAAGGAATAGAAAAGAGAATTCATCAAAGACAAAAGAAGGAAAATGAAAAACAGTGTGAAAGGCAAAATGTAATGAAATAGAGATATAATTTGATGATTGAGAAATAGAAGAGAAAATATAAAAGAACTTAAAAAGAAATAGATAGAATTGAAGATTAAATAAAACAGAATAGTAATAATGGAAAGTCAGTTGATATCATTGGAAATACAAAATATAATTAATATAGAAGTCAAGTTTAATTTCACTAACAGTTCGTAACAAAATAAATGCTTCAAAATAACAAGAAAAGCAAAAGCGGAAAATTGAAGAAAATATTAGAAGTGTATAAAGTAACATATGTTTTATATTAAAAAGAAATAAAAATAATATAAATTTTTATTACATTTTGATCTACATTTTCTCCATATCACTATTTGTTGTCCTTACTAAAATTTATTATCATTGTCATTCTAAATTCAGAACTGGAAAATATTGGAAAGTCAAAACACTTGCATATATTTGTTACTTTTTGAGAAAGAAAAATACACAATGAAAGGACTATACCTTTTACATGAAATTTTGTAGGATCTTCATTTATTATCCTTGTAAGATTTAATACTCCATTTTAAAATAATCAAAGTTCTTTTTCTTTTTTATAAATGATACTATATCCCTTTCGATAAGTGATTGTCAAGAGTATTTCAAAGTCATCTTGACATTTAAACAAAATATTTTATCTCAAAATAATTAATTGCCATTTGTATAATTTTTTTTTCTTGCCCTGAGAATATATACATATGTACTTGCATATATATTATATATAAAATAATTTTTTGCCATTTTCGTTAAATGAACTTGTTGGTTTCGTCTCACTTTTTTTATCTGGTTATTCTCTTTTTTTTGCGTTTTCATCGTTGTAAACCATAAATCAGGGCATTTTAATGCAAATGTTGTTGCAATTTTATGGCTAAAATCGCCCATTGGCTGGCTACAATTAATATTTATTAACAGGCGGCGCATGATTAATGCCAAATAATGAAATTAGTTAAAGCCAGCAACAGCACTGTCAATTGCAATTTTTACAATTAAATATTTAAAGTTGAATTGTAAAGTGTAATTAATGTCAAATGTCATCAATTATTCTAAGCCAACGCATTTGGTGGTACTATACGGGATGTGGTGGAAATCAATTAAATTATGAATGCAATTAAAATAATTTAATGATGCAAAACTCTCTGGCTCTGTCGCATCCCCTCTCCACTCTACACTCGATGACAGAAATAATATTCAATTTTTCATTATGCAATTGCAGTTAATTAATAATTCAATAAATTTCTGCACAAGTCTCCACTTCAAAGTATTTCAAAATAATTGTCAACAATCTACATACGCACGTCATGGACATAAATAAATTAACCAAGTTTATCAAGTATCGAGAAAAATATTAATTAAAATGATACAAATGACGGAAAACTTTTGAACATTTTTCTATCAGTTTTGGAGTGGAAAAGAATATTTAATACTACAGTATAAGTGGGACATAAAATACTTTAATATAATTAGTAGTAAATTACAAATATACAAGTTAAAAATAGTCAAAAATTATATAGGGTTAGGGAACAACTAAAGAAGCAACGAAGATATCATTCTAATAGTCTGATACAAAAACCATATAATTATAAATTTGTCATTTACTAATTAGTCAACTAATAATGAAAATTATATTGTAAACAATTAAAAATATATGCGAGTAGTAATTAGTTAATATCTCTACGTATTATTTTCTTAAGGAATTTAATAATATTAAAAATATATTCTTTGGAAAGAATTAAAATAATGTTTGGTAGATATTTACTAATCAGTCAGACAGGTAAAATTAACCCAATTTTAATAACAATAACACTTAATTTGTTCAAAGTAAAGATGAAAAAACTTAAATTTTATGTCCGATTCCAAAGAATAATAAGTCCAATGGATAAGTAACACTAATTAGTGGCAAATATTCCATTAAAATTTCACTAAAAAACTATTTTATGTCTTTTACGAATGGTTATTAAAAACGCTGCTAACTAAAACCACTTAAAACAAGTGACAAGTCTATAAGCAGCTTTATTTTCTTACTGAAGTATGAGTTATTTCTTCTTCCTGGTGGATTGACTAATTAACTGTTTTAATTTGATTTGCTTAGACATATAAATTTACGACTGCATTTGGGGTTTATGTCGTTGTCATAAAGTTTTTGTGAGGAAATGACTTCCATAGCTTGCCCACAATCAATTGGCACACACACACACACACAAGTACTTAGACATATGTATGTATGCATGCAGTTAGTTGGTATGAATATGTCTAGTCTGTACCAAAGTCATATTCATGTCATATAAAAAGTCATTTCAGTCAATAAATTTTAATGCAACTCACGCCAAATGAAATCCTTTTGCTAGGCTAATTCCAAACTTGACTATTAACATAATCTCCACTCTCAGGACCAAAGACAAATCCAACAAGTTTTTTGATGAACCTCCTTATGATGAAGATGATGATGATAAGAATGACGATGAGAGAGAGAGAATGATGACATGGAATGTGGAATGGCAACGTGTGGCAAATAAAACTCACAATCGTAAAACATGCCACGAATCTTGTGTAGAAACTTAAACTCTGCAATAAAATTTATATCCTCATTTTGTGAAACGATTGGGTAGAGGACGTAATTTAGCAATTTATTGAGTTTAAATTGCAAATGAGTTCTCAACTATTTGTTTGTCTAAATAAACGTATTCAGATTCCAAAATTTACATCACTTAGGCAATGAGGCCAAAACCATTTTATCTATTCGGTTCTAGTTTATAACTGTTTCTCATTTGGTTAGCAAATCCTTCATTTTATTTAAGTGCAACCATTTAAGGTTCAACAATTTTAACAAACTTTAACGATAGCTTTAATTAGAATTCTACATTGCTTACAAGCCTATCAATAAAATCAGAAATATATTATATTTATTATTGTTAAGGTTTTATGTGTTTTAAGTGTTTTACGTCGTGATATCTGACTAAATAAAAATTCTGTTTCTTTGACGCAAGACTCAATTTTATGTACATATTTTTTATAATGAAAATAAATATTAAATCTATGATAAATCAATTTAAAAACAGAATCGGGCACAGGCAGAAAATAATTTATTATTCTTCAAATCTTAAATATTATTCACTTAGCAATTTAACAATTTACTTGTTTTTTATAAACAGAATAAACTAATAAATTTAAAATTCTTATTACATAAATCTTTTAATAATTGTAGAAACGTATATACAAAACCACATAAAAATGTTCATAGAACAACATTAAAAAAAAAAACACAATATTAATTTATTTTTTATTTTCCACATTAGCATTAAATATTAAAAATAAAACAATATAAATTTATTTCAAATATTTTGAATAAGTAAATAAGGCAACCTTTTTGAGTTGTTAAGTTCTAAGCAAATTTATAATCAACTCATAAAATTTCCTAGTTCTTATTTCTTGTTTAAATATAAGCAAAAAATAATTTTATAAAAAATTGATAAAAATTTCTTCAAGCCTGCGATAAGTTTTATCCTGGAATTTCTTGATTTCTTTTCAAGGACATTTGGTTTTCGCTTGCAAATTGTAGCATACTGGCCGCCGTCAAATGCCGCCAGCAGGCAAAATGATAATTTGGTTTTTCGCATATATGAATGTATGTATGTATTTTTTTCTTATTTTTTGTTGTTTTTTGGCCCATGTGAGCGGCCATCTTGACTTTTGCATAGCTCTTGTTGGGCTTGTTACATGTTCTTGTTTTTGTTGGTGTTATTGCTCCTTTGGTTGCTGCTGCATAGAAATGCGAGAAATGCCGCCGCTGGCAGTCAATTTTCTTGTTTACAATGCAGCACACACACACACACACACACACAATGACAAATAGCAAACAATTACTATGGCGTGTGGCATTGTCTCTTTCCTTCTTGCTCCCACTCGTTCTATCTGCTGTTGCTGTTGTTGTTGTTGCTGTTGCTTTTTCGCCGCAATAAATACAATTTGCATGACAAAATAGCAAACAACGGCAACTTTTGCCTGAGTGTTGTGCATGTGTGTGCCTGTGTGTGTGTGTGTGTTCATGCATGTATGTATGTGCGTTATCAGCGCGTATGTGTGTGTGTGTGTGTGTGCGAGTGTACGAAAGCGTCTGCAGGTTCACTCAGCCAAACCAAACTACACACAAAAACAATCAACTGGCTGTATGGACGCTGCTGCATAACCAACAACAAACAGCGGCACTGGGCAGAGGGACAAGAAGAGGGATAAGGAGTTAACGTTGGCGTTGGCGGTGGCAGAGGCCTGCAGTTAGGCTCCAGCTACTGTGTGGCACAACTTATGAATATTCAATTTTACATAAAAGATTTCATTGTTGTTGCTGTTGTTGTAGTAGCTGTTGTTATTTTGATTTCTCGTTCTTTTTTTTTTTTTGTTTTACTCGTTTTGTTTTCTTCTTGTTGCTGCTCTTCTCTTCACTCACCCACTCTCTCTCTCTCTCTCTCTCTCTCTCCTTCTTTTTCTCCTGCATTTTTTCTTTATTTCTTTTACTTTTACTCTGGCTCTTCATGAACGTAAAAACACTTCATGCATGCTATGAAATGTGAAAAATATTGGATGCTGGATTCTGGATGGGCAAAACAAAAAAAAAAAAAACCCTACAAAAAAAAAAATAAAGAATCCAGTATAGAAAAGTATGAGAGAAAGAGATGGAGAGAGAATAAAGACCAGCAATAACAATGAGCGTTTAGAAATGCACTGAGAAAATTCCCACAGGATCATAAAAAAAAAATATCAAAATTTGATTTATTTATTGTATTTTCTTCTAGTTTTTGTTGTTTCAGCCAACCTAGAATTCTTTTCGGATCCATGTGATACTAGTTTTTGCTATTAGAAAAGATTTGAGGTACAGTAGGTCCTCCAGAACGCAACTAATAGAAGTAAAAGAAGAAGAATGGAGGCTGCTGCAGAAATTGACTTTACATTTTTATATGATCAAAATACTGAATAAACATTTCAGTTTGAAATAAAAATTTAAAGAAAAATGAACATGTTTTTAGTTAATTTATTTCCTAAAGAACTGCCAAATTTTGATCCTGCAATTTTCATCGTATTGTGGTGCTTACATCGAGAAGTCCTGAGAGGCCTATTGTATATAAAATATACCGCGATATTGATCAGATTGAGTAACTTCAGTTCATTCCCTGAGAGACTCTTGATATAGATAAGCAAAATATTGCTACTTTGGGATGGACATTAAATATTTAAAAAAATATAAGAAAAGCATTAAATTTTGCAACCTTGAATATAAAACAAATTTTTTTTTGAAACCAAAGATTAAATATACATCAGATATAGTTAGAAATATAGTAAAGCATTTAAAAAACTATAAATACTTAATGAATAAATAAACAAATCATAGCAAATTTAAATACATATTTAATAAAAGTTATTTTGCAAAAGAGAAAAAACTGATTTTAATATAAAATATGTTAAGACATAATTCAAATTTTCAAGTTACTCAAAATGTCAGAAAAATGTAAATTTGAAACAGAAAAAATATAAGAAAAATTCTAACCTCAAAATAATCATTTACAGTCAAAATGTATAATATTAATTTAAGTTAAGTTAGTTGAATAAAACCATTTCAAAATCCCAATCCTCAATATTATAACATTACCAAAATACTTATGAGGAGACGTCTTCCTCTAACAATCATTTTCTTTCTTTTGAAATAATTTCTGAACATTCCACTAATTTATAATGTCAAATCATTCCCATAAAAGAAGGAAAAGCTATTTCAAATTTAATAGCTAAACTAAGGAACATGAAATAATATTATGAACATTGAAATTTGTTGGGCTTTAAATTCAAGTACTCAATCGAGATCCAGATCCTTGTCAAAACAATTGAATTCACGTATTTTGGAGCCCCGCATTGAAGTCAACGATTTGAGTAAATCATCCATGCTAATGACCAACCGATCAGAGGCATCCTCCATATCCACATCATCATCCAGTTCATTGTCAGACATCATTCTTCCGCGCATGAATTCTCTCATTTGATACATTGATGCATGACGGCAGAGTTCTCTCAGATCGGAACCAGAGAAACCATTCGTTATTTTGGCCAAATGACGTAGACTGACCGAGGAGTCAATTTGTTCCTTCTGTAGGATGAGTTGTAGTATGGCCAGTCGTTGGACCTCACCTGGCAGCCCAATATGAAATTGAGCTGGCATGCGTCTCAATATGGCCTTATCCAAGTCTTGCGGACGATTCGTGGCACCCAGGACCACAACGCAGCTGTTAACGTCACTAATGAGCCCATCCCATTGCAACATGAACTGTGTTTTCATCATAGCAGTGGCTTCATGGTCCGCCACACCGCGGGCACGCAAAAAGCTTTCGATTTCATCAATGAATATGATACAAGGTTGAAGTTTTTGAGCACAGGTGAATACAGCAGTCGCTAGCTTTTGGCTCTCTCCATACCATTTGTCTGTGAGTACGCCAACATCCAGATTAATGAATCTCATTTCTGCCTCCTTGGCTATAGCTTTGGCTATCAGAGTTTTACCGCATCCTGGCGGGCCATGGAGTAGCACACCTTTGGGGGCACGGCACAATTTAGAACGCTTGAAAAGCTCACGATGGCGTATAGGCATCACAACAGTTTCCCTCAATTCCTGTATGACCGCATCTAATCCGGCAATATCCGACCAGTTTAAGTCTATTTCATCGGGCGTAACCAAATGTGAGGCAATCATCACCTCATGTTCATTGAAGTCGCGAGTTCGGAACTTACTTTTCGTACCCGTTCCAACAGAATTCAATTTCTTCAATTGTCTTTCGGCCTGTTGTTTGGCCCTCTTACGAGCCTTACTATTCGGATCCATTGAGCTTATCATCCATTTGGCACTGTAATACGTAATGGCAGTCACAATACAGACTCGCACCACCAATGCCATTACCTGACTGCGACTTATCTCGGGCGAATCCATAATCCGAATAAAAATTAAATTTTTACAAAAAAGAGGAACCAAAAAAAAAACAGACCAAATTTCTGATTTCTGAAAATTACTGTCAATTGGTCGACAATATTTCTTTGACAAATGCCGATTAGATTTGACAAGTTAAACTATTGTTTTAAAATTTAATCGATAGATTTGATGTTTTTTACCACCACTAAAAATATAACAGAATGTATCAATAAATAATTCAATGATCCATAACAAGTACTAAAATTAATTTAAATAAAAATACGAAAATATCAATATCAAGTGTCCAAAATTACTACATAAATTTGGTATTTCCCTGAATATTTATAATCCCAAAATAGAATAGTAAAATAATAAAAAAAGTAAAATAATTTTTTTTTTAGAAATTTTTCACATATATTACAATTCTAATACAACATATTAATGAGAATAAAAAAGAACATTCACCTTATCAAAATAATAACTTGAACGCTTCTGTATGGGATATCAAAAATAACCTGAGAAAAAGGCGCCTTGAACGATTTGAATTAAACGAAAACAGAAAATTCGATGGGGACGAATTGAAAGAAATCTTAAAAATAAAATAGTTATAAATTTTTTAAAATATTTGTCTTTATTCAATAACTGAGGAATAGATCTAAAAAGATTTTGTTGCGTTACAAATTCACGTTTATCTGGGAAAATATTTATTGGATTCCGAAATTATTTATCGCTTCAAAATGATATTCATAGAATATACTTAAATATAACTACAGCCCGAAAATGTTTTAAATGTTGAAACTTTTTCGATTTAAGCCAGGATGTGTCCCATTTTACCCAATCTATGTAATAATTTACTTTAACGTATTCAATTACAATTTATTGTCCATTTCCATATTTGAACTTGGTATTTCTTTCAGTGTACTTAGGCAAAGCTATACCCAGCTGCGCTTAATTTCTGTTTAACTTTTCCTGTTTGCCTTTGCCTTCTGGACAGAAGAAGACTGTGGGACTTGACTTGGCATCGTGAACATGAACATGGACCTGAACCTGGATAGCAAATGCAAGCAAAAAAGTGTTTTCTAGCTTAGCATCTTTTTAGCGGAAGTCAATGTAACAAAAGATAAACTTGTCCAGCCAGCTGCTGCTATTCCTTGTTTTAGCTCTATAATATTGAACGCAGCATAGACCAGAAAAAAGGCAACGGAATGAGAGATTGTGAGATGGTTGCTCTGCTGTTCAGAAGTATTAACTAAACACTGCAGCAATTTATCTTTTACCTCCCACCAATCCAACGAAGCGAACGTAGGTCAGTTATGCGCTTTGTCTTAAAGTTTGTTTTTTGTTTTCCGTTTTTCCGTTTTTGTGTATATTTTTTTTTCGGTTTTTTTAGGTCCCCATCTCGCAAGTTTCTTCAATCTTCATGACTGTCGGAAGTCGCAGTGCTCCGTTGTATCGTGCTTCCTTCCGCATTACAAAAGAATTACTCAACACAATGTCTGGCTTGGCTGGGCTGGACTGAGCCTTCCCGAAAAAAAAACTTTGTTAAAGCCAACCAACAAGACGTGGGTGGTAGAAGTAGATCAGCTTCTGCTTTGTTTTTTCTTCTTTTTCTTTGGACCCTCTTAACGAATTTCGTTTTGTTTTTTGGTCAGGTGGCAGACAGAAAACTCATCCAAGAAAATGCACGAATCAAACAATACAAAATGCCATAAACAAACAGAAAAACAAAAGCGAACCAAATTTACGTTCGTTTATTATTAAAAAAAAATAAATTTAAAGGAATGAATTAACAGATTTACTACTTAATTGGCTACGATTTAGCTGCGGAAGGAAGCAAAAGTTTTTGTTTTGCAGAAATACTTTCCAAAGGGTAAGAAGTTGGATTAAAACTGCAAAGATATAATCCGAATGAAGAATGGAATTGGTTCAATTGGGAAACCCTTTCAATACCTGCACTAAAATTTATATAAAATGATTTATTATAATTAAGTTAATAACAATGATAATTTTAATCTTTTTCAACATTATTTTATAAGTCACTGTTGCCTACCTATTTGAAATGAAATTGTAAAATCACATAGAAAATTCTGAAACGAGAACTGAAAAAATTTAATTTAACTTTATATGTTTCAGTCTTGAAAAACATTAATGAGAAAACACATCATAATTTATTTTATTAATTTTTCGAAATATTTATTAAATTAAATCTAATGGTAAACTAAATTAATTGTTGGTAAAAATAAACCACTTTGTTAAAGTAAAATTTTTTAAAATTACGCAATTTAAACTATATTAGAAATTCCTTACAATAATATGGCATATTATCTATTAATTAGACATTTAGTTTTAATGGTCTTCATTAATATAAAATGTTTTGTGACTGGTAAATGCAAATGATACTACACAATTTTTATAAATATTTTATATTTAAAAACATTGCTTAAACTTTTACCGACATTGTAAGACCTCTTAGAACTATATTTGTCTTTTTCAATTAAAGCTTGATTTAATCAGGAAGACCTCTAAAATTTTCTATTTCCTATATATAACTCTTGTTGATACATTCTTAATTAACAAGAGATATATCTAGTACTCAATGTACTAGTAATTGAAGTTGTGTTAGAAAAAAGTAATTATTCGATAGTTTTACTATGGTTCCCGTACAATGTTTTAAACATTCACACATCTCAAATTTGCAATAATGTCTTTTTGTATTTGTTTTTCTCACATACGAACAATTATTGACAGACATTTGATTTGTCCATTAGGTATCTGGATTTGATTTGCCTTTGAGCGACAATCATTGTGACATGGCTTTGTGGTCGTACCCACTAGAGGGGGACGGTAAGTGAGTGGAGACGGCAGGATTGGGTTGGTGGATATAAATCCACTGGATTCTCCTATACTCGAAACATTAGTCCAAATATCTAGACAAAAGCAGTAAATCTCGGAAAAATGAAATAGAAAAAAAGAAACAAGTGGAGGCAATTATACGCACTATATATGGAGAATGGCAGACATGTCACGCCCACTAAATGCCGCAGCCACTCGACCGACAATCGAACGTGACTAGATTGCAATTAAAATCGATTTTTGACTTTGATCGGCGTACTTTTTTGATTGCCCAAAAGCTGTCTAGTCCCATGACCACGCCCCCTTCACACGCCCATCATCATCACACACAGACACACACATATATACACTCATTTACACCACTCTGTCATTCTCACATGTGTTGACGTCTATTGTCGATTTGTGTCTGTCAACGTCTAGAGCCTTTGCCCCTTATCCAAATTCTCCATGGCACCTCTCAAACGACTCGCCAATCCCCTTTGGGCAAATTTTAAATGAAATTAGAAATTTGCACGCGCTTTTATTCCCCCATTCAAAGGACCAGTTAACGCCGATTACATGTCAATTGCAAAAATATTTTTGACTTTGATTGTTCGCACATGCGACACTTGATATTGGTCCTAATGATGCCTAAAGGATACAAAATAGAGCTGTGAATAAAAAAAGAAAGGATTATTAGAAAAAGAGAGAAAAACGGTTATATGTAGTTTTCGTATTAAATATCTAAGCAAAAGTTACATTATTTGGCAATCGCTACATAATATGTACTACATATTAATATATGCGATTACCAAAATGGCGCGATGTTACTTTCATACTATAAAACTAAAAAAAGAAACTAAAAACTATATATATATATATAGATGTATATACATTTATACAACTGCAGCTTGTCCCAAATTCGATTACCTAGATACAAATCAAAGTGAACCCAAATGGGGGGAAAAAAGAAATATGCAAAAATCAAATTACCAGAACTTGAAAAATCGCAGACATCAGAGACACATAAATCAGGCGAAGATGGCTAAAATGGAAGCAAAAGAAAGAAAGAAAAAAAAATAGCAAAATAAAAAGAAAAGGGAAACCAAAGAAGAAACTGTTACCGCTATTTAACGGTTTATTGATGCGTCGCTTTAGCCAAAATTTATTGGTACTCGGTGCTTGGTACCTGGTCTCTTTGGTCCATTTGGTCGTTGGCCAAATGCAAAATGGTAAAAGTGGCAAATGTAAAAGCTGAAAATTGATTTGCCATTTTCGTGGACGAAACTACCTCTAACTTTTTACCTTTACCCCACAAGGCATTACTCAGACCAAGAAGATGAATAGAAAGCAACAAGGACAAAAAGGACAACATCAGCATCCAAATTACATCAAACGGAACGCTGATAATGTGATACCCATTGACGAGAGAAATGTCTGTGAATTTATTTATTCTTGATCCAATGAATAGATAGAAAGACATTTCGATAGAAAAACATTTCGTTCGAAAACGAGACTCCAAAATTACAAAGTATTTAAAAATTGAAAAGTATTCAAAAACGAAAAGAAGCCTGAATAATTTTCTTAACATAATTCGTTTTTAATAGGTTCTCATTCAAATTATTATTTGTCAAGTTGATTTAGAAGTCCGTTAACTTCATTTTCATATTTACCTCGTTTGTACTATTAACTATTTTATATGACTTATTTTCGACTGGCGTTGCCCTTTTTATTTCAAATTTGAGACCGAACATTTCTGAAAGGCATAAGCAGCTCTCTGGCCCTCACTTAGGAATATTGCAGACCACGTTCAGCAGCCGTTTTCTCTGTCTCCCTCATTTAATCCTTTGAATTTTCAACTTGTCACTTTGACTTACCGATAAACGTGGGTTTTTATGCTTTACAGCAACAATGTCACAGGATTTGGCCAATACTTTAATAACCCTATGACATGTGTCTCGAACCGCTCAACTAAAAGAATCAGGGAATAGTACAATGAGTACAACTGAATCAGTAAACTCATGACACTAGGTAAACAATGTGACAACATTAATAGCTCTATATTTTCTTAAAGATATTTATATAGATTGTCAAATTTATTATTTATTAAACCACGAAGAAGTCTGACCTTTTTTACGGTTTTATTTTTTATTAGTTTTTTAAGGAACTCCAATTAAAGAAAAAGTAATCAGCTTTGAGCCTTTAATCAAATCAAATTTAACTTCATAATAAAATAAAATAAAAAAAATTAATTTATTTACATTTTTTTTCTTGTGATCAATGTATTTTTGCAATGAATATTTAACTCCTCTATGCGAAAAAAAAATTCAAAAAAATTCAAAAAAAATTCAGTAGCATTTCTAGATATTTTTTGTCTCAAGATGGAAGATATTTCTACTAGTATTAAACTTGACATCATAGTTTTTTTCAAATGATTTTTATGTCTAATAAACAGTAGCCCATTTTACAATGTGTAAAGAAATTTGCTTTTTCTGCCTGGTTGACAATAAATATTTAATTTAAAATCAAATCTCTTAGTAATCGACTAAATAAAACCTAGTTGCAGACAAATGATATTCATGATTGAGATGGAATGAAAAATATACATAGGTGAGCCTTCACTTAGTACTCGGTTTTAATAATTTAAATACATAAATGAAATAAACCAAATTCAATAAAAAAACCAATTTCAATTCCATCCACCACATTCCATATTCTCTGTCACATCAATATAAACATGATTTCAAATTCCATAACACGAGTGCAAAGTGAAGATGATGATGATGTAATCCCGAATGTCTGCAATCATTGTCGTCAAGTACGAGAACCTTCTATACATTTACCCAGTTATGCGCAACGTTATACAGATATACCACGATTGATACGATTGAAGTTTATAGCCCAGGTATGTCAAAAATTGAGAGTTCCAGCACTTGAATTGGCCATAGATCATGTGAAGACCACATACAATGTGAAACTCTATGAGGAACTATATAATACGCTGAGTATCGAGGTTGGAAGAAGCGTTGAAGACAATCGAAATGATAAAGTTAAAGCTGATGAACTTGATCCAGAGCAGGTCATAGAGGAGGAAATTATGGAGGAGGCTGCAGGTAGCTCACAACAGCCTTCCCATTCAAGATATAGAGGAAGTTTATCAGCCGATTCCAGCAATACAAGTCTAACCTATGATGCCTATTGGGTGGAGGATAACACAATGGAAGCATCTTTATTACTGCAAGAACTTGATGCGGAATTGAATTTCAAGAAATCAAATTCGGGCAGTGCTTATGTACGTCGCATACTTGAGGAAATTGGTGATTATCATTTGAAAAGTGGAAATCTTCAAATGGCTGTAAAATTTTATGCTCGTGCCCGGCCATATTGCACTAGTTCTGACAATGTCATCAATATGTTTCGTAATCTGATAAGAGTATCCATTTATATGACAAATTGGTGGCATGTCTTAACTTATATCGATGAGGCCAAACAGTATGCCTTTGGTTTCGAGAATCTCTCACAAGAAGTTCCGAATCGTTTAAATTGTGCTGCCGGGTTAGCCAATATGGGTTTGAAAATTTATAAAACTGCAGCACATTGTTTTCTATTGACCCCATTTGATCGGTATGATTATGATAAGATAGTGGCTCCCGAAGATTTGGGCTATTATGCAGGTTTATGCGCCTTGGCCACTTTGGAGCTGGATATGCTGCAATTGGGTGCCATCAATGCAGAGCCCTTTAAGCCCTTCTTTGATCTCTCACCCAAAATGTGGTCCATATTGGCCAAATTCTATGAGGGAGATATGGATCATTGTTTGATTCTTCTTCATGAAATTGAAAATTATATAAGATTGGATGTCTATTTGGCACCACATGTGGATACTCTATACTCTATGATTATGGGTAGAATCAAGGAAAAACGATCCTTGAAAAAATGAAAGAGTTTTATTTCCCTTCATGCAAATATACGAGAAAGTGTGTAGAGAACCAAGCATTAAGATTGGTTGAAAACAAATTTGATTTTTGGCCAAAATTAAATAAATTCATGTTTATAATATTTAAAAAAAAGAACCCGAAACAGTTTTTCCTTTGAGGCAAAAGGTTTTGCATTTCTTATTAGAAAAAGAAAAACTAGTAAACAAGTGTGGTAGAAACTACCTAAAAGTGTGCAAGTTATGACAATATTTTGATGAGAAACATGTGATTTTTATGATGTTATCAGGCTTTCAACTACCCTATCTTTAAATAAAGATAATGAAGAGTAGATTTTGTTTTGCTTAAAAATATTTTATAGTTGGAATTGATTGACTCGAACAATTGGGTCAATATTGTTTTTATTATTTAGTAGTCTGATTCACATTAATGATTGACAAAACAGTTACAGAAACATGCTTGGCTCAACTAATACCCTTTATTTTAGGGTATCAAAAATATTATAAATTTTCTTCACTGAGTTTTTCCTGCCGGTTGGGCTTTATTATTATTTTCTAACTGTGACAAAAGTTGGCAAGTGAAAGCGGCTTCAGTTGCAACGGCAAAACAACAACAGCAAACAACATAATTAAATTTTCGTGTGCTCAGTAGAACGAACGAACGAACTTGGTTCCTCACAAAAAGAAGGGAAAAAGAGAAAGAAGTTGAAAAGAATAAAAATAAGGGACTTGCCTTCCATTCAGTCAACCTACTGCTCTTCGCTCATCCTCAACATTCTATGAGATGCGCGCACTCAAAAGATTGAAGGAAAATCATGAAATATTGCACAGTTGAAGTGATTTTTATGAACTCTTGAAAAGTAGCTCCATGTAGCTGCTTCTGCTGTTCCAGCTGCTCCTGCTCCTGCTACAAGGACACTAACGAGCTTAAAGATAAGGCACAAAAATGCGCATTGAAATTGCGCCGACAAAAAGAGGACGAGACACAATGATGCCACCAAAAAGGGACGACCGAAATAGGACATTTCGCTGCAGATAGCTAAAAGATTCAAGAAAATATCTTAATATTTTTAACTGAAAAGCAACTATATCATTCACTGGTCAAGAACGAATTTCTAAGAAGCAACTCTAACGGAACCCGAAATTGAAATTTTTTTTAGCATGGTCTTGATTAAAGTTGCTACGTTTTTATAACAAGATTGTATTTTGCTTTTTATATAGTATTATATATATTTCTAAAAATTTAACAATCCAATATAGTTTATTATCTTGATCTTTAAATAAATGAAACTTTAAGAAGTTCGGTGGACAGAGTTCAGCTTTCATAATATTCGAAAATGTTTAAAATCATAAGAATTAAAGCGCAATCTAAGAGCTTCATTTGTTGGCAAATAACTTTATTTATTTTTCTATTGTATTTTCTTCCGTTTTTTATTTGAAACCTCTTTTATATTATAAAAATAGTTTTAGTTGTTTAATACTTTTGGAATTTTGATTTACTTGTCAACAACAATTCAAAATTTTAGACTTTATATGTTTTATACCAATTATAAATAAATAACGAAATCCAATATTAACTTTATAACTCACCTCACAGTGAGATAATTTCTTTCTTGATATTCGTTGTAGGACTAAAATATAAGTTGGCAAACTGGAGTAAAAAATTGTATACAATTCATTTATTGTATATATGTATGTATGTACATACATACGTACATTTTTACAAAATGTTTTTGTAGATTTCAATATTTTCTTTTTTTCGCCTATTAAATACTTATATGGAAAAATTAAAAAAGAAAATGAAGTCTTTGTTATATGCCTTGGGGCATCAAAAAAACAAAAATATAAAATAAAAACAAGTAATTAAAAAATATATGCCTATGTATATTTCATATTCAGAGACAAGCCATTGAACATTTGATTATTTAAGTGTCCAAGCAACGTATTTTCCTGGGAATACGAGGGTGAACGAGGGTTAGTTATAAAGTAATGCATTGTTGATATTTTTCTGTCTTATTTGTTTTGTTTCTCTGATTTGAAGACTTGCTAAACTAGAAATATAAATATATAAATCCCAGAGAATTTATTGCCACATTACAATTTCTTAAAGTTGTTGAGTGTTTACAGCGTGAAACATTGTTTCTTAATTTATAAAAATGATCTAATTTTATAGAGAAAATAGTTTTGTTAGTTAATTAATCTTTTTTATAGCTTTTTTAGCAACTTCTCTTAATATAAATTATATTCTGATCAAGTATCTTTATCCAAAAAAGAAGAAATGCTTCTTTCATGTGCAATACATTTTATATTACTTATTAAATGACCCTCGTAAATGTAAGCTAACAGTTTTTCATTGTATATTCATAAAAATTGTTGACATAAATTCGGTCAATCTTTTCTAAAATCTTTGATTTCTGAGTTGTTTGGCAACTTTACTGTCTTTTTCTGTCTGCTTCATATTTTTCATAATTGAGCTATAGTAATATTTATTTATTCATGTGCCAACTTAATTTGATGTCAATTCAATTTCTTTTTCTTTTATATTATTTTTTGTATGGTTTTGTAATTTTTTCTTTTTTTGTTTTCTTGCCGCAGGAAATTACCAGAAGCAAATGCTTTTTGCACCTTGTAATGGTGCTGCCTTTTGACGTGGTTGAGAGGATATAAATCGTTGGTTAGCAACGGGGGAGACAGGGCGCAATCTGCAATGCGCCACCTTCAAAAGGCATCTAGAATAGAAAGAGATAGAGAGAAAGAGTGAGACAGAGAGAGAGAGAGAGAGAGAGATAAAAAGAGATGAAGTAATTTCTTGTTGCTGTGCTAATTAAGTTTGGTTTTACGTTTAATGGCAGTTTGTCCAGAGTTCTGTTTAGATGGAAAGCATCAGCATTTGTTTGCTTGAATCTTTTGCATTTCTATTTCTCTGCTTTTAAAATCATTGGAAACAAACGCTGTGTGGCATTAAGAAAAAAGAGTTAAGTACTAGTCGGAGCTAGTCCGTAATAACTTGTGGCTTAAAAGTCCATGATATTTTTAATTTATTGCAATTATCTCTTTTTTACCCATTTTGCCCATCTGAACTGGATGGAGAATGAAAGCAAATGACAAAGTCTTTGTAAAGATTATTACTTTACTTTTTAGTTTTTTTCCTGCTGTCTTTCAATGTCTGCAAATATTTTTTATATTTTAACCATTAAGTTTCTCTACAAAAGAAATGCATTTATTTTATATCTTTGCATTGATATGGCTATGGCTATGAAACAGAAAAAATTCATAATATTCCAGTTCATATCTTTACCATAAAAGAAATTTAAAACTACATAGTTCAAGCCATAGAATTGCTGGCAGATTAGCAATCTGGTACATTTATCTTCTTTTTAATTGCTTAAGAGTGAAATTTAAACAAAAATTCTTAATTTGGTGCATTTTTATACCCTGTACCCATAGGGTAAAAGGGTATATTAAAGTCGCTAAAATGTATGTAACAGGCAGAAGGAGAATTTTCCGACCCCATAAAGTATATATATTCTTGATCAGTATCAATAGCCGAGTCGATTGAGCCATGTCCGTCTGTCCGTCTGTCCGTCTGTCCGTCTGTCCGTCCGTCTGTCCGTCCGTCTGTCCGTCCGTCCGTATGAACACCTAGATCTCAGAGACTATAAGAGCTAGAGCAACCAAATTTGGTGTCAACATCCGTCTGTTGTGTAGACAGGTTAAGTTTGTTTCAAATTTTTGCCACGCCCACTTCCGCCCCCGCAATTTGGGAAAAACCTATAACTAGGGCAATATTAAACATATCGTATTCTTATTTGGCATGCACATTAATATAGCCAAAATGCACCAGCTGACCGAATTTGACCAAAATCGGACAATAATTATCGGAGATATACGTATTTCCGTTTTGTACTGAAACGCCCCATGCAAAATGGGCTGTTAAGTGTGAGCGAGATAGCATGCGTTTGCAGTGCAGTGTTGCTGTATGGCAAGCAGTGCATGCTAAGAGATTTTTTTTTGTAAATTGATAGCGATTTTGATTATTTTTGACTTTATGGGGTACTTTTACTTGGTACAGGGTATACTCAATGTCGGCAGGGACGACTTGCTTGCTTCATTTGTAGCTGTTTTCGCTAACACCTCTTCATTTCAGTCAAACAATTCGACCTAAACAAATTACTTAGACAAGAAGTGCTAAGCAACAAAAGAAATGGCATTAAATCTATAAACAGAAACCCTTGTCTACTCTAAATTTAGCTAAGGTAGCTTAAGGGCATCAGAAACCTAGAAGAAAATGTTATGAGGTGTATAATAATAAATGTCATGAGAAATATAATGCATTAAGATATCTTATTTTCTGTGAGCAAAGTTAACCTTGAACTTTATATTATACATAAACAAGAATTTAATGAAAATAAAAAGAATCTTTCCATTTAGATTGGCAAATACCCAATCATGTCTGAATAATTGTTTATTTTCAACCAAATTTATTGTTCACTGCACCTGCGACAGCTCTGAGAGACTGAGTGATTAAGTAAAAGGAGACCCAAAACCTATTTGCCCATGTAAATAGATTAGACTGGAATTTCTATTATACTAAAATTGAAAATTTACGCATTCTGTAAAAATTAATCATATAACTATTAGTTGTACAATCCGATTTCTACATATCAGAAGACATTATTTAACTATTTTTTAGTAATACATTTAAATTTCACTCATTGACATGATCTCATACTAAAAACTATAATTTCGATAGTTTTATAATGTAATATAGTATATAACCATATTTTTCTAGATTTTATTATTTTCTCTATATGTATCAGGTTTTTTGAACATAAAAATTCTCGATTCTTTTCTATTTATTTTGGGAAAAATCGTAAGAAAAGGTTTTAATGACAAAAAATAACTATCGATTAAATTTGGAAAAGTAAGCAATAAATACCTTAACAACATAACAAAAACTAATTGTTACTTGAATATTTTAATTTTGCTTGATTTCAGGACTTTTTTGAAAAGGTTGAAACTTTTTTGTGATGTTAATCAGATTTATATCAATTCTCTATAACAAACTTATTTCTCATATATTTTATTAAATGCTTTAAATTATAAAAATGAAAAATAAATTACTTATTATAGTTCTTTAGTTTTATATATATGTCATATATAATAATACCAGTCTAATTTATATAAGTGTTCTTCTTTTATTAGTTTGTAGTTTAGTGTTAGCGTAAATTTTGTATATATGTATGTATGTATGTACATATTGTATGTATGTATATATAGTAATTTGTATAGCAAACAGTTCAGAGGAGAAATTCATTTTTGTTTTTGGGTTGTGGGTGGCACTTCTAAAGCTTTGTGTGTGTGCATGTCTGTGTTGACCAATTGGACTCGTGTAAATACAAAACATGTAAGCCTTTTGGTAAATATTTGATATTTCTGCTTTTTGGAAAATGGGCGTTCACTTTAATATGACACTTTAAGCTAACCGATGGCAGTCGTATCGAGACGAGAAAGTTCAAATTCAATTACCTTTCAAATATTTGCATTTTGCAACACAAAGTTCCATCATAATGGTGCACAATGGCTGCCACTCGAATGCCACTTGAAAGGACAGACACAGGATGAAGCACTCAAAACAGTTGCTGCCGCTAATGTCCTCATAGCCATCGTCGTCGTTGTTGCCGTTGTCCTTCGTTCATTCCTTTAGTTGAAAGTTAAAAGTTGAGAGTTGGTGGCCAGCCAGCAAAATACAACTACATATATACAATGTGACGTTAACTTTTGCCGCCTACTGTGTCCCCTTTCAAAAACAATTACACAACAAAGGCCATGAGAGCTCAAGGGTGGCGACACGGAGAATCGGCCAAGGGGCAATGGGTGGGAAACATAAAAAATACCAAATAAGCCAATTTCGAAGCAGGAATTGCAGCAACAATGTCTTTCTCTCCCCTCCCCCAAACAATTGAAACAAAAAAAATAAAATGGCAAAAAAAAAAATGAACGAAAAAGTTGAAGCATACTGCGGTTCGGCAATTTTTTCAAATGCCACTACACCAAACGGAAAAGAGGGGAAAAAGTATCAACATATAATATATAGAAAGAATTGTATGAGTATATAGCTGGAAAAGAAGAAGAAAAAAAAAATATTGAAACATAATATATCAGTCAATTTAATTTAAAGAAATAGGTTTATTACATATAAGTTATTTACTTACTTTACTTATTTTTCAGTTAAAAATATCGTTTTTAAAACTGCTTCTCATTTATTGGTTATTGAAAAATATTTTGAAATATAAGAATTACTTTTTGCTTTTTTTCAACACTTTCTATTCTATTTCTACAGATTCTTTGAACAATTCTTCCAACAGAATCGAATTAGTTGCGTCTCTTTGATACTTATTTCCGCTCTTTGATTGAGATAAACTTGGTTAGTCTAGACTGTACCAAAATTAGCATATAAAAATAAATTATCTACTTTTCTTGTTCCTTTCTTGAATTTTCGTGTTTTTTTATTTTATTTTTTTTTTTTTGTTTCTTTTAGCGAATACTTTGCCACGCATAGAAAATGTCAGAGTTGGAGTACCATATGAATATATTACATAACGAGAGAGAGAGATGCATCAAATTGGTTACCCGATCTGCATATATGAGTATACACTCATATACATATGTATGTGTGTATATAAATATGTATATGTACATAAATAAGGTATATAGCCTGCAGCTGTAAGCATCATATAAAATGCATAGAATATTCCTCTTCAGTCGACGCGTTTACAGGAATATGTATTTATGTTATGCATGATGCTTGTCTGAGGAAAAACAGCAACAGACTAAAAGAGACAGTGAAAGGACAAAATCATTTCATATACTAGAAATTGTATGCATTTTTGTAAAGGTGAACTCAAAGTAATGGAAAATATGCATTATCTGTGTATCACATATTTTCAAGTTGGCCAAATCAAATTCAATGAAAAATCAACTAGAAATGAAGAAAACCATTTTTTAGTTATACCATACATATGTATGTATATGTATATTTAAAAGTAACAATTGAATTGATGGTGTAAAGTATTTATAAAACTATAATTTTAATTGTTCGTCCCTTGCAAAAAAATGGAATACCAGCAACTGTAGTAATCACAAATATCTTTACAAATTCTAAGACACTTTTTTAATAATCTTCAGTTGATAATTGTAGAACTTCTTTAAAGGACATAGAAAAGCTCGTCTATACTTAGTTAGAGGTTTGAAATATTAAATACTGAATCAATCAATCCATCAATTGTAAGGAATAAAAACTTAAATTTGTCTTATCAAAACTTTAATTGCTTTCTACATTGAAATTCGGCTATACCCTTTAATTCATTCGTTTCGAAATTCGTTTTCCTATACTATTGCTATGTATAATTTTTTGTCTATGCCATTCAAATCACCTGCAAAAAGGTAAACCACCCACAAACCCTCATTTAAATCCCAATACAAATCAAAAATATTCACAAAAAGTATGCTCGAAACAGAATCAAATATATAATACTAATTTATTATAAAATTGGTAAAGTAATTGATCATTTTGTATGATTCTTTTCATTTTATTTGAAATTTTTCTGTTTCATTCAAATGATCTTAAACATTTTCACCCAAATTTTTCTAACAATCAATAAGAGAGAACTATCCGAATATTCTAGTGAAGCATAAGTTCATAAGCCATAAGAGAATATATATTGCAAAGTCATCTAAAAGTATTTTTACACTTTAATTAATTTTAACTCTTTAACTTATCCATTGTATTGAAAAGTATATATCATATTCTTGACCAATTCCAGTAGTTGGTCAACTAAAGGGAAAATTAATTTTTAAATTAAGCGTTTCTTTTTTTTACCTTAGAACTTCTGAAATATCCCTCGAATTATTAATTAAGTTGCCTCGAAGCTGGAATGGAGTGAAAGCCCAAAAAAGGGTAAGTCTAGATAAAAAGATTGTCAGATTCAGCATGTGACATTTAGTTAGGTCCTCCAAATGGACAACCGATCAAAGAGAGCTGATTATGCCAGAAACACAAAAGCCGTTGACTAAAGATAAACCTTTGACTTGGTCAGACTTTCTCTCTTGCTTATAACTGGAAGGGTGGTGGGGGTTAAAGAAAAAAAGATGGGAGTGGGGAGGGAACTGCAACTGCAACTGCTGCTGTTCGGTGGGCGAGGCTGGTTTGTAATAACTCACGCCTTTTGACACAGATTAAACCGGCATAAAGACAATGCAAAAGTGGTAGGAGGGAAAGTACAGACTGCAACGATGACGAGAACAAAAGCAAACTTGGCCAAGGGATTTTATGACCCTTCTCTGGCTGCATGACTATCTATATATACATACGTGTGTCTCTGTGTGTGTGCGCGTGTGTGTGTACCATTGTGGGTGGTGGGTGGCATGGTTGGCTTGTGTAAATGTTATCCTTTATTGTTTGCCTTGGCTCTGTTATGCCATGCAGGCTGCACATGTCACTAAGCGAGCCAGACTGACTCCACCTACGTTTCCATAGCCAAACCACTCCACTCGACTGCACGCCTATTCAAGGAACTCCTCATTGTGGTTGACAGCTTCTATTGTCCTGCCACAGATCCTGGCAACGACTCCTGCAGCGATAGCTGCAACAACAGCTGCAGTAGCTCCATTTTTCAGTGATTTTATGGGAGATCAGCATATATGTATGTATATGGTATATCCAAACCATCCATAAAAAAATATAACTGACTTAACTATTATTTAATTTATTTTCTCTCTCTTTTTGTCTCCCTTTCTCCATAACTTATTTTATCTCTTTTGTCTCTCCATGACTCATAAATTTCTGATTATGGTTATGGCTACATAATTCGTTAAAATTGTCAAACATTAATTTTCCGTTTCTCCCATTTTGATAATGCCAGAGAAAAATCCTTAATCTGATCTATAAAGTAAAAGAAAATATATTAGAAGAGAAAATATAATATAAATTTACAGAAATTATAAATTAATATTCTAGAATTAATACTGCGCTCTTTGTGAGTTATTCTGAAGTTTTGATTAATAATTTTAATTATCTCTACCAGAGTTTAACTCTGGAAAGTTTTGTTTTTTAATATAAGTGCAAAAAGGTTTGCCTTTTTCTATTTACTTTTTTGCATCTTTTTAGACCGATTGGTGGGACACTGTACTATAAATATATAAATATAAAAAATAAATTTTATATAAATATATAAAAATAAATTATTATACGAATTTTGACATATGTATGTATGTATATATTTGAGTGCAATATCTTAATAAGTGGTGTTGAGAATGCAAACCATTTACTATTGCAAATGGCAATATTTTATTCTTTTGCATTATATTGAACCTAACATAATTGATACTTATAGTTATCGATAAATATTAACCCACGTTATTGGAACGTCCTTCCAAAGAATTCATACTGAAATAATCATCAAGAAAAGTTGTTTTCTTTTTAAGATACAAACTCAGTTAAAAGTGCAAGAAAGTCAGGACAGATAATGGCATGAACACCCAAAATAAAGAAAAAACTGGATTCTCCAATAATAAGGATGAATTGAGTTTATACATAGATTAACTGGCTTCCTAGCTTCCTTATTTAAATAAACTTTTGAGCTGCCTGTTCTATCCTGCCATTTTTATGAAACAACAAAGATTTAATTCCGCTTAGTCCTGTAATTCTATTATTTTTTGACGTATGTCTTATAAACAGCTCTTCATTAGGCAAATTGAGATAAAACTTCGGCCTGATTTCTTAATAAATAAGATATAATTTTAAAATATAAAAAAACTAAATTTAAAATTTAAATTACTATTTAATATGCTAAGCAGTGCAAAAGTAACAGTTTTGATCTGATTAATATTTCATTATGGATAGACAGCTTCATATATCTAAAAATCGCTTAGAATATTCCAACAAAGTTCAAAATACTTTACAGTTTACTTATTAATGTGTATGTGTGTATGTATGTACATACATATATACATACATACATACATATGTATGCTTTCATCCTCTATACAAATATCTTTTAGCTAATCTCTGGACTAAAAATTGTTCACATTGCTAAATGAAAAACAAATAAATACTAAAGCTTTATAAGAGCCGAGTTGGCCTAGTGCGGAATGTCCCATAAATTTGCTTAAATAAATTGCGCATACGCACTGTGTGCATGTGAATGTTCTACCCGCAAAAGAACTAAATAAATATTTGTTGTAGCTGCTGCATTTTTGGGTTAAGTTGGGCTACAGTTTAGAACTTGCCTTGACATATTTCCCAAACAAGAGAAAGGGTAGACAAGAGAAGAGAAGATGAAAATAAGCGAGAAAGTGAAAGAGATAGTAAGAGAAAGGAAGCGCATGCAAGTCATTCAACAGACAGACAGCAAACGGCACTAACAGTAAAAAAAAGAAAATAAGGATAAAGAAAAACCAGGACACATTCATCCATTTGATTAATAACAAACACTAAACATACAAACATGACAAAGAACGACAACTGCAAATGATGATAAACAAAAAATTTATATAAAAGACAATAACTATGACCTAATAGGCTTTCTAAAAAAATTACAAAAAATAAAAACTTCCATCGATAAAATAAATTTGCTGTACTTTAATACTAAAACTTTTTTTTTTTTTTTTTTTTCCATTAAGTATATTTAAAATCTGTCCAGACTTTGACAATAATTAAATTTGATGATAAATATATATAACATGACATTAACAAAAGCACAATCACAGATCAGAGCCGCAGGAGGGTTCTTCTGGTGGGGTCCTCAATCGTCATCTGCTGAGACTGAGGAGGCTAGTCAAGTCCTACCAGTTAGAATCGGGCCTGAAGAACAAATCGAGTGGGTGCAACCTTTTTAGCCTGTGAGGATAGCTTTCAGCCGGTTTGAGTGGTTGGTGAGTCTGCCGAGATGAAGAACTCCGAATCTCACGACCTCTTTGTGGACTGAGGGGATTTGTAAGTCCCTGTGTAGAACGGAGTTCCGGACATAGAAAGGAGCACCAACCAATCTACAAAGCAGCTTCTTTTGGAATCTTTGTATTATTTCCACGTTGGAGTGACACGCTGTACCCCACATCTGGATGCCGTATGTCCATATAGGCTTTAGGATGGACTTGTAAAGCCGAACCTTGTGTTGATGCTGCAATTTGTAGCCGATGAGCCAGTGCATTTTCCTCGTTTTTAAGTTAAGTTGCTTCGACTTAGCTTTGATGTGAGCCTTCCAAGTAAGTCTTCGGAGTTAAGCCGAGATACTTCTCCTTGTCTGCTGAGGGTAGGGGAGTCCCATGTAGGCTGACTGGTGGGCAGTCACATCTGCGTGTAGCGAACGTGATGTGAGTGGATTTTGTGCCATTTACGGCGATGTTCATTCTGAGTAGCCATGGATTGATCATGTCTAGCTGGCTCTGGACGATTTCTGAGGCTTGATCAGGATTTGAAGCAGTACCTATGAACGCAGTGTCATCAGCATAAGTTGCTACCAGGAGTTGTTGTGACTGGAGAACGGGAAGGTCAGCAGTGTAGATGGTGTACAGAATGGGGCCGAGGATGCTACCCTGGGGGACACCCGCCCTAACCTTTCCAATTCGGGACACATCTGATGTAGAATGTTCTGTCTGCCAAGTATGATTTGAATATAAGGAACAACGGTGCCGGGAGCAAAATTTGAGTTTAAACAGCCAAACGCCTGCTTTACGTCTAGAAAGACAGTTGAGCTATATTTTTTCTCCTCGAAGCCGCGAAGCAATCTTTTTACTATGCGGTGGCGTTGCTCCAGAGTTCCATGAAGTTGCCTGAAACTGAACTTATGGTCTGGGATGATATCGTCCAGTAACGGCAGTACTCTAGCCAAAAGTATTCGTTCGAATACCTTCGAAGGAAGCGCCAGGAGACTGATCGGACGGTAGGATGCGGAGTCACTTTCCTGTTTGCCTGGTTTTGGTATCATTACAATATCAGCACATTTCCACTGGGATGGAAAATGTCTAAGATCGAATATACCGTTGAATAGGCACGGTAGGATTGCTCGTGGAGGCAGAAGTTTCAGGGTGACCGCATCAAAGCCGTCGTATCCTGGGCTTTTTGTTGTTTTTAGCCTGTCAATTTCGGCTTTTACTTCCTCCGGAGTAACTCTGGAATTCCAGGAAGTCTGTGGTGGCATCTCGCTCGACTTGAGTGCACATGTTGAATGGAGAGAAGGTTTTAGCAACATGAGAGGTGAGGGTTAACGGAGCATTCGCGTTGTATTTAATTGAGGATTTTATGAGGATGCATGCAGAGGGGGTCTCTGGCGTTGCTGCTCGGATGTTTCGCCTGGAGCAAGTCGTATCCCTGGATTTTGAAGAAGGATCTGTTGGTTATGTGTGTTTCGCAGAGGAGCATGATGTCTGTGTGATTGCGTTTGACAAATAAGTCAATTTCTGCCCAGCTTTTGCAAAGGCCATTGACGTTCCAAGACACCAATTTGGAACCTATTTGCATATGGCTGCCAAAAGTGTGTTAAACATTTGTGTCATCTGAGCCAATTGGGCTTGCATGATCTTGATGATTTGTTAGTTGTCAACACTCGAACCTCGTCGTCTTTACCTGCTTTGAAGGAAAAGTCCTTACCGATAGTCTGAGAGATAAATTTTTGTATATCGGCTATATTAGCGACGGCCGGAATGAAGATGGGCAGGGTCCTGGGCTCAGCGCGTTTGTTGCTTGGGATATCAGCAGCAGGAGCGTTTCCATGGTTGTTATTGCCACTCTTCTCAGCAAGCATGGCGAAACTGTTGGTGTTGTTGATCGGGTTCGAGTTCTGGCCATTTGGTTGCGCTTCACGCTTGATGCTGATTTCGCCAGGTTCTAGCGCGTCTTCTTCGGATGCAGATTGCACCGACATAGATGACTCCGAGGTGCTCGATGAAGACATTTCTCTCTTTTTGCCTAAGAAATTGGGGGAGCCTCCTTTTCGTTTTATCGGAACTGTTTTCCATTTGTCCGTTTGCCAGGATGCTGAGGTGGCTATTTGACTGCCGCTTGGTTCGTCATTATTGCTCATGATGGCAGAAAGTGGTAGCAGTTGTTTTTAGTTGCACCCTAGAAGTATGCAGTGGATTTTTACAAATCGGTGATTGGCAAACCCATCAGAAGCGATTAGCGGGACCGTTCAATATTTATTAGTGCGTGGTCCGCAAGCACAGTTAATTATTCTTTTGTTTCGGTTATTCACAACTACCGTTGGTTATTACTTGGAATATTCCGCACAGACGTCCGTTCGGTTTGGAGATCGCAACAAGAATGTAACATAAACATGAAAAGATTTTGATTGAGAACGATGGAAGGCTACGCGAATACAAGCGACATTTTTCAGGTAACAAGAAGTTTAAATAAATTGTAAAGTAATACGTATATAATAATAGTATAAAATGCTATGAAATGTTGCATCCAAACTATTTATATATGTATGTATTAAATATGATTTAAATTTAAAAGAAAAAATCATTTGAATAGTTATTGGTTTAATATAAAATATAAATAAAATTGTATTTAAAATATCCATCTGAAAACCTTAAGATATATTGTATTACTTATGGGATAAATATAATAATTAAAATAGAGTCAATATACAGTGCGCGACAACCGATTAGCACACCCTATGCTTCTTTCATTTGAAGTATAATATCAGCCAATTGTATTATGCTTTTGGAATGAATTTTTTAGTCAATAAAAGTTTACATATTTGTAAACAAACAGAAATGATAGTAAGAATATTAAGTTTATTTATAACATTTTAATTGAATTTTTTAAAAACTATTACAAGAATTTGGCTTAAATTTTTGCGACAACCGATTAGCACACCCATTCGAAATTGTCAAAATATAAAGAAAAATGGGCTTCAAAGCCCACAACAAAATGTTTTATTGATACTTTAATCATTTTCAACTTATTGAAAAACAAAATTAATAATGAGTCGTGCCATCACGGTTAAGTATGACCTCGTACCTCGTACTTTTGGATAAGGAGTCATATAACTGTTTGATGTACGATAGTGAAATGGTGCTCCAGGCGTTTTTAATTCGTTCTATTAGATCTGCTTGAGTTGTGTATTGCCTTCCTGATCCGTACACCTTGCGTGCCAGCCATTCCCTAACATTTTCAATAATATTTAGAGGCGTTTTTTTTTAATTTAAGGTGATTTATGTGTTTTGCGTTTTTAATAACGCGTTGCACAATCCGCACACTCGATTTAACACCTGATTTTTCCTTGATTTTAGCAGAAGAGTCCCGTGAGTAAGACGCGTTCCTCAATATAAGTCGCTTGTCAGCCTCTTTTAAAACTGAAGAGGGCCGACTTTTCATGTTTTTTCCATAGGTAGCCTCGTTTTTCAAAAATGAGGAAATGACTTTACAGCTGCACCTTATATTTTTCGAGATTTGAGAGACTGACAGCCCACACTCTATGAAAGCATTTATTCTGTCTTTTTCCGTCTCATCAAGCTGCTTCGATTTTCCCAAAGTTAAGTAATTTCGATTTTTTTTAGTTTAATAATAATCATATTAAATAAAAAATAACTTTAATCGGTCAGATTCGTCAGCTTTCACACAAAAATCAACACTAAATGCGAAGTGTGCTAATCGTTTGTCGCGCAGTGTATAATTTTCGAAAGCTCTCCTCTGTACAGAAAGTTCAACACTCGCTGATAAAACAAAGCGAGATAGCAGCCGTTCACTGATGCGACATGTAAATAAAATATTATTTTCAATTTAATTTATGAAATATCATCTCTTAGTACAGAGTGTACACAAGACGAGACGACTTGTGAAAAACCGAAATGAATTAAAATCCAAATTTTTTCAATGGTAGACATAATCTTTTGCTATTATTATATTATAATCATTATTATTATAAATATATTATACTACCCTAGCCAACAGTATATTACAATATAGTATATACATTTTATATTTCAGATCTTAGATATTTCGAAATAAATCTTTATGAAATTTTATTAAACTTTATAGTGGTAAATATGGAAGTTTATTAATTTCTTTTAAATTAATTTGGTTTGGTTTTAATTTAAGGCTATAGCATAATCATCAAGTAACTCTCTATTATTGTGGGGTTTCATTTGAAACGAGAAATTGGAAGAATACATGATAGAAATTCCAATTGAACTAGATTATATTTTTTATGAACTAGAATCCGTGTTTCCCCAAAATAAACGTAGTGTGTGGGTTAATAGGTCTCAACATAATATATATAATTATACAATAAATATATATATAATTCTGGCTTCTTATCTGCATATGTGAATTAGCATTAGTTAGATTAATAAAAGACACGTCTTTCCTTCCCAAATGTTTAGTGTTTCTTTAAATGCGAACGTGTTATTATCTTCAGAATTTGCGAAAATGAATTTTTTACTTTTCGTTCTTCTATTAATATTAATTACAGTAAACGCAGATGTTTGCCTTGTAAATTGTGTAATTTTGACAAAAAATTTGTAATTATTAATAAATAATTTTTTAGTTGGACGTACCTAACCCCGATTGCGAAGGATATTGCTATACCTCAGTAAAACCCTTCTTATCGTACTTACCTTCTTTGCATAGGCGACTAGAAGCATGTGAGGCCTTAAATGCGCCCTATGGACATGATGAATTGGATAAGATAAATAAGCAATTGAAGCTCACCGAATCATGGCAAACGAGATTAGACGACAAACTATCCAAATTTTTTGAAGATTATAATCAAAAACAAATACCGATACAATCTAAATTAAAGGAGATAGAGGACCAATTGAAAACACAACTGAAAAGGGTAGAAGAGTGTGAAGCAACTGTTAAGGTTACTGAAAGCAATTTACATGAACAACGACAATTAGCAGAAAAATACCAAAGTCAAAGAAAGAAATTTCAGAAAATTGGTCATAAATATTATCATATTGAGAACTACGAAAGTCAAACTTGGCTTGGTGCATTACAAAAATGTGCACAATGGGGGGCAAGTTTGGCAAGTTTACAAAGTGACGAGGAGTGGAAGAATCTAACAAAGAAATTAAGGAAAGGAAATCGTTATTGGATAGATCTTACCGATAGTGACGAAGAGGGAACATTTATTTCAGCGACAACTGATGCACCATCTAAGTTTTTCAAGTGGCTTCCTGGGGAACCCAACAACAATTCCGATGAAGAAAATTGTGTGGAAATTGGATATATTTCATTTGAAATGAATGATGAGGTGTGCGAAAACAAACACTACTTTATCTGTGAATCAAACACTGAATAAGTTTACAATTGTAATGTAATGTTTCTTCATTGCGCTGATTAATTTTTATTTTTGAATTAAATACTATTTTTAAATAGTTCAACATGTAAACTTTTCTGTTCATGACTCTGAGTAAATATGCTTGTCTTGCAGATATAATTATATTTCAATATTCTGCAAATATTTTTATTTAAATGTAAATATTTGTGATTTAAAAGCCAATAAAACTTAACTTCTATTATGTTGCAATAACTTTTTATGTTTTTTCTACTTAATGTATTTACAGGCTCTTTCAGTTTAAGACTGGTTTGTTGTTTAAAATCAGTCCTGACCGTTTCAGTACTAGTGCTTTTAACATTGACAATTATATACTTAAATAAATTTATTAATAATATACATATACATAAATCTAGCTAAGAACTCGCAAATATTTTGTTCTAATTTTTTAGAATGTCTCTAAATTGACATATGTGATTATCTGTAGACTTTGCAACAAAGATTTGTTTATTATTGGTGCAGTTGATGTACGATGTTTGTCTGGTGAATCATTTATTTTTCGGAAGTTTTGTTTTGATTTATTAATGGATAAATTTTCAGATGAACGAGCCTGCAGCTCGATATTGCAATATATCAGTAAATCGCTTCTCACTTAAAAATAATATTTATATATACATATACATATGTATATACATAATGTATATGTATATATTGTATATGTATATATATATACTGTATATATATATAGATATAATGTACAATATATAGATATATTTATATGAATAAATGGGAAACGTCGAATAAGAAACCGTATTCGAAAATAATATTTTACAAAAGTTAACATATCAATACAATCATAAATAAAATGCATCAAGTCGTACCTGGCGACATTGAGTATACTCTGTACCAAGTAGGGACACAAAACATAGTTAAATTACAACAGCGAACGGATGCTATCTCGCTCATACTTACCATCCCATATTACACTTAAGTGGCGGTGGCAAGACGGATGTTAACACCAAATTTGTAACATAATGAATAGAATATATTATTTATTTATTTTTTATTTAATTATCAGCAGTCTAAGGAAAACAAATTAATTATACGAGCATATATATTTTTGTTCTTTAATAGATCAATAAATGTTCCGTTTCCTGGAATAAGGGAGATATCCTGCTTTAAAATTAAACGATTTGATCCAATTTTTCATGTATCTTTTTTTTTCGATCACCCAATAATATAGTTAATGCCGAATTCGGACAATAAATTTCGAAGATATACATTTATTTTTTCCTTTATATTTATTTTATTTTAATAATTCAATATAGCAATATATAAATCGTTGGATATTTTTAAAAATTGTTCAAATGTGGATATAAATAATATTGTTTAGGTAGCCATCTTTTTTTCAAAAGAAAACAGTGCATCTGTAGTGGTATTTACTGTACATACATATTTGTGCATATTTGTTTAATTTTATCCAATTTTACTTCGGTTCTATTTTACTTATTCTATTATTCTCACTTATTAACTGATAAGGTAAAAATCTGCATCACTATAGTTGGGGCTATATACTACTTTAATAGATCGAGCTAATTCTTTTTATTTAGTTGTTTGCTATTTAATTTTTGTTTTATTGTTTTAGTTTCTTAAATTTGCATTTATTTTTTAAATTGACTTAAGTTTTTTAAATGTAAAACTTAATTGAAGTTCTTTGTTGTTGCATTTTGCCTTGTAAAAAGTTAAATTAATTAATGACCTCGTTCACACTCGAATTGCGATTGCGCCGTGCACATTTTCCCCATTCTCCTTCTCTTTTAGTTTCTCTTCGCTTTTCCTTGCTTTGCTTACAATTAGTAGCATCGATTGTTTAATGGCAGTTGATTGTAATAAGCCAAATTAGTTGCAGTGAGCAAGACAGAGAGAGAGAGGGAGATGGAAATGGCGATTGAGAAAGGGAGATAGAGAGATATACAGATTGGTAGGTAGTGAGGCAGAATGAGTGGAGTTTGAATTCAAAATGCGAAATAAGTTCATTAGCTGAAAACGATGTTACAGAAGTGGAATACCCTGGCGGCCATATATGGGTGTCAGTGTTTCTGTGTGTGTGTGCGTATGTATGTATGTATGAAATAAAGGACACTCAGCATCGAGTACACAATGTTTGCAAGGCTCGGATAACTGTCGTCTGCCTTAATTGGAAATTATGCAACATTTATGCTTATTAAATACTTTTATTTCTAAGCTTTTGGTTACGGAAAATAGCAAAGGATTGTTTCAATAGGATTTTCAATTTCAATTGATCTATTTTACATCATGCTAGGCCTCGAAACTAAGCACTAGGTCACTTAGCAATTAGTGTTCTTTGATTAATATTAATTATAATGGCAGCAAATGAAGCCTAAAAAGCACTTAAGCATCCGAGTCATATGAATAGGCAATTTTCTCTTTATTAAAGAGAAGTTCGTAAAATATTCCATTACATACCACAACACATCGATATAGCCAGCTTACCCAAGTTGCATTTGGCTATGCATTTGTTTCCATTTGCCAGGAATCTTCAAAGATATTTCCGTCTTCTACCAACCAATCAGTAAACTTACACTTTATTGATATCTACATTGATCGCAAATCAGAAAGTGTTTTCGAATTGGCAGATTTTAAGAAAAAATGATAAAAAAATTGAGAAAAAATATCTAAGCAACAAAAATATTTCAAAAAGTAATAGTAAAAAAAATATTGATCGATCAGATTATACCTAAAACATTATTGGGTTTTTAACTATTTTGCTCCATTTTAAAAATAAAAATACAATTTTTTTAAAGTTAAAAAGTAATCAATTAATTTACATTTCAAAATTCAAATGGTCTATACGTCTCTATTTCGTTAAATTCATTGTACAGAAACCTAAAAGAAACCGTTTACATATTATGGTTAATAAGTTTTAATAAAACAATAAATCAGCGCTACATTAACTTATTCTAAATAAATCAATCAGTAAAATAAACTAATTTATCCTAACTAACTTATAGCCTCTTATCGGAAGAATAACTTTCTTTTACATTAGTATAATTATTTTTAATCTTTTTGACAAACTCTACAAGCAGCCATATAAAGTCAAGATAAAATATTGAATTTATAATTCCTTAAGTGTTTAAAATGATTTAATCTTTATTTTATTGACATCGACTACTTTTTTTCGTTATAATCAGAGTAATAAAAGTTATAAATAATCTAAATGTTAAGATAAATAAGTAATTTTGACTATGACCAGAAGGTGCATCTAAAATAATTGCACAAATATATATTAAATTATATCTTTTATATTTTACTCCCAAGCAACACTTTTTATTAATCTGAATCTATTTTATTTAAAATTTGATTTTTTGAATTAGCCAGAAACAAATTTCTCTACTCTAAAAACTTTTACTTTATGAAATGGTTAACTTTTCTCTTACATGGCTCAACACTTTTTCCAAACAGGTTAAAGTTCTCGATATGGATATGGTGGGGACATTGAAGTTCAAAATTTATTGTTTCAATCGAACTCAACGACATATGCAACATTCCAGCCAGCAGAATGAATGTAGAAAATAAAAAAAAAAAAAACACAAAAAAAATAGTAATAGAAATTGAATTTCTATAAAACTTTCGACAGCATGCAAAAGACAAAGTTTGTCAAGGACCACACACATACGAGACGGCACGCCCACACCCATGTATTTTACATGTATATGCCCACCTTTCGTTACCAGCTGCGAGAGAGAGATAGAGATAGACATGAGAGTTGCTCAAAGAGTTAAGTAGCCAATCACCATGTCCTCATCCTAAACCTCATGGACATGGTCGCTCCTCCATCCTTGGTTCTAGTCACTCAGCTCTAGCATTTTTCTTCTATTTTTTTTGGCTTCTCTCATTGCTCCATGGAGAACGCTGTCAACACTTGGACTTCCGTCCACCGATGCTACTTTCGCTACTGCTGATGCTGCTTTTGTGCTGTCAGCAAAATGTCACTGTATATAGCTGGCTCACACCTCAATGCCACCTCCAGACCCAATACTCCAATGGGAGACCCTTTCCACCCTTTCAACCAAACTATCAACTAACCCTTTCCATCTGCTTGGTCAGAGCATTATATGCTTTTATTTTTGCAAGTCAATAGCTTTGGCTTTTAAATTTATCGACTGACGTTTGATGCGCTTCATTTAACTTGGAAACATTTTTCAACTCCCCAACTCAAACCATTCACCTTCCCCCCAACATCTGAACTCAAACCAACTGCATTTTACCCCCTCTGGATTGCATTTCCATCTCCTTCTCTTTTCTTCTATTTTTCTAGCTTTTTTTTGATGGGAAAATTCGCTTTTTCGCTTCTATTTTCAGTCTATGACAAGTGTGTGTGTGTGCGTGTGTATGTGTGCGTGTGTATTTTCCATTGACAGAAGTTAAGTGTCATTAAATTCTGTTGCACAATTTTTCCCATCTGAGATTCTTTTGCACAAATTTTCCAATATTATATACATATGTCTTTTAGTTTTGTTTCAGATAGCACAAATATTTACACTGTAATTATGAAGAAGAAAAATAAAAAATGTGTGAGAGAAAACGGAGTGAAATACTCTGAATAGGTGCTACATTGGATAACGAAATATATATTGAGAGTAAAAATATAAAAAACAACATTTACATTTATATATCGAGTTAATAAGAAAACAACAAATCACTTTAAACTTAAAACATAAAACGAACCGAAATATTTTTATTTAGAATCGCTGCTTGAGTTGGTCAAGTCAGCTCATTTGTAGTTTTACCTATAAATTCTGCCTAATTCTTGGTCATCACCTGGCTCTGTGGATTCTGTAACTTGGATTTAGATTTAATGTTTACATTTAATAGAAAATAGATGCTTGAATCCTACAGAAAATTGGCTTTCAGCAATTAAGTAACTCACTGAACCCTTGATAACAATTTCTTTTCTTATTTCTTAATCTTTCAAGCAGGCAAATAAAGGCATTCGAAATTATGTAATGAGCTCTTAGTCAAAGTTAATTAATTTTTTCTAAAAAATGTAAAGAAAAAATTTTTAATTTTCCTTTATATTGCTTTGTATTTCTCTTAGATATTAAACTAAAAAATATTAAACTTTTCCAGCGCCTGTGAGGCATTTCGCTAATTTGCAGTTAATTTAGTTTTATAAGAAGTGAATACATTCTATGGAGAATATTTGTTAATAAATTGGGATGCATTTCTATCCTTTTATTAAAAGAAGAGTCTGTTATGGTTTTGATCCGAAGTTCTTAAGGAAAATCCATCATTTCATAATACATGTTGAAATAAAGCCATAAAACTTACTTGTATATTTATAAATTTGTTAAATCGAAAGTTTTTGATTATTCACAAGAAAAAATATTTTTAAATACTTTTTTTTTTTTGCTTTCAGTTCTATGTTTTTTCAAGTTTTGAACCCATTCAGAAAATATAAATTCCTGAAGTCATCAAAGATTTATATTTTTGATGTTGAATATATTTTGATATTGATGTCAAATTTCTTAACAAACAAACCATTTAAGTTTGAAAATAAAGGAATAGTTGGTAGGTGCTTAATCCGGTAAAGAGAGCAGACTTGGGAGCAATATATGTATAATATTTTGCTAGGGAACTACTTTAGTGTGTATTTTTTTGGTGTGAAGAAAATTATTGTGTCTTGTTGCCAGCTAGCAAGACAAAAACACATTAACAAAGCCGTTGGGGAACTGCAGTCACTCTTTCAAAATTATCAAAGAATTTTTCAGGTAATTATTTGGTAATTAGGGCTAAAAGTGCTGCTCCATTTCCTTCTGTAAATATTGTTAATAAACATTTATTTAAATTATTTCACAGTTTATAACTTACTGACACTTTATATCTTATAAAAATATAAATGTATATTGCGTTAGCTTATATATATTTGCCAGATGCTACAAATTCCACTTGAAACAAAGTGTCCATTGGAGTTATCCACCGTATATTCTAAAACGGGTCTATGCTACATTTTCGTATATAAATGGGGAAACTCAATTTGTTCCACTTGAAACTGGTGGTGTTTGGGTATGGAGAGTCGGTGGCTGTATCTGTTGGGTCCAGTCTATAGTCATCCATTTGGTAAGAGGGCAGAGCAGCACTTCAAAAAAAATAAAAGGGGAAAAATTGTAGCTACAATAAGCAAAATGCACTGAACTGCAAAACATACAACTTCACGGCTATTTTCTCTCTAGTTAGCTGCCATATATATACTGTATATATAGATATATAAACCTAAGTATATATTCTTTTTTTTTTTTGCCCTCTCCAGTTGGTCCTTTGTCCGGTTGCATTGAATGGTAAGGGGGCGTGACTGGAACTCTCACTTAACCAACTAAATGGCTTTATATGCGGAGATACTAAAATAAAATTGTAAAAATAATGCAGCAAATGGGAAAGGGAAAAAGATTTGCAGAAGAAAGTTTTTATTTTTTCAAGTTGTATGTATTTATTTTTTAGATCGATATATAACTGTAGTTTATACATAATAATAGATTAGTTAAACTCACTACCAATTTCCGCTCATTATTAGAGCTCAGACAAACTTCAAGTTGTCAAAGAAAATTGCATATAAATTGCACTCATTGAAAAGAATCTACATAAAAATATTTGCTTGGTATATAAATTTTTCTCTCTCTCTCTCTCTTTCGCTCATTTATTCTTTATTTTTATACACCTGTCAGCAAATGAACAACAACAACAACAGGAGCAACAACATCAGCTTGTCAAATGACTTGGGCAGGCAATAAAAAGTAAAAGGGAGAGGGGGGGATTGGGTAAGTTAGAGCAATGCAATACCAGGCAACAAAACAGGACTTCCCTTTTTCGGTTGGCATTTTTGATGAGCAAGTTGCACGACTCGTAGACTCTGAAGGCTCGAGTGGAGTCCTGTTCTCCAGGACTTTATTAAAATTATATATTTGCATGTTTGCTGCAATTGCTGAAAGTGGCACGAAGGCACGAAAGAAATAAGTTTTCAGTAACAACAAAAGCAACAAAAAAATTTCCGCAATTGCATATGAATTTATAAATATGAAACGCAATTTCTGTCAACTAACTAGAAAGTAGAAAACGGAATATATTCTGAAAGAGACAAAGTGTCACGGCGCAAGAAAAACAAATGAAAAATAAAGGTTTCGAGGTAAATTAAAAATCAAATGGGCAAAGTTTTCAAATTAGAAAAATTACCAAATGACAAAAAGGAGAAAAGTACACAAAATTTTATGTTATTGTTCAATTTAAGAATCCTTAATGAATCAATTATTTCAATCAACTCCATTTTAAATGTGAAAATTCGTAAAAATTTATAATTATTTTCTGAAATCATTTTTTTTCGCCGAATCATTTATGTCAACAAGGTATAGGATATGCCAAAGGAATAGTGATTATATCCAAACGGAATGTCTTTATTTTCTAAATTTAAAACCAATCGGCAATGTAGTTATTTGGCATATCCTCGAGTAATGAAATTAATAATGGAAATTAAAGTTTTTAAACTCAGAATAGGTGAAATAGTTTACTTTACCAAGAAATGTAGAAAATATTTCATATTACTTTGTATATAACTATTGTCAGTTTTTTGTTACGTGATCAAGTCACACAAATCTGAATCGTAAAGTAAAGTCGACATAAATAATAAAAACCTAAACGCCTTATGTATGTATGTACCATTGTGTACGAAATAAATAACTACAAAATCACGTTGAATATTATATGATGAATCTATCAATCGGTTAAATTATTAAAATAGGAACAAATTGATAATTAATGTTACAAAATGGACTAATATACTTCAACTTAATTTAATCAATAAAAGCTTAGAAAAATGTTAATAAAAAAAAATAATCAAAAATTTTTCCATTATCAGAGTTGAAAATTGACAAGCGCGAAAGTCCTTTTCATACGATTGTATATATATATATTTTTTCAGTTTGAAACAGCAAAGGAAAGGTTTTATCACAAATCAATTTTCCATGAGTTTATGCACAAATCTCTGATAAATGTATTGTTGCCATATAAAATATTAAAGTGATGCAGCCAAATAAAATTTTCATATAATACGGAAAAGAGGACAGTGAACGTGGATTCTTTAATCGTATTTAAATTAAATCTAATTAAATTTCGTCAAAAATGAAGAAGAATCTTTGAAATCTTCTTTAACAAAGAAATGTTTACTGTTTGAATTTCCATTAATTATCGAATAAAATTGATAAATTAAAATTATTAAAGCTTATTTCTATTTATTTCAAATACGAGAATAACCAAAGTAATATTAGAAAAGAATATTATTTCAACCATTTTGAAATCAATAAACAATTGTATAATCATTTTGTTGTTTACCTCTGTGTAAATTAACCCAATTTCCTGCAGCCGTCTAACATTCATTCTAACATTTGGATATGCTACAACGGGGAAGGGAGGGTACATTTTTTGTGCCCCTTGTGGCAAGTGTCACATATCCGCCCAAATAAGCCGAGCATAAAATGCCAGCATAGATAGTCAGACACTGGTAGGAGGCCAAGTGGAGATCCTTAAGTGAGGGGGATAAATGTTGCAGAGATACCAGACCCTAAAACATAGGTGTATACCGCTATATATATGTTGTGTCCGTGTGTGTGTGTGTGTTTGTGTTTGTGGTAAATTAAATTGAAAAGCAGGAAATGTGAGCATAATATTTGCGCCTTGTTAGTTTGTCAACGCCTCGATGACTTTGAATGATGAGGATAAGTGTAGATGGAGGATGGGGACCATGTTTACATATACATAAATATATGGTATATGGATTCAAGAGGGGATTGGTTAGAACACAAACTGCAAATGTTTCACATTTAATGACATTTAACAGGCGACTCTCATAATTAAAAATCTAAATCATTATATATAGAAATACAAGTGTAAGAAGCAAACTGATTTTCTTTCCAATTTTTGTTTATTTTTTTTTTTTTCTGGTTTGCCTCCCGCCATAGTTCTTAACGAACAGCTATGGCATTCCCGCTAATGCCAGAATCACGCTTAAGCTCACGATTTATGTGAGATTCTTTAAGCGAAATCCAAGTCAATTAGTTTCCTAATTCGTTTTACGAAAAGGAATTTATCGATTTTATCTGCAGACGTGCAGAAAGTAGTTAAGAGCAGTTCCTTTGACTTCTCTTCCTACACTTTCCTTCTCCTTACTTTCACTATATTTGTTTGTGTAAGTGTTGATAATGATGCTGAATGTATGTGTGTGTATCTGGATGTGTGAGTATGAGTGTATGTGAGTGTGTGTTTTATGCTTCTCTGTGGGAGCGTAAGCAATAAACAAGCCGCATTGTTCATACGCCATGTGAAACAGAGGAGAAAAAAAGCAAACCAAAAATACATTTATACATATATATACTTGTATACATCTATATATATATTTTATATATGTATATATACTTATATATATCCACAAGCGACAAGCAGTGGCAAATTAAATTAGTTTTCCAATTGTTTTGCCAGTCAATTTAAATGTTCAACTAAGTAAATCAAATTACCCCTGTAAATGGGCCAACATAGTTTTCTTTTACAATAGAATATTTTATTTAAAATTAATTTAAAGTCATTAAAAATCGGAAGAAAATAAAATAAAAGAAAAACATACACAAGATATTAGAGTGAATTTTTCTATATGTATCTTTACAAGTCTTTCAATCTATTGATCAATGATTATTAAATTATTCATTATTCTTATTGGTTAATTTTTTATAGTCATGACCCGATATTTTTCCAGTTTTGAACCATTATATTAGGATTTATATTTGAGCTTAAGTTTTTCAAGGAATATCAGAAATTTGAGCGGTTTTCAAAATTTTTTGTTACAATTAAAGAGAAGTGTTCAAGATAAACAATAAATTAAAAAATACAATTCCCCATTTGGTTGTATCATCGATTTATATAAAGCAGTGACCTTAGTAACTTTAGGTCAACTAGTTTAATAATAAGAATAATACAAATTATTTATTTTTGTATTACTAATGTAACTGATATTAAAACGTATTACTCAAAACAGCTTCCAAATTTAATCAAAATCGGAGTAGTGCCACATTTATGATTGCCTCGATTCTTTGTTGTATTTATGGAAAATTTCTAGTTGTGAATTTTTGTGTGTAAAGTCCATTTATCATCATTGAAATGATAAAAATATTGTAATATTTAAAATGGAATTTTCTGGCATTTGCCCACATATACATATATCGTATATATGTATATATTTAGAGAAAAAAGAAAGAGAGAGTGTGAGTGATAGAGGAAGGGAGAAACTGAAAAAACATAAACAAAGGAGGCACAATGGAAAATAATTTGCATAATTTTATTGTATAAATATTTCGAGGGGGGCGGCATATAATGAGTCTAGACATTTGTTTCAATTTATGAAATTGTTATTTTATGCAATATGTTTGTGATTAGTTCACTTTTGCATAAATATGCATACATTTGCCAAAACAGAAAGAGAGAGAGAGTGAGGTAGCTGCAAATCGGGAAGAAAAGAGATAGAGCAACTGAAATAAAGTTTAGAGAAATGAAATAAAATGCAAAAACTTGAAGCAAATTACTTGATAGAGAGAAAAAGGGAATGGGAAGAAAAAAGCGGAACTTGCTTCTCACAAACATTAAAAACTAATCAAACTTTTAAATACACTTCAACCGCAGTCGACTTAAGTTGTACAAGATGGAGGCGTGGCTACAAGAAAAAAAAAAAATTACGCCCAGAACAATTCGACAGGCGTCTTAAGAAGCGTCGACTTTGATTTGTTGCCCCAAAGACTCTGATGCTGTCTCCGACTCTGAATCTGACTCGGAGTATCTCGACTCTCGTCTCGACTTTGGCCGGACTTTTGCCTTGTTGTCAACGTCAACAGAAATTGATTGCTCACCAAAGAAGCTCAGACAACCTACCAACCCACCAACACCCCTCCCTTCCATGGGGGTAGTCCCTGTCTCTTGGTTCTTTAAAAACACCTCGGCCTTAGTATAAACCCAAATGGGGTTTGCCTCTGTGGCATTTTCATTTCATTCAGTTGAGTTTACTTTGCTCAGAGAAACTTTTTGCTGAGCTTCGCCCTCTCTAGCTATCTCGCTCTCTTTTTCTCTAGTGAATTATCTTTAGCCAGCGGACCAAGTAAGAAGCAAGCCTACTAACCTCCACAATCTTCTTCCACCCACCCGTTTCCTGCATCCGCCAAACTCGATGAAACTTTGACACAGTTTAGGAGCCAAAAGTTTAATGGAATTTGTCTATGGCTCTCTCTCTCTCTTTCTATCTTTGGCCTCGTCGCCAATATAAATAAAACAGCATTCAACTTGTTTTTAAAGCAATTAAAAATTCTTTAAAAACGGCCACAGAATTGAGTTCTTGCAACTGATCGACATGAAAAATGTGGCAACAAGCCACCACAGTAAGGAATTCGAAAAAGGGCTTTGGCAAGCAACTGCAATCCCCTTTGGTGAAAATGTAAACACAACTGAAGTAATAGCTAAAGTTTTTAATTTTAAAATGATTTATATTTTATATTTACTTGGTTAACTTTTAGTTGAGCGAAGACGGAGAGCGACAGGATGAACTAAAGGATTAAGTTAACTTTGACGCGCCGAAGTATGCATACACTAACATTGCCTGGGCTAACTTGAAGAAAAAATAAATATATATTAATTAAATTAAAAAGAATATCATAATTAAATGAAACCTGTTTTTCGAAATATTCCAGTGTCCTAGAAAAATTCCATGGAAGGGTACAATTAATCCTGTTCTTAATTCCTTTTGATTCTTTTGTATTTTTTGGAAAAAGATTTTTTAAATGTTTGTGACAATTAAACCATCTAGTTGCCTTTTAGTATAATAAATAAAATTCAAACTAAATCCACAAATGTCACCAAATATTTATGAAGAATTTTATTATTTTTTTTTTTTTTTTGGATATCTGTTAATTCCTGTCTTATGGGATAATCTGAATGTTTAAACTCTGGTAAAGTGGTATGTAAAATATATACATATAAAAAGGCAATGCAATTTTAATTGTTGAATTTTTACAATGATTGCTAAATGTGCAAAATCCACACGTTCAACCAAAATTATATATTTTTGCTCTACCTTGTGGCAATTTTATTTCTATTTTTTTTTATTTATTTTTTGATTTTAAAGTACGTTTATTTTAATACGATTTAATTGTGAATTTCATATTTACTACATACATTTCTGTGTAATACATTAAAGTTTACATTAATTCGAAATATTTTTTCAGTTACTATTTACAAAGTTAGATAAAGTATCCAATATAAAAACTGTCATATCCAGTACCCCATCTAACTTTGTAAGTGTCTAAATTTTAATGGTTCAATAATAATTGTATAATAAGAAGTATTTTTCGATCTTTTGATTTATTCATTTATAGTCGAAATGGTTAAAGTGCTCTCAGGTGGCATCCGACTGGTGAGAAAATCTTCGTAACCTGTAATATATATGTATGTATGTATATATATATATATATATATATATATATATATATTGTGTATATTGATACAATTTATATAAAATTCAATTCAATTTATATAAATTTTAATTCAATAGTTACCAAACTCCATATGCACAAAGCAACACAAAAAGACTTATCACTAGAGACCCGATAATAAGGTATTTTCGTTCACCTAAAATTTCACACATTTTTATAAAAGAAATATCAATATATATAACATTGAAATCTATGATATAGACTAAATAATTTTAAATATTATCAGCATAAAAAATGATTAAATTTATACTTCTCTGCTCATTCATATATAATTAACTATGTGTACATATATATACATATATATTTTTTCACAATTAATAAGAAACTAATTAAATTATTTCATATAGGTATATCTTGAATTTCTTTTTCTTTCATATGTTATTTCTGATTTATTTCGCTTGAGTCTATTAACAGAAGTATATTGTCATAACAATATGTGAAATGCATAAAATTCTGCCATCAAGAAGGAGAATTTAATTAAATATTAAATATGCTAAATTTACTTAAAGTTAATTCAGGTTAAACTCTATAAATGTTTTTCTCTTTTCCCTGCTATTAAAAGAATTTGAACCCCTGTTATATGAGCAATCTGCAACCTTGACTAGACCTTCTCGTGAGGGGGTGGCCAGACGAGACTTCCTGATTGTATTTCCAGATGTAATTTGCTAAAGAAAGAAAAACGGCACGCCAAGTTACACCATCATGCAAGCCAGAAATTATTGTTACATACGTGTACAATTATTTTAATATCAAAACTAAGGTATACAAGTACTACGGCTTAGGTAAATAAAACCAATATCTCTTTCGCTAATATTACGGATCAAACTATTATAATATAATAATCATTTTGTACCACAATCGGTTATGGAAAACATATATTATATAACTTTTTTAAAGCCATTCAAGTGGTTAACTTGAAAAGCAGAAAAGTTTTAATGCTACTATTAAAAAATATTTTTTAGAAAACTAGTGATTATTTCTTCATTTTAGTTTTGATTCAAAGCATCTAAAATAATATGATTTTAATAAACTGCTTATTTCTCTAAAATGTTTAAAGTTTAATTTTAAGTTTAATACAATAATATATATTATTTAAAATTATTGGACAATGTCTCATATTTCAGATTTAATGTGGACTAATGGAAAGTTTTTTTTCAACTTATTTCTTATATGTAGATATTGTTGAAAGTTAAGTTAGAAACTTTAACTGGATATCTTACTCGTCTATATCAAAAATGTGTACCTTTCTCTCCTTTGTTGCCTTTTGTACTCTAATGCCATGCTTTATGATTATTGTTATTACACTCATGTGTAAGTATTTTCATTTTACTCGAAAGAGTGCTACCGCTACCCCAATGCAAGCAATTTTTCAATTTTTTATGTAAGCCAAAAGTCATAAATAAAATACAAAAAATACATACAAAAACAAAAAAAAAGAGAGAGAAGGAAAACCAAAACGAGGAAAAGGAAAAACTCATGAGCAAAAAATAAGAGAGAAAAGGGAGAGTAAGGGTAATCAAAAAAAGTGCGTGCTAACTAAATTGTTATTGCTTTCAAATGTCACGTATCATTATCATAATTTTTTCGCTTGACATTTTTAAGTAGCTGCCATAAATGTTTATAACTTTTGCACACACACATACACACAGCCACACAAAATCACCCACACACACACTCATATATACATATACAATATAACAGCAGGAAGGGAGAGGGTAAATGTGAGAGTTTCTATTAACCCTGCCTTGGCATTGGCCTTGGGCGGCCTCTTTACATTATTGGACCCCGGGGAATGGGATGCGTGAGTCTTACAGAATACCCACTCCACCCACATAGACAACTCGGTATTCATATTCATAATTTATGAGTGCATTTTTTTCTTCTTTTTATGAATAAGGCGATGGCTAGGCAGGTAGTGAAAGACCTTGTCGCTTTTCGTTAACTTGCAATTATGATTAAAACATTTTTAATAACAATCTGTTGAAAGCCCAGGAGATGATATACAAAGATACGACGAAAGCGTACATTTTCTATGATTTTGTCGTTCTGGCATTAATTTTTAAACCATTCTGTAACCTTAATACAGGAAAATTAAGAAAAACAAATAAATATTGAAGTATTAATATATTGAGGATAAATTTCTAAATCCCTTAAAATGGTTAGTAGAAAATTTTTAAAGGTAAAATAAAACTTTGAAAAAACATAGAAAACTAAGAAAACTTAAAACTTTTTTTCGAAAGCAAATCATCTTATGAACTTTACTTTCGAATTGTTTTCGAAACAAATTAAATTATAATATATAGGCTTAACGAATAAATCCTTGTTAAAAATTAGTTTCTCTTATTTACATATATTTCAGTTTAAATTTTAGAAACCTACAACATGAAAACTTTGTTTTCTAAAAACGTAAATTTTTTTTAAATTATCTCATCTCTTTACTTTTAGAATTATTATTTTGTAAAAAAAAACTAAATAGTTTCCCCAATGTCAAATAAATAATATATAAAAAATAAATTGGAATGGATTCCCATAATATTTCCCATAGAAACAATATTATTTTTATATATTATTTTTATATTACCCACAAGGCCGGTGTCGGCCTGTTCATTTTGGAGTTCTGCTGCGAAAACGTAAAAACTTGGATGATTTTTCCTTTTACAACTTAAATGCTATTTATTATGTTATCCTTCCTATACATCCTTGTTATACAGATGCAAACTCTGGAAAAATGAGAATTATATTATTGGGATGATATTTTTTGTTTATTGGATTGGGAGATAAAGAAGCCCAACAGAAAAATATTAAACACTAAGTTAAAAAAAATTAAAATACAATTAAGTAGACTTATAGCATTATTTAATTCAATCTATGTATTTACTTTTATTGCCCGAATTTGTTTATTAATAATGTAAAATGAAAATATTCGTAGGTCGCAGACATTTTAGTTAAATCCGAAATAGGCCAACACTTGGAAGATATTTGAAATAAGAAGTACATAAGTAAGTAAGCACTTTTTGGCCATAATTCATTCTTTCACAAATAAACAAGAAGAGCGTCTAAAAGTTGATTAGAAGGAGATATCTATTTTACAATAACATTTAGGATATTTTGAACAAGTTTTTATGAAATAATTCCTAATTAAACGAGATAATCAAATATCTTTAACACCTTTCAATTGTAAAATGAATCTGTTGGATAAAAAAAAACCACCTATGAAAAGCTTCTGCAAATTACTTTGTGTCACAAAATTAACCTTTCATGAAATTAACAAAAAATATAAAAAAAATGGAAAAAAACCTATAGAGTGAGAGAGAAAACAAACATAAACACAGCAGCACAACAATAAGCCAACAACAACAGTAACAACAACAACAACTACAACAGCAGCAGCAGCAGTAACAACAAAGCACACATCCTGTGTGTCAACTGAATAATTCGTTGCATGCACAAAAGGCATGCACTCACATCCGGTTTCCTGTCATTCTTTTACCCTCTCACCGAGAGGACAGTTGGTAAGGGAGAAAAGAGGTTACTGGCCCGACTGCAATTTATGTTGCTGCTGTTGTTGTCTTTATGGTGTGTTTGGTATTTGTTGCAACTTTTGTTTTGAATTCCTGCGGCCTTGTCACACGGCTCCATGAGCTTGCAGTTAAATTTATGTTTTAACTCACACACATACATGAATACGCACACATTCACAACTCTTAACGAACAATGTGAAGCAAAAACAACAAGCAAGCAACAGAAAAAATAGTGTTGCCTACTCTAAGGGCTGCTTTAGGAGGAGGAGTGAATGTGTGGGTAGGGGTATACATTCGTGAGAGGGTTTAGCTTGCCTGGTCGCGTGGGATGACGACGCGTCGCCCCTTGTAAAGCAGCGTATAATCCACTGATTGCTCCCAAGGTTCAGCTTTCAACAATGAAGGACAACATTGTCCTGTAAACCAAAGGGGAAAGATGGAGGAAGGCAGGCAGGGGATTGCCTGCTGGAGCTGACGGGTCAACGGATATGTTGCTCAGTTCTTTCTTCTATATGCAATGTACAGGATTTCTCTAAAATCAGAGCATAACAGAACTGTGATTAAGATCAAGCCAAAATTTGTATAAAAATTTGTTAATTAATTATTAATGTGATTAATTTTTATTTGTGAATTTACCGACGTTAAATTGTCCAAAAATAATTGTTGTTTTCGAAAACACATCACACTATTGATTAGAAAAAAATTGTTAGTATTATTCTTTGATTCACGATATATTGGGAATGGAAACTAAATTATAAAAAATTATTAATTATTATTAAAAATTATGGTTTAAAGAAAAAAACATTGCTCATTTTTTCTTATAAATCAAAATTAAATAATATTAAAAACAAAATATTTTACCAAATTTGAAGGTGAATAAGAACAATTTATTAAACTTCTTATCAAGATTTAGCTATCACAGAAAGAAAAGAGTTTGTTAAAGCTATCAGCTCAACGAAAGTTTGTGGCTAAAAATTTAAATTTCTAAATTCGGATTTCATTTAGTTTCTTAAAAATCATTCCAACCACTTGTCATCTTAAATAATGTTGCTGTTACCTTTCCACCAATTTTCAGGTGGTTTTTGGTTATTTTTTTCAAAAGATTTTTTAGTCTTAACAAGTATCGGCTATTTTTATACCCTGTACCCATAGGGTAAAAGGGTATACTAAAGTCGCTAAAATGTATGTAACAGGCAGAAGGAGAATTTTCCGACCCCATAAAGTATATATATTCTTGATCAGTATCAATAGCGAAGTCGACTGAGACATGTCCGTCTGTCCGTCTGTCCGTCTGTCCGTCCGTCCGTCCGTATGAACACCGAGATCTCAGAGACTATAAAAGCTAGAGCAACCAAATTTGGTGTCAACATCCGTCTATTGTATAAGCAACTCAAGTTTATTTTAAATTTTTGCCACGCCCACTTCCGCCCCCGCAATTCGGCAAAAACCTATAACTAGAGCAATATTAAACAATAATAAATGAAGCAAGCAAGTCGTCCCTGCCGACATTGAGTATACCCTGTACCAAGTAAAAGAACTCCATAAAGTCAAAAACGATCAAAATCGCCATCAATTTACAAAAAAAATTCTCTTAGCTTGCACTGCTTGCCATGCAGCAACAGCGAACGCATGCTGTCTCGCTCACACTTAGCAGCCCATTTTGCATGGGGCGTTTCAGTACAAAACGGAAATACGTATATCTCCGATAATTATTGTCCGATTTTGACAAAATTTTGTCAAGTCATGCATTTTGGCCATATAAATGTCAATGCCAAACAAGAATACGATATCTTTAATATTGCTCTAGTTATAGGTTTTTGCCGAATTGCGGGGGCGGAAGTGGGCGTGGCAAAAATTTAAAATAAACTTGAGTTGCTTATACAATAGACGGATGTTGACACCAAATTTGGTTGCTCTAGCTCTTATAGTCTCTGAGATCTCGGTGTTCATACGGACGGACGGACAGACGGACGGACGGACGGACGGACAGACGGACATGTCTCCATCGACTTCGCTATTGATACTGATCAAGAATATATATACTTTATGGGGTCGGAAAATTCTCCTTCTGCCTGTTACATACATTTTAGCGACTTTAATATACCCTTTTAGCCTATGGGTACAGGGTATAAAAACTAGAGTATCAGAACAAAGAGATCCTAGTCGAATGTTAAGAAATCGATGTTCTTGACCAAGAATTTGAATTTATGGGAATTAAACTTAAAACTCTTCAAAAAACTGGTTAAGAAACTTAAAACTCTTCAAACTTTTCATTGTTTTTTTTGTACTTTTTCTGAAAGAATTCTGAAAAATTAACAAAAAAAAAAAAAAAGAAAATAAACCAACTGCTTCCTAGGATTTTATTAATTAGTAAAAATTTTCAAATAATTTTTTCTGTGTTGGCCATGCGCAACGTTGTCAGTACAAAGAAAACTCACATTTTTCTTTTAATTGTGGTCATTACTTTGTTAGAGTATTATCATTATCATATTAGCAATTGGAATGATTAAAGAGCAACCATTTTCAGTTTTTGTATGCAAAAACCTGTGTGCCAGTTGTATCGGCCACGTTACTTGGCACCTGTAACAAAACCAGTCCCACAACTCAGTTCCTGTAGTATTATTTTTTGGCCCAAATTCCCTATTCACTCTACCTATATTTTGTATATGTATATACACAACGAGTGTCTCTAGACAGCATTAATTTTGCATATGAATATGCCGTTTCTATGGACAACCACTGGATTTTTCCTCCACCTTCTCCTCCTGTTGTTGTTGTTGTTGACTTTCCCTAGCATCAGCGCTTCCATTAAGCCGTCACTCCTTGCTATTTTTGCATCCCATGGTGTCATGTTTATTGCATGCAATAAATTTCCAAAAATAAAATCACTGAAAATAAACCAGCCTGAAGCAGGTCCTGATGATCAGGAAACAAGACCAAAAAAGAGACAGGAAGAGATAAAGAAGGTGCAACTAGCTCAATTTTAAAATTAATTTCATTTGAATCTTTAACTTCTTGCAATTAGCAGTCGCTGGCGGCTCATTAGAAAAACGAGATCTAACTCTAAAAGACCTGACCCAACATTAGAACCACATATTTGTGAGGAAAACATAGTTTTTCGAATGGCAAAAGAAATATGTTACATAAAAAAAAATATACAACACAACGTTAACAAATTAAATTAAACTTTCCTGTTCGAATTTCCTACTTTTTGGTAACATACTCTTGACCTGTTAGGGAAATTGTTGGCATTGGGTTAACTATTCTTTAATCGAAATAATGAGAAGTTAAAGAAGTCTGTTCAAGTTTTGTTATTTTAAAAATTACACATTACATAACTTTTGTACTTGTCAAATTGATTGGTAGTTAAATGTTTTTACCAATTTCTAACACCATTGTTATACTGATGACCACCACCAGGTCTAACTTCGCCGCCATAACCTCCCTGGCTACCAAAACCAGCACGTCCGCCTCCATATCCACCTTGTTCATGTCCATAACCGCCTTGACCTCCAAAACCGCCATGACCTCCATAACCGCCTTCATGTCCAAATCCACCTTCGTTGTGGTGGTGTTCACCATGACGATGCTCATAGCCTCCTTGATGTCGGCCATGTTCATATGGGTGCGCAATCGCCATAGCAAGGATGGCAATAAGAACAATCTAAATTTAAAAAAATATAATTACTCCACTGTATATTTTTATTAACACGCACTGTCTTCTCACTCACCAAGAATTTCATATTTTCGCTTTTAGTTTGGAACTAACGAGTTGTGACATCGGCGCACAGCTTTTATACCCAACAGAACGAATAGTAGAAGTCATAATCAAACTAAGGGTTATTCAAGGTCAGACATATTTAATTTTTTCCTGTTTTGTTTTGTTTGATTTTATTTTATAAATTTTTTGGTCTTTATTTACCAGTTGATAAGACATCGAGACATTAAACGCTTTTGGAATTAATTTTTTTAGTTGATTTGAGATTTGATGCTTTTGAAGAAATGAAAACAAATTGTTTGACAAAAATTTTACAATTAGTTTTATATTTGTTTTTGTTTATAACTTAAAAAATTAAGAAAAAAATCATGGTCCTTAATATTAATGTGTTGTATTTCCATAGTAACAACATTTTAATTATTTTTAATTTTTATTAATTTGCTCACAAAATAAAGTTTCGATAAACTTTGCGGAAAATAGTGTTTATTTTGGACCGAAAAAATAAACACCAAAAAAAAAAGCTACTAACCAGTTATTTCAAAAAATTATTAAATAGACAAATAAATATTTTAAATTTTAGTTTCTTTTCAAAGCCGAATAAATGCCCTAACTGAAACATAGGAATTTTTTTTAATTGATACAAAAAATATATACAAATATGTATTATTATTATTAAAATAAGAATTAAATAAAAATTTGACGATTTGTTTCACGAATTTTATTTTCTCTGAGTGGACTTGTATGAGTACTGATTAGACTTGCAGAGTCCTGTAGATTTAATTTAACTCACGAAAAAAAATCTAGCGAAACCGAAAAAAAAAATTATCTGAAAATTTATTTGTGTGGGTATATAAAAGAAGTACAAATGCTTGAGTAGCATTTTCAAGTTACCACGCACACCCGCACACAAAGACATACATTTCACACACACACACACATACAAAGACACACTATTTATTTTACTTACTCTGCCAAAACTCGATTTTAATACCCTTTGTTCAAAAAGTATAAAAAGGTATATTAAAAGCGGTCATGTTAAATGCAAAGACAATCAAGTTGGGCTACATATACTTTTATATGTATATATGTATTACAATTACATAGTATATATACATATGTATTATTTATACATATTTCTGATCACCGCTAACTGACGAATCAATTTTAAATTCGAAATTTTTTATCACGCCATCGCTTCAGATATTTTCATATATTTCATTAAGTATTTTTACAAACTTTATACTATTATATATTTTAGGTATTTCCGAGTCGTCTACTTTTTGGTATTACCAACACCTGGTCAAGGTGGGTCAAAATGCAGCCAAGTGCAAAAGGCCAATTTGAACTGCATCTCCATTGGTTTTCTTGTATCTGGATACTTCCGGTTCGTCACTTTTCCGTACACACGCCCACTAATGGGGCGTGGTTGTAGAAACAATGTGCAGTCATTGAGCGCAAATGTGCCAAATAATGACTTGCAAGAGAGAGGGAGAGAGTGAGTGCAATTTATATGATAAGCAACAAAAATAAATTGCATGCAATTCATTTTACTTAAATGCTCCCAGCAACAATTGCAGGCGAATGCCTCGTTGGCAACTTTACCTCAGTATCTACCTGTTTGTATGTGTGTGAGTGTGTGTGTGTGTGTGGATGTTTGTGTATGTGTGTGTTTTTGCTTTCAAGTTGTATATCATTTTAATTTTTGTGCTACGTTAGCAACTCTACAGCTGATTTACCTTTTGTGCTGTCTAATGAGGCCAGCACCAGCAAATAAAAAGCAGCAACAATTTACCATTGATGTGTAGAAATTTTGATAAGCAGAGTTCAAAACAAACAAAAAAAAACCATTAATAAATTAATGACAAAATGGCTGTAAAGATAGGAATGCGACCCAACCAGAGAAAGATTAAATTTTTACCTTTTTTTTACACAACAACTTTATTCGATTACTCTAACAAAATTTTCATGTGGTTTAATCATTTGATCTTCTTATCTATATAAACTATGAAAAATCAAAAAACAAAACTAAAAAAAATATATAAAACACAAATTTTGCATTCATCAAAAATTAGAAATTAACAATCAAAATAATAATGTAAAAAAAGCAAATTAATAAAAATTAGATGTTATATAATATTTAAATCTAAATTTTAATTCAATCCAATCAATCTCTTGTTTATCATTTAAGTTGTCACTAACAGCGGAAGTATATTTTTTTTTTCAGTTGAAGTACTCTGGATCTCGCCCTTTTAGTAACAACAGGAAATAAATAATTTATTTCTTATATTTTAATGATTAGTAACAATTTAAACTACAAGTCAGGGTTTATTGTTCTCATACACACATACACACACTTTGACAAAGCAACACAAAACAAACACAATTTTTCTTATATTTTTCATTGGAACCCTTTAAATATTTTCCGCACATCAACGAACAATAAACTCTTTTGGCTAGAATGGTTGCTCCCTAAATGCAATTAAGTTGTCTGATTATTGGGTCAGATAGCTGTGTCATTTAAGTATTGCGTATTGCTGGAGGAATGAATGTCGAATGGGTCTTGGGAAAGAATCTCGCACTGAAATTGGTCAACAATTCTGTGGCAAGACTTTAAAATATGTACTTGACCCAAACAAATAAATGTGCTATCAGTTTCATGCTGACCCTGAAACTAAAATAAAACTAAAATCAACATGAATAAAAGTAAAATTTACTTTGTATATATGAAGAACGACTTTCAATTAAACTAAAAAACTAAAATAAATTGCATAGAATAAATGTTAACCATTTAAAGATTTGCTAGATGTATATATATTTTTATGTAACTGATTTTAAATTAATCGCAATATAAACTATTTCAGTTTGAGGACGAAACAATCAAAGTTAATTTATCAAAACTAGAACTGATATATTAATTTTGTTTTTTTTTTATAGTGCTATTTAAAGAAATAGTTTTAACTATAAATTAAATTAGCAATATAGTGAATTTAATATACAAATAAACAAACTTTGGCTTCAATATATCAACGAAAACTTTCAAATTATTTGTTGTGATTATAGCTAAAATATAAAGAGTGATAAAATAAACTTATTTTTAAATCAATTTCTTTTCAAAAAAGTAAACAATTTCAGATTTAGTAAATACTTCGAAATTTAACATTGTAATTGAGGCAGATTATAATATTTTATAAAATTTCGAAAGTAATTTTTCTTTTTACTTTTGCCACCAGAATAAAGTTAAAGCTTTTGTAATTGTCAATTATCCCAAAATATTTCAATAGAGTATAAATTAATTGTTTGGAATAATTGTCATTGAGTTTTGTTTTTTTGTTTATACATTTTGTTTGATTGATAAGAATGTTTTTTCCTATAAAAGTCAAGCCAGTGGCTCACAGCTGAATCAGTAATTCTAAAGCAGATTATAATGAATTTCAAGTGCTGTGTAAGTGTTTAGAATAAAGAGGGGGAGGAGGTGAATTTCATAGTTTCACTTTCTTTTTCTGTCTTTCGAGATTCTTAATTTCACTATCTTTTGCTTTTTATCTCATTCTTTGTGTGTTTTTATCGCTTCTTTCAGTTGCTTTTCCTTGGTCTTCTCCTGACTAGTGCTATGGTTAATTCTAGGAGCACCACTTTACCACCCTGCACACCATGGTGTGCCGGTCAGCCACCACCACCACCCGGAGCCGTCAACTAAATTGATAGTGTGTGTGCCTTTCGCCCTTTAACCCCAATACTCGGCCATACTATATTTCGTAATTATTTCATGCCATTTGCCAAAACAATTAAACTCACATAATGTATACAAATAATTTTCGTTTTTGGCATCTTTTATGCCAGGGGTAATTCCATCTTGGGGAAACTTCCACTAATTAGTTTATTTTCATATATGCTCACAAAGTGGGGGAAATTTTATTGCCAAAGAGTTTCATGTGGAATTAAATCGCAGTTAAATGAACCAAAATTTTTATTATAATACGATTAAATCTAAACTGTTTTGAATGAAATTTGCTGAATGTCAAGCTTCAACTTAAAAAAAAATAAAGTAAATAATAAAAGAAAATTTTAATTTGAATTAAAACTTTTAACATTATTTTAATTAAAAATTATTAAAAATATTTAATGGTTTTTTATATTTAATCAGAATATTTATTACCATATATATTATTACCAGTGATAGATTTATTATTTGGTAAAAATACAAGTTATGACATTTTATAAAATCCTTTTTTTTATTTTGCTGTTGGCAGTTATACCCACAAAAAATATAAAAAGAATTATTGTTCGACTGTTCCTCTGGCAGGTATAATATGGATAATAATAAACCATATATTCATATACAGAAGCTAAATGTGGATAATTAGTTCTTTCGACTAGATCTACGTTTAAATGCCAACCAAAAATTCTTTTCTATTTAATAACTTTGATGATGAATTTTATACATTTCCTTCTTAATATTAAGACATTATAGTGTGTGGGAAACCATTATCAAGTATAGCGAACTATTAATCAATTAAGACCAACCTTCCTTTTCTCAGCGGATTTTATAAACATCTTTTGCCTTCGTTCATAAACATTGATAAGACATTTTTTTGCGGTAGTTTTTTTCAATTTTTTATTTATTATTTGTATTCAATTTATTGGAATGTTGCGGTTCGAAGCTAATGTCTAGTGATGACCATGGTGGCCGTGGTTTCCGTGGTATCCATGGTTGTTATGATTGTTATGATTGTTGTGATTGTTGTGGTTATAATGATTGTTGTGATGATGATTAGAGTGACCACCATGTTGCCTGCCATAGCTATTGGCTCTACCTTGAGCGGCACCACTGGACAAAGATAGAACAGCAGCCATCAGGACGAACAATACAAACTAGAAATATATAAATTAGTTTAAATAATTTTATGGTACTGATTTTGCTTAAACTCACCAGAAGCTTCATTTTGTTTAATAGTTTTTCCAGATGTGATGTAGATTTTCACAAAACCCAAGGTATTTATAGTCCAAAAAAATATCGAAAAAACGCATATCAAAAGAAATATTTACTGTGAAAAAAGAAGTACATTAACAAACAAAAGATCGTACATATTTCACTGATAGCATTCCATTAGAGACAAAGGTCAGGGCACATAGTTCATTTTAAATAGTAATGCGGCTTATCGCGAAATAGCTTGAAATTGTTTTGAATATTCAATAAACAAAAGTACAAGCAAACAAATAACTCAAAATACTAATGCATCGAATTTTATATATACTTATTTACTATCAGCAGGTATCTATATGGGATATGACTACATTTAATCAATTTAAATAAGAAAATTATATAAAATTGATAAAATGATGGGAACTCATTTTAAAACTTAACTCTGACAAGAAAGCTTTATTTATTCTAATATTTAAATAAGAAGCTTAAGCTATTAATTAAGCTAATCCCATTGAAACCGAATCATAATAAATAGCTATGATAAAAATAAACTACTAATACTAATAAAAATATTTTTATATTTATACCGAAAGAGTGTGTAGTCTATTTATTCTGAACCATCCCGAGTTAAATTTTCTTTTAGAGTACAATAATATTGATTATACTTTCATTTAGATGACCATGAATTGACCATTTTTTCTTGATCAGCATTTATAAGCCTAAGCGATCTAGCCATGTTAGAGTATTTCCTTTTAATTTCTGTATATGATTAATCTATAATATGTTTATAATATAATATGTTTATCCGATCATTTTCGACACTCAATTGCAAAAAATGCTAATTAAATAAACAATAATTTTGTCAAAGTAATTTTTTTTTAAATTTTTTATTTATTTAATTGGTTTAGTAGCCGTGACCCCCGTGACCGCTGCGACCACCGTGTCCACTCTGACCGTATCCTTCTTGGCCGTGTCCACCCTGGCCGTATCCTTGTTGTCCGTGTCCAACCTGACCGAATCCTTGTTGGCCATGTCCACCCTGTCCGAATCCTTGTTGGCCATGTCCACTCTGGCCGAACCCTTGTTGGCCATGTCCACTCTGGCCGAATCCTTGTTGGCCATGTCCACCCTGACCGTGTCCACCCTGACCGTGTCCATTTTGACCATAACCACTTGGGTTGGCCAGAGCAATGGCAATTAGAGCGAAGAGAACAATCTGAAACAATTTTTATTTATATTTGTTTTATTCGAAATTATCATAAATCTTCAAAAAGAACTTACGAGGAATTTCATTTTGGTTGATTTGGTTTTTTTGAATGCAGATCGAATTCTAACTGATCATGGTGAAAGGCTGGGTCTTTTTATAGCAAAAACCTTCATACTAATCAAATTCATATTGCAATAGGAATAATAAATAAAAATATATATTCTTTTATTTTAACCTTATCTGGGAAGCTCAAGCTTAATATATTTGTCGTAGTCCAATTCATTACGATGAAATAACAAAAAACAAATTTTTTATTTCAAAAATATTCTGATTAATCATTATTGACCTTCAACTTGAACTGTTCACTCTTACGGTGACGCTGTATATAAATCGAATAGATGATGATAAGACTAGTTTAGGAAAATCATTTGATTAAATATTTATTTAGCATAATTTTTGGCTGTTAAAAAATTGGGTAAAGTAGTAGTTTGCTTTAGTTGATGGAACCATCTATACCCTACTCCAGAAGTTACATAGCTGGATTTAAATAACATTCCCAGTATTTCTCGAGAATTTTCGAATATCGGCTGAATTTTAATTGTCAAATATTCTGTAATTAAAGCCATTGCAATTGTGTTAATATTGCAACAAAATAGTTTGACTGCATATTTTTTTAAATAAAATGCCCAAGAATGGATCAAACAGGAACAAAATATTAACCAATTTTTTCTTACTATTTGAATAATAAAATATACATATAATAATAACTATAAAAAACTAAGTAGAATTAAGTGTATAATGCAAGCTTGGTAAGGTTTTTCAATTAGTAATATAATTATTATAATATAATTAAGATAATTAATAATACTATTAATTTCGCTGTTCCAATTAAGTAATATTCCATCTTAGTACTTCAAATATAATTGTTGATAAATGGACAGTCGGATGTTTCTCTAAAAATTACAAAAATATTTAACATAAAAATACTTATGAATTCTTCTCCTCATGTACATATCCCCGTCCGATGTTCTCTGAATAATCTTTATTTAATTTAAAGGTGCATCATTCAGTAATGCCAATATAGATTAAGAAATTATATAATGTCTGTTGTGAAGATGACACATCATTTTATACAAATTATTAATAATAATAAGTGAACTGGTAATCAAAACAATTTTTCAGAGTCCCAAAATTATATATACGAATATCATAAGAAAAATTCATCAGTTTGACATCGAAAGTTTAAAAGTGTCAGTTTTTCCTCTAAAAACTTATACTACATATTTGTATATACTATGTATATATACATTATACACTGTTGGAAATCTTTAATTGATAAACCTTAATAACCTTCCTAAGTAAGATTGGATATTCCATCAACGATCTGCTTAACAAATTCCTCTTATCATCAATAAAAAAATAAAAAAAAATCGGAAATGATCACTAAGTCTTAAATTTTAATTCTACGAGACTTAAGTCCAATTAAAGACCACTGTGAATTTCCAAAAACTCTTAATTATAAAAATAGTCGCCACTAAAACTGAAAAAAATTTGGCAGACTCTTTGCCCAATCGTGTTGCTGATATCCTTTTACATATTAAAAATCATAATTTTATAATAAACGAAGTTTTCTTATATTCTTATTTCATATGACAATTGTTATTAAGTTGAATTATTATGAAAATATATTTAACTAAATTTAATTAGAAAAATTCTAAGTTGTTTTTCTTTTTTGCCTTTTTTATTATTATTGTATCATAAATTTATTATATTATAAAAATTTTTCTATTAATATTTATAAATGGCAAAGTAAATAGAATTTAAACAAAATTATTCCTTATTTTAAGAATAAAAATATTTAATATACAAAAAAAATGTTCTTTTGTCCAAGATGTTAGTGATTTTTATGACATCAATTTAAAAGCTTGAATAATCCCAAATGTCTGTCCCATCACTTGAGTGAGTCTTAAAAGTTTTCATTCGACAAGAATTGATTTGTTCTCAAAACTATTCTTAGTCAAGTTTTGAACCACAATTAGGAATGAGATGTGCTATAATTTCAATGCCATACATAATAGAAAATGAGTATATTTGTATGTATGTATGTGTTCACCTGGATACTAAATCTAAAATGAATACACAAATATATGCGTTTATTTATGATATATGAAAAATAAGTTTTTGTTGAATTATTGTATTATTATGTAGTCAAAGTAAACAAAAAATAACACTCACCTTTATCCATTAATATTATATGTATAAATAGCTAGTAAAATTGCTAAAAGGCATTTGTAATTGAACTGATATTAGTGTTTAAGTTATTAGTAAATGTTCATTTTTTAATGAATCGTAACATAATAGTTTTTATATCATTCGAGTTCTTAATTCTCTTTATGTAACCACAGCAGCTCCGCCTGCTCTGTGTTGCCACATTTGTAAATCTTTATCAGTTTCCGTCACTTGCCAGAAACATACATATTTATGTACATACATATGTATGTACATATATCCGCACCAAGTTGAATACCCCACCCTTTCATTTCTGAATGTCTATCAGTAAAACATTAAACAAACTGTTGGAAAATTTTACTAATCTTGTTATAATTGCCAAAAAAAAAAAAACAAAAAGTATTCAATCTGTATGGAGAACGAATATACTCATAGAAATATATTCAAAAAAAAAAAAATGATTACATTTTGGCGATAGTCGACGGCATTTGTCTGGCCTTTGTTAACCCATATGTCTATGATGAAATGTAAGTCAAACCACTGATAGTTGATGGGTATAAAAGCAGCGTATTGTTCTCCAAATCCAAATAGTAGGCCTTTTTGTGTCACACAGAACTAATCTTACAAAATTAATTCAAAATGAAATTCTTTGTAAGTAATTGCAGGACTGGTTAAAAATTAATTATTAATTAAATTTTCTCTTTCTAATTTTGTTAATTAGATTGTCCTTATTGCACTTTTTGCAATGGCGTTTGCCAATCCTCAGTGGGGTTTCGGTGACCAGCAACAGCAACAGCAACAGGAAGGCTTTGGTGGGGGACAACAACAACAGGAAGGCTTTGGTGGTGGCTTTGGTGGAGATCAACAACAGCAACAACAGGGAGGCTTTGGAGGTGGCTTTGGTGGAGATCAACAACAGCAACAACAGGGAGGCTTTGGAGGTGGCTTTGGAGGTGGCTTTGGAGGTGGCTTTGGTGCAGAACAACAACAGCAACAACAGGGAGGCTTTGGAGGTGGCTGGTAATCAATTTATGAAAACAAATAAAACATAAAAGTTGATCCAATCTATTTAATATTTGATTTGGGTAAATTGGGTAATGCAAATATGGTGCATCTTTAGCAATTTACAAAAATACGTCACACTAAGTTGATAGCATAAAATAACAAAACCTCTTTTAGTTGACTACCCCATTTTTTTCATTTTTAATAGGAACATGACCAATTAAATACTAATCCATTATTCATGGATACAAAAGCTATGAGAATCACATAAGCACTAAATAATTAATCAAATATTTTGGAAAATTTTATAAGATGATTGCAATCAGCATAAGTCGTGACTTTGTCTGCCCTTCGATCACCCAACGAAACGTCAACGAATAGTCACAATCAAAGACTATCAAAATAAATTATTTGTATTTCAAACATTTGTTTTTTTCTTTTTTTGGTTTTGTTTGCGGTAGAAAATATTACTATATTTTTGATTTTGTAATTGATTTTGACAACATCATTAACAAATTTTGGAAAGTTTTTTTATTTTTAATCCAATTTAAAGTGAATTTAAATGAGCAGCAAGAGTTTGTTCTACTTCTTTGTTCAGAAAGTTTTTTGTTTGTTTCTTAGAATTTTTTATCTATTACATATATTATCTTCTTTTTGGGTTACAGGTATAAAGCTTAAGTCCTTAAGACTGATACTTCTGTAAAAATTGATTATATAAAGTCAATTCATGATAAAGTTAAATAACTCTATTTGGCAATTCTAATTTAATAGTTTTATTTAATTATTCAAATACCTGTTTAAATAACTTAAATTTCAATTTGCTGTGTTCTTTGAGATTTCTTGGAACGATTACCAATATTTTCAGGTAATAATAGTAGTGACAAGTTTTATGAACAACAGCTGCAAGCAATACCCCTAAATAGTTTCCCTTGAAAAACGGATTTACCAACAGGTAAAAATATTGGAACCATATAAAAGCAGGCAGCTTCAGGTCCAAAGGACTTTGTGTGTATATAAGAAATTGTTTCTTTTGGTACTCTTGAGCAGTTGCCTACTACCCGTGTCCGAGTCAAGACAACAAAAAAGAGAAGGAAAAATAAATATGAAATTGTTGGTAAGTGATTAAGAAACATATTTATTTTAGCTTATTTACTAATTATGATTTTATTGTAATTTAGATAATTTTTTTCGCCGTCGTTGCCTTATCGCTTGCCAAGCCACAGTGGGGATTTGGAGGCTATGGCGGAGGCTTTGAACAACAGCAACAGCAGCAAGAAGGATTCGGAGGTTCATATGGTGGAGATTTTGGCCAAATGCAACAGCAGCAGCAACAAGATTTTTATGGTGGTTTTGGTGGTCAACAACAGCAGCAACAGCAAGAAGCATTTGGTGGCGGTTTTGGATGGTAGACTGAGAATGTTTATTTCACATATTTGGCCTTAAATTAACCATAAGCAATTGCTATCAAAAATAAAAGATAGTTTAAAAAAACAAATGTTTACATAGTTTTACTAGAAATTTTGATAATTATGTATGTTTATTGTGCGTGCGGTCTCTACGAAGTATTAATTGTGACTACTTAACATAACATGATATTTCCATAATGTTATTGGGAACTTAACATAAACTGTTACTCGTAGGTAACTTATTCAAATGCAATATATGTTAGTCAATTGTGCGCGTTGCCTTTATTCATATATTTCAACACTCGTTCTCAACGTGCCATAATTGACTTTGCATTGTTATACAAACACTTAGTTTAGTCCTAAATTCTTAATACATTTCTCATGTTTTACTTTACTTAAATTCTTTGTCAAAACATCTGAAATCATATTCTCAGTAGGTACATAAACTACTTCTATTACATTGTGTTTATACATATCTCTTATATGATGATATTTGATGTCAATGTGCTTACTACGTGAATGATAAGTTGGATTTTTAACTAAACATTGTGCACTTTGATTATCGCTATAAATAACCATTGGGTCTTCTTCTATAAAACCCATCTCCGACATCAGTTTCCTTATGTACACCGCTTCTTTAGCCGCCGATGACAATGATACGTACTCAGCCTCCGTACTGCTGAGGGCTACAATACTCTGCTTTTTCGATTCCCATGAAAACGCAGCACCTGCAGCGAAGAACGCCCATCCACTATATGACTTGCGGTCGCTGCTGTCTCCTGCCCAATCTGCATCAACGTAGCAGAATATTGGTTTTCCAGTTCGAACATACCGTAGCTTGAGATCTGCTGTTCCTCTGAGATAGCGCAAAACTCTTTTTGCCCCAACTACGTGCTCTTCATGTGGTTCTGCATTTCTTTGGGCTAACTTTGACACAGAATGCAGAATATCAGGACGACTTGTCACAGCCAAGTACATGAGTGACCCTATCATCGATTGGTACTCAATTTGGTTGACCATTTTACATCCTTCTTTGGTGCATTTGACTTGAAATCCAGGTTCCAACGGCACCACATTTGGCTTACATTGATCCATTCCATACTGGCGAAGTAACTCTTCAATGTAATTCTTGTGACCAACTGATATGTCACCTGTTTCTCCGTCGCGATCGATTTCCATACCCAGGAAATGCGTAAGATTGCCACCATCCACCACATTGAACTCATGTGATATAAGCCTCTTAATGGTTGACAACTCTTGTAGACTTGAGCTAACTAGAATGAGATCATCTACATAAACAAGGATTATATTAATATTCTTACCAGTCCTACGGGTGTATACACAAGGTTCACTTGCGCAAGGACTGAAACCAATTTTTGCGATGACTTTGTTTAATGCCTCATTCCATTCTCGTCCGCTTTGTTTAAGACCGTACAACGTCTTATTTAGTTTTAATACTCGATCCGGGTAATTCTTGTCAACAAATTCCTCTGGCTGACGCATGTATACTGTATCCTTAAGCTCGCTATTTAAATAAGCTGCGGTAACATCCATCTGATGCATGTACAAACCATATTCTGCTGCCATTGCCATCACTAGTCTGATTGACGAATATCTTGCTACCGGCGAAAATGTATCCCAGTAGTTTACTCCATAGAGTTGACTGCAGCCTTTTGCGACCAGCCTTGACTTCAGTCGCTCAATCTCGCCGAACTTGTTTCGTTTTACAGCATATACCCATTTGCATCCGATGACCTTTTCTCCTTTTGGTAAATCGACTAGATTCCAAGTTTCGTTCTTGCGCAAACTGTCTAGCTCGTTCTGCATGGAAATCCTCCACTCATCGGAATATCCAGAATTTAAAGCCTCCTTAACGTTATTCGGTACTTTTATATCCGCTTTGGCCATTAAATTCAGCTCATTATGTTGCAAGCGTGGACGCCCTGGTCTACCAGTATATATTTTCTTTGGCCTTCCTGGCCCTCTTCGCACAGGTATAACTTCATCATCTGACTGCAACTCATCAGTGTGTTCTTCTGCATCCATTAAGTTGTCCTCTGGTATCGCTTCATTTGTGTCCAGCTCAACATCATTTGCGCCATGCGATTGTTCTCTTGCCAACTCGTTCTGAAACGTGATCAATCTCATATCTTCACCATTTCCCATTTCGATCGTCTTTTCTTGAATACTTTCTGTAAATTCAGACTCGAAAAATATTACATCTCTGGCTTCAATCAACTTACTCTTTGACGGATTATACAAACGATATGCTTTCGCTGTTTCTGAGTAGCCAACCATTATACATTGCTCTCCTTTTGGCAAGAATTTCTTACTATGCTTCTTGTTCAGCACTATTGCCTTCGATCCGAACACTCGCATATGAGACACAAATGGTTTTCTTCCTGACCAGGCTTCTAACGGTGTCATATGCTCCAAAGTTGATGTTTCCACACGGTTTCTTATATATGCAGCCGTATTTACTGCCTCTGCCCAATATGATTCTGCAAGATTTGCATGTACCAACATGCTTCGGGCCATTTCCACCAACGTTCTATTAGAGCGCTCTGCCACACCGTTCTGCTGTGGGGTGTGTGGTACCGTTAGTTGACGCTTAATTCCTTTAGACTTCAGAAGATCCTCAAATGCACCACTTAAGTACTCCCGACCGTTGTCACTTCTGATCATTTTTATCCTCTTTCCAGTTTGATTTTCAGCACATGCCATGAATTCCTTAAATTTAACCAGAATCTCATCTCTAGTTTTCATGAAGCATACATGGGTATAACGAGTTTTATCATCGATAAAAGTGGCAAAATATCTAGCTCCACCATTTGAAATCTTATTCATTGGTCCACAGATATCCGTATGAATAAGCTCCAATATTTCCTTAGCTCGCCCTTGTGAAGCCTTCGGGAATGGCTTGCTCATCAATGCCATTGCAATTAACATTTAATCCATTCACCATCTTGTGCTTTATCATCTTTTTCATCGAATCGAAGTTTACATGTCCCAACCGATTGTGCCATTTAACGAATTGTTCATTATTGTTTCCTGCGACAAAACACTTGTTCTCATTACTTTCGAACAAATACAGACCATCTTTATTTTTGGCTTTTAATACCACCTTATTATTCATATCTTTCATGATTGCTTCGTGTCTGTTGAATTCTGTCTTAAAACCTTTTACTGCTGCCTTTGCTACAGAAATAAAATTACATTGCAGATTATCTACCAATAACACATTTTGCAGATCAATCGTGCCATTTTTCCAAATCAATCGAACAATGCCACGGCCACTCGCTTCAACAAAATTATCACCCGCAAGTGTTATTCTCTCTTTGTGAAGGTTAAGTTCGATGAACAGAGATTTGTCTGAACATAAGTGTGATGTTGCACCACTATCTAGGCACCATACATGTTGCGGCAACTTTTCTCTTTTGTATGGCCCTGCCACAAAAGCAGAAAATGATCTCTTTACATTATTCTCTTTTGTTTTGCACTCTGCCGCTTTATGACCTTGTATTCCGCAATTCCAGCAACCCGCCTTTTTGTCGCCAGTTCTTGCAAGCGACTTCCAATTTTTGCGTGATTTCTTTTGGTTTCGCGCGCCGAAAATTTTTGTTTCTACTTCCACGAATTTGTCCGATTTACGTCTCTCTCCCTCCTCCAAGAGTTTTACTTTTAATGACGTCAAATTAGGCAATTCATCTCGGGCTTCTATGGCAATTACAAAACTTTCATACACATCTGGCAAAGATGACAAGAGGAGTATAACCACAAATTCATCGGGTAAATCTACACCTATCTCATGTAGTTTTTCCATTACATCAAAGAAGGTATTGATGTGACATGCCATTGTTTCATTTTCTGTCATCTTGGTGCCCAAAAGCTGCTTTAAAAGTCTTACCCTACGTGCAGGTCCTCTTGGCACGTGTAGCTCTTCCAATTTTCTCCAGACACTCGTTGATGTCTTACAATGTTTAACGCTATTTATTTGCGTCGCCTTCAAGCACAACATTATAGCAGCTATAGCCTTTTCATCCCTTAGATCAAATGCAGCCTGAGCTTCTGCATTATCGCTCTCGTTCTTGGTCACACGTTCACAAACAACCGGCCAGAGTTCAGCTTGTACCAAGACACTTTTCATCTGGATCGCCCATGTGGCGTAGTTATTGTCATCCAACTTTTCTATTGAGTTCATAGACGACATCATTTTCACTTTCTACTGAAAAATTTTCTTTTACGATTTTATAATCACCGATATAAAATCCGAATCACCAATTCAAATACTTAGACGCGATGCCTGGGCCCATAACCTGATAATTATGTATGTTTATTGTGCGTGCGGTCTCTACGAAGTATTAATTGTGACTACTTAACATAACATGATATTTCCATAATGTTATTGGGAACTTAACATAAACTGTTACTCGTAGGTAACTTATTCAAATGCAATATATGTTAGTCAATTGTGCGCGTTGCCTTTATTCATATATTTCAACAAATTTCAATTAATTTGGAATTTTCTTAATGCGGTAATCTCAGTAAGAGAGAGATTGATGAACCAGTTCTAAACGGATTTCCACCATTTTGACTTGTCTAAATCCATGGCCATAATGTAAGTGGTAAATTGTATAAGCTCATTGCAGATAGAAGGGACAGAGGGCCCATGGTGCTGGCACAACAAACTTATCGAAATAATTTCCACACAGCTGATGCGTTTGTATAAATCTTTTGATACCAAAGAAGGAAACTGAAAACAAAACCAAACTGAGTCTAGTCTAAAGAGTTGAGCGAGCTAATTAAAATCATTTTGCCACTTAAAATGTAAAAGGAAATGCTCAACAGCTTTGTTGCGGATTTACCGAATCCATGCTCTGGCATGACGATGGGAATGGGAATGAGTAAAGGGAATCGTTTTTAATGTTTTGCGATTTGTTCTGTCCTCTGACTTGTTTTACGTCAGTGTCTGGCAAAGAATTCAGATGAATGCATAAAATATTGATATAAATTGTTCTCAGCATGAAAGTCAAATTGTAAATGGTTGAAATAAAAACCCAATTGATGGATAATGTTAAAATCTATGCTACTCTGTTACTGGAGCATAATTTAGGGAACTGTATAGCCAAATTATTGAACCTTGTTATTCAAAAATTATTTGATTTATTTTATTTAGTTCACTAACTCTTGTTAAATCTGCCCTAAGGATAGCTAAAAATATTAAGATTTTAACCCAAAAGTATGCATTAGATAATGTAATTGCCTATTTTGAGAACACAGATTAAGTTGAGCACTTTCATGAAAAGCTTGAAATTTTTTTCTTTATAAGAAGTGTCTAGTCCATAATAGCAAATTAGAAACAAAAGTTTACTGTAAAGCTGCTCACCTAAAAGAAAAATTAATTCAAATCTAAAAATCGAAATGAAATCTCTGGTAAGCAATTGAAAGACAACGCAAATTATTCAATAAATTTTCTCTTATCTCAATAAAAATCAAAGCAAAGTAAAGTAAATTTATAATATATAAATAAAATAGATGATTTATGGCAAGTCAAAAATCTAATGATTGTTTTTTCTTTGTTTTCTAATATATGTATATTTTAGAATTAGTTCTTAAAGATATTTATCGTTTAATCCCTTCAATTGTAAAATTGCAGAAATTCATCATTGCTTCAATTGTCCTAGTGGCGATTCGTCCTCACTCAGGAGCCCCTTATGATGGTTCTGGTTATGGAAACACCAACAAGAATGAAAATGAATTGGGAAATGCTCCAAGTAACGGCAATCAGAACGGCGCCAATAGTGGTCCCATGCCCCATGCTCCCAACTATCCTCCCAGTCAATATCCTAACTATGGCCAAGGACCCGGCTATGGTTACAATTATAATCCCAATTTCGGCAATAGCTATCCACCCAATTATGTCCCAAACTATAACCCAAACAATGGATTTTATCCCCCAAATTTTGGAACAAACTACCCTGGCTTTCCCGCCCAGAGACGTGAAATAGGAGCAGAAGCCGAAGTTGATTGGATGAAGAGAGTCGGTGCCTCCTTTGGTGGTGGGCTAAAGACTTCAAACGGATATGGTTTTGGATTTGATACTCATGGTGCAGTAATGAGCGAAGGAAAGGTTGGAGGTAAATTCGGTTTGCACAAATATTAAATTTTACATGAATAAATAAACGAATTAACTAGAGATCAGTCCAACGTTTTGTGTATATCAATTGAAACCAATAAACGATCATAATTAATGTGAAAGTGTCCGAAGAAGTCAATAGTGACGTAGATAAAGGAATATACATTTGGGTCTATCAATATGAATATAGTGAAACTCTTTATTAACCGATTAATCAATTATAAACAGATATTTCGGGTTTCAATTAAATAACTAGAAATACTACAACGTAATTTTTTCAATAAAGAGGCAGAATACATCGACTCAGCTATTAATTCTAATCAAAATTATATAAATTTCATTCGATCGAATTTGGTGATATTAGACACTTTTTAAATCAGATGGGCCATTAAAAATAGCTCATGTCAGCCGCAAATCGATTACAATTATTTAATAGAACACACGTTTTACAATTATGTACATATGTACAAGTTTTTGCTACACTAGCATTTCATAAGTATGTACATACATACATACATATAGAGAAGAGGAATCATGATACCAGGGAATACTATCAGAGAGAGCAATAGCAGAACAAATGGAACAAAATTTTTATTATATGTTCCAAATATAATTAACAAGAAATTACCCTAGAGAAATCAAGAAAATCTTTTGAGAGAAAGGGGAGAAAAATCGAAAAAAAAATCTTGGAAATTTTTTACTCAAGTTGTGTTAATAGGAAATATATCTTTATTTATCATTATCAATAAGTATTCAATTATCTTTGGTCCCCACTGTAAACATACAAACATCACAATGTTCAATACAGTTGAAATTTCAAAACGAATTCGTGATAAGAAACACTGAGAAGATTTGATTATTATTATTTTGGTATTTCCCGTTTGAGAGAATTGAATGATTGTAAAGAAATTTAATGGGTACATTAAATTTAGTCAGAAGTTTGACTATATGAAATATGTATATATATTTTTGATCAGCACGATAAGTTGAGTTAATATAATAAAGCTCCCTTTTGAGCTTAAAAGCTACAAAGCTGATATTTTTCCAAATTTCGGACAACTATCCTATCATATAGGTAACAAATAAACGATAATACCCAAATATATTTTCAGATACTAAGTTTGGTATTTTTAACTAATTTATATACATATATGTATATGAAGAAAGTCTTTATCAAGATTAATAATATTCGTTTGACTATACTATACTTCTTTATTAAACTGAATTCTTTCTTTTTCGATTAATACTTATTCTTTTTATAAAAATTTAAAAAAAAAACATTATAAAAATATATTAACTTAGTTTTAGTTATAGCTGCCATAGAAACCATCAGAAAATACTTAATCCGCCTTAAGATCATGAATTTTTTTTACGTTATTTTTGGAACCATCGAATATCTAATCTGGTTTGTTTAGACAAGTTTGTAAAACTTGGCAAGATCCCGTAACACTTAATTGTCAAAGGAGAAATTTGAAAGGGCATTCAAACTTCAGCATTGACAATCTGCTAGATTTTTTGATGAATCAAAATAAAAGTTAATCAAATTTCTTCTCGAATGAAACGTTTCTGATTTCAATTGAATCAAACTTAATGTTATGCAACTCGTGTTAGTATTTGACGTATTTTAGTCTTAAAATATTTTAGTACTTAATTAAATTGCAATCGAACATTCTACAATAACAAAGAATTCTAAAGAAATGTGAGATACAATTATTGCTTGGGTATATTTTCTTAAATACCACGGTAATTAAGCTCAGAATTAAGTTTAGAGTTAAACTCAGCTTTAAGCTCAAAATGAGTGGAACCTGCAGTGTTGCGGAAGCTAAGCTTTAATATAAGCTCTCCTCCCCCGTAATTGAGTGTATTGGCTTTGAGCGACTTGCTAGAACATAAAAGACTGAGGGAACGATCAGAAGTGGTTAAAGACTAATAAAGAAAAAACTAAAAGTGACCACGTGAAAATAGGAGGTTCTCAGACCACGAGGTTTTGAATTCGAATCGAGAGTTTATCGATAGTGAATAACACCATCGGTTCATCATGCCCATTGAGGTTAACCTTCGGAAAAGAAACGTCTATGAAAATCCAGAGAAAAAAAGGATGGCCAAATAAATAATAAAAATTTTACTCCTCGTTTGGTGCCACAGTAGTGACGTCACCAACACACGTGTGTCCTAAATGTGCCATGTGTCAAACTTTATTCATCTGCATGGTCAATGGGTCAATTGAAAGACCACCTAAACCCAAAGGAACTCTCAAGTTTTAGAGCAAATTTAACTTGAATTGGATGATGCTTGATGCAGGAAGCGATTTTCGGAGTAGGGAGGTTATCTAACCTTCATCTTTCTATTGAAACTCAAATGTTCCGTCTATACGGGATAGTTATATCACCGAGAAACCCCTTCTCATCGATTTCTCAGGAGAGAAACGCGGATTTGTTGCAAAGAAATCTGATATATGGATCTATAAATCAGGCGCCGGTCTCATCGACCACGTGTTCCTCGCAGTGGACTTACCAGTTTTGGAAGAGTGCCCTCTTAATAACTCCAACCAGCAGCAACCCCGGATTTAATGGATTGGAATAAGCAGTAACGTTAAAAATCGTATTAAGAGTTTATTTTTGGAAATTTACCAAAATTTAGTTTTGGAGTTTTTCCATTTAGTTTGTATCATATGTAGAATTTTTCTTACTAAGAAACATTAATTCTTATAAATAACTTCCCATAATTATAGTTCTGCGTGCAGTTTATCACCTATAAATTTATTATGAAAATCATTTATACAGAGAATCCTAAAGCTCCTCAACCGTCATCAGGCCTGCTGACATCGTTGGACTTTGGTCGTAAGTACGGCATAGCCGCAAACAAAAATTTAACAAGTATCCGTGAATTGCACAAGGTAACAAAGTACCCTCAAACGGTGATAACTGTTCTCAGACTCTATTGATGCATAGGATTTTAATAAGTAAACAAAAAGTAAACCAAATAATTAATTATGTTGAATGAAAGTTACAGTCAGATGTTTAGTATCTGGTTCGCCTAATATTAATTATACTATAAGCGAAAATGAATTTCCTTATGATGAAGATAAAGTCTTGAGATTTTGTATGAATAAATTAAGTTTTGTAATGGAGTAATATTGATCATTATTCCTTAAGGAGGATGTAGGTGTAAACAGTATGACGTAAATTGTGTTTGGGATTTTCCAGGTTTTTAAGCGCTGCAAGGAAAATCATGGTAGGGCGGGTAGAGAGCGCGACTACGTTAACATCATTGTAGTCCAAAATATTCAATACTACTGTTCTTTCTTTTCATCTATTTCTATTCTGTCTTGCCTTTAATTTAGGGACTTCTTTTTATTGTATTTGTATAATTTACTGTGTGAGTGGGTTGGACATAACTTATCAACGAAGTTGCAATTGCTTATGATAAATCTATATTAGATATGAATTTATTCCGATTCCATTCAATTAGACTTCTTCTGAAATTGGTATTTAAACTGAATTTCAATTAGATTTTCACAATATAATTTTTACGAATTTTGTCTCAAAAAATCAACTTTAACCAAATATTAAAAAAAAAAATGTTGGATATTACTATAAGAATAAAACGTGTAACAAAGTCGATCTGTGGTCTTTATATTCCAATATGATGATGATGTAAGAGTCTTCTATTTAATCGATATCCTCCTCCTTATTCCCATGGTGATTGCACTTCATTTTTTCGACCTCACTATCATCAAGGGCAACACCTTCGATTTCTAGCAATTGATTAATTTTGGATACTTTCCAAACTCTGGTCCAAGGCAACGACATTAATGACATAGCTTTTGAGGGCAAATCATCTTGCTTATCCAATTTAATTGATAATAGTGAAGATTGCGGTTTTGGTTGATCTCCCTCATTGAGCTGCTCCTTTATTTCAGGTAGTTCAATATCCTTGGAACTCAGCATGGAAAGGAGAAGATGTTCAGCGAATAGAGCATGATGCTTTTTTCGATTGCTGGCCTGATTGTCTCGATTATTTTGTTCCTCTTCCTTATTGATCCATTGTTTAAGCAAAAATCGGTCGGCATCGGAACCATTTGGTATGTCGGTTGAAGTTTCCAACATGGACAATGGCATTTCTGCGACATCTTCGGGACTTCCGTGCATCATCTCAAGGGCAGCAGCGATAGCCGAACGATTCATATTTCCGGAACGTGTATCTTCCTCAGATGCTTCCAAGTGTGTGAATAAGTCGGGTCGAAAACGACTTATTTCGGCTAGCTGATAAAGGATATCAATATCAGGGTCCGATTCTAATTCATTATGCCGTCGTCTATTGCTCTCACTTAGATTTACAGGTCCAATGGGTTGTTGTTGTTGTCGTTGCTGTTGTTGTTGCTGTTGTTGTTGCTGTTGTTGTTGAACTTGGTGCCTTCGATGCCTTCGTGAAGATCTGGCTATAGCCAGCCGTAATGGTGGTGTATTTGGATCCAATATATTTGCATGCTCTATATGATTTAATACAAGATGACGGGCAAGATTTCGTATTGCCACCAATTCAATGGATGGCAAGCCAGCGCATAAGGGGCAAACAACATAATCCTCGTCTAAACGATGGATTGTGATAACATGATCAATCAATTGTTTTGCTGTTTGTCCAAATATTCCACAATATGGACAGGTATAGCAATTTGGCATATGCAATAATTCCAGCAAATCACCATTAAGGATAACATCTGGTGGCAATTCCTCATTCTCCAATATCAATTGCATCGGATGATCTGCACTATGATCTTGGGTCTCAATATGATGATCATAGCAATCTCCACAGAGATCATAATTCAAACAACGTAAACATTTAAAGCGCCTTCCATGAAAATTTTGCCTTTGGCAGCCATCGCAGCTAATATTCCGATGACCAATTCCAGTTGTTGGCATTTCAATTTATTTTTTAGTTTTTTATTTTTTTTCTTATTTTTAGCAATTACGTTCGATTTGAAAAGGAGTCGGAGGAGGACGAAGTAACTCAGCACTAAACACAGGTCGAGAATACTAAGCAAATGTATTTTGAATTTCTATAAAAAACCAAAAAAAAAGAAAAACACAAAAAAACAACAACAAACAACAAAAGAAATGAAACATATGACAGAATTTGAAAGGTATCAGATGAATTTAAAATAAGATTAAGTCCATTAAATCTTAAAAAGAAAAGGTATAAAACTAAAACAAAATACGTCTATAATCAGTTTTTCATCTTCTCTTTTTGGTATTGGCAAATTGAATAAAAATATGCAGATTCGCTGGCCTTTACTTTATTTACAAGTGGAAAACGACTCTATAATTCCCATTTGAATTGACTGTAACGGGAAAAAGGAAGAGCAGCCTGTCTAAGATCCTTGCCTTGATCCTTGATCCTGATTGTTATTCAGATTTTTTCAGCCATCGTCGGGGACCAGCCTTGAAGTCAAGAACAGGATAATACCATTTTTTTAAAGGAACACTGAGGATAATTGCCCTTTTTTAGCACCGCGGTGAAGCCCTTCTTATCGGCAGCAGGAACAATAGTCTAGTAGTTGATTTGCTCTTTGCTGAAGGGTTTTTTTACATCAAGATTTTTCAACATGAAAGTTTTGTTATTCCGAATGATTAGTTGAGATCAAGTCATTTCTCATTGAAAAACCAACAGAAAGAGAAGACCTTGTTTTAAAAAAACATTTTACTAAGCAACATTTTGTATAACTTTTACTAAGTCGGCTTTCAGCTTCTCGGTATACTTTAGCTGATGTGACTTTATTTCGATTATAACACTAGCTAAAAGAACATCCAAATTAGCTCGGCAAATCATTGACTCGAGTGGCAGAATCATCAAATCTAAATTTAATGTCAGTGGATAGAAAAAACTAAATATAGTCGACCGATTCTGTTAAATTTCAATAGATATATTTCTATACATGTCAAACTCGCAAATACAAAATGTTGTGACAATCGCTTTGAAAACAACCAATTTATTGATCTTAAACTATAGTTTTGACCGATTGTTCTATTAAAACATGGTTGATACATTAAGAAGTATACAAAACTCAGAAACACCAAATTAAGTGATACTCGAATGAAAAACAACTGAGGTTTTGATGTTAAACCACTTTCTTGACCGATCGTTCCAATGGAAGCTATATGATATACTCATTCGATCGGAATGATTCCAAGATACTTAAAAAAATATCTACAGCAAAAAGAAGCCTTTGTGCAAATTTTCAGCTCTGTAGGTCTCGGAGGAGATCGCGTTGATCCAGACAGACGATCGGACAAACGGTCGGACATACGGACACACGGACAAGGCTATATCAATTCAGCTCATCATGCTGATCAAGAATATATATACTTTACGTTGTTGGAGATGCTTGATTCTATGCGTTGCAAACTTCTGACCAAAATTAATATAACCTATTTGCAAGGGTATAAAAAGTCAAAAACAACTTGCCAAAATTAAAATATAAACCTTTTTTATATTTATATATAAATGGAACAAATATACAAAAAAAAAAAAAAGAAAAGTTTTAACATGATCTTATTAAGTTAATATTTTTATTGACTTTTTTTTTTTGACACAGTAATCTTTGTCTAAAAACAATTTCAGCTAAATCGAATAATTCCATCAACTTGCAAATTGTAAAACAGGAAATGAAAAATTGCTGTTTGATTTATTTAAGACATTGTTTTTCTATTAAACGGTTTAAATATTTTTTAATATTTAGTTTCATTTGAATAGGTTGAAAGCAGATCGTAGGATATTTTATGTATGATTATTCTTAATTAAAAGCTTGGTATTATTAATTAGAAATATATAATTACTATTTAAGAACTTTTCATTATCATTTTCATAAATTATACCCTCGAATGGGTTAACATATGCCCGGCACATGCACTCGTTATTTCTGGTTGTTACCATTTTGTTCATTTCCATTTAGCCCTGTTCCTAACTTCCCGACAACCTCCTCCAAACGGTTTAAATTAAGTGCAGCTCCTGTTTCTGTTGTTGGTGTTGGTAATTATTTTATGGAGTAGGGGGGGGGCAAGCGGAACGCAGTTTTAGTTGCTTCTTTTGCTTGGTTTGTGCGTGGCCAACTTATGTTTACCAAGTGCGAAAGTGGAAACGTGCTGCAAGCATCAAGTTATACTGAAACAGTTCATCGCCCTAACCCCCGCCAACCACTCTCTTTCCTGTATTTTACGTTCTATAATAGGATTTGAATACAATGGCATTTGTAATGAAATGTGCAGCAAACGATGGTCGGAGACGGTTGAAGTTTAGTGTTTTGCGGTTTGCGATGGCTCTGGGTCTGGTCTCTGGGTTTATTCTAGGACTTGGGACTTGGACTAGTTCTCTGCCTTGGTTGTCGTTGCCAAGTACAAGCCAAACAGCTGTTCTCGTTTTTATTTTTGTGTCTGGGCCGTGTAATTTGAGTTGGTAATTAAAAGTTAAGCAAAACGGCCAATGTTAAAAGGTAGAATGTAGAAATAGAATAGAAGCAAAGTTAGGTACATTAAATGACCGGAGCTTAACACGTTACACAAATGTACATATGTACATACGGATATAAGTATATTCTAACAAACTTGAGCACTTTAGTATCCTTTATTAAATTTGGCAAAGGTATTAAATGTGGCATAGATTTCCCCAGTTATACTCTTTAGTTTTTTTCTTTGACTTTTAAAGAAATAATTTTTGCACCTGTCTAATCAATTTTTATTTTCTAAATAAAAATATAAAACATAAATATCATTTTTATTTTTGAACTCAAAATTCACGATAAACATTTTTGAAGATTAAAAAAATATTTATTATGGTGTCCTCTTCTTTGTTTCTTTATCTTAAAATATTAATACATGATTTTACATTTTATTGAAAAACCTCAATGGTTTGCGATATTTAAACAATAAATTTTCTCACCTAAATATCGACTAAATTTTTCTTATGTTAATGAACAAGAAATTTTCTCGGTTTTGCTAAAGTTTTTTATGAATAGAAAGAAATGAGCAGATCGAAGACTTTCAATAAGAATAAGAATTAAATAAAGAAAGAATAAAATCATGGAAATGTAATATCCTCTCAGAGTGCTCCGAGTTATATTTGTATTTTTTTTTACATTTATTCAAAATGAATCTTAAAATCAGTCCAATCTCTATGGATATTATATAATTAGCTTAGAGAAATAGCAAGAAAACAAAAAAAAAGATCAGAAAGTCCGACCAGAAATCTAAATGAAACAGGTTTAAATTATGCCATAAGAGTAAATTCATGATTATGTTTAGCTCAATGATAAAACTATTTATTTGAATTATTTTAAATACTTATTAGGTCAATGACGAATTATCAATTCAAATAAATAACTTTAGTTTAAAGCCCAATCTAAAGCCTAAGCAAGCCAGAAAATAAAAATGGAGCAAGCAAGTCGACCCTGCCGACATTGAGTATACCCTGTACCAATTAAAAGTACTTCATAAAGTCAAAAACAATCAAAATCGCCATCAATTTACAAAAAAAAATTCTCATGCTATCTCACTCACACTTAACAGCCCATTTTGCATGGGGCGTTTCAGTACAAAATGGAAATACGTATATCTCCGATAATTATTGTCCGATTTTAATAAAAATTGGTCAGGTGGTGCATTTTGGCTATATTAATGCGCATGCCAAATAAGAATACGTTACCTTTAATATAGCTCTAGTTATAGGTTTTTCCCGAATTGCGGGGGCGGAAGTGGGCATGGCAAAAATTTAAAATAAACTTGATCTGCTTATACAATAGGCGGATGTTGACACCAAATTTGGTTGCTCTAGCTCTTATAGTCTCTGAGATCTCGGTGGTTATACGGACGGACGGACAGACGGACAAGTCTCAATCGACTTCGCTATTGATACTGATCAAGAATATATATACTTTATAGGGTCGGAAAATTCTCCTTCTGCCTGTTACATACATTTTAGCGCCTTTAATATACCCTTTTACCCTATGGGTACAGGGTATAAAAATGAATAAAAATTAATGTACAGAAATCTGTGGTTTAATTTTTAGTCAACAGTCCGCTGCTTGCCATCCCTGGTTTAAAGGCAGCAATTAGTGTTAAATAAAGAAGTCATAAAAGTGTAAATAAAATTTTGTCAAACACAAATGAAAAACAAGCAATGCAAATTTTGCTCTATTCACTCAGTTCTCACTCTATCCCTCGGTCTCTGAGAAACATTATTTATGGGTGAATTTGTGGATATATAAACGGGAAGTGGGGTGCTTTTTTAAAGTGAAAATCTAGCCGACAGCTGGCAATCATTTATAAAACATTTGCCAAGCAATTCATTTGCAAACAAATTGGCCAAACAAATTTTATGTAACTTATGCATGAAAACAAATAAAATGAGACGAGGCAAATTGTTGACCTTCTGTCATCTATCAATTAATCAGAATGAATGTCAGGGTAAATTGGTTGTTATAGTTCTAAAATCAGATAATCAACTGTAACAAAATTTAAATACCCTTTCAGGGTCTTTGTTTCTTAATGTGTTAAAGGACGCCCTTTAAATTAACTAACAGTTGATAAATGCAACGAATGGCTAATCGATATTAAATTTACAAGATTTATTTTTATAAAAACTAGCCCACAAATTTCTATTCAATAAAATTCTTAATTTTATTTTATAAAACTCAAATTTAATTTTTAAAATCATTCTATAAGAGTTCAATAGATCTAAGAAACATACACAGAAAATTACAATTTTTTCTTTAATTAGGAGTGTAATTTGCAGCCTCTGTTTTATTTCCCTAGTTCACAAATTTCTACTAAAAGTTAATATACCCAATTATGGTAAAAGAAAAATTACGAAATGTCTGCATTTGGTTATTGCATTTGACTAATATCAAATGCCCGAATCTTCAGCAACTCATCATCAGGATAAGGCAAAGAAAAGATATAAACTGAATACACATATACGATACAGACAAACATCAGTCTGAAAGATAATATCAAAAAGTTTCCTTTTCAGCTGCTTTTACTTGTATTTTGTTTTCCTTATTTTTATGCCTTTTCTCTTAGCATATGCTTGTTTATGGCCTCTGCCAGTTTCTTCTCATACATTTCATTCTGTAAAGTTTATTTTTCTTACTTATTATTATTCTTATTCTTTTGCCATACATGTATGGTATCTATCTGTGTGTGTGTGTGTGTGTTTGTGTTTGTGCAAATGTGTGGGTACTTATTTTTTCGTAATTAATTTCGTGCCTGGAAACATCTGCAGTTGGATTTTTACTGCATGCCAAATTACGCATACGCCCCGTGTAATACTTACTTGATGGGTTTGGTTTGTGTTAAAGTTCTCTTGTGCTGCTGCTGTTGCTACTTGTAGCAAAATGCCAATTTGTTTAACAACAATTTAATGCTGTAAATAAATATTTTCCATCTCTAGACAAGCCTCCGTACAAATACAAACGGACAGAGAGTCAGACAAAACCCCCAAGCAGAGGCGGAGCGAGGAGCTGTGTGTCTAGCACACAATTGACACAACAAATTCTTACAAAATTTCATAGGCAAAAACGAACTGAAACCAAAATGCACACGGCATAAGTGTAAAACGTAAAACTGTGGAATGAGAATGGCTTCAACTTCGTATGGAACTCCGGTAACCATGACGATGAAAACCAAGTTCCACATGAACAAGTTTTCTGTACTCTGCATATAAGAGCATAGGTAACATGCAAACACTAAGTAACTGTTCTAAACAGTGTTTTAAATAGAATTTTAGAATATTTCTTTTATATTACTAAAAATCAATTACAATAAAGACTTTCACTGAAGTTGAGGAATTTCACTTTTTTTGGTTTTCTTGAACTTAATTACAAATATTTTTTAGTTAAATTTTCTTTTCTTATCTTACACAATCTTTACTTACCAAAGTTGAGATAAAGACAACTTTCTAAAGATAAATGGTTCTTCATTTACTAAAAATATGTCACCAACTAGACCAAAATGTCACCAACTTATGATCTACTTCTATTTCTTCTGAAGACTTTAAAAATAAGAAAGAAAAAATTAAATCGAAGTAGTTTTTCTTTATTTATAAACGGCATTTTCATACTAATTTTGTTTGAAAAAAAGTCAACAATTTTGCGGTTGGATACATTTTCCTCAAAATTTAAAATTTTTTTCTTTTTATATTAGATGTAAATAAAAATTGTTCAAAATAGAAAACTGTTTCTGTTTTAATTTCTACTTTTTCGAATATTTTTTAACGAAACGAAACTTGTTAACGGCTGAAGTGGATTGGATTTTTTTTCACCCACTATGAGATTGTATTATAACGAGAAATAACTTATATGATATATAAAGAATGAATAAAGTATTAAGAAACTATAAAGCGAAGATTATCAAAGAAGACTTTTACCAAAATGAGAAAGATGAGACAGTGCTTTATCTTTTCTAACACAATTGCCATTTAATCAGAATTGCAAAGCACCAAAGAAGAAAAAATTCCAATCCAAAATGGAAATTAAAAATTAAGTTAAAAAATTTAAAATTTATTTAAAGAATTAATATAATACAAAAATTTTATTTAAAAAAGGATTAATAAAAGTTTGTTAAATTTTGAATTTTGTTTTCGTTTAAATAAATAAAATATTAAGTTCTTTTTACATATATGTTATATACTAATTAGTATAGGTTCTTTAGCTCAATTTTTTATAGAATTTCAAATTTCTTTGGAAAATATTCTCTACATTCTTATAAAGGAACAAACCATTGCAACTATAGCTCATTGAATAGGCATTCGTGCTGAACTTATACTTTTATAGTGAGCTACAATTCAAAATTTCAGTTGCAATTGCATTTGACTATAGTCTGCCGGTAGCTGAATGCCCGTTTTACACAAAGTAAACAACATGCGGAAGACAAGCTGGTAAAGCTCTTACCTTATTCTGTCCTATCCTCATGAGTTTTACTTTTCGTTTTTGCCAACTGCTTAAGGACAAAACTTTTTGGCGGAATTCAGCGCTCTTTCTTCTACTTCAATGTGTTTGTCTGAGTATGTCTGTGTGCCTTAAGGTGTAGGTCTCTATCTAGCATTCAGTTTTGTATGTTGTGTGGCATAATCTGACGTCGAGACGATCAAAAATCACACGGAAATTTGTCAAACAGCTCTCACTAATCCACTCACAGATTTCACACTTCCAATTTCCGTGAGGAAGCTTCAAAAGTTTTTTTTTCTTTTTTATTGTTGTGTTTGCCATGTTGCACATGTCGTTTTCCATTTCAATTGTGTCACTTACATGTTGCGTTTCCAAGGAGTACAAATCAAATGTATACAAAAAAAAAAGAAGAGAGAAAACGAAAATGAAAACGAAGGTGCACAATTCGTCAATGATTGGAGGCGAGCGACCAGGCAATTTCACATTGGGCACGTATGCAAACTGTCGCCTGCAATTTTGTTCAAACCGGGGCCAGAAAGAACCAAAAGAGCCAAAAGCGGGTCGTACCGAGATATACCCCATAACAAGAAAAAAAAAAAGAAAAACAGGAAAAACGGAGCGCAATACAGAAAACACGTTTGCAAACTGACAAAATCAGCTATGTTTTCCTTCTGGCAGAAAGGAAGGGGTGCTCGGTCGGGTTGGGGTGTGAGGGACAATTTCCGTTGCAACAAAAAAGTCACAAATCTATGCCTAACTACAAAGTAAGCAGAAATCAGAAGATTTTTTTTTTACGTTCGTTGTTTTGTTTGCCAACAGATTGAACTGTTCCTCAGGCGATCCGAAGAGAATTTTCAGCAATTTTCCCCTTGTCGTGACATAATGGGAAACCAGTTTTGAGGATTCCATTCGACAATGAAAGTTTTGGGTACAAAATTTTTCATTTGCCAACCAGGAAATCAATTGTTCCACCATTCAAGCAATCATAAACGATACCAAACCGATATGATTAATCAATACAATTTGAGTTAACTGATTGAAGGAAAACCTTTTAGACAAGAAATGTTTCACTTAAACTATTTTAAATATCATGTAAATATTTTTAAAGTCTTAATTTATTTTCATGAGCCATGGACTTAAGTTACTTTTTATCGAGGTAAGAAATCGATTTTTTTTTGTTACTATTTCTATTTTATGATTTTATAAAATTAACAAATGAAAAAATTATTCAAAATTTTTCAGAGTATATTTCTTAGGATAGGTATTACGTATTAATATTTTAATAGTTATTTATTTATTGTAAATTGCATTTACCAAACTTGCATCAAGTCAAAAGTAGTATTACAAATCTTAGCTATTTCTTTAATTAACAAAAAAAATGAGATGAGAAATAAGCGGCACATGTTGCAGTATCTGAGGCTGAGGTGAGCAAAATTATGCATCTTTCTTATTTCGAATTATTTTTTATCTTATTTTTAATACTATACTAATGATATTTCAATGAAAATATTAAGAATCAAAATATGAAGAAACAAAAATTAAGACACAGATTTTTATGGTTTTGTTTGAAGCGATTGCTTCTAACCTTTAAAGACAACCCAAATCTAATACATCCCCATGGAATATTCCCAAAAGTTGGATTAGCATTTAAGACCCAAAGATTGGTATCCAAAAGAACTTTGGTTAAATTAAAATTATTAGAGTATAAAATATAATTTTAATGGCGTGCAAGAGAGAAAAATTTTAAACCCGAAATTCGTTTGATTGACACATTGAAATCCTAAAGAATAGGGCCAAATTTTCTTTTCTCAATAGAAACTTTCGTTATGGTTCCAAAATCCCAAATTTAGTGGTAATTCTTTCTATTTTGCATACAACACTTACACATTCGTTTCTATGAATAAAAACTAATAAAGATGACAAGAAAACCCGGGAAAAACTTTGCTTTTTAGAAAAACATGTATAACATGTTAGAAACGCGGTTTTTTGCAGCATTTGTGTGGCATTTAATTAAATGCATTTTTTATTTTTTAGCATTTTTAGTTCTTCCACCTATTTTTTTTTTTTTTTGCATTCTCCGAAATGTCACATAAAATATGCAGCCCAAAAGAAACCAAAACAAAAAATAAAATAGAAGTGGGAACGTCCAGAATCACCAGCGACAGTGCAAAAAGGTGTTAATGGTGACTATGAAATTCCATTTGCATACACGGAGAAAAAATTCAAATACCATAAGCATAACAACAACAAAAAAGTTAAAAAAAAAAGAAAGAAAGAACAAGAATGTAAAGAAGTGAAAAGTGATAAATTTTAATGTAATTTTTTTTATTTTTTTTGTTGGCCCCTTTGCCAAGTAATGGTAATTAGGCGTGGAAAAATCCATTAGCTAGGGCACTGCACAAACCAAAAAGGATTGCTAAACAGACGGCAACTGCAATTAGAGCATAAGTGTGTGTATGTGTGCGTGTGTGTGTGTGTGCCATTCCATTTTGTTCCACAAGGTGTATGATCCATGGGGAGTAATCAAATGCGCTGTACCCACCATCTCATTATAATGATTTCAAAAAATAGATGAACCGACCAACATATAATATAAGTCCATATGCCAAGAGCAATTACTAGATGAGTACTGATACTTTCTCCATGAACATTGAATTCTTCCTGAATATGCTGCATTGTGGTACGACCGAACCATATGCAAACTAATGCAATTGTTATCGATAATTTGCAAATGAAAATGCAAGAACGTTCAAAACGATTCATGGCATATGGTGCAGTACTTGTTAACCAGGGTCCAATAGCCGGATTTAACATATACCAATTAATAAAAAGTTCTTCGAGTCTTTTACAAAAACGCTGAGACCATGAAAATGGTGGTCTTCGATGACGGCCCTTTGTGAAATATGGAGAACGCATAAAACGTGTATGCCCGCCCTCTATCCAACGTTCGACGGGAAAGAACTGTTCAACATGTTGTTCCAAATCCAATATGGTTATAGAACGACAAAACCATCTTGGATAACGACCGGCACGATCTAAACCAATTGCCAAACGTGTGGGTAAATTAATGGGACCACGTGCCACCATTAGCGTATTTGTAGAGTTACGTAATAGACGCGGCCTTAATGGATCCTGTTGTATATGATATGTAACCTGTTCATGTCCCATTGATTTCATATATAATGTAATATTCGATGTGGTGCCAGCAAATGTTTGTCCACCAGTCACAATCATTATTAACAATTCGTTCTTTAAAAATATTTGTAAACCTTCAATTCTAACTGGTTGATTCTTTGAATTGCAATGCAAAAAAGATTGACGCTGATGAGCTCCTAATCCTCTCTTATGGGTGTACAGTACAATGACCAGAAAAAGGAATAGTATTAAAAATATTAATAGCAAATACCAATTCATCTCTAAAATGGGATGTACAATCACATCTAAATGCCTTTCAGCTGCAATTGGAAAACTTCGAGATGATAGTGGTCCAAATAGTACACAAGTACATTTAATTGATGTCCCAAATGAATGATCAAAATCGGTTTCACAAAACGTTGTATTCCAACCAGGATTCAAAGTGGTATTTTTCCAATAACCACACTCATATGATTCCAATAGAATGGTATAATTTAACGGCGTATCTCTATTTGTAGATATATTTTCTTGTGAATCTTCCCCATCATTTCTTTTTTTCTTCATATTCTGTCTATTTCGAGTATTAATGAAGACAGATACAAAAGCTGGTGCTACTTTTGTATAATGATTTGACATCCAAATACGTTTACCCTCCACATCGGGTGTTATATGGCAAGAAGATTGTCGAATATCTTTGATTTTTGGTTTCTTATGCAAATTTAATGCAATTTCCATATTGTCGGTACAACTTATTATACGTACGGCTAACATGCATTTAGCATCTAATGACAATCTATAATAATGTACATGAGAATCGCTTTTTATGCTACCATTAATCATCCATTTTGAAAATTGTTTATTTTCACTAAATGTGCTCATATTCGTTGAAAATACCAATGGATTATTCACAAATAAGGGTACACCAGAGGGTATATAATTCTTTGGAGTATAAGCGTGTATAATGAGTACAGTCATCTCAGATGGCAATGGTTCCGGATACCACCAATAAATATTATGATATGATTTTTGTGATATAATTTGAAAGATAATAGTATCGTGTAATAAAATTTCTTTCAGTTCCATTAAAAGATCCTTGGATAATGTTATGATTTGTATTTGATTAATAGTGGTTATTTTTAAATCGTCATTATTTTCATTTACATCGGTTACGTTAAGCTAAAGAAAATGTTTAAATAAATGTAATCTTGAAATTTTCCAATAACTTACCTGATAGGAAATACCTCCCGTTTTGACAGTAAAACCCTCATCATTGGGAAAATGCCTTCGACTGGCCAAAACACCTAAATAGTAAATACATTTGTATAAATTCCAACTGCATTTTAGCCAATAGTTGACACGCAATAATGCCAATGGATCAAAGACAAGCATATCTTCACCTCCCAAATGCTGGGCCAAAGTGCATTGCTCTTCATATACCCGACACATGGCTCTGGGATGAATTTCCGATTCTATACCCAAAATGGACATAAAAAGTACATTCATTACGGTTAATGAATTATATATATCTCGATTTAACCCTTCGCTTTCATCAATTGTTGCCTTAAAAACGGAACCAAGTTTTATAAACATATTGGCCATAAGGCCAGCCCCTTGATATGTCACTGGTCTTAAATAATTTAGCATATTAAAGGCCAAAACAGTCATCTGTTCCAACTGTGCACCAGTTATGATATCCTCATTTTCAATATACGAATAGACCAGTATACCATCATATGATGTTCTAATTTGTTTTGTACAGACTAAACATCTAATATATGCCCTATTCCATTGACCCCGATAAAGCATATCGGGCACATTTATCAATAGACTACGTAAATTATAATTTTGCCATAAATTCCTTTTACTTCTTATTGGCAAGGGCTTCACATCAACTTCTAAATTATGTACTACACACATATCCAAAGCATCACAAATAGATATATGTAAAATATCGGTAGCAGGTAAATAAAATTGATAACGTTCATATGCCACATTTGTATCAATGATTCCCATTTTCACCCAATAACGATGCAATAATGGTGGATAATCCGTTTGAAAACCTTTGCAATCAATTGTAAATATTGTCATTGATTCGATACCACTTTTTGGATAAATCTCACATTTTCCATTCTTTGGTCCTTCGTTTCGCTTTAATGTTTGTTCAGTTTCAATTTTAATACCATTTGGATGAGTTATTTTCAACTTAATTGTATATTTATACACATCATATTTAACCACCAAATGGGAGTTTTTAGATAGTAGAACAGGTTTTTCACCAACTTTATATACCCACCATTCAATTTCTGGTGAAAAACCCACACAATCATCGCAAATTGCCTTCACATTTATACTTTCCAGAGGGGAAAACATGCCCACATCACAATTACGTCTACATTGTATGTGGGGTGTGAAGGTATTATAGGTAACTCCTTTAACCACCTGTTTTGTTGCACCACTCACACTTCTTACCAATGAGGAATACATGGTAAGTTTGTATACATATTTCATGCCACTTTTTAATTTTCCAGCTGGTATATTTAATACAGGATCTAAATATAAAAGAAGAAATGGAATTAAAATAAATTTAAAACTTCAATTTATAAATTGTACAAATAAAATATATTTACAGTAACTCAACCTTTTGATCACTAAAATTCACCAAAGTGTTATTAAGGAGTAAATTTATAATGTTATTGCTTTTCAATCAATTTTTTTAATGCACACAGAAAGATTATATATTTAATATTTTATAAATCATATTTAATAAAAGATTTACCTTTTATTTATCATAATATTAGCCAAAATCGAAAAAATGGCCTGTGATCAATTAGGTGGATGTAGCAAAAAATTGAACTTTTCGGTGTAATTTCAAGAAATTGTTGAGTCGGAAAGCAATTAACTTTATACAATTTTAATATTTGATTATTATATAAAATATTTAGATAATTACATAACTTTTTAGTATTTATATACATATATAATAAAGTTCTTACCATTTGACATCTTTTTACGGCAATATTTATTTTTGGGATCATCATTGCTACTGCAACTCCACTCCAAGTACATTTCGTATTCATGATTTTTGGGAATGGAACGATCTCGACTTAATTCACCAGTTAAAATAATTGGATTTTGAACATTTACCAAACGTTTGGTATTGCCCCAAATGATTGGTTCAACAGCTGTTGGTAGATAACGTATGTAACACTAAAATATAGAACATTTAAAATTCTGAATTTACTAGTGAAAAATGCAAATTAACTCACTCGAGCAAAAACAAGAGAATCAAATATATAGATACTAGGTCGGAGGACAAATCCATGTTGTATTGTCGGACCTTGCAATAAATGGAAACTATATGGCAGCAATTTTAATATTAGATTCCTTGTTTTAGCCAACTGACCCACCAGATCTAAATGATGGCCAAATAATAGTCTTCAAATTAATTTCAATAGGTAATATACAGAGAGAAAATAAACTCACATTGATCAGATATATCATAGACGTTCCAATCTATATTACCATAGCTGACATCCATACAGCTCGATAGGATTTCAGCCTTAAAAACGACATAACTATTGGGTGAGATTTCCACAGGTCGTTCGGGATTCTTACAAAAGGGTAAACTGATTATTTGCTCACAGTTCATGGAGCGACTCAAACGTATTCGAACTTCAGTTTGATATTTGGGTGCCCATAATTGATCTTGATGTTCCAGGGATGATAACATTATAATAGCCATTCGGGTTTTTGTATTAAAATATATGGCATGTGTCCGATAGAAATAACACTTTCTATATGGTACATTTCGTACTCGTATACCATTTTTTCGTAAAAGGTAATCCAATTTGTATGTATGTTCCCAACCATTTGGAATATCCTTGGGATATGTCACCTTAACATCTATGAGATAATCTTTCGTATCGACTGTTATATTAAAAATGAATGGAAGATTACCCAATTGGGGCATGGTAACAAAAATGGGATATTGACGTCCAAATATCGGAAATGGATTGCAAAACATATGAACTTGTAAAGGAAACTGGAAAGAACTATTCCTTCTACTCAATTGTCGAGCTTTTCTCTTAGTTCTATTATAAAATCTGGTCTCAAATTTCATTTCATTTTGGTTACTTAGTAAATAAGTTTCGTCATTACTTCTATTTATACAGATTCCATCATAGAGAGGATTCCATAACTTGCTTATTGATTCAGCCTCATTTTCTTCAGATTGATGAATAATATTTCTTAAACGAGACTTCACTGGAGCACATTCTATAATCAACATTACGTTTGTCATCATGAGGTATAGAAATAATTGCATAGCTTAAACACTCTGCACAATAGATACATATTTTTCTTTATTATATATCATAAAATTCATGTCAGAAATTTTATAATTCTTTTTGTTTTCGAATTTTTCACATTTTAACTCAAGAAGCAATGATAAACTGATGATTGTGGTTGACAGGCAACATGACATTTTACCGCATAACTTTTTTTTTTAACATGTCGTTTATTTTTGGTTTCCTTTTTTTTTTTTTTTTTTGTTTTGCCTGTCTACCACCTCACATAATTGTTTTAAATTAATTGCAATTCGTGTGTGTGTGTGCGTGCAAAGAACATTAAGTGCACTTCAAATATGCAAAAAAAAAAAAGCACAGCTGGTAATTTATTGACCACAATAACAACAACGTGGACAAAAGAAGGCAGTAACATGAAGAACTTCAATTCCATTTTCATATAAATCAAATGAAATTAACTCAGGCAAGTAGAAAAGGGGACAATCCGACAGAGAGAGAGAGAGAGAAAGAGAGAGAGAGATGTAATGTAGTTCTACATTTTTTTATATACCACAAAACAATCATGGTTTATTTACTCTAAACTTGGTCATCTAGTTAGGTGTAGGGATTGCATGCATTTCCTTACCATGACGACAATTTCTTAAATTGTTCGAACAAATGAGTATGAGATGAAAAACAGAGGAAAATCATTTACAGGCGAGGGCACGTCGCGCCCAAAAGAATGGTAAAGTACTATAGAGTTAACTTAAAAACACTCCGACATTGAAATACACTCTAACTATAGTTTATCACTAACAAAGATCTTTCAAGAATGTGTTCCATCTGGAAGCACTCAAAAAACTTTAAATATACTTATAATCTGTTATGTAGGATATGATTATTCTATCTTTATTATAAACTTTCACTCTTTGTCTTTAGCTCTATAATAGATTTGTGCTCTACTAATCCAATAGCCATAACTCCCTTTTGTAAAGTGTATTCCAAAAACTTTAACAGCAAAAAGAAAATGAAAAAGAGAAAGAAAAAAGTAAAACCAGAACCAAAACAAAAAAAGAAGCAGTAGCGTAACATTTTACGATTTAGCATGTGTGGACCGACTAAGAGACTAAGGACGAATGCTAGGACCACCGCCAAGTTCAGCACTTTGGCGCTCTTCAAGTGCTTTTCATTTTCCGAGCACGTCGCCGCATCATAAAACAAAAAACGCATGGAGCACAACGAAAGGGACGTGGTGGGGCACAATCCGTTTCGCACGTTTAGCATATATATTTTCACACTTGCAATCATACTTTAAGCAAAAAAAAAAGAAAAGAAAATATATATATAAAAGAAACAAAGAACTCTCCTCAAAAATTAAGAATAAAGTTCAAATACACTATTTGGTGATGGCAAACAAAGTAACGTGTTTTCGAAATATGAAATTCTAGTAAATGACTTGCTTAATAGTACTCTTAAGTTTAAAAAAATGTTTGGTTTAAAAAAATATAAAAATATATTACATATTATTATTAAATTTTAATACTAAATATTGATGAAAAGCTTATTTGAAAATTTAATTATTTAACATTTAATTCAAATGTGATGCCAAGAAATATCCAATTTTAAATGTTCCAATTCTAAATATTCCAAAAAGTAATAAAATAATAATATTAAGGCAGTAAAAACACACATAAAAAATAATATGATATTATGTAAATAAAAAAGATAAAAGCTATTACATCAATATCGGAGTTCAAACTCTGGAAAAATGGTTCAATTCCATGAGAAGGTCTCAACCAGAATGCATTTATTCGAATTTATTTGTTTTTAATTGAAGAAAGGATAAATAGTTTCATTTTTGACACCCAGATCAAAAAACCAGACAAAACCATAAAAAATCAAGGAGATATGTGGTCAAAAACAAGACAATCAAGATTTATAGTATAATTTACTATAAATGATCATAAAGTTATAACAAAATTTTATTTGAAATGCTCAGTTTTATATTTTTGATTGATCACTTTATACTCTGTTTTGAATAAACAATAATAATTATTAAATAAATAATAATAAAAATAAACAGATCATTTTATAACTAAGAATCGATTATTAAATTATGTGTTTACAAATAAGAAAAATTATATTTCTTTCTTCTTTTTATCTGAGTGTACCTAAGTTTTTTGTTTCTTTTTTCTTAAATTTATTTTTAATTTTTATTATTGAACAAATTTTCAGATAATAAACAAATCCCATGATATATAAAAATTTTTAATTTTTTTTTTAAATTTTATTAAATAAATTTGTCTTAGTGTCTTTAACTGAAGTTTACCATGTATTTAAAATAAGCAAAAATTGTTTATTTCTCGGGGATTGTCAAATAGAAATATTCTCGTGAAATGAGCAACTTTTTATATATTTAAAAAAATCGTGCCAAAATAGTTATATTTCCTGACCATCTCTAAGAACTCAACACACCTCTCACCCAGTGAAATTTATACATGACATGATGATAACAAGTGATGAGGGGTAAGGAATGGAGGAGTATGGGTCCATGTCCTAGTCCTCGTATCTTCATTTTCACTCACAGCCAAAAAGTCAGGTCATAAAAGTGCGTCGGGATTGTCGCCAAACTTTTGCTTTCTTTGCACAACTTTTTTGCCTTACTCTATGTCGTTTAGTCGTTCAGTCGTCTTCCCCCCCCCTCGTTTCTTTTTGATAATAATTTCTCTATGTAGGTTTTTACTTTGTTGCCGTGGCCAAAAGGAATTTATCTTTTATCTTGTGCTCGGTGCGGCGTCTGCGGCTTTTGCTGTGACTTTAATTAAAAAGTCATAGACCCCTTTTAAGGGGTAGGCGGCAAGAGGGCATTCTGTTAGGGGAAAGGGTAAAATAGGCGGCCTTTCACATCATCGTTATAAGTAATTACAGAAAAGTGACAAAATTTCATAAATAATTTCAACATATAAATGAATATTAATGTTGTCAGACAAAATGTCTCGCAGTCAGTTTAATAGATGTCAGACTCTGTCTGACATTATTAACTCAATCGACTTAACACTTTTAGTTTGCCCATTTTTATTTTGGATTTTGCCTTTTTTTGGGATGACATTAAAAGGATTTTGGCGCGACACTAATGACAGATAATGTTTTCGTATATAAAATATTCCAAAATGCGAAATAGTTTGAGCATAAAGTTCAAAAGTTCAAAGAGCTTCTCATTATCATCATGATAAGGATGATGATGATTGTGCGGAGGAAGCATCGAATGCTTAATGGATTTGAAAGCAGCGTGAAACCATTCCCTCCCTCTACTCCCGTTCTGGGGGAAAAAGAAAAAAGAAAAACCCTTTTTCATACCCATCCATCACTTGTCATAGTGAAAACTTTCAGCTGACGCTTCCAAAGGAATGGTTGAACTGTTACTGAAATTAGGGTTGAGGGTTTTGGCTTGATTCGGTGGTTACATCTGTTTTGGCTATGCTGGCAACTTTGCATGCGGTTTGTCTTTTGGTCAAATGCAACTTCTCCAGCCCGTGCCTCAACTAATGAATTGCAGTCCGGCAATTGCTGCACTTGATTTGCGGTACGACTTAATGGTTAACAATTATCTGGTGACAGTTTTAAAGGGCCATTGGCAAAAACCTTACTCAAATTGCTCTGTTGGACATTTCCAAATTTGTGTCACTGCATGTATGTGTGTGTGCTTGTGTGTGTGCGTGTGTGTCTGTTTCTGTGTGAATGTCCAAAATGTCACAGAGACACCAGTAAACTAACGGAATGAATTTTCATTTCATAGAACACTTTAATGACTTATTGAATAGGTGTTTGACATTTGATATTTCCATATCATTTACATGGAAATGTTATATATTAATTTTAGCTCCAAACTAAAATGTCAACTACACAAAACTATTCAAGTGTAACACAAATAAATTATGATTCAATAAATTGTATTTAGAACATAAAACAAAAAAATTTTGGTCAAAGTAAATAGATTACTTGTTCATTGCATGTAAATTGTTTAAATTTTATTTCACTGCAATTAATATTGAGTTCTTTATCCAAATAGTTACAATAATTTTTTCTTTTAATACATATGCAATTTGGAAATAGTTTTTTACTTTCTTAGAAACTGATTGTCAGTTTTCTTAGAAGAGTATCTGGAAAATTGAACTTAACTTAGTTATAAGAAATATTGACTTCTGTTTAGCTTAAAGCGAATCTCATTCATTTGTCAAATTAAATATTTGATATCATTTAAGAAATATTTAAGTCAAATTAAGATTGAGTAATAAGTTTTCTTTAGCATTTATTAGTTATAAATATAAAAACTAAATTTAATTACATCTTCTTTACTAAAGGTTTGATCAAATACAAAAACGTCGTATAAAACATCAAGAAGATAGAATTATTATATTTACTAAGTTTCAAGACAATTCTTAGAATAAATGACTTTGAAATGTGTTTGTCAATATGCAACAGCGATCCCACTATGTTTTTTTGAATATTTAATCCGTTTTTCTGTGGTTCGATAAGCAATATTCTCAGCGTTTTGGTTCTTATTGATAGAATTTCTGCATCATATAAACTTCTTGAGATTTTGGTTATAGCTTAAATAAAATTATATATTTTAGATTATTTGATTCTCTTAAAATGAATTATTTATCTGTTTTCATATATCTAAGAATTAAGTTAGAAATATCTTCTTTACTCTGTTAGTGGGATATCTTTGATATCTACATATTTCATTTAAATTTTTATATACATAGCAGAAAAATTTTGCAGAATCAGTTGTACGGTTCTAATTGTTAAACAATTTATTTGTAAATTAAATAAAGAATTAAGGAAATAAAATCGAACAGCTTCATAATTTATCTTCTTCTTATCTTCCTTAAGCCTTGTCAATGGATTTTCTATTATAATAAATAGATTTAGAGAAATAATTTGCAATTATGAATTTATAGTATTAAAAGTAAAAAGAATCGGTATACTTATTAATTACTTTAGAATGCGAACAAGTTTAGTATAGGGTCCCATAAGGGGAAGCTATATCCAAGATTTATAAGTTTTAAGCATATTTTCAATCCATGTGAATGTTATCAAGAGTCTGCAATTTCACCTTGTGTCAGCAACAATTACCAGGAATCGTCAATCTGAGAACAGGTTATCCTGTACCCGTCCAGTTGCCACGCCCATAAACGCCCATAACCACCACCACACGCCACACAATATCAATTATCAAGACTTCCGAGTGTCGCTCAAGTGTCACGTCAAACACCAAAAGCTTCGAGCACACACACCACACACACACACACCACACACATACACTTGGAGCAATATTTGGTATTGGAGTTGTTAGTTGTTGGTGGTTTTATTATATATATTTTTTTGTTGCTTTTGAACCTCTTCTAATATCTCAACCATATCTTTTTATGCTGTGTGACTTTGATTGATTACAAAAGCAATTGAGCGAAAAGCTCAATGTAAAATAAAAAAAAAAAAAATAGAGAGAAAAAAATATATATAAGAGGGGAGTAAAAAATTGAAAAGAATTAACATAAATAAGGAGAGAAATTTTCATTGACAAGGGTAATTAGACCGAAAATATAAAGAAACGAGAACTTTTGAGGCATTTGCTAATTAATGGTAGAACCAAACAATGAGAAGCTAATTTAATTTTTTTTAACTTGATCGATTTTGATATACCCTACACTTTTTAAAATTACAAGTAACATAAAAGGAAATAATAAAAATTAGTTGCAATTTATTTTTGAATTCCATCTCTACTTTCATTTTAGTTGCTCTAATTACCATATCTCTGATATATATTAAGTAAGAATTTATATATATATTAATGAGACGATATGGGAAAGTAAATGTTAACTATTTCTTATGGCAAATAACAAATATTTATTAATATGTCTATGATATCTTACCAACAGATGGCTCGATTTATGTTAATGGATTTTGGATAACTCGAATCCAAGTTAGATATTTTTTTGTAGCTTTACTGCTTTGGTGGTATTTAAAAATATGAATTTAGATGAAGAGGCGAACCAAATAAATATTGAATATGAACTCATTATTTACTTTGTTCAGTTTTCTTTCAATACTTACTATCTGCTCAATTGGTCCTCAATAGATTTCACAAAGCTTTCCCCACTTTCACCATTTTTTTTTTTGTTTCTTTACACTTTTTCTCCAGTAATTTAAATATATTAATCTTACTTTCTAACAAATTTAATGCATAAGTTTCATAAAATATTTTATCTCAATTAATCAGGAATAATTTAACTTTGAATAAATATTAATATAAACAAAATTTCCATCGCTAACATAATAAATTAATATCCAAAAATAAAAATCAAATTATGTTTTTATTCTGAACGTTAACATAAGATAATTTTAAATGAAGTACCACGAATATAAATAATAAATAATATAATAAATAATATAATAAATAATGTAATAAATAATATAATAAATAATATTAACTTTTCTTTCTTGAGTCTAATATTGTTGATATTTGTGGGAGTTATTTCACTTGTTAATTAAATTAAAGTTGAATTGATAGTACATATAAGCATCTTTACTTCTAGAATAACCACCTAGAGGGTACTCCAATAAATTGTTTTACTTTAAATTTAAACACAATAAGGATTTCCCTTTTAAAGGATACTATACCAAAAAAAACTGTCTATCTATTGTTCAACTTATATCTGAGAATCGTCCATTACTACCGATTATAATCGCCCATACTACCAAATGTCATAAAAGACTTTGATGACTTATTGAATATGTGTTTCACCTACGCTTAACAGTATTAATTAAGTCATCTGCTAGTTAGGATGAAATTTTACTATATGTACATACTTAATTTTAAAAAATTTTAAATTCTATATACCTTTGCTTCACATTACTAAAGGGTATAGAAAAGGTTAATGAAAATAAAATTTCAATTAAAATTAATTGATAAATTGAAACAGTCAAATGATTGATGATTATAAAAGTATAGATTACTGGGTAAAATTTAACTAATTCAATTAATAAAAATTTTTAAGAAATTTTCAAAAATTCCGACCAATTCGTAGTTGAACTCTTTTTCTTATTTTTTGCATTGAAAAAATGTTATAAAAGCAAAGGGCAAATGCAAATGATGGCGATTTCTCATGTTTAGACATGGCTCTTTTTTATGTGCCACGGAAATTAAAGTAATCATTTTTTATTGCGCGAACAAACAAAGGCATTATATTTTACAACTAAGGAAATAGACAGACCGAGAGTCAGATAGAGAAAGAAAGAGCAAAGGCGAAAGCAATAGTAAAATTGAGTGGATGGGTTGACAAAAGGGGAAAGGGGGGGAGGTGGAAACGACAAGACCACAAACACTGCGCTGAAGGACAATTGAGTGCAGAAATATGGCGCGACTGAGAAACTATGCTGGCCAACGGATACATTGTCCAAACAGCCAAAACCAAACCAAACCAACCAACAGGATGGACTCATTCCCCTTACCCATTACTCCTTACCCCCACTTGCCCACCCGCACTCTTCCCTTGGTAAGAACAAAGACTTTGGCAGCTGGCGACAATGACAACAGCCAGCGAAATAAAAACATATAAAAACCCCTTGGAAAATTGCATTAAAATCTATGGAGTGTGCATAGAAAAAGCAGGCAACAAACAGTATTCCTTTTTGGCCTTCCCCTTCTCACACCAACTCCTACCTCAACACGCGGCACACTTCTTGCCGCACTATCCACAAAAAAAAAAAAAAATATGGGATTCGGTTTTTCGGAACTACGAAATGGCGAATTCGTGAAAAATTAAAGGAAAAAGGATATGACGCCACATTGCAACATGAACGCAAAATTGCGATTTTATTATATTTTAACAATGCACTTCGTTACGTGATTCCCACTAGAAATGTCCTTCTTCTCCTCAAGGATTGCCGCATAGCATTGGTGTGACAGAGACCCACTAAAAGAGTGAGTGAGTAAAAGAGATGGTGGTAGTGTGCGGGTGAGAGGGAGGACACTGTTTGAGTATTTTGGGGTAACTCTTACCTAGTAATTTTCCGTTGGCTATGGTTTTATGCATGCGATCTCCTTGCTAGAATTCACAATTTACAGTCATATTCTTTTTTATTGAGTTTGCAGTGTCTCACAGAGAGTCGTAAATTCATTTTGGGACACAGCGTCGAGCATGCTTTGGGCATATTTATTATGGAAACAATAAACAAATAAAATGCATTTGCTTTTCCATTAAATTTTCTTCAAATTTAACATTTATGTATATACATTGAAAACTTTATTAAAAATTTCAAATAATGCAAGAACAAAATGTCTTACTAAACCAATTTAGTTAAACATAAATATATATATTCTTCCAGTTAAGTAAACTGTCTTGTTGTTAGGGGTAAATTATAGGTAAATTTTGTTTTTGTATAAATGTGCTTAAGTATATTTATTAGGCTATTAATATCAAACTTTTATTAGGAGTTGGGAAAAATAACAAAAAATATATATGTATAACCAAACTGTATTTCAACTTTATTTTATTTTCATTTAGCCAGTTATATCTATAAAGATATATCTCTATAAAATATTTCGATCACTGAAATATCCTAAAATAGTAAATATTTTGACTGCAAGAAATAGAATATAGAAAGTGAAAGATCTCTAAGTATATAAACCAAATTTTGCTTAAAGTTCTCTCTCTAATATAATTTTTACTGATATTTTTATACCCTGTACCCATAGGGTAAAAGGGTATATTAAAGTCGCTAAAATGTATGTAACAGGCAGAAGGAAAATTTTCCGACCCCGTAAAGTATATATATTCTTGATCAGTATCAATAGCGAAGTCGATTGAGACATGTCCGTCTGTCCGTCCGTCTGTCCGTCTGTCCGTCCGTCCGTCCGTCCGTCCGTCCGTCTGTCCGTCCGTCTGTCCGTCCGTCTGTCCGTCCGTATGAACACCGAGATCTCAGAGACTATAAGAGCTACAGCAACCAAATTTGGTGTCAACATCCGTCTATTGTATAAGCGGGTCAAGTTTATTTTAAATTTTTGCCACGCCCACTTCCGCCCCCGCAATTCGGGAAAAACCTATAACTAGAGCAATATTAAAGATATCGTATTCTTATTTGGCATGCACATTTATATGACTAAATGCTGCATGGCAAGCAGTGCATGCTAAGAGAATTTTTTTTGGAAATTAATGGCGATTTTGATCGTTTTTGACTTTATGGAGTACCTTTACTTGGTACAGGGTATACTCAATGTCGGCAGGGACGACTTGCTTGCTTCATTTTAACACCGTAACGCTTCGAATCAAAAACTTAAAAATTTTGAATATATTGCAGAAAACCAAATCTAAGAAATATAGATTATATAAAAAAAACATACTATTTACTAGATAAATTAGACTGGATAGATAAAATATTAGTATGTTACGGTCAAGGGATCAAGAGGGAAAACGGGTGGCAATGCAGCATGATTAAAATTAATATACCAAAAATCAATAACGTAGTCCTAAAATTTTGACTCTAATGAAGTTTTTTTATAAAACTAAAAGACCAAGAAAAACTGAAACGAAATAATTCAAAGGACATGACATCATTTATGTGCCATTGATTATCTTTTATATACCCAGTACACATTACTGTAAACGGTTTATGAAATTCATTTAGCTCCTCTGCTGGGTACCAGGGATAACCCAGTTACACTTTAAAATATGAATAAGCTTATATACATAAGTGTGTTCATCTTAGTCATTGTTATACTGAGAAATAACAAGATCATTTAAAACATATCGAACTTTGTCAAAGTATTTAAATTTCTAAGCATTTCATTTCATTTTTTCAGCTACTTTGTGTATATTTTCATATCGGAATACTATAATGCCTCATTTATAACTTGAAGATATTGGGTTTTAGTTTCGAGTTCACTAATAAATAAAATAATTGGCTGATAACATAAGAAATCAGCTTTGAGTATTTTAATGAGCTTTTGTTTACATTTTTTGTTATCACATAAAAGATTTTATACTTTTTGAACGCTCTGATTTTCTTTAGTTTTTAGTAAGCTCTAAAAACTATTTCTTTTGTAGTATTACAACATGAACAAAAAAAATATATAATACATATGACAAATTCTGCACACTCAAGTACATATTTTTAGTAATTTTGTAGAGCACACCTATTATTCTGTCCAGGTCAATTTATAGGTTAGAGTAGTATAATAGCCAAAACTTTCTTTTATGAGTGACTTTTTTGATGAGAATCACTAATTTTAATCAGAAACAGTGTAACTATACTAAAAAAAGAAAAACTTCCCGATTCTAGAACTTACCATATTTATTTTATATTGATATTTTTGAAAACTCTTATGTCACACCTATTATTTTGTCCATATCTGTACCTACGTAATTATCTGTTTAAGATTAAACACTGTATTTATACACATAGAAATATTTTAAAAACATATTCATAAATATTCTGAACTAAGTTCGAGATAAAAGTACAGCGGCCAAAAGTAAAAACGTATTGTTTGAATATAATGTAGCTCACATGCTGTGAGTATATTTTTATCAGTCGATGCATTTAGCTAAGCATCTAACGGCAAACGCAGGCTTTGATTTAAATTGATTTAACCCCAAGCTATCAGTACGGTGCATGTATGCTGATATTTATGTGCCCCATAGACTCTAGGACTTCCTCCAATCAAATATTATTTAAATATAATGAGTTCACATTTTGAATTCAACAAATGAAGATCGGGTTATAATTTTTCCTCTCCCCGGAAGCCCTATTCACTATCTTTAAGAAGAGCTTTAGATGGCAGGCAATTGAACCCAACAATTGTGTACACATTTCTTCTACAATATAAAATATTTTTCTTAACATTGACCCTTTTTCTTTTATTTTGTTGTCGTTTTTCTTATTTTCTCTGCAATTTCACTGTTGTGTGTCAAACCGCATTGGGGTTGGAAGGACCAGGAAGCCCATGAGAATGAGAATGAGAAACCCATGTCTACAAGGGTCTCAGAGCAGTTTCGCGTTGAGCTGCTAAACGAAAAGTTTATGCACCAAATTGTTTTCACCTGCTGTCCCAAATTTATAACGCCTGAGCCTTTATTTTTATTTGTATAATCCTTTCGGTTATGCCCTTGTCAACCACCCAAAACTCACCCATGCCCGTAACTTTTGCACATGACAGAAACCAGAATTGGTATTTCCACCATGGCACATGGATTAAGTGAAAGACAAAAACCGTAGGCGAATTGCAAAACATTTTCTTCACTGTACAGTGGGTCAGTTTTTCGTTGATTTTTGTTTTTTTCTTTTCTGCTTTTTTTCTTCTGTTTTTTTTTATGGCCACATCTTTAACTTTGCATAATGTTTGTTGGGCAATTTTTATGAGGACATGACTCTTACTCACATACATACTCTCTCTCTCTCTCTCTCCCTCTCCATCTCCATCTTTCTCTGTTTCGTTTTCTTCCTCTTGTTCAGCCTTTGTCGACCAAGTCTACATAATGGCCAGCACACTTGTTGTGCCCTCAAGCTATGAGTTTGCCAGTCTTGATGAGTCGGCAAAGCGAAAATTTTTCAATGGCTTTTGCTCATTAAACGACCAGAAATTATATTAAATTTACTGCATAAAAAAGTTGTAAATATTTTTATGCCTGCATTAATATGCAACGCCAACCACTGTGGCCTACAGAATGGAATGGAATTGTGGGTGTCTTTTTTTGGGTTGCAAAATACTGATGCTGGAAATTTGCGGGAATTCTCGGGCTGTCGCTGCTAATACCACCGCTAATAAAATCTTACTGCCGCAGCACCGTCAGATCCATGAAACACAGCTGTGTGCAGTCATTTTTACTGCTGCAGTGCCCAGGCCAACAAATTCTTTTTTTTTTTTTTCGCCCATAGAAATGAAGACGATGGCAAAAGGTCAACACGAATAGAACTGACTTTGTCTTTATACATAATCGCTGTGAATTCACAGTTCAAAAGTGTGCAGAAACTCAAATTTTCTTATTAAAGCATATTAAAATTGCATAATTTCTACTTTAACAAATGCAAAAGCAATAATGCAAATAGTTAATCGGCATTAAAAATAAAAAATTGAAAATGGTATGCAAATAGGATGATTTTGTTTTATAACACAATATACAAATATTTTTCATCAAAAGCTAAAAAAATGTCCTTTCCATTCATTTTCTATTATTTATTAACTCAGTAATCAAATGATTTTATTTATTTTTTTAATCCCAAATTACTTCAATATATATAAATATATATAATATATATATAAATTCTTTGTTCAATAATCTGAAAAAAACTATTAAAAGCCGATACAAAGGAAAATTCCTCAGTCGTTTATAAGTTGAGCAAATTCATAAATACAGTGATAACTCGGACAGTTGATACATGAATATTATCCGCTCAAAATGAAAGAAAGTTTTAAAAATAAAATACAATGTTTTATTATATTCAATTATTTTGAATTATATTTTTTTGCATATTTCTCAAAAATTCAGAAATAAAAGGTTGACGTTAATTAATTTATTTTTCGATAATTCCTATAAATATTTATTGGGAATAGTTTTTTAAACTATACCCTTATAAATCGTAAAAATTTTGCTTTTCACTTTTACAAAAAATAATTCGAATATTTTGGCATTTGAAAAATCAAAGTGATTTGAATGAGTCGGAATAACACAATATAGCGAGTATAAATAACAATAACAATAATTTTTCTATGAGAAAGAACATATATTTTATTTTATTTTATTTTTGTTTAATACAATTAATAATTAATTCAGCCGAACCGAGTTTTCACTGTAATAAAATAAGCTTCTTTTATAGATTGTGCTTTCCATTTGATTTAAATCATTTTTAAAAGAAAATATGAATTTCAATAGTTTAAAAACTTCTTTTGTTGTTAACTAATAATTTGCAATTTAATTGGATTTATTTTCTACTTTTATAACTAACACAACTATGATGTAATATACACCTAGCAACTTTTCAAATTGTTTAATTTGTTGTGTAATGTTTTTGTTTTGAAATATTTCAGACAAATTTAAAGATAATGCTTTTTAAGTTTCTGTATTTTCATTCTTCTTTTGTCTGTCCATCATGTTCAACTCAAAGCATCTTTGCATATTATTTTTCCTCCATTGTTGTTCGTGTTGTCCTTCTGACAACAGGATAGGGGAAGATGTGTTTTATTTTGGCATATGAATGTACCATATATATGTACATATGTGTGTATATATTTTATATATATATATAACATTTTACAGTTGTATTTATCTGTATGGAAAATTATTATATATGAGATACACTCTGACAGCTCTCGCTCTCCATTTCGAGGGGGTAGGCTAGGGAATTGTTGGTTGATTTTGGTTTATTTGTTTGTTTTGAAGAAAGAGTCTGGTCTTTTGTTTGGCTTGTCAGTCAGCCAGATAGTCAGTCAGTCAGTCAGTTAGGCAACCAACGAGGCAGCTAGTCAGTTGGGCTTTTGTTGGTAATTATTCAGATTTTGTTTGCATTTCATGCATAAATAAATCTCTAAAATTACAACTCAAAAACTATAAATGCCAAGTCATACAACTGTCACTATGGATAAAAACAATGACTACATAGCATGAAAGGGGGCTTAACTAATATTCTACCGTACAAGTACTAAAATACAGCTGCCTATCATTAAGTTACTCGCTCTCTCTCCTTCCCCTTTACCCTCTCTCTCTCTCTTTTTCTCTCTAATTTAATCAAGTTGTATGGCAAAGCGAAAAGTTGAAACAAAAAAAAAATACAAAGAAAAGTGCGGTAAGTTGACTCCCCAAATATATGCAAAAAAAAGCAAAAATGTATATATAAAAAAAAATTACTTTGGCTAAGAACTTTATGTAAATTGCGGGCAAATTAGTGAAAAGGAAAAACCAAAGAAAAACCCAGGTAAAAGTAATGCAAGCACTTGAAAAGGCGAAGAAAATTACGGTAGGATGTGTGGGTAAGTGTCCGGGTCAATCTTTGGCCCCTGGGCAAGTGGCTGTCATAAAGTTACATTAAATGTAAAATGCTAAACGGTTTAACGACAACATCGGTGGCATCATAATCTTTTAATTTGTATTTAAATTAAATGACATATTACAACAAATTCCAGAGACAACATAATAACGCTGATGATGGAAATGATAATACGAGTATATCGTTCATATTATCCAGATACCTTTAGGTCATAGGAGAATAGATTGAAAAGCTTGAGACTTTCTAGTACTCTTGGAAAGGAGGAGAATATCAAAAACGAGGTGTGAGTGAGAAGTTATCAATCTGTATTAAAATAAGCTTAGATTTGGTCATAAAGAGATTGAATCATGAGGTTTAATAGGTTTCTTAATAATATTTTCTGGCACTTGGCAACATTTGACTGTTTCTTAAATTTTAGAAGACAACTGAAACAAAAACTTATTTTAAAAGAAATTAGATTTCATTTTTTTTGAGAATGTTATCTGCATTAATAATAATAAGAATAAGATCTTCTCCCAAAGTATTAAATGTTCTTTGATGACTTTCTTCCGCAGGAATAGTTTATGAGAAGATCCTCTAAGAAACAAGATTATCCGAAAAGTTTTAGTCGACGTCTTGAAACGGCTCTGAACACGACAATTTGAAATCCAGAAAAGATGTTATTAAAATAATATTGTTATATTCTGTAATTTAATATTTACTTTATTGAAACTCCGAAAGAGCCAAACATTTTAAATAGAATCTATTGAATCCAAGTAAATATTTCAAAAACGTTTTCTTTGTTCTGTAAGAAAAGATAAGAAAATATATATTCTTTTCTCATTATTAGAGGTCGATAGCCAAAAGGAACTAACCTCTTGATATCCGTTTTAAAACGCGATCTGACTGGTAAGAAACTAGAATCATCAAAGATTTAAAAAATACATACTACAGATATAGAGATATTATGACAACAAAACAAATCTAATAACTTTCTACCAAACTTATTGTATTTAATTTCTCACACTTTCCTTGACTTTTGTATCAAATTTTTATTAGCTTATTTTCTGCTCATTCATTTCAATTGATAGAGAGTTGTAATTTCACACAATACATTTTGTATATTTTTTGTTTATTTTAAAATTTTGTGTTTTTATCTTACCAGTATATAGTACATAATAGAGTTCAATATGATAAAGTTAGTACCATTAGAAGACCTATTTTGTCGTAAGTCGCATTATTTGGTAGCAGATACTTGCAGAAATTCGAATAGTATTTTAGGCATCTTGAATTCGCTTTATGGACATACATGGAACTGCATAAATTGCCAAGAAACCTGTTTTTCCATATACTATTGGGCACTGTTAATATACAGTCTATACGGATTGGTAAATATAATTTTCGTAACTTCAAAATAACTACAATATTAATATTTTCAAGTTGTAGGTTCAAAATACTTGTATGTTTCTACATAACATTTTTTGGTGGGAGCAAAAAGGATCAACCACTTGGTATAATAATCAATTCCATGTCCTTCCATCATTTGCATTGCATCGTTTGCGCTTTATTACCAGATTTATTTCCCTCAATTGTTGGATAATGCTGGTCTATGCAGTATTATTTGTAAGTTGATAAACAGTTGGTAAGGTCCAACATATTGTACAAATGATTTTCTTATTGCTGTTGCAGGTGTCTCCCAATCACATGTTACCGTGGCTAATAGTTCATACAATAATATTTTTATTCCAAATATGTTTGAACCTCTTGGAAGCCATGATGGGTCGTCTCTGGCGTAAATTACTATATACAATTGTTACCAAGACTGTCTACTTCTTTGCCATTGCTTTTGTCTATCAATCGCTAATCACATTTCGCAATACTCTACAAAATAATAGCCAAGGCAAGCTAATGCTTTGGTTGCAAGACTTTTAAGAAAATGCACAGCAATTTTTACTCAACGGTCTTTAAGAATTACATGTAGAAATTTATTACCAATTTTTTACCATGTAATGAAATGGTCAATCATCCTTTTAAGGAAAATACAAGGCTGTAAATAAAAAAAGAAGTCAGAAGACCAAATCAGTTTTAAACATTTAATAAATATTTACAAAAACTTTAAAACCAAAACTATATTGGTAGAGGATGTTTTAGAATATGGTTTTATTAACTTATTTAAATATATATGTACATATATTTGTATGTATATATACATATATTTTGTATGTATATATGTACATATATATACACTATAATTTCTACTATAAACCATTGATAGCTAATAAAATTAGGTGGCTCAGTTTTAATTTTCTGGAATATCTTATGAATATCTTATATCTTATCTTGAATAACTTTTTAATAAATATCTTAAAAATGTTTTTCTAAAGGTGGAGTATCTTTAAGACAGATAGCAACAAAAAAAAATGGATAATATTTAATACCATAATATTTACTTAACAGAGTAAAAGTCCCTTTAGAAAAATTAGTTGGCGCTTAACTACAGATATCTCTTATTTTGAAAACAGAAAGAATTCTTTTTGAATTACATATTTGCAAATAAAAAGTAACAAAAACGGGGAAATATCTGTAATTTTCAAAAAATATTTAATATTTGGTATTTGAAACTTTTCAAAAATATCAATATTATTTCAAATTTCACTTTATTGCAATATAAATCTTGCAAAATTAAGATTTTCTTTTCAATAGATTTTATGCGCTCCGCTTTAAGACCTTTTGGTAAAAACCTTTAATCTATTTAATAATCAAGTATGTACTTCTATACCCACATTTCGATTTTTATACCCCTGCAAAAAGAGTATTTTAATTTTGGTGAAAAGTTTGTAATGTATTTAAGTATATACATATGTTCTATATATTATTCATTATGGTCTATATACATATTCTACATGTCCTTTTTTTGTTGTTGGAAACATCTCGGAGTTATTCCAATTGTCGGAATTCACTATTTCTCTTCCATTTTCTTTGACCGCTTCGGTCGGGCAAAAATCGACATTTGTAAGATTAATTTATTACCACTTTTGTGTAATTGTTGTATCAGAATCGGTCTACTATATCCTATTGATATGAGGAAATAAGTTTCAGCAAAATCGGTCGATTATATAGTATAGTTGCCATTGAAACAAACGACAAAACAATACTTTTGGTATGAAAAATTTGCTTTCTTAATTTAAAAATAAAAAAATAATTGTCAAAGAGGCAAGGGTATACAAACTTCGTCATGGCAAAAATTAGCTCAACCTTTTAGCTATTTCTATTTTCATGGCCATGGGCAATTGTTATGGGAAAAGTTGAAACCAAAAATCGCTAAACTCTAATGAGTTGCTATCGCTAATACCAGAGTATGAAAGAAAAAGGATAAGATTGGTAAATTGGAATGGGACTGGATAGCTGCCACAATTGCCATCAAAGTCATTAAACAGAAAACCCTTTTGGCTTCTTTCCACGCATTTTGGTTTCTCTTCTAATGACTTCATCTCTCTGTGCCAGTGGGAGACAATTTCACATCGGCCTTATAGCCATTGTGGTGGTGTTTGACACAACAACAGTAACAACAACAACCACAACAACAATAGGAACAACCACTGAAAGAGAGAAACACTCGTAACTACAAACAACTTTTTAATTGCAATTAAATACGTAACAAGTTTTTAGTTGTAAGTGCGAGGACCCAAAACTTGGTTTTGGATTTAGCTTAGGATTTGGCTTTAGCCTTCGAGTGAGTTTTCGCAGTGGCCATTGTTGCGTTGTTGTGTTGGCTTCTGTTATTATTGTTGGATTTCCCCTATCTTTACCCAGCTATCTAAGGAATATATGAAATAGTCATTCTATCTCTGTGTGTCTATCTGTTTGTATCCGTTTTACGGGTGGGTGTATTGCAAAATTGAGTTGTTCGCTTTGGGGTTTTAATTGTTAATTGTTTGCTCAACGGGCAACGTTTTCATGTCACTGATGACATGTAATGGTCGAACTGCTTAATTTTGTTTTTTTTTTTAAATCGCTAATTGGGCGCGAATAAGAAAAATTCTCGCATGCGATTTAAGGCGATGTATTTGTTGTCATAGAGGGCGTTACTTCGATTGCAATAGATTTTTTTTTGGCAGTGATCGCAGCTCACTTCAGGAGTTAAAAGAGAGAGCTTTAATTTGGTAGTGGTTATAAAAGACAGTGTATCAACTGCAGACGGCCTTTTCTTAATTCTAAAACCACTCACAGAAGTTACAAACGGCTAAGTACAGGCTAAGAAGAAAAGAAAAAAAAAAACCACGTGCCAAAATTTTCCTCATTGGAAAATTCAGTTTTTCCAATATTCATAGAGCGCAAATAAATACAAAGGCAAAACTTAACGCAAGTGATTTACTGGGAAGTAAATTCAATATCAGGATTTTTATTGATTTCTCTTCGATTGTCTGGCCCTAAGAAAGTGGTGTAGCCGCTCATATATATTTACAAGTCGGATAAACATAAAACTGCTTTCACAGAAATCACAGCAGTTGTGATAGGAGTTTCCTACACACTTTCATAGTGGGATAGAAAAGCCAAGAGAAAGACGCAAATTACATAATTTGATGTCTGCTGATGAAAATTATATAAACTTCTGTACGCTGCGGATTGAAATCTACAAGGAATCGGCCAACCTACCCAACCTTGAAGATTTGGCAGTGTAGTATTCAGTGTTAATTTTCTTTGTGCCCACGTGTTTTTTTTATATACAATGCAAAGCTACATACAGGCATATATGTAGTTATAAAGAAACTTAAAGAATATTTGGAAAGAAAAAAAACATGAGTGAAAACTATTAAGAATCGAAAAAAAAAAATAAATTTTTTTTTGTCTTAACCTAGAAAGCACGTGTATAGAATTTTTTTTTTGTTAAGCTCGAGACAGTGAGTATCTGTGATGATTTAATTAATCTCTTCGTGTGATCACCAATTATAAAATAATGCTTATTTTACTAATACCAGTTCAATATCAATAATAATTATTATAATTTTTTTTCCCCTTTTTATAAAATGATTTAAATACGCCTCTGTACGCTTATAAGTGCATTCATATGTTTGCAAAAGCATATGTATGTATATGTAACTGTTTAAAGTAAATGTAAGCGCAACGGGTCGCTAGTAAACTTTTGATTCTCTATTAAATTCCTAATTTTTGTTTCATAAATTTATCTGATTACCTATATTTCTAACAATTAACCTCTGAGTGAAAACTAAAGCATCGAGCTAAAAGAAAACTATGCCAATTATATAAGTGAAAAACAAAAAAAAATTATAATAATAATAATGAATCAAAAATAATTAATAATGGAGTAATCAAATTAAATTACCAAGACATCGTTGGAAGGCCTTTCACCGCTGGATAAAAACAACATTATATGAATACAAGCACGTGAGTTATAACGTTTACCAAACTTTAATACCTCCCCATGTTGTTATGATAATCATATGGATTTAGTAAAACGGTTTCGATTTAGATTTACTTACATACCTAAACCATTCGTAATCTGATCCAAATGATTATCTCCGTTTACTTCTATTATTTGCATTCCTTTCTAGTTCGATACAGTTTAAGCTCTTAAGCTCGCTCTTAAATATTCAGTTCTTTCCTCACTCAATTATGAACAGCTGATCTACTGTATGTAGGTCATTGAACTTCATTTATCACTTCTAGAATAACTTACATATTTACACATGAAGAGAAAATAAAGATCATACACAGTTACACAAGAAATAATTCAAACAAAAAAAAAAACAAAAAAATGTTTAAAACTAAAAATGTATAAATGTATATCTATTAATTCCGTAATTATATTCTTTTTATCTTCCTAATGCCATGAGCTATTATTCTTAATATAACATTAATTTTAAGTTCAAGCAAACTGTCACTTTTTTTTTTAAATAATGTCAGTTGATTTAAGCCTGAAATTTACTGCAGAAATTAAATGAATTTTGTTTATTTGAAAATCAACATGAGAAATTAATATAATTTTGTTGGTGATGTGGCAATACAAAAATCAGATGATCTAAACGTTTAAGGGATTTTCAGATTAAATATCCGCAATGAAAATCATAGGTAGGGTAGGGTAAAGAGCGGGCGGATCCGTTGTCATCTTGGATTCCGCATGATTCGCTGTAATTAATATTAAAAACTCCCCCCAAGCTTTCAACAATTTTGTTGCTTTGTTTTGACTATACTACTATTATGTTCCTTTGACCATTTTTTTTATTTTTATTTTTTTTAGTCATATTTTCTGGTAGTTTCAGAAGGGATCCTTAAATTTAATTTTTGTTAATGTAGAGACAGGTTTCCAGCAAAAACCCACCCCACACCGAAAGAGCTACGGTTCCAGAGGGTCCCGCCCCGCTAGGCATTCCTGACTCCGAGAGCGACTTAAACACCACCTTAGTCCGCCACCGATTCGTACAAGCATGTACATAACAATTTTGGCGCTCCAACAGGAGGCTACTCACATTTGAACATTACAAATAATTTGGCGCCCAACGTGGGGCAACTAACACTTCTCATTACATAGTTTTGTTTTGAAAGTCTCTTTAAAAAGAGTAGTTAGCGGTCACATACCCATATTGTTCAGAGAAACAATCTTAAAGTTAAAGTCTTTGCTAAGTTTACGTTGAAATCTTTGAGTATAAGTTATTCAATTGCCGTAAAGTTATAGTAAGTTCTAGAGCGAGTGGAGAATTTTCATTTGAATCTGGTTAATTTGGCGAAGTCGAATTCCAAGTCGTGAAATTTTCATTCGATTCGTAGAAGAAGATAGAAAGTTGGTAGCACTTTAACGTCCGTTACCTAAAACATTCTCTAACAATAATAGCTCGTTTTTTTTTTAGAGTTACTCTTTCCTTAAGTTATCATTTTTAGTTTGGTTTAGACGTTGCTCAACACTCAGTTGACTATATGCGTATTTGGCTTAGATCGGATACCATATCCTGAGAGTTGGATGAACTTTCAAGAATTAGACTATTATCATAAATTGAAGAGAAAGAATTAAGTCTTTCCATAGTGCAACATAGTTACTCCCTGCACTATTTAATAAATGCAATAGCCCAGTTTTCTTTCCACTTGAAATTAATATTAATACGGTGAATCAGAATTTTTAGATTATCTGTTTTTTTTGTTATTGCCACAAAACATCACTTTAAAGAAATTTTCCATAACGAAGTATTACATAATGCCTTTAGAACATAGTCCACAAGATACTTCCACATTAGCTACACCCAATATATGTTACTGTATCATTTGTTCTCAGTTAATGACAAATGTACAGCCATGTTTAATGACACCATGCGGTCATGTATTTCATAAGGATTGTTTGGACAAACATGTAGCGTCGCTTAGGGAATGCCCAAGCTGTGCTCAAAGTCTAGACGATGTAAATTTGAAATTAGTAATTGTGAACGGGTTCGCAACTCCGCAGCCTATACTTGATCAGGGACCATCTACAAGTCAAGCAGCCAGAAGACCTGTCACAAGAAATCTTGCCAAAACCATGAGCTTAGCACCAGCTCCAGCTGGCGAGCAAACAGTACCATTAGACAGTAGTGCACAATTGCAGACATTAGATCACAGCAACAGCACTAATGGAGCAGCTGCCTCAGCAAGACCTGTTAATCGACAAAGAAGAGGTCGTCCTGCTCGTGCACCAAGAAATAATACCAGCACCTTCAATTATACTGCTATTCAAAATATGATAGAACAAGCTATCACAAACTTGATACCACATAATAGGAATACACCAGTGCAATTCACAGAAGTACCTGTACAATTGTCCTCTAATCAGCATAACATTTCACATAATTTTTCTAACGTGTCTCCCAGACGTATTGCAGACATTATGCAAAAATGGAATCTATATTTTGATGGATCCACTGAAGGATTAGGAGTAAACGAATTTATTTACCGAGTCAAGTCCCTCACAGAGGAAACTCTTGATGCAGATTTTGTAGCGCTGTGTAAGAACATGCACGTCCTGTTTGTAGGTAAAGCTCGTGATTGGTACTGGCGGTACCACAAGCAGATTAAGCAAATAAATAATAGCAACATTGATTGGCCAGAGTTTTGTCTCGCACTTAGACAGCATTATCAAGTTTACCATTCGGATTTTGTTAGTAAGGAACAAATTAGAGCTCGCAAGCAGAAACAAAATGAATCTTTTGCTTCTTTCTATGATGCTATAACAGCTTTATTAGATAAAACATCAGTAAGAATTCAGGAAGAAGAACTTTTGGAAATACTAAAACATAATTTGCAACCTGAACTTCGTCAAAGACTAGTATATCAGCCTGTTGCTTCTATAAGTCATTTACGAAGATTAGTACAGATGCAGGAAAACCTTGATATAGAAATAGGATTACGTACAGAAGATATACCAAAGAGTAAGCCTCAAACTTATCGTCGACAGGTATGTTTATTAGAAGATATTGATCCTGACTATGCCAAAGAGGAAAATGAGCTTCAGGACAATGAATTAGCTGTGGTCGAAAAGGTGGTAAAAATATGTTGGAACTGTTCTTCTCAAGATCATTTGTGGGATGATTGTATGGAGGAAAGAAAAATCTTTTGTTACGGTTGTGGCACACCTAATATATACAAGCCCCAATGCCCCAAGTGTCAACGTCGACTATCGGAAAACCGAGTGAAGGGTGTATTCAAAAACGGCCGGATGCTCCCAAATCACAGCCAACAATCATAAAAAATTTAGCTTCTCCCCAGATTGATACTGAAAATACAAGTAAAAATGCAGATCAAAATATTAGCCCGATTTTTGAACCTTATCATGTAAGACTTGGGAATTATCAAGCAATAAGAAAAAAATTGTTCAATGAAGTCTCTAGTATAAGATTAATAAAGAAAAATATTATTAGAATTAGAAAATATTTTCAAGGCCGAAAACAAAATCATAAAAAGTTAATTTCAGCTATATTTAGTGAGCAAAATGATATCCGTAGTTATGCTGAAGTTTCATTCTTAAACTATACAGAATCAGGTTTATTAGATACTGGAGCTACAGTTAGCTGTATAGGATCTAAATTAGCTTTACAAGATTGGAAAAATTTTAATGAATTTAGACATATAAACTCACAAGTGAAAACGGCAGATGGCCAGGCTCACAAAGTCATTGGTCTGTTATCGGTACAATTAAAATACAAAAATAAAATAGGTCAAATAAAGTTATACATTATTCCATCCATCAAACAAAGTCTAATTCTAGGAATTGATTTTTGGAAAATTTTCGCCCTTGCGCCAAATATAATTAGCTCATACGAATTAACCGAAGAAAAGAACCCGATCACAGTAGGTGAAAACTTATATCCTTTGACCCTTGCTCAGAAGCAACAACTGGAATTAGTAAAGAACATGTTTCCAAATTGTGAAAATAGCTTAGGTCATACAAAGTTGTTGAGTCATCATATAGATATTGGATCAGCAAAGCCTGTAAAACAAAGATTTTACCCCGTTAGTCCAGCAGTGGAAAAACTTGTTTTTGCTGAAATCGATCGTATGTTGTCATTAGGAGTCATAGAAACTTCATCAAGTCCTTGGAGTTCTCCTATGCGCTTAGTGCTCAAACCTAATAAAGTGAGACTCTGCCTAGATGCGCGTAAATTGAACGAGGTAACAAAAAAGGACGCATATCCATTGCCCAATATTGACGGAATCTTTTCGAGGCTACCGAAAGCTAACATTATTTCTAAGTTAGATCTCAAGGATGCATACTGGCAAGTAGCATTAACAGCAGAATCTAAGCCCTTAACTGCTTTTACTGTACCAGGTAGACCCTTGTACCAATTTACAGTGATGCCGTTTGGTCTCTGTAATGCTGCTTCGACTATGTGCAGACTAATGGACCAGGTCATTCCACCTGATCTACGTTATTGTGTTTTTGGTTACTTGGATGACCTTGTCATTGTCTCCGAAGATTTTTCATCACACCTCTCCATTTTGATTCGGTTATCTGAACAATTTCAGAAAGCAAATATCACTTTAAACATTGCGAAAAGTCATTTCTGCGTTACTAGCGTAAATTATCTTGGATATATCATTGGCAGTGGAGGAATCTGCACAGACCCTACAAAAATTTCATGTATTTTAAATTGGCCTAAGCCTAAGAATCTGAAACAAGTTCGGGGTTTCCTTGGTGTATGCGGGTGGTATCGAAGATTTATTCAAAATTTCTCTGAGCTTACGTACCCGATAACGGAATTATTATCTTCAAAAAGAAAATTTTTCTGGACACCTGAGGCAGAAAAAGCTATGAATGTGTTAAAAACTGTATTAACGTCTGCACCAGTTTTACAAAACCCGGATTTTCAGAAAAAGTTTTATTTACATTGTGATGCTAGTGATTTCGGTGTAGGTGCTGTATTAGTGCAGTTATCGGAGAATAATGAGGAAATGCCCATTGCTTACATGTCAAAAAAGTTAAGTCGCGCACAACGCAATTATAGTGTTACAGAACGAGAATGTTTGGCCGTTATTCTGGCAATGGAAAAGTTCCGCTGTTATTTAGAGCTACAAGAATTTGAAATAGTTACTGACCATTCTAGCTTAATTTGGTTGATGCGTCAACAGAATATTTCTGGAAGACTTGCACGTTGGGTCTTTCGGTTACAACAGTTTAAATTTTCAATGTCCCATCGCAAAGGGCGAGATCACATTGTCCCAGATGCTTTATCCCGTTTATGCGAGGAGGAGGAAATTTCTGAATTAGAAATGGAACCGATAATTGATTTAGATTCCGATGCATTTCTTGAGGCTAGCTATGTAAACTTGAAACAGAAATTTTTAAGGGATTCAAATCGCTTTCCAGATATTAAGATAATAGATAAATTCATTTACAAGCAAACTGAGCATAATTCTGGCGAGATAGCGCAGGAAAATAATAGTTGGAAACTTTGGATACCGGAAAGTATGAGAATAGAGGTAATGAAACAGGCCCATGATAGTGTCACTTCTGCTCATGGAGGTATGCATAAAACGATCTCACGCATACGAAGAAATTTATTTTGGCCAGGTTTAGCTAATGATATACGCAATTATATAAGAGGCTGCGACACATGTAAAGAAACAAAAGCCCCAAATGTCACGCTTCGGCCACCTATGGGACAATGCACCTGGACTTGTCGACCATTTCAACGTCTGTATATAGATCTACTAGGCCCATATCCTAGAAGTAAGAATGGCCATATCGGTTTGTTGATAGTACTAGATCATTTTAGTAAGTTTCACTGGTTGCTTCCATTAAAAAAATTTACTACAGCGACAATTATCGAGTTTTTGTTGAAAAACATATTTCATAGTTTTGGAGTGCCGGAGACAATTGTTAGTGACAACGGAGTGCAGTTTAAAGCTAATGATTTTAATGCTTTTCTTACTAAATTAGGTATAACTCATGTATACACCGCACTATATTCTCCACAATGTAATGCAGCAGAACGCGTAAATCGATCTCTGTTGGCTGCAGTTCGTTCTTATCTAGAAAAAGATCAGACCGAGTGGGATAAAAATATTTCAAGTATTTCTTGTGCGTTGCGTTCTGGATTACATCAGTCACTAGGCTGTTCTCCATATCGAGCACTATTCGGGCTGGATATGATTACACACGGTACAGATTATAGATTATTGAAAAATTTAGCACTTTTAGAGGAGCCCTTAATTCCCTTGCATAGAGAAGATAATTTAGCACTGATGCGTAAAGATATTCAAAAACACATAAAACAAGCCTATGAGAGAAATGTTTCTCAGTATAATCTTAGGTCAAAGCCTGTATCATTTAAAGAAGGAGATGAGGTGTTCAGAAGGAATTTTGCACAAAGTAAATTTAGTCAGAATTTTAATGCCAAATTGGGTAAACAATTTGTAAAATGTAGAGTGAGAAAGAAATTAGGAAATAGCTTTTATCAATTAGAAGACTATAACGGAAAAAAAATTGGTACCTTCCATGCTAAAGATATTCGACAATAATTTCCGCTAATATGCCGCCTAATGTTGTTATATTATCGGATGGTGTAATGGTCGAACTGCTTAATTTTGTTTTTTTTTTTAAATCGCTAATTGGGCGCGAATAAGAAAAATTCTCGCATGCGATTTAAGGCGATGTATTTGTTGTCATAGAGGGCGTTACTTCGATTGCAATAGATTTTTTTTTGGCAGTGATCGCAGCTCACTTCAGGAGTTAAAAGAGAGAGCTTTAATTTGGTAGTGGTTATAAAAGACAGTGTATCAACTGCAGACGGCCTTTTCTTAATTCTAAAACCACTCACAGAAGTTACAAACGGCTAAGTACAGGCTAAGAAGAAAAGAAAAAAAAAAACCACGTGCCAAAATTTTCCTCATTGGAAAATTCAGTTTTTCCAATATTCATAGAGCGCAAATAAATACAAAGGCAAAACTTAACGCAAGTGATTTACTGGGAAGTAAATTCAATATCAGGATTTTTATTGATTTCTCTTCGATTGTCTGGCCCTAAGAAAGTGGTGTAGCCGCTCATATATATTTACAAGTCGGATAAACATAAAACTGCTTTCACAGAAATCACAGCAGTTGTGATAGGAGTTTCCTACACACTTTCATAGTGGGATAGAAAAGCCAAGAGAAAGACGCAAATTACATAATTTGATGTCTGCTGATGAAAATTATATAAACTTCTGTACGCTGCGGATTGAAATCTACAAGGAATCGGCCAACCTACCCAACCTTGAAGATTTGGCAGTGTAGTATTCAGTGTTAATTTTCTTTGTGCCCACGTGTTTTTTTTATATACAATGCAAAGCTACATACAGGCATATATGTAGTTATAAAGAAACTTAAAGAATATTTGGAAAGAAAAAAAACATGAGTGAAAACTATTAAGAATCGAAAAAAAAAAATAAATTTTTTTTTGTCTTAACCTAGAAAGCACGTGTATAGAATTTTTTTTTTGTTAAGCTCGAGACAGTGAGTATCTGTGATGATTTAATTAATCTCTTCGTGTGATCACCAATTATAAAATAATGCTTATTTTACTAATACCAGTTCAATATCAATAATAATTATTATAATTTTTTTTCCCCTTTTTATAAAATGATTTAAATACGCCTCTGTACGCTTATAAGTGCATTCATATGTTTGCAAAAGCATATGTATGTATATGTAACTGTTTAAAGTAAATGTAAGCGCAACGGGTCGCTAGTAAACTTTTGATTCTCTATTAAATTCCTAATTTTTGTTTCATAAATTTATCTGATTACCTATATTTCTAACAATTAACCTCTGAGTGAAAACTAAAGCATCGAGCTAAAAGAAAACTATGCCAATTATATAAGTGAAAAACAAAAAAAAATTATAATAATAATAATGAATCAAAAATAATTAATAATGGAGTAATCAAATTAAATTACCAAGACATCGTTGGAAGGCCTTTCACCGCTGGATAAAAACAACATTATATGAATACAAGCACGTGAGTTATAACGTTTACCAAACTTTAATACCTCCCCATGTTGTTATGATAATCATATGGATTTAGTAAAACGGTTTCGATTTAGATTTACTTACATACCTAAACCATTCGTAATCTGATCCAAATGATTATCTCCGTTTACTTCTATTATTTGCATTCCTTTCTAGTTCGATACAGTTTAAGCTCTTAAGCTCGCTCTTAAATATTCAGTTCTTTCCTCACTCAATTATGAACAGCTGATCTACTGTATGTAGGTCATTGAACTTCATTTATCACTTCTAGAATAACTTACATATTTACACATGAAGAGAAAATAAAGATCATACACAGTTACACAAGAAATAATTCAAACAAAAAAAAAAAACAAAAAAATGTTTAAAACTAAAAATGTATAAATGTATATCTATTAATTCCGTAATTATATTCTTTTTATCTTCCTAATGCCATGAGCTATTATTCTTAATATAACATTAATTTTAAGTTCAAGCAAACTGTCACTTTTTTTTTTAAATAATGTCAGTTGATTTAAGCCTGAAATTTACTGCAGAAATTAAATGAATTTTGTTTATTTGAAAATCAACATGAGAAATTAATATAATTTTGTTGGTGATGTGGCAATACAAAAATCAGATGATCTAAACGTTTAAGGGATTTTCAGATTAAATATCCGCAATGAAAATCATAGGTAGGGTAGGGTAAAGAGCGGGCGGATCCGTTGTCATCTTGGATTCCGCATGATTCGCTGTAATTAATATTAAAAACTCCCCCCAAGCTTTCAACAATTTTGTTGCTTTGTTTTGACTATACTACTATTATGTTCCTTTGACCATTTTTTTTATTTTTATTTTTTTTAGTCATATTTTCTGGTAGTTTCAGAAGGGATCCTTAAATTTAATTTTTGTTAATGTAGAGACAGGTTTCCAGCAAAAACCCACCCCACACCGAAAGAGCTACGGTTCCAGAGGGTCCCGCCCCGCTAGGCATTCCTGACTCCGAGAGCGACTTAAACACCACCTTAGTCCGCCACCGATTCGTACAAGCATGTACATAACAATTTTGGCGCGCCAACAGGAGGCTACTCACATTTGAACATTACAGACAGCCGAATGTTGCAGGAGATGAAAACTCTTGGGAATTTTTTTCAAGCATCGTTGATGGCAAAAGTCATGTCAATAAACTGCAAATAATTTAAAAGGTTTCTCTTAAATTATTAATCTTTGATTTTTAAATTAAGTGAAATTTATGTATGTATTTTTTTGTTAATTTTGCAATTTTTTGAATCTAAATTTTTAGGATTTTTAAATTTTAACGTTTTTCTCTAAAAATAAATAATAAAAATAAATAATTTCAGATATTTAACATTTTCTTCTTATCTTTTAATAAGCTTTGACAGTACATTTACATTTGATATTTCTAAAAAGGATTATTAAGGCTTTCTTTTTAAAATATAAATTAATTTTCAAAAACTAAATGAGTTTTTTTGTAATTTCGATGTATCGGATTTTTTTGGATATTGTAAGAAACGGAATTCCCAATAATTCTAAAAAAAAGAAATTCTATTTAAAAAGAAAACCAAAAATTTAGTGGAGAAGCAGAAAGTTTAAAGAATTTCTATAAAAAACAAAAACTTCTAAATATCAAAAGCTATGGGTATCAAAATGTATTATTTGAGTTGTTTTGAAATTATAATTAGAAATTGTTTTTTCAAAAACAATTCAATTTTCTTGCAATCAAAAAAATTTCTTTTAGATCAAAATTAATTATTTTACGATGAGAACAAAAACTTTTGGAACTAAATTGAATTTGTTTAATATCAAAATTTAATAATTTTTCTCTTTAGAGTATTTCCTGTCTAGATTAAGGCTTAAGGTTTAGGGTTAACCGTTTCCATTCCAATGGGATTTAATCACAAAACGGTCTCTAATCAATCCAGCTGTCACATTATCATTCATTTTTAACATTTTAATAGCGATAATTTTACTGTTACATTTAAAAACTGATTAATTTTTCCATATTTTATGTAGTTTCTTTTACGCAAAAATAAAAATAAACCAATTATTGTTGCTTATTACCAAAGGCAATTAACTGAACTTAAATTGTGTATAGAGTTGTATATGTTTGGGAATATATTATATGTATGTTTGGCAGATTTTATTATATCACCCAAAAGGTATGGATAATCCAGAGAGTAGTATGTATATATAGGTTAGAATTTTTCTTGAATTTTATTTTCTGGAGTATTATTTTTTTACGACTAGCTTTATGACCATGAGTTTGTTTTGGCTGTTGTTAATAAAACTTTAACTTATTCACTTTGTGATTCCCCCCTTCCCCAAATGCCATGTTCACCTAAAGAATCCAAAGCCATCTTGTTGCTGCTCTTGCTGTTGTTAACCGCCTCACTGCTGCTCTTGCTGTTGCTGTTGAAAGAAATCAACGCTGCCTCCAAAGGGCCCGCGAAAGATAACTCCTTGTTCCTGCTGCTCTTCCTGTTGCCCTCCGAAACCATTTTGCTGTTGTTGCTGCTGTTCGAAACCACCTTCTCGAACTATACCACCAAATAATCCAAATTGTGCCATTGTCAGACTCAAAGAGGCCACGAAAATAACTAATATTGTCTATAAGAAGGAATATTCTAGATTAATTTGTTTTTGTGTGTGTGTGTTTCTTTTTTTTTTTGTATTTTTCTACACCTACCAGAAATTTCATTTTGCGATCTACTCGGATTGAGTTGAAATCTTTAACTATTTAGCTTTTGGTTGTCTCTTGGCTATTTATTTGAATTTCGTTTTAGTACTGAAAACTGGTTCCACATACACAAAATGTATTTTACCCAGAGGCATAACTTCCCTCTTTAGTGGCTTTTGGCTTGGGGGGATTTTATTTTTTCATTAATATTAAATTTAGAGTTGCTAATGATTTCGTCACTGTTAGCCACGCCCCTTTCTCACTGCTAATCAAATTAACAATACAACAAAAAAAATTTAATAAAATTTTTAACGATTCATGAGCTTAAGTATTATTGAAATAATATCAAAATTTAAGAATTTTTTATTATTTTGGTTATTGCGAAATAACATTTGAACTAAAGAACTTCCGCAAAATAGTGGACGAGACACGTGCTTAAGAGTCTCGTTGACCTCTAATGCCAATTACATATAAAACAGATGTTTACGATTTTTAAGTTTCAAAGATTTCGAAGAAAATAAATTGAAACCAGTTTTTAGATTAACAAAATCAGAAAATATGTGAGAACTGTTAATTAATTAATACAATTTCGCAGTTGTTGAAATGAGACTTTAAGGAAACTTTTTATACTGAAATCTGCTCAAACCCAATAAATTGATAAAAACTTCACGTCGACAAACGTTATAGATCATTGGTCAAAATTTTTGCACATTTGCTTAAATATTTTATTGCTACAGAAAACCCATTAACAGTGAGTCACACAAATGTGAAGCTTTCAAAATAATGACAAAATGATTTGATAGTTTAACAGCTTGTAAGATATTTTTTGAAAACTGATAAAGTTTTAATATCTTCACTGGAATGAAATAAATTATTTGGCAAGGAAAAACTTTCTAAGGTATTATATTTAGTTTTCTTGAACTAAAATTGAAACCATACATGTTTTTAGTTATATTTATTAAAATAAATAATATTATTTTCGGTCCCACATTTAAACAGTTGTTTGATAAATCTTCCAAGCAAAGCGGTTAAATTTTTTATTTAATTTATTATGCTTTATATTTAGATATTTTTCTTGGTCCTAGAAGTCCATGTACAAATTAAAACATCATGCGAGAACATTTACCCAGGATTTTGAATCAAGTTATGCACTTACCAGCTAAAAGCTCACTTTAACATTATGTGTTATTTACTGAGGTTTCATTCCAGACGGTTTTCTATGTTCATCGAATGCTCCAAACTAAGAAATATTGGAACCGGCCCCTTATATAGTCGGCCAGGGGATCCGATCCGATCAGAAATCCAAATAACTTAACTTACTTTTATTTATTTTTTATTTACAAAACTAGAAACATTCAATTTAAGCCTGCCATGGTAAGTTTTTTCTAAGAATAGTATAATAGTTAGATATATAATTGAATATTTTCTATATCTAGAAACTAACCCATTTCATTGTCAAAACTAGCCTCAATGTAATTGGCATTTTAAAAAATTGCAGAAATTAAAAATATATAAAAAGATAAAATCTGAAATCTTTTTACCAGTAGTTGTGTAAAAAATAATATTCGGGTTATGAATATCTATCAATTTTTTGTAATTAAAAAAATCCTTTTAGTGCATTTTCTTGAAAAGTATGTAAAGTCATTTCTTTTGCTACATAAAAGGGTTTTATAAAAATCCAAATTCGCAAAATAATTCATTTTAGTAAGTATTCGAACAATTATTGAGTTAGCGATCTAAAAATTAATAAAATTTCAACAAAAAGTGACTTTCTTTTAGTAAATTCATGGTTTTATTTGCTTAAATAATTTCACTGATTTCTGATTTAATTTTCTTTCGGTTTCATTTATGGTTTTAAATATTAAAAGATTGTGTTATTGACTTTTTTTTGTTTTGCCTGTTGAACTGAAAGCTCTAATTGCTTTTCTTATGCAAATTTCTAAAATCCGATATTAACTGGTTCCAGTTATTGATTAGATTTCGATTTCTCTTAGTATCGTTAAGAGAAAATCAATTTGATTTAATCCATTTGTATGACTTGTTATATATGAATGAATTGGTTGGATAAACTTTCACATGGCCAAATGTAAAATAAAACACTTCTCACGTATAAATTCAATTTAAAATAATTAACATTTATGGACTAAATTTTGAAATTCAGACTGAACTTGGAACAGCAAAACTTAAAACAACATAAATATATTGCAAAATTTATCCAAAAAATTCCTGTTGCTGTTGTTGTTGCTGCTCGAATCCACCACCAAAGCCTCCGAATCCTTCCTGTTGCTGCTGTTGTTGCTCGAATCCACCAAAGCCGCCAAATCCTCCTTGTTGTTGCTGTTGTTGTTGCTCACCAAAGCCCCCACCATAGCCCCCACCAAATCCACCAAATCCAAATTGTGCCGAAGCCAAGGCGAATAGGGCAACGAATACAACCAACTAAGGATGACAATTATAAAGGATTAATTAATAAATAAAAGTTCCTTAAAAGATCAATAGTTTCTTAAAATATCCAAACTTACCAGGAATTTCATTTTGATAGATATGAATGCTTTCAAGCCTTTATAGCTACTGAGCCCTTTTCACCAATGTTGCTCTATTTATACTGTTTATAATTTTTAGAGGTTCTTTACCTTTGTGCAAACTAGTCTGCTTTAGACATGACTGCAGACGCTTGGGGCTTCCCGAAGAAACACCGACAGTGATATTTCAAAACCAGTTTATTAATGTTTTGATATTGATTTCTTTTTTTTCTGATTTTTTCTTTTTTATTTTTTTGGAGATTTGTTTTGTTTTGCTTTTGAGCAGGCGACAACTGCGTGATTGGGGGCTACCAGATGTTATACGTAGAGTTCACAAGAATATAGAAATATATACCATATACTATATACATATTTAATAAATTAACATTTAAAAGTGCTTTTTTAATTATGTTAATACAGCATATCATTTGCTATAAAATAAACAAATTTAAATGCATGTGGCCTATTTCATAACTTTTTGCAACGAATTAAACTTTTTGCTTTATTTATGTATATTTAAATTATTTTGTTAATTATGATTTTATGTATAAATACATAATATGCATATATAGATAATGGAAACTATTGTAAAAAATGACTAACTTTAGCAATACTTATCATAAAAATAAATATATATATATTTTCTACAAATATATATTGATATCTCGGTTCATTTCTGATAAAAAAAGATTTAAAATTTAGAAACTTTTATATTTATTTATTTAATTTTTATTTTTATGTACTTATTTATTTTTATATTTAATGAGTCGTTTGTATATAAAGAAAATCATCGATTTGGAATGTAATTATTTTATAAAACAATTAACCAAATTATTATCTAAAATGCCATTAGCTTTGCCTATTTTTTAATTTTCTGCGAATGTTTACCTCACTTAGAAGATTTTGCATAAATTGTACAAAACAAATTACCAACTCTAACCCATTTTTTGATTAGCCACAGTAAACTATCATAATAAGGACTAATTTAAGCCTAAACTTGAATACAATTCTTTATATATAATTCCTTCTTCTCTAAAAGTTTCTTTTTCCTTATCATTGTTTATTGTAAACTAATAATTAAATTGACTTCCTCATTAGTAACATTTTCGAATTGACTATTTTTCATAAATATGGAAAAACGTTCATGCAAATGAATTCAAATGAAACGTTTACGATCGAGTAAGTATGTATGTATGTGTATATATGTATATACATATATATGTATGTTGTTTACGTTTTGTAAACAAAAATTCGATTGGCATAATCGAAATCAAAAGTTATATGCATATACATATAAATCCACTTACTAGTGGGTTCAAGTGTGTGTCAATATATTGTTGATGGAGAGGGTAATCTAAGCAAACTAAATTGAAAGGGGGATTCACCTGCAGTTGATATTGTATGACTTTCTCTATCGCCCTTCGATGTCAAGTTATATCCCCCTCTTAAAGAAATTGCATTACATTTTAGGGAATATTGAGCTTTAGCCATACGTGTTTAGTCTTAACTTGGCTTCAATGCTCAGTCAGCGAAAAATGAAACAATTTTTCTTTTGCAGTTACTTTGAAGTTATTTCAACTTTTACTTAAATGAATGAGAAAATCCACAACTTGAAATTTAATCATAGAGCTGATGTTTGGCTAAAATGTTAGTAATTTCAACAGCTTGAGTAAAATGCCTAAAAGTGCTTTTTTCTACCTTTCTCAAATTGTAGAAAAAGGAAAGGGTTAAGCAAACCAAAAAAAAAAACATCTGAAAAGGTGCAACCAAAAGCCAAAATTTGTTTTTATCGTCGCGTGCCGCAAAATTCAACACTTTTCGGTTCTTTGATGGTTGGACAACACGACAACCTGCATTCAAGTGTAGGGAAATCATGCATTCAAATTTGTTCAAATTCATTTCAATTACCGTCAATTTTCAATAATTTTGCTTAAATTATATTCCATTAGAATTGTTGCTTTAAAATCCTTAAAGAAATAAAAGTAGAAAACACCCATTCACAAAAGGTTTTCCTATTTGTCATACATTTAAATAGTTTCGATTGAAAATAAATGGGAATAAGTTACAGTAGTGAGTATAAAATAAAATTAATATTTAAATCCTTACAAGCTATATCAATTAGATGTGGTATGTAATTATGTATACTTTTCAAACTAGATTTGAATAATCTACTCTTAAACGCGATTTTAAAGAATTTAAAGTCTAAAAAATCAAAGAAATATCGCATATAAATACTTCTTCCACTTTCTTATTAAGGAAAATATGCTAAAGAAGGGCAAAAAATGTGTTTTTGATTACCACTAAAAATGCAAAGCAATAAATGTAGATATAATTAATGAAAAGATATAAGACATTTATAGAAATATCTTATAGACTGGAGTATATAACATTTATGTCGACAAAGTGCTTTCATATGAAAAATTATTATGGTTATTAAATTATATTTATTTCTTAGAAATTCAGACCAAAAATATTAGATTGTTAAAAGATTAGGAACACCAAATAAATTTAATATATAATAAATTAATAAATTAATACATAAACTCCTAAAAAACTTTTTCAATGTTGCAGCCAAAATTGTACATCTCTAAAGAATTCGATAAAAGATTAATTGCTCTTACTCATATTATATAACCTTTATATACTAAATTTTTATCCTTTGACTCTAAAGGTAATAAAATAATTTTTTATACTTCCAAAATATTTTACCAGATATTTTAGAATATTTCGAAAATATTCAAATTCATGTCAAATATTTAAAAAACTTTTCTAACAATATCACTTTGATTTTGATTAATTTTAATAGTAACTAACGCATTAGGGAATTTTCATAAATCTTGAAGTATTTCGTTCTATTCATAATAACAATCAATTTGTATTACATATCCAGTTGGAATGTCAAATTAAAATTATATTTATATACAAATAATTTCACTTTTTATTGCATTTTTATTTTTGGTTATCGGAAGAAAAACCCTTCTTGCTGTTGTTGTTGCTGCTCTTCAAAGCCGCCACCAAAACCAAAACCAAACTCCTCTTGCTGTTGTTGTTGTTGTTGCTCAAATCCACCAAAACCACCGAATCCACCGAACCCTTCCTGCTGCTGTTGTTGCTGCTGCTCACCACCAAATCCTCCAAAACCAAATTGGCCTGAAGACAAGGCGATCAAAGCCAAAAAGACAATCAACTAACCGAAACAAAATAATTTTCAAGTTAATTATCAATTGAAATATAAATTTTAAAAATTAAACATACCAAAAATTTCATTTTATTAAATTTATTGGAAAATTTCGTTTAGTAAGTACAGTATCAAATCGCGATTGCATCTATGCCTATACGATCGAGCGCATGTCTATTTATATGACTTTTAAGGTTTCGGAAGTTCTTTACTAATACATTAACTAATCACCTACTAAATGCAATTTCAAACCGGTTGCTTGCGAACTTTTTCCCCTCCTTTTTGTTTATGCCATGTGATATTTCAAGTGCAGATTATATTTGCTAATTTATAACTGCTAAAATAGTCACAAGTCATTGTACATTAAGTTAATTGATCTTCTTCGATGCATAAGCCAATAATAGCAAAAGATTAAATTACTTACGTTATAGCAGTTACGCTATAAAAACTTGGATAATTTAAATTAATTTCTTTCTCAAATTGCAAAAAAAAAAAAACGCTTTCTGTACGTCACCTGGTGGAAATACCTAATTGGAAATAGGAATTATATAAAATATATTAAATTATTAATTATGGAAAATATATTATTATTTTAAAAGGTTAAATTACTATTTTTAACTATTTATTATGTCATATGGGTTGATATTATTGTTGTAAATTGCTCGTAATGCAACCAAAACATATCAATAGAACACATACGTGCCACCTGCAACCCCCCAAAACCCAAAGACAGGTAGCATGCCACATGCTACTAACAAACAGCAATGTCTCTCAAACCCTTCACCCAAAAGTACACAAAGAATTCTAAAATACCTAAAAAACATTAGCCTGTATTTCAACATTTAAAACAATAACATTACACACACATTTGTACAATGTTTAAACACGGAAATAAAATAAAGAAACTTTGTAAATATGGATATAAATAGACCTAGACTAAAAAGACCATTGGCAAAAGAAATTCCACTCTAGAGTATAATTTTAATTATGAGTTAGCTGTAAATAAAAATAAAATTTTATCACGAGTTCAATTCCGAGGAAGTTTTTATTACATTTTATCGTTTCAAGAATGGGAGTTAGTTACTTATTTTTACCTTTCGCAATATTATTATAACACTTAACTTGGATTCCCACATATATGTATTATATTTTTGATAAGTAAATAAGAAGGTTTAAGTGGAGACAACGTTTGTTATAGAAAAGATTAAATCTGATGTTCAAAATTTACAAAAATAGAAGAAAGTCTTTGTTGAGATTCGAATTTTGCAATCAAGATAATATATAATTAATATATACGTATATATTATAAATTTACATATGGCATATATATTTACATATGAAATATATATTTATATATTATATATATATATAAATATATATTAAATATAATGCACATAAATGAAAATAATCTTTTCACATAGTTTCCATTTTTATTTCTTTTAAATTTAAAAATCTGTTAACATAAGAAATTAGCCAAGTCAACTAATTTCTGTAGAGAATTTATAGAAAATATCCTGGAAAGGTTTTTGAAAATTCTCTATAATTATACTTACTAAAACAAAACTGTTAAATAATATGTTGTTTAATATCTCCCATTTACATTTAAGAACATTTTGAAAAAAAAAGAAATCTGCTTTAATAGAAAACGTTTACTCTTTTTTTTTAATATTCTTGGTAATTTGAAGAAGTTTAACTCTTTTGGTTTTGTAATTTACAGAAAATTAGAAAATATATGTATTCTCTTTGATAAGATCTTTGGGAAAAGATAATAAATTTCACATAAGCTTTTATAGTCAAATTGACTTAACCTTTTGATACCAGTTACACACACACACACATGGACACACACATACACACAGTTTTCCTACTGCCATCTGACACACCTCAAACTTTTCTCATTATATGAGCACACAAACGCACAACTTCCTTCCTCACTTCCTGAACCCACTCATTCTGGTAATGGTGGCAACCCACAATGCCTCTCCAACGCATCGGCGCGCTACCCAATGACTTCCGTCATCATCACCGACACACTCGACGTGTAAATTTGCATTTGCTTCTAATTACGAGAAAAGGAAGGTAAGAACAAAATGGCAATAATGATGATGCTCCTGATGCTGCTGATGATGCTGCTGATGATGATGATGATGGCCTAGGCCAAGATGCCCGCATCTGCATCTCAGCAACATCTGGAAAAGCACTTGCGGCAATTGCAATTTAGAATTTCAATTATATTTATATACCCACATATACACATATGCATATATATAGGCAAACTGGTTTTCTTCTATTTTTCTTTAATTTTTTCTTTTTTTTTTTTATATGAATATATTTATATGAGGGTACCGAAACACTTGAAACTACAAATCAAGTGCCACGCACGCAAATTTCCTTTAATTAAAACTAAACTTTTTAAGAGTTCCTCGCCTGCTCCTTCTTCTTCTTCTTCTTACTCTTGTGCATCTCTATCCGCATTCGCATCCGCATCCGCATCTGGAATTGCCGCAGCCAAGGCGAGAGATCTCATCTTCATTCCAAAGAATACCGGCAAAATACAAAACGAAATAAGTACTTGGACTAAATATTTTGAGATTAGTTGAAATGCATAAAACTTTGCCCTCAAGTATGCAAAATACAATTAGAAATGTATAAGAGATCCACAAAATTTCTTAAAAAGATTAATAAGATAAATCGATTTTGTAACACGGTAAGTAGAAGTAGTAGAAAAGAAAAAGTGCTAAGACACTAATGAGAGAGAAGAATTTGAGAAAATATATATCCACCATTGTCTAGTTTTCCTAAAAAGAGAAAAGTAAATCGATTTCTTAAGATTTTCATGAAGTTTTGGTAGGTAAAACTTTTTGATTTATTAATCTTTTCAATTGAAATTGGTAGCTGTTGGTTCTATGTACCAATAAATATTTTTGCTGATTATATAAAAATTTCAATTTACTAAATCTCATTTTATATATCATCAACTTCTTTATAAATAACTAATAAATAAAATATAAATATATGTATTTCAAAGGCTTAAATTACTGAAAAAAATTTTTGTAGCGATTTTAGTTGTTACACAAAAGATTTATAGAAATATTATATTTTATACTTTTATTAATATAACCCAAACTCAGGCTATTAATTTATCTAGGTTTATTAATGAGATTTTTTTTATTTTGTGTTTTTTCTTAAAACTAAAGTCCTTATTAATTTTATTTACTGTAAATCAGGTGATATACTTAAAATTAATATTTATAAATTATATGGAACTAACGTTAATTTAGTTAACGTTGCCTACAAATCTGCTCCATAAATATTATAGTTTATATCCTTATTAATAAAGTAAAAGATTTTATGAAAATCACATCAAATTAAGCTAAAGATAAATATTCTATATAATTTTATGCTTTACGATAAGTTTGAATGGAATATGGATTCATAATGGATGAACCATTATATTATTTATAGGCTATAGAAAGACAATTTAATTTGCTATTTAAGAAATTTTTTCGTTGACAGGTGCTTACCTATCATTCATGTGGGAATTACACAACAATGATATTTAAAAATAATGTCTTATTTATAGCTCAAATCAATATTTGTGTTATTTGTGACTTAAAGTATTGCGTGTTTAATTTTAATGATAATCAAAATATTAAAAAGTGACTAAGTTTAGACTAGCAAACTAAAATACCTACATACATATGCGATTTCTTCTTTGAATCTGCATTTTAATATTACTAAAAAATAATCGAATTCTATATTTAAGTTCTCATAAACTTGTGCGCACAATTTTTGGCTTTTGTTTCGAATTTTATATTAACCTTTTTTGGAATAAATCTTAAGTACCTCAATATTAAATAGATTACTGCAAAAAGGTAAGAAGACCATTCTTTAGTATCTTTATTTAATATTCATTGTTTATATAGAAATCTCAAAATCTAACGAAACCTTTTTAAAAAGATTTTATTAAGTTTCAAATTTTAAAACTTATCGTATATTATTTCAACTATATATTTGACTTAACCAAGAGTTAGAAAATCTTCAATTGAAGATTTTTTAAAGAAAAGGGTAAAAAAAATTTGTTTCATTTTCGCTCACATGCCTATCGCAAGTGCACTTGAAAAAAAAACTTTCAGTTTGAAATGCATTGAAAAAGTTTCTTGGCCCAAGCTAATATTAAAACATATTTGCACAAAAAATATGCAAAATGGCAAAGATGGAGAGAAGGAAAGGGTAAAATATGCATATGGATCTTATTGATGGGAAGAGCATGAAAGGGTGAAGTACCAGAGAAGAAGAGATAAAACTATGGCAGTCAATTGCTCATCGAGTTGTTAAAAATGCTGAGAGTTTCTAGTCCTAAGACGGAAAGTAGCTATGGAAAGTTCCGACTTGAGAGCCGACTTGGATTTTGTTTTAGTTCCTTTTGTTCGACTTTTCTTTTTCTATCTCTCATCTTACCTTTTCTCTTTTTTTTTTTGTTGGTTTAGTTTTGAGTTTTAGTTTACGTGAGATACCGTGGATTTCAAGCTGTGCGCTTCCACATCTAATATATATATTAGATATATACATATATACACTCCATACGATAAGTTTGCTTGCGGCTTAAGCATGTGAAATTCATAAGGGCGGCAAACAGGATGAAAAGCCACTACCCCTCCCTCACCATCATTCCAACACAATGCTCTTGCAAAAACCTAAAATACAGCTTGGCTAATGCATTTACTCACATAATAAACCCCACGAATAAAAGGGTAAGGAAAGGGAACTAAAAGTTACTAGCTAAAAAGTTTAAAATTAAATGTAGCGGGATTTCCTACTTCTCATACGGATAGTGAAGAAGTTGAGTGCAAAAATTTTTGATTTGTTGTTTCAGTTAAAACTCGAGGTGAGAGGTTTATTAGAATGAAGTTGACATTAAGTTGCTTACACCAAAGGTTAGAAACTATGTTAAAAGTTAAATTATGATAAAAGGTATTTTCTTAACATAGTTTTACACTAAACTGAAAAAAATTAATGCTTAGCCAGAATTATTTATTATATAAGCTAAGGGATTACCTCAATATAGATGAAGTTTACTAGTATAAAAAATAAAATATTAAAATATTTGTGCAGAAATCAAAAAAGAAAAAAAAAGAGAGAGAACAGATTACTTTTTTAAGAAAAAATTTAGCAAAACGTCCACAAATCAAAAAATATAAAAAAAATTTTAACTGCTTTTATTATTTTCTTTTTTTGTTTGTTTATTTTTTCAATTTGGTGAGTAATTTTTAATGCCGACCAAGTCAAAAAATCTATTCATACTCTTTAATAGTTAGGGAAATTTTCTTTTGATCTCGAGAATGTTTATTTATATTAATAATTTATTTATTATAATAATAATTATTTACTTTTCTCTCTGTTTCTAAAATAAAATACTTCTTTTAAACTACTAATCAAAGAACTTGATGTTAATAACAAATAATTAGAATCTAAATTTATACTAAAATTTTACTAGTTAGCAAGTTAAAGCCAGACGTAAAATCATCAAAATTTAGATGTTATAATTAACTCATTCGTGGCAGAACTGACTTTAAAACACTAAAATTAAGTTTAAAATATTGCTTATTAATATTAAAAATCTTATTTTGAAAAGTTAACAAAATTGCCGATTTTTAACCTAACTGAATGTTTTTTTTTTAAACCTGTGTTTCACTTTTAAAAACTTGAGCTTTTATTTCTCAAACTCAGTTTTGATCATCACAATTATATTAGAAAATTCTTTACAACTGTAACAATGATAATTCCTATAAGTAAATTTATATGGATTTGTTTCTTCTTTACTATTTTTTCTCATCCTCCATTTTGAAGTCATATTTACTTTGTAAATATATATATATATATATGTTCAACTATATAGTACTTATGTGTATACATATCAAATGACTTGCCCATCCTCTTAGCCAGCATTCTTTATGCACTTCATTCACGCCAAATTAATTACCACAAAGCTATTAATCAACAAAAGGCGAGATAAACGGCAGATAAAATACGCGTGGGCGACAGACTAGAGTGGCAAGAAGGCAAGGGGGGAAGGGTGGTAGAATGTAGTGAAGTGCAAACCCCAAAAAAAAAGAAGAAGAAAATTACTCAAACCTAAACCCGAATCCCTGAAAGTTAATTTAGTGTATTAAAAGTAGCCACACAGCAATAAGTTGTAATGGGCACATTGTGATAGAAATCAGTTTTAGCCGGGAATTGAGATGGGGGACAAGAGTATGAGAGAGATAGAGTGAGTGAGACCTATAGTCGACTCTTTCAAGCGTGAAATGTTCAAAATGAAAATGGAATTACCATTCCAAATCTTTTTCCATTTCGACTTTTAACTGATGGGCAACAAGTTGGAAACAAATGAATTAGATAGCAAAGGACGGGAGAAAAAGTAATTAAAATCATTCAAAAGAGTTGTCGAGCTGCTTGGACCGAGTACTGAATGGTTTTGGGTTTTGTTTGGGTACTGCTGGTAAGTTGTAAGTTAAAACTTTTCCATATTTCAAGTTGATAGAGATTTTGCAACATTATTTTTAATGGCCTTCGGTTGTTGTTGTTGTTGTCAACGCTGGCTTATAAACGACATCACACTTGAGCGAATTAATATATGTAGGTAAGATACCTTCCCCCCCTTACTCCACTCATATTCTTTAGCCATCTAGGCATTTCCCTTGATATCTCATTAGATGATTTTCTTCCATCACTTTTGATGATGGCGCCAAAGACAACCGCAAGTAAATGAGTTTTGATATTGACATGAATTATGCGCCTCACTTAGCCCCACAAATAGGGGCGCAACGCCCTCGTGTCTAATATGTATGTTCGAATTGAAACGAATGAACGACTGTGACTAACTACGTTTCAATGAATGAGTTTTCTGTCCTTAGTAAATTAAGTTCTCAATTTTAATGGGCATTTTTGTGAGGCCAAAAGTTCTAGACAAGTAGGAGGAATTACATTTGTTTGATGCCGTAATGAATATTCTGATCAATTCGATAAAAACAGTCTAAAAATAAAAACCAAGAAAAAAACGAATATGAATAAAATATATATGTAAAAAAATGTAAAATATATCTATGAAATAAAATTTCAAACAAAACCACAACCTATTTATCTTTAAGTTTAGAAAATTAATTGTAGAATAAATATAAAGCATATATAAAATAAAGTAAAATGAAGCAAGCAAGTCGTCCCTGCCGACATTGAGTATACCCTGTACCAAGTAAAAGTACCCCATAAAGTCAAAAATAATCAAAATCGCTATCAATTTACAAAAAAAATTCTCTTAGCATGCACTGCTTGCCATGCAGCAACACTACACTGCTTGCCATGCAGCAACAGCGAACGCATGCTATCTCGCTCACACTTAACAGCCCATTTTGCATGGGGCGAGTCAGTACAAAACGGAAATACGTATATCTCCGATATTTATTGTCCGATTTCGGTCAAATTCGGTCAGCTGGTGCATTTTGGCCATATTAATGTGCATGCCAATTAAGAATACGATATGTTTAATATTGCTCTAGTTATAGGTTTTTCCCAAATTGCGGGGGCGGAAGTGGGCGTGGCAAAAATTTGAAACAAACTTAACCTGTCTACACAACAGACGGATGTTGTCACCAAATTTGGTTGCTCTAGCTCTTATAGTCTCTGAGATCTAGGTGTTCATACGGACGGACGGACAGACGGACGGACAGACGGACGGACAGACGGACGGACAGACGGACGGACAGACGGACAGACGGACATGGCTCAATCGACTCGGCTATTGATACTGATCAAGAATATATATACTTTATGGGGTCGGAAAATTCTCCTTCTGCCTGTTACATACATTTTATCGACTTTAATATACCCTTTTACCCTATGGGTACAGGGTATAAAAATGGCAAGCAAAACTCAAACGGATTTATAATTTTTGTTAGAGAATTATTTAGCAAATAATTAAAAGTTAACAAGGAGTAAATTATTAGTGGATACTTAAAAATTAGTTTTAAACTAAAAAAATTAAATATAAAAAATAAGTTAAATTAAAAAATTGAAATTAAAAATTCTTAATCAAATTAGAAAATAATGAATAACTGATTCTTAAAGTACATATTTATGTACATACATATATAAATTATTGTATGAAGAAAGTAAAATAAAACTTGAGATCAATCTGCCTCTCACATATCATAAAAAAGAAGCTTAAACTTAAACTTCAAAAGGTAATTAAAAAATATGATTAAGGCTGTTTTTGAAATTTATTTTCTTGATTTAATTCATATTTTTTTTTCAATGATTCTTGTATTTATGTTTTATGACCTACATAGATACAAAAAAATATATAAATATATCATATTTCTTTTATCCGCTTATTTTATATTTTTTATGTTTATTCAAATACATCGTAAAAAAACAATTTTAAATAGTAAAGAAATAAAATACCTTTCTTTAAGTTAACATTTTAAATCATTTCTTTTAAATAAAACCTTTACATTATTTATAATTTTGGGATCGCAATTAACAATGTAAAAATTATTTTCGTTTAACTCGAATTAATTCAATGAAATTTCAAACGAAAGTCCGTTATATCAGTTTCTAAAAGCTTTTTCATTATCTACATGTATTTTACAAGCAGTTGTCAAGCTTTACAATAATGATGAACCAATAGATGGCAAACAAGAAAGCTCTCTCAACCTGAAAAAATAGCTATTGGCCATCTTCTGTTCGTTTCTTAGCTAGAGAAATATGAAAAAACGAAATTCATAGCGCCACTGTGTGCACTCTTATACCCTTATAAAAAGAGTAAATTGATTTTACCTAATAATTGCAATTAAATGGAAAACTATATGAATATTTATGGAATATTCTTCATCAGCATAATAACTAGAAATTGCACTAAATTACAGGCCTTAATTAACAGAAACTAAAATAAAAGCGCTAATGCATTTCCAAGTGCATTTTACCACTAATTGAATCGTACTTAACATATCCAAACCTATCCTAATCGTAGCTACTATAAATTGTAAGGTTTAAATAAATTATAGTTGAATACAGATATACTTCATTGCAACCTAAGTAATTTTTTTCTAAATTCGTGTCTATATTATATCATTTTATTAAATGTATCTAAAACCTTAATAAAACAGATTTCTATAGATTCCATAGTTTAAGAAACAAATTAATTAATTATCCATGTCTGAAGATCATTATAAAGAGACTGCAGCTAAAAAGGACAAAAACTTTCTTTTAGCGGAATAAAATGATTTAATTTTTTTAACTAGTTTACTTTGTTTATTATATCAGCTTATTTAAAAGAAAAAAATATCATACATACCATTACTTATTAAATTTTTAATTTAGTTCGCTGAAATCTTATATTGGTAAATGTTAAAAAATAATTGAATCAAAAAAAATGTTGAATATTACTTGAAATAGTTTCGAAAAGAAACATTGGATTACAAACCGAAACTTTCAATAGATAAATTTAAATAGATACAATTGCTTCTATATTATATAACAAGTCTTAAAACAAGTTCGAAAATACATATATTGAGATATTTTATAAGTAAAGTAATTTTATAAGTAATCATATTTTATTTTCTAACTTTATCTTTATATGTTTTCAATATCTGCCATAAGATATAAATTTACACTTTATTTAAACATCGCTCGAAACATATAGAAAAATTAGCGTCCACTTCAAATTCCATTCCATTTTTATATCTTTTGAGAAAAATATGAGAGAAACAAAGCAAATTCTGTTTTAAGTTATGAAAAATTTTGAATTTAAAGTTACAACCTGAAACATTTTTAAAGTACCAAAATATAAATCAAAATGCACTGTTTCATCTGGTCTATAATGTCAAATAATTTAAAATTAAATAATAAGTTATATAAAAATTGTTAGATTTTGTGGAAAATTGTTAACGATTTTATTCAATAAAGAATATTAAAATTTTACCTGAATAAGAATTTTTCAGATAGAAATATTTTTCAAAAACGATTTTAAATCAAAGTTGGGAAGAATTTTTATGAAATGCTTTTTTAAATGTTTTCTTTTAACAAAATTATTTAAAAACAATATTAAAAAATTGAAATTAATATTACTAAAATGAATTTTACTCTTCCACACATCTCTTAGTGAATTTTGATTTAAATATTGTTCCATTTTAGTTTAGTTTTTCTGTTGTTAGCAATTGTATAAATTTGTTTTTCTCAGCCATAATCTTCCATTTGTTTCTTGCATTTCGAATTTTAGCAGCTTTTGCAAGTTAAAGAAAAACCACAAAATGCAGTCTCAATTCAGTTTCAACTCTCCCGCCCGTTTCTTGTGTTTTGTGGATGTATGCAAATTCCATGGTCAAATGATCAAGTGGTTCACTGTGCCAGGTTCCTACAATGCCGATGATCATGATGACGATGATGATGATAATGATGATGATGGGAGAGCCTAACTAACTATGTTGATGCACCTGCCCCCTACATTTCACCCAAAAGCCTAGTTCTCTGTTACCAGTGTCCATTGCGGGAAAATCGCTTGCATGACTGAAGCTATAGGTAATTGAAGTGCTCCAATTTAGCTCTTCCTCTTCGATGAATCTATATTCGATTTCGAGGATCGGACACGTACTCACGCACCCCATCAACTGGTCATGCAAATCGTCGCCGTTTCGCCTCTTGACTCTGGCTTCCAACTCTAGATCCAACTCCATCTCCATTTATGGGCTCTGACTGTTGCAATGGTCCTCCTGCTTCAATTTGCAGCCAAGCATACTCTGATGGTGACGATCATCATGATGATGATGACGATGATCTTGTTGAGGCTTCGCTTGGCTACCAATTGAAGTTTTTCTTGGGCGCCACTTGCTTCTGCTGGGCGTTGGACTTGGGCAACTTTCGCGTTGTTTTTTTTTTCTTTCTTTTCTATCTTTTTTTTTTTGTTTTGTGACCTTAATCGATTGTCATTTAGTTAAAGATTTTTCCACTTGGCCAATCGAAGGTTCTCTCTCATTCCCAATGCGACAAAAAAAAAAATGCATTTCTTCCGACTTTTACCTGAAAAGCTGCCAAGTCATTGGCTGTGCACCTAAAGCCCCCTAAGATCAAGACGATGACGTTGAAGAATAGTGTCTCAGAAATGCAGAAATGATTGATGTCGCCCTTTTTCCCAACCCCTTACAAATTCCTTTTCAATTGGGTCAACTATTCAACTATCGAAGAAAAAATAAGTTCATTCTCGTTCTGATTGAAAGAAATGTGTCAAGTTTAGGCGCCTGCGGCTCCATTTTAACTATTCCTCTAACAACATTTTTATTTTTGTTGTCTTTTTTTTCCTTTTTTGTTATTGTAAACTTTTTGCCATGCAAATTAAATTTAATACGCGACGTAGTAACCAAGGCAACCAGTTTCTTATATGTATGTATATATATTTTTTTTTTCCTTTTCCTGACAGAAACGCATACGATAAGATGGGACAACGATCCAGCTCAGATCAGCATCATTTACACTTGTTGTGGAGTCGAGATTTGGTTAGTTAGTTGGTTCCATGCGAGGGATTAACTTCCATTTGGTTTCTCTAATCTGAAATCTTGATCGGGCCAAGAAAAATGGGACATGAACATGGTCCATTTTCCGCTGTCATCTGGTGTCAAATTGGTGTGAAAGAAGTAGAAAATGATATTAAGAAATGGGTCGTGGGAAGATATTTAATTATTAATTAATTTACTTATTACTAAATTGTGAATTAAATAACGAGAAAAAAAATTATGAAAGTCAAAGAAAATTAACTTGTTATACATACTTTATTTTAAAAATGTTTTGAAATGAAATTATTCGAAGAAGATCTATTAAAAATCAGCAATCAAATAGCAAATTGGCAAGTTCTTTTTATTTACCAGTTTGTAGATAAGTTCATTCATCTTCAATATCTTATTTTAAGAATCGAACGAATAAATATTTGAGATCTGAGGCATTTGGTTTTCAGACCTTAGGTTTTCTTCAGTCTTCCACAGGTTAAAAATTTAATTATGTTTAAAGTTAAATTTTTGGCTTTTCTTTTATCGTTTGTGAAGTGAAGTTATATGCCTACAAAACTTTTCAAATTTATGAAAATCAAATTTTAAATCACTTTTAAATGATATAAAACAAAAGACTTTGAACAATAAATTCAAATTCATGCTTAAAGGAAAAATCAATATTTTTCAATTTATCTTATGAAAATCCTTTTACAAGTCTATTAAATGAAAGAACTACATAGCTCGAAAATAAAAAGCTTTTAAAACTATAAAAATTCCTTTTAATAAATTATTTTCTTTCCTTCTGTATTCCTATATAATAAATAAAATTTCTAACAAATTTTAGAAATATATTTTAATACTAAATTCCATAGAAAATACTATTAATTCAGGTAGATATTGTCACATCTAAAAATATTACAAATGATCCCAAATAAGTGAGCACCCATTCACTTTTCTTAACAAACTTTACTAAAAATTTAAGATAATGATAAGTTTAAATATGACATTTTGTTTAAGCAAAATATAATTTTACAATTTTTATAATGCATAGTTTTTATAGTTATTTTGCATATTTTTATATATTTAAAAAAATAATTTTAATTAATTAAATATCCATGTCTGAATATCATTAAGATCATTAATTTTGCAATAAAGAGACTGCTGCTAAAAAAGCCAAAAACTTTCGTTTAGCGGAATAAAATGATTTAATTTTTATAACTAGTTTACTTTGTTTATTATTTTTTTATTTAAAAGAAAAAAATATCATACTGTACCATTACTTATTAAATTTTTAATTTAGTTCGCTGAAATTTTATATTGGTAAATGTAGTTATTAAAAAATATTTTAGTCAAAAAAATGTTGAATATTGCTTGTAATAGTTTCTAAAAAAAAAACATTGGATTATAAACGGAAACTTTCAATAGGTAAATCCAAATAGATACAATTCCTTCTATATTATATAACAAGTCTTAAAAAAAGTTTACGTTACTTTAAGCCAATCCATTGCGAATGATTTAGCGGAAGGTGCTTGCCCAGCATCTCATACAATTTAGAGCTGAACTTGCTCTTTGGCTGTGATTAGACTAGTTTCGTTTTTCTTTTCTTAATTTTTGTTGTTGTTGTCTTTAAATATTTTTTGTGCCACACCTATGGGTAAACAGCAAAAGCAGCGGCACAGAATTTACCATGCACTTGTTCCTAGCCGAGGTAAAAGCAGCTGGAAGCCAAATTTAACGATGACATAAATAGTAAAGATAACGAAGAGCAGGAGCTAAATTGAGGCAAGGCCACTTAGAGTTAACCCAAAGATATTTAAAAAAAAAAATTTTATATTACACATGTTGCTTGATTTTCAACTTAAATAAAATTTTGGTTTTTTTTTCGTTAAAATAAAGAGTTGGGTGACAAATATGGATGAAACTGATAAGTGGATCGAAAGCATTAATGTTACCAATAAACTAAGCAAACGAATATTTATAATAAAAATTTGTAATTGAACTATTATAGATATGTCTAATTAAATTCACTTTTTCTTAGTTAATAATATTTGTTATTTATTTTTATGGACGTTGTCTAAATTTCCCAATCTTCAGCTAAATTATTTATTTAAAAGTGAGCCAAACTAATTAACTTTTACAAAATGTATAAAATTTTTATCAGTTAAGTTATTAGCTTATCCTCATAAAAGTATTTAAATATCGATATATCGATATATAAACAGCATTAAACCCAAAACTTTATAGTTAAATAAAATAAAATTTATTTTGGCTTAAAGGCAGAAATATAAAATGGATCTTGTCATTTGAAATTTTTTATAAATTCTTCATTTCTACAAATTATTTTATATCTTCGATCTCTAAAAATATATTCAGAACGTAACTACTACTAAGCCGAAGGACATATCCCAACTTCTCTCTGTATACATTCTAAAATTAAAAATATATGTTTAAAAAATATAGTTATGACAACGTATAAAAATAAACTATAAATATTCATTTAAAAAAAAAACGGTAATTTTTCTAATTATGCTTTATGGAAACATTTAACTGCCAATGTCAAGAAATAATCAATATGAATTAATATTAATATTAATCTGAATTTTAAATAACTTATAATAGTTAAAAAATGTTTCCTTGGCTTTTTATCAAATAGTTTTAAATTCTTCAGATAACCATTTATGAAAACAAAAACTATTTATAGATTTATTATTCAGAATATAGCATTTTAATATACTATATATAATTTATGATATGATGACCATTACGATTGAATGCCCTCGTATATAAAATTTCTTCTCGTTTGCAAAATAAAACTCAATTTCAATTTACTTAGTTCCCAGTGTCGATATATTGAATCCTACACCTTTTCGCAACTTGGGTCAATTGGTGATCATAAATCTTCATAGAACATTGTTGACTGGCGGCGACAATGCAAAAAATTGAAAATGAAATGATATGGGAAGAAGTATATATTTTTTTCATTACAATTTGTATAATAAATCAAATTCTCGTTAACCGACCACGACGTGCAAATTTGGTTTTTAGATTAGAAGAAATAAAAACGAAGCAAACGAAAAGCGAAAAAAAGAAATGAATCTCAGTTTATTGTAATTAAATTTATATAAAAATTTCAAATACTCAATTTAAAAAGCACTGAGAGATGATGATGAAGTACGAATATAGCTGGCTGGTTGGCTGATTAATGCTGTCGAACAAGATAATGACAAGTAAACCCACCCAAAAGCCACCCCGATATTTTTGTGTGTGTATGTGTGTGTGTGCTGCAACAAGTTCCCGTTGCCACAGCCGGTTGCATGCAACCGTTGATTAAAACGGGCAAACTTCAAACTTAATTCTAAGGCATTTTCACTGAAAATTGTGAAATATAATTTCTACAGAAAATTCTTTTTGCCATCTTGCAATTACTTTTACGTTTCTCTTGTTATTTCTTCTCTACTCTTCTTATTTTTTATATTTTTCTTTCGTTTGTTGTTGCATCCACCTATGTGCACTTCATGCGCGACTTCATTTAACTGTGGTTTGCATGATTATTGCTCCAGTTACCACCGGGACCGATAAGAAAAAAATATATTTTCCAAGACGTCGACCGAGTTCTTGCTCTTGTTTTTATATGGCAAACAAACTACCATAACTTAAATAATAACTAACAACAGTACTAGTACTAGTAACTATCTATGTATGAGTGGAAAATTTACAAACTTCTTTTTTTTTTTTCTATTAGACAGTTTGACAGTTCTAAACCGTTTCCCTTGGTTTGTGATAGGTTTCAAGCTAATTAGCTAAAATTGGGTCAAAATCTTGCAACAAAAAAGTGGTTAGAATCGGCTGAGTTTTTTTAATACGCTAACTTAGAAAACACTTATGAATATTGAAATAATAAATCTACTAGAAAAAATACAAAAAGAAATTATTCAATCTTCTTTATTGCCAAAGTTTAACTTGAAAAAAATCATAAATTTATGGCAATATGACAAGTACAACAAATTTAAGTTAAAGCGATAAATAATTTATCTAATTAAGTATTTAGTTAAATTGGAACAAAATGTATAAATGTATAAAGAAATATATTTTATTACTAGTTACTTTTATAAAAAATAAATTTAAACAAATTTGCTAATTTATTGTTGTAAATCATAAGAAAATCTTCTTTTATAAAATCTTTCAGCATAAAAATAATTTTTTTTATTGTTTTGTTTCTTATTTAAACAAAACAAATTTTTAATGTGGTTTGCAAATAATAATTACACTTTTAATAAAGATTTTATATTGATTGTAAATTGGTAAATTAAGCAGATTATTTTAAGCATAAACATTTTTTTAGACTTACACATTTAAAAAAAAAACAAATCTTCAACAATAATTATTATTTGATAATTATTATTTTTTATTTCTTAAGAGTTTGCTTTAAATATTGTCTTAATATTGCTACCTAATTATAAAGTAATTTGTTTGAGACAAAAAAAAAATCCCTATTCACCAATTAAAGTTAATGACAACGTTTTTAATGTGACTCACTGTTTGCGCTAATGTTTTCCCAGGTTAAGAGAAAAAAAAGTTGTTGTGAAAATGAAAGTAATTGTTGACCAATGCATTTGGACAAAACGAATTTTCAACATGTTATTTTTTTTGTTTTTCCTTTTCGTTTCTTTATCAAATTGATGATTGGATTGCTTGCACTGGTCAGTGCATTTCTACACTTAATTTTTTTGGTTGAGAGAGACGACTACTCAAAATGAAAATTAATTAAACACATAAATAACATGAAAGTGGCTTGATCAACTGTGACACATTGCTCAAAAAGCGACAATCAAAATTAAACGAATTCGACTATGAGTTACCCTACATATAAACTAAAACGCATTTAAATTAAAATTTTATACTGAAGAAAAAAAATGTTGTGCTTTACTTATGCCCATATGTTTTTTTTTTATTAATATTTTATATTATGCTTGTTTTGAATTTTTAAAAATATATTTAGATTAAGAAGTTTTGGTCCCTTAATTACAGGAGATTACAGAATCCAAAAGAGAGCTGCCTATGGATCACTTTCATCGAACTTTTTCAAATTTCCTAAACTAAATCTAAATATGTAATTTGAATCATCTTGTCAGTATTAAAAAAGACTCCAAAAATGATCTCAATATATTCTAGAGTTATTCAAAATTACATTTTGAAGATAACTTAATCTCGATTTCTTTTGTCCGGATTCAATTATACAGTTGCTTTAAAAAAAAATTATTTAAAAAAAACATTATATTGATAAGAAAAGTGATTTTATTCGGTTTCTATTATCCAGTAAACATTTTTTCGGCGTATTTTTTATTCTATTTCTTGCTTAAATCAAAATAAAATTTTTAACGGATTTTATTGTAAAAAATATCTCCGATATCTTCGATTCCGTAAGGATGTTATTGATATTAAATTTTCCTGTTATTTATTACGTTTACCTGTTCAAATCAATATTATATTTTTTAAATTTAATTTTACTAAACGTCAGTTTTATTTATTTTTATTTTCTTATGACTTGATCGGTTCACAAATCTGCTATAAGATAGGAGAAAAAAAGATATTTAGCCAAAACAAAAGAATAAAAGGAATTAAAATAATTCTTAAAATTAAAACAATGTCTAAAAAATGGATTCTCTTCGTATAAATGTTAAAAGAATTAAACAAATCAAAAAATAAATAACAGTTAAATAAAAATAAACAGTAATTTTTTAAATGCCAAAATTAATAATATTTTAAAAATATTTTTTGGCAATTATTTTGGATCTCTTAAAGATCTTTAATATGTATATTTAATGAACATTAAACAAAGTTACCAAAGTTGAAAGTTTTGAAGAGAAAAGCTATTTTCTCATTCAAATTTATAAACATATATTTCTCTATTGAAATCCTTTCTTCTCCCTGCTGTTAATATACCCCTTTATGCTACCGTTCTTAGGGTATACAAAGAAAAAAAAAGTCAACAAATTGGAGCGGGACCAAGCCCACAAAACAACAACTTACAAGACCAACAAAAAACAACAAACCAAAGAGAAAAAAAACAAATGCAATTAAAAAATTCGAAATGGGAAAACAATAAAATAACAGAAAAATGTGCAACGGGCGGCGGCGCTCCAAAACTGAAACAAAATGCATGGTTAAAGCGAGACAAACAGACAGAAAATGAAAGAGAGATAGTGAGAGAAAGGGAGTATGAGGAGAGGGGGCGAGGGAAGAGTGAACAAATATTTTACAACACTTTCGCTCGTTAGAAGCGGGCGGCAAAGCTGCATCATCGACAGTGCTGCACGAAAGTCTTTGCTCATGTCTCAAAACTTGGTCTTGTCTTGGTCTTTGGGTCTTTTGTCGTTCGTCTCCATCTTCATCTCCATCTTCATCGCCATCTCCTTCTATATGCACTCATTGGCGCTTTAATTGCCCAGTGAAAATGTGCAGCAGCAGCAGCGGCAGCAATAATGCGCTTTTGCCTCGCTCTACTCTAATTACCCTTGAGATGGAGTCGATGATGATGCTGATGTTGCCTGATCCCTTTTGATTGGGAAAGATGCCGCCATCGGCATCGACACTGCCACATTCAACGCCACCGCATGCAGTTATGAACAAGTGAAATTTTCAAGTGAAATTAATCAAAAAAAAATTTGTTTTGAGCTTCGACTGCAATTAGTTTTACGAAGAAGATTACTTGGAAAAATGAAAATCTCTTTAAATTATAGTCACTGTTATAAGAGAATTAATATATTTAGCATTTATAAAGTATAAAAGATTTCTTAAATAAGTAGGTCGTTAGTAAATATTATGTTTCAAATATTTGTAATCAACACTAAAATATATATATATATATAAGTATCATACATTCTCTATTAAAACTCCTCTCACTAGAGATATTTTAGTCACTCCAGTATGAGCTAATTTGTCCATTTCTATTTTTTATACCTTTGAATTCATCGGTTTTAATACTTTTAAGTTTTCTTTAGTTCATCTTTCGTAATCTGAAAGGTATCCTGAACTGGCTACTTTTTCTGTCCTTTTATATTTTTTTTTAACAGAATCCAGTTTTTATGGATTTTTTTCTTTGTTTTTTATTTTATGGTTCTTTTATTTGTTAATGGTAGCCCACCAGCTTAATTTGTGCCATCGGCTGCTTTCTAATTGACAACATTTTTATATAGCTTCAATTGTGTTCATTTACAACGAATATATACATACCTTAAAAATATTTGGAAAATCAAACATTAATGAAGAATATATAAAAAAAATAGATAAAAAATGTATTTCCAATTCTTATAAGGGATCTACTAAAACTGGAACTGTCTTAACCAGAAATTGGTAAACTCTTTTCATGATATTGTTTCCACAACTGTGAATTAAATAGAAATGTTAATTGTAATCATATTTTTAAATATTAAATTAAACTGTGGAATGATAAACAAAAACCACTCAGTGGTAATTTAAGTTGTATTAGTTTCTGTCAGCTGCAAACCAATAAAAATTGATATATACATATACATATGTATGTACTATATCAGTTATATAGAAGTTCACAAAAAGTTCATATTTTTAAACTGTGGGAAGCAAAAAATTAATTTTTCTAATAATGATAAATCTAATAGATGATTAAAATAAAGCTAGAAACCTTTTCCATTTAGTTCATTGCACTTTTCGATGTTCACATTAATTTTGTTTTTTTTTTTATATTTTTATTATTGATATTCATATTCAAACACCTCCACCCACACAGCCCCCACCCCTTTACCACTCTATCGAGCAGCGACACCATTAAGAACTATAAATATCCAACAATATTCACATAAAAATTATTCACATAAACAAATAGAAATCTCTGTCATAGCTAAAGTCTAGTCTTTAGCTGCAAAGAATTAAAAACCAATGAAAAAAAAAAAATATATATATATACATATGTATATATAGGAAAAATTTGAATGCACGTGTGTTAATCATAAATTTTAAACATGTTTCAAATGCAGCCCCACAGACAACTCCGACACCGACTTCGTCCCCCTTCAACTTGCTCCCTTCCTACCTCTCTTCCCATCTATGTCAACAGCGTCGGCGTCCAAAAAAGCAAAACGCAGGCAGGCAGGCAATAATAAACGCATGAAAATATGCCCGGGGCGTGCGCCAAGCGATTTCACCTTATAGATATATGTACATTTGTATATATGTATACATACATATATCTTTGATGAGAGGAGAAGAAGTTAGCAGAAGGCGGTAGAGGAGGCATGTAGGAATCGGGGGCTGGCCACAAACCACGTCGACTTGTCACTTTTTTGCATAAACGCACCCAATTTTCAATGCGTACAAGCTGCAAAAGACTCTTTTTTTTTTTATTTTGGCCACATGCCAGTGCGTAGACGGGTAGAGATACATAGAGAGAGATAGATGAAAAGAGAAAGAAAGAGAGGGAGATAGAGTGAGGGGAGGCATGTTGCAGAGCCGCTCCCCAGAGCTTGAACTGTAGGCGCAGTCATCCCAGAGAGTCTATTAACAGAGTGGCAAAAGAGTGGCTCAATTCTGTTTTTTTTTTGTTTTTTTCTTTCGTTTTTGCCTTAATGCTGTTGTAATAGGCCTACAAATTGCCATTGTTGGCCGAGGTCTTTGAGCCTCGCCAAAAGTTCGTGCTGTGAATTGGCAATTTGATTTTGTTCGCCTTTTTTTTCAGCCAACAGTGGCAGATACCAAAGAAGTCTTTGAAATTGATCGATGGATCGTTGAAGATGGAGAGTAAACTCAAATCAAGATATTGTCAATAAGATGGATAAAAGAAACATTACAATTATTTCAATTGTAATTATTTAAATATATTGGATTTATACATCGAGATAGATATGTAATTTAAATCATTCCCAATGTACATGGATTCAAAATATAATATCAGACATTTTTAAGATATAAGTGAAGATTTTGATGTATTTAGATTAGATAGTTTTAGTCTTTTGTTTCCTTTTTATTTTTTCATTTAAGAATTTCGAGGGATGCAGATGAAATAAATGAATAAAAATAAATAAATATTTTTGATGTTTTTTAATGTAATCTTACATTTTTTCATTACTTTTATCCTTAACCAAAGACCGGAAAAAAATAAGTTACAATATATTTGAAAGAATAAATAAAATAATAATAAAATTATGTTTTTTTTTTCTCTTAAAAATTATGTTGAAAATCGCAAGAAATTAAACTAAATAATTAAAGTTATTTAGGCAAATGATTTTTTCTAATTAATAATGTTTTTTTAAATATTAAGAATAAGTTTTAGTAATTAGGAACAAAGTTTCTTGCCCTGATTTAGCATTCGATGATGATAAAAAAGAACACCAAAAAAAAAAAACTGTGATATTGCAACCGTTTGTTCGTTTTTCGTATAATTTAAGTGTAATTCTCAACTACCAATCATTACCACAAGAATGCAAATAATTTTATTTTTTTTTAAATTTTTAAATATAAAAATTTATACAAACTCTTAATTCAAGCAATCCCAGTAAGCTATATTTTCCCTAGCTTCACTTTGACCTTCACTTAGGCAGCATTTTATATCATTTACAAAGCAAAATTCAATCGTTCTCTATAATTATTCTATATTATTCCCAATAAAATGGAGAGAACTAGGGAATTTAAAATATTTAGCAATGGATACACTCAATTTATTAGATTATTTCGAATGTCCCATACAAAATTGGGAAATCCGCATATTGCCATTATTATATTATTTTTGCCAATCACGTTTATTAAATTATGAATTTTAAAAGAATTTATAAGAATTATTTAAGGGCTGTCTTGAGTTCTAGAAACTCTGGAAAATTGGATTTGTATTACGAACTGGTGTAATTTGACGACTGAAGACAAGAACTACTACCACAATCTCGTAAATATCGTTTAAGTATCGAATAATGTGAAATAAAACAAAATTAATAAAACAATTGCCTTTTCCATAGGCATACAGTGCTGCTTATCGGAACCAAGGTCTTCGATCTTTATCGGAATCTGAATCTGAATCTGAACAATGATTTATTATTACGAAATATTTTAAGTGCAAAGTAAGAAAAAATTTTGAGGTTGAATTCATATTTATTTATAAGTAACAGTTGATACCAGTTCGTAAAACAAATCCAATTTTCCAGTGTTTCTAGAACTCAAGACAGCCCTTAAATAATTCTTATAAATTCTTTTAAAATTCATAATTTAATAAACAATTTGTGGCTTATTCAAATGAGTTATTATCAGTGAAACTTAGACTAAGAAACAAATTTAAGAGTCATTTTATTACGATTTCTTGTTAGCAGTTATTGAAACCAAAAACTTGAAATTTGAGCTAATGCATTATAAAATTTGATGACCATGTTTTAAACCGAAATAGACCCAGATTAGCATATTATTATGATGACTTTTTATTAGCTTATCCCGGCCTTTATAAAGATCGATAAATATTAAATTAGAATAACACATTTCCAGCAATCTGAATCTTGGGTGCAGTTGTTTTAACATATTTCAACACATTTATGCTCTTTATCATATGTTATATGAGTGGAGTGATAGAAACGAGTATGTATATATATACATACATACATATATATATATATCTGGGTGTGACCATTTACGACCATTTACTGACAAGTGTCGACAGCACTACTATAGCTAATCTGCATAGATTCCAGATCTGATCAGATCGAAGTTTTCAGTCAGTGGCTAATTGATGAGAGTGCTCAACCCATCAAATTTCCAAACTCCAGACATCATCATCACCATCCAAAAAATTTCACCATCAGCGCCCCCAAAGATACTGAAAATCACATGTCCATCAAAAAGAAAACCGAAATAAAAATGTAAGAAAAAATAAATAAATAAAAGAAAACGAACCCCAATTTCTTTACTTCAGTTTTTGCTTTTTGCAGTTGTCTGTTATGACAAGTTGCGGCCGTTTTGCTGTCAAAAGGAAATCACTGACGAAAATGCAAATACGGCAGGGGAAAATTTCTTTAAACGATATAAAGAAAACGATATATGGATTCCATATGTGTGCCAGCAACAATTCAAATTTTGATTAAATTATATCAAAAATAGAGGTTGATTTTCATTTTTTTTTCTTAATAATTTCTCTGAGATGGGAAAAGGGGGGGCTGACATTTTTTGGCGTATGGCAGGCGGGCGGACGAAACTACCACCAGGGGCAAAAATAACAATTTTTGAGTCAACGTCAGAAAGTGAGACAGAAGCTACTGCTACTTACCACACTTTACTTTACACCCACTTGCTAAATATGTTTGCACAGTGGTTCGAAATTGATATGCATTCTATCAGAAAACATAAATAATTATGTATATAAAAGGAATCATTATTGTTCCAAGTTCTAAGTGTATAGCTTAATAAAAATAGTACTGTTATCATTATAATTATAATTTAATAATTTATTTATTATAATTACAAAATATAAAATTATTATAATAATAATTTAATAAGATTTCAATTGCTTTTCAATAAAGAATATATTTTAGTAACTAAGTGGAGTTCTGAAGGGAATTATTTCAATGTTATTTATTTAATTGAGAAAGTTTTCTTATTTTTATCACATCTTTGGAAATTTCAAATAGTTGGCTTAGTAATGGATATTTATTTTCGTCTCTAACTATTTTCCATTTACAATTTAAATAGACTGACATTAAGGTCTAATACAGTGACATTAAGGTCTAATACAACGAGTCATACTACCCAATTTCCTATGATAATATAATTTCGATATCGATTGTGTTTTCATTGCTATGAAAAAACAAGTTTCTAAACTTTCTGCGGGCCAAAAATGGGAAATTCTTTTACTCGATATTATTAAATTAATATGTGAATTAATCTACAATGTCAAGATTAGAGAAGAATAAAAATAAAGAGTTAAATAAAAATCAAATCATTATTAATTTTTCGTTCATATTTTATTCTTTCATTTCCGTTATGCGAGGGCGTACTGTAATTTAATATAGGTGAAGCCCTTTGCTACTATTGTCTGTTTAGTTTACACTTATCTAAAGCCTCATAACTTATGGTCTAATTTTAAATATTTAAAACTTTTTATATGCTATTTATATAATTAATTAAAACTATTTATAAGATAAAAAATAGAAATTAATACTCAACAGCTGAGTCTTTCTTTTAGTATTCAACTAATTTATTTCTACATCGTGAATGAGAGAAAAGCATTTTAACTATTTTTTATTGCTTAAATTTCTATCTTTGCTTTTTTACTGGGGTTAACAAACTTAAGTAATATATAAAATAAAATCCGTACTAAATATTACAACAATTTTTTTACTTCTCAGCATTTTTTCTTGGGTTTAAAAGCGACTCTAATATTCCAATTAACGCATTTTATTCAGGATGCTAAAAGGCCTACAATGCATAAAAAAGGAATTGATACAAAAAGCAGCCTTGAATAAGTCCTTGAAGTCCTTAGACGCCATCAAAAGGTCCTCCTTTTTTTTAGAGCGAATCTGCTACCAGCCTAAATCAACGAAACGCAATTATTTGTGTATTAACATACAATTTTGTTACACTGTTTTTACACAAAATCTTTCTTCTTCTCTTACACAGAGAGTTGTAAAAGTTGTAAAATATATTTTTTGTAACCATCTTTGACCACTGTTAGCCAATGCGGAACAGCCTTCTGCATTTTGTGTGTAATTTTTGCCACCTCATTCAGTCAGTCAGCTAGCTAGTCATTCATTTCATTCATTCAATTCGCACGTCTTCGCTGAGTGCAAAGGGGAGGGAGGGGTGGAATAGTGGAAACAGAAGTGGAGGAGGACCATGCATTCATCATTATTCGCATATTCATATTCATGGAGTGTTCTGATTCGATTGTTGTGTGAAATTGGCCTGCCGTTTGTTAAATCAACCTCGGACAAGTGAAATGGTCACGGTTTTTTTTTTCTTTATTTTATTTTTTCGTTTTTGGCTTCGACTTTGATTTCGATTTTGGCTCATTGTTGTTTTCTCTTGGCCATGGACATTTGTGGCACATTCAAGTCCATCAATCAATGACAAAAGGCCCGGCAAGTTTTTCCTCACCAATGTGTTGCAGCTGCAAAAGCAATTAGAATAATTAAAATCAAATCGTGTATGCTGATAGCTTTACTGTACCTCCTATATATGTATATATGTACATATATATGTACTTGTATATATACTGTATGACTTTGCATTCAATCCAAGTCAGGACAAGGTCACTTTATGTTGTCTTTACAAGTTCGTGTTAATTAACGTCTAGGCTTAAGACTCGTAAAAGAATCTCAATGCCTTCTAACACAAAAGTCGAAGAAGTACACTATATAAGTAACTTTATATATATAAAATAAAAAAAAACGATTCCGTAAGGTTTGTTATTTTATGTTGAACTTGATGTTGTGTAGTGGCTGTGGGATTTCTGTTTTAAGTCTGGCTTTTTGGTCTTGGGTTTGAGTCTGATGGGTTAAAGCAGCACGCGATTAAGTCGTAATTTGTAAAGCGTTTTAAAGTGATACTTGTCGACATGATGAGGTGTTTGTTTGGGTCAAGTTGATGACGATGACAATGATGAAGGTGATGATAATAATGATAATGAAGATGCAAGTTGGTCTGGGAAAATGGAAGCAACAGTTTTCCATCATTTATATGGCATTACTATGCTCTAAAAATGTTTTCTATTTGTGGTTTCCCCCCATTGAACAAGCTGAACTAGAAAACAGAAATGGAGAAAGTTTCTTTTTGGGACTTATCGATTTTGAGTTTTTAAAACTACATATCAAAAAAATAAATATATATTTTAATTAATTGAATATTATTCGATTGAATAAGGAACTAATTTTGTCCTTGGGGACCATTATTTTCACTTTATTATTATTTCATTATTGGGAAGCATTTTTTTCTCTGTCCAGTCTATTCAACTTCTTCATATTTTTGGTGTTGCCTGCTTCATTATCCTTCATATATGTATAAATTTTTAAATTTTGTTAATTTATCTCCCAAATCTTGTGTTTTTTTTTCGCTCTGTTCTTTTTGTTATATTTTTTCTAATATTCCATTTCCATTATTTCACAATCTATAAATCGTTCATCTTTTTTTTATTTTCATTTTATTATGATTTGCAATTTGTTTATTTTGTTAAATTTCTTTATTTCGTTTTCAATATTTTCTCATGTATATAGTTTCCTTTTATCCTTGACTTTCTACACCTGAATTTTCGATTCTGTTCTATTTATCTTTGTTCTATTTCTTCTATTTTATTTCTCAATCATTTTTGATTCTCTTCTATTTATTTTTGTTCTATTTTGTTCTATTTGTTCTATTCCATTTCGAGGGTGTCCATTTCAGATTCCTCATTTCATTCAATTTGTTTCTTTCTTCTCATTCCTTGACATGTTATACTTTTCAATGTTTCATTCCATTTGTTTTGTATATTTTTTATTACAACTAGGCCATTTTATTATTTATTTATAGCATTTTATCCATTTTTATATTTTAATTTCCATTTCTTTCTATTATTTCCTTTCCGTTTTGATTTATTTTAGCAAAAGGTTTTTCTTACATTTTACTTTCAACTATACAATGCATACTTCTTAGTTTCATTCCGTTTTATTTCTCTTATTTATTTATTTTTACCATCCTTTCTACTTCTAAGTTTCATTCCATTTCATTTCTATCTTCTTAATTTATTACAATATATCAAAGAAAACAAATTGACTCTAAAATAGTCTTAGTAGGAACTATTTTAGTAAAACTCCAGAACTAAACAACTTACCGTATGGAAACATATGGAATTAAGACTCCTTCACTTCTTGTTACACTTGGCACTGGCACTCAATGAATCCGTTTAAGTAATTCCCATAGACAAGAAGCAAGTGCAGAAAATTTCGGGGCCTTGAGGGTGTGTGACCAATGTTAACATTGTATCACGCTTTGTTTTCCTTTCTTTTGCTCTGCTTTGCAGATCATTCAGGTTAATAAGTATCTCGTCTAGCCAAAATGCAAATCGTGTCTGAACTTGAGGCGCAGACAGCAGACAAACCAAAAAGAAATGAAGAAAAATTGCACAGCGTGGGCTTGCCACATCAAACAGCGAAATTATCCACACTTTGCGCCCTTTTGACAGCAAAATAAAAAAAAAAACAAAGAAAAAAATAACCCGACTCAATCTTATGGATAATTTCTAGTTTAGGGGCGAGGCCTAAATGCTGCTACATATTAAATCCAATGCAGCTGCAAACACTTTCACTTCTCTATGCTAATTTTCTTAAAGCCAGATCAAGATGTAAAGGAAAATATGGAAAATTACAACGAAAATTTCATGATTTTCCAATGATCCTTTCATTGAATAGGTGGGTGCTAATAGTACATTGACTTCTGGCTATAACAATATTCATTTTAGGGCCGCTTGATTAATTTATTTTTAATTTTTAGTGCCGAGCTAAAAATGGGGAAGCCAATCAAAATGAATATTTATCTTGTTTAACGGAAATAGCTCAAAGCGTCGGCATTTCCATGGCTTAAATGTGCCTACCATTGGGCAGAGTCAGAAGGCATTAAGAATTCTATAAATATACAAAAATTCTTGGACAGGGAATGATTTATGTACAAAACTTTGCCATCCCACTAATGCTAATCAAATACAAGAAAACAACTTTGGGAACAAAAAATTTAAAAGACTTAACGAATTTTGTATGCTCTTTCTGAAATAATATTTCGGTTTATTAAACATTTAATTTGATTAAATTAGTTTAAAAATTATGAACATATTTTGGTTTTTATTTTTGTCACATTTTTTAAAACCGTTTCGATTATAGTTTTTATAATTAAAGTAACGACAACTTAAATCAAAGCTAATAATACGATATAGATATTAGATCTAAGTAATTCCAAATTCAGTCAACTTATAACTAAATTTTCTATAAAAGAAGTAAGATAAATCTACTGATAATTAGTACATTAAGGTTGATAATATTTTTTTCACCGTCACAAACCGTTTAATAAAGTTTACAATACTTCTCGAAAGGGCATTTTAAAATTCCGATCAAATAAAAAATAGAAAAGATAAGTTATGAATGGATCAAATTGAGACTTTTGGATATTCATAGTTAATTTATGATGAAGAATATTTTATGACATTTTTGTTAACTCTATTTTATGAGTATTTTAGGAAATTCGATTTACTTTTACCTATATCTAGATTATGCATTAGTTCGAATGCATGTGAATTAGATGACGGAAACCACCTGCAAACAATTTTCTTGCAGGCAAAACGGAAAATGCCACAAATCGACAACTGACAATGGCCTATGGCCAGCTGGGAAATATATATGGTAGGTGGAAAAGAAGGGGGGGGTTTGAGTGGAATAACTAAAGTAAGTAAAGGTGGGAAGGGGGAAGTTGGGGTGTCTAAGCCACAATTGGCGGCAATTCGCGAACCTCACGCCAATACTCAGGTTATGTGGAGAGATGTCTGTATATGCCTCGCCGCGTCCATAGACCTTTTGTGAAAGTGAAATTTTTGGTTGGTCTCAGCCAAGTTTGTGTATGTGGCAACAGCGCCTGCCACTTTGTTTTCCTGCACTTTTTTAACTAGCCAGTTTTGCCAACATTTTCAGAAAATACCCTTGCCAATTGGAGGTGTATACCAATGATTTGCCTAATTTATGTATTATTGAAATTTAATCTGTTTATCATTTATGTTTTATTATGGTCAATAGATATATTATTGAATTAAATAAATTTATGTAAATATTAGTTTAGAATACAAAATTATTATAAGATTATATACTAAAAATATATGAAAATGTGTTAAAGTTCTTCAGTTTTAAAAGCTAAAAGCTATTTAATTGTTGTCAAATTATTTTTAAAATATTATTCATATACTTTTAATTATATTACTCCTAACTCCTTTTAAAATTGGTAGAAAAGTGATAAGTTAGTATAAATTTTGAATCTAAAATAAAATTAATTTCACTTAATAATAAAATTCTTTTCTAAGGTTTGAATTAAAAAATTAGGTTAGCTTTTTAGTATTTAGTATTCTTCTTTAATAACTAAATAATTGTAATTTTTCATTTAGTCAATGAAGAGTATAAACAGAAACCAATTTTTTTTTTTTTTTTCATTGAACTGGAATATTGAATTTTTAATTCAATAACTTTAATAATATTTTATAGCATTTAAATAAATATTTTCCACTCTACAAAGTAATCTGAATCCCTGTCTAATATTCCAAATTAATAACAAAAGCAAAGTAAGAGTATTTTATAGTTCGTATATTTTGAGTTGATTACTTTTCCTTTTTTCGCTGTTTTTTGTACCTTTTTCTCTGGCGGTTTTGATAATTGACTCTAAGCGCGTGAATAATAACAAACAACAACTGCAACAGCGACGTCAACAACGGCAACAACAGAGACCAACAAACAACAAACAGGCACAGAGCTAGGAAATCGCGTTTCATTAACATGGAAAAACTGAAAATTGAAAATGGAAAGGGGTGAAGGAGGTGTTTTGGTCAGCAAAATGTAAAAAAAAAATCAACCAGAGGTTTGGGCTTAATTTTAAGACGATGAAGTGTCAATGCTCTTACTTTTACTTGACTTACTTTTACCATGACTACTTTAAATATTTTGGAGAACGACGTTTTTGTTATTTTCAGTCGTTTGTGACAATAATATTAAATTATATTTTATTAACGAATAAGCTTCTCCTTGTCAGAAATATAATAAACTCCATTCAAAAAATAAATGTCGATCGGTTTTTGATCACATTTCTATATAACTTTATATTTATAGAGTTTGAAATAAAAACCTAACAGAAAAGAAACTTAAAAATATATATTTATTTAAGAACAACACCGAAAAAAAGAAGCACAAATTAAAGTTTCTGTTCTAAGTTAAAAAACATTTTTTTAAAGGAAAACAAAAAACAATCCAAAAGTCAAAAATCGAGGACAAAATGTTTCAGAACAAAAGCCTTAAATGTTTTATTGATATGATTTTCTTAAGCCTAAATTGTTTTTATTAATATGAATTAACCAGTTAACTTTTGAGAATTAGAAAAATTATATAGAAGTTAAAACCAGATAGAGATAGGTCCAAAATTGTAAAAAAAAAATATCAGACCATAATGACAATGAATTTAACGTATAATATATTATACATTTATATATTCTTTCCTAGGACAATAATCCATCTATTCTATTAAATAAAGTTCTTCTTCTCTTATTTAAAAAAAACTTCGCTCATTTTATTGTTCAAGAATATATATACATATAAATTTAATTCACGTCTAAATTATACAACTTTTTTTTTTCTTGAAAGGGTATAAAAGGCGGACATGTGACGGGCGGCAACATTGCGTATACTTGTTTTTCTATACAATTTATCCATTTAATTTTTTTTCTTCGTTTTTATTTTTTATTTGTTGTTGGATATTTTGATATAATATTTTTTCGCTTGGCTAGTTTTTATTTTTCGGTGGTTTTTTTATTGTTTTTTTTTTTTTGGGAAAGTAAGTCGAAGGAAAAACTTTTCGAGTGCGCGACAACAACATAATTTACCGTTAACTCTTCATCATCAACACAACGCAACTTGGCACGCAAAGTCAAAGTCGTCGTCGTCGCCCAGTCTGGTCCAGAGATTTTCCTAGTTTTTCATTTTCTGTTTTTGGCCAAGTTATTTTTTTTTTTTCTCCTTTTTGTCAATTTTCATATGGTTTTTCTTTTCTTATTTTCGGCCATTTGGCGTGTCTTATGATTTATTTGACATGACAGCCAAATGAACAGAGATTTATTTTGCCAGCTAGCATTTTTAATGAATTTATTTTTCTACTTTTCTTTTTGTAATTTTCAACAACAACAAAAAAATTATAAATATATATGTATATATGCACACACACATACATACATCAAGTGCGGGGGATGCAGGAGATATAAAGACAAACAGATGCAGACACGCAATTGCCGCCCAGTTGACTTCGAATCGAGCTAGACAGTTCCATGTGGGTTGGTGGTGCTGTTTGTAGTGGTGGTGGTGCTGCTGTGCAGCTCCAATTTGTGCACCTGCTGGTACAAGTAAACCAACATATAGAAAAATCAATTATAAATCGCTCAAGCAATTTTAAATCAAACTTCAACAGACATACAATACGATACGAATAGAAAAGTAAAATGCATTTGTTCTACAAGCAACATTGAATTTTGAATGCTCTGCAATAAGTTCAACTAGATAACTTATCTCTTGTTAACCAAGAGAAATACCAAAGAACAAACATTACTTAATTAATATATTGAATCTATCTTTTCTAAAAGCCTTTGCTTAAAAAAATCCTTCTAATATATTTGAAAATTATAAAATAGATCAGAAAGATAATTTTATTTGGTTCTCCATTCAAAGAATTCTTACCTTTTTTTACTGTGTAAATTTTTAAATGGGACTTTAATCTTAATCAACTGTATTGAAGGAGTTGTTCCGTTTGTACCTTTATAGTAGGGCTCCAGGAGACTCAAACTCTTCCAGAAATATAAAAATAAATTATACTGGAAAAATTATTTGTTAAGTAGGTGGACAGACTCAGTTATTTACCATTTTGTTTACCAAGAACTGAAACTTGTGCTCTACAATACAAAATGGTTTTTCGTGAGGGAATAATCTGGGGATTTTCGATTTTTATGATCCGTCCTGATAATAATTCTCCAACAACGGCTAAATTTCCTACTCCAAATGAACTTAAATCAAAGTATCTAATAAATTTTGGTTAATAAATTACAGATGAAGGTTTTTATTTAATTTTTTGTTTATTTTGAAATCAATTTAGAGAATTTTGTGAACAGCCTTCGAGCTCTTCACATGTCTTAAGAGTCCTTGACAATAGGTTTATTATAAAAACGGATTTAAAGCTTCTTTTAAATCGATATTTCAAAAGACGAATATATATATATATATATATTAACTGTTCACAACAACTGATTTAAGAACAATCTGATTTTTATCTTCTTTATATTCCAGGTTCTGAAACTAAAGCAGGACTGAACCTGCTTTTAATTTTTATTATTATTGAATTCTTAATTAATGATTGTAGTTTATAATATGAATAATTTATATTGTTAATGATATTTAAACACTCTTTCGAAATCGGTACTACAAATGGTTTGAGTGTTAAGAAGATTTATAAAAGGATAAAACATTTATTGATTGTCAATTTCGATAAATATTTATGCATTTACTTATAATTTCTGTTAATACTTTTTTGAGATTTATAAATAGTTTTCGACTTCCGAAATGAATTTCAATCATAAAACTTAAATATTTAGTTTAACTAAAAATTATTTGCCTTATGAAAAAATAAACAACTTTAAAAAATATAAAAACAAATTGCCATTTCTTAATTCATTTATAATTCCAAATATGTGAAAAACAATAATAAAACTTCAAAAATATTGTCTACATTGTTGTTTAAATTATTTAGCAATAGATTATTTTAATATAATAATCAACAAGCTAGTTTAAAATTAAAAACAAAGACATTTTCTAAATGACTCAGTATTCTGAAAGTGAATTTATAGTGGAATATTTATTATCCAAAAGCCCAATGATCATCATTCGAAACAAAGGCATATGAAATGATCAATCCCATATGCTTAATATTTTATTTGATTAAAATTTCAGATTTATAATTTTTTTGCTTCTTTCTTTTATTTGGATTGCGCATTTAGCAAGGGCAAGCAAATATTAATTTCACTTTTGACTGCACTTGACCCACTCTCTTTTTAACTTAATGCGAAATGCGTTGTCGTCGTCGTCGTCGTCAGCATTTTCCTCATTCTCAGCAATCATATGCAAAAGTTTCTTCTGCGGTTTGGTTTTTATTTTTTAGTTTCTTCTACCATCTTCTTCATTTATTTCAAAGATAAATCATATAATAAACAGAACACAGCAGGATATCAGGGGGCCCCGATACTCTTGACTGGTTGACGAAGACTTAGTTGAAGACTCCACTCTGTTGCTGAGTCACGGATGCGAGAGGAGTAGTTTTTTTTTTTTTGTTGCTGTTGTTGGTTTTGCATTAAACAAATTGAAAGCCACCATAAAATTGCACAAGAAATGGCAATGACAACAACCATAGCAACAACAAATCGATAAATGCAACGCTGTAAAACAAATTAAATTATGCTCTCGAGGATTACCCACAAGGCGAAACTGAAAGGTAAAGTAAAAGTCTAGGCCATAAAAATCCATTTGATATGCGTACTTAATTGAATTTTTATTGAGTTAACGTTGAGAAAGAAAACAACTGCATTTCTATACATTATCCCATGGGATAACAGCAAACAAATATGAACAATTTTTTGTTCATTCTATTAACGTTTCACCTTCCCCTATGTACCCCCTGCCCGTGCCCCTGCCTCTACCCATCGACAATCTATGCATATGCAATTACCAATCTCTAGAGTTTTTGGGCACCCATTTTTATATACCCTTACTTGTTTAAAACGGGTATATTAATTTAAGCAACAAGCAATGCAATGCTAAAAAGTAAGTTGATATAAATCATGAAAATAAATTCACTAAATATAAATTTTGTTTTTATTAAAATGAAACTTCTGTTTTCTTCTTTAAGTTTTTGCATTTCTTCGCTTTGCTACAAATTTATAGAGCAAATCGGAAAACTATATCATAAATCTTCCATCAGAAAATATTTTTTATAATTGGGTTTTAGATAATACAAAATTTCTGTTTTTCTAACAATTGTTATTTAATAATTTCTTATACCTTTTTATGATATTACCAAAGCTAATCGTTCTGCTATAAATTGTAATTAACATTGAATAAATTCAATTATAAACATTTATAAACCATTATTACTAATAGAAAAAAATCTTTGGGCATTAAATAATTTTATTACCAATTTAACTTTTTTTAATAATAAAGTACATATTTAACAGAATCGATTAACTATATCACATATATGCCACAAAAAACTCAAATTAATTAAAGCATACAGAATTTCTAAATAAAAATAAAGTTTATATATAGTATTCTTAAAGGTCCAGTTTATATATAGTATGATAATATTATATATATTCAAATGTTTCTTAGTGTATACAAACTTCGGTTTGAGCTTGGTCTTTGGCATTTAACTTCTGGTTTTTTTGTTTTTACATAAGAAAAATGTGCAACATGCATTCAAAATTTGAATACAATTAGCAGTTATGATTTTCACTTTTTGGTTTTTTATCCTATAAACAAGACAACAATTTGTTGTTACTTTTTAATGTTGTTGTTGTTGTTGTTGTTATGAGGCAATAGCCAACGGACACGTGTGGGTCGATGGTTACCTTCATGTCTCAAAGAGTCATTTTCTATTGCAAAACAAGTGGCAAAAAGGGCAAAGAAAATGCATTTGATTGCAACCAAATAAGTGACCAATTACCATCAGATGGAGAGAAAATGATATGCTGGTCTCAATGATCCCAACAAGCTGAAGGTTCAACATTTGCCCAAAAAGAAAAAAAAAATATTTTACATCACCTACGAGAAGCTAAAATCATCAATCATCAAATGCAATTTAAAGTCTTAAAATCGGTGCAAATGGTAAACCGAACTTAAATTTAACTGCATTAAATCTAAATGAGATTTGAGTGTATATATGTATGGTTATATATATGCATATAGTTTTTAAAAGGTGAAAGGGTATTGCAACAGTTGCCTTCCACTTGTTTTTCTTTTAATATAGATTTCAGAATGCATTACTTTCTTCCAAATAACTTTTTTTTTAACTAAAGTTTAAAACTTCTCTGTAATGATTTTAATAAAAATATATATCCAAATGTTAGAGGTTTATATTTCAATTATTCAAATCTGACTTAAGAGAATTAGGCTCAACTTGCTCGTCTAAGAACCTTTCTAAATGAAATGTATTTCACTAGAAGAATGGCAAATTCTTTATATAGATAAAGTTATTAGTTTTCATGCGAGTGACTATTTAATAGATTATCTTACATATATCTTTATAATTCCTATTCTTTTTGATATGGAACATTTTTATGGTGAATTTATTTGCTTTAAAGCAAACTAGTGAAATGTAATATTATCTTGAAACAATTTTAATACCTGCTAAATAAGTCTTTATAATATTCAGAATCGTTCTGAATCTGAATATCACGACTATTGCTTTTCAGTTAAATATTCTGTAATACATTTTCAGTGTACTTATTTTTATCAAATTTAAATGTTATAATTATATAATTAACAAATTTTTTAATTTACAAAAATGTTATGTTATTTATGATATAGTTATCTATATAATAGTTGTCTATGAAAAAGTTATCTATGTAATAGTTATTTATGTATTAGTTATCTGTGGAATATTTATCTATATATTAGTTATCTATTTAATAGTTATGGAATAGTTATGTGAAGCAAAAGTTGGGGGAAACCTTGAATATTTCTCGATTTCTACGAAATTTAATAAAAATCAATGGCCTAATTTATAGTTCTCTTATTAATAATCGATCGACGTTAGAAACAGTCTTAGAAAGAAACTTGTTTAAACATTATTTATAATTTAAAGCTCAATTTAATAACATAAATCCTATTTTGAATCGTTTTTATGTATTAATAAAAACTAGGTCACAGAGCCAAAGTTATTACCCTTTAATATTTCCTACCAAAAATTCATTCAAATTTTATTTTACTCAATGAAGAAATTTCACAAGGAACCAAATATCATTATGAGGGTAATTTACCGAAAGTAAAAAAAAAAATAATACCGAAACAGGAGATAACAACAACCTAACAGCAGCACCAGCACTAGTAACAACAACAACAACAACAATATTAACAATAAGAAAAAATATCTAGGGAAATAGGTTTTTAGTGTATTGTTGTCTATCCATTATGCTGAATTCATTTGTGTCCCGCGCGTGACTCGATTGACATTTGAATGAGAGTGCAAAATGTGCAAAACGAGTGGCGGCTACCAAGAGATCTTCCCCACCCCCTACCCCTCAGTAGCCAACCATTCAAGCATTCTCATACCCCAAAAGAAAAAAAAAAAACCTAACAACGAAATCAATATGCGGTAATGCATTTTTTTTCCCAGCTATGCAGGTATTACAATAGACCCAAAAAAAAAGAAGTCATTATCATGAGACCAAGGAAGAGGAGGGAGGGGGAAGCCTTCAACAGTTTTTTTCTTTTTTCTTTTTTGGCAATTGCACAAGTGAAGTAGCAGGAGCTCAAAGTTAATTACCGCAAATGCCAGGCAGTCAACTAACACTCGTAATATTGTAGACCTGGTCAATGAACTGGTAAATAATGATGATGGCAATGATGATTATAAGGCTGGTTGTAGTGGTCTTACCTCATTTGAGTGCTCTGCCTTATCAGCATATAGGGACAAGACAAGCAAACTTCATTAGGAGAAGGTGCATCGCTTATAAGCGCAGTGTAAAAGATGAGATCGTAATTTGGCTTCATTTAAAACGCATTAACGCACCAGCTTATGATGAGTTAAATGGAAATGACAATTATAACGAAGTAGGAATACTCTTCAAAAATATCTTAAGTTGTTTAAAAACCAGAAAGAAGTGTATTAAAACCTAAAATCTCAAATTAAAAAGATCCAAACTAGAGAGATTATAATTTAGTTCTGTTTAAGTTATTTATTAGTTCGTTTTGAATATAAATAATTTAATTAATTATCTAAACTTTTTAAATAACCAAGAGGAATATATCGAGAACCCATGAGTCTAACTTACAAATATCTAAGCCAGAGCCCATTTTATTTATTTATTTTAGTTTATTTATATTTTAGTTTAATTGTAATTCTTTTTAAATATAAAGAACTAAATTATTTTCTTCAGGATCAAGTATTTCTACATTTATAAAATATTTAATTTTAGTTTCTCTCCAAAGTTTAAATAGATCTTAATATTTAATATTAATCTTTTTTATAATAAATAAAATTAAATTATTTCTATTTTTTTTATTATAAATTTATATATAAATAATTTATAAATTTATATATATTTTTATTGCATTTAGTATATTGTTTTTATTTGGCATCAGTTTCAATTTTGATTCAAACAATTTGAATTTTAAAGAAAACTTGCAAGTCATTTCAAAATCAGTAGAAATTATAAATTATTTAATTTCGTAAGAATTATAAATTATTTAATTTCGTAAGAATTAAAAATTGTTTAATTTCGTAAATATTAAAAATTGTGGTTCAATAGGGATTTATTTCAGAAGCTGTGCGGAATGCTGCATTTTTTCACATTTTTAAACTTAGCTTTGATTTTAAAAGTAACTTTAAAATTTTTACATAAATGTATCTTTATTTTATCATATTTAATTATTCTTTAACAACTATCATATTATATACTCTATCTACTTTAGTTATATGCTTTGAATTGGAAAGTAAGATACTTCAGAGAAAATCAAAAATACCTAATTTCAAAAATGATTTAAAATAATAATCTCAAAAAATCTTTAAAAACCGATATCTAAAGTGATTCTTTTATGGTCTTACTCAGTGTTAAAAATTCAGGACAAAATCATCAAGATAATAAAAAATTATTTAGTAATCTTTATGCAAAGATTTCTTTACATATTTAAAGCGTCCTCAAACTAAAATCACAAATTATTCTAACTATGTATATTCTATAATATATTAGAACAAGGTAAGTAAAAATGTGCGGTTTTCTAAGTAATTACATAAATATTTAATTGAATATCAGATTTAAAAGACACTTGTTCTAAGATGAAAAATTATGAATTCTTAAAATTTAACATTTATGTGATTCCACATAAAAATAGTTGTTAAATTATTCATTTTTTTAATTTTAATATCAATAACACAAGGACCACTGTAAAGTGTTAATACCCTTTGGCCCCATTGACTACTTCACTTAGAGCACTCATAAAACTTCTGTTAGTGGTTGCCTTTGGGGCCAGCGCCAAGCATTCGTCTTTGTGCCTTTTGTGCCGGTCCTACTTGGAGGAGCCCCACCCAAAAAAAAAGAAAGAAAAAAACACTAAAAAAGTAACCAAGCAGTCAAAATATTTGATCGAGTGTTGGTCTCTGGCTTCTGATGTTCTAGGGTTTACCCCTTGCAGCCGCCAGGTGCCTTCCCAATTCTCCACTTGTCAGAACCTCGACAAGCGCAATTAATCAATTTTTGTTCTACTCTCATTTGGTGTTGGTGTAGTTGTTGTTGTTGCTATTATTATTGTTGTTCTTTGCCACACAAGGTGTTAGCAAAGGGTTAGGGTCTCGGGTTCATCTTCATCATCATCTCACTCTGGGTCTCTATCTGGCTCTCTTCTTTCGCTTTTGACCCTTTGTACACATGCGTTTTACCTCATTTAGGGTCTACTACGCACTTGAAAATTTGTTGTCCGAGGTTACTAATGAAGCGTGCAGTTAATTGTTATTGTTATTCCTGTAAACAAATTGTTTCTGGACTGAGGCCGGCTTTGATTTTTCCCCCTTTAACATTTTTCATCTTTATATTATTTTCCGAAGGTGGAAGTCAAAGAACTCATCAATTTGAAGGACGGACCAAATGTTTTGTTCAATTTAAAGATAATTCGAAGGGCATTAAATTCATTAATGAAATAAAACACGGAAAAGTTTTCTCCCTAAAGTAAATATATCAAAAATGCATATTGCAAATGATATAAATCCTTCAGTTGACTTTGGAATACCCTAACATTCACTCTTTTAATCTTTGATAAATTGATGGCACCTTGCTGACTAAAATTGGGTAAATACTTTCTTTTGGGAGATTAAAAAATTTTATGTTATAAACAAATTAAGTGAACGATAATTCGAATTTTTGTAAAATTTCTTGAAGTTATAGAATGACTGAAACTTCTAAAATCGAAAGAAATCGCAAGAGGAATACTAAAGTCAATGCGGAAATATATTTCTTAGAGTTAAGGGACATAAAGCCGAAGTCCAAGATGATTCTGTAATCGTAAATAACTAATAATATTATAATATTGTATCATAAACTAATATAACTTAACCTTTACTATATTGAGCTAGTTATCGTAGCATAAACAAACCTAACTTATCCTTAACTATTCTAAGAAGATCTACAAAAACAAACCTAACTTATCCTTAACTATTCAAAGTAGATCTATAAAAGACCACCCTATCTTGAATTTTTCTAATCTTTTATGGCCTATCTTAGCCAATAATTAACTAAAATTTACCCTTCAATTAACTAACTTATTTTGCACTGTACTTATAGAAACATTTCAGCTAAAACTTCTCATTAGAAAGTCATCTGAATCCTAGGTTCCATTTCTCTAGTAATGTAATAACTCCTAAAAAAATAGTCATAAGTTTAAGTTTGTATTAATTGTATCTATATAAATTATATAATACACGACAGTTATCCGATCTATGTATAACAATAAAAGATTTTTGATCCAAACATTTGTTTAGTTATGACGTTTATTTTCGCTATCAGAGTGTCTCATATGATATCACAGTGTATCGAAAATAAAGCGTCTTGTTGGAGCCTTTTGTTTAAACAACTGTTCTTATGAAGTTTTAAAATATAAACATTCTATTTGTATAATGTAAACTTTCAATATATTGAAATATGTTTAAGAAGAAAAAAAACAGAGCTATCGAAACGACTGTTTCTATAGGCGCAAAATGAAGAAGAACGATGGCTACGGTGTTACTTTGGCTGTAGGATTTTCTGGATAAGCCAAGAGAAAATTGAGCTGTTCGATAACATAAGTGAATTTCAGAATGAAAATAATACAATTAATTAATTTAATTAATACAATTGTAAACATGCAACAAATGTAAACTTGGAAAGGAGCATTAAATTAGACTCTGTAAATAAAGTAAACTCGTAGAAAGGTTTTATGGTTGCAAGAAAGTTATTAATACTTCATAAACTTCTTAATCTGTTAATCTTATTAATTTGTTGATATATATAATTCTTGAAACTTGTAAAAGTCTCTGTGAATTCAAGTGAATTAATTTATAAATTAGTTACTACAATAAATAAATTAGTAATTATTCATAAGTTAAACAATCTAAAACTTTTAGATATACTAACTAAAGTTATCAAAATCGGCTGCTTTTTTTGATAATTATTTCTGTTATAATCATAGATACACCTGCACACATAAATATGTATGTACATATGTGTATACATACATATAAGTATACCCGGTGTCTAGCGGTCACTTAACAGAGCCAACATTACAGAACGCTGTTAGGTGAATCAAGTGCATATCTACAATTATCTACCAGTGCACACTGGGCCAGGAATTGGAATAAGTTATTTAATTATTTAATTTAATTATTTGTCAATGCGTTATAAAAAACTATTATTTGATTAATATTAACACTTTAAACAGCTCTTCAATACATATATACATTTTCAATAGGAAGTAAATTAAATCAATTTAGAAAAATTGTTAAATTTAGGAAGTGTACGAAGTTGCTTTCCCAGTGTGCAAAGTTATCTGTTAGTGGTTTCACTTCGTATATCGTATTTCGCTCGTATATCGTAAATCTGGAGCTTATGTTAAATAACATGGTAAACAACAGAGCAGCGAAAAGTTAGGGTACGATTGGGTATATTAGTTTTAATGTCGTACATATTTATTTTGCCGGTTAGTTGCCAGTCAATTTTTACAAATTTTCTGGATGCAAAATGACTTTTTCAATACATTTTTTCCATTGTATTATCTTGACTGATTAAATTTAGCAATTTAAGGTTACAAATCCCAAAGGCATCCAATTCATATTTGTAATTTAAAACATAATAGATCGCTTATTAAGAATTAAAGTTATATTATTCTGGTTACCTTCTAAAACCGTTAAACATCTTAAATATTCAATGACCATTCACTTTAGGGAATACCCTACATCTGGGTTAAATTTAACATATCTGATCCTCAAAACATAAACAACATTAACAGATAATGTTAAAACCATGTTAGGTAATGTTAATCACACCGCTTGGCACATGAGTAAAACGTAATATGTATAATACAAATATATGTACGTATATGTTAAACTCTTTTATTGTGGTAAATTCTTTATAGTTATTTATTCTTACAAGTACATTAAAATTCAGTTTTTTCTCGCTAACTTTTAAATTATGAAAGAAGGACGAATAAATTTTTCCTGTATTAGTACACATCTGCAAAAAAATTTTTTTCCACCACAATATTCAAAATGAATGTCAAAATGGTCACAAAATATTTTCATATATTTATTATCATACGTTTATAAATATATTTTTTATTATCTATTTTCAATTTATATTATTTTTAAATTCTCTTTCTAAACTCCACTTTAAAATATTTTGATAAACTATTTGAGTGACCCGCAGTGTATTTTGGTTTTCAGCGAATGCTCAGTGTTTTCTGTTACTTAACATGCTTCTTAACATTTTCTGTTAGTGTTGTTTTTGTTTTCGATTCGAACGGACGGTTCGCGGTCGATTCACTTTCTGCCGCGGCAATTTGTTTTCACGAAACAAGAAGAAACGAAGGAAAAGAAAATATAAAAAACCGAAATAAAACCTTTAGCTTTTTTTGTTGTTTGAGAAGAATTCCAAGTGCAAAGCAAAATTGAATAATAATTTCTTAACGTGTTTGTGCGTGAGTGTGAGTGGAGCCCCCGCTCTATCTTTGTGCGTGTGTGCATTGTGTTTGTGTTGCTTTGTATGGCCCAAAAATTGAAGCTGATAAAAGAGCAATCAGAGCCTAAAGAATACAGTTAAAAAAAGAAGTGCGTGCGCGCGTGTGTGTAAAATCGAGAGAGAGAGAGAGAGAGAGAATAGAGAGAGCGCACAGCTAAAGCCCTTTTTAGCCGGCTGCAAAGATGAGTGGGCGCTAACACGCCCGCCTCCCCAACCCACTTCAACCAACCAGCAAGTGTTGTAAATACGAAAATAATAAAAACTAAAAGAAATTCTCAATAGTTGCAATATTTTTGTTTGCTTTAGAATCCGCCATGTCTAAGCCAAGTTTAGGCGCGTGATTATCACTCTTCTATCTCCCTCTATATCTGTCTTCATTCTCTCTATCCGTTTATCTCCTTCTTCTAAAATCTTTAATCCTCTCGGCCTCAAAAAAAAGAGGAAAATTTTCGGTTAAAAAATGTCAACCTCGACCATAACAACAACAACAACAACAAATGTGTCAGCCGCTGCCGCAGCTACTGCTGCTGCTGTCGCGGCTGCTGCTACCGCTGCTGCTGCTGCTGCGGCTGTTGCTACCGCTGCACCTGGTGGACGCACTGCCGATTGCCGTAAATTCTCACCAAATATTTTTAACAAGAGCAAATGCAGCCATTGCTTCCGTCAACGGGAGGAGCATTCAGCCGCTGCTTTGGAATGCAATAGGGTAAGTTCACCCACCCCCCACCGCTCCATCGCTCCTTACACCCCACGCACCCATCAGTTGCTAAATAAATCTGTGGCAAGTTGGAGTTTAACACGAAACAAACAAAAAAATAGTTTTTAGAAGTTCTTTGTTTTTTGGGGGGAAGAAATTTATGTTGATGTTAGCTGCCAGTTTATACATTATAGTAAAGATTTCGATCCTCTGCGATGGATTTTAGGTGACTTGTTTTTTGATAAACTGGCAACAAATGTGTGTGAATCACTGAGTGTGTGTGTGTGTTACGGAAGTGATTTAAAATTGATGTTTAATTGAGTTAAAAAAAATTCGACAATTACTTTGGCCATGCCAAATTTTATATACGCTTCTCTAAATGATCGATTAGTTATACGAAAATAGTAAAACTTTCAATTAACTATAACTTCAGCAGATCTATTCAAAACCTAAAGGCACTGTTTTTTTATGTGACATAGACGGTTTAATAGAGCAATAAATTTACGCAAATCCTTTCGAAACGAATTTTCAAACAGTGCAAAAGTTTTAGCTCCAAATCTAAACCAAATTACTTACCATTGATCGTTCGATTAATCGCATGCACATTTTCATTTCTGTTTTTTTTTTTTGTGGCTTTGAATAAAACCGATAAATTAAAAAAAATTAAGTTTGTGATAATTGGAGAGTGGTTTAACTAAAATCAATTGAAGTTTAGTGTTTTGAAAGTGATCTAAAAGGAATTTGAATTCGTTTTTGTGTTAAAGACCGTCGTGGTTATTAAACTAATTTGTTTCTCGACACTAGGTAAAAAAAAAAAACCGAATGTAATAATAAAAATTTAAATTGAATTGTAAAGTTATGTGCTCATTAACTGTTTAAAATTTATAGTTTATTAAGTGATCTTTATGAAAAATTATACAAAATGAAAGAGAAAAAGGAAAGGAAGTTTTATAACCACTTATTTCGTCTCCTATTTTTCCGGGCTTGGAATTGAAAGTTTTAAAAATTAATTTGCATCGTATTTCAACTTATTGTTTAAATATTTAAAATCATCATGAGTAAAAGTTTTCAAGTAAATCGTTTTGTATCAAATGTTATTAAAAGTCAAAGTTATCGGAATTGTTTTAAATACTCTGATAGCTAAATAATGGTTTTTCAATTAAAACTTTTTTTCTAAACACAAAAAAAGTAATTTTATGGCAAAATCTTTACTTAAAATTTAAAAATAAGTATTTCTTTAAATCCAAGATAAATCTGTGTACTAAAAAAATATTTTTGGGCTTTTACTACCTAAAAAGTGTCTATTTTGTGGTTCAATGTTTTTGCATAAAAATTTGATAAAATATTCTTAACAAAAAGTCTTACAAAAAATGTAATAAAAATAATAATATATTGCATAATTAAATGTGATCCTCATTCAAACTCTAAATTAATCATATCGCTAAAAAAAATTATACAAATTCTGTAAAAGCTCTCAGTCGATTAATTTATGACTTTCCTAATTGGCAGCAGATAATATTTTCCATTAAAACTAATATTTTTGACATTCATTTATTCAGAATTTATATTCTTAAAACCAAGTGTAAACAGTGATAATTTAAATAAAAGTTTTTTGAACGTTGAACTATTTTTAAAAAAAAAGTCATTGTGTGAATAAGATAAAACAACCAAAACTTTTTAACCTTTTAAAAAAAAGAACAATTTTAATGAAATATACTTTTTTTTTTTTTTTTTTGAAAAATAATAATGGTTGAATTTAAAACGTTGATAAAATTTAAAAATTTTAATGATTTGAACTATTTATTTATTTTTTGTAGCGGTATATTTAAATTTTTAACATTTCGTTTACTTTTTAAATATTATATATAGACATAGATGGAAATATATTTTTTTTGTATTTCCTACATGTGTAATCCACATCCATTTAAGATAATTCAACGGTTTATTAACTTTCATTTGCCTTCTTCCTTAATTAAATTTTTATTCTACTGTATGATCTTTTTTTCCACTTGTCATAAATCCGAGTCTAACATGTGACTTTTATGATCCTATCATTTCCATTGGATTAGCATACGTACACACATTCATCCATATCTAAACCAATTTGATTATGATTCTAACTTATCGTTAAATTGTTGGCTATTTTATTATTATTATCATTTCATTTTGATATTGACCATAAAGTTATTTACATACACCAGAAACTTTCCAACAAAAACAATATATAAAAATTCCTAGAAAATTTCCTTTACTGAAATTTTTCATGAAAGTTTTTTTTTCTACCTTTTTCTTTCTTTTCTTTACAACGCTTTATTTTATTGCGACGATTTTATGTTTATTAAATACAAATTCCAGCATTAAAAAAAATGTATATAATAAAAGGCCAGTGTTTGGGTCTTGGTTTGGGTTTTTTTTTTAGTTTCGGTTTGACTTTTGGTTTGAGTTTTGGATCTTGGGTCTGGGCGTTGTTTTGTCGTAAATTTTTTTTTCTGTTTTGTTGACCCCAAATGATTTTCACTTTTGATATTCTCAATGGATTGAGATTAGTTTTTTTTTTTTGTTATTTTAATTAGTTGGTGGCATTTTGTTTGATTCTAAAGCCGAGAAGCGAGAAATCGAGAGTTTTTCATAAGAAATTTTGATTAAACGAAAGTTTGAAATTCTTCTCTCTTTGATCGGACTATTAATCTTTATATTGAGGCTGCGCTTCATTAATAAAAAAACAAAGAATAATGATTGATTTGCTAATGAAGAGTTGAAATGACATGGCCAAGAATCAGTTTCAAATATACATCTATGATTGTTTTTCTTTTTTTTTTTTGCATTTTTCTAGCTATACTAATTAATATATATATGTACATATGTATATATATATATATGTATCACATTCCGTTTATTTTTAACAACTGACCCTAATAATTTTTGTTGTTGTCTGTCTCTTTGGTGTTCTCATTTTGTCTGCAGTTTTCTGACAGTTTTTACAAGTGCGTTATTTCTCTCTTTCTCTCTGTGCTTGGATTTAAAAATATCTCTAAGATGGTCTGTGTGTGCCTGCAAATTCATTTTAATTGATGTCGAAATTTTTGTTTTCTAATTGAATGTGGCCTAAAGGCAAACGTTTCTCGTTCATGACTGATCTGTGTGTAGGAATATTAATAAAGTGACCCCAAGAAATTGGCACACAATGTGGCAGCAGAAGGAAGAAGTCACAGACCTCCAAAAACAAAAAAAAAGCAAAAAAAACATTGCACGATTGTGCCCTCGAGGCCAGTGAGCCGCCTCGACACTTGACAGCCGTGAAAAACCAATAAAAACACTTGCGATTTGTATGCAAAACTCTCTGAACTACTTTATCTATTTATGCTTTATTTTTGTTGTTATTCTTGTTGGTGTTAGCTTAGGTGTTTTGGTTTTTTTTTTTCGTTAGCATTTCCTAATTTATAAATAACTTACAATATTGAATTACATGCGTGTGTTGGAACAGAAACAGAAAAAAAATAAACTACACACAATCAACTTGTAGTTGAGTTGAGTGTGAAAGTCATTTGAGTCAACAACATCAAATGGCTAGAACAACTGTGTCAATACATATGTATATGTATATGTGGAAGAGGTGCGGAGCGGAAGGAAGACCCAAAGAAGTGGTGAAAGCCATACAAATAGAGTTTATTATACATCCCACCCACCCCTCCTTTAAACCGAATTACAAATAGACCTACTAAAAAGAAGAAACTGTGAAGAACTCTCTCAAATAACACATAATTTCAATTTGTTAAATATAGAAAATGATCAATTGGTTTTTAAAGAGATCACTCTTCAATTTGTTCATCTTGCCTGTGGCTAGCTAATGACCAAAAATCAGTGGATTTATAGAGAGTATATCTGTATAAAAAATTTATTTCGATCTTTTATTATAAATTAATAGTTTAATATTTTGAATTATGGTTTAAGAAACATTTTGTTCTATTTTTTTTTTTCGATTACTAAAGTCATCAGCAAAATGATTTTTATTTAAAAATTTATTAAAATTAAGACAAAAATATGTTAATTAAAAAAGGAAATTTAACTAGAAAACATAAATTAAATAATTTAGGCAAAGAATTGTTAAATTTTTTTATCAGTTTTAAATATTTAAACTTCAAAATTTTAAACTTTAGTTTAAATTAAAAACTGTTTGCTATTTATGGCTTAAAATGTCGCGTTTTTGTAAGTGAAAAAGAGCTTATAACTCATTTTTATGGGAATGTATTTAATATATAAAATGTGTGTATTAAATTTAAAATTGGTCCATAAAGTAGCTTTTAAATGTCTTTGAAAAAAAGATTTGTCGAATAATGCATAAAAGGTTATGCTGTCCCAGCTCAGTAAAGGAGAGGAGAGAAACTGGTCCATAATTTCGGATGTTTTATTTCAATAAACTTTTGGTAGAATATTTTTGAAATGTCAATATTTCCGAATTTTTAAACTCCAAGTTACTAGACAGCACTAGTTGCTGGAAATGCTGGAAATTCGTGAAGAATATAAATTTTGTATATGAACTCAATTTCTGGACTCACTCAAGAGGCGGCCCACAGATTTTTCACCGGACTAACCTAAATTAAGCCAAATCCTATCGCCTCTGTCTTAATCAACTATTAACAATACGTATTACCAAATTAAGGTACTGATTAGCATATTACGTTTTTATTGGCGCTTTGAAAGAATTCTTTAGCCCATAAACTCTGTTCTTTTGAGAGAATAAATTAGGTATTAATACTTCATACTCTCATCGTGCATTTGGTATTTTTTTTCCTCAAGTCGTCGCTACCCTGTTCCTGTTGCCTGTTTCCTTAATGTAAATTTAGAACTTTAGTTCTCTGACTTCCGCCTACCTCACTCACTCAGTCGCTCACTCACCTCACTGTGCGGCAATTAGAAGGCAAAATCTGAAAAGGGGAACAACTCGTCGCCTCTTCTGCGGTTACTCACCCAAATAAGAACGAACTTCATCTCCTCCTGCTGCTGCTCCTCCCCCTTCTACTTCTTGTGCTGCTCTTACTAAGCGTTTGTTCTAAATTTAGCAACACTTTTGCTTTTCCTTTCTGTTGCTTTTGTTTTGTTTAACTTGTGTTCGTTTTGGTTTTGTTTTTGTTGTCTTTCTGGTGCCTCGTCTAGGGCATAATTGTTGCATTGTCTTTATGCATCTAGAAGGCTAATGAAGCCTGCAAATTGTAGCCCTAACACGGATCTCGGATTACCCACAAAGGAGAGAAAAATAGGGAGGACTTGAAGGAATAAATAGAGGGGAATGAGATAGGAGAAGGTGATGGACCACCTTTGAAGTTGGCGATGCAAAAAATTCTGAGAAAAATGTCAGAAATGTCTACTTTCTGATTGCAACTGACAATCGTTTCTTTGCCAATAGTTATGTTCATAATGATGATGATGATGATGGGCCAAAAGATGATGGCAAATGTTGACAGTTGGGTCAGGTCAAAGGGGGAGGGGGGGAATTTCATTTTCAAACTGCCAAGTTCCATAAAAGGTGAACACCAATAATCTCATCTTCTTCTGGCAGTGAAGACGCGTGACTGGGCACCCTACCAAGACTCAACCACCGAACAACAACAACAAAAAAGAACAAAAACTATGACAAACTTTGTATCTTTACCCATTTTGTGAGGCCAAGTATTTGTCATAGAATAAGAACAGTGAAGCAAAATTTGAAAGAAAATCAAAGAATCGATTAGAAAGCAAAAATTTAAATGGGGTAATATACATAACTAAACCTATTATAATCACACAATTTAAGCTGAAGGTCTTTTATCTCTTAGTTATTTTTAATTTTAATTGGATGTTACATTATTAATTATAATAATAATAATAACTGTATTATCTTGTTGTAACAAATAAAAGTGTTAAATTAAAAAAGGATAAAAACTGCAGTAAGGGCAAAGTTCTTGGAATTAATTCACTATCTTTTCTAATCTCTAGATCTGATTTCATATATCTGCAACTGAAAAATGGAAAAAGATTCCAATGTAGTTCAACGTAGCTTTCCAAATTCTTTTATTTTAATGATAGTCAGTCGCTTGTTAAATTATTGAATTTTTTAATATTAGAAGAATATTAGAATTAATAAAACACATACGAATAATAAACATATTTGGAATTTTTTTAATAACTTTAATAATTTAATAATTTTCATAACTTTTTTAATATGTTTTATAAGAATTTTATAATTTATTCATTTTTCTTTTTGTATAGTTGTTTCCTTGGTTCTCTTTTTGTTTTGTAATATTTTTTGCCACTGTTTTGTTTTGTTGTTGGTGTCATTCATGGCTTGGTTGCTTTTTCTGCTTTGTTGTTGTGAGTGTTGGGTTAGTTGGTTGGTTGGTTGGTCGGTTGGTCGGTTGGTTCGTTGTCTGGTTGTGTTCCCTATCCCGCCAAAAAGATCTCAATTGGTCCCCGGGGTGTTATTGAGCTATTGGGCAGCATGCCAAAGCTGGAGACAGAGCAGAGAGACAAAACAGAGTCAGAATCCGAGACAGTCAGAGAGTCTCCACTGGAGACACCACTTTGGCTCCTTCTTCTTTCTCTTATTTTGCAGCTTGTTCCTTCTTCTTTCTATTGCCCTTTGTGATGGCCTAGGCCACAAATTGTTGTTGTTATTGTTGCCGTTGTTTGTCAGTGTAGAAGTATATACACATAATAAATATTACTTTTGCACACCTATCCTGCCGCTGCTTCCCCCCATTCTCTTCTCTCTATACTGGCGACGTGCTCAAGTGGCTAAACACAACGTTGATTGATTGTTTGGCTTAGAAATTTTTCTTCTCTCTAACCAGAAGTGGGCGTGGTATGTTCTTATTCTTGTTGTTGTTATTCCTTGTGCAGATATTTGCACTTTTCTAGGTTAATTAGTTGTCGTCGTCGTTGCAGTGCATTGAACTTTTAAGTCACCTGTGTCATCCTTTTTTCCATCGGATCATTCCATTCTATCTATGTATGTATGTGTTTACGTATGTATCTAAATCTGTGATAGTGAAAAATGCATTGTTGTTCTTAAACACCAAGGTAACACCTCATAAAAGTTCAGATACCATAGGTAAACAAATGTGCAAGTGTGAAAACAAAAAAAACTAACTAAAGGCTTGATAAATATGCCTACCAAAGATAACTAAAGAGAACGAAAGAGTGATGGAAAGAGACGCGTATCTTATAGATGCACAGCTTCATGTCTTTCCAGATACTTTGCCATGTTTGTTGCGCATTCTCAGCGAAGCGTCGATGAGATAAGAATTTCTTTTGATATTTTGCAGACAAAACCCATCAGCATGACTTTATTTTAAGGTGATGAAGAAATTATAACCAAGTTGGGCATAAACTTAAACGATAATCTCATGAGAGCGATTAGTGTAAGCCTTTGAAAACTTTTAGGGAAATAATCCTTTGGCAATTATAATATACACATATTTGATATCAATTTACCTCATTTTTCTAAAACAAGGTGATTCTGTTGTATTTTGAAATCCTATGACATGATGTATGATTTAATATGGAATCCATGGTTTAGCTAAAAATAACTCATACAGAATTAATTTAGTTTCCAGGCAGAAATATTTTTCGGCTTAAATTGATTTCCGATAAAGTTATATCTAATCAAGCAATATTTTGGTTTCAACTTTCTAAATTGTTTTAAATACCATTAAACTATTCCCCAGTTTTCCGATTTTCCTTATGTGTAATTTTTTTATTTTTTTGCCTTGAACTGTTACTTCTTTTATATTTATTGGCTGTCATTTCCCCATTTGTGTTCTCAGTTTTCTTATTTTTATTCTGTTTTATTTTTGTAATATATTGGAATTTATCATCTCATTTAACTCTGTCTTCTTTTTAGCTCTTTCTGTCTAATCCTTTTCTTCTACATTTGTTAAATTATAATACATTTCTGTAGTAATTCTTCATTCTTAATTGTTTTGCTAATTTTACAATTCTATCTTTCATATTGTTTCACAATCTTGACTAATCATAATCTTTCATAATAATTTTACTTTTCATATTTTTTGTTCTTTATTCTCTCTCACTTTTCTTTCGCCAATTTTCCTTTTTTTATGATTTTCTTCTTTTTTAACTTTTTATTTCTGATCCTTTATTTACCAACCAGTTGGTGGTAATTCTGGCTTTATTCCAATTCTAGAAGGTTTATGTCCTAATTTTTGTTTATACTTTTTGTTTAAGAATTTAGGCGTAAATATTTAAAAAAGTTTTTACGTCCTTTTAAAAGGTCTCAATGACTTACATATGTCCTGGATTAATAAGTCACTTTTAATTGAGAAAAACATTGTATTTTCTTTATTTTTATTTACTTTTTTTAAGTTTTTTAATGTTTTTTAGAGTATGCAAAATTCGGTTAATATTTCGTTGGCCAATTTTCATCCGCTGTCTTTTTTTTTGTTTGGTTTTTCGCCTTGTTTTTGCTGTTGTGCTTATCTCTAACGGTGTTGCAGTTGTTGTTGTTATATTCTCATGTTGTATCTGGCGGCTATCTTTTAGCCTTTTCCTCTGCAATTAGTAAACGAAGCTTCTCTCTCTCTCTCTCTTTCTCCCTGCAACATTGCAGTTTTCTTTTGGCGTGTCACAATTATCAGCACGAACTTCTCTGTCACTCAAACATGGCAAAAAAAAGGGCAGAGCCAACAAAAAGCGAAGACAATAGCCCGAAGAGAATTGGCCAAAGAGATACATCTATATATCTATATATATATGTAAATACATCTATGTATATATATGTATGTATGTTGTACCCTTCATCCACTCTCTAACCTTATCGCGATACACAAACAACAAATCATCAATCATTCCGCAGCAGCAACAACAACAGCAGCAACAACAAAACCAAATCAACTTCTTAACGCCAACAGCTTCATCTGTTTTGCTGCTTCTGCTTCAACTTCGACTAAGCTTTGGCTATTAGATTTCTTCAAGGCAAAAATCAAGACGAAGACTAACAATGCGGCTAGAGATCAGCTAGGGAAGAGCTCAAACAGAATTTCAGAGTTTAGTTTATAAACTGGCGGCGACATCTTCCGCTGGCTGCTTCAACGGCGGCACATTTTATATATACATACCTACGATTCCCTTGCCTTCTATTCCATCTACTTGCTATGCCTTAATTAAGTCTGGTTTCTTTTTTTTTTTACTCTTTGTTTCAACCATCTTATAGGCAGTGGGTTATGATTGGAGAAGAACATTTTTTATGTTTAAATTCAACGAAAGATTATGTTAATTTTTGTACACAATTGAAATTAGAAACCCTTTTTTTTGGGATAGGATGGTTGAAAAAATAAAGAAATTTAAATATATAGTTTTTGTAAACGGACCTTAACTATAATGATTATACATAGTTATCGTAATAATATAATGTTTATATAATATAGACTTTCGTTGCCAACTTTTAATTATCGACGATTTCTATTTTATTTAAATCTTCAAATTATTATTTATATTTAATATATTTAACAGTTTATTCATATTTAATAATGGGCAATCTTCGATAATTTTTTTTTGTATATTTGGCAAGAGTTAAAAATATTTTAATTAGTAAATATTATCTCAACATTTTACATTTTAAAATTTAAAAATACTTACTTGGATTTCTCGATCAAAAAACCATTTGGATTCCATATATTTCTTACTTCATTAATTGATATTTATACCACTGTGCGGCAAAACCCTTGCTAGCTCAAATTGAAAGCTAATTCAGTTCAGTAGCTATAGCAGTTGCATCGCAACTCCTATTCATCCATCCGCCCCTTGGCAATGCCAGGCCATCCAAGCCATTGCCGGCTATTGCCAACATCCTCAAGCCACTTGTTGCTCAACTGCAGCGATTTTGCCACTTCATACATCAACCAACATCATCAAGAACGATGGGACAACGGACTGACTGACATTGCCCAAGGGAGCAAACCTTAAGCAAACAACAACAACAAAAAAAGGGGAGATCAAATGAGAGTAAAGAGGGGCAGAGAGGGAGAGAGAGACAGAGATGAAGGTAGGTGAAAGATAGAAGAATCATTGTCTTTTTCTCTATCTCATTTTCCCCCTATAGCTCTCTGTGACATTTTGCTGCATAATTGAATTCTTATTCTTATTTCTAGCAACGTTGATTTTAACTTCTTTAAATGCCGCTGCGAAAGAGCCAAGTTATGGCATTTTTACACCTGCCTTGTGCGCTGCCTGACTTGGCTTAAACCAACAAACAATCAAAGAAACAAACATTAGATGGCCCAACCGATTAAAATGCTCAAGTAGAAAAACTGGCTTGGCTTGACGTTGCTTTGCTTCTTTTTTTTCTTATTTATAATGTGTTGACTAGCGGAGAAGGGCATCTTGATTTCAAATTGCTTTCAATAATTATGATTTTGCAAAGAGAGAGAGAAACTCGGCATATAACTCTATATAGCATAGCAATCTGTACTTGACTTGACTGGTGTAAATTATTTAGCCAAATATTTATTGGTCTGCATATTTTTGTTAGCGTTAAATTGACAAACCACAAAAAAAAAAAAGAAAAAACGAAACGCCCCTGCGGGTCACACAATTAGCCAGCAAATGCTAATTTCCTGTTTGTACAAGAAATATTTTAAATATTTTTGTTAAATATTTAGAAAATAATGACCTCGAAACAAGTTTATCAACAGCCAGAGTGAATATTAAAATAAAGGATAGAAAGAAGGAAACCCAGGAAGGAACAATTTATCAGTTGATCTTAACTGAATAAAAGTTTCAGCAAGTAATGTATGACTTACCATTGTGTTTATTGCCAAAATTAGCCAAAAAGGAAAAAAAAGACTATTATTAAGCAGATCGGGCCTGCAATTAAAAAAAAAACAATTTAATTCTTAAAGTTTTCGTTCCCCAACAATAAGAATATGATTTATAGTTTGAAAGTCTAAATGCATAGACCAACAACTCTAGTACAACTATTCTCTATGGATTTATTTTACATGTGGTGTTACCCTAAAAAGTCAATCAATCAAAATTTGTACAAATTGAAATTGAATATACATAAATACCTATAATGTGCAAATAGTGCTTAAGCACATTAAAACTAAATTTTAAAACAAAAATTTTCACATTCAAATTTTATTACTCTGTTTAATCACTTTTATATCTATTTCTTGTATGGTTAAAAATATTTTATTATTTGAAATATATAATATCATGTAATATGTAATATATAATTTTATTATATATTTTATATTTTATTTTTTTTTTTTTTGTAATAAAAATCAAATCATAATATCTAAATAATCCACCAAAAATGGAAAAAACTAAATTTAAGAATTTTATATAAATGGGTAAAAGAAAAACAAATACTCTCTAAGATATAGAATATTTTATTTGCTGATCAAGTAGACATAGTGAATAAAATTGTAAGAAAAAGAAGAGAATACAAATTTGGAGAGTGTTATTTCATTTTCACTCTCTCACAGTTTATCTTTATAATATATTTCAAACTCGGACTGAGTTGATTTCTAAGATTTGTATCTATTTCGCTGCCATAAATATTTTTTTTGATTCTGTAATTAAAATCTTGGCATTTTGCTTCTGTTTAACTAATTCCGGGAAGAAGTTTCACTTCAAATTAAATCCGTTTTATTGTCTCATTAATTGCCACTTTTATTTTCCTAGATTTACTTTTTCTTTTCATGCATGAAGCTGGTAAATCATACAGAAAAAGAGTTTACTATTAATCAAAAACACAAGTTAAATACCAATTAATAAAAATAAATAAATCGATCTCGTAGTAAATCAAATAAATTCTTCTTGAGGCCAAATAGAGCGTATTTTCAAATTTCTTAAAAGGGCTTCCCTTACGATAGGCATTTCAAAGACAAAAGTTTGGTTTTTACTTTAGTTGCCTCCTCAGACAGATGTCATTGTCATTAAAAGTATCTTTTATGTATAAGAATTATTCTCATTTTGTTTTGCAATAAAAATGTGTTTCATCATGATTATCCAACTAACTTAAATTTATATCTTTTTTTGGGGAACAAACGCAAAACTTTAAGCGATATGTAAATTTTGTTCAATACTTTTTTTTCATGCTTGTTTGTTGTTGTTGTTGTCGTTGTTGTTGTTGCTATTGGTTCGGTCAAGGTGATCGAGCAAATCTTCAAGACTTTGTCTGCGCTGTATATACATATACATATATATATATATATATATACATACGTATATATGTATACTCAAGTGAGGCAGGTGAGGTACGAATTCGTTTGGCCCGGTGAGGAAGGCGCGGCTGGTGCCTAAGCTTTAACACTTTCAGGTAGAGAAGAAGTTTCAATTCTCTCTATCGCTATCTCTTTTTCTCTACTATTATCTATCTGACAGATAAATCATCTAAACTTTAAGCCGTTTTTTTTTTGTTTTTTGGCAGCTTAGAATTTGAAATGCGTAAAAATGTTTATTTTCTTGGAATGGATTTGTTTGTATTTTGTTTTTGTTGCTTATGGTGTTTTTTTTTTTTTGTTGAAGACAATAGAGAACGAAGATTTCGTTTAACTGATTGTGGGACGGGACGACATTCCATTTGATCTCAAAAAAACTAACCAAAATCGAAAGAAAAAAAAAGGAAAAATAAAAAATTGCCAATTACAAATCCAAAAATAGACAAAATGAACAAAACTTTGCAAGCAGACATAAATGACGATGAAGGCGCGCAATGCCTTTTATTTATAACCAATAATTTAACAACGAAAAGAAAACCACAACAACAACAACAATAACAGCAACTACAACAACAACTACTACAACACATGCTAAATTATGTAGGTGGACATGATAATTTCGTTTTGCAGACACCCCAACTACATATAACCAGAGGGAAGTTTCCCCTACTCCCTACACCTACCTCCTGCATCTCTCTCTCACACTCTCGAGGAGTTTCAGACCGCGCCCAAAAACAAAAAATAACCCTGTGTATTAATAATTCCATGTCCAAGACGAATTCTGATTACCCTTTCCAGCTTATTTTAACTTTTAAGACATCATTATAAAATCGCTTGTTGATTTTTAAAGATGTACTTAAATGATAAATTATAAATTATGCCATATGTCACCGATCTATTGATAGTTTATTCCTATAAGAGCTATATAGTGTTGTGGAGTGATTTCCATTATATTTTATTTGAAACCATAAAAATTTCCATGTATCGAGATTGTGTTATAAATATGCTTGTATATCCAATATCCTTTAATCAATGTGGGTTTGTATGTTTGATCCGTTATTGATCTTCACTAAATTATTTAAAAATATTAGAAATTAATTTCAAGATAGAATATGGCGTTATTTAAAATATCATTCTGTCTTCAATCTCAGCTCTCACGTTCAAAATACAAATAACAAAAATTATTTAGATCATATCAACTTACTGCTAAATTAATTTGAGTTGAATGAAAAATTCCAGAATTTAAAATCCTAAATCCTTTTCTGTATTTGATCGTTAAAGTTTTGATCAAAATTTGTTTTCAACCAATTTGGAATTAATAATTCTTATGTAGATTTTGCTAATCATAAATACTGTTAACATAAATATTTTATAATAATATTTTGGATGAAGGGTTTCTAAACTTTTCACAATCATTTAAACTTTCAGCATATTAAATCTAAATGTAAATGTAAAATATAATTTTAAAACTTTAATTTTAATTTTTATCAAATCCAATTTCTAGCTAAAAATAAAAATTTAAAAACCAAACTTACTAAATCTTATTACCCCAAATACTAGAGTATACAAATGGCAAACACCGCCGCCGTTGCCCTCGAGCGAATTTCATTTAAATAAAATAAATTTGTTGTCTTGCTGGCCAAAAAAAAAATATATATACATATATTCAGGCTGCAATTACTGTAAATTTGTAGCGGCTTTTGATGCAAATAGCTGAGAGGGGAAGTCGGTGTAGATTTGCTTAAGGTTTAGTTGGTTTAGGGGCAAATTCAGGAATGCAGGCGGGTAAATTGAGGCTGCCAACTGGGTGCAAAATGTGTCTCTACTTTTCTGGCAGTGTTGTGAAATCCATTTCAAATGAGAGTAAATAAATAGCTGGATAAATAAGAGATAGTAGACATTTAATGGGAAAACATTGCGGAACAGGCATTTTCATATAAAATACACATGTACATACATATATATTTTTGAAAACATTTAAACAAGTGTGCAATATTATATTTCGAACAATTTTGTAAGAATTGGGTTAACTATGAGATAACTTACTTATTGTACTTTAAATATACATACACCTTATTAAATTTTAATGTGTGATGAATGAAATTTGCAGCCACTAAATTGGATGTTTTCAAAGTTATCAAATACAATTGGATTCTCCCTATTAATATATATTTTAGCTATGATACTATTTTTGTTTTGTTTCTAAATAACAAAAATACTTATAGGCTTCTTTAAAACTTAAAGGAGAAATACATTAAACTAATGCCTAGTTAAACTAATTAAATGTATCTAAAAATGTATCATTACGAAATACTTTCATATATTGCATCTGTAAGTAATTCGCTTAGGTTTTATAACAAAGTTTAAATTCAAAATACAAATTTGACATTGACTAAAAAATTTACAAAAATTTTAATCTAAATTGATTAAATATTTTGTTATTTTCTTATATGAATTATGCATTGCATTTTTCGATTCCGCATGCTGTGCGATACTTTTCTCTCCCCCTTCACACGCCCCTCTGACTAAACGACAATGTTTGTGTTTGTCTACAATTTGTTTGCCTCAACAAAAAAAAAATAAAATAAATAATAACAAAACAAACACAGTAAGTACGTGGGTAGTTGTTGTTGTTATTGTTGCTGCCCGCTGTCGATTGCAGCGACAAAATAACTTGGTTTGGGCGAGCTTCATTCTAGCATATCATATACACTACAAACACACACACACACCTCTTTGCCATCTCCATCCCTCTGTCACCCTCTTTAACTGAGTCCGCTCTGTGCGTGTAATGCAGCTCATGAAATATTTAGGTGTTTGCCATATTTGAGCACGTCTTGCATAATTTGCTTTTTTTTTCTTTCGTTCGATTGAACTTTTTTATACTCTACAATCATAGGGTGGAAGAAGTATATTACAAGTGCTAAATTTTGTAATATAAAAACAATCAAACTATCAAACAATCAAACTAAACTATCAATTGATATCGAGGTCATAAAAGATATTGAAAACTATTTCTAAATAAAGTTGAAGACATATAACCTATGTAATGTATATTCTATATAATATAGAAATCTTTCAAATGATTAGAAATACCTATAACACTCTTGTTTCATAGCTAGTTCAGAGTATCCAGTCGGCTTTATGCCTGCATCAACCCATCGATATTTTTCTTTGGCTTGTTGGTACTATTTTTCTTTTTTTTAATTAAAGATATTTTAGATATATTTCTTGTTTAACCATATTTGGACCTCCCAGCGCATAGTTGAGCTAAAGAGAGAGACAGGTAAGCAAATGGACGGGAAAAAAAGACTTTAGCCCAATCACAGACAATGTTGACTTGCAAATTGTTGGCCCTAATTTGTGTTGCCTTTGCCCATTTATCATCTATGTTCGGGTGCTCAATCCATTAATAGGCAATTTTGTGTGGAAATTTTAATAAGCATCTTTTGAAAGTGTTAAACCAAAAGTTAAGCAAATATTTAGCGCACAACGTTTTCTGCACAATTATGAGTCACATTTTTCATCTTTATTTTTTGTAAGATAAGAACTGATGGTGAAGTGATGATAAATTTTTTTACTACTTGTATGTATATACAAATATATTATATGTATATATACATATATTAATGGTGATTAGTCCGTTTATGTGTCTGTTTCTTTTTTGCCTTCTGTCTTTTTGAACACGTACTAAAATACGTTTTCACATTTGCCGATTACTAATTGGTGTATTTCTCTCTCTTTTCATTGCAGGTATGTTACCAGATATTTTAATCTAAGAACGAAGTAATAAAAATGTTAAGTTGAAAATTCCATAAACTGGTACAAAGTGAAATTGCATTTAAACATATCAAATCCATACGGTTTGTAGTGAGTACAATTTTAACGATATTTCGATGAAAAGTAAGTGAGTCATTAAATTTTGTTTAAGAAAACACTTGCCTTTGGAAAAGTTACTGAATTTGTAGATACTTCGTAAACCATTTAGAGATGGTTTCAGCTGTTTTTTTGTTGTTGAGATTTTAAATAAGAGGCAACATATGAATTTCTTTTACTAACTTATTTTTAACAGATTTTTTACAACTCTATATGTTTCAATCTTAAGTATTATGGAAAAGCATAATACTATTTCATTGACTAATTCTTTTTTAGCTAATTGATACTTAGAAATACCTATAACACTTGACCTGAAGGGAAGTACTTCTACAGTTTTTCTATTCCTCACTTAAATATATCGTTTTTTGTTACTTTTAAATAAGTATTCTCAGATCTTAAACACTCCACAATTAATTAATGAACAATCAAATAGAAACTCATTCTCAACTACATATTCTTTCTCGTAAACCATTTATTTATTGTCTACCGTTTACAATTTATTTTTATTCTTCTAAGAAAAATTTGTCTATTTTTATGGATTATTTAAAGCATTAAATTTCCATATTTGTTTCAGCAAAAAGCAAAAAAAAAAAATAACAAGTAAAAAAAATGCCACCTTAATATAGAAAAACTGCAGTAATAAAAATTAATTAAAGTCATTGTTATTGTTAAAAATTGATTTATTTTCTTATGTTTATATATACTAATTTATGGGACAATAAAAAAAATACATAAAATACAATTTACTTTAATTAAACAATTTAAGACGAGCTTTAAATATATAAATATTAAAAAAGAACGATGACCAAAATAAGAGTCATTCAAGACTTGACCAACAGAATTCACGTTCTTTTGGCAAAATGTTTATATTTTCGCCGCGTTATCAGTTATTAACCCACTTCCGCAAAAAGCCAACAAAAATATATAAAATAAAAAAAAAGAGAAATTAATTTAGCAACAGAAAAAACGCTCGTGCAAAAAAAAAAAAAAACAGAAAAGAATAAGTGGCTAAACAAAAAACAATTTACAGAACCTAGAAAAAATCTAATAAATCATCATAGCGAATTGGGCTAATGTCTCGCTTCATCAACGGTTTTGTTTGTGTGTGAAAGTTTTTTAGACTCTTCATCATGATCATTATGATCATGATTATTTTCATCGTCCTCACAATTTTTACACAAATTAAATAATTTTCATTTAATTAATCAAATTATTTTCCATTTAACATGAATATTTGAACACTATTGAGGTTGAAATCGCAACGAATATGAAAATCGAATCAATTTTTGAGTTGGGCCCAGCCCACCAATTTTGACTTGATTGGGTACTCACATTCGATACAATTTCATTGCGTTTTCATTCATTTTCATTTGAGTTGACAAATGTGGCAGTCAACATGAGTTTATAGTGCTCTGTGAGTGTGTATTTATGTCCATATGTGTGTGTGTGTATGTGTGGCCTACTTTATTGCCATTCAATTCGTTTAGATTATGCCCATTGGGAGGGAGGGGAAAAGTGCTCAACTACTAACAAGATGTAAATAAGTGTGGCTCAGAAATTTTTAGTCTTAAAAGGAAATACACTACCTTTTATGATTGAATGTAATTTGAGTATATTTAAATGAATTTATTAACTAAATTTAATTGCTTTAATTGTGAAACTATAATATCTTGAAGAGTTTTAAACTTTTAATATTAAAAATATAAAATGTATATATCAAATATACTTCTGAACCAAATTATAATATTTTGAAGCCGTTTAAGAAATATTTTACATAATCAGAAACTGTTCTGAGTCCAGTAATCAGTAAGAAATATTTTTTTAAGATATACAAATCAATTGAATAATAGTCTGAAGTTAATTTAAAAGTGAACTACTTTGGAAATCAATTTCCTTTCAAAGTGGAACCAATTTCTTTTCTGATTTTTTGGTATTACGCTGCTGAACTGATTAGAATTTCAGTCTAAATTTTTTTCAAATAGTTTTTCTGCTTAGAATTCAGCAATTGTTTTGAAGACAACTGCTGAAGCAAAAATAATGAAAAAACTATTTTTAATTAGAAACCACGATTTTCATAAAGAATTGAGCAATTAAAACTATCTAAAAAATGGTTACAGAAAGCTATTGGTTTAATTTAAAACTAAGAAATTCTTTGTAATTGGCTTTCGAAATCATTTTTAAAGAAGTTTTCTCTTTAACTAGGACTTTGCAAGTTTATTAAGGCATATATGGAGAAAAATTGAGAAAGGTTTATTAATGGTTTTTAAGATTTTAAGAAACTTTTAATCAAAATATGTTTTATAATTGATTCGTAATTTTATGTTTAATACGAAATTCAGTTGGACTCAATATTTGTAATAACATTTAATTGAAGTGTATTTCTAAATAGTTTTCAGGTTTATTATATGCATTTGGTAATTTGAACTTTTTAAAAATCAATTCTCATTGTTTCTCTGCCTTTGAATTGAAGTTGAAATTGAAGTTGTTGGACGGTGTTTGGTGAACCACTGTTGACAAGGTCTAGGTGCAGCCCGGCTGTCATTTAGATGGAGAGTCGGACAATTGATTTGAATATGAATTTGATTTTTGTGTTTATTATTATTTCTTTTTTGTTTTTCAAGCTGTCATTTGAATTTCTTACACGCGCCAAGCGAAATGTCATTGAGTGCTCAAGCAACAGTGGTTCATGGCGTAATCTTTTTCACAAAAACCGAATGAATGTGTGGTAAATGCAAAGCAAGGTAATCGAATTCTGGGTGACTGTATTTCTACACGTACATACAACACCCAAGAAATAAAAATAAAATTGCTTCCGCACTTAAAATAGAAAGTACTCAGAGTGAGAGAGATGGCTAAGATAAGGTAAATACCATGCGGTGAAAGAACAAACGCACTCATCTAGGTAGCTACCAACTTCCGTTGTGATTCGTTTGTGAAGACCTTTCTCATGTTTACAATGTACAAAACTCTTACAACCTCTTTTACCTCCCTCCCCCTCTCAGAACTCTCCTTAAACAATATATACATACATCGTGTATATCAATAACCAATCTGAAGTTAAAGGAAATAAAATGTTTATATGTAAGAGAAGAAAACAATTTGCGCCGGCGCGTAAATTATTTTGATTTGAATTGTATAAAGATAGCAGTGAGATGAAGTACAAAATGTTGATGGAGAGTGCGGCATAGAGTGTGTGTGTGTGTGAGTGTGGGGGGGCATGAGATTCCTTTACCCCAGGTACCGTTTCTTGGCGCCCTTTTTGTGGGCAATTTTCGCCAATGTCTTCGAAGTACAGCGGAGCAGCAGCAGCAGCATCTTCATCATCATCATCATCATGATCTTGGATCGAAATCGACACACTACACATCCACATTCACATTGATGTTGTCGATGCCGTTGCCGATGGTGTGAGTGAAGTAATCGCCAGTTTTGAGCAAAGCCTCTTCTTGGCCTCAAATGTTTGTTCTCATGTTCTGTGTTCTTTACTTTGTCTCTTTCTCTCCATCTGTCTTTGGGGTCTGGTTTGGTCTGGTCTCTTCTTCAGGTTGTTGAACTTGCCTCACTGCGACTTGATTTCAATTTCTTCTTCTTCTTCATCTTCATCTTGTTTGTTGTTGTTGTTGTTGTTGCTGTTCCCTCAATCAGTCGAGTTCCCTCCGAGTTCCCTATTATAGAAAATTATATTATTATTATGTGTAGGTACTCCACTTTGACTCTAGTTGATTCTTTCTTTATATTATTTTTACAGTTATTACATCTACATACATATACATATATATCAATTTGTCTGTGTGTGTGTGTCTGTTTTCTCATGCAAATCTTGTATCTTTGGAAAATGAAAAACATCAACTGAAAATCTGGTTCTTTGCCTTTGGCCATATTCAAAATTATTGTTTCATGTTCGAACTTTAAAAAAAAGGAAAAAAGGGCAGAAGCAAAACGCTGTTTTGGCAAATTCTTATGAAATTGCTTCAGAACCAAAAAAAAGGAAACATGTTATTGTTGTTATTCTCATAAATGAATTTTCGGGTTATTGAGAATTTTTTTTTTGTCGAGTTCTTGCATAATTTGCTGTCTGCACGCAATGTGTGAAATTTTTGCAAATTTTATGATAATTTGCATTAAGCCCAAAAAAAAAACTTTGTTAAAGGACCGAAGGAATATTTTTATTATTAGGAGTTGAATAGCTTTAATAAATTGAAAAACCATCTGAATTCCGAAATCTACAAGAAGAAACAAAATATGTATGTATGTACATAGATAACTTCAAAGAATAAATTAAATTTTCCAATGGAATAATCGATATGTTGAGTTCAGGTTCTGCAATTTCTATTCAACCGAAAAGATATTAGTATCATTATTTTTGCCATAATTCTAAACTTTAAATTTGTACTTAACTAATTGGTAAAAATTCCAATAACTAAGATCAGGCAATACTAACTCATACATGAATCAACTAAAGAAACCGTATAGATAAACATTTGGCGGTAGATCTGCAGCATTTTAAAATAATTAACAAATAAATCACTAAAAATAATAACCGATATCAGTTACATAATACTGAGATTGGGCAATAGCTTCTTTACTTGGAAATAAACTTTAATATATGTATATTTAATACAACGAATATTTGACAAACTTTTTGTAAAAGCAATGATAATTATTATTTCAAAAGCGAATAGTTTTAATCACAAATAGTCATTGAATATTTATTGTTTATTGTCAGTGATCATTCATTCTGCTAACAATTAATAAGAATTTATCTTGGGCATATTTCGCTTTTCCTAATTGATTTTTTTCTTAATATCCTTGATGATCGTTTAAATTTAAGCTATTTCCAATGTAAATAATCAAATAAAAATTTTACAACAAAGAATCAAGCAACATAATTCTTAAGTATGAAATATTGAATTTATTGTCTCAATAACTAATCACTAAAGAGATATTTGTTTATACGGGCAAAAGTTATTTTCTTGCTAGGTTTCTTTGTTTAATGAATATTTAAAATAAACCTGCAACAAAAAATTCTTCATTTTCCCTTTTAAATAATTAATTTAAAAATACTCTACTAGAAACTATTTCGTTTAGTATCTGATGCGGCTTATCATCTCTTCAATTAGCATTTCCCCTCTATAAGAATGGCCCCCATTAAAAATGAACCATAAAAAATAAACCAAATTAATTCAATTGAAATTAAATAGTCAGTGACCATCTATCTGTCTAAAATGGTATACGAGTATACTACATACCCATATACACACCCCCTCCCAGATGTGTGTGTGTGTGTGTCTGTGTGTTGTCTATAATTGAACGACAACCAAACACAAGTCTTATCAGCTGAGAGCCTCTTCATCCCAAGCCAGCAACAACAACGACGACGGCGACGGCGATGATGATGATACTCTCGAATGACCTTTCCAGACATTAAAATAATTATCAACTGTTTTTGTTTTTGTTGCCATAATAAACTAGAAATGGTTGAACATTGTTATCGTGGAAAGATGTGGGCAGGGGGGTTCTCATTTTTTTTTCTTTTTTTTTTTTAGGTCAATAAAAAATGCTTTGCTGGTTGACCTTTTTTGTGTTTGTTGGGGATTTGTTGTTGTTATTGTGTGGGGAGGGCTTGAACCCGGTCAGAGCGGCGCTAACAGGTTTTCAGTTATTGTTGTTGTTTTTGGTGTCTCAAACATGTGAAGCAATTAATTTTTATTTTTATTTTGTTGTTGTTATTTTTGTTTTTTTTTTCTGTATTTGGGTGAGGAAAATGAGTTACTTTGAAACCAGTAAGGGTAAAAGTGTGCTTAACTTTTGAAGATATGCCGCAAAAGAAATGAAAAGAAAGTAATGATCTTTGTTGACTAAGCAAAATGTATCTCTTATCACAGTGTGACACTGCAGGGATTCCATATAACAACCTAGTTTTACTAAGTTTAAAGTGCTACGACAGAAATCCATTTAAAATAAATTAAATAATTTTCCTTCGTATAAAATGAAGTGTTTCCAGGCCTTTCTTTCTGCTTTTGAATATTTTGTTAGGCATTTCTTTTATAATACAGGAGCTAAATTTGTAGAAGCAAGTCTACTGAAGGGATCCGCACAAAAAATAGATTTAGAACGGTTAAAGGTAAAAGTATCTACACATTGATATTGACATGCATATCGAATACTCAGTTAATTATCTATAAACTTCAAGCGCTGCAATAAAATGCTTTTATATATTTTTGAAAACCAATAATTTTTTGTTTCAAAAATTCGTTCCGATTAACCATTAACCTTTTACCAATTAAAAAAAAAAACGAAGGTTAGACTGCATACATATTTCGTTTAAGTTCTTCAGAACTAGTTGTATAACTTTTTATGTAAGTTTAAACAGGCATATTAATTTTTTTGGTTAATAGAATTTTAAAGTACTCAATTTTTAAAGTTGAAATAGTAAAAAATCTATTAGATTTGAAAAATATTTCAATGATGAAGCCAACATAAAATTAACAAAAGGTGTCTTAATTCTTTTATATTGAATGATATTTATTTATTTATTTTTTTGCAAAAAAATTAATATTGAGGAATTTTTATGTATTTTTAAATTTGGCGAATGAAAGATCAAAAGACAATTCCCACTTGTAAAAATTACCATACACATAAATACGATAATATAACTAAAGACACTTAAACGAAATATATTTGCCTGAATATAACATAAACCTATTTGCACTTTATGACCCCACAGTGCAGTGAACCCTTCTCCTACCGAGTGACCATGCCAAAACTCTAATCAATACATCAAAATTTACAAAAAGCTGTTTGCTTGGCCTCTCTCATGACTAACTCAAATCGACTCCAGCCAGCTGGTCACTGGTCAACCAATTGACACAACAAAACGACGAAACATTTCAACACAATTGAACAGTGGAGAGAGGGGATGGGGAAGGGAAAAGTGCAAACCCGAACCCGAATCCATACCCAAACCCAAACCCATGGTTCCCACAGTGCGCCAAACACATGGCAGACATAGGGACAGACACTTATGACATTTTGCTTTTTAGCAATAAATAATTTATGCATTTTGCATTTTTTTTATTTCTTCTTTTTATATTGTTTTGTATATAAGTATATATAAATATATGTATACATATATATTTTTTATATAAAAACCAAATTGTATATATGAAAATATTTCTGCAACGCGAAAGAAATTAACAGCAATTGACGGTTGCAATTTGATTTATTGGCTTTGTCTTGGGTAAGGAAAAACTCTGGCAATGTGTATCTTTCAGTGTGAGTGAGAAATGATTTATTGCCACGATTCGTAAAACGTGTCGAAATCTAAAAGTAGGGTGAACGAAAGGGGTAAATGGAGAATCGACTAACCGACCAACCAACCGGCCAACCGACACGTGGTCTAAATGGTAGCCGCCAATACAAAAAAAAAACTCATTCCCATTTCTTATACAAAAACCAAAATAAAAAACATTTAACTGTAAAACTCATTGAGACCGCACAGCACTTCAATTCTCTATTCTCAGCGCCTATTCTGTGGCCCGTTTTGGCCGTTTTGACAGTTAGCCAGACGAAGTGGCAAAGAAAGCGTAAGAACTCTTCAATGGAGCTACAAACTGAAAAAAAAACAAAACAAAACACTAGCTGAAACCCAGACAAAAAGAACTTCACTTACAGTCCTAACTAAGTGTGTGTGTGTGTGTGTTTTTAACACACATAGTGTGTCCATGTATACTTGTAAAGGTTTTGCCATTTGAACGAAAACACAGCAAACCTTTTTTCACATTTAATTAATTTAGTCTGCGAGACGCTTAAATTTAAATTAATAAACAACTAGAAGGATGGGCTTACTTCGGCCGTTCGAAAGTTCGTATACACTTGCAAACTGTCTCTTTGATTTGTATATAATTTTGCAGAATCATATATAAAACTCATCAAAACTAAATTTAATACCCGTGGCTAGAAAAAATATTTTATGTTGTTCCGATTATTCCTATGACAGCTATAGTATATAGTGCACCGATACTGCTAAAACTGTTTAGATATACATGTTTATATCAAATTGGCAAATACCAAATTTCGTGTTATTGATATTAAACCTTATTTTTGATCGATCGTTCCTATGAGAGCTATACGATATAGTCAAAGATGCCCTTTTCTATGCGTTGCAAACTTCTGTCCAAAATTAATATACCCTTTTTGCAAGGGTATAAAAACGTTATGGCCGAGACGCAACTTTAATGCCTTTTCATGTTTTTTGGCGCTAAGATCGACTTTTCTAAACGACAATTTTTAATGACCAATAGATATAAAATATAGATAGTAAATATAATAACTATAACGTATGCCCATTATCCCGTCTCAAGGACTTCGGCTAATTTTGGTGCTATTGGTAGCTGATCTATAAAAATAATTTAAGAACTATTTCCATTCTCAACCAAAAATTGATATTAATATATAAATAAATAGAAATAATTATTTGTTTTTTCTTTGTAATGTGGGTTATATTTTAATATATTTATGTAAATTTTATTTATGTGATTCTTATTTTTAACAAATTAAACACATTACTTATAGTCTATATGCTAAAACTTTAGTTTAAGCAACTTAAAAATGATAAATTTAAAAATTTAAATTTATACAAATTTCATCATTATATCTTGTAGCCTGCAAATTTAACTCTGATTTGATTTTCAATTAATTATTTTAGATCATCTCTTTGAATCAAAGTGAACCTTTATTACAACTTCATGAGTGTGACATGCCCCATTTAAACTACTTTATATTGATGATCACAACGGGCAAATAACACACAAACACTCACAAAACTACACACACATACACTCAAAGTAAAAGTTAAAAAAAAAAAAAAAAAAGTTGAACAAAAAATCACTACAAAAAGACGCGGCACCGTACAACGCACTCGAGGCAAAGCCAATAACAATGCATTTGATTGAATAATGAAGCCAAAGTAATGGCCAAAGCCAAACAAATCAACAAAAAGAAAAAAAAACACAAACAAACAAACAAGCCCGATACCGATTCCTATTCCCAATCCGAATTCGAATCCAATACCAATTCCAATTTCAATTCCAATTGCGAGACAAAACGCATTTGAAAGCGCAGCGGAAAGGCGGCAAAAAAAAAAAAACAAAATAAGAGGCAAAATGTTAAACAAATACGAAAAGCGAATAGCGAAACAGAAACGGAAAATAAAGTAGTTACAATTTTGAGGAAATTACATAACATTAGGGGCCACATTCAGGCACAGTGCGCTGGGTATGGAAAAAGTCAACGTGCGATTTAATGAAGTGGAAAATAAACATAATCATATAATCTATGAACAAAATACTGGAAGTTTTTCTTGAAGGCGTCGCTACCAAAGCGGAAAATGAAATTAACTCAAAAGATTTGCCGACAATAACAACTACAACAGCAGCAGCAACAACAACAATGTGAAACGACTACGACAATTTTTCCAAGATTGCATAATTTCTTTACCTTTTCAGTTGTTATGGCTTTTGTTTTCCCTATTTGTCATTAAGTTGTTTTTCCCTTTGTCTATGGTATATGGTCACTGCCCCCGCTGCGGTAGCTGCTGCTGAGAGTTCATTTGTAGTTTTTAGAGTTGTTCGTTGTTCTGGCAAATTACCTAACAAATTGCCAATGTTACACTTGTTAACTCGTTTCGATCTGTTGAATGGGAAAGTGAAAATAAACTTTGTATATTTTCTCAACTTTAAATGCAAAATTAACTCAAGGTGTTGAAACCTAACAATTTACACCAAATTACCTTCAAGTATCAAAAAAGATTATAATTTGATTATATAGAATAATGTAACCAATTTTGACTTGATAATGGGTAAACTAATTGTCTCAATCTTATTTAGCCGAAGGTTTATCTATTTGTTTACAAAAATAACATTAAAGCTATTTATTTAGATTGCAGATCTTTTAAGATATTTTTCGAAATTCCTATATTATGAGAATACTTTTTTTAACTTGTTCAATCAATGATTTTTTTCTTTAGTTACCCATTAAGATTATATGATATTCAACTCTTTTAAATCAAACATAGGATTTATGATTTCATTTCATCAGTTAAAGAATTTCAACTTTGTGAATTTAATTTGGCTACTCTTCATTAAAATTTTTTAATTTATTATACAAAATATTGTGAATCACATACCAAGTTATCCGTATATTAATATGTTAAAAAGTCCAAACAATACATTTTTAATTAAATTGAAACTTTACCTAAAATAAGTTCAGTTGAATTAAGTTTCCTTCAGAATGATTTATTGAAGTTTCAAAAGATCAAAATAAACTGCCATACTATTTTTGCTATTAGAACATTTCTCTTTTTAGTAAATCTTACCATAACCTTTTTTCAATTAGCTTTAATTGAGGCTTTTTTATTTTGATATAATCTTTTCAATTTGAATATCAACTAAGCCGATTTTTACTCCAATTTTGAAAGCGAGTTCATGATCTTTGTGTTGAGAAACAAAGTGGAAAAAAAATACAAAAATCCAACAAAACAAAAAAGAAAGAAAAAAACTGTGTCAGGGCGGGCATAATGAGTGCGTGGTTTACTCTGCCCCAAAAAATGAGAAAAAAAAACCGCCCGTTGACTATTGACATAATTGCTTCACAGACTTAAGAGATGTAGCCCTGACCCATTTTGTCGAGAACACCCACTGATATTTCAGTTGGTGGTGCTAACAATGCCGCTGCAATGCTTTTGAAGCTGATCTGTTTTCGGCTTTTACTTTTTTTTTTGTATCCCGATCTCAAATAGGTTTACCTTTTGCTAATTAGCTTTTCATACCTTTCGCCCATTTGCTGCCAGCCGATCGAGTGCACTTTCACATATGCATAATACAATGCCGTTGCAATGGAATGAATTATTGAATTATTGTCTCACCTGCAATAATAAATAATCGTAAGTAGGCAGTTTGGAATAGAGTAAGACAGGTAAACCCAAATTGTACCGAAACATTCACCATTGTTGAGCATGAAATTCCCATATTTGGTCAGCGTAAACGCCGTTAGACATGCAAATTGCTTTTTTTTTCTCGCAAAATGGATACAGAAAAATGCGTAATTATCCAAATACAACTGACTATATATGCATGTACGAATATACATATATATTTTTTATACTTTGGCCCATTTAGCAACCTCAAACCTCACAAACCGCACTAAGCAAACATTTTACAACGATTCCATCAAATTATATATATATATACCTGCTGATTGCTGTTGTAGGTACACATGTACCTACATATCAATCTCCCTCTTTAGGTCCCCATATACTTGTAATTGCTAACCTCTAAATTTTGATCCACACACAAAGATGGTTTATAATCGAGGCAGCAAATTGTATTTATTGCATTGCAAAAGGGGCGCTTATAATTATAGCAAAATGGCATGGCAAATATCGAGATAAGACAAACGAATAAACGAATAGCAAACACCCTTTTTATAGCTTTTAGTTAATATTTTTTTAAAGCTATGCCTTGTGATCATTTCATTTTAAACTATTCCATCCTTTCATTTTAAACTATTTGACATTTTCAGCTTGGAAATATACAGCCACACTAATCGTTGATAGTTTTGCGATGAGTCTAATAAGGGAAGTGTTAAGTGAAATAAAAATTTAATTTATTATCACAACCATCTAAGCAAACATTCTAAATATTATTGCTAGCTTACTTTTCACAAAATCCAGCCATAGTTATTTTTTACTAATACGGAAAAACATTAAAATAAGCTGGTAAGAGAATGATTTAAAATGAATATTAAAAAATATTTAGGAAAAATAGACCATATAAAGGCAAACTTAAACTGCTCGATATACAATTTTTTGATTGACTACTGATCATCTCTCGATTTAGATTTGATTATAAAACGTTTTGTATTCTAACTCTCACATATCCAGTGATAAATCCAGTCGAATTCTTCCCCTCTGAACTGGCAACGTTTTCCCTTTATTATGGATCTACACTCAAATCAAGATGATTACAATACATTTTCAGTCTTATAATTCGATACAATTTTCGAATGCTTCAATACACCTGACTGAGAGACTCAACTGACCCAACTGACAAAGCGAACGAAACCCGGCTGACGAGTTCGAGTCCGGATGAGTGAGTCGCTGTGATCATTATCAGTGTTGGGATCGACAAGCGTTTTTTAGAGGGGGCTAAGGGGAAAAGATCAGCGTATACAAAATTATAGCATTGAACAAATACGCAAAAAGCACAAAAATAATAATAATAATAATAATAATAATAATAACAATCAAAAGCTGAAAACCAAAAACAAATACATATAAACAGGTAAAGTGATGATGATCAGTGAACTGGGTTTGATTTTCTCTTTCTATCTCTCTCTCATTTCATTGCGGTTTACTTAAACTGTAACTGTAACACACAGCCCACAGAAAAACCTCATATTGTTTATTATTTTTACACAAATTACTTAATTTTTCCACCTGAAATTGGAAAGAGAGACAGTTTAAGTTTGATTTTGAAATTGAAACAACTTTCACTTCACTTCCACACTGCGCTTGCTTTTGCTGCACGTTCCAAAAATAATTGACAAAAAAAAAAAAAAAGGAAAGAAAAGTTCGAAAATCGAAGAAACCTCGAAGCGAATTAATTAATTACGAATGCATAGAGCCAACATGGTAATCAACCAGCAGGTGAATGCCTATAAAAATCAAATTTAAATTAATTGAAATTTTATCTACGCCCAAAAGAAAAACCTGTAACTATCAAATGCTAGAGTCTCGCCAGATCGGGCCTAGCCGTAGCCCTAAGTTTCAACGTTGTAAAAATATTTTAATTAGAAATTATGCAAATGGCGTTTTATGGCCACAGCTTACGTCTGTTCGTTCGTTTTGTTAGTTAGCAGCTAGCTTCGAGTTTCAGTGGCTTGAGTTACGCCACTCCACCCCCCTGGGTTGGTCTTACGAGGGCTTCAACACCAGTTTTTCACTGTTTTAACGGCTATCTAATATTTAATGTTTACTTATATCATTGATAATTATTCAACTACGTTGTTAAAGCTTTATTATACAGAAATTTGCAGTTAAAAAATATATGAAAAAAATCAGATTCTAAATTTTCAATTTCCTTTTTTTTACAGGTGAGTTATCCAAACTAAGAGATCATCACAACGACAAAGTAACTCAAAAAATTTATGGAAATACTACGGTTTGAACAGTTGCATATTAAACATATATATATAATCTTATCAATTTTTGTTCCACTGTTTTTGAAAGCTTTTAATAAGTTTTTACATTAAATTACATTTCAAAGTATTATATTCTTAATAAATAAAACAATAGAAATTTCGGTAAAGATGAAAAAGTTTATCAGTTTATCAACATTAGTTTATAATTTTATTTGTTGTATATTTTTAAAGCATTTCCTATCGTCAGACTTGGATAATTTTGATTAAAAGATTTTTAACCCTTGTAACCCATAAATCTTCGTTAGAAAAAGTTTGTGTAAAAAAATCTAAACAAAAAAATCATTTGATATACATATGTGTTATTTTATTTCAAAGCTCTTTTAGACAAAGAAATTTTTTAAAAATATAATAATTTATATATAATTTAGTTATCTTTCAAGAAACCCCTTAAGAGAAATAAGTTTTAAAAAATAAAAAATTAATCACAAAATAACTTTACCAAAAACTAAAGTAACTCTAATCCCTGTAAAAAAAATTCGTTTTGCTAGAGTTACAACTTTGCTTTAAAGTTGAAGTACCCAAAAATTGTAGTTTATCTTGTCTAGTTTATCTTTCTTCAATTATTTCATTTGTATAATTAGGTAGTAAGATAACTGCTCAAGTAACCCTCGTTATAATAGGGCTCCCTTTGGCTTACCACTGCCTCAATTCAACTCGGTAGACAAGCTGTCTGAAATTTTTGTCATATTAGCCTGTTGAAAAGAGTTTCGGCTTTTCGACGAAGCATGCCGTGAAATCGCCTTACACACAAATACACACAAACGTTTAATATATATATATATATATATGTATATATATACATATATGCACCTGAACGATATCTAAGATACTAAAGATCAAGTTGCGCTGACGTTGTTGCTATGTATTATGTAACAATAGCAGCAACAGCAGCAGAAAAAAAAACAACAGCAACAACAATGCTAAAGCTCTTGACACACTGGCAAACAAAAAGTTTCTCACATTAAGGAGTCTATGAGAAAAAGAGTCACACATTATCTGTATGGAAAAATCAATAAATCAGAGGTTTTTGAACAAAAGCCTTCGCCGCGACTTGTCGTTTAGCGTTTTGTGGCCTAATCTGTCAGCCGAAATCTAACCAAAACAGAAATTGTATTTCGCCATGAAGAATCGCACTGAAATATCATTGAACGCAAGTGAAATGTCAAATATGCAAACAGTAGAAAAGCAAAAGCCAAACTATTTACATAAAGTAGCAAATAAGACAAGAAAAAGTGCATTTTGCCACTGTAAAATGCTTGTAAAATTTGATTGTTACGTTTTTTTTTCTTTTCGTTTTTATTGTTTTGCTTTCCACCATTTACATTGTTTTTGAATTGTATAATAACAACAATTACAAGTAACAATTTAAAGTACAAGCAAAAAGGTAGCAAAAAATAAAAAAAATAATGTACAGCCACAACAACATTTTTCGCTCTGGAGGTTGTCGCTTGTTATTAGCCTCAACGACTAAATGTTCATACCCAGAGATTCGACCTCACTTGACTCTTTTTTCACATTGAAAATTGTCCAAAGTTGCTGCTACATCAGCAGCAACAGCAGCAGCACCACCAGCACCACTTCCAAAAAAAAAAAACCAACTTAATAAATTTAAAGAAAGCCCCACATGCAGCAAATATTTACAAAATGCTGGCCGACAATTTTTTCTCCTTCTTTTTTTTATACCCTTGCGAAAAAACGAAAGGTAGATGCATTTTTGTCCAAACAGAGAACAAAGCATTTTTGGCTAAATAATGTATAAAATGGATACAAAGATTCCTTCAAGGAACATTTTTTGGAACTTTTGACTCAACATTTCGTAGCATTTATTTAGCATTTAAATGACTACCAGTTTTATTAGAAAAGTTTTAGTTTTGATTGTATTAAGGGCCAAATATTTTTGCTACTATTCCTTTATAGGTTTTGTTCTGTTGTGTATATTTTGGCTTTCCCATTTCGTTGGAACATGCAAAATATGAACATATGTATATATAAGTTAAATCTAATCAGATCAAATGACTGATTATTCCCCAAGGAATAAATTTTATCTAGACATAAGTCTAATCAGATGATTTAGGTCTTACCAAAAATGTTTATTACCAAAAAGATCGATTTCTTATCTTAGTTAAAAATCTTTTATTACGACATTTAGTCAGAGAAAGAAACTCGTATTATTATATACATATATCAAATTTGTTAATATATTTCATTTATGTATTTACTTACAACATTTATTTGCATTTATGAGTTTAGAATAACTTTAAATGATTTCAGGTTTCGATAGAAAATCAGATTTAATGCGAATAAAATAAAATAAATCTAAACAAACAAAAAAAAAAAAAATAAGCAAAATCTAAATTTGTTTGCAGTTATTGGAGTCTTCAAATTTTGTATAATTGATTTAAAAACTTGTGATATGATATCACAAAAATATATATTTATTAAATTTAATATTTTATGTAAGATTTCAAAAAAAAAAAAACTTCTTACTCTATGCCGATAAAACTAATTATTAACATGGCAAGAGGTATATAAAATAACGACTACCAAAAGCAATTGCTAACATGGGCCCTCTCCTTTTTTTTTTTGCAATTGGCTTATTGTGTAATCCAGATGAACTTTTGGCGATAACCAAATGTGCATCGTCTACCGGAGACGTACGAAGAGGGGTAACCTGAAATATGTTTCGGTTTTGCCCCTTCATGGTACACAGGGTGTAATCAATGGGTGAGAGTCAGATTGTGGGTTGCTGTATTTGTGCATATATCATGGAGGAAGATGTACAGATTGTCTACATGTATCCACATAAGCATGTGTGTGATCTTTGACACTGCCTTTTTTTTTTTTTTTTTGGTTGCTTCTTTTTTTTTACTTGAACATAAAAATTATATAACAAACTCGACTTATTTTCCATGGCATTTTATCAAGAAATACGATTACAGAAAAAAATGTATTTAATCTAAGATATCTGTAGATAAAGTTCTTATTGATAACTGAAATCTGTGTAAATAAGATTAAGCTTTTATTGCGAAAGATCAGTAAACTTATATATGCCAATTAATCAATTCAATTACTCAATATCACTTTATCAGTTCTAGTTTCTTTACAACATACAATTTATTTAAGAAATGCATCTTCAGTTTTCACACTTTAAAATAACATTGAAAAAGAAAAACACTCGTGATTAAAGTAATTGTATTTCGAAATTAATTAATGATTGAAATTGAAAAATGGCTACATGCAAATGAATAAAAAATGTAAATGTTTTGAAAATCAAATGAGTAATTAACAAATTAAGTTTCTAATTAATTACGATTAATTCGAATTTGTTTGCTTACCTCACCATATTCTCTGTTTTGGGTTAATTAGCTGACATCTGCATTTCACTTTAAAAAATCTGTGCCAAGGAAAAAAAAGGCAACTTAAATTAACATTGATGTTAATTATTTTGGCAGTTGGCGGCAAAATGTTTATTTTTATATTTCCCCAAGCCATTGCCCCGCGATTTTTGTACTTGGAAATGAGTGCAAAATGCATATTAAAATGTCAGGCCGATGATGATGATGTCGTGGACAGGTTAAAGAAAAGGAATCCCAGCTAAAAGTTACAAAAAATAAAGTATATATATATATACATATGTATATATAGGCTTGTTATTTTATTATTGCTACTGCCAACTTCATTTTTGCCAAATTGCCAAATTTGGCCATAAAGGCAAAGAGCCCAAAAATGACAGAGAGACGGTTAAAAGAAGGAGAACAAATAAATAAACAAATGCAGTGTTGACTGCAAAACAAAACAACAAAAACTGTTGGCACAGCAAAAAAACGAATAAAAATAAAAAAATACCATAAAATATATATAAAAAAAACTCTTTTGATGCAAGATATCAAGTTTGAGTTGAGAAGAAATAAACCCTTGCCACCTCCGGCTCCACCTTCTTGTGCTTCTCCTGTTGCTCCTACTCAATTGCCTGTTGCTGGAACTGACAATGGTCGGGGCCAAGTGGCCCATTGTGAAGTTGTCTCTCCAATTAACCCTTATGCCAAACGGGTCATATACAGACCCCGATCCTTTCCGATGGTTTCCCAAAATGTCATAAACATTCTTTTATTCGATTAACATTTGAGTCTTAACGAGTTTTCTTTTGGTTTATTTATACTGTAGATATGAAATTTAGGAATTTTCTATAAATATGAAAATAGTAAAAGATCGAGAACAATAATTCATATTAAAGATTCACCACAATAGGTCACTATAAACATCTCTTTAAAATATGTTAGGCTTTACTCGTTTGCTGATTATTCTTAATAAGTATTTATAAACAAATTTTGTTCAATTCAACTAGCTTATAAACAGCAAGTTTCTTAATCCCTGTTTCCCTAGATACCAATAAAAAAAAGAAATCGAAAGATCTTTTCAAAAAGCATATTAAATTATTTAATTATAATGTTTAACATTATATTAATAATTTTATGTCGATATCTTTTTTATGGTTATTCCTGTTTCAAAAAAGGGAAATAAGTCGAAAAATTATCATTGGATATTTGAAAATAGAACAAAATATATTTCTAACATTTTCTATAGTTGCATTCTAAACCCAAATAATTTAGAAACTTATTTTAATTTGAAAACAAACTAAAAAATTACTTAATCATTGTAAACATAAAAATAATTAGATATAAAAATATTATAAATATTTAAGATTTGTTCGGATTGATAACACTTTTAGCATCCGAATACTTTGCGCCTAATTTAAAAAGTTTTACAAAGTTTCATAATTTAATATAATTAATAACATAATTTTTTAATACTAATTAAAAGGAATAGAGTCGAATGCCTTGCTAGCTATTACCTTTTGTTCAGGGTTAGTTTTAATACTTTATCTAATTTTGTAAATAAAATATATAAATAATCAGGAATTATTTAGTTTATTTCTTTCAATCCCAGAATACATTGAAGAACTTAACTAAGATCAAAGAGCTAAGCAAAATTGTTTGTACTAAATCATTCTACAAGCAAATATTGTGTATTAAGGTGTACTCAATTAACTAAATAAAATGTACTTGTCGAATAGTTACATATGTGTAAGTATTATTACTACAATTATTATTATTTGACTACTACATATGTATGTACCATATTCATGCAAAATTATAGCAAGTTAATTACTCTAATTACTACTTATTGCGGTTTTTGAAAGTAATCTAGATAGATTTGCCCTGCCTTGGGTTAAAGCAATTTCTGCCTTGGTCTAGTTGCAGTCAAACAAACCGACAATGTCGTAACTTGGCGCTAACTTAAGCATCTATAAGAGGCTTCAACCTCTCCTCCTTCTACTCTCTCACTCTCTTTCTCAATCACCATCTCTTTCTTTTCTCTGTCTCTGCTTTTGCCCTGCCCCTGCCTGCGATGGACGCCAATGGCGGTTCCAGTTTCAAGTTGAGTCTCTCATGAATTGACAGGCAACCGCTAGACTTTCGACATTGATATGATTAGTGATTTTTAATTTAACGCTTTAAGAGCAGACATCGGAGCCAAATTCTAGTGAGAAAGAAAAACCGATTTCTGTATTTCCGCATAAAGAGATAGACAGAGAGAGGTAGAGGAGCTACAAGAGATCTTTAAAACCAAAAAAAAAAAAAAAAAAATTAAAAAAAAAAGCCAAAGTCAGTTGCATCTTCAAGTCGCGGGGCCAACCTGAATCGCAATTTGTCAGCTTTTAGTAATAACTTTGGACATTTACCGTAAGCGACAGCCAACGATCGCGATAAGTTTGAACCTGTTGTTGCTGTTAAGAGGGAAGAGATAAACCAGCAGATAGCCACAATCCATAAGATACTTTTTTGGTTGCGCCGGGGGACGTGGACTGTGCCTAATTGATTTTCGCATGCAACGTGATGCCGCGGCATCTTCAGCACACTTTTTTGCCTCATATTATTTGCTTTTTTTCTTTTTGTGGTGTTTTATGTGGCATAATTATTGTCATTCATAAATTGTAAGCCTCGTTATCTAAAAAACAAGTGCAAATAATTTGCCAACTAAGATTTATCGTCCAACGGTTGTTTCTCCTTTACAGATTTTTCTTTTGTTTTTTTTTTTGTGGAATTCTCTTTGACAACAAACTTTTGCAATTGTCTCGAAGCTAAAAAAAAAAAAACAACAAAAATAATAGTTAAACTCCACCCAGTGCGATATGTTTGATAATTGAATAAAATTGCATTTCATTTTACATTTCGTGCAACAGAAATTTGCCAAGGTATAAATATTTTGCCCAAAGGCAAACTTTTTGCACACCTTAACCAAAAAGCAAGCAAAGGAGGATGCAATTTAACAAGAATCTGGCTAAGAGTTGGGTAAAGGCAAATCAAAGTTTGTTAGGGATTTATTTCACTCTATTGCATAATACTAAAACTGAAGAGTTTTATAATAAAACCAATTGAACTATATTTAATTTCTTTATGGTTACTAAATCATAAAGTGGGTGTTAGATAAAAGTCTATAAAACAATTTTTCTAAAATAAAAATGAATTTAACAGTTTTTGAGCATTATTAACAGTTGTAAAAATTTTGTAAAAATATTTTTTATATTATTGAATTATTATTAATATTTAGTTGTAAAATATTACCAAAAACAGAAACGTGAAAAAAAAATAAAATCTGTAGAATAATAAACCAAAAGCCAAATACACAAAATATTGAATTCGATTAGAAGAATTTACAAAAGTTTCTCCAGATTTTCGTTTTCGAAATTGCAACATTTTATCTTCTGTTGTGTTGCAAGTCTTATGAAATTTTCACTTGCTTGCGTCTGGACACACGCCTACCTTTTCGGTTGAGGATTCAGTCAGTTTTTTATTTTGCTTTTTCGATTTTTTGTTTATTTCTCTGTTGCATTTGCAATTGGACAGTTTTTCTAGTCGTCTTCACCGATTTTGACAACTAACCAAAAAGAAAAAACAAAGATGCCTGGCTGCCACCTTTTTCTTATTTTCCAAAAATGCTCCATCTCCCTGTCTCTGTCTGTCTGTCTGTCTGTTTGTCCGTCTGTCTATCTGTCTGCCTGTCAAGACCAAGAGAAGACAGTTCGTCTGCAAAAAAAGACTATGGAGATGGGAGAAGGAGTAGAAAAGTGCATTATGGCAAATGCAGACACAGACGATGCGTCATCGGTTTTTTTTTCTTGTTGCAATTGCGCTGATCGGGCACTTCACACTCACAATCGCTATGTTGCCAGTAGACCAAAACGGGGACCAAAAGTAGGGAGAGCGGGGTCCACCACCATGCATCAAGTTGATCATAAATTATTTGCATGTTGTTCGTTTTATTCGTTTTTTTTTTTATTTTTGGCTTAAGTATTATATTATTGTCCCCCGTCTGCGATTTTATAATGTTGACCCCGCGGTTCAACTGAAAACAACAGAAAGCAACAAACAACAGAAAATAAAAGAAAATAAAAAAATTGGCATATGTCTCTTTGGCAAACTTGAAATTTTTTGCTGTTTTTTTTTTCTTTTTTGTTTTTTATTATTGCCTCGACTCTGGACCTCCGCCTCTGGGCCCGATGTTGGTCGCGAAAAACTGTGTGTTAAAGTTCAAATGTGGGGAACCCGCGTCACATGCGTCGATTGGGTCTCCATATATGTACATATGTATACATATATAACATAAAGTTTATGTACGACTATGTACATATATACATATATCGTGTGGAGCTATCTCAATCTGTCTTTAAGTTTCCAATGTATGGTTAAGGGACGGACTTTTACTTTTGTTTGGCCAAATGTTATAAATTATATGGCAGAGTTAAGTAAGGAGGGGAATTAAGTGCATTTTTATTGCACTTTGACTTGACTTGCAATATAAATACATTTATATATCTTCATATATTCCATTTTCAACTTATTGTTGTACAAATTTTTGCAGTCTCAGTGTGTTGGAGTTATACGATGTCGGTCTTAATTCAAACTAAAAAAGAAAACATTTAAATATACCAAAAAATAATGAAAATAAATAAAATGGTCAGTTCATAAATAATGAAGTGTATATCTATTATTAAATTAAGTATTATATATTGAACTTAAAGAAGTTATCAGAAAGTTATAAAAAACATTTAAATAGTTATCAGTTTAGCTTGAGTAAAATAAAGCTTATTTCCGACAATTAAAAACTTGCTGTTAGTTTGATTTACTAGAAAAATTCTGATTCTGTTATATAAGTACATAGCTCCGAAAAATAAAGATTTTGATTTTCAATCTTATTGGCACTGTAAAAATCTTGGTTTAATAATTTTAACATTTCTTTAATTTTAAGGCTTCTTCCAAACAATGAAAGAAAACTTAATAGGCAAAGATAATGTTTGGAATTGTCCACAGTTTTTAGGTCTTTAAAAGAAGTTTTAAGAATCATGAGCAAACTTTTTAAACTTTTTCTTATGTATATGTCTTCTCTTCCAAAACAAAATTATTAACATAAAATTTACTCTATAGAGAAATAATAAAGGTAATCAGCAACTGCTATTTATTTTCTCATAAATCAAATAATGCTTAAGTAATACTTTTTCTTGTAAAAATTTTTCGTAAAAATCTATAGGTATCAACATAATGATTTTATATGTATCACAAAAACAATTTATATAGCTAAAAAAAACTTCTAAGAGACTTGATTGGGAAAGAAGTATCAAATTTTCTCACATTTCATTGATGTGATAAACATTTATAGATCTATAAAACACGAAAGTCAATAAATTTCGACTTACATCCCAATAAAAACAATCAAATGAATCTGTGGAAATTATAAAAAATATTACAAATCCAAATTGAAAGCAATTCTGTATAAATAAATTTGAAAAGAACTCATTTTTTTATTTTTTTTGTTTCCCTGTTCACCTGGAAAAGCTAGGTCATCAGATATAGGACAGATCAGTGCATATTTGTATGTACATAAACACACACACATACAGTACGATTAAATTGTCCATATGGTGGGTGCCTCGCCCTTAACTCCCCCTCTCTCTCCTTCGTACCCCCTGTATGCCCCTCATTATACAGTGGTTTTCACCAGAATTCTTCTTTGTTCAATGGAAACAATGCTTTGAACTGTTTACGACGAGTAAAAACTCGTAAAGTGGGGAATGTCTGTTTTTTTTTTTGGTTGATTTTTTTTTCAACTTTTGGGAGGGGGCGTGTTGTCGTGTGGACAAATGTTTTTTATTTCGATACTAAAAAAAAAAACCAACTAGGTCAGAGTCACACCAAAAATATATATGTATATATAGATATAGGTACATATACTGAAAAATAAATACCAGAAAAAAAACTTTCTCGCTGTATCTAATGCATTCCAAAGTTGCGCTCTTTGCGTTTGTGTGTTTTGGTGCAATGAGCAGGAAGTAAAAACAAAACTAGAATCAGAGGTAGAACACAGAGACAAGATCAGAGAACCTTATCAAAAACAGAATTGCCTGCGTAGTAGTAGTCGTAGTGATCACGACTAACCAACCGACCAACGGACCAACCGACTTGTCAATCAAACGATTGACTTTTGCACAAAATCCGCAGACAATCTCAATGCCATGATGATCATGATGATATCTAAGCTGAAGGAGTCGCAACTAAAACAGTTCCAGAGTTCCATCATCATCTGGACTGTTGTGAGCCTTCTTGTGGCATTTCTCCACTACTCTTGGCCTTAAGCAAAAAAAAAAAATAAATAAATAAAAAAAAATTATTCCTTTGCCTAATTTGGTTTAAATGGAAATTCCGCACACCATATTGTACCCAAAGACATGATGACGAAGACGATGAGGATGAGGACGAGGACAAGAACGAGAACTGAACGGAGGACTTTAAATGGACTCCAAATACCAAAACTGAAGAAGGCAAAGGCAGAATGAGAATGAGAAGGAGAGTTTCGTGTCTTGTTCTAAGTGAACTATTTTTGGTATGGCCTGTGTCTCTTCGATTTAGGGCTGAGACTTTGAAATGGATGCCAAAGAATGGTATTGGTATGTTCTTCACCCCTCCCATCTCTCCATCATTCACCAACCCAATCAAAGGGAAATGATTTACCATCACGATAAAGAGATTAGAAAAGGAGAAAAAATAAAAAGAAAATTGCCAATGCCAAAGATTTGGTATAGAAAATGAAAATCAATGCAATGTTTTCCATTGTGATCGATGGAAAAGTGGAAAAATTGTATGGAAAGTGTGTGTATGAAAAAGGAAATTTTTGCTTTCAGTTTTTACTAGGCGAAAATATTAGTTTGTAAAAACAAAAATCAATTTCGTCTGATTTAGGAGTTTATGTCTATAAAGATAAGTATTTAAAATTGTATTATTAATAATCCAAAAAATGTCCTTCAAATTCTTTTGGAAAAATCTTTTAAGAAAATGTCATACAATATCCCTTTCTGAGTGTTTCGCCTTATTTTTCCAATAAATCATTTATTTATTTATTGTCTTTGTGTCTTAGCTTTCAGTTAGCTTTTACAACAAATTAATAATAATACCCAAAATTCTAATTGAAGTCATATATAATTTTTTATACCAATTCGTATAATGAGAAAACATTTCCGGTAATATTCGTTTAAGTAGTAATCTTTTGCTTTCTATCTGATTGTCATTGGTAAAGGGTATTTCAAAACCGTTGCGCTTATTATATAATTTTGCTGTAATACTTTCATCAGTAATTGAGTTTAATTTTTTAAATATTTTTTCCAATTTTTTTTTGTGTCACTAATTTAATTGCTTTGTTCAATTCTTAATTACTCTTAATTCAAGACATTGAAATTGAAATAATACTTCCCTGCTCTACATATTGTCCGACATGAATTCTTTTTTTCTCTTCTCACTTTCAATGGCTTTTGTTTTGTTCAACAATGTTATCCTATTGTTCAGTTTTTGGCCCCATTTATGGCCAGAAACAATTTACAGCAGCAGCAACAACAACAACAAAGAGTAAAAAAACAAAAAAGAAAAGTATAAATATATTTTGAAATGTGCATTCCAAAAGTGTCCGATATAATTTTTCTCGCTTTTGATTAATTTCCAAAGTGTGAAAATGGAAAGTGTGAAAGTTGCCGCCAGTTCGGACCGTTTGACCATTTGGCAACTAATTAGTTTTGATATATAGAACTTGAAATTCATCTAATTAACAGATTTTCACCTTTCAAGTTAGGTGCCAAAATCGGCCGAAGAAAAATATGTATATATGTATGTATATATAAATTTGTGATTTGGAAAAGACCAAAGTCATAAATATATTTACGTCAGGTGTAAACTTGTTTAGTTACACCGAGATGTGGTTAAGATAAAGAGAGGGAGAGAAGAGAGATGGGGGCGTAGGGCAACTAGCCGGGCATCTTACCAATACCGTAAACCAGTCGGTAACACCCGCACAGTGGGATTAATCAGTTTAATTTTATGGAGCTAAAAAATATATATAAAATATAAAAATATATACAAAAAGTTCAAAAATATCCTTTCCATAATTACAATCTCAAAAAAGCCCATGAAAAATAATCAAACAAACTATTTGAATTGATAAGACTGTAAAAGTGAGATATCGATATGGTTCATCACGCACCTTTATCCATAATTTTTTCCACCTTTAATTAGAATCTTTATTCAAAGGTGTAGAAATATTTTATTGGAACCCACTGTACTCCATCCTTCACCACTCTCCCAAAAACATAATCCAAGCCAAGTAACAACAATTCTAACGTGCAAGTTGTTGTTGTTTTTTTTCCAAATGCCACGCAAAGAATATTTCTTCCAAGACTTGATGAACAGGCAGCAGCCACTGCAGCAACTTTTCTGCTTACTGCCACTAGTAATGGCAACAGCAACAGCATCAAACAACTGCAACAGCAACATCAACCGCTGCAATAGCAACAACTTTTGACCTAAATTTCAACTTAAATGCATTTTAAATTCATTGAATCGATCTACAGCAGCAGTAAGCAAAAAGCACAACCATTTGGTTGTATTTTTCCCCTCTGTTTTTCTTTACTCTTATACAATTTAAAATTGAAAAGAGGAGAAAAAAATAGAAGAATTAAAAAGAAATAGATAGATAAAGAATTTAATTACTGGAGTTAGATGAGTTGTCTGATGCCCTCACCAAATTAGTTTTTCTAAATAGATCCGATATGGATTTCATCTACTTGTAGCCATATTTAAGGACCGTTGAAAATTTCAACTACTGGCAATTTAAGCTTTGTCTTTTATCTTAATAAATTGAACTAGAAATGTTGTTAATTTACCATGGTAAATCTTGTTTTAAATCTTCTTAATTTTAAGAAAATATTACTAGATTACTATAATTGATTATTATATCAGATATTTCTTTTAATATATATTATATAACGTCTTCATATTTGTGAAAAAGTAAGCCTTAATTTAAATGTGCCTTATTTAAGTCCTATAGCAACAAAAAAAAAAAGAAATTAAAAGAATTCTATATAATTTCGAAATTATGTTAAAATAATAAAAATGAACTTTAGATTAGATTTTCTTTTTTTAGCAGTATAAATCCTACAGTCGTAACTTCTAAATTAATATTATGACGTTTATTTTATTGCACTGATCTCTATAGGATTATTATTATAAAAAGCTTTAATACACTTTTCGCATTTTGATTCTTCAATTCTCTTAAAGAGTTAACGTTAAAAAACTGAATCAAAAGAATCTTAGAAATTAGTACTCCATCCACATTCAAGTGATGTATCAATATCCAATTCAGATATTCTTACTGCTTGTTTTAATGAATGCATCACTATTTCGATTAATTATTTTTATTAGTTATATTTTAAACTAAACATTTATCAAAAATTCAAAAAAAATTTTTAATATGTAACTAAAAAGAATGAAAATGGAAAGTAAAATTAAAAAAGGTTTTGCTCTTTTCTATTATCACAAAAAAAATTAATTTTTATGCAAAAATAAAAAAATTAATTTTTTTTGTAGAATTTTCTTTTTTTTTTTTGAAGGAATTTTTGTTGGCTTTCCTGTTATCTAATTCCGAATACTTTATTTTAAATTTTAAAGAATATTTTTATTAAAGAGTATACACCAAAGAGTGATAAGAGTTTAGAAAAAAACAAAATTATACAACTTGCAATAACCAAGTTGTGTTGTGATTGTTGTTGTTGCTGCTGTTGGTTTACGCGCAACGTTGGTGTTTGTCTACCAAGTTGTTGCTGTTGCTATTGCTGTTGTTGGCAATGCCGTCACCAAACAATACAAAAGAAAACCAAAAGAGAGACCAAACGTCAACAGCATCTCGTAGTCATCATCATAGTCAGCAGAGACTGAAATTTTGCCTTGTTATTTAGCCAAAGAGTCTCAGTTAGTTGGGGGCTGATGCTGTTGCTGCTTCTGCCTTTTTGTTGTTGTTGTAGTCGTCGTCGCTGCACACACAAATTGAGCAATTCCAGTCAACAACTCCTACTTCTAGTTGAAAAGTAGCCAAGTTGTTTTTACAATCTAAAGAGAAAAACATTTAATAGAAGAAAAACAAAAAAAAAGAAACAACAACGGCGGGGCAACTAACCAACCAGGCAAACAACAGCAACAACGACAGCAAACCATTAGGCAATATCAAATACGGTCATAAGTCTTGGTAGCAGGTTCTTTGCTCGGTTTGGTAATTTATACTTGAAAATTTTCTTCGTCTAGCAACGATAAGTAGCACGCTAGTGGCCAACTAACTTCTGAGTAACCTACAATATTGTTAGTACTTTTTGGCATTGCAAGTGTTTTCACTAACTTTGGTAATGACGAAATAGAACGAAGCAATAATTCAAATATTTAACTAAGAAAAGGGAATTATGGGATGGACTTTTTAACTTTAACAATTATTGTAAAGTTTTGCTTCAACATTGTTGTATACCTTTAGTGGCATTTTTTATACCCTGTACCCATAGGGTAAAAGGGTATATTAAAGTCGCTAAAATGTATGTAACAGGCAGAAGGAGAATTTTCCGACCCCATAAAGTATATATATTCTTGATCAGTATCAATAGCCGAGTCGATTGAGCCATGTCCGTCTGTCCGTCCGTCTGTCCGTCCGTCCGTATGAACACCTAGATCTCAGAGACTATAAGAGCTAGAGCAACCAAATTTGGTGTCAACATCCGTCTGTTGTGTAGACAGGTTAAGTTTGTTTCAAATTTTTGCCACGCCCACTTCCGCCCCCGCAATTTGGGAAAAACCTATAACTAGGGCAATATTAAACATATCGTATTCTTATTTGGCATGCACATTAATATAGCCAATATCCACCATCTGACCAAATTTGACCGAAATCGGACAATAAATATCGGAGATATACGTATTTCCGTTTTGTACTGAAACGCCCCATGCTAAATGGGCTGTTAAGTGTGAGAGAGATAGCATGCGTTCGCTGTTGCTGCATGGCAAGCAGTGCAGTGTTGCTGCATGGCAAGCAGTGCAGTGTTGCTGCATGGCAAGCAGTGCAGTATTGCTGCATGGCAAGCAGTGCATGCTAAGAGAATTTTTTTTGTAAATTGATAGCGATTTTGATTATTTTTGACTTTATGGGGCACTTTTACTTGGTACAGGGTATACTCAATGTCGGCAGGGACGACTTGCTTGCTTCATTTTATTACAAAAAGGTGCTAATGTTTCTGAAGAAATTCGAAGCGAATAGAAAAATTATTATATTGGATGTGGAAAAGTCTGGATTGAGTTGGTTGAAAATGGTAAAAAGGACATCTTGTCAATCTAAGTGTCAAAAGCAGAAGAATTTATTATAATTAAGCAAGACCATTAGTCAGAAAAAAGTTTAGAACAAAGCTTAAGTATAAGAGATTACAGCTAAACTGAGCTTAAGAAACTGTAACATCAGCTTTAGCTAAATGAACAGTGATTTTGTATATAATACTTTATGGATCAGGATGATTTAATATTATAGAATTTATTTAAAAATATAATTAAGTTAATTGGTGACTCAACAGTTTCATTCCCAAATTTATTTTATTAGTTTAAATTGTTTCGTTTACTTTCTGTTGATTTTATATATTTTAAAATTTCGTTAGTTTTAATAGCATTCTAGAGAACAACCAAGTGTTGTTATAGACAGATTTAGTATTTTCTTAAACTTAATTTTTAAATTAGGACTAAGGAGAACTTCAATCGTGTATCTAAATGTTTCACTGTCGAGGTTTAGCATATCTAATTAACATAAACTGCAAAGAGATTAAATTTTACGTAAGAGTATTTGAAAATATAATTTCAAATATACATTTCTCTTTTTAAAATGCCAAAAAATAATTGCATTTTATCTAATCAATTTATCATCAAATTGCTTATTCTCACTTGTGTATGTATGTATATGCATATATAGTTTCAATTCCATGGTTCTTTCTGTATATATCCAAACATAGTTTCATTTCCATGGTTTCGCTCGTCAAACTTCTATTTGGTCTGTTCTTATTTTTTAATTATTTCTATTATTCTTTTAATTAAAATGTTTACCCAAATATAAATTTACACTTTTCATACATATTTCCTGTTCTATTTCTTTTTTTAAGTATTTAAAAGGGTTTTTAAGTTGTCTCTCTAACTTGCATTAAATTTTGAAATTTTTTTTTTAACTTTATAATTTTTTTATACCTAGATATCCGAAATTATACTTTTTCCCTCTGTTTCACCCTACCCCTTGTACTTGTAATCTGTCTACCTATGTCTCTGACTTTGATGATGAATTTGAGTTGCTTTGACATTTGCCCAATTGTCGTTGCCATCTTTTGGCATTGCGCATTGCCATGACCATTGACAGAGCAGCCGAACTGGTTCCTCATCAAAATCATCATCATCATCGTCATCATCAGCATAAAAATAAATTTCAATATTGTACCATTTAACGGTTCTACTCGTTGAGAGTTTTTTTTTTTTTGAGAGAGAAGAAAGACTATGGATCCCCAAAGCGATACTCGAGAGGCATTTTTGCAAATGCTGACTGGGCTGCTGTGACAACAGGCTCCTCCTGTCTTACACTCATCACACATTCTTTTTGGTCTTTGGCTGGCATATCAAATACAGAAATCAACTGTCAATGCGCTCTGTATGTCAATGACGGAAGTCACATGCGAAAATTTGTTGTTTTTCTTGTTGTTGTTGGTGTTGTTGGTGTTGCTGTTGTAACTTGTATGATTCTTCTCTGGTCGTTCTATTGGATTTGATTCTCTTCTTTTTTTTTCCCCGTTTTTGCTAAAGTTTGAAATTGTTTTGGCGCGAGCAAACTGTATGCTAGCGGTACTTTGTCTCTAATCTTTATTGCCTTGAAGATTTGAAAATTAGTATGTGGTCGTAAATAACAGCGAAAGTATGAGTCTAAAGCGAAGACTGCTGCGCCACAGCCTACGTTTAAGTTTATAGCGATCCGACCATCTCTGTCTACGTTTCTGTGTATGCGTTTTTAGTTTATTTCTGTTGCATTTGACACCCAAATGTCTTGGGGTTTATGTAACCGGCTGTTGGGTTTATTGCTCTAGGTTTTAAAATGTCATTACAATGGAAAAAAAAAACATCTAAAACGCATCAACAGTTTTATTTCGTTTTATTTCATTTCACTTGCCCCACTGACACACTAACTGCCAAGCAAACAATAGGAATGGCCGAAAACTAAAAGACAAACAAACCTACCTAACTACCCCAAACTCCAAAAAGATATAAAACTTGGCTTCAAAAACTACCTATAAAAGGGAAGTATTACAACATATGTTGTACTCTAAAGAAGTTTAAATACTCTTTATCATGTTTAAAAGAAAATAAATACACAATAGAGTTTAAAAAATTGTGCAATTGGTTAAAGTAACCGAAAATCATATTTAAAGATAATCTTTATATGAATCTTTATATGAATCAAGTCTTGAAAGCAAATAATTTAAAAATGTGCAACAATTTTGCATTTCAAAAAGGCAACCACAATAAACTTTTTAATCAAAGTTTAACAAAGTTTTATTAACTACTTTCCCAAAGATTACACAAAAGTTTAAAAGGACTATAATTAATAATTCAAACAATTTAACTACAAACAATTACTTTATAATTTTTAATGCAATTACTTAGAAAAATATTAAACAAATTAAAAACAATCTCAAGCTATTCCTGTTCAGTTATGCTTTTAATTTTTGTCAATGTTTGCTCTATTTTTTGCTTTATTTAAATTGTATTATACATTTTTTTAATTAAAAATTTATTGATAAATATGTGTAGAAACAGTTAAAATGTACTTTTTCATGCCAGAATTTCTTTATTCAATTTTATAAAAATAAAAAAAAAAATGCCTAAAAAATAAAATCTTGGTACAAAATCGATTTAAGATTTCAAACCATAAAGAAATAATAAAAGAAATTAGATTTTCAATATTTTTATTGCGCTAAAATTAAATTCTTGGTTTTAGTTTCTTATTTTAAAATATTAAAATTAATTAATTAACAAGTGTTAAACACTTCCCATTAAAGCGGATTCTAAATTTTAAATAAGAATTTCGCTCAAACGTGAAAGCATGAGGATTTAATTAGACTTAGAAAGTACAAAGTTTCAAATCAACAATTCATTTAACTTACTGAATATATTAAACAGAAATTTATATTTTTATTGGCAACATTTTAATAAAATAAATTATAATTTGTGACAATTTCTATTCAACTGTAAAAGGGACTGTCTAAAAGGGCAAACATGCAACAATTTTCTTTCTTACTTTGTTTTCCAATAGGTTAGTCATATCGAGAGTCATGTCCAACCTCATTACATGTGCCATATACCCCACTCGAAAAGACAATGCAAACCATAACCGAGTACCTACCATTAAAAGAACAACAAAAATGAAGTCTTTTTTTTACTTTCTTTGTTAGGCATGACCAAATTATGTTAAAGAGCAGTTAAAGAGCAATGCGACGGTGCTTATGCTCTTCACTTCTTAAGCATTTTCCACTCGTAGCCGCCCACTTTGGGTTAATGTGTGTTAACGTGTTTACGTGCCTGGCACTTGTGAAATTATTTTAAGCAATTATGTGACAACGATCATCATTATCACCAGCATCGTTCATCATTATCTTTATAGCGGAAAATGGCAAAAAGGAAGTGCATATTTCTCTCTTGCTCGCACTAATTCTTTTGTGTCTCTGTCTAACGCCGACGCTGTTGGCCCAGTTTTTTTTTTTTTTTTTTTTTTTTTGTCGATTCTTGTTAATTGAGCAACCATCAAACGGAGATTTTCTAGTGAATGAAATGTGAGACCATAAATAGAAACAAAACATGGTAACCAGATGGTCTTGGTTTTCATTCATAAAACTTATCAACAACAAAGAGAGAGAGAGAGAGAGAGATGGGGTGGAGAGGAATAAAATGATGGCTGAATGGAATACATATCAACTTTCAATGGGTTGTGAGACTCTCCAATTTTGTAATTACAACAACAGACGCCAAATCCGGATCGGCCCCAAAACCATATTTGTTAGACCTTTTTCGTCGATTGTGCAGCAGTTGCCACAAATACAGTCATTTGTGCTAGTTTTTTCAATGTACACACATGCACACACACACTCTTAATTTATCATAAATGAAAAGTTAAGCAAGAGGAGTTCGGTGGGGGGGTTAGGGGCAACAAAGCAAACAAAAACAACTAATTTTCTTTAACATTTTTCTTTTTTTTTTCTTTATCTTTTGCAGGTAAGACACTCAACACTCTGCGATAATGCCATTCATATTCCTAATCTATGTCGGGCAAAATATGGTGAAATGCGTAAGCATTAGATATTAAAAACTTGTATTTGCTATAGGTGCTAAAACAGATAAAATATATGTATATCTAAAGGCTTACATAGTATTAAGACAATTTTTATTAGGTTTTAAAGGTCAGTTAACGAAGGTTATACAATTTCAAATGTGCAAAAACACAATAACGTAATGCGAACGTAATTAAACAAAAAAATTAAAATAAGTTTTCTAGCTTTGCATTGAATCAAAAAAGTGTCACAAAAAATTCTCTTGATTTTCATCAATATCATAAATGTTATTTCTGTGTGTATATCTGATCGCAATGAATTGGAAACAAAATCAAATGATGTTAATCCAAGAAAATTATCGATAAAAGTTGATTACAAATGCAATGTTTTTTTCTCAATTTTACTAGAGAATAGCTTTTCAAATAGAAAGAAAACTCTTACCTGAATTTTATGATCGCATAACTTAACATTTGCTTATCTAATCTGCCCAAGTGCAATCAAAACTGACCGAAAAAAAAAACTGTGCAACATGCAATTTACGAGAGAAACAGAGATGGAAATTGTTAGAGAGTAAGATAGATAAAGAGTGAGGTAGAGAGAGAGATGGAGACCAGAAATCACCATGCAGCTGTGTTTGGCTGCCTTAATGCCATATTTCACTTTTCACCTTTTTTTCCAATGTTGTTTTTGCTTTGCTTTTCCACTATAAAAATGCGCCAAAATCGAACGCAAATTGCCAGCACCCCACCGAAAATAGCCGTAACACATATGAAAATTCCATTTAAATTGTATGGAAATTATGGAGAGTTTTTCTCCGTTTGGTTTTCATCTTAGCCGCCCCAAAAACAACAACCCCCTCACCGATTCCTCTGTGTGTGTGTATGTGTGTGTGAAGAGTTGTGGCTGTACAATGTTAAATGTCAAACATTTCTAATTGGACAAAATCTAAAAAAAAAAAAAACAAACAACAAGCAGAAAACGGCCTAAAGGAAAATTTAAGATCTACGCGATCATGACGTGGCCCCATCAAGTTCACTTTCACTTAGTGTCAACAGAGAGCCTGACGATGACAATCATCGATCTTCATCGGCAATCGTTGTTTCTGTTTGCTGTTGTTCCCTACCCGCGTTTAGCAGCCGCCTTGGCCCCACTGTTTCCCCGCTCTCTCTCTATCTCCAAACTCCTGCCCTCGACCCCCCCTCCCCCCTTTTTTTTCTTTATTCCATTCATCGATTGCCACGAAAAATTTATGTGCAAAAGCAAAACTTGACTTGGGGCCTGTCGAAGGTTCGTTGCCATTTGACGGCAGCGGCGATCGACCATCAGCGATAGCACCGCAAAAACGCTTTTCCTCCTTTAGTGTACACACACTACGGTATATACTTACATACATACAAATATATATACATATGTATGTATGTTTAGTATGTATATACATATATACATTTTGTATTTTTTTTTTTTTTAAATTAAAAACGAAAGTAGCTGTGAGTAGTCTGTACGTCCGCTGCGCCAATGCGAAAATTTATGCAGTCGCGCAATTATTTTTTTTTTTACTTTTTTGGTTTTGTTGCTGATTTTTCTCATTTTGTTGTACGAGTTTTCTCGCCTTGTTAGAGTTGGAAAAAAAGAGCATATCTATGGCATAACAATGATGTCAAGGTTAATGAAGGGTTTTGGTTGTAACTTAACCTCTAATTACTAATCTAATTAATTCGAGCAGAAGCTAGAAAATGTTATAGAAAACATAAAAAATATTAGTTTATGATTATTTTTTATTATTTCTCCGTGCGAACATTTTCCTGAGTATTACTTGGTCGACCTTTCGATTGATACTTTATTTAATAATTTTTTTTATTTTGTGGTCTTTGCTCCATCTTGTTAAGTTACTCAATTGCCATCAGAGTTGTTAACCTTTTTTTTGATCTGCACCTTCTGCCGCGCGCGGATCGGTCTGTGTCTTCGATCCCGACTTTCGCATAAGGTCCCCTGAAGCGTTGACATTTAATGATGAATTTGACACACAAGGGCACGACAACCAATCGGTCCTCTCTTTCCATCTCAAACTCTCTCTCTCTCTCACTCTCTGTCTTTCTTTGGTTGGCATCCTTGTCTATCTGTTGTCTGCCTTGAATCGGTTATTTTGGTTTTCTGTTTTCATTTTTGTTTTTGACAGATGATTAATTTGAGTACTATACCAAAAGACAATCATCTGGGGTGGTCCTGTGGTGTTCCTTGTTTTCTTTTTGCTCATAAATAATGTTAATTTCAGCTTGATCGTTTACATGAGAAATGGTCACACTAGAGTGGAGGTCATAGTTGTTTGTATAAAACTGAATAAAAAAAAAGTGCTGACAAAATCTGAAAGTCTCTTTCTGTATAATAACAAAAGAGCAACCGCAAAACTAAATTACAACTTAAAATACAACAATTAACGGCAAAGTTGTTTCATTTTACATTTCCTTTCATCTTTCAGTATTTCTGAAAACCTCAAGACAACCTTTCGTATTGTAATATACATAAACTAATTAAAATTTCACGTACCTATGCATAAAGCATTAAAACCCTTTAGTCATCTTGATGGCGGCCACACACAAAGAAGGTCGGCAAATGAAAATGCGTTTGCAATCGCTTACAATAGGAAAACTTTTCAGAAATTGATTTTCAAATGAAAAACGCACAGCAAGACAATGATAACAAAAAAAAAGTATAGAAATTAAAAAAAAAACACAAAGAAAAAAAAAAAGCTAAAGCTGAATACAATGGCTTTTAAGACAACAACATTTCACTTTCAATGGAGTTTGGAGGCACGCCTGGGGGAACTTTTATTGGTAGCTTTATCATCTTGACTTGACTTCTGCGTGGAGTTTTTGCTTGGCGTTTTTTTTTTTCCTTTCTGCCTCTTCATTTGAAAGTCTTGGCAGCATTTGAAATCGATGTATGTATGTTTGAACGTATGGTTGGAAAATCGTGCACATGAATTTCAGTTAAGTAAAAGTAAAAATCACCTCGCTGGTTACTTGTTGTTGTCTCTGGAAGAGAGCTGCTCCGCACCGCACCGCACCACATCGGATCGCATCGCCGCATATGTTTGCATTTTATTTTTATTGCCGCACATGAGCTTGCAGCAAACTTCACTTTTCGTAGGTTTTTTATTTTTTTTTTGGCGATAGACATCGCACTTGTGTCGTGCTATGCGACTCCATCCGACAGCCCATCGGGTATTACAATTCATTTAGAAATGCATTTAAAAATACATAAAGTAAAATACTTTGGCGAAACGACCGACTGACTTGCCATAATGTGAAGCGCCAAAGAAATGTGGAAAATGAAAGCGAAAAGAATTTGAAAATGAAATGGAAAGTTTTCAAACAACAACAAATGGGATAGAGCAATCAGTAGAGTGTGACCAAATCCATAAAAGTAACTATTCGATTAATTTGTATATTATTATTTAAAGCCCAAAAAGATTTGGCCCCTTTGATTGTTTTAAAGGGTTTTCTTATATACACCAGCAGTTAGTTGAATAACCATAAATATTTTCAAAACTGAAGAATGCATTGGTTAATTTAAATTTAAAGCTTCAACTTTTCTACAATTATTTTTTTATAATAGACTTTTTTTTTATTAGGAAAGAGAAAACTACTTTAAGTCCAATAAAAATGCAATATTTGTCAACAATATGTAAAATGTTTATTAAGTTGTGTCCTATTTATTATATTTTTGTTATATTATCAGAGTAAATACAAATTATTGGCAAGAATTTTTTTATCATTTATTTACAAAACTCAGAGTTTTTAATTTTTAATGGTTTAAAATTAAAACGATTTGAATATATGAATCAACAAGCTTTATGTTATGATCTTCTCACAAAGACCATAAATTACTCAATTTTCAGAATATATTTGAAATTTCATTTTTGGATCGAAATCAATACTTTTATTTCAGTAATTTCTAAAGGATCTAAGAAATCGTCACCCCATTTCAATCTCAAATATTAGAAAAAGGTAATTGGAGAATTTATTTGATTAAATGAAAGTTGGGAAAGGAAAGGAAGGTAAAGCAAATAAAGATTAAAGTAAAGTAATTCAAATTGCTAGCTACACATATACAAAATTTTCTTCGTAAATTGATTGATTGGTCTAAAATGTCCAAAAAAAAAAGCTGTTAGCTAATATTTAAACAAATCGGTTTTAATAAAAAAAAAACATCTTCATAAACATTATAAAGTATTAAAACTATCTGTTTTGGAATCTTCTAAATTATCCAAATTATCTATATATTATATTACACCGAAGACAATAGTAAACTTTTCCAAGGGATAAACAGAGAGTGATTTTCCAACTTAAGGAACTCTAATATATATTTTCAGAAACTATAATCTAAAACTAGAAACAAAATCAGAATAGATAATGCATTCCAAATATTTGTAAAGTGAGTTATATAGAGCTATAGTTATTTGTCATCATACAGGGTGCTTGTAAATATAGGTTACAGTCTTTTCCCCATTCATATTAATGATGACTAATTATGACAGATTGTCAGACTTTTACCTATACAGGTGATTCTCCCGCATATTAAACGGAATGAAAGTGAAAATGTGTTCAACCTAAAAATAAAGAAAATAAATATACTTACATACATATCTATGTACATTTGTATATGTATATATTTTCAATATCTCCATTTCTCTCTCCATTTCTTCATGATTGTTTCCAAGTATTACACAATGGTTTTGGGTAGCCCAACCCATTGAAGTCAATATTATGTTATGTTAATAACTCCTCTATACATGATAATGATGAAGATCATGATGAAACAATAACAACAACACAAGATTCATAAAAAAAAATACAAAAAAACTTTCGTTGAGTTAAAATAAAAAAAAAAAACAAAATATTTGTGGAGGGATGAGAAGGAGGGGAGGGACAACAAAATTCTTGGCATGCAACACAGAACTGGTCAATACTTCGATCGCTAGCGGCAGATTCGGACAGACACAAACAGACTCATTGTCAGACATGCAGTCTTTTCTCTTTCTCTCTCTCTCTCTCCGTCTCTTTCTCTATCTCTTTTGCTCCCCAACTGTCTCTGTTTTGCGCTGCATCATTGGATCCGCTCTTGTTTTTTTTTTTTTTTTGTTTTTGTGCTTTTTTCGTAAATGGAGCTTGAAGCGCGACCGCACCGCGGGCGACGAACTGAACTGAACCGACAACCACAAAACTCCATTCGCGACATTCGCTTTCATTTACCCCTCCCCACCACCACACCACTTCAACTTCCACCATCTCCTGCTGCCACACTGTGCTGGTCAGTCACACTTGCATCTCGTTCCATGCCGTGCCATTGCCCGCCTGCCTGCCTTCCATGCACTTGCTGCTGCCACACGCTGCTCACCTCTCCATCTTTTCAACTCCTCTCCCCTCCACTCCACTCACCATGCTTCTCTGTCTGCCTCACCGCTCTTCTACTTCATCTACTCTTTTGGTTTGTTGCACTTGATGTTCGGTTTGGTGCGCAGTTCGCTTTCGATTTCTTTTGTACTTTCGATTTTCTATACCCTTGAAAAATATAAAAATATTGCAAAGGTATCACGAGTTGCCCAGCAAAATTGAAAGTTTTATTAACTAAAATATTTTATAAATTTTATTAATTCCTTAAAGGGAATAATATTTGTGCCTCCCATTTGCTGCAGAGCACCTACAACGGGGCGTTAGGTTAAACTTTTTGTTATTATACTCTTTTTCTTGATACTCTTTCTATATTTTAAAGACGTTTTCCTGATTTTCTACATTATGTTTCAGAGCAGCCATTTCTTTTCGGAGATGGATTAAAAATATTCATAATATAATAATATCTCTAGTATATATTATTGTAACGAATCTATTAAGTTTAAATAAGGAAGTACCCAAAATTTAAAATCGGCTTAGAACTCTCGAATAATAAAATTACCCTGAACATATTTTTCAAAAACTATAAAGATTTCAGTCCTGCCCTTTTTGTTCGATATATTATGAAGTATTTTACATTCATTTTATTAATTTCAATTTAGATATTTCACATAATTATTGTTTTCTTAATGTATGTTTATTTAAATTGAATTTCTTTTACGATTCAATCAATTCACGTACTTATTCAATAATTATTGTTTTCTTAATGTATGTTTATTTAAATTGAATTTCTTTTACGATTCAATCAATTCACGTACTTATTCAAAGATCTACTTTTAGTTTCACTTTCCCTATATTGAAACCTTGTTAAGAGTATACACAATTCGTTATTTTGTAGATGTTTTTGTTGTCGTTTTCCTTCTGTATACCCGCTGAGCTGCTGTTGGTTCCACAACCTTAGTCGTCGCTTATAAATTACCAGAGGCAGATCGTTGTCTCTGACTTTACCCTTTCAATAACCGCCAAGTCTATGGATTGGATTGGGGACGACCTCGGACGATGAACAAATATCTTCGACCATCCATCGTGCGACATTGCAGTCACTCACTCACAACCTGTCTGTCTGTTTATGCTGTGGGACTTAACCACTTTCTTCTTCTTTTTTTAGCCATCATCTCCGCTTCCTCCACCTTACCAGATAGAGTGTTGGTGTGTGGGGGAAACTTTAATAAGCGTGCGAAACTTATTAATCATATTTCATGTCTGTGCATTTCCACTTACCAGATGTGTGGTATTTATGAATGAGTAAAGATTAGCCTTCATATGGGCTTAATCGCCCGCCTAAAATCACAACGCAGCAAAAATCCATGGACCATGGCCTATATGGCCCTTCGTTTAAGCCAGGCAGCCAGTGAGGCAGTGAGCCAGGCACTTTCATTTTCGTAAAGACGTCATGGTCAACGGAAGAAAGTTGTTCTCATACATTAATTATGTTTTTTTTTTTGTTGTTTTTCGATTTTCATATGTTGCCACACATACGGATTGGGGTAAAGGAATATATGTATATAGATATTTCAATTGTTGCACTCAATCATGTTGGACATCTCTGCCTGCCCAACTTGAGCCAAAAGCTTACAATTTGATGGTTCAATTATTGGAATTGATAGCCTGCAATTTACATGAAGGGCCGCCGAAAGTAAAATCGAAGTTATGCAAAAGGCATCTCTAAAATAAGACCACATCCTTTGGAACACTGTGTAATGTTGGTATTTTTTTTTTTCTTTTTGTCGAAACTTTAATTTCGCGGAAATTGCAAAGAGCAAAAATGGAACCGACTTGAATTCCATTCGCCCAACAATTTCATGTGAATTGATTCGGAAAACCAGAAAAAAAACCACCTTCAATTTACATTTTTTGCTTGAATTCCTAAAATATCAAAAATCCCCAACCGCATATAAAAATAGCAAAGCAATTTTAATTAATATTCCAACAACTTGTTGACCATTGTTCAAGCACATTTGAAAGACAGTCCTAAAGAAACAAAGTGGAAATACTTTTGAAATGCAAATATCAATATGACGGAACTATTGATTAATAGATATAATAAAATATATATATTTTGCTAATGTTGGTTAAAATTTAAAGATAAGTTCTTGCAAATGGACATAATTGATGCTTAGTGTGTTCTGAATAGAAAACTTTGCATATAAAATTGGCTATTTTTAGTAGTTATTATTCAAAATAATTATTAATTATTAATTATTAAGCCCACATAAACATAATAAAGACTGTGAAAATTTATTTGTTTAAATGTCAAATCTTTACTTCCATAACGAAAAATAAAACATAAAAAATATTTTATACGAACTAACAATTTTTTATTGGTAAAAAACGGTTACTTAACTTTTGCAGTTCTATTTTTTAATAAAAGAAATATATAAATATTATGGACTATCTGTAAAACACTTCAAAAAGTCAAATATAATATTTAAATATTTTTTAATGATTTAATAGATTAAAATCAGAGAATAGTAGGCAATAAATTAGGAAACAAATTAAAATTCATTAATAAATTAAAAGATGCTTGAATAATACTAGAAAATATAATTACTAAGCTAAGATTGTTGTCAATTTGACTATTTGAAACATGACAGGTAGTAGCCCCATTTGAAGAAGGTTAAAGATTTAAAAACAACATTCAACTTAAAAACTTTATAATAAAATAAATTAAATCAAATGTTTAAAATTTCAAACAAGGTTTTTGAAAAGAATATATTCAATTAAAGGAAAAAAGAAACTAAATTAAATCAACATTTTTATTAAAGCCAAGAAACAATAAATAAAACTGTAAAAACTTTTTTTTAATACAGTTTTTAAAATTAAAACCGAAGAAGTTTTAAAAAAGCTTATTAGATAAATAAAAACAAAGAAATTTGGTTAATTAGAACCGGGTCATTATTTTTGCTGCGTTTGGTTTCCTGTTTACTAAAAAGCCAATTGTCTTAATGGAATAAACTTATTGTTAGTTTAATCTATTTTGTTACTTGTTTAGCAAAAATATTTGATTGTAAAACTATTTGTGCTCTGGCAGAATGCATCATTATATACATAGTTTGTGTGTTTGTATGTAATCGAACTTTGTTAGTTATTTCGTCTAATTGAGGATGCTGGTTTTATTATACCGGCTAGTGGCTTATTAAGCTGCACAGATTGTGCGACTGAAGTGGCAGCAGCAGCATTGGCCAATGTTGGCTAAAACCAGACAGAAATTGAGTTAAAAGCCCAGGAGATTCAACAGATTCAGCTGCAAACAACTTTCCACTCCAAAGTAAAGACAACGACAAGTTTTATTTTTGTTTTTTGACTTTGTCTTGGACATGGTCCACGTGTGCGTGTATATCTGCCTCTTACCCCTAACTCTATTGCTGGCTTACTCACACTCTTAAATTGTTTATTTGTCAATCGGTTTTAGCTTATTAGCCATCGCAGCATCAAGAAAAAGAAGATGAAGAAAACTAATAATAAAAGCAAAAGAAAAAAAAAGTGAAATTTTCCTCTCAAGTCGGCGATTTATGAGCAAAGATCGTGGAAAACGTGACTTTTTGATTTGACATTTCATAGTATAAGTCATAAGTATGCGAAGTCGTTATCAAATTAAATCGAAAACAAGTTGGCGGCAATTTAAATTCATTTGGCTGGCTAAAGTAAAGGCACGGCTTGGTCTAAAGTCTTAGTTATAGTCTTCGTCTCTCTAAAATAGTCTCAGACTGCAGTCTCTCAGGTCTCATCTTGGATGTCTTGAATGTCATCTCGAATGTGGCTAAATGTCAAAATGCATCATCATCATCTTCTATTAATTGAGTCATTTTTGGATTTACCACAGCTCTACCCCTCACTCTTTCTCTCTCTTTGTCTCTCAATTTAACCATCTCTTTCTATAATTCTATTACTAACCGAATGCAATTCTCTATTCATATCTTGCACGCTTGCGCAATATAGCCCATGTCTATGGCAGAACCAGTAAGTATAAAAACGCGTCTATATTGAGGATAAGTATGAGTTATAAGTCGCATTCATATACACTCACACTCATACTCATGTATACTCACACTTGTATCTATAGAAAATTGTTTCTTCTGTCTGTCATACATAATTGCGTTTGCATGACTTCATTTCAAGAGTATTGGTGTCTTTATAGTATATATGTATATATAAGTAGCTAATGTCATAACTTGTTGGATTTTAAATTCTTTTGCAACTTTTTTGAGAATTTGATTACGGAATAACAATTGAATAAATTAATTTTTAAAATTATTAAAAAAGCATTTTAAATATTAAAATACATACAATCGTCAAATTTATACATTTATTTAATGGTTAAGTGATTAATATTTTTTTATATCGTATTTGGTTAATGGTTAAAATACTGTAAGTCTATTATTTAAATAATATTAATTCTGTCAAATAGAACAATACACAGTTTATTTTTGATACCAAATCTAAAAATTAGATAAACAGTTCTGAACTTAATCTGAAGAAGCAGTGCGTTTGTAGGCCTGGTATTTAGGTGTCATTCATTTCAAATTCCTCTTGTATTGATTTGTGTAATAAATAAAATATGTAATAAATATGTAATTTATTATCCGACTTATAGTTAAGAATATTAATTAAAATTTTAGATTACAGACAGTATTTAATTTAAAGTGAATATTTCTTAAACGAAAATTAAAGTTTGATAAGAATTCATTAGGTTTTCTTTGCTATTTTTAGTTTAAATTTGAGTTTGATAAAATCATAAAAAATTTATTATAAACTCTCAATCTTAAGACTTGTTTATAGTTTAGGAAGGCTTTATATTTTAAGGAATAAAATTTCTTATAGGTATTTCAAAAATCTTTGTTTAAGATTATATTTCGGCTTATAATATTTTTACTCATTTATTTCTATATGATCTAATTTATGGTTTACCATAACTTTATTGCGATGGTTCTTATTGCGGGTAATAAGATCTTTACTGATTTTTTTATATAGGGTAATTTATTCATAGTTATAATAAATTTGGTTTTAGTCAAAAAGAAACCTTTTCAGATTTACTTTTTCTACAGTTTAGGAGTTTTACAACATCCATTATCTATTTGGTTTTTCTATACAACTATGTATAATTATTATTTATACAAATTAAAAAAAAAAAACCACAAAAAAATAATCCTTCCGTATAGTATTTTAATATAACGTGAGATCTGTTGGTTTTCATTATGTTGGCAATCAGATAATGATTCGTTTATTGATTTTATATAGTTCTCGTCGTATTATTTTTATGATCACAATCTGGTTCATGCCGTTTTGTTTATTTTATTTTTCAATTATCAATTCTTTTGATTTGTTTTGTCATCAACATTCATACTCATTTTTTATTCACTCATTTTTTATTTTCGTTTGTTGTTGTCACTGATCCGCTTCGATCTGCCCACATTAGAGCAAAAGCACTTGGCTTCATTAGCCAGCGGGCGGGACCCCTCCCAGCTGCTGTTGCTGTTGTTGCCACCACGCCCACCACACGGGGCACCGTTGGGGCCGCCGCCTCACTCAAAATTCTGCACGCGGCCTTCTCCCTGCTTCATTTGTGTGTCAGCAACAACATGCGCGATGCATAAATTTTCAGCATGTGCTTTTTGTCATTGTTGTTGCTAATACACTGACAAAAAATTTGGAATTATACGTTACATGACTAATAACGAAATTTTAAGTTTTTTACCAGAAATTGAATTTGAAACAAATTAAGTAGTTACATAACGTTTACAGTGACACAAAAAGGACGAGACACTTGTGGTATTTTGGGAACTTGTTTAACAATTATGGTTATATAATATAGTTCTTATATCCAAATTGCTATGATGTTCCGATATTTTGTTGTTAATAATTTTAATTTCATTTTATTTGATTTTTCTTTTTGATAGGAGATAATGGATAACTAAGACTTCCTTTTAGGATACGCGCTAGAATTTTTAACACTTGAAACTATAGATAGTGAAGAATCACTGGAATATAATTCAAATTGCGAATATTAAGAATAATTAAACCATTTTAGCTAAAGGTCCTTATGTATGTATATATATTTCAGGGGAGTAATAAAAACCTTGAAGAATAATATTTGAAGTTAAAGTTTCTCCTACATATTAAAGGCCATAAATTGCAGATGTTACATATTTAAGACTCTTAAAATTTCGTAAATATAGAAATGTAGAAAACATTTTAATCTGTCAAAATTTAGTCTAGATGTAACAGCTGTGTTATCGATATATTTTCGATTCTTATTCTATAAATCAAAACTTTAGTTGAATTTTAAATATTTATCCGTTTATTTTTTATACTTCATTTTTCTGTTAAGGATTCTGTTATGAAATTTGAAAATGATCATACATTTGTATTAAAATTTAGTCTATATCCAACAAAAACTGCAAATCCTTTAGAGTCCTTTCAAATTCTTTTAGTTTTCACTTTTGTTTCTGATAACTGTGATTGTTCACATTTCGGTTATTCTAGTGGGAAATTACAACGTATTATTGTATTGTATATTATTACATATGAGAGTAATAATAGAAAAAGTTAAAAATAAAATATGATTCAAGAATCTCGATTTGTATACGATTAAGAGTCATATAGAGTCTTTTTACTTGTTTTATTTTTAGAGAGCATTCAACGATGAGTGTTATGTTGAGTTTAACTTTAATTTGATCAATTCAATCACGGCTGGGAGGTATTTTGGGTGTGAGTGTGTGTATGGTAACTCTTAAAATGAAAACAGTTCGCACAATTTTGAAGACAATTGTGACTCATTTAGTCACGATTTTTGTTGTTTTCGTTCCGTTTCTGTTACTGTTTCAGTTTCTTTTATTGTTTTTGTTTGCTAAAATCATACAATGGCATTGATAATTTCTGTGTGTGGGGCAACAAAGTCTATTAAGTCAGGCTTAAGCTACGTGGCGGTGTATTACGAGTACTAAAGAATAACAAAAACAAAACAAAAAAAAATAGCCCTCGGCTTCTTATGGCTCACACAAGTTCCCATTGGATTCGGGTCCACATACATACATATATAGTTTAGTTAGGTGTTCTTTTTGTTGTTATTGCTGAGAAAAGTAGATCGCGTTTTGTGTTGATCGTGTGGCAAGTTTTTAAAAGGTGCCAAAGAAATAACACAACCTACAAGTTGGCCCATTGAAATTTATGTAAAAAACGTGTCCGAATGACTAAAACCTGATGAAAGCCTGACAGCAGTGGTAGGCTACTGTAAACTTGCAACTGCAACTGCAACTTGCAACAGTCTGTTAATCTTTCTCGTTCTCTTTCTCTATCTGTCTGACTCTCTGGCTCGTTCAATTTGAATACAAACGTGCGATTTTTCACATAAATCAATGTTAATGGCGCATTTAAACGACCCGCCACCAACAATAAAAAAAAATACAAAAAAAAAAATCAAAAAAAAAAGAAAAAATAACACAAACGAGATAAATAAAATTAGCCAACGTAATTGCAAACGAGACAGCATACTGCAACACGGGAGACTCCAAAACGGAGCAGCTGTATTTGAATTTCGGGGGAGTAGAGATTGTTTGGAGTTCAAGGAGAAACAGTTACAGGAGAGTGAAACAATGTAGTGGCAGGAGTTGTGGTATAAAGTTGATTTTTGGCTTGTAGTTAGCTGGCTAACTACGGGAACTACCGTGTTACACATTTCGTTTTTGGCATTTTTGCTGGTTTCAACTTGAGTTTTTGAGTTGAGGTTTTTATGGTGTCAGCTTACAAGACATGATCGGGGTCGTTCCAAGACAGTTGGCCAAGTGACAAAAACTTTATTGTAAAAGGCGGGCCTAATTGTTTGAAATACAAAAACAAAAACAAAAAACTCATGAAATATTTCTTTAAAGTGAAAAGTGACGGAAATTGTTAATAAAAAATATGGCAAAAGCAACTTGAAAGTGTAACGCTAAGCTATAGAGATCAGACAACACTGATCTATTTGGTAACGAAGTAATAGGCGATGGAATGTTTGGTATAATTGTATAATTCATTTTTAGAAATACATATATGACTAAAGCAAACTATTTTAAGTTGCTATAACCACAAAAGTTACCAAGGAACACCTAAAAAAAAAGTACATGAGGTATAATAATGGGACCATCAAACATAATTCTTTTCAGAAAAGTGATTCAAAGGAAAGTTCCCAAGACAAGTGCTAGTAGAACATGACGCATGTGCACGACGTACAACTAAAAATATAAAATGTAGATTCAACAGACGAAAACTCTTATATGTAAATATATATTTGTAACACTCTTAGTTTTTATTTCAAAAATATAAAATGATTGTGTATTTATATTGGGATTTATTTACTAAGTACTTTTGTTGCGTCAAAAAGTGTGCCCGCCTCTTGATTAACATTTGAATATTCCCCATCGATTGTTATTGGTGGCGTAATGTGGTCAACCAGATCAACTTAAATTTTTGATTAATGCTTAAAAGTCAGTCCCAGAATTTTTAAATACCTTTGTTTTCCATAAGAATATGTAATTTATAATGGGTAATATTAGTAATTTAGTTCATAACTTTAGTTTTTTGAAGTAACGATTTCTTTTTGTAATACCATGAAAATGGAATATAATTATTAAATTCCCAAAAGTCTTTTACTCTCGGTATTTAGTGCTTAAAATTTGCTTATTTTATATAGAATACAAGATATTTTTGTCATTTTTCTTTATTATTTCAAAAACGTATTTATTAAATTTTTTTGTGAAAGCATTTAGTTCATTAAAGAATACTAGAGCTTAAACGAATTCGAGTTTTTAGGCAGATTCCTACACAAAGTTGAATGGGTTCTTTAAAAATTCGGTAGATATGGATTCAGAACTTTAACCCAGATATTCTTTATTAAATTTAATTTAATTCTGGAAATCTTGTGAAAATATTTCAAAGATCTGTCCTAACCAAGTGTCATATTGCATTCCATGTGCCTGTTCAGTATTTAGAATAATTTGGTATTATCGATTGCCACACTAAACTTAATTTAAAACGAAAAACAAACATAAGACAATTTAGTTTTAATTAATCAGAAATAAGGAAAAAAATGCTTATCTATTTCAACATTAAGGAGATTAACTTATGCAACACACATGAGAGTAGTAAGGAGCAACTATAAGTTGTTTCTCAAACTTTGATCTGATATCTGGTCTATAACCATATTAATCTATCTCAGAAAAAAAAGTGATCCAGCCTCCTTTACTGATTTGTGAATTTCAATAAATTAAATGGCGGTTCAGTTGGGTTCAATTGGTTGGTTGCATTGTTTGTGGGTCTACACCCACTCCAACAAATTGTAAAACTCTTCGACTAACGACCAAATCCACTTAAAGCCAAACCAACCCAATTGTTGTGGTAGACATTTGGAGGTGTGCAAAGGCCAACAATTCCCTAAACTCCCCCGCCTCCCCCATACCACCCGCACCTCCACCACCCTTTCAACCAAATTGTTGTTGTTTTTTGCGGCTTTTTGTTTTTATTTTGTTTTGTTTCCTTTTTTTTTTTGTATTGCTTGTACTTGTAATTTATTTTATTTGCTTTTACCCAAAAATAGAAGCATAAAAAAGGCAAAATACCGCGCCGACAGTTAAATTGGCTCATGTCATTAACATTAGTCATGGCTTAGATGGAATGGATACCCGAAAAAAAGGCAGAGAAAAAAATAAAAAGCTAAGCAAATTTGTGACACGTGCCCCACACAGACACACACACACACAACCAATTTGGCTAAAACACAAGAGAAAATTCTCCGATAAGTAAACCATGATAAAAAGCAAACATAAAGGGGAACCAAGAAATATTGACACTTTTAATTAAAAATACATTTAAATTTGTTGTCTATTTTTCTTTTTATTGTTGTTTGTGGTTTTGCGGCGATAAGCCAAATGTGATAACAATTTTTTGTTTGGTTGTTATTTTGTCATTTGGCTTTTAGCAAAATTTTTTGGTTATTTAATGAATAGGCAAACACAAAAAGATTGGTTATATTTACATAAGACAGTCATAAATTGGTGCAAATTATGCAATATATCGGTTACATTTTATCAATTAGCATGCAAAGAAATTTATTCATATTTCGTTTCTTAGCTAACCAAATTGAATCATCTTTTTTCTTAATAAACATTTATAATAATAATTTCTCTTGTAACACGTTTCAGGCATCGCGAAAGGTCTCCAAATGCGGATATTTATTTGTGGCACCTGATTGGGACTTCAGTAATCCATTATATAGAACAAAGGTAAGATATGTTTTATTTAAGAATTTTTACTAAATGAATTAGATCTGATAACTTTCGCTCGGATTGGAATCTTGTTTAAATCAAAAACTTCTACAACAAATACAAATGGTATTGACTGTCAACTCCAACAAATCGATAACTAATATAATAAATGAGCAGCAGATTGTCAAATGATGTGACACTTTTGACATTTTTCCTCAAATAGAAGAGAACATTTTTATTTATAAGTTTAAGGAACTGAAGCAGAATTTCACGACTTTAAGTTTGGTAAAAAAAAAAAATGCAGCGAGGCAGTCAGTTCAAAAATATGTAAAATTTTATCTTAAGTTCGGCAAAACGACAACATTCATAAAATCGTAAAAGTTAGTTCGTGATAACTTTTGCGTAAAAAATTTTTAATAAAATTTAATTAGTTCAATGTTTAAATTTTCTATTTCTCTGACACTTTATTTTTAGACCAAGTTAACTAGTTCTTCTGTTCGTTGATCATTTTAAGCCATTACATTTAGCGAACCAGTTAGTGAAAAACGTTGACGGGGATAGAGGAAGCAAAAAAAAAAAATCACACCTTGAATGCATTAAGGCTAACCAAATTTTCGATAGCCACTTTCTACCGAAAATGCCAAAAGCAGCCTATCGTACAAGTAAACCCCATAAAGCAAATTGGTCACCTTGTCTACCGGGAAGACAAAAAATAAAAAAGAAACAAAAACGACAAAAAACACTTGAGCAAATATTTGACAGCCACTTTTCAGTTTGTAGCAGCAGCAGCCGATTTGTTGCTTGGCTGGCAAAGAAAGTGGCCGGTAATAATGACGATGATGTTGATGGTGACGGTATGGCACCACCATCAGCTCCAGCAATAGCAGTAATAGTGGATCTAGCAATAGGTTGTGTGGTAGTACTAGTTGGACCAAGTCCAGGCAACGCCTCTTCCTTCACTCTCTCGTGGCGATTTGTATCTCGACCAATTAGCGAATGACGTAGCGACGTGGCGACAGCGCATCGTTAAAAACCCCAGCTAGCATTCGCGCGACATATGCAAATGGTTGCACCAACAAACAGTTACCACTGTACTACGATGTAGGAATGGGGAGGGGGATGGGTGGGCATGATGAACTAAGCAATCCGGGTACGGCTACAGTGCCAAAAGAAATGGCTTGCTCGCTCTGTCGCTCGCTCGAACTGAGGTTTTTGAGCGACGTTTACAGCGATGCAATGAAAAGAGGGAAGAGCGAGTGCTTCGCGCGGTGATAATAATAAAAGTGTGCGCATGTTCACCGCGCACTTCCTTGTTAACAACATAAATTTACGTATGTTTTTTAATGGATGGACAGGTATTTAATTAACATTCGTTGCTTAGATGGTGGTTTGTAGTCAAGTTGATAGAATTTGCAGGCAGCACAGACCACTAACCACTATTAACCGGATGTGTGGTGCTAGCTAAACACAAGAAAAACAAAAGCTAGTCCAACAAAAAAAAAAAACAAAATACTAATAATCGTAAATTGGGGGCGGAACTAATAAATTCAAAAGAGGGCTACACGATGTGTACTTTCTTCTTTATGGTGAAAAAATTCATTACAATACTAAAGAATAAGCAAGTAAAAGTAATTGCCAATTCAAGTCACTTGGTTATACAAATATACATAATTCTAGATGTTTTTCGAGTCGAAATTTTTAACGAATTAGTTGCATGAGATAACGCTAGGATTGAGGAATTTAATACTCTATCGAGTATTGTCTATCGTCTAAGCCAAAACGAGACGAAAATTTGAAATAAATTATAGTCAAAGGAGATAAAACATAAAATAAGAAACCTTTTCGCTGTGGTAGCCAAACTCTGAATGATTAAAATATTTTGCTCTAGTCAACGCCAAAGGTAAATCCGCATATAAAAAATATCAAGGCTTACTATATTAGCAAAAATAACAAAAATTTTACACTCTTCGATATCATTCGGTTCTGATAGCGATGACGATTGTTTTAAATAGAAAAAAGAAATTTATAGTTTGGCTTAAATCAAAAATTTTAAATTTGCTGGTAACATAATAGTCAAGATACCTTTTATCATTCATTTTCATTTTACCAAGCTTTTTCTGACAATAAACAGCTAAATTATATAGCTAAATTAATAAAAATAAATCACACAAAGTTATAATTAATTTATTATTTTAATTTTATTTGCTTTGCAAAATATGAAAAATCTAAGCGATGAATTATTAAGGCATTTAAAGTAATTTTTTACCATTATTTTATAGCATTACCTTTAAGGTTTTCTCAAATAGATTTGAAATTGTCAAACATTTAAAATTTATTTGCTTTCATTTTTAACCAGTCGTTAAACAGTCTTCAATTCTACTCATTTTTATCTTTGTTCTTTTAAAAAAGTAACTACTTTTGAATGACTTTTTATGGTTCTTTTCCAATTTTTGCACCTATCGGTTTTCTAGTTAGCCAGGGTTGTCAGACTTTATTCCATACATGTATTAACAAATATAAATTAGATAAACTTTCTCTATTGAAAATACAAAAATTTAGCAAATATGTTTATAGCGATTTATATAATTTATTTTCAATATTCCAAGTTTTTGAATTTACTATTTACGAGTACTATTTGAATTTACTTTTAGAGTTGCCATGTTTAAGTAAATTCAACTTGGTAATGGAACCCCGCATTCGATAATTTTTGTTAGAAAGTAGAAGTCGATTAACTAACTCACACCATTCCCTTACTAACCGGCAGCAAAACTATAGCTTTAGGCTCTGGGTTACCCAGTAAATGAGTAATGCGGGATTTCTTTTGCTTCGGTTTTTTCTTTTGGTCCCTTTTTCTGCCCCGCAAATTTTGCCCTCTGCCACACAACTATCTTGGGCAATTATGTGCATTGGATCGACACGTTCACTTTGCCCCTCACCATCATCTTCTCCATCATCAGCTGCAGGTGCAGCCAATTTGTTATTGTCTATAGCTCTCTATATATATACACTATTGTACTCAATCTTGCTCCGTTTTTATTTTTTTTTATGTCTTTCGTTTTGTCAGTTATTAGGTTTTCATTTGTTTTGTCTACTGGCCATGCACCTGAACTTAATTGAATGCTGTTCCCCTTCTTCGCCATGCCCCATGCCACCCATTCATGCCTCAGAGGTGTTTACTGACTTCACATTTCCATGATATTTGGGTTAAGTTTTGAATATGCAAATCTTTGTGGGTGGTTGGAGAGTGGACAGCAACAAGAAAGAAAAATGGCTGTAAAATCAATCAAATCAATTTTAGGTGAAAATATTTTTTTGAATAAAGACCTGACAATTTTTATGGTCATACAACCCAATATTAATAAATATTTACAGATTTTTATATAGACGAATCTATAAATATATATTTATATTATATTTATAATATATCGCCTTATAGAGAGACTTAAACTTTGTTCCAAAATTTCAAAAAGTATCATTTTCAACTTTGAAAAATAGTAAATAAAATTTTTAATCCGAATACTATAATATTTTTTGATTCTCAAATAAATTATTTACAGGACAAGAGAAAAAATTGAAAACGCCCTGAACGAAAATTTTATTTGCCAAATTTATTGATTGACTGAGTTACAGAATATTCTCCAAAAATATAATACATATCTAATAAAAGATTATTATTTCTTAATATTAATATGATGCTTTATCCTTTTATTTTCATATTCAATTGATTCGGTTTTATTATGTTTTACAATGCGAAAACTAACGGTTTGTTTCGTTTTTTTTTAAATACTTTTGTTCGTAACCGAAACAAAAATGTTGTTTTAATATTAATCCAACGACAATTTGATTTTAAAACCATTTCTTGTAACTTTATCCAATATGGATCTCTCTGAGATATTTAAAATATCAAGTCCATGTTGCTCCATTATAAATCTTACTTTTCAGCAATCTTGGATCAGCAATTGCAAATGAACCAATCACAAATGAAAATTGGCTTTCATAACCCTTAAGATAAATTGACAGTTAAGCGAAATTTCCCCCGCAGAGCAAAAGTTTTTTTTCCTGAATGTTGAAACCCTTTTTAGCATAATTTCCGATAATTTTCTTTGACAAGTTAAATGCTGCAATTTGGCGTTGATAATTTATCATATAACTTAATATTGATTACGATTATGAAAGGGCATATATGTATGTATATACCGGCAAATGTTGATCAAAAAAGGGTATAAAGGGGGAGGGGATAAAAGGTGGGTAAACCGCTGTTACTCTCCAGCAGCAACATTCACGCTAGGAAACGGCAATAAACTTACGACTTGAAATTATGCAGATTTTTATCGCCTCGCCAACTTTTCTGCATACAAAGTGCATAATTTTCAAAAAGAAAAACCTGCTCAAAGACACAAAAAGACATTGGGACAGACAACACGTGGTTGAGCAGCAGCCGATAAGCTTGTGACCAGAGAAAGAGAGATACACAAGCTAGAGAAAAAGAGATAGACGCAGTGTGAGAGAAAGAGAAGTAGATGAGATGAGACAAGGCAAGACAAGGTTTCTGGAACGGGATGAAGGGAATAATGACGACAACAACGACTACGACGATGACTTTTGCGTGAGTTGGAATTGAGTTTTGCCTTGAATTGCTGTTGCCAGTTCAATGTACCTGCCCCAAAAACGGAAGTGTTTCAGCTAGACTCCTTCAATGTTTAGCGTGCACTGGTTTCAACATCAGCTCGACAACTCAGCTCGACTTTGCCTCTGATAATGAAATTGATAATCATAATCATCGTCATCAGCTTGTGGCCACCGTTCAGAAATGTTGTTGATTGACAAGTAGCAAAAGTCCAGAGGCTCTTTTCTGCACTACAACCAAAGTGGCACAGTGGTATAAAAGATTTCTAAAATAGTTTAATAGGTTTTATTAACAGGGAAAAATTTTAGATGTAATATAAATAATAATAATAATAATAAATATAACAGTAGCAGAATGAAGCTAAGGGCAGAAGGGCAAGCCAAATTTTATAAATAATATTGACAAATAGTTAAATATACTTGTAAAAAATTATATTTATATAAAAGTCTTAGCAACTTATGAAGAACAATCAAATGAATCATTAACCAATTGATTATATTGGAATAATTTCTAATTCATTGTAAAAAGAACACCTAAATAGACACTTTCTTTGTATCGGTAAATATGATAAGATATAGTTCATATGGATGATTGGAAAAATTCCAATCCAATTCCAATCATTCTGCTGAATTATAATTTTCTAGTATTTTTATAATAAATAAAAATAGAATAAATTTAAAAAAACGCAATCAAATTGTTAACCCGAACAAAATGTTTAAAAACAATTGATCTGAAATTGAAAATAAGAAATCTAAAACTGAAACTGGAAATACTAAATTTAAAAAACCAAAACCGTAATCAATACCTTTTCTGTATCCTTATTTGGTATATAAATCAACTTAATTTTATATGTAATTTTTTATATTTCTTAAAAGTTTCTTCATTCATTCCTCTAACAATATATTTCGCCTGAAGTTCTATTTTGAAAGTTTTACTTTCTTATTATTAACCACTGTACCAGCGTCTGCCTTATTAATTAAACCAGGAAGCGTTCCACAGGCCGTTCCCGCATCTGTCCATGTAGCATCTCGGTACCCAGTTGGTCTCAAATCCCCACCCTAAATGGCAGCCTGCAGCTGTGCCGAGATCTTGAAAAATATTTATTAAAAATTATGCACGCATTAGTTGGCCCTGGCTCCGATGTAGCCTACACTATGCACCACACTGTTGGGGACTGTTGCACTGTTGCCCTCGTGGTCCCCACCTTCTGCTATTCCATTAAGGAAGTGTTTTCGCGGTGGGCGAATTACACGAAATGTTGCATATTAATTTTCCTCTTCTTGATTCTAGCGGTAATAGCAGCGATTTGCGGTATGGCTTAGTTTATGGACTTTTGATAGCCTCAGAATCCGCTATAAAAAATATTTGATGATCGCCAACTAAACCCCCTTCGCCACTTCTCACCATTCAGTGGGAGAGAACCCAATTTGTGTTTTGATTAGAAGGAACGCCTACAGACATTCTCAAATCGTTCTTTTTTTCATAATTTCCTCTAGGAAATAAAAACTAATTACCAATCGTTTGGAAAATTAGAATATAGAATTGCCATCTACAGATAAAAACACAAACAAATTCATTAGTTGCAATTAACTAAAAGATGTGAAATGAAAACGGAAAGAGAATTTGTTCAACAGACGGACGCGTGGGTTGAGTCTCAAAACTGGAATATAATGTAGGCGGAAAATGTTAAAAAACGTGAATAACGGAGGCAATTAACATGGAAAAAAGGCGAAGAAGAAGGTGTTGAAATTTATAAAAAATATATATCATTGGTGTCACGATTCTAATAAATAAATATGGGAGATTAAATAAAGAATAGCCCAAAGAGAGAGACAAATTATGATTTTTAATTAACAAATTTAAAAATCCTATTTTAAAATTTTGTATAATTATATTTACTATAAATAGAAACGATCAATCAATTGTGACATATTATTGATACACCAAACAAGTATTTGATTTATTTTTAAATCTTTTTAAAACTGGTCTTTGATTTTTAAATAAATTTTTTAACATTATGCCTACAGTTATTTATAAAATTATGCCTACAGTTATTTATAGAGTATACAAACATTTGTATATACTCCATAGAGTCGGAAATTATTACTTCAGCGGTTTTCTTTATTGACGTTTCTCATAAATTCCGATTGTTTAAATAATAAATGGTTGTATATTCATTTCATCTGATCAATGATACTTACATTGGACGAATTATCTGTAAATTGACTCATCGCCATTTTCGATGTATTTAACTGAATTTTCCAGATATAAATCAATTGTAAAGCGATATCCACTATAACTTAAATTATTTTTTATAAAAATTTAAAATAAACACATTTATTCTAAATTATTATTTTTAGACATAATTATTTTCTTTATGAACTTAACCGAAATATATTATATATCCCTACAACTGTTAAATTAAGTTGAATTTTTTAAGAGATGCGAACGTATCTACATATGTAAAATAGATACAATGAAGTCTCAGTTAGAGTAGTGATAAATATACATATGTATATATTGCTATAAATATAATAAAATATTTAATTAAAATATACATGTATTTAAAGTTTAGACAGACTCAGTGAATATATATTCCCAGCTAGTTAAAATGTAAACAGACTCAGTAAACATATATTCCAAGCTAGTTTAGTTAGTTATATATTGAGTTAGGGTATACTATGCAGATTGTTACTTTTCGAATAGTTTGATTGCTGCTTGTTAAATGTTAATTAAATTTTTTTCTTGTGAATTTAAGAATTTTTTCAACATTTTCTCACCAGTGTTAAAAATGCAATTCGATTTTGTGTTATTTTGTTTTATTTATATTATTTTTTTTTCGTTTGTGTTGTGTTGTGTTTTGTTGTGTTTGTCTATTATTGTTAGCCACATACCAAGCAAGTGGGTTAAGCACATGCAAATGCAAATTTGCACATTGCCAGTTTGAATGAATGAACGAAACGGAATGAATGATTGAATGAATGAACAAGTGAACAAATGACTGAGACAGACTGAGCAGCTGCAAGTAAGCCCCCGCCACTAATAAATAGCAATTAGAATAACATGCCAATAAATCTTAAAGTCAAGCTAACTTCTTAGCCATAAACTGCCGTGGTAGAGATTGCTATTTATTGCCATCTCCCTCTATTAAAATGAATATAACCTTGGCTCATTGTCGATTGGTCTAACTCCACCTTCTGCTTAGTCTCTCTGCCAGTTTTATTCATTCATAAATATTGTATAAATACGAGTACAAAATGCAACACCTCTAAATTTATATGCTAATTTTATTTTCCTCCTTTTTTTCTAATATATTTTTTTTCTTTTTTGTGGCAATCTCGACTTCTTTTTTTTCACTCCGACACTGTCTTCTAAAGATGTGATGCATTTGTTAATGTCAGTCGAAAAGATCTACGTGGGTTGGCCTTGGTCCAGCCCGGCCCTAAGTTGTGTTAATTAATAGCACTTATTTCCATTCCTAACTGTAAACGGAGGACCACCAACGCCATTTCTAACTATTTTTTTTTATGTTTTTTTTTTGCTGTCAGCTTCTCCAGGCAAAAGCATCCTGTCACTCATCCAAAACTCTTCTTCTCCACCATGTTCATAGTCATATTTCAAAATGACAACGATGCGCGTCCAGTTTTTTTTTGTTTTTCGTGTTTTGTTTTTTTTGTTTGCTATCTGTCAATGGAGCACTATGGCGGCTACGTACAAACCATTACATAAAACTGTGCGAGACTTAGACTTATGGAACTCGACGCGACTCAGTTGGAAAATAAAACAACAACATACAACATCTAACGGACAATGACGTTGACTTCGAGATCGCATATTGGGTTTCCACGCCGTCATTGTCATAGTGTGGCACATGAGAGAGGGGGTTAAAGAGATGAAGCTATGTATTGCATTGACGAACTGTCAGAGGGAGGGACAGATGGACATAGACAATCGGGGTTATATGTCTATGTCCAACTGTGGGTTAGAAACGCCATAATTAGTATGATATCATCGAATACCCCTTAGAAAATATGACTAAAATAGCTAAAAGGAAATCAAAGTATATAGAACATATTCTAACTGAGTTTTATAGATTTCTTAATGGGTTTTTTTATTTATGGAATTATCTTTCGTCAGATAATAAATGTTAAATCACTTTTTTTAAATGTTAAAAAATATAAAGATAAAATTTGTATTAGTTGAAAAGTTTTCAAGATATGGAAACAATTTATTTAAACAGTAGTTTTAAGTTAAAAATCAGCAAAAAAAATTCGCAGTTAATAGCCATACATTTTCTTTTACATTCATGAAATTCATTAAATTTGGAATTAGTTAAATTATAATTTATAGTATTTCAGAATAAAACAATATTTTTTTCATATTTATCTTATTACTCAATAAATCAAAAGTGGTTTTTATTATCCATATATTGGATATTTAGAAAATTTTTGAATATTTCAAATTGGTTGTTTGGTAGATTAGACTTTTATGTGAAACATACATACATATATGTATATTAAAGCCTTACTTTTTTAAATGACAAGATATTATTTTCGGTTAAAGTTTTTATGATTTTTATTCATTAATTTAAATTTCGATTTACAATTGTAATTTCTTTAAAATTTTTTTAGAGCTTTTTTAAGTTAAGTTTTAATTAGAAATTAAAATAGCAAATGCACTGTCTGTATTTTTTAATCAATTTTACTAAAGCTGGATTTACAGTTCTAAGATCTTAGATCTACCCTAGATCAAATCTTGAAAAATAAGTCCAAATAGTTCACTCTGCCAACAAACAAAAGAATCATGCTTTCAAATTATTTTATGCATCCTGCAATATTGTTAAATATGAATAATATTTTTCGTTGAAAATCTGTAAATATACAAATATTAAAACTACATGAAATGGGAAATATTTTGAGATTTAATTAATAAATTGGAAGACTTATTTATATATAGAGTAAAAGAGAATTTGATAATATTCGTCCATTAAATTGCTTCCTTCTGTACAAAATTTTCATATCCGTCCTTACAAAGTTATTTCATTTCTTGTTCTTTCATAATAGACTTTATTTTACAGGGTATCTGGTAATCCATAATCCCATTTCTAATCATAATGTTATTACTTAACAAACAGCTTCACAGTTGTTTCTTAAACATACATCTCTAAAAAGTGGTTAGGGGTAGGTAAAGGGGGGAATATATCATATGTATGTATCTTTTTTTTTTGTTGTTTTCTGTTTTTGTTGCACTTTGTTTTTGTCATCTTGTTCGCCCATTGTCTCTCTCCGAAGAAAAACAATATGGTGGATATATAGTCTGATGTGTGAAATATGTGCAACTCACATAGACCATAAAGTTTTTCATCATACAATAACGGTAACGGTTTTTCTTTCTCTCATTTTTGTTTTGTATTTTTTTTTGTTATTATTATTTTTATTTTTTTTTTTTTTGCGCAAAATCACCAGGGAGACATTTGATGTTTGATTTCCGTGTAATTACCTTTTGTTTGAATGGTTTATTTAGTTTGTTTGTTTTGTGAAATGAGAGGAGATTTTTCACACTAATTACAGAAAAAGAGAGAGAGACGCCTACTGCTGTAGCAATTGTTATTATTTTTTTTTAACATATATCGCATTAGTTGCAATTAATAAGCTACCCCCGTGTACTGTACCCCTTCTCTGTATACTATGCATTAACCATCACATACTCTCCATAAAAAGTGAACGATTTCCGTTCGCGCCCGTCATTTGACACGTTTAAACGAAATGAAAATGATTGACGACTTGACTAGAAGTGCTCTGGGTCTGGTCCGCTGGACCGCTGGGTTGACTTGGCTTACACCATATATGTGTGTGTGCGTGTGTGTTTGTTTGTGAGTCTCGCTGTCTTTGTGTGTATATTTCGCAATGGGCGCCTTCTCATTGCAAATTGCCAACTAAAGCCCACTGACAACTTAATAGGCAACTTTATTAACTTTTTATGACGACAAGCAATCGGAGCAAACAGCCACAATTCAAGCAACAAGTGTTTACTCTCCGGGAGGAAGTTGCATTCACTTTAAGCAACAACGAAAAAATAAAACAAGTTAAAAATGAAACAAAATAAAAATCTCAAAAAAAAAAGAATTAAAAAAAATAGAAAAATCAATCGACGAATATTGAAAATGAGAGCTGCAAACTATTTGGTAAATTACTACATCAATAATTGACTTCCTGTGGTCTATGGCAATCTAATCGCAATTGATCATTATGACACTGATTAGTTTTTTAGTTTGTGAATTTATTATTTAGTAACTGAACTAGTTCTTGATCGTACAAATTGAAACCAACTCAATGAACTAGTTGCTTAATTACATTGCAATAGGTTGATCATATTAAACAAATTATCTAGTTTGCATTTTTATTATCTGGACTGTTAAACTAGTTTCTGTTTTTTATGATTCAGTTGACTGCTTTTTTTATATTTATGACTTTTCAATTGCAAAAACTCAAGCTAAATTTAGAACCAGCTATTAAATAAGACTATATAGATGGGAAAGAAAAATTCTTACCATCTTAAGTCCTGAGAAAATATCTTTGAAATACTGTATAAAAAATGTAAGAAAAACGAGAAGAATTTCTGTTTTTAGAAAGTACCTTTCTAATTCAAATTGTCTAAGATTCTCTAAGACATTTTATAAGGCAATATTATAAGAAAAGTTTAGAACAAATTTTACATTTAATTAAAAAATTCTTACCAATTAAAAACGAAATCTTACCTATTAGGAAAAAGAACTAAGAATTGGTTATGAGAAAAAACTTTCTTTTATCTTAAGTTGATACAGGGAAAGCTCTCTTCCCTAAGCGTAAATTTCAATATTTTTGCTGAAAAAATTTTGGTCTGAAAATTTATACTCCCGGCATTCACTATTTAATTGTAATATTTCCATTTCATTGACTGATATCAAAAGTTTTCACAAAATTTTATTGAAAATTTGAAAAACTAACTTATTATTCGACTATCAGTTAAATTATATTGAAATTCAAATCATTTATGGTACTTAAATTTGTGGTTCTGCTCTAAATTACTTTCATAAAACTATGTTCAAAACTATTTTTAATCTGAAACCAAAAGAATCAATAGAATAACAAAAGAATTAAAGAATTAAGAATTAAAGAATTAAGAATTCGTATACCCTTGCAAACTGTCTTTTTGTTTTATGTATATAAAATTTGCCAGAATCATAAGGAATTATATATATAAAACCCATCAAATATGAATTTGATATCCGTGGCATAAAAAAAATTTAATCCAATTCCTATGACAGCTGTAGTATATAGTCGACTGATTCTGATGAACCTTAAAAGATATATTTCTTTTTATATTAAATTGTCAAATAATAAATTTCGTGAAGATTGCTTCAAAAACACAAGTTATGGATCAAAAACTATATTTTTGACTGATCGTTCCTATGGGAGTTATATGATATAGTCATCCGATCGGGATGATTCCGAGATATACAATGCCTGCAGCAAAAAGAAGCCTAGGTGCAAAATTTCAGCTCTGTAGCTCCAAGGGTCTAGGAGGAGATTGCGTTGATCCAGACAGACGGACATGGCTATATCAACTCAACTCATCATGCTGATCAAGAATATACATATGTATATACTTTATATAGACGGAGATGCTTCCTTCTATGCGTTGCAAACTTCTGACCAAAATTAATATACCCTTTTTGCAAGGGTATAAAAAACTTAATAATCGGTTAGCGTTTAAAACTTATAATAAAAAGCAAACTATTCTAAATAAAGTATTTATCACAGTTTCCTTCAAATTCTTTGATTTATTTAAATATTTTTTAAAAATAAAATATTTAGAGCTAAACCCAAATAGAATCAATAGAATAAATGTTAAATGTAATCAAATAATAAATTATTTTATATAGTGTATATATAATTTAGGGTATATACAATTCGTTGCAATACCGATTATGATTTTTTGTATCTATCTCGTTGATTAACCAAAATAAACCATTTCTCAATAGGCATTTCACTCTGTCTCTATGAGTTTGTTGACAAGTTTAACTGAAAACTGAGACGCCCCCACAAAATGTCCATCTACTCGTCTCCAAAAAAAAAAAAAAAAAAACACGAAAAATAAAAAAAATAATAAAAAAAAAACATAACAACACAAGCTCAATTTATGAGGCAAAGTTGTGGGCATAGATCATCAAGTGTGTTTATGGTGTGTGTGTGTGTATGTGTTGTGTCTTGTATGTGCGTTTGTCTAAAAGGGCGCTCCGTACGTAGAGAGTTAGACACCGTCTCGTTCCATCTGTTTCTCTTATCGCTGCATGCAAACGAGAAGCTGTCCGTATTATAAATGATGGGATGCTGCTGCTTTTTCTCCTTACTTCTCATTTTGCTCTTCTCTCTATAAGATTTTTTATGTATCTTGGCTTAGCGCCACATGGCTCTGGCAAACGGCAAAAGATCTAAGACACAACACATCAACCAAAGAGAAAAAGACTAAAAAAGAGTTAGAGGGTGGGGTACAAAGTGGGGGGGGGGCCCCTCTACATACCATATCTGTCTGTCTAAATGTTGGTAGTAAACCCACGCAGACGCACCAAAAGAAAGAGAGAGAGAAAGGGAGAGAGAGAGAGAGCGAGAGTTGGAGTTTGAGAATGAAGCTAACCTGCTGCATCATTTTTCACTCGAAGATTGCATAATGATTGACAATTCATTATGGCCAAAAGGTTTTTTGGATTCTTCAGTTTGTTAGAAAATAAAAGAGCGGGGCTTAATGTTTAGTTTTTTTTTTTTTTTAATGACTTGTAAGATTAGTTGGCCAATAAGGAAGTGTTCTTTTTTTTTGCCCTGATATACCAAATTATTGATGGATATTTCTTCTTTTTCAATTTCATTGCAGGTGAGTGAATATCAAGACATAAACCCCTTTGATCGTGCAAATAATAACTTTGTATCGTATACGTAAGTAGAAATCTCGTCTCCAAGGTCAATTGTTTGTGTCTAATTGAAAAACAATAGCCCCTCCCGGCCACCCCAGAGGTGTGACCGCAAAATATCATGAACTTTCAAAAACAATAGAGTTGGAATCAAGTACAAAGTGAAACCGTCCGTCGATTGCACAAGTTTGTCGGCCATTTTTGCACACCTGTTTCATTGAGCTGACTTTGCTCTCAGCCTCTGAGACTCAGAGTCTCAGTCTCTGCCTCCGACTCAGCTTTGTCTAATTGAAGCAATTAGTGGGCCCATTATGGCATTTTTTTTTTTTTATTTTTTTTCTTCTTATACATTTTCAATTTTTAGTTTTTTTTTTCGATTTTTGTTTTGTTTTTTACCAATTCAATTAGTTTGTGTGCTTCGATGGGGGGGCCCTCTCGTAATTAGCTTTAAGTTGGGTTCGAGGAACGACGACCAGCTGTCTCTGGGGGCTATGACAACACACACACACACACATACACACCATATTTATAGAAACAACATAATACTTTACACAAAAGACAATTGACCTTCGTTAGCGAAAAGTTCATTTGCGTCAATTTATTATTGCATAGTATTCGATACATTGGACCATGATAGATGGTTAGGAACTTGCGCAATTTTCGGCTAAGCTAATGTTCAGCGGGTATTGATTAAAGTATTTCATTGATCATAATAATGTTAATTAAGTGAAATCCAAGAAGCTACAAATAAAATACATAACTCTAACGAATTGTTTCTAAGAATTAAGCCGGAACCATTGTGGTATAAATTGAGCAATTGGCTTTTGTTTTATTTTTCTTTAACTTTGCGAAAATGTAGTAAATGACATTTTATATGTTTGATATTTTTAATTTATTTTAATTTTTTAATACGTTTCTATAAAAATAGTAGCATACTTCAATCTTGTTGAAACAAAGATCTAGTTCTGTATAATGTTATCTAAAGCATTCAATCCAATTCCTGCTTCTTATTTAACTATTCTAAAGAATTTGACTATTTTTAATGCATTAAAGTTAGTGCATTAGAACTAGTTCTTTGAGTTGCATATGTAACTCGATCAATTCTTTTACTATATTTAGAATGGTAGTAGAAGATAAACTTAAGCAATTAAATTTTAATGCTTATTCAATGGCACTTAATTTTAGAACATTTAACACACTCAGAGTAATTAAATTTTTTCTTTCTTTTTTAATATTTTTTAATCTAACGTAAACATGTCTTAATAGAACTAGTTGGCGTTCTACAGAGAATGATGCAGAGAATTTATTTTTTCCAAGCCGTTTCTTATTGCTTTACAAAATCGTAAAAAAGCAAATACCATTTAGCTCTTATTGGTTTTTTTAATACTGAATTAATTCATTGATAAAAGCTTAGTAAAAATTGCATTATATTGAAGATAAAATTGTATAATAAAAATGGCTAAAAAATCATATGATAGAAAAATTGAGGTGAATACTAAAAGAACTAGTTTACGATGTGTTGAATGATGAGCTCTAGTTCAAATATAATGTATAGATCCATCAACCTTGCATATATAATTGCCATTTATGTATTCAAACGAAACTCTTGTAAAATCCATAAATCAAAATCCCCCAAGAAGACCTTCAACATTTTGCATAATGATTGACTCTATCTTGGCTCCATTATCGTGTGAACCTCTTCAAAGACGTCGTCGATGAAGAAGCAAAAATTTAATGCACAATGTGAATGCATAGGCACAGGTACAGGTATCCCCTTAATGTGTATACCTATATACATATACATATATATATTACGACTTTATCTCTTAACATGTTGTTGGCGTTTCTCATTTTCGACCATGGCCACAAATCAATTGGTTGTGATGCCTGTCAAGAGTCAACAAAATATATTTCAAGCAGAAGCCCTGAAAATTGCCTCACTATAGCCATAACTGGCAGATATCAAAGAAACATACAGACATACTCACATACATACATACATATATGTATATTATATATATTTCAATTTAGTGGCAAGTCATTTGCTGCAAAATCTGTGTAATAAGTTCAATGAACGAAAATAATAACAAAAAAAGAAAAACCGGGCGAAACAATCAACGTCAATCAAATGGGCAAGCGATTTACAATGCGCCCCTCGCTCCTTGCCCTCCACCGCCTTTGCTCTGTCATATGCATTTTTTTTTTGTTTTTACGAGTCTTGCAACAAAATCGCCTTTAAGTTTGTTCACCCAAAAAGAAATCCGAGGAATGGGGCGCCATTTCCAAATAAATATATCTATATATATATATATGATATATATATATATCGTATATATGCTGTGTGTTTTGTTTTTTCGGCTGCAACCTGCTTGGGTAATATCATATTTTAGCATTTTACGCTGCGGCAAGCAAAACTTGTTGAAAATTCCACGCACACACACACATACACACTTGCTGTGTATATACATATAGACAAAGCAGATACTGACCAAAAAGCTCTAATAACTAATGGCCAAAAGCGGCAACGAGTTGAGATGGAGTGGAGTGGAGTGCAGTTGTCGGCTTTGGCGCAATTTGAGACTCGATTTCTTGCACCTAAAATTCAAGCCTCAAACTAACAGCATTTTCTATGGGGCAAGCGGGAGACAGCGACGAAACGACCTTAAAGCCTGTTGTTGCCCGTGCCAGTGTCCATGGTCCATTGTCTCTCTATTGGTCTCTTGCACCCGCTCTTCCATCCCATCATCATCATCATCATCGTCATCTTCTCCAGCAACGTCATCATCATCCATGCAAAAAAAAAGAAAAAAAAATACCACATGCCAAATATCCACCGCAAAAATCTCTTAAACTTTTTTGTTGTTATTGTTATTCTTTGTGGCAAAGAGAGAGAGAGCGAGAGAGAGGGAGAGGGAGACATCAGAGAAACTAAGTTTTTTTTCTTGTTAGTTTTTTGTTCTTGTTTTAATTTTTTTCCCCCCATTTTAAATTTTGTTTTCGGTTATCTTGTAGCTGTTTGTTCTCATGTTTGGCAAATCAAGACGCACTGTGGTTACAGATAGATAACATTTAAGATATCAAATTAAAAATTGTTCCTAATACTGTGAAATGTATTTCAATAAGAAATCTTTTGAAACTAATTTTTTTTTTTAATTTCTCCATTGAAATTTGAGCTACAAAGTTAACTACCTTCAGGCAAGTGTTCATAAATATTTGAGTTTATATACATACGTAAATTACATAGTTAAAGCATATAATTGAATTTCTAATAAAATTCAATCCAAGCTTGAAAATGTTTCCTGTGAAAATGGCCTAATCTTTTCTTTCCATAAATTATTTTGATGGCTTAGTAAAATTTAAACTATACAAATTAATTGCTTTAAAGTGCAAAGCAATGTTGTTAAATCAATGGAAATATTTTCTTTCTTTTATTGGTTTTTTGGATGTTAATTTAGCAACCGATCAATGCAAATAACCGTTAATGCATATTTGTTTGTTAACAGTTACAGAATTTTGGCTAAAATAGTCAGTAAAAGAACCAAATATTTAGGTGAAAAGTGATTATGAGAATTTTGTTTTTACTTTAAAAGTTAGCTTTAAAAAATGACTACAAATATAAATGATTTACTACTAAATAAGTAATAATTATTTTTAAATTTTTATTATTAAGATTCCATGCTTATACATAGAGCTAAAAATTTAATTTAGCAATATTTACTGTTAGTTTAGTAGTAGCTAAATAACATACTTTAGTAGTATTCGGTGATAATTTCAAAGTATTTGAAATTCTTTGAGTTTTAGTATGTTGTATAATAAACTATTTAGTGAGTTGTACAATTTAGAATTCAAAATATTTTATAGTAAATAAATATTCTTTGAAAAAGTAATGAAGTATATTTACTGTTAATTTAGTAGCATAGCATATACTTGAGTAGTATTTGGTGATAATTTCAAAATATTTCAACAGTAGTTGAATTAAATTTATAGTAATGCAGAAATTAGACTACTTAATTGGTTGACAATTTAGTAGTGTCTTCGCATTAATTTTAGCATATACAGATATGTATTGAATAGTAATTTAATATTCTTTTAAAAAGTAATGAAGAACTTAAAACGCCAAATAGAATAACTACTATTAATTATTATTTAAGATGTAATTTGGTTTCACTTAATAGTAATTTAATACGTTTTTATTAATTATAAAGTAACGATTCAATAGTATTTCTAATAAGGAGTTTATAATTAGTAATTGTAGTTAGTTGTTAATAAGTAGTATATATTTTAAGAAATGTTTGTAAGTAATAATAATTCAAATTACTTCAGTTAAAAACAATGAAATGAATTTAAAGTACTGATTTCTTAATTATTGCAGTATGTGTATTATTATCAATAACTACTATAAATATGGTAAAAGTAATTATATAAGAACAAATATATTATAAAATAATATTCAAATTGCATATATGTACTTATTATTTTGAATTCTATTCCACTGTTTGAGGTGTAGGCCTACATGTGTGTTGCAGCGTCTTTGGTATGTGGTTAGTGTGGCAAGATTGCTCTCTCTCTCTCCCATCTTAGAATGAGCAACAAAAGTCTATGGTGAAAGGTTCTTGCAGTTAAGTCAAAGTAGTTTTTGTTCTCTTTGCATTATTTCGCTTCTCTTCTGTTTTGTTCTGCTGTTTCATTTACTTCTACTTTGGGGTGTGCCTGTGTGTGTGGCAGTTTCGGGAAGTTGTTCTGACATATCCTTGCCTTGGCAGACAAGCCAAACGCAACAAATCTCATGCCGCTTGCAGCTCACCTTGCTTTGCCTCCTCCACCCATTATAGGCATTTCCCTAAATGATGCAAGGCAGCAAAAGAAAAGCAACAAAATGTTGCGAGAAATTGTTGTGGCAACTTTTACCTGTAGTCTTTGTGGGTAGCATTGCAATAGACGTTCTAAATGTTACGTTATATTATTGGATGCGGTTGTTGCAGTTGCAACAAAATGTTGTTGTTGTTGTTGCAACTCTTTCGTACAGATGCGCATGCGCCACGAATTAGGTCTCTTGGCTTTGGGGCGCTCCAGTAGCTTTTGTTGCAGTTGTAGTTGCAGTTGCGGTTGCTGTTGCATTTATTGTGTAATCAGCAGATAACGGCATTTAATGGCTGAATGAGTTTTCCTGAAGAGAGAAAGACAGAATGAGCGAGAGAGCAATAGTAAAGAGAGAAAGAGAGAGAGCGAATAGAGATACATTTTCATGGTAAACGCATTCGCCACGAGGCGCTTTCACGATCATTTCGCACAGCATTTGTCGATAACTTAATTTTACCTCCTCCTTCTTTTTATTTTCGTTAGGGAAATGGTTTTTATTTTTATAACTTATTTTTCTGTTGGCTTTTCAAATTACTTGAAGCGTGGCACTAATCGATTTCTATTGCCGCAATGGCCTGGAATTTAGGAAAAAAAAATTTTGTTTTTATTTTGTTTGTTGGCCAAATTATTTCACAATACGAAAATTCGTCATGTTTTTGATTGCTTGGGTTCAGCTTGAGTAATTTCGATTTCATTTTAGATTTATCAAATTTTAATAACTTTTCCAAATATAATTTATATAAAGTTTCACATATTTATAGGCGAATTAGACTCCTTAAGTGTTGAAAGCTTTTATTTTTAGGGATTGGAGAAATATAGGAAATATACATTTTAAAATTATGCAATATTTACACTTTCCAAATTAGAATAGTTTATTTAAATTTAAAATATTTAAATTAGAAAAGTAATTTTATTTATTTATTTAATTATGAAAAAAATTAAAGTATTGTCTTTTATGCAGATGTTATTATAATATTCATCTGATTATTCATACCTAGAAACAATTTTAAGTAAAGTTAACCCATTTCCAAACTTAAATCGATTAATAGACCTTGTTGAATTTTTTCTAATTTTCTTTTGTTAAACCAAAATCAGCTTAAATCTTTAATCATTGTCTATTTAAAACAAAAATACTTAAATTATTCTATAACTACAAATAAAGTCAAGTGGTCAGTTGAAACTTTAATAACCCATTAAATTTTTATAGTATTAAATAAATAAAAATATAATTGGACTTCCAATAAAACTGTCATATTTAGTTCACATGAGCATCTATATGTTATATATATATAGTCTATATGGTTGTGCTACTTTTTCCTATCTACAATAAATACATATAAATAAATGCTTTTAATTGTAAAAGTTGACTAAAAACATTTATAAATAAATAACTTCAATTGGAACCACTTTTAAGCCATAAATAATAATAAAGATATAGAAATTAAATTAAGTTCATAGGAAACTTGTTTTAATTTATCAGTTTGATCAAAATTAAATTGTTTATTCCAAAAGCTTTCTATATACATACAAGGCCTTTAATAATGTTGTTTAAATTTACATATTTACCATTAAGCACCAACCATTAGTCAGGTATAAAATAAATATTAATAGAACACTTTAATTAATTAAATTTCTTCATATATAGGATTAGACAGAATCTTAACTATAATGAATTCAAAATTAAATGAATTGTGCAGTAATATAGTCTTTAAAATTATCGTAAAATTACTTTGTATAAATATCAAGTAAATATAGGGCACCAAAAAAAACTGTACCTAATCTCTTATATGTATATAGAACAACGCCCTAATCTAAACTAGAATTTTTGTCCCAAGTCTTGTTTAATGATATTCAGTACATTTCGGCAGTTCTTAAAGGTCTTTTTTTTTTTTTTTGTATTTGAAAGAAATCTCTTTAACACTATTCAAACATTCACCTTATCTCATTTGAATCTTTGAGTTTCATAACAAATGTAGCCCCAAACGACCAAAACCAAGTTTAAGCCCCATTTGTATGCCCGACTTGTAAGGCTCTCTTGAACCACATAAAGATTATCTATATACACACTTACTTACACACAGAAAAAAACACACACACACAGTCGCACATGTCACAAGGCGGTCAAACAAGATTATGGCCCAGACCAAAAAAAAGAAACCAAAAAAAAAAAAGAAAAAAAAAGAGCTAAAATAACAAGTGTTACTCAAGGCAGCAAATTAATAGTCAACATTTTTCTAAACTAATCACGACAAGTGCTTCGGGGTTGCTTGAACTGACTGACACAGAAAATAACAGCACGGCGACTATGAGATACGAGAATAAATGCCAAAATGCAACAAGACATACTCTCGGACACACACACACACACACACACATTAAAAATGGAAAATCAAAATGGATGGAGTTAACTGGACAGTAGCCACTTGTTCAGGGTCAAAACTAGAATTTTAAGAACAAAAAAAATATTTTTTATATTTTATTAACCACCTTCTATCCTTAGCCAGGTCTACATACTAATGCCCACGCAATGTATCTTGAGTCGTATGTCGGCTTCCACTTTGTATGTAGACAAGACAACAACACAACACACAAACTAGAGGCAGATTGAAAAAAAAAAAAATAAAGAAAAAAAAAACAGCAAACAAAAAAGAAAAGACCAAAATAAAGAAGCGAAGCAATATTCCAAAAGACCTGAGAAGAAACCGACTGAGAGACAGACCGGTCCGTTCCTAGGTGCATGTAACACAATCAGGAAGTAATTTTTATTCTATGTATACCCGTAGCATGTGTCGCCGTCATCGTCATCGTCGTCGTCGTCGAGCGAGTGATCTGGCCAGTCAGTTGAGACAGTCACTCAGTGCAGACAGAAACGACAGAGGACAGAAGACAGCAGGAAAGGCAGTCAGGCAGGCAGGCAGACAGAACGGCAAAATCTGGCAGTCTGGCAGACAGATCCTCTCGTTCTTAAAGCAGTTACCATAGCTCCAAACTCTGTGTGCTGGCAAGGGAATTGCATTTGGAGTTCTCCATCCACCTTCATTCTTACATTACTCGGCATCGTCAACTTTTCCATTGTGTGATAAAAGTCTTGGGTTGGGACTACTACCAAACTCGATACTTGATTGCCAAAGATGATGACGATGGGAATGATGAGAATGATGTGAGCCAATCGTTGAATCAATCTTGGCCAGTAGTTCAACGTTTACTGTTATTAGTTGCTTAACATTGGCCATATTGATTGTTCTTTGTTTCCATGGAAGACAATATGCGGGCTTTGTACTAAAATGTTGGAAAAAATCAAATTTTTACATTGTAAATGTATTTACTTACCGAATATCTATGATGGGCTAAAAATATCTGTTTTTAGAGAAGTTTTTGAATTATTTCGTTATAATTATTTCTGACTCTTAGAAATTTTATTTAAATTAAGACTTTCGATATTCATTGAATCTGTTAAGGATTAAAACTTGCAGAATTTTTATTATTAAGAAACGCCAATTATTTAAGCCATGTAAAAGAAAAGCTAAATGAATTTTTAATTGTGGGTACAAATATGTCTTCTATTAATTAACTTTATTTTAAAAAGAAGCTTAGAAACTAGTTTGTTTTAATCATTTAAAGAGGTAATTTCTCTAGTTTAAATATTATTGCAAAGTACTTGAAAAGTTATAGCTTACAGATAATACTAAAAATTGATTGTAAATATGTAGTAGATATATAGACAGAGAGATAGGTACTTAAATAGAATAGATACATATGTACATATATAGAATTAGGATACATATAGTCTAAATAACATAAGATAAATATCATCAACTTTCTATCTATGTATCCATCTATCTGTATGTTCATAGATGGCTTATTCGATCATTTTTTATAATTATAGCCAGAACTTCAAAACTAAACGTAGCTTCAAACACTTCTTAATATTGAAGCAAATATTTTTTAATTATACTCAGTCCCAGCTAATGACATGTTACTTTGGAAAAATTAGAGAATTATTTAATCGATTATTGATCAGTTTATATCATTATAGAAACTAGAAGAAAAGGAATTCAGCTATATTTTCTTTACAATCTTGTTTTCAAAATTAAAACTAAATTTATCATAGATAATTTCCGTTTTTCAAACTAGAAAACAAGTTAGAAAATACAAAAATTATTCTATACAAATCTGATAAGTAACTACAATCACAAATTAAGTTCCAAAGTTCAAATTGTTTAAATAACCTTTTAGATAATAACTTAATTTTATATAAAAAGTTACATAATCCCTCATATATCTCTCTATTCAAAAAAAAAAAAGATCCCATCGTTTAAGGTTTTTTTTTTTAAATTTCGTGAATTATCCCGCGATCTCAAATTGTTGTTCTGCCGTCGTCATCGTAGCTTTAGTCGTAGTCGCTCGTCCATGCAATTGCATAATAATCATAATCTGTTGGTTGTTGTGGCGTGCATCCGTCAGGTTAATTAGTAAAATACCTGATGACCAGGCACGTAGTGCCATTTAAACACAGCATTTTTTTTTCCAATTAATCTTCCACCTACTGCCCAGAGATGCCAAGTTGCGGCATTGCATGTTCAAAAGGAAAACGCTTTAATATTTAGCCGAAAAGGAGTAGCAAACTTAATAAATTGTTTATAGAAGAAAAACACATCTTTTATATACCCTTCCGATTTCCCTTTCCTTGAAAAATATAACGTTTTTTTTATTGTTTTAATAAATTATTTACCAAATTATTACCCATTCCGCATTGTGGAAATCTCGTGCACTACTTCCTGGTTTTTTTTTTTTATTTATTTGTGCAAACTGGCGGCCGGCCTCTCTTCCCCTTCACTGCACAAATTAATCAAGCATGTGCCCGAAAACTAAAAAAAAAAAAAAAACTAAAAAAAAAAAAAAAACTAAAGTTATAAATGAAAAATGCTGGACAATTGCATGGTTCGCTTACAGTGACTAATCGATTTTTGGAATTAAGTTGCGCGCCACATGGAAAGCAGAAAAAAAAAATAAAATAAAAAAAATGTGGCATGCGGAAAAATGGTCACTTGGCTTCCTCCTCCATCCACCTCCAACTGCATCTTCATCTCCTGCAGCATCACTGGGCCGTGCCTTCTCTTGGACATTGGCTATTGATTTTTGTTTGTTGCTTTAGTTGTTGGTGTTTTTTACGAGCTCTCTAAGGAGCGACAAGCGTCGAACGATAACGCACAGATATTGGAAGTATGCCAAGGCGGTGGCCGTTCAGACGTTCTGTCTGTCCTTCAGTCGGTCTGTCTCTCTCCCGGCAATGTGTCGGCAGATTTGTTTGTTTTCGCAATTCGTTCGTCTCCGCTTTGGATACCCTGTAGCCGAAGGGTATATGTAAATGGATGAAGTATAACCATTAAGAGTTATGTGAAAGAGAAATGGAAATTCCGCTTTTAGAAAACCCTTAAAAATAAATAAAATTGCATATTTATATATATAGTTTCATTGAAATCTGTCCAGACAATGCATAAATTCCATCATGTTAATCGAATGATTTAAGTAACAACATTTTCAACTTCAATAAAAAACACTCCCCATTTAAACAGAGGGTACTGCAAAGTCGTCACCATTTTGTCAATTGGAATGTTTTCTTCTTTTATAGTTTTTTTTTTCTTTTTTAGTTTTGGTTGCCGCCTTGGCAATGCTGTTTGGAAATGTGCCAAAGTTCATTGCACGGCATTGCTACAATTCCATTTTGAATTCCCCATTCTCGCATAGTTGAAAATAGTTATTTGTTTTCTTTGTTTGTTTGTTCCTCTACAACTTGTCCAAATAGGGAAAATAATAATACTATGCAAATGACACTTGCGAATTGGTTTTTTTTTTTGTAATGCAATAAAGATATCGAAGGCAAACTTAATAACAATGAATGTATAAAAAATCAATTCAGTAAATCAACTATTTATAGAGAACGGTATAAAACTGTTTAGAATATTTGCCCAAATTATCGAGTAAACAAATCCATTTGCCTGATGGCAAACGATTTTTGGGCAAAGTATCCTCGAAGTGAACTTAAATAAATAGTACAATCATAAAAGTGTAATTCTAATCTAAATCGATTGTTATTTTATAGTTTAATCACAGATTTAATAAGAATATTTCAATTCAAAATTGTTTTTATATTCTAAATTATATTTGTTTTATACATTTGAATCTTATTTATTTATATTTTATAAATATATTTTTTATACTTTTTGTCATGATAATAAATGTAACCCAAAAAATATTGAAATCTCAAGATTAGAAAGTTCAAAAAATTGTCATATATAATATATATATATATTTAATTAAATTTACAAAGTAGTTTTCAGAGACCGAAAAGTTTGGAATCAAGGGAATTCATTTGGTTCTAGAAATATGACAATAAAAACATAAATTTCTAATCAAAAACATAAATTCTTAAATATGAATAAAAAGAAATAATTTTTTGAAAATTTTCAATAAGTTCTGATAAAAAAAAACAGAGAATACTCCCATAATAGACACCTCTATCATCATATTTTATTTTTCGATAAAATTCTTCTCGCTTTTAAGCGGACAGTTCGCCTAGGACAGTTTTTACTGTAAATTGTTTTAATTGTGCGTAATCGTATTGCAATTTTCGTCACACTGGCATAGCCTAATTTTGCCAAGATTATCCATTAACCACTAATTGAACTTAATTTAACAATTTTCAGCGACGATATTCGAAAACTATTCCAATGACCCGCAATCGCAGTGCCCCGCCCATTCATAAATAGACAATAGATAAGAAGTATCATTTTTTTGTGCATACTTTTAGGTGCCGTCATATTTTTTTTTTGTTATTGTTGTTCAATTTATATATGTCTTATTTATTCACACCCAAATCAAATGTTTCATTTGAAAATTAGTTGCCTACTTTTTGCGACAAAATATTATTTAAAATGTATTATTTATTTATTCGTCTTCTTCATCGGGACTTTGCATATAGTGAACAAACTGATCGGCCATATGCCAATACCAATGCAATTTAACCAATTCCAATCCACCCTTATCGGCTATCCAAATCTGACCATTCTCACCTCTCTCAATGGCATTGACAATATTCTGGCCACAAATGCCAGTCGATTGGCATGGTGCACGACGCAAACGATCGGCAAATGATTGACCATAGGCCAAAAAGGCATTCAATTCACGATCCACAAAAGTTTTGGTGGGACCACAACAAACGGCCATAACCGCAACACCGTTCTGACTATAGTAAAGGGGATCCTAAAATAATAAATAGTATAGAATTTATTTAAACAAATTAAATTGAATTGTATTTAATTACCGCCAAACTTCGGGTAAATCCAATCACACCAAATTTCGAGGCACTATAAGCACAAAACACTGGCGATGGATCCAAACCAATCACTGAGGTCACATTTACAATTAAACCGCCTTTGCCATCCATTTGTCTATCCATATAGGGTAATACTGTGGCACATGTGTTCATCATACCGGTTAGATTTGTATTAATTGTGGCATCAATATTCCGTTCATCACACAAAGTTGCCCCATTAATCAATACATCAATGTAATCCATTTGAACAATGACTTCATCGAAATATTTCTTCATCTCCTCACGGGCCATGGTCACATCGTAGGTCCAGAAAAATATCTGTGTACTTGGCTTAATCGATTGTAATTGAGCAATGGCCTGGGGATTCTCCACGCTATAAAGTATAGCCAATTTCTGTAAAGAATTAATTAACATATCAATTACAAGTAATTAATTGCAATTACTCTATTCGAATATTTAATATGTTAAACTAAACTACTCAAAAGCACTCACAAGGTTTAATTAATAAAAAGTCCCACCATATAACAAATAAATATTTAAACTGCATCTATGGTCAATATGTACTTGAGTAATTCACTTAAGATAACTCTAAGATAATTGAAAAAGATAAAAACGAAACGAAATATTTACCCTACCAAACATTTAGAAATTTTGAAAAGTTTGCTAGTTTACTTTGCTTACTTTTGATTTGTAGATTTCTTGATAACAAAATTTAATAATAAAAGATAGAGAGAGAAAAAAAAAACAAAACAAATAAACAAACATAAACTTAATTGTAAAAGCGAAAACAAGAACAAACATGAAAAAGTCATTAACTTAATGAGTTACGTCAGCTGCCGCCGGCCTTAAAACATTAAACTAACTAGTTCTCAAGATCTTAGCCAATAAAATCAAAAAGCCAATGATCATCGAATGATGGGGAAATGTGGATTCTCTTCCCCCTTTGTTTGGTTGTCGGACCACAAAAGACTCACCGCTATATTCTTGGTCATGAGAATTTTACAGGTCTCCAGTGCAATGCCACCGCAATCGGCCACATAGCAAATATGTTTACCCGTCAGATCGTACATAATTCTTTGACTATCCAATTGAAACTGAAACGCCATAGCCCCAAAGATATTCAATTTAAATTTCTAATAAATCAATTCTTATTTACTTTGCATTTGTTTTTGTTATCAGTTTTCTTCACCTTTTAATTAAATTAAATAAGTTATCTTTTTTGCTTTTAAAATTTTTTGGGTTAATAATTTCTCATAAAATTTTATTATTATTATTCAATAAAACAGAATGTGTATTGTAAACAATATATACACATACATACATATATACATTTAAAAATGTATATGTGTATGTTTGTGTGTGTGTGTGTGTGATCGATTATCAAATCAGCCTTCAAATATAACGAAAAACGAGAATTGGGTTACAATTACCCTGTAAAACTAAACTGGAATCGTTTTTTGTTCTTAAATCCAAATGAAAATATTTAGATGCCAGAATCCCAGTGCTTGGTCCATTCGATGGCTTCCAAAGTGCCCAAATCCAATTTCCAGATGGCACCATTTTTGTTCAATTCGATTGCCTTAACAAAGTTCTGGGCACAGGCCAGAGTGGTTTGTGTTGGATGCTCATCCAATTTCTCAGCCACACGTGGCTCCACATCCAACCAGGAGTTGAATTTGTGAACCAAAGTGGTCTTGGTAATACCAGGATTGACAGTGAAGGCAGTCACACCAGTGATGTTAGCCAATTTCTATAAATTCAAATTGAAATTATAAAACAAATCTGGAAAAACAAAATTCTCTTCTAATATAAACTTACGGCAATGGATTGAGTGAAGCTAACAACAGCTGCCTTGGAAGCAGAGTAGACGGGCACTTGGTAAATGGCATTGAAACCAGTCACTGAACCAATGTTACAGATGGCACCACCTGGACCACCCTTACGCTTATCCCAGAAGTCCAAAATGGCGGTGGTGGTATTAACCAAACCGGTGAAGTTCACTGCAATGGTTCTCTCAATTTGATGATCATCAAGAATGCCAGCTCCATTGATCAGAACATCAACAGTTTTGAGCTGAGCGAAAATTGTTTTCAGCAATTTGGTGGTCTCGGCCAAGGGTGTGGTAACATCATAAGGATAGAAGGTAACTGTCACTTTGGGATTGATTGCCTTCAGTTCAGCAATGGCAGCAGGATTGTCAATACGATCCAGGATCACCAAGTTCTACATACGAAATTAATTAAGTAAATTTACCAGACATAAATATTAATATTAATATACAAACCTTGAGATCCCGCTTGACCAATTCGCGACTGGTGTCCAAACCAATACCGCCCAGACCGGCCACAAAGATGATATTCTTGTTGGTGAGAGCCATTGTTTACCTGTTTGGAACGAGATGTTTCAACTGTATGTTAGTCTTTTCACAAAACGCTATTCCTATTTATAGGGAAACGGATTGGTACGAATCGGTACGTATCGGTATAATTCTTATCTCACATTACGAACGATGACAACACGCTTCGTTTTTAAATGTTCGGTTTGTTTTTGTTTTGGTTTTTTTCCGGCAAATATTGCGGCATCTCTTCTAAACTAATTTTAGAACCGCTGTGCGTCGTGAACGGCATGGTCGTTCTCGTGGTACTCGTGGTCTCCGTCGTCATTTAGAGATTATGATTATTTTGGCGCTCTGCCTCTTTAATTATGTCGACGGCGTCTAGTTTTGAGTTCTTTCGGAAAATTACTATCCACTCACGTAATTTTTGTCTATATGTCGTCTACACGCGCCGGCTGTTTTTATACTCTCTTTTAGACTAGATTTCATTATCGTCCGAAGGCAACGGACAACGGGACGGCCTTGCTGTAAACTTGAATGTTAACTAATTTTCAAACAGAGGCGGCACTCTACACAGTTCGGTGTGTTTTTTGCTATGCTAAATATATAGGGGCGGGCCTCTTAGTTGACAGAAAAAGTGGGCGCGTCAACAATTGACACGCCTACAATTTGTATAAACGATACGGAATACCAAAGGAAACTCTTTATAACTAATTTTCAACTATTATTCACTTGACTCAAAAATTTCTTTTTTCGTTTCGAAAATATTTCGATAATTTACTATATAGTAACGCATTTACTTAGTTTGCACTTTAATTTTACTTACTCTTAACAAAGTAAATATAAAATGTATTCAAAATGAAATGTGATTTTAGAATTAGCCGATCCGAACTACTGATGCTGCTGCTGTTGCTGCACTGAGTACACTGCACTGGGGCAATAATCGTAGTCCTCAGCATGCACAGCGCTTTAAATACTTCCCGTTCACTGTCATTTGGGGGCGGCTGCTGATGCTGCCTCTGCTGCAGTTGGCATCGTCGTTGACGTTGACTTTGACGTTTGCCGTAATTTGTAATAATGCAAATGATCTGCACAAAATGCAGGGTGAAAAATAGAAAATAAAGAGGAAAGGCATAAGCACATATTTACAAGGAGAAAGACAGACAGACAGACAGGGTGAGAGAGTGAAAGAGAGAGAGCGATATAGGGCGAGAGGTTTAACCTTCAGTGAATGTCAAAGCAATAGGCAAACTACTGCAAAGAGAGCAAACTTACAATTGAACTTCGGCTTAATTTGCATAAACAAGTGGCTGAGTGCCGAGACATGAGAGGAAGGTAAGGAGATAGAGAAGAAGGAGAAACGATCTGAATGCGATGGCAACGACAACTGTACAAGTGTATCTGTATATAAATATATGTATGTACATATGTACATATATGTATGTGTGTTCTTGTTGTTGTTTTTTTCTATTAGCTATTTAACACGTTCTGTATAAGTAAAGGGATGCAGTGGGAGCTGTGGGTAACGCTCACACACGCCCCCTTAACGCAGCTCATTAGGAATGCGCATACATATGTATGTATGTATATACATATGAATATATATATGTATGTATATATTATTAAAAACCAAGCCCACCTAACATATAGGAGGAGAACGAGCTGACTTACAAATAGCGGTCGCTGCTAGTGTAGGGAGAGAACCAAAACGGAATATATAAATTAAAAATAATTAAACAGTTAAGTTTTAACCCATTCGATATGGTGGGGCAACAATTTTACCATAAACTAAAAGCATTAGTTGTTTTAACACCTTAAAGTTATCATTAAAAGGCATGAAACCGTATCAAATGACCAAATATGTATATTACCATATAGGTTACGGTTAAGCACAACTTTAATTTTTCATTTCGGTTGTTTTTTTGCTCTTTTTTTCCCCTTTGTTTAGCTTATTGTAGTCAACTTAAACGTTCATTCATTCATTTCGGTTTCAAATTCGTACATAGGAGAAAGAAGTGGCAACTCTGTTAGAGATTTTGTTTCCAAACAGTGGCAATAATAAATCTTTGCTGTTTAAAAATATATTATAAAACAATTTATTTATAAATCTGTTAATCTGTTAAAATCCATTTAAAAATACTAATATCAAAGATAAGTAAATTGTTTATGAAAAACTGAATGGTTTCTTCGAATTATTTATTGGAAATTAAATTATTTAGTAAATTTTATTATTTGTTGAGGTTCTTAAATATTTGTTCATCGGCCGCAAAAACATTTATTATTCTTAAATTAAGAAAGTTTACCAATATTTCATTGTTAAAGGAATTTTCTAAAAGTATAAGATATGAGATAAACTATAAAGGAATTAAAATTCATATTTTATGAAAGATTTTTATGAAAAAATTATGCACTACAATATCAATCAACTTAAATTAATTCTCTACAATTTATTGTTATACTTCAACAAGTCAATAAATCTTAATATGAATTACAAAAAAAGTTTTTTAATCCAAAATTTCTATCTCTTTGATTATAATTTGGTAACTAAGTAAGTGTGAACTCAATCAACAAAGAAAAAAGTACTCAATGAGTGCAAAAAAAAAAAATGAATCAAACTTTAAATTTAATTTACAATCATTCAATTGATTAATTGATTTATTTTTCTTCATTTCTTTTTGTAGTAATTTTTTTTAAAGATAAGTCAAACCTATCCCACTTAATTGAACACTTTAAATTGAAATTGTGATAAGATTACAAATGCAGGCTTTGTTCAAACTTTCCAAACTTTGATAATATTTAAATTTAAAATAGTGAAAGATATATAGCACATTGTCCTATCAATGGGTTAAGCACTTGACTAATGGAAGGCACATGCATTGCTCCGAGAAAACCAAAGAGAGAGAGAGAACGAGAGAAAGAGATAAATATGCGGAAGAAAAAAGCGTGTTGCAATTTGCATAAATAATACTTGAACTTGTTTATGGTACATATTTATATATACTATGTGTCCATAAATGCATATGGAATAGAGGGCGAGTAAATTTGAAGATTTCAATATTTCTTGGCATTTCTATAATACTTCTAAATGAGCAATCGGCAATCTGCCAAAAAAAAAAGAAATATTTGAATGACGTTTACATTAAGAATACCATTAATTTTTTTTTTAAGATTTTGACAGACCCCCAACCTCTAATGTTCTATGGTGTTTTGGGTTATCAGTTCGAATATAAGAAATATAATTAAAAATATATATGTACGTATACATTTCATTTTGTGATCATGTGCCATACTCCTGATCGTGTGTACTGACCCATTGAGCATTGTCGGCGAGACTGACCCAGCGAAACCGTCGCGAAAGATAACCAACTCCTTTAGTAACAACAACAAAAAAAAATTAAGAAAACCCGACGAAACACTACCTGATAATATAACTATAAAAATAATAATAAAAACCAAATGAAAATAGAGGAAAAAAAAGTCGTATGATTGTCGAGTCTGAGGGTATTTCTTATCAGTCAGACATGACTATTGAGGGGAAGGCATACGAAACCCCCACTGATTACAGTGAGTACAGTGCATTATCAGTATATAATATAGAAATGACTTGGCCCCCAGCACTCTGTTGACATTCAACCCCAAAAGGCGAATGCCGAATGACGCCAATAGAGAAACATACCTGTCAAAACCGATTTCCCTAGTTTGTCAGCCCCTCTCGGACCGATGCCACAGCTACAAATAATGAATAAATGTGGGGCTTCTAAATGGCAACGCAACCTAAGCGGCTTACACTATATAGTATATAGGTTGATGATGATGCTAGGGATGAGTGCGTTGAGGGGTAAAAGGTAATTTATTTAGGCTACATTTTTTTTTATACATATACATATGTACATTTGTAACATAATCTAATTTGCTATAGTTTGACCGTTCCATTTTACTCTTGATCTGGTTAGAGAAATGACCAGAAGATTCTGAATATGTAAATTGACGTAATGATGATGGACTTTGTTTGTTTAAAGATCGTGTTTCCCGCCATGTGGTTGGTTGGTTATTTGCGCTTCGGTTCACAAACCGCACAATAGTTTAAAATAATAAAACACATTTTTTTATATAGAGTACATATGTACATACTATAATATAAATATTTATGTATATAAATAAGTTGATTTATGTGTTTTTTTATAATACATTTTATTGTTTTTTGAGTGATTTTAGTTCTTCTTTTTTATTTAATGAAATATAATGACCAAATTTATAATCAGATCACATATGAATAAATAATAAAATTTTTGTGATTACTGACATTTATTTGCATGTTAAATGAAAGAAAAGAGACCTAAATAACAGATTGTAGATTATTCATATTATTTTTATTTCATCTCTTAATATAAATGTTTCTGGCAAATCAATTAAACACAAAAATAGAATTTGTATAGTTAAAAATATATTTTAATCAACAATTTTGTTTTTTTTATTCCACTGATACGTTACCATTTTAAAGTTCCAAAATATAAATCTTTGTAGAAATGAATGAATTGAATTAAAAAGAGCTATGGTATTTCTCAAATTTTTGTTAAATTAATTAACAATAATTTTAGTGTTCATCAACTGAAATGTTTTACATTGTTTTACAAATTTTAAATATTAAAATTTCAAGAAATGTTTGTAAGAAATTTTTAAATGTAAATAATTAATAAACTTAGAAGGTTGAATAATTAGCAAGGCACCTTAATAGGAATTCTTTTAATTTTTCAGAGAGGAGAAAATACTTTAATTTGAAAACATGAATTTTAGAATTTTAGACTAAGATCGAAGCAAATACTTTGCAAAAGTTGGCAAAGTTATGTGTTTTGTATTATAAACAATATGATACCAAAAAAATTCAACTATTTTGTCTGAAATTCAGCAAAAATTTTCTAAAAATGGCCCTTCCGACGAAAAAAGCTTCCTGCTTCGTTGTACACACTTATTTATGTAAAAACTAACAACAATAAATTAGGATACAAATTTCTAAGGATGTGGAAAAACGTTTTCTTTTGTTATCCAATAATCCATTTCCTGACGTATTAGTTTTTGATTAAAAGATCTGTGGCAATTGGCAATTTCCTTTCACTTCTTTTTTGCCGAACGAAATATTTATGGAAAGGAATAAGAACTGGAGCGTAAAGTGAAAAATAGACTCTTGATTATTCGTGTGCAAGTTGGTTTTATTTTTCTCTTTTTTTTTTGCTTTTTTTTATGGATCGGTCGACACACCTAGCATTCTGAGGAGTGTGCTCTGGTTTACACTGCCCTGGTCCTTCTTTGGCAACATTTCAACGTCATCTTCTTTGGACTGAAAGCTTGAGCTTAATTTGCTTTGACTTTTAGCAATTTGCATAAATATCCAAAGGAGACTAAACCGCGACTCTACGATTTGTTATGATTTTATGTATGCAACAATAATAACAATCAGAATCTGATTCGCATACAGATATAGATGCACACACACACACACACACATACAAACAAACAGACAGATCAGAGCAGATACAGATACAGATACAAAATGAATCAGTGCGAGGGCGTTGCAAGGCTTTTCATAAGAATGACAACACAAAGTACTAGAGAGCTCTTGCAACCGGCATATAAAAGGAATTATGATTTCTCACTGATGCTAAGGCGTAGGCGTTGTTGTAAATAATTTACACAATTCACAAATTGCAAATACATATTGAGTTTGAAGAGTGAGTGGCAAGGTACATCCCATCCCCATAGACCTTCCCATTTTAATAGTATAGGGTAACCCTTAGGGACATATATGTCAACAATGAACGGGTTTATTAGGGTGTGTTAGATACAGCTTGATGATTGATTGATCAAAGTATTCGCCTAGATCAAGTGTTTAATAATAACCCGAGAGATATCGGGAATATATAGCTATAGCCAAATAATTTCTACCATTGATTAATGATCAAATCTCTGTTCTTTCTATTGGTGAATCTATTGCAGTGCAAATACATTTCTATATGAATTATGATATCATCTGAAAATACAAAAAAAAAACATGGAAAAACATTATCAATAGAAAGTAAGCTTCGATGCATTGTAAATGGTCACACTGATATCAGTTGCAAAGATTATATTATTAAACCTATAAATTAAACAAACTGCTTCATTATCAGCTCTTGGTACCGATGTTAGAACTCGAAAGAATAATAATATATAATAATATTTAAGAACATTGCCTATATATATGTAATTTATATTCCTGTTTCCATCAGGAGAATTTCGGTTACAATGGCAAAGGCTGGAAACATTTAATTTAATTTTGGGGGATCAATTGAAAATAAGCTTGTCCAATTTTAATGGGAAATTGTTTAAAATTTAAACATTCTTAACAACTAATTGCGCATTTTTCGCACCTTTTCTATACAAGCTATTTCGCTTATGTTAATTCTAAATAGTTCTTTTCTACATTTGAGCCGTAAAAATCCTTCAAATTGAAAAATTTTCTTAAAATTCTGATTTAATTTTGTGTTTTTCTTTATTCTATTTTCAGCGCTGGCAAAGGCGATGGTTTGTTCTATATGATGACGGCGAGCTGACGTATTCAGTCGATGATTATGTAAGTAAATGAAATAGTTGACAGAAAACACAAGAAAAGCAAAATCAAGAATTTTTCAAAACAAAATAAATAGAATAAAATTTTCTGTTGTTTTGTACGGCTAAACAAAAGCGCCGGCGTCAGCAATAAATTAATTGATTTACACTAAAATGATAAAACTGCCACATTCTTTTTTCTAATTTATAGTTTAAACACAATGAACTTTATAATTTAATCATTTGTAATACCATTTTATTATTATTAAAAAGGCTTAAACAAATATTAAATGTTCTTTTGTTATAATAAACTAAATTTATTCTTTCTTCTAAACATGTTGGAACATAGAAAAGATTATTAAAACGAATTAAGTTAAAAATTAAAAAAACTTTGCTTAGCTATTTTAAAATTCAATTATTCAATTTATTATTTATTTTAATAAATTATTTAGTTTTAATCGAAATTATTCAAATTTTTTATCTACACAATTACCCTATTAAATTTCAATTAGTTTCATAAAAATAATTTGTTTAATTATCATTAAAAAGAACGGAACATGAGAAAATATAAAACTTTCACGGACCTTAAAATATTATTTTATTTCCATATCAAAGAATTTTTTTCTTTCCTATAGAAATCATTATTTTAAAGCAAACTAAAAATATAAAAAACGAGCTTTAGCAAACTTTCAACCAACTTAAAAGTTATGGATTATGTCTAATTTCAAAAGATTTTTATGACTATTTAATGCAGCCAAATTTAAAATGATCACAGAGAGAGTATCCAAACTGAAGCTCACCCTATTTTTTAGTTTTTTGAATAAAACTAGTTTCTTAATAAAGTAATTTGATTAAATATATATAAAAATGTAAATTCAGCTTCTGTTTTTTGCTTTCTCGCCTCTTGTATCTATTTCACAAAGAGAAGATATGAAATCTTATCGGCTAAGCCCATACAAAAGGCAACATAACAAGTTCGCAAACACTTGAAGCTTCGGGCGCGTGCTACTAAATTGATTAAACTAAAGCGAACAACAGCTAAATAAATTTGCTTGATGTGCCTTTTTTTTTTTTTGTTTTTTAGTATACATTTTATTAATAGATGTTATTTCATATCTATTCCGGATTGTGACGTACATTTTATTCGCATTTGAATACGTTTTAGAATTCAATTTTTGGGAGAGAAAGTTGAACTTATGCAATTTCTAGTAATTCATGATTAAGTAGTTTTTAGATTAAGTTTAAAAAATATTAAGAATATTTTGGAACTTTTTTTTTGTGCTATTTTTTAATAATTTTTATTAATGAAGATTTTCAATTTAAATCAGATTTTGGAATATTTGAAATGAACGTATTTTTGTTTAAATTTATTCTTTAAGTTGTTATATTTTTATATTGTTACATTTTAAAACTGTTTATATTTGTCATAATTTTTATATAAAATATAATAAAATACTTCCAAAGCAGACCGGGTTTCCACATAAGTAAAATGAAAATTGAACCGTTTATAGTGTGAAAATTAGTCGCTGAACCGGTTTTGAAAAGAAATCAAACCGCATTTATACTATAGATAAAAAGAGTATAAAAAACAATTTATAATAATTTTGTATTTGTTTATAAAACCTTTGCAAATTCTCACTTTTTGTTTTCAATTTTGTTTTATTCCCTTTTAGCCCGAAACGGTGCCGCAGGCCTGCATCGATATGACCAAAGTAATTGAGGTGACCAGCGCTGTGGAGGTAACTGGGCATCCCAATTCCATTGCCATAACTACTCCGGAACGTGTTACCTTTGTCAAGGGTACCAGTCAGGAGGAATCGCAATGGTGGCTCAATATATTGGCAGCATTTCCCAAATCGAAGGGACGACATAAGCGGAGTGCCACTCTGCCAGGTGGTCAAGTGGTTACCAGTCTCCGACAGTCGAATAATAATGCAGATATATCCACAAAATTGGGCAATCGTCATAGTTCATATCACAAGGATACTCTAACGTCATCCCAATCAGCTGGCAATTTATTAAGCAATTTGGAAGGGCCAACTGGTAGCTCAACCACTGTTGTCACAACAACAAATCAAAGCCAAGATGATGAGGAAGATGATGGTGTTGAAACTGGCGAAGATGATGATGATGAGGATGATGACCATGAAGATGGAGAGGGTAGACAACAGCAGCAGCAGCCATCAAGCAGAAAGGCAAAAGATGCCAATCGTTTGGGTGGACAGGATGAGAATAATCGCAATGCTGGCAATGAGATCACAAATCGGGGTAAGTGTAATTTACTTTGAAAGGGGAATTAAATTAGGTATTATTATTATAAGGTAAAATTTAAAATTGAAATCAATAAAAGTTAAAATATAAATAAAGTTAAAAGTTCAAATAAAGTATAAAGAAAAGGTTGATCTACCTACATGAGAATTATAGTAATTGTTTAAATACTGTTTATTGGTCCTACAATATAAAAATTAATTAATTTCCCACCATGATCAACCTTTTTTATATATGTTTCAATACATTATTGATCATTAGGTATTTATTGCTTCACTTGCGGCAGAGTTTTTGTTTTTCTTTGATTTAATGAATCATTAAATAAGGAATAATGACTAATCCAGCTGTTAATTAAGACTTGTCGGTATTTAGCTCTGATATTAGACATTGATAAAAATTTAAAATAAAAGTAGAATCGAAGTTTTTATCTACAGTCAAGTGATATAAGTAGTGTACATAGGACAATGACCCCAATATTTCAATTTATCACATACGATAACAATTGTTGATTGGCGAAGGGACAACTCTGTTTAATATCTTTATTGTGTCGAATTAAATATAAAAGGCTAAAATTGATCATACTCGAAACAGTATTTTACCTTGTACAATAATAAAACATTTCAATAGAGAGTTTATTCTTGTAAATAAGTGCCAAAGCAATAGTTTTATGAATTAAATATTAATTAAATCAATTTTTTAAAGGATAACTTTTAACTTCAAACTTCGCTTTCTAATTACTCCAGTGGAAGCTACAGAGAACTAACCAGTTCAAAATTCATTCAAAAGTGTTGGTTAACGTCTTCTAAATGTAGTTGAATAAACATTTAAGTGATTGATATTCCCTATACAATGAGATTGTATAATTATAGTATTATAATATTATAGTATATAGAAAATTAAAATAGCAGGAACCGCTTACTAAGTATGAGTATGACAAATCAGAAAACTGAAGCCGATTAAAACCTATAAAACTGAGACCAAATATGATTTTTTGAGAAAAAAATCAAATAACGAAATCAAAATAAATTAACATTTTTAAGCGATCATATTATTTCGACTTGAACTATTATATAAAAGAAATCTTTGCACAAATAAAAATCAAGTAAAAAAGACAAAGACAAAAGACAAATTTTTGTTCTTAAGAAAAAAGATATTAATTGAATAAATATTATGAACTAAAAATCACATTATTAATGTATTAGATAATTAAAAACATGGAAATTAATAGTTTGAACCAATTTTTTTATATCGAGCTCAATTATCCAGCACTGTTGTAGTAAAAAGAAACTTTTGATTGCTAAAATCTAAAATATTTATTAGGTTATATGGGTAACTTTTTGTGATCTATTAAATGTCATGAACACCCCCAATGCAAATTATATATGTAGTGTAAGCGCAAAGCTTTTTTTTCAAAACATTTTAGCTGTGAGACAAACCCAACTATAGCAAACAGCTTTTGACTGAATGCTAGGCGAACGAAAAGAGAGACAGATTGAGGAAAATGATTTTAGATTTAATTGGATCTGCAAGATATATGTATTTAATTAGGTATTTATTATGATTTGCCCAGTTAAATAAAATAAAAGTTGATTTAGTGACTTTTACTTTTTGTGACTCTCCGCTACCGTCTCCTGTCCTTTAAAAAAGAAGGAAGAAGAAAATAAGGATTTATTTAAACAATCTTTCATATTGTGCTCTGTGTTTTGTTCCTCATCTGACAGGCATATATTTTTAGGTTTTTGTTGCTGCCGTTGCTCCGCTTGTATCGGCTGCTATAATTTTTATGATCATTTATTGCTTGCAGCAATCAAAATTATCAACCATGGCCCAGACACACACACACACACACTTAGTAGCAAGCACAGTTGAAGGATTGCAAAAAGGGCCAGAAGATAGGGCAGTCATGTAGTAGTAGTAGTTTATATATAGGGGGGATCTGGTTGGGGGAAGTGCGTGCAGCTAGTTAAAGCTACAGCCACGAAATTAACCTTGAATTCGCACACACACACACACACATACATACACTCAAATACCAAAAAGAAGTGGAGGGCTTCTCCACTACTTAACATCGTATAATGGTAGGCTTCATAAATTTTCTTTAGATCCCAGAGTATGGACACAGACACAGACATATATACATATGCACATATATACATATATATATACAATGGCCCTTCTTAGAGTCTGGGGCAAGAGTCCGTTCAAAAGGCATCGCCATCGCCTTCACTTCACTGGACGCAAAGTCTTCAATGGTTTGGTAATTGCAGTTACTGTGAATGTTCTCACATACATTGCTGCAGGATACTTGTTCATGGAAAAATGATATTCACGCTTAAATTATAGTGTGTCTACCCCTTCGACCCGTTGTTTTCGGTGAACAACAACAGCAACAATGATGGCATGGCAAAGAAACTATAAAATGTTTAAAAAAAAAGAAAAAAAACCTAAGAATTAGAACCCTCTACGTTATCCGAGGGCGGTTCAAAAAGTCGCAGAAAATTTTAAAAAATCCAATTACTATAGAAGGAACAGTGTTGCACAACGGCTAAAGAATGTCATCTATGTGTGTCATCGTTATTATCAAAGTTTGGCTTGGATTTAGTCACCTATTTATACTTCAACCATAAAGCTTTGGAATTATGGAACGAACTTTGAAATAATTTTACTTTTAAAGGATATAACAAAAAATATATTTAACATTTAGAAAGAAGCATTTCCGACCCCATAAAGTATATATATGTATATTCTAGATGAGCATCAACAGTCAATTCGATTGAGGCATGTGCATTCATATGAACACTTAGATTTTACAGGCTAGAATAACTAGAGTAACCAAATTTGGTATCAACATTGTTTTAATGTCTACGCAGATGAAGTTTGTTTCAAATTTGTGCCACGCCCACTTCCGTTCCCGCAATTTACAAAAAAACTAATAACCAGAGTTGTATTCATTCTTATTGCATTCTAATTTGGCAAACCTAAAAATATGGTCAAAATATATCAGTTAACAATATTTTGAAAGAATCAGACAATAAATATCGTATGCAAGCTTTGCACTAAATTGCCAAGTGTAATATTGACTTGTAAATGTGAGAGAGATTCCGGCATGTTAAGTGAATTTTATATTAATTAATTATTAATATTATTAATTATTGATAGGGATTTCAAGTGATTCGAGGAAGGGTACAGAGTATATTCAATGTCATCACGACGTTTAGTTATTATTATTCCATTTAATTTTTAATAGGCTCCAGAGATATGTATCTATTTAGGGCTAAGAAATATTCCTCGTTTAAATGTTTTAAAAGCCTAAAAGTATTTCTTTCTTAATCCAAGGTTGAGAAAAATTTCTTGAATTTTAGGAGCTTCACCCAATCATTTCAATAGTGTTGAGAAACGGTTTTTATTATTTTTTGTATAGGAGGCTCCGGCTGGCAAAGGGTATAATGTCAAAACAAAAATTTAATAAATAAAAGCCCAAAAATTTAGATAAAAAAGTTAATGTTATAAAATATTGAAAATACAGAATGTAATTGCAATTGAAAATACAAATTAAAGTTAATTTTAAAATTGTGATGGATTTTTTAATCAATTTCTAAAGCTGCTGGAACAACAATTACAATTACAATTAAACTTAAAAGGAACAAACTCGCTTCATACCGAATTCACTCTCTATAGCACTCCAGTTCCCTAGATCGGTTACCAAGAGTATGAGGAATGGTAGACTTTAGGGCATTTTCATGTTGTGGTGCTGACACTGACTAATTACATTCCATCTATAAGGCAAATTGTGCATAAACCAAATGAGGCAATCCACCAAAGGCCCCCAGTGACTCTTTCTCGCCATGAAGAGGGAGGAGGGGGAAAAAAGTTTAGAGTGAAAAGCTTTAACATAACGACAAAGATTAAAAAACTGTCTACACCTAATAGCCCAACGGGCAGTTAAGGCCAACGTCAGACAGGGGGCCACTTGAAATATATATTTTTTTCCTTTTCCCCCTTTATCTGGACAACTGTTCGTGTAATGGGCAAAGTTTCACAGTAAACTGAATAATTACACCGCAAATAAATCTGAAGTATTAAGCAAAGAAAATGTATTAAAAATGCTAAAAAAGAATGTGACGAAATATAGTAAAAAAAACGAGAGAGCTTATAAAAGAATGCTTTTATTTAAAGGGAGGACAATCAAAAGATGGTTCAAAATTTGAAAGAAAAAATTATAATGGTACATCAAACGTAACGACAACAAATATTCTATTGTAGTATATGCTGAAGATGATAAAAATTACTAAGAAAAATTTGTATTTTTATTTTTAATATTTCACATTTATTCAAACTGTAAAAAAAACTTCAATGGTAATAAAATAATATTAGAGTAGACAAATTTAATAATAAACTAAAAGTGGCAATTGCCTTTCTGTGTCCCATATAAGCGAGACTAAAAATAAGGAAAAATATTGAAGAAAATATATATTATTTAATATATATTATAAATAAGGAGAACTGTTCGCTAAGGCTAGCAAACAACGAATGATTGAATTCATTTGCTCTTGTCTCCACCAAAGGTAAAACAGTATCTAAAATTTTTTCAAGGCCTACTTACTAGATGGACAAAACTAAAAAAAGAAATTACTTTTCGATAGCTTTCACTTTTGATTATTGTTATCGTTAGTATTGGAAAAGAATATAATTTTATAACACAAAGTAGAACGTCAGAAATAAGAAATCACTACAAATGAAATCTTTTGGAAATTTTAATTTCATTGCTTCCAAGGGGGGTAATAAGATTATTTTCAAATCTGTTAATTTATTTCCATTTTATTGCTTCATTAACTAAAACTATTTTATTTTAATACATTATCAATTTAATAGTTGCTTAAACTATTCTATTAAAAATCTATTGTTTCAAATCAGCCGATAGTTTACACCTAAAAACTATCGTAAGTATTCATCATTTAAAATAAAAGTTGGATTAGCACTCACTTAGCAATCAAACGTAATTAAGTAAATGAAACATATTGAGATTATTTTATATCAACTAGTCATTCATAAATCTAAGATTTTTAGTACTGCTATATAAATTAAAGAGAGATTTCGGTTTTATCGATTGTTTGTAAATAAAAGTAAATTTCCGGTGTCATCGATTGTAATTAAAATCAGAGTGAGTTTTCTATTTTAATCGATTGTAGAAAAAAGAAAGAAAGTTAATTTTCTTGTTTGCTGCTATGCAGAATTAGTCCAACATTTTTATTTAAATAAGGTGTAAAAGTTAAATGGAGCTACTACGTTATCGTAGACTAACTAACTGCAGCGATAATTAGAAATGATTCAACAGGAAACAGTGTTGAGCAAGACTTTTTAATAAAATGGAAAGACAATTAGTAAATCCATTTAGAATTTAATTATATTGGAAGCTCAATGGATTATTCAACCCATTCCTATCATTCTCTTCTTCTATGCTCTTGAAAAGGGGGTGATGAGGGGAATGTTGAGGATTGGACAACTTCTGGGCAAATGCAAAATGACAGCCGACTATATAAGTTTTGTGTAGATGAGATGAAGGAGAAGGCGTCGTCGGCAGCTAACGATGCAAGTTGTACGATTTACGAGACTTTGCAGAGACCCATTCCCCGACCGAAACCACCAGCAGCAGCACCACCACCACCACCACCACCACCGCCAATAACCAATCAATATTCATAAGTGTAACGACTTGCAAGTAAAATTTATGCAACATGGCTGGCTGGTGTTCAACTCTTTGCCCGGTTTTCTGTTCAGAGCCAGTTAGAAATTATTCAAAGTCATCGTGTGAGGGGGCCCCAGGGCAGATAACCAGGCAATGAAAGAGATAGATATAGAGTGGGAGAGACAGAGTAAGAGACACTGAGATAGTCATCCAACTCAAGGAGGCAATTTTCGCTTTCGTTCGCCCAAAACCCGACCCAACCCAAGCAAGCAGGCAAATCAACTTGCAATTTGATTATTTATTATGGTTAAGGCGGAGCTTTTGGTTCCAATGATTGAGTGGGTTGTTCTGAGCCAGCTTAATTGTACCAATAATTAATCAAATGTTGTTAATTAAAGAAATGAAAAACGCTTCAATTCAAAAGCGACAAAAAGAAAGAAAAAAAAAACACAACAACAAATTTATATCAAACCAAAAACAAAACAAAAAACGAACTTTTAGAGTTTCCCCCCAGCTACTTGCATTTTGTACATTGTCTTGACTTCATCCTTATGGCAGGCAACTATAATTATAGAGGACGATGCGATGCATCGTTGTCTTCTCTTCATATATCAGAAAACACAGTTTTTATCAACTTAATTACACTTAGCACCTTATACCGGGTAAAGGTTTCTTTTTTTCATAGTTGCTCTTCCTTTGTGTGAGCATACAGATTTGATCTTGAACTTGAAAGCGCGTAGTAAAAGCCACAATAAATATTAAATGGTGCAAAACACATCAAGGGCAACGGGGCAACAACAAAAAGGTGAAACAAAGAACCAGATAAAAAGACCACTACAGGCATTGGTAAAAGAGAGGGGAAGGCGATTTAAAAGGCTCGAATATGTAATATATTGGTATTAAACGAATGGCTGATGACCTGTAAAAGAAAGTCCAAAATAAAAAGGCATCAAAGGTAACCATTAAGCATTAGTTGTAGCTGATATAGAATTTAACCGATTTATTAAAAAGTGAGTTAACAACTAACACTAAGTTGATTTTCATTCATTGACGATCTCAAAAATCCTAAGAGAACCAATGTTATAGGACTTCCTCTACAACTGTTTAAATCCAATAGAACTAACTAATGTTGGTTTAAAAACATTTTGCTTAACCTTTAACCACTAATTAGTGTTAAGCATACTTGAAAATAAAAAGAGTTTGCAAAACCTTAGTGCATCCTTAACTGATATTCCTTGCAACGCTTATTTATGAAACTTCACATTGGTTTATAATAAACTTCACCGTCAGTTGTTGAGTTGAACTGATTTGTTCGTAATGTTGATGTTTTGCCGCCCGTCCTCTATATATACATACATACATACATACATATGGGTAATATCATAAGCATTATAAATTCCATTGCTGACATACTCATCGTAGTATTCGTAGCCAGTCGCCGTTGCCGTCGTTGTCGTTCCTATTTGAGGCGGCTGATGCGAAGGAACCCCTTCAAGCCTTAATCGACGATGCGTCGCCAGGGCCACTTTGGTCATCTTTTCTTTGGCAATCGGCCGACAAGTCGACCAATTAAAGGCATATCCATCCCCCCCCATCCTCATCATCATTCTCATCCTCATCCAGCCCCTTCAAACTCCTTGACGCCAATCATTTAGCACAGTAACCTTGAACCTGCCTGGTGAGTCAGTCACTCTCTGTCAGAGGCGGACATCGTCTACGTTGTCTGCGATGTCTTTTTAGGAATTGTGGTAGTAGTAGAGTAGTAGGTTGCTTATGACGCCGAGAGTTCACCGTGTTCTCCTTTCCCTTTTTATTTTATTTTTTTTTTTTTCTCAATAATCAAGATAAACCGCCAACCGAAAGCGACCGAAAAGCTTTTGCCAACCTGCAACGAACCTGTTCGACTGACCGAATTGATGCGCGCACTCAGAAGTCCGCATACCGCCTCACTCTTCATCATCACCTCTGCTCGTAATCATAATAAACCTAAATGTGAAGAACTTCAAAAGTGAAGTCTAAATTTATATTTTGTAATCATATATTTTATGGGACAAGTTGAAGCTTGCTTTAGCCAGGCCTTCACTTGATCCCCCTCGTTTGGGTGTTAATAAAATTATGAACCTCTCAGAGAGGGTCTTATCACCGATCACCATCATTTCTCTTTGCGCTCTCTCTCTCTCAGTCTGTTACTTCTTCGAAAAGGATCCACTTACAATCCTTTTTTCTCTGTTTTAATAATTTTATTATATTTGGCCGCACATAATTTTTAGAGTCTCTTATGCCTGCTCGAGGTTTTATGATTTTATGGCCAACATAAATATTGTTAGGGGTGTGAGTTTGTGTTTGTGTACCTTCCACAAAGATCCAGTGTCTAAGTTAATTTCAGTCAATGGCATTGATATGGTTTGCTTATGTGAAGATCAAAACTAAAATGAAATTACAAAACATGCTCATGTTTCAATGAATTTAATGAAGACGTTTTGGCAATTATGAGCCCTAGCTAAGGGAGTATGCAATGCGCTTTGCGGATAAGGATGCCTTATTTATGAGTCAAGGCGTAGTCATTTACGTGGGAATAAAACCCATTTTGTTTTAGAAACTCCTCCTATTACATAGGAACTCATTAGTTCTTTACCCAAGATTCCAACGATATCAATAAAACGAAATTAAGTTGGTTAAATTAACTTGTGTTACTACTCCTACTACTAATGGATGATTACATAAGGTCCAACTGTGGTTAGAGAAGTTAAGCAAGTCTTTGAGCGTGGGTAGATCCATGAGAGAGTATGGAAACGTCCATATGGGAGCAAGTTAATGGTTCTAAGTAAGTGAGGTGAGGTTAAGTAGGGTTAAATAAGTTTAAGCAAAAAAAGAAAAGTAAAGTAAGGTAAGGTTAAGTAAAGGAAGAAAAGTAAGGTTTAATAAGGTGAGACAGTAACTTTGAGTTCTTTAACTAATATCTTGTTTTACAATCTTTTGCATCTCTCTATTCCCTTAACAGTTTCTCAACCCACGACTTGTCTGCTAATTGAAGATATTCGACGCGACGAAAAGACCATAAAAGATATCGCCAACACCATAACGAACCTAAGTCAACAGCAAAATAAACGTTGGTCCACAGCTGTTAATAATGCCCTTAATAATCAGCATCATTACCATCAGTTTTCTCGGGATGAGACCGATTTTCAGGTATCATCCACAAATAAATCCCAGAGTACAGGCAGCGAAAGACCAAAGTCATTGCCACTGGCGGCCAACTCAACACCTGCCATTGTGTCCGCCATAGTCAAGAAGATACCCACTGTGATGGTGTCCCAACAACAGCAGGTGGAGTCCAAAAGCAAGTGTACACCACGATTGCAACTTCAACTGAAACCGGCCAAGCATTATCAGCATGAGCGTGGTGACCCCGACGGTGGTTGTAATCTGGATGAACTGTGCGCTAACTATATGGCCAAAACGGATGAATTGAGATCGGTTACTAAAACAGCCAGCAGCAAGGCTTCAACGCCAAGCAAATTGACTGGCAAAGCAAATGCCGAAGAGTCATTAAATGCCAAGAAGGGTTGGCTTATGAAGCAGGACAATCGCACGGGTGAATGGTCGAAGCATTGGTTTACCTTAAGTGGAGCAGCTCTTTTTTATTACCGCGATCCGCTATGCGAAGAACGAGGAGTTCTAGACGGAGTTCTCGATGTCAACAGCTTAACCAACGTACTGGCTGAACCCAATGCTACCAAACAGCATGCTTTTCAGTTAATAACCTGGGATAAGCAGCGTCTGCTACTGGCCAGCCTATCGCCCAGTTCCAGAAATAACTGGCTAGCCGTGTTACGAAGTGCAGCTGGATTACCCCAACAACAGGTGGAGACACCAACAGCTACAGTAAAGCCAACAGATATTGAACAAGACTTCATCAAGGCTCAATTACAGCCGGCGGTGTCGAGTCCAGTCACACCCGGAACGCCAGCTGGCCCGCACTTCTCCTCCGATGAGGAATACCGCACGGCATCAGAGGGTGGACGCAGAGATAGTCTAGACTGGGGCTCCCCACTGTCGCCATCGCCTCCAGTGTTACGTAGCTGTCTACGCAATCGCAGTCTGGCAAGCCTACATAAACGCAGTCGCAGCTCACCGCCTAGTTCTCGTCGCAGTACTGTGGATAGTGTAGCTAGCGATGAGTTACCACTATTGGTGGTACCCGAAGAGCATCAACCCGATCGTGAACTAAAACAACAATGTGAAACGCTTAGAGCAGAGGCCACACTACGCGAGGCTCGCATGTCGGAGTTGCTTACAACCTTACAACGCACCGAACAACAGTTGACAGCACGTCTTCAGGAGCAACAACAGCAGTTGAATGGCGAACTGGCCAATGCCAAGCAAAATGCTGCCGAACTAATGCATAGTCTCGGCTTACAGCTCTCCGAAAGCCAGTGTAAGATCAAACAGTTGGAGGATCGACTTGCCCAGGGCATTGAGGAGAATGAAAGTTTGTATAAAAAACTAAGAGAACTCCAGGCGGATAGCAATCAAGTGGCTAGTCTTAGCAATCTGCAGCGACACAAGATGAAACGCATGGATTCGTTGAGTGATCTAACCACTATTAGCGACATTGATCCGTACTGTCTGCAAAGAGATTCTTTGGCAGAGGAGTACAATGAACTGCGTTCACGTTTTGAGAAGGCTGTCAATGAGATAAGAGCCATGAAAAGAGAGTTAAAACAATCCCAAAATCAATACGATGCCTTGGAACTGGCCCAGGCAGCCCTACAACAAAAGTTGGAACGCTGTAAGCTCGAGGATGGTGCCCAACTTCAACTAATGGCAGCGCGCATCCAAGATTTGACCCTTAAATACAGTGGTTCAGAACGTCAAGTGAGAGCTTTGAAACAGAAACTAGCCAAATCTGAGAGACGTCGTTCACTCTCGCTCAAGGGTAAAGAGCAGCTAGAGCTCAAGCTTAGTGAACTTCAACGGGAAAATATTGAAAGAAAGTCAATGGAAAGCGCCCCATGTACAGAGTCCTCTAGCAGCAGTGAATCCAGTCAGAGTCCAGTAAATGCTCATTTGCTGCAACGACTGCATAGCCTAGAGCATGTTCTTCTCGGAAGCAAAGAACGTCTCGAACAGAGCCTGACCCAACTGCAACAACTGCGTGCTGGGCAGCGCAATCGCCGCTCCGTCTCTCCAATGAACGAACGCAAGGACGGTCTGAGGCAATTAGAGAGAGCGTTAGCCGAAACTTGTCTTCTGGTCACCGAACAAATGGAAATTAGCTGCCTGCAAGATGCCTGTCACAAATGCTGTGAGCTCAGACAACGTGTGGAAAAGTTATCCGCCTTGCAACAGCAAACCGAAAGCGATCTTCAGCGCAGTGAACAATTATTAGAGCAACGGGAAAGTGAGCTCGCCTCAGCTTTGGAGAAATGTGCCACACAGGAGCAGGAACAAGAAATACTCTTGCAACAACGCACTGAACTGAGCGAAGAGTTGAGTAAACAGCAAGAGCGTTGCAAGAGGCTAGAGAAACGTTTGGAGTTACTAGAGCGAGAGCACGGCAAACAATTGGAATGTCTGAGGGAAGTCTATCACAACGAACATGCCAATGTGACTGATGAGCAGAGTTTCCGCAAACGTTATCAACTGGAAATTGAACAATTGAGAGTAAGTTTTACAATATTTTTTATATTTACAAGTGAAATGACGTAACTTTCAAATTAACAGACGCTCTGTGAGAAGGGCCTTAGTGCCATGGAGACATCTCATCGCAGACTTATTTGCGATTTGGAGCAAAAGCATAAAATGGAAATTGAACGTCTATTGGCCGAGAAAGAAACTGCTTTAGCTGAAGAAACACAGGTGAGAATAAGCTTAACGCAAAATGATACTAGAACTTCAATTGTATTCTTTTATTGATTAGGCAACACTGGCTGCACTCGACGCCATGCGTAAGGCCCATCAAAGTGAAGTGCAACGCGAGGTAGCACGCTTTAAACAAGAGTTTTTGCGTCAAGTTCAACGCGGCGAACATATTCGCGGTGATGGAGCCAAGCTTAAAGAGTAAGTTTCGCTCATTAAATAGTTTCTTTATCGGTAGTTATTATATTCCGATGTGCTTTTTCAGAGAGGAACTCGAAGAGTTGCGATTAGAAATTCTTTCGTTCTCTGATAAATACACCATAAAATGTGTAGAAAATGCAGCCCTTGAGGAGAAATTGGATCTAGCCAATGGCAAATTGAGACATTTTCAGCAAATGCAACAGCTCGAGCTGAGGTAATATATCTACCCATTAACCCATCTACATATATTTTAATTAATTAATCAATAATTTTCGTATACATATTTAAATTGTCTATCAATAATAGAAATAAACAATTTCGTGCCCACTTGGCATCAGATGATCCAACCAATGATGTGCACTTTGTGCAGGGCCTAACCACTGATTCTCGGGATGATGCTGACTGTGAAGATAGCGAAGTAAGTTTACATTTCTCTTAATAGATTAATTAAAAAAAAACCCACACACTTCTTTTAAGAAAAAAAAAACAAGAACCGTAACTAACACTAATCATAAACATTTTCCACCACAAAAAAAAAAAAAAAAACAAAAAACACACCCGACCAACCAACCAACCAACCAATCGAACCCAACTGAACCCCCAGCCTGTAACTGTACAGTGTGCACCACAAATAATGGCTAAAACACTAGCTGCTGCTACAACAACCACAACAACAAGAACCAGTACGAGAACAGCAAGTGATACTGTTAATGCTGGAATAATTATTCCCAAACCGAGATCAACCGATTTAATGGAACAAAATGTATTCGTGATACCCTCCCATATGTTAAATTGCACTGCTAACGATTCTGATCGGCAACAAAATCCAAATATCGATCAAATTGATGCCATCGATTATGAGCCATGTTATAAAACATTCGATATATTTGCCATCTATCAGAATCGTTTAAGTTTTCAAGGTAAACGCAAATGCCATAACCATAACATTATCTAGTAATTTTGGGCAGTGCACCATTCAATTTCAAGAAACGAGCAGCAAATATGATTCGCCATATATCTTTCTCTGTCACTTAATCACTCTCTCTCTCTCTCGCTCTGTCTGTTGCTGCCTTTGTCTTTCTTTCACACACACACTTATTTCTATACCTCTCTGTTTGTCACACACCCACACAAAAACACATTTCGCGCTCTCTTTTTATATTACACGGTTGTTGTTCTCTCTATCTATCATTATCACTCATACACATTCTAAGTAAGCGTTCTTCATTCTCCCATTTAACACGGTGTTTGGCTCTTTGTGATCATAAATACATTTTAGGGATCGTTCACAACAATCGATTACATAATTTGAACAGTTGCCGCCATGATAAAAGGATCTTCAGAGATTAATTATAGTTTAGGTGAAGTTTCGGAACTAGTATTCGATAGAATTCTTAAAGAGAAAAAGCATTTTTAGTAGAAAAATGTTTATTTGTTTTCTTTTAAAGTGTTACTAAATTTGAGTATTTAAATTTTTAATTTAATCGATTTGGTTAAAGTCGAAAGATTTGGTTAAGGTAAAAATTAGTTATATTATATTGAAGTTTTATTTTATTTTATTTATTTTTTTACGATTTTACCAAATTGGTAAGAGCTCACTTTTTGAATTATATGGTGAAACTTTGTTTTATAACGCTAATTTTTAGGGTTGGTATGCCAATTTGCATTTTGTTATTTCTTGACCCTAGAAATCAAAATACTCATGTGAGTGGAGTTGCCAGACCAAGTTTTAGATACACCTTGCATTAAAATCTTCATAAATCAATCTCGAAAAACATGTTAAAGTCGAATTTACTTATTTTGCAGCCCTAAAATTATTCAGAAGTTGAAAACAATTATGATTTCCAAAAATTTGATTCGTAAGATTCAATATTTATAATTAAAAAAAATTTTAATTGTTGTTTAAAAGAAAAAGGGAAAGAGGAAAATGTTTCTTGTTAAATGTTTTAATTAATTTTAATTTAATTTTATTTAATGTCGAATGAGTTATAACTGATTTGTATAATTAATTGATATTCATTTTTGATTAAATCAAATTTAAAGTATTTTATTTTATCTGTTTTCTATAACTTTATTTAGTTTCAAGCTTTTCTTTTAATACAGAAAAAAAAATTATAGAATCAAACTTACCGAAAACAAAATTAAGATAGACATTTTCTTAGCATAAATTATTTGGGCTTAGAAATTTTTGGGATCGTTTTGGGAAAAATTTAATTTGTTTCAAAACTAAAATCAGTTTATAAAACCGTAAAAACAAAATATATAAGGTATTAAAAAATGTATTCCATTTCTATTAGCTGTCATGATGTTGATTCATTTGAGCTAGAAAAAGAAACTGCATAAATAATTTGTATACTATCGAGAAAGTTCTAACAATAATAAAGAATAAAATAAAATATGCTTTTAGATCCTATGGAAATAATTTATTAATTGTCCATTTTAAGATCAACTTTCATAAAGGGCATCTAAAAGTCGTTGTTTCTGTTTCAGTTTTAAAAAAATATTCATATCACAAGTCGCATTAACAATACATATTATGGCTTTGATAAAACACACATACATACAAATAATAATTTGCAAATTTATTGTAAAACAAAATATTCATTTTCCAATCTTTATGATTGGTTTTGCCTTTTTTTTGTCTCTTTGCAGGTTTAAAGGAGAATTCCACATTTGGCAAAAGTTTGAGAAAATCCACTGCACAGACATCACCAGCATCATCAGAAATAACAACAGCAACATTAACAACAAATAAGCCCAGTCAAAAGCAATTGTTTAAAACGGCTGCCGTAATTAACATTCAACAGCAACAAATACCCGAAGAAAAAGCACAATGAACAAAATAAAAAATAAACAAATAAAGCAAACAAACAAAAAGAAATGCAATAACCAAGCGACAACAAAAAGAAGAAAAAAAAAAACAAAACACAAAACCAGTGGAACAACCAAAGAATAATTAGTGCTAATAATAAATAACATAATTAAATAATTATAAATAATTAACATAAATTAAAACAAAAGAAAACCAAAACGGCACGAAAAATTAATGTAAATAATGCGAATAACATTTTATAACAGAAACAAAAATGAAAAATAAACTGGTCAAAGAATGATAATAATGATGATGATGATGATGTTGGTGATGTATGAAAAGGAAAGCAATGTGTGGATGTAATGATGTTGGCGATGTATGATGCCAGAGCATTCATCCTCCTTTTTGGAGATGAGAGCTAATGGACACGGATTATACACGACTGTTCACCCCCCTCCAAGGCAAAAGTGGAGAGGACGTCGAGCAATGAATTGAAGATTAAAAAACTAACCCCAACAGCAACAACAACAAATGATGCGTCATCAGCAACAACAATTTTATGTATTTGTCAGATATATATATATATACATATACAAATACATACATACATCTTTAAAACTATAATCTTTTGTATTCTGTATGTTATTCTATATATTGTATTGTACGTTTATCAAATTTTTCTATGTCCACAAAATGTGTCATTTATTTATGTTTATGTAGTTTTTAGGTCTCAAAATTGTTTTCAATATATACATACATATATATATATACATATATACATACACACAAACACATCAAGATCATTAAAGAAATATTTGTTTTGTTAACCATCTCGTTTGGTATTAATCAAATATTTTTTATCTAAATTAATTGAATTTTTAAATTAAACTAAATAAGTGGGAAATACCAGCATACAACACAAAACCCCAAACAATTGTTAATATAATTTATCCTTAAGTCGTTATTTGTGCAACAACAAACAAAAAAGAAACAATATATATCTATAAATGTTTATCATACATATGACAAAAAAAAATAGAAAAAATATTATTTCGACTTGGGCTCGTCCGGGATTTGAACCCGGGACCTCCCGCACCCTAAGCGGAAATCATACCCCTAGACCAACGAGCCAGTTGCATGTTGATTGGCAAACTCTCCATTTGAGCAGTGGGCAGTCACAAACTGGTTTCTTTACAACGCAACGGTATTAAATTAAATGTTTAATTATGTTGGGCAACATTTTTACAAAATTTTATGGCAATTCGTAAACATAAACTTCCTTGGATAATTTAAAATATTTCAATTATCAACTTTTGAAGGTAATTTGCACCAAGCTTTTTATAAAGGTTTTTCTTTATTATTTGCTATAGTTAATTTTTCTTTTTTCTTTTTGGATTTTCAAAAAACAATGTAACCGTTTTTACAAACATTTTGAAATGTTTTATCACTGTAATCACTGTATTTCATAATGCTCCATTTATGAATCACCGTTTGGAGCCCGCGTACCACTGGCTCGTTGGTCTAGGGGTATGATTTCCGCTTAGGGTGCGGGAGGTCCCGGGTTCAAATCCCGGACGAGCCCAAGTAGAGAATTTTTTGCTTTGGTCACACTTTCCAAATATTTTTGAAAGGTACATATGTAGGTAAGTGGTCAAATGTTGAAAATTCAACAACATAAAACTTTACTATTATAGGAACGTCGCAAAATAAAATTTGTAAAAAGCAACACCATAAAAATATGTATGGCAATATTTATTTTCACTAAACTAATCTTCGTTAATCCATATCTAACATTCCATTTCTTCCTATTTATTACATCGTCTTTATCAATTAAACAAGTTTTTCTTTTTCTTTGCAAAGCACATTGAATACACATTGAATATATTTGCATATTATTAAAATTGAAACATCAAGTAATGAGAAAAAAATTTAATTAATGTTTTGATTATTCAGATATTTGTGCATAAGAAAAAGTTGGTGAAAGAGACAAAATTTAAATCTGACAGATCTTAGAACCCATCAATTTTTCTTAATATTCTCAGCGAGTTTTAACTGCAATATGATCGTAATATGAGTCACTATAGCGGATAAACAGATCAATATGAATCGGTTGGATATATCGAAGAGGCCCAATATTTGAACACGAAATTGTTTCAAGTGCAGACGACCATAGAACATCTCCATCTAATTAAAGAGAAAAATGTTTGAGATACAACAAAATATATTTGGATAGAACCTTACCCTAATAGACAATTCGCGGTGTTGCCAGATGAATTCATTCTCAAAACTCAGATTACGTATAACTCGAGAGTTGCTAATTGCTTTATCGACGGCGAACGAAAGAACTATAACATCCATAATGGCCTTCACTACAAAACCCCACATAACACCATTTCGAGAAAAAGATGGTTGCATAATAAATATGCAGCAAAGCATGGTTATAGAGGCCATGGAATATGCCAGAGCAAAAAAAAGGGGTAGTTCGAAAAGTTGATGAAACTTAGTGGCCGTACTCTGAATATTCTCGTAAAGGGCGATGCACTTGTCCAGTTTCTTAGCCGCCTTCTTAATCTTATCCCTGGATTCTGACTCCTCCAAAGATCTCAATTGTTCGCTGAATTCGTAACGCACATAATTGTTAAAGTCCTTATAGAGAACATTTACGCATAGATACCCGATGGAGCAGATGCGGATAATCGAGTTGCCGGCTATGTTCATATAAATGGTTAAGATTGCGGGCATAATTCCCATAACTTTGTCGTTACCCAAGATTAACATAGAATCACAATATGTCTCGTAGACCATGCACAGTATTATGGTCACCAACAGAAACCCTTCAAATTCACCTCCAAAACCAAAGTTTGCACGGCTCGATAAGGTTTTAATTCTCCAAAATAATTTGAAAAACGAATTCACAGTAGAAATTATCTGATTTCCATCTCTAATTTGTTTCCATATGATGGTAGTGATGCAAAGAAGGACACTGATAATTCGAAGTTTACTCAATGCCTTTTCTATGCGGTTGTTCGTTCTCCTGATGAAGTCCATATAAATATAGGCAAATCCAAAACAACACAAAATTCTAATCAAGATGCCACACCATTTAAGCCACCATCGATCGTAGGTCACTAGCAAACCATAGCCAACCCCGTCCTTTCGACGCACTCCAAATCCAATTAGTCCACAGTAATTCAGATAATGAAAATAGTATTGTAAAATTTTAGCAGAGAGCTTAGAGATGCTCCAGCGACCTAAGAATCCAAACATGACTGGATCTATTGAGAAACGAAAACTTATTGCACACCTGAAAATTGTCGCCATTAACCAGTCAAAAGGAATCCAAAGGAGGGTTCATTTAGCTAATGGTTGTTAAACATTTCATTTCGATAAAGATTGTCTTCATTTTGACGTTATCTTTTCATTGATTCATTGACGTTTAAAATTTACTATAACCTAGGTAAAAATAATTGCGGTGAGGGTAGAGGAAGTAGTGGGAGAAGTTCATAGTTGTTATAGTTGCTTGTTTTTAGTCACTTCTCTTGGATAAAATCTATTAAGTGGTATTAATTGCAGCGTTCAAAAAGTGTTTAGATTAACCGAAACCATAACAGAAGGTAAAGGCAAAACAAACTGACATATTTAAATAAAAATTACCGAAACCGAAATTCATTGAAAATTAATTTCACTTTACAAAATTAATCTCTATGAAACTAAATTAAAATAAAAGTAGAGTTTCGGCATGTACATTATCATTTCTGCATATTTTCAAAATTATCTAGAATCTACCCAAAGGCTCTTATTAGTTTTTAAGGAAGATTTAACGAAAGATCGTTACAAATTAAAGGCTGTTAGCTTCGTTTACGTTACGTTTTTTCTTATCGTTTTGGTTCTGTTAACTCATTTTGTTCGTTAACTCTGTTAAGTCGCCAGCCAAATTGTTGCGCAATAATTTATTAATCGGTTTGTTCGGTTAGATCGGTTTAAAGTTTATAAAATAATACAAAATACAAATAAATAAATCATAAATTCTCTAAAGTGTCGTATATCGGTTAATTTAAAATGATTTCAATGTTTAATTAAAATCTAAAAAAGTGTAAAAACAAACGGTAAATTATAATAAAAGAAAAGCATTTTAAGTTTGCATATGTTTGTGTGTTATGTATGTATATACATACATATGTACATATTTATGTATCCGTTTCTTTTTTGTTTATATTTTTTTATGTGAGTGCTTAAAAGAGTGAAAGAGATGGGCATCAATGTGGCGTCAAATAGTGCAGTTATAATTATGAATGTAAAGAAGTAGAAAAAACAAATTAACCATAGCAAATACATACATAATAAGGTGAGTCGCAATCATTGGATAACTGTTTATGCTAAAATGTGTTTAATTTAATAATAATAAATTTGCACATACAAACAAGTGCACGCATCCATATTATATACATACATATTTATATACAAATTTAACTACGAAAGTTGCATTGAGGTTAGGTTTAATAAGATGCATACTTTAAATTGCACTTTGTTACGTTCTCTGACAACTTTGAATTATTAAGATTAGATTATCACAAGTTTAACTTTACTAAAAAAGAAATCTAAAAAAAGTTTCTCTTCTTGGGCTCGTCCGGGATTTGAACCCGGGACCTCCCGCACCCTAAGCGGAAATCATACCCCTAGACCAACGAGCCAGTTGGCACGCAAGTGTCTGAAAGCTATTTTCTTTTAGTGGCTTCGTATTTCACTTGCTTCCCATTATTTTAATCTGTTTATGTACCCAGTATTATTGATTCGATTTTATATTGTTTAAATTTGAAACGAAATTAAAATGAAGAGCATTAAAAGCAAAATAAAATTAGAAATTTAATGGCAGCACAATCTCACAGATTCAATATATTTGATGATGAGTGTATACTAAAATTAATTAATACAAACAACTTTGATTGACGGACTAAGTATGCCAATAAAAAGAACGTCTTCCGCAACACCTAAAAGGGGATCAAAGCATCAGCATCGGTTAACTTAAATGGAGAATCAGTTATCTCTTGTCCTTTAATATATCGATTAGAGCATTAAACTAAATTAAAATGAAATTAAAGTGAATAAAAAGCTTTTCATTTCCTAGAAAAACTAAACTAAACAAAAAACAAAACGAAAAAGAAATTAAATCTCAACTAAAGCAATTCTTAAGTCCATTTTATCTAAACAAGGAAAAGCAGCCACAAGTCGGTAGCGGATCTTGGTTTTAGAAGTATTCTACTAAAACGGTATTCTAAAAATGTCGTGACTTACGAGAAATTAAAAAAAAATTAATAAAAATAGAATTTGGTTTCTACTTCGTATTATTTTATAACACTGCGAATTGGGATCAAATTTTCAAGCTTATAAAATTAAATAATTTTTTATATTACTGTTTTTATTAATTTATAAATTAATAAAAACAATACTGTATCAAAATTTTAAAGTTCATAAGCAGTTATTTTTATATAAGTAGATTTCAAAAATAAAATAAACTTTGTCTCTAAGCTTATAAAATTTAAAAATTTTATATAATGTTGTTTTTATTCATTTATTTAATTGTAGAAGATTATAAGTTATAAAACGACAAAGCAGTTATATATAAGTAGATTAAAATAAATTAAATAAAAATATATTATTTGGCTTCCAATCGAAATAAAAATTTGATGTGAAAAGTTATGGAATACATTTTTTGATATTTTATTGGACAATAACTTGAAATAAATTAATTATACTTAATTATTTAAAATAAAAAGGAAAAACTTAACCAAACCTGAAATTTGATATTCAATACTTACATATATATATATTTTCCAATTGCTTTAAATTTCTATTTAAAAAAGAATTTTTTGAAAAGGTTTAGAAACTTTTTGAATTTAGAATACATTTTAATAAATTGAAATAATTAAATTATAAAGATTGAATTAAAATAGGCAAAATAGATACAGGGAGAAAGAAAGATCTGTATTTATGTATTGTATATCCCATTTGAAATTTTGTTAGGTTTTCAAATAACTTTAATTGCCCGTTAGTTGCTCCTTTAATGTTCACTGAATCCGGCACTGAGTTAACTGAATTACATTTGGTTCCAAGCTGTCTGCTGCATCAACAGCTGAACAGAAAGAGCAAAAAGCTGTACGATTCCATAAATGTCAAGCTAACGTTCCCTTGGGACGTGCACAAGATTCAGATGGATAGAGAAAAGTCACAGATGAGGAAACCAAACCCTTTTCTTCCTATTTGAAAATGCAGAAATGCAATTGCTGTTATGGACATTTTCCTGAGAACTTTGGAACGAGACTTGACTTGTTGTTGACTTAACTCCAGACTTGGCGTAGTGACATCTCTTCGATTGGAGCTGATGGAAAATAATTAAAAGCGTTACCATTATGTAATGATAAGTTTTTAGACATTTTGTGTTTCATATGAAAAACAATTAGATTCAAAGATATAAAAAAAAATTGTTTTAAATTTCCGATAAGCATGCAAATTGCATTTTTTTTTTAGTTTCCTTTCCATTTGCATTTATTCCCTTCCTGCATTTCACTTACTCCGCATAATTGTTTTCGCTACTTGGGAAGCAAATTCGGCAAAAAAAAAATAAAAAAAAAATGTTGACGAAACCCGAAACGAAATAACAAACGTTGGCAAAATTAGTGAAAATTACAGGCCGCTGTTTAACTTTTCCATCACGATTTCCAACTTCATTGGCAAAAACCGATCGATACAAATTTTTTTTTGTTTTGGTTTTTCTCCCATCTGCCTGTCCCTGACCCTCTCGACAAACATTTTGTGGTCGCTTTTCTTTCAACTTGAAATTACTAAGCAATCCATTTTATTTGATTAGGTTTTTTTCTCTTTGGTTTTTTTTTTTTTGGCTATTTGCTTGTCGCTGAATTGGAAATTACTTAATTCGTTTGATTGAAAAGAAAGAAAGGGGAAATCGCCTTGGATCAAGTGGGGGCAAATGCTTAGCAGGTGAGTGAGTCGAAGGAACAAATGGAGAGGTCAATAAACTAAAAAAGAAATAGTAGTAGATTTGGCATAGAATCCAAATCGGTTTATGCAAATTGACCAATTATAATGGCCAGCAAATGAGATCACTTCGATTGGCCACATCAAGAGATCATTACTTTATATGGTTTTGCCAATATGCAATCTTACAATCTTGTTGAGTGGTTAATTTACCACAATGCAATTGATCAAATTGTTTTACATGTGAGGCGATTTAATGAAGCAATTATTGATAGAAATTTGTTTGAGCTCATTTACAAGATTCATTTGTATTTTAATTGGAGTCTTTTCAGAATAACAATTGTTTATAATAGATCTTGTTCAAAGTGATTAGTAATATGCATAAAACAGGTTAATCTCACTGATTTGAGTTTATATTTAGAATTAAGTGGAAATGGTATTAAGAATACCTAACTTAAAAAATAGTCTTCCCGATTTAAGTTTACTATAAAATATACAAATATCCATATATGAAGTTTTTACAACGATTTGGCTAAATTTGCTTATATTTTATTAAATTCCCGATAAGTCGAGTTCAAAATTGACAATTAATTGCTTTTAATTTAAGCATCTTTGTAACTTCATTCGATTTTCGATCGTGACAAGTCGGTTTTGACATGTACTATATATAGTTTATATATATATTTTTACCTTTAAACTAGTCCTGAAATATAGATAAGTTAATTTTATCTGTAAAACAAATTTTCGTATTTTTTTTAGCTTTTGAAAAAATTGGAAAAAAGATAATTGGTTTCCAAGAAAGTTCCTGATTTTGATTCCGAATAAATTTGTCGAATTACAATTCCAAGCCAATTTATTTGGTTTCAATCTTGTTGGTTATTGAAATAAAAATAATTGCCAGTTTAAATTAAATAATTGCCAATTTAAATTTAAATAAATTAATTATTTATTATTACTATGTTTTACCTTAAATATATATTTCTATTAATATTTAATATGTGGCAACCTTTGGCAACCCTTAAATCGATATGTAATACTAAATCAGCTGATATAGTAAGCGAGTATACTGTAAATTAATAACAGGAAAAGATTCGATGTTAACATCGAAAAAAAACGCCAAACGATTGAACTAGATGAATGTTTAAATTACTTAAATTAACCAAGGTCCGTAACAGTTATAAGTTAAAAATTCAAAAAATCAATAATATCTATTAAATTATGAGTAGTATTCATTTAATCCAAAATAATTGTTATTTTTTATTTTTAAAATAATTTTTATAAATAACTTTAATTTTTGATTTTTATTCTTTTACTAATGGCATAAGTGTTATACTTATTAAAAAAAAATATTATTTTTAATTTTTATATATATATATATAAAAGTTATTTATAACAATTATTTTAATTCTTTTTGATAAAAATTATTTTACTGGTGATTTTTTTAAGGAAAATTTTTAAAATAACAATTATTTTCGGTCCCTGAAATTAACTATTATATTATGTTAATAATATTAATAAATTATTAATAGTGTCGCTTTAATAAACCTATCCAAATAATTTATTGATGATATTTTTAATGGTATTTGATGTCATTCTTTACTGCTTTCAACTTTATTCCTTCAAATGTGAATCCTATTAAAACATTTTTAAAATTTTATATCATAGTCATAAATTGTAAAGAAAAAATTGTGTATAAGGGAAAAGGTTTCATGTTCATCGTTTTGCGCCAAAGAAGCGCCAAAAACAAAATCACCGCAAATTAGAACAAACCCATCACGATCGATTACATTAAATAACGCCAAAGATGCCACCGCTGGATGGGGCATATCTTTTCTTCTTTTTTTTTTTTTTGTTTTTTTCTTGGGCCAAAAGATTCTAACAAACAGCGACAACATCAAAGAAAGAGGTAGAAGAAGATGGGGAGGGAACGGGAGACAGACAGAGTAACAGCCACGACCCACTTGGCCAGCTTCATTGAGGCATAATGTTCGGACTGGGATTGGGGATCGGGATTGGGGATCTGTTATAACGGCCACTCCAAACCAAAAACAATGCCAATTCGCCTTTTGGTCTTCTTTCTTGCCACCGGTTCTCTTGTGTTATTGTATGTTGAAAAGGGAAAATTGTTTCGTTTTCGCTTCTGCCTTTTGGTTGGCTTCTATCTTCTTCTCCTCCTACATATTTCTCTCTCTTTCTCTCTCTCTCTCAAGGGGATATTATGTTTTGGTGGCTGTTAACATAAATTTATACTGCCTTTAAACTAATTGACGATGACAACTTCTGTGCAACTGTGCAACATGCAGCAGCAACAGCAGCAACACAAAATGTTTCTTGCTGGCATACTTTTCTAGTTGCAGTTGTTGCAATTGTTGCAATTGTTGGGCTGGTCGCCAGAAATGCTTCTTTTCTTTTTTTCTCTAGTTTTGCCTTGGGATTTACGAGTGTCAAGCGAAAAAAATAAAAATATATGTGAGCAACTTTCCGATACCCTAACAAAAGATTACAAACTATTTTACAACTAGTTTCCAAATGCTCTATATAACAACAGTTAAATAAAAGACTTAAGATAATTATAATATTCGGGCTAGTTCCCATTTTAAAATACTCTTAAGAAGTATTTCAATTTTAAATACTTTTTGATATGCTGTTGGCGTTCCATTTGAAATTTCAATTCCTTTTACTTATCGACAGTGAAATTGTAATTAAATTGCTTTTAAGTTACATATTTTAATAAAACAAAGTGAAACATAATTTTCTGTTGTTACAAGTTTTAATTTTTAAAATATATATTATTTTTTATATTATTATTAGCATTCAATTTACTGTTAAATATAAACAGTTCGCTCTAGATTACTTGACTTCCTCGTTTTCTTTTAAATTTTAAATGTCTAAAATATGCTTAAAAATTTCTATCTATTGTTTATTTTTATCAATAACGAAATATTAATTTATGAAAGCTAATCTCATTTGATGGATAAAGTCGAAATATTTTTTACTATCACATTTTTTAACGAAAGTTGTCAATTGCAGCGATTCGAAACTACAGTGAAAACTCTCTTGGGCGTTCAGTGATCATCGTCGATTTTTTGTCCACTTAAGAGAGGAAAATTGTATCGTAAAATAATGAAAATCGTTGAAAAATGTTTCATTAAAGAAAAGTGTGCATCCAATAGAGGGGAGGTTTCACTGTAGTTCCAGTAGTTCCAACTAGTGCCTTTTCAATCACCCTCTCGCCACTCGAATTTTGGTAGTAAATTTTGTCGAGTAAAATAGCAGTAAAGATCTTTAAGACAAGATTTTTTTAAAAACATTTATTTTTTAAGTTTTGAAGGAAGGATTTTTTAGTAAAAATATTCATTATTTAAGTTTTGAAATAGTTTCAATGAAAGCTTTTGTAAGGTGATATCAAGTACAATTATTATTATTCAAAAATGAGATAGTATTAAATTTGGTTCTAGAATATAATATATAATATCATATCCGAAAAATGTTTCACCTGCTCAGTGACTTTTGGTGTATACTAAAAATTCCTTTAACTAGTATAGAAAAATTTACTAAATACTCATTTTAGTTTACTAAGCCTTCATTTTTATATAAAATACAAAGTGTATATATGTATATATATATATATATGTCTTCTCTTGTCTGGTTCTTATCGCTAAATGATGAATTTTACACAAACAATTGACAAGTAGACTTCAAGTCACATCAGTTATGCTGGAAAATTGCATTGGTGATTTTCCATTTCTATTTTCATAAACGTGTACGATCATTAATTGTCATTAGTGAAATTAAAAGCTATGTCTCTTGTGGCAAAGGAATGAAAGTTTTTCCCCTCCATCCCGTTAAATAAAAGATCAAGATAACTTTGAATTGATGAAGGCGATGGAAATGTTGGCAAAGTGGAGGAGGAAAACAACTTGTACAATGTGTATAAGTCTGTGTCTGTGTGTGTGTGTGTGTGTGTGTGGAAGAACAAATAAACAATTGGTAATTGTAATCCGATTTTGCAGAGTAACATGAAGAGACCCGGTGACATAGATTTTTCTTTTTTTTACTCTTGTGTGTGGAAACCGAAAGTCACACAAAACTCGAAACGAACCAAACTGAAGAAAAAAAGAAAAGAAAAACCAAACCTGCGATAATCATCTATGGGGAATCCTTTGGCTGGTCGTGTGAAACATAAATGTGAGCCCAAAATTGATTTTTTAAATGCTTCTGGAGACCTCGTAGCAGCTAAGAATTGACCTAAGCTCAACCCTCTGGGAATTCGAATTGGTTATAAGGAGAGAAGAATCTCTTTTCTTGCCGTTAAACGTAGCCAGTTTTGGTAGCTAAATCTGTTTTTCTTTCTATTTAAGGTTATAACAATTTGTTCGCCTCACGTTTTTTTTTCCTTTGGCTTTACACATATTTGGCTAGGATAAAAGATTGGTGAAAGAAAAAAAAAAAACGAAAAAAAACCCGCATCAGGAGAGAAAGAGGCTAAAATCTTATTCAGACGCCCACAAAGAAAGGCAAAGGCGTTACCGATACAAATTCCCAGTTGGTTTGATAAGCAAAAAAAAAAAAAATAAAGAAAAAAGAAGAAAAAAAGGTAAGAAACATTGCATAAACATTGGTCGGGACAATGGGCCACCTAAATGAAAATGAACTGATCGTAAATTGTGCGGTAGTTGGGGCAAACCAAAAATATAAAAAAAATAAAAAAAAAGGTCCTCAACTTTGTGTTTCGGCATCTGCCACAGAGATGTGGGGTAGTCGTGGTGAGGGGGGGAAGAGGCAACTGTGAAGTCATAAATTTGTCGACTGAAGCCGCTGATTTTTATACCCTTGACAACAAGGGTATATTGGGAAAGAGTATTTATTTGAAATATTAATTGGTAACACATATGAGAAATTTGGTTTAACCATATAGATTATATATGTTTATTCCAGAATCTTTATAAGACTTTTAGCCATATTTAGATGACCAAATAATCCAATCGTATTAACAAAGACATATAAAAAAATAATAATCTGCAATTGGCATTTAGAGTGTCTGTATTTCGGCTTGTTTCTTTTACTTTTTTCTTGATTTTGGCATCGCTTAATGAAACAAAGCAGCAAATGTCACCAAGGGAGATGAAGTTGGTCAAGATCATCTGCATGATTATGTATTTACATTGTGTCCCAACTAAGCGAAATGAAAATACATTTGTCCCATTATAGTTAAAGAAGCAAACTGAATAATAAAGAAAAATGTATTATATTACGATAGTGCTTTATAAATATAATATGTATTAAATATATTCTAACAAGATCTAAAACTTAATCGGTTTTTGTAAAAAGAATGAAAACCTGTCAATTATAATTTTATTTTGTCTATTAAACAAACAAAAAAATAAGCGAAAAAGGAAAAAAATTAACACAAAATCGAAACTTAACATGTCTAAGAAGCATTTTAAAGTATTTTTACAAATACAATAAAAGACAGGCAAGAAAAATTTTTAGAGAAATATGTTAATTAATATTTTAAAAAAAATACAAATTGAAACACAAATTGAATTGAAGATTTTTTCTTTCTGAACTTTCAAAAAATATTTAAATTTTAAAATGGATGCTAATTTTAGTTAGTAATAATAGAGAAATGAGAAAAAAAAACAGACAAATGTAAAGAACATCGAATTGTGACTTCTCCAACATTTTCAACATTTTCACTTTGACAATTTTTTAAAATTTCGGATGAGTAAACAACCAAAGAAAGTGTATCTTAATTTGAAAAATCTAGACAAGAATTGAAAGAAAATGGCTTTAAATAATTAATTTCTAATTCCATTCCGGCAGTTCGTTTTTTTACTATAACTTTGAATATAAAAATATTTATCCAATTTCCTTTTAGAGGAAAAATCTTTAAAAATTCATAAAGTATTTAAACCGATATACATATGTATATCGTTACCAACTTTTAATATTATTTCCTTTATTTATTTAATTGATTTTCGTATCGTCTTTCAGTTTCTTTTAATCTAATTGATTAAGAGAACTAAAACTGAATTAATTTTTTCCCGAGGAAAGTGAGTAAAGGAAAATAATTTAAATAATTTCAATTTTCATTACTCCTTGCGCATTTGTCTTTCTGAAATTGTAATAAATTTTAAACGTCATTGAATCAATGTCAAGATAACGTCAAAATGAAGACAATCTTTATCGAAATGAAATGTTTAACAACCATTAGCTAAATGAACCCTCCTTTGGATTCCTTTTGAATGGTTAATGGTGACCATTTTGTAGTGTGCAATAAGTTTTCGTTTCTCAATAGATCCAGTCATGTTTGGATTCTTAGGTCGCTGGAGCATCTCTAAGCTCTCTGCTAAAATTTTACAATACTATTTTCATTATCTGAATTACTGTGGACTAATTGGATTTGGAGTGCGTCGAAAGGACGGGGTTGGCTATGGTTTGCTAGTGACCTACGATCGATTGTGGCTTAAATGGTGTGGCATCTTGATTAGAATTTTGTGTTGTTTTGGATTTGCCTACACTTCTATGAACTTCATCAGGAGAACGAACAACCGCATAGAGAAGACATTGAGTAAACTTCGAATTATCAGTGTCCTTCTTTGCATCACTACCATCATATGGAAACAAATTAGAGATGGAAATCAGATAATTTCTACGGTGAATTCGTTTTTCAAATTATTTTGGAGAATAAAAACCTTATCGAGCCGTGCAAACTTTGGTTTTGGAGGTGAATTTGAAGGTTTTCTGTTGGTGACCATAATACTGTGCATGGTCTACGAGACATATTGTGATTCTATGTTAATCTTGGGTAACGACAAAGTTATGGGAATTGTGCCCGCAATCTTAACCATTTATATGAACATAGCCGGCAACTCGATTATCCGGATCTGCTCCATTGGGTATCTAAGCGTAAATGTTCTCTATAAAGACTTTAACAATTATGTGCGTTACGAATTCAGCGAACAATTGAGATCTTTGGAGGAGTCAGAATCCAGAGATAAGATTAAGAAGGCGGCTAAGCAACTGGACAAGTGCATCGCCCTTTACGAGAATATTCAGAGTACGGCCACTAAGTTCCATCAACTTTTCGAACTACCCCTTTTTTTTGCTCTGGCATATGCCCTGGCCTCTATAACCATGCTTTGCTGCATATTTATTATGGACACATCATTTTCTCGAAATGGTGTTATGTGGGGTTTTGTAGTGAAGGCCATTATGGATGTGATAGTTCTTTCGTTCGCCGTCGATAAAGCAATTAGCAACTCTCGAGTCATACGTAATCTGAGTTTTGAGAATGAATTCATCTGGCAACACCGCGAATTGTCTATTAGGGTAAGGTTCTATCCAAATATATTTTGTTGTATCTCAAACATTTTTCTCTTTAATTAGATGGAAATGTTCTATGGTCGTCTGCACTTGAAACAATTTCGTGTTCAAATATTGGGCCTCTTCGATATATCCAACCGATTCATACTGATCTGTTTATCCGCTATAGTGACTCATATTACGATTATATTGCAGTTAAAACTCGCTGAGAATATTAAGAAAAATTGATGGGTTCTAATATCTGTCAGATTTAAATTTTGTCTCTTTCACCAACTTTTTCTTTCGCACAAATATCTAAATAATCAAAAAAATAATTAAATTTTATTCTCATTACTTGTTGTTTCAATTTTAATAATATGCAAATATAATATATTCAATGTGCTTTGCAAAGAAAAAGAAAAACTTGTTTAATTCATAAAGACGAAGTAATAAATAGGAAGAAATGGAATGTTAGATATGGGGATTAACGAAGATTAGTTTAGTAAAAAAATAATAATTACATAATTTTATGGTTAAGAAGAGATCAAATTTATATATTTTCTTTTTGATTTGTGTTGAATATAATAATGTGGCTCTTTACAAATTTTATATTGGGACATTTAGAAAAAACTTTATTTTATTGAATTTTCAATGGTTTAACGGTTTGACCACTTACCTTATAAACCCTTCAAAAAACATTTGGGAAAAGTGTGACAAACCAAGTTTCTAAGAATTGGAATAAGAACTCTATGAAGGTTTTTGGCAGTTGGACAATTAAAGCCAATTTGTTGAGCTTGGTTGATAATGCTATTAAAAATCCATTTTTCAGGGTATATAAAAATAATTTTGTATGATTTTTTACAACAAAAAATGTTTTTTTAGCCAAGAAGTATTTTTATAAATTATAGAAATACACTGTCCACTTTTGCTCCGAAATATCAAGCTAAGATAACATGTGTAAAATTATATGGAAAGTGTGTAAATAAATTATTTAATTTAATTAAATAAGACCATAGTTAATTATTACTTACTATTATTAACTATTATTTACTATTATATAATTAGTGTAAATTTTACTCTAATTTCTTTATTTAAATTCCAGAAGATGCAAATTATTGAAATTAGACTCTCTGTGATGAGTTTCTTTTGTGTATCCAAAGAACTTTTAACTCCTAAATGAAGCTTATGAAAGATTTCGTAAGAGTTGGTTAAGTCGGTTTGAAAATATCTATATCTATATATTGTATTATAGTTTTCTGCAAGGAGATTTTTCCTATTTGTAGTTCCACTGGGAACAAGAATAGAAGTTGAGCATGAAATTATATATATTAAGTGTTAATGCAGATCGAAAAATAACTATAACCTAAGGGTGCGGTGGTTAAACTTTTATTCAAGACTCCCAAAGTTATTGGGTTATAAAAAGTTATAGCCAAATTGTTAATAATAATAAGCTGAGCTCAGAATTTATATAATCATTGATCAGTAGCCAGATAAACATCAATCAGTCGATCGAACAAAAAGTTCTCAAAATCTCCTTGAGAAAAAACCGCAAATCAAATGCCAAAGGAGAAAAAAATAAATAAGTTAACCAAAAACCAACTCTAATAAGCAGTAGCCGCAACCATAATATTTTTAATTGAATTTTTAGGCCAAAAGGAAAAAAAAATAAAAAACCCCAAAACCAAATTCAAAAACTCTAAATGGGTGTGGTCTGGGGCGGCTTTAGAAATTCTCCAAGCCAAAACATAAATTAATATGCAGAGGCAGGCAGCAATAGGCGGAACAACAACTTCAACTATCAACTGACAACTACAACAACAACAACAACAACGGCAACAACAGCAACGGCAACAACAACAACGGCAACATGGTAAGCCAAAAAAAAAAAAAAACAAGACAAGGCAAGGCCAGTAGCCAGTAGCTTGGGCAGGCCAACAAATATTGATGCGGCCAGAGAAACTAAGTGTTGTTGCTGCTATTGCAACAGTTGCTCATGTGGTTAACAACAACAACAACAAGTTGTGCTTGGACAATTTTCTAATAAACAGCAACAAGTGTGTGTCTATGTCTGGCAATACCCTTAAATGAAAAGTCTCTAAATTATGTCAATAAATTTATTAAAACAATTGATATAACATTTGTAAAAGGGTATAAACAATTTCAATTTCAACTTTCTATTTTGCTGTTGCAGAAAAACAAAAACAAAACAAGAAAATTGAACATGAGCGGCAGCAACAACAAATTCAATTCGATTTCCTTATTGATGTTGGCGAATTCTATTTAAATTGTTGCAAGCAGCAACAAAATTCTGTTTGGAGAGTCTCTGCCAAGTTAATGGGCAGTTTGTTGCTGCTGTTATTAGAGATGTTGCTGCGGTGCTGTTGCTGTTGTTGCTGCTGCTCCTGCCTGGGCGTCTAACCATTATTATATATTGGCCCCATGCTAGTCATTCGTTTGATTTTGCCTCTATTTATTTTTTTTTTATTCTGTTGTTTTTGTTGTTGTTGAGTAGGCTGCTGCCTCTGCAATTTAATGGATCTTGTTGGCCTCACTCGTGGGCTGCCAAGACATTGATCTAATAAATGTTGTTGCTGGGAGTATTTTGGTCTTTTCTTCTTCTCCAACTGCAAAATTGCCTTTTGCGTAGTCGTCGTAGTTGTCGTTGATCCACTAAACCAATAATGCCAGAGAAGTGACCCAGTTTACAGTTTTTTTTTGTTGCTATTTGTTGTTGTTGTTTTTGCTTGTTATGCGATTTTTGTGGTAATTATAGGAATAGATAAAAAGAACAAAGCAACAAATTCCATATATCAATATGAACTGACGACTTTTAGTTACCCTACAGCGAAAGAGCAAAAAAAAAGTTTGTGATAAAAAAGTCAGAGAAATCTTTTCTTTTATTTGATGTTTTCATTCCTGAGAAAATTATCCTTTGGCTCCTTTTGTCTTTATTCCAATGTCTCTATCCAAAAGTGTAAAGAATGGGAAATGCCCTCTCATCTGGAAGAAACTTTACGATGGAGTCATTAATAATTTGGAGATATTAATCACAATGAAGGATTAAGTCTGTCTATTTTAGAAACAGGTTAATCAGGGAAATTTTTAGCTTCTTATTAATCCTGGCATTCATTTGAAAAAACGCCTTTTCGAATTACCTTTAGATATTTGCTTTCTTGCCGGCTTTGTTTGTGAGCCATTTTAGTTCTATTGCCCATTTCTTGGGCAATCTGAAAGTAGATCAAATTAAATCAATTTTAAAATAGTAAGAAAATTTATTTATTTATTTATATTTATTTATTTATTTACATTTATTTATTATTTATAAAATGTGCAATTGAACATTAAAATAAACTTTACAATGGAAAAAAAAGAAGTTGAACAACTACTACAAGGAATTAAATGAACCAAGAAATATATATAAAAAAAAAGAAGCAAATTACCAAACTTAAAAAATTTTTAAATAATGAATGAAAGTTAAAAAATTAATTAAAAAAAGTAAATGAAAAAAATGAAAATAAATGAAATAAAATAAAAAAGTAAGTAAAAATTGAACGGAAAGAATTCCAAAAAAATTTCAAATAAATAGAATAAAGCATAAAAAAGTGAAATTTTTACATATATAAATATAATATAATTTAAATTGTTCTAGTATCTTGAATATCTTTTACTTTCGCAAATTTCTGTCCCACTAAAAATGTGTTTATAAAGATAGCTTTGACTTTTATATAAACTCCTTTTTTTTGCACATTATTAATGGTTTTTGTTAGATTTTATAATCCATTTACCTTCCACAGTTTCTTGTTTTAATAAGTCTACATTGTTCTATATATATTTATATATACTGATCCCAATTTTCGATATATATAGTCCTTATAAGAAGCTAAAATAGTACTAATTACATCTTGTAATCTGCGCTATGATTATTGTGATCAGATCAAGACCAAATGAATAATTTGCCTTTTACATTTACAATAAAGAATCCAATACATCCTTTTAGTCTTTACATATAGAGTATACAATTTGTAAAGCCTACACACAAGCAATTTGGCAAAAATTTAGAAAAATATATCCATATTTATATATATTTTTTTTTACAATAATTGGTTAAAGTTGCAAAGGAAGAAAACGAAATGGAGAGCATTAGAGTGAGATAGATAAAGAGAAAATACCGAAAGCAATTGAATTTAATCTATCCTGTTGCATCTTAATGACACTCACTTAATCAAACATCTATCTATGCTATTTCACTTCCCCCCCTCCCCCCTTTCTCTCCTCGACAAGTATATTCTTACTAATTAAGGCAGCGGTTAAATTAGCCCAGTCAAGCGGGGCGAGCAATTGACAAATTGTCATCTAATGGTAAAAGGAAAACTCGTCACATCGATCACTATATGCCTAATGCCTAGACTTCAGATCGTCTAGGCTCATATATCTACATATATTTATGTATATGTGTAGTATAAGAAATGCCGTTAAATGGACACGTTTACTTCCATAAAACAAGTTATCCATGTGCATTTTGCGTATGCCAAAAGATGCTTCCTGTTTGATAAATTTGAAAATCAATTGAAAATGCCCGAAAGACTGAAAGACCGATGCGCCATTGGTGGGAGAGATTCGTAGAAAAAGCCAGCTGGAAGCTGTTTTCAGTCAGTATGAACCAAATGACTTGCCGCTGAGTGCTGCAGATGGGCGAAAAGAAAAACGAAAAGAAAAGAAAAAAAAAACCACTCTAGCCAAAGCGTTGACAGGTGAACTTGGCCAAAACTATCTGTGATTTTTGTTAAGAAGTGTGATTTTAGCCATAAAGGTAGAATGAAATATGTAGAAAAATAGAACTAAAATGATTTATAATAATATTAAATCCTTTATGAGCTTTATTTATATAGTTTCAATTTAAACAATATTTTATTATGGTAAAATTAGAGTAAAATTTGCGATTTATATTTTAATTATTGAAACATTTTCGAATTATGTGAAATTATTTATTAATTTAACTTCATTTAGATTTTATAGAGATCAATTTAAATTATATTTACAAATGTTCAAATTCAAGATCACTTTTCTGTAATTTTCAAGTAAATTAAACAGTTTTTTAAAATTATAAAATATATCATCATAAATTTTACTTTATTTACATTTAAAAAAAAAAGAAAACTTAAGTCAGATCACATTTTAATCATTTATGCTAGATTATGTACTCTTTAACCAAAAAAAAAAATTAGATGATGGAAATTGTTAAGAAAAAACTCTATTTATTTTATCGACACCAAAGATGAAAGTAATCTAATTTACTTAATTTGGAAAAGTATAATTATCATAAAGAATATTTTTAAATTATAGTTTAGCTAATTTTGTAGTCTCTTAATTAGAATGTAAGTTATTTATTTACAATCGCTTTGATAAACTCAATAAAAATCTAAGTCTAATCAAAACTGGTTTTCAACTAACATATATTATAATATTTTTTACCTTAAATGACATCTGACTAATCAATTTTTATTTTAGTCTTACGTTTATTTTTAACTCAAATTTTTAACATTTAAATTTCTAATTTAGGTAATGGTGGATTTTCGTAATTCGAATATTTATTATTTGGATTTTTTATTATTTAAAAATATAAAAAAATCTAAGTCAATTGTTTTTCAATTATTTCCATTGAAACGATTTAGTTTTAGGCTTTCATTTATTTTGAAATAAAATTATAATATTTGCCATTTTCTAGATGACTGACAAATTAATCAGTTTAATTATCGCTTATATCAAAACTATTAACTATTATTTGGGGAAAACTGAAAATCTATTTTATCTATATTTCATCTGCCTGAGTTTGTTATTAAATTAAATTTTGAATTAAATTGATCTAAGATTAGGGGATTTCAATTTTCAGTCGAAATGGGAAAGTCTTGAAATACAAAGGGAATCCTTCTTAGACTTATATAAATGTTATAGATATTGTCTTGTATAATTTTGTAGAGTCACTTCAAATCTAAATATATTCTATATATTCCAAATATTCTAATATATTCTAAATATATATCTAATTGTGCATTTTTTAATGACCTAGATTTTATTTCGAATTTTTTTTATTTCTAATTTTGCTTGTTCCTATTCTGTCCGTTATTTATAATTATTACAATTATAATTTTTCTTTTTCATTATTTAGTTAAAATTATTTTTGATTTATTTTTATAAAAACAATTTGCCAATCTGTCAACTTATATAACAACAAATTAGCATTTATTTTAAAATTGTGGATAGGGATTAACTCTGACAATCGAAGAGTCACATTTAAATGAAGATTTTCTTGGCTCATCTCTAGCATTGGCCGTAACCTAGAATATTTATTTATTTTTTTATTGATATTTTCTAAACCAATGCACCACCCCACACCATATCACTCTCCTCCCCTCTCGCCATAACCGAATCGATGCAAATAAATCAATATGGAAAATGCTGTCGATGCAAAAGAAAAAAAGAAAACGACTTAAAAGATAGAGGAAAAAGAGGCAGCAACGCACAAAATGCCGCCAAATAAATTTTGCAATTTATTTATTGCCCAGTCTACATCGTTGAGGTGCCCCGTGCACCGGCAACAGTTGCTGCTGTGCGGATTGGATGAAGTCAGTCGCCGCTATACTGGTCAGGTTTATTTATTTTTTTTTGGTAACAACAACAACAACAACAACTGAGCAAAAGAAATACGTATTTTATTTCATTGGCAGCAAATTGGCAATAAGTGAAATTTGTTGGCCTCACTCGGCAGGTGTTTTGCTTGAAGTTGGCCATTCAAAGGAAAAGGAAATTCGATTCGCACGCAGTTTGGTTCATACTCCCCCTCCCTTTCCCCGCCACCCTATTTCATTTAGTTGTTTTTCATTATTTGAAAATTGGGTTAGGCCAAGTGTTGAACTGTTAAAAGATGGGCGTATCTGTTACTTAAGACTCACTTAATATATCATCGAGGTGATTTAAAAATTTTTGAACAACTTGCAACATTTGACCCATATTTTGTTTTTTTTTTTTTGTCTTTTGTTTATTCTTGTATTTCTTTTCATTTTATAATTTATGTCCAGTTTTAAGGTCTTTAATTTAACATAAATAAATCAGGCAAAGTGCAAACGAATTAGCATTTATATTCTTGCACACGCATCATTAGCCTAAAAGGTAAACTGGTAACAGGTAACAGGCAGCAGGCATCAAGTGTAATTTAACGGTTAACAAAAGCCCATTGTGAACTAACAATCCATTGTGTAAGTGTGTGTGTAAGTGTGTGAGTGTGTGTGAGTGTAGAAAGCCTTTTACTTACTTACCATTTTGTACAGCAACAAATGAAAGAGAAGGAGTAAAATGCCAACGCAAAAGACGCAAATTGATTGAACACCGCCGCGAAGGAGTCTCTGAGTCCCAGTCCAAGTCCAAGTCCCAGGCCAAGTCCAAGTCTTCCAAAGAACTTGGTTAATGACCGCAAATTAACACTGAACCAAGGAGATCTCTCTTCTATCTCTCTTTCTCTAAGACGAGTGTCATTAACTCAAGTGTTTGCCACAGATGTGAAGAGATTGAGACAAAAAGAGTGCTCTCGAGAGGGAGGGGGGAGGGGGCTAAGAGAGTGGCTACTCACTTTAGACTGGGCTTTTAGCATATCTTCTAATAGATCGCCAACTTGGCATACTTAACTTACGTACTTGCATGCGTTTACCTCCTCCCCCCCTCCCACCATTTGGTAGCAAAAGTAACTTGGGCCATAAATTGGCATTTAAGTTAGGCTAAGAAGTCATTGGCCACATTCACTACTAATTTAAATGTCAATAAAAATATTCGATATGAAAATATCATTAACAAAAAATATTTGCATTTAGTTTAAAGATATTGAAATTGGTTTTCTATTTTTTCTTTTCTGTTTTATTGTTTAACTGTTTTTTTTTCTGTTTTTGTGCCATTATTCAATATTTTTATTGAATTGAAATACATTTTTTTTTAAATTTTTATCGAAAAAATAAAAAATGTAGAATGAAAGAAAATAAACTTCTGTCCTTGATTGATTTGAAACTCAAAAATTTTATTAAAATATGTACAACACATAAAATATATTGCATGTACAAAATAAGATTTTTCACAATTTTGGATCTGAATTACATAGTTCCATGGATTCCATTCCATATCTAAAAATAAAATATTTTCCAGTTTTTTCTTCGTTTTTTGTTTGATTTTGATTTTGGTAAAATTGCAATGAGCATGGAAAATAAAGAAATGTAGTAAAAAAAGGGAAATCGTCACTTTTTGAAACCAAATATATGTATATATAAAACATATATATATATATCTTGTAAAACCTCTGAGTCATTTCAGTACGTTTAACTGTATCCTACTTTTGTTTTAAATTCATATATTTCCATTTAATTTTGAAATTGGCGCCAACAGTTAACAGTGAATGTTAAAATAACAGCGAGTTTTTGGAGCTCGTTAAAATACTGGGAGCTTAACAGCTTTTATCAAGAGCAACGTAAGACTTAGCAGTGAAATTAAAAAGTACGTCTCCGAACAGTATCATTTGCGAGCTACGTATGAAACGTAATGACAACTGACATATTAAAACGTAGCAGACTTTTGAGATGAACAAAGGGCGCCAACTATTCAAAGTTTGAATTTTCTATACGAACTCAGTTGGCCAACATTAAATATCGAAAAAAAAAACTATTTTGGAGGATAATGAAAGAAAATATAACACACTTAAACGGATATATTAATTAAATTTACAAAAGTTATTAATATTTAACTATATTAAACAATATATAAAAAGCAGCAATTTAGGAATGTAGAAAAAGAACACAAATAAAAGATATTTCATGATATCTAAACGATCTTCAACTCATCAATTTAATTTTAGTCGTTGTTTTAAAATTAATAGAAATCCGGGTAATCTGATGTTATTTTGTTTGATTGGCAATCACAAAAATTAATTATAAAAAAAATTACAAGTGGAGAAATTTTGAATTTAACCATTTTTATTGTGCATATTTAATCTGGAATATATTTCAGCTTTATTTTTACCATTTCTTTTTACTTAGTCTTGAAAATTTAGATAAGTGACTAATGAGAAAAATTAGTGTTTTTTTAAATTCATAAAATCACACCTTTGCATCCTTTCTTTCCCTCCAAAAATCCTTTGATGTCCCACATATTATAATTTACATTTATTTGAATGTTTAGCAAAAATTCTTTGTTTAATTAAGTCAAATTATCTTATTGTTAGTTTTGATATTTAAATGTATTTAAAACAATTTTTCAAAAGATTTTATTAAAACAAATTAACAATTGAAAACTAAGTTTAAGAATGAAACTTTTAATTATTGTTATCCCTAAAGAAAATAAACATTTCAAAAGTTAATTATGAGTTATAATGGGAAATTAGCCTTGACTAGAATTATATTTTTATTCGAACGAGGGGCAAATAATAAGTTAAAAATAGTTTAAATAAACATTACCATTCCATCATATATTTTCATGCATAATCTTTCATTCAGTTAACAATGTTTTGTACATAATCTAAACCGACCATCTAGGGACAGCTTGACATGCAAATTAAAAAGTATATGCTTTGCCTTCTCTAATCACAAAGCACTTTCCATTCAGGCATTACCCATCACCCGAGAGGCATCAGGAACAGCTACATATACACACACACACACACACACATACTTGATGGGTGGCTTTTCTTCCGCCTGTCAGACGTCTGCGTCGTTTTCGCCTTGTCCGCCGCATCCTGCCAGTTGCCAGTTGCCAGAGGAGAGCCTGACGTTGACATTGATGTTGCCTGTTTGCTGATTGTTGATGTGAGTTGAGTGCCCCATCGTTTTGTGTGCGTGATGGATTTTTGCAGCTTTGCGAAAAGAAAAAAAAAATCAACTTCGAACAGCCGCAGCTACAGATTCTCGCTCCTAGCTATCCGGCTCCCTGTCTCGCGACTCCGCCCCAAAAAATTGTTTGGCATAAAAAGTGGGAGGGAGACAAAGCACCCCCACCAAAATGATTAATGACTTTTCAAGTGACTTGGCTACAAAAACCCAAGTCACAGTCACATAACGAGCTGCCTCAGCAAAGGATCAAAATGGCTCCTAAAACCCCAAATGCACTCGAGAAAATTTCCTAATTTTCTAAAAAGTTAAATCGAAGATCCCCAGAAAAGTATTTTTAGTTGAGTTCCAAACATAATGCGGAACTTGTGTGATCGATAGTTTTAGGTAGTGTTGGGTAAACATATTTTACTGAGTTGAACAAAATCGATTGCTCAGTTGCTCAGGGAAAAAGCAAACTCCACTGAAGATAGTTAAATAAATAATGAATTAAATGATTGAAAATATATATTCAAATAGTATTTGATTAATTATTGTGACCTTGTAGTACTCAATTAATAATTTTTCAGTTACTTTGCTCACTCATTCTGCTCAGTTGATGACTGACTTTTTGACTAATTTTATATTTTGACTAGTAGTACAGAAAGAAAACTGAATAACTGACCAACTAGAGAAAACAAAGTGAGCAATTGAACAACTGAGGCAAAAGCCAACCAATTTATGCTCAGTTTCTTATGCGCTGCCCAATACTGGTTTAAAATTGGTTATCCTGTTAATTTTTAATGCGCAAATGCAAACGTTTGTTAGAGAAGTTTAAGGGCTTTCAACTGTTTAATAATCTTGATGCCGAGTTTCGGTTATAAAAGTTAAGAAAAATATTAAATAAACATAAATAATCTGCAAAGATACTAAACGGATCTACATACCAAATTTGAAAGGACTTATTTTTGTAGATTGCAAGATCGACAAGGATCTTGATGCTGAATAAATACCGCTCAGAAATCCTTCCTTCTATCTGTTTAATACTTCGTGCCGACTTTCATATACCCTTAAATTATTATTGCTTTTTATTTTATCTTAATAAAAATTGACATTACTAATCGAAAGTGGTATCAACAAATGTCATGTCTATATCCAAAGAATAGTAAAAATAACAATATTCGGAATTCCAATATAATTTCGCGTACCCAATTAATAGTTTATATATTCGGTAACTGAAAGATTTGATTGGTTTTTTATTATATACAAATATAAAATAAATTATTGACAACTGTATAATTAATTTTATTAATGTAGAATATATCGTTTTTTCTTATGGATATATTGATTAAGTTTACAGCTTTTTTAGAACCTTTAACTTAACTTATCCTTAGTATAAATATTGCCAGAGAATTAAAAAACAACTTGAAAAGATGCTAAAGAATTTTAAAAATTAAACTTTACAAGATTTGAGACGTTTATTTATTATTTGTTTAACTTAAGCATGGGCGTTATATCATCCAAATTCAGAATGATCTACCACAATATATATTCATTTTATTATTTAAACTTTAAAGAGAAGTTTTAATTTTTTTTTACAGTGTACCAACTGACTTAGTGGGCGTCCAAGTTGAGAGCCACAAATTAGTCTCAGCAAACGAGGACGAAACACTTTGCCCCTAACTTACCCCTCCACCCGTTCCAATCCCATCTTTAGTCATGACTGATGTGATGCGTGTGTGTTGTGTGTGTGTTTGTGTGTGTGTGTGTGTGTGTGGGGGGTCATCATTGGAATTAATGATTTAAATGGCTCGTGAGGGAATAAGAGGTAGAGGTGGGCAAGATGAAGAGAGGTTGAGTCCAACTGTTGTCATGTCATTAACCAACACTCTCTTGTGCCATTTTCACCTGCAGCTGCAGTCATTTTTCAACACTGCGAAGGCATCGTTAATTGCAGGCAAACGTCAAAAGTCGTCTGTCAGACAGAGTTGCGCTAAAGCTGCTCCTCTAACCTTACCCCCACCAACAACCAGATATCTCCTCTGGCACCATGGTCATGTCAGGAGCTGTCAAGCTCAAAAAGTATACATCACTTTGGCTACCCCAAAACCATGATTCTTCTGCCCCAGTACGGTCATGGTCGATAGTTGGGTTGGCTGTTGCTTTTCGTTGTTGCAAAAGATTGATGTGTGCTATACGGCGGCGGCAGGCAAAACGGAAAATAAATGATGTTGGTGATTATTTTTCTTCATTGAGCGGCAGTCCTCATTCTCATACTCATCCACATTCTCATCCTCATCGTCCTCGTCGTCATTCTCGTTGTTTCAACAGCCATTTTGGCCATCAATCTCAGGGAAGCATCAGGCACAACGCAGCAACAGAAACAGCAAAAGAGAAGCAGCATCAGCATTCTGGCTCATTCATTCATTCAGTCATTCATTCATACGCAGCACATTTAGACAATCTATCAAGTAAGCAAGCCTCAAATAGTCCTTTACAAGAACAACGGGAGAGAGAGGGAGAGAAAATGCTGGGACAGATTTGCCTGAAAGTGAAACTTTTGGATTTGAAATGCAGTTCTATCCATATGATAAATTAATTAATTCTCATAAAATATATTAAAATAATTTATTAGAAATGCTACAATTTGATTAATTTACACTTTGAAGAGTAAATTAATTTAGAAATCCCTAAATTAAACTATTATAAACATTAATAAAGTACAGAGATAAGTCTGAAAATATAGCAGCAGATTAATCAGCAGAGCGAAGAATCTAATTTTATTTGTACAGAGATAATTCGAATCCTCTTACATATTTCTTAATTTCAAAATTGTAATGCCAATCCATTTCCATTCCATTCCATTTCTATGCCAGAACTAGTTGAGAATTACAACTAAAAAAAAGGAAAAGAAATAAACAGAATACTAAAATTGCCTTTTTGTATGAATAAACATTTCGACTCATTGGTAAACTTTTGGTGAGATCTGAAGAAATGTTTTTTTTTTTATATTTTGAAAATGTTTTTTCAACATCTTAAGTATTTTTTGTGAAGCTTTTTTTTTATAATTAATGTCTTTTATCATTTTTTATAGCTGATATAAAATGAATCTGTTTATAAGTATTTTTATTAAAATCTATCAGATATCAAATACGTTAGACCAAGAAAGAAGATACAATTTTTGAGTTCAAACTGGCATGAAAAAATTGGGATTGCCTTTCTTCCAGGTCCACCTATATTAAGCTTCGTAAAAACTAAGTCTTGTGCTTAAAATGTTTTAAAAATAAGTGAATTATTATTTATGTACGAATATGATGATGTAATTGCCTTATTCATGGATTATATGAGAGTGTAGTTAGGTTTATATAAAATCATTAATTTGGTTTGAAATCCTCAGAAGAGTATCGGGAAAGGTAGCAGACTTGCTTCGAACTATAGCAAATTAAATCTATATATGTATGTAAAAATAAACTAATATAGGACAATATTAAAATATGATCTTCTTTTTACAACTTCATCGAATCATTGGATAAACGCAAAGTGAGTTTTTTGCCAAAAAGCGGCATCAACTGGAAGTTTTAATTGGAACATTCCAAACTTATTTAAAAAGTAAGGCATAGGGCAGTAAGACTCATTTCTAAAATAATTACGACAGTGCTCAACACTTTAAAGCTTGTTTAAAAAAAGTGTTGGAAACCCCACAAATAAGACACAAGCCTTTAACAATGGCTTGTAGAACTACATAACTTTGGATCGGATGAAAATGCTAATCTGCTTTATAGTAATGACTATTTTAACTTGACGACAGATTACCATAGAAAACTTTCATCAATTATAGAAAAATTGAACTAGTTCAATTTGTTGTCATCTTCATTGTGTCTTCTCTTTCCGGTAAATCCACAATAATACTCTATTCCTTCTTACTTTATCTCTCGAAGAGAGAAATAATAAAAAAAGAAAGAAAAAAAATGTGCAATATCATCAATTACTCGACAAATTTAGTGTCAGAGAGCGGAGACGGAGGTAGAGGTCGGAAAAACGAAATGTCCGGATGCAAACAATAAAATACATTTTCCGGTTACTTGTCACCCACTTTTCTATGCATCTCCCCTTCCACTCTCTCTCTCCCGCTCTCTCCCGCTCTCTCTGTTAAGTCTCGAGAGTAAAATCCTTTTGCCGGGCTGAAAAAGAAGTTGACACATGCTGCTGCTTTGCCAGTCACCCAAGGACTTGGACTTGGGTTTTTCGAATCTACTTCTTCTGGGCAACTCCTCAGCAATTGCCAACAAAGCATTTCAGTTTTAGGTTGGTTGCTCCTGCTGCTGCTCTTGCTCTTGCCTTGCCCCTTCCTTGCTCCTGCCTTGCTCTTGTTGTTGTCCAAAGTCATGTCGACAATAGCTTTAGTTTTGCTTTTGACACTTGGTAAATGGCGCCCGCCCGTTGAGCAACTGCAGCAAACTTGGTGGGTTGACTTCTTAAGGGGACCACTGGCTCCAGGCGTGGACGAGGCGTGGGTATTGTAATGGGCGTGTATGTAGTGATGGTGGTGGTGATGGTGGTGCTGCTGATGGTGGGTGGTTAGGTCACTTGTTTACCGCTCCACTTACGCGTCGCACTTGAAAACTACAGGACATTTTTCTTCTTCTCGATGTTGTCCGCCCACTGGCAGCAATCCTTGCCATCCTTTTGCCTTTTAAATATAAATTGTGCCAAAGTGCAAAGTGCAGAGTGCGAAGTGCATGTCCTACTACTCTATGGGAGTTGTTGGCAATCTCACTTCTTTCCTTCTGTCTCTTGTCTCCCTCTCGTTCAACTTCATTGCCTTTCATCGCCAACTTTCCACATAATAATTTATCATGTGCGTGTCAGGGATGCTTGAGGAAAGATTTGCTTGTTTGCCCCTATGCTTGAGTTGCTATTTGCTATCCCCCCCCTCCCCACCCTCATGTTGCAACTGGGCAAAGTGTCAACTAAGCATGCCAATCGATGACACACCGACTGACAGTTGTTGTGCTAAACAATTTATGTTTGCAAATCGATATGGAATATAGATTGATCTAAGTTAATATAAATGATATTATTTAAACGTTTAGAAGTTTTTGATTAATGGTGGGGAATTTAGTAAAAATTATCCTTTGAAAGAGTAAAAAACCGAATTATTAAACTTTTTTTACAATATTAATATTAATTTATCTCTCTATATAAAAATCGCTTTAATTAAAGTTTATCTTACTTAAAAGTTAGTACATTTTTTGACAGAGTCTTATTTATTTTTTAATTCAATTTATGGACAGAGTAGTCCAGTTGTACTCAGAATTGTGATTTAAAATTTCAATAATTAACTTAGGTTTAATTGAATTTTGGTTATAAAAAAATTGGAAATCATAGTTTATGAAATAAAACTTTAACAGACAGTGAAATTTTTTTTATATTTTATTATTTTGTAAATTTTTATATACGACTTTATCGAATTTTACGTATTTTAATGGTCTTTCCAGTACCGCTTAAACTTTTTTGAAAGTGCCAGTTCTACTTGTATATTTCTATATTATAGTTATCATGCCAGGGTTTAAAATAATTTTTAAATTTAAAATTCTTTATCCTAATATTCGATATTTTTAACAGTTTTTTGAAGTGACTTGTTGGTCTAGGATCTAGGCAAAACTGTTGACAAAATAAACGGTGTTGCTGTAAGATTTTCTTCTCTTACAATTTAGTTGATCTACTAAAAATTGTTACAAGGAACGTCCCAGTCGAACCGATAAATATTTATCCGGAAAAGGTGTAATGAATAGGAAATTCTTGGAAAAAATGTAGAGTTGATGTGCCAGGACACAGCTTCAATATTGGCTACATTAAACTAAATAAAAGGTTGCAAAATTCTTTCTAAAAGTTTTCTCAAATTTTAGTTTCAAGTATTTTCATATTTTTTAAATATTTTAAAATAATAATTGTTAATAATAATATTTTCTTGGCGTATATCCATTAATTTATTAAAGGTTAATCTCATAAATTCTTTTCTACATCTAAAGGTAAACTTTAGAAAAAATGTCCTTTTTTTTAATTATCTAAATTTATTTCATAATACAAAAAATTCGATTAAGGTAATAATTATTGATATTTGATATTTGATTAATAAATTAATTTATTAGCTCTAATGTTACTATTAGCATATGTTGTTTATTCCCAAGATATGTTTGCCTGATTCTGTTGAGTTGAAGAAAGGAATGCTAAAAAAAAGAAGTTCCTATATACTTATAGGAATTATTTTAATAATTATACTTATTAAAACAAAAGATTAGATGAAAATGTATCCCCCTCTTTGATTTAAACAGAAGCAAAAATAAATAAATTTAAATATTCTCATTAACTCATATAAGATTTTCAACTTTCTTTAATTATTTTAATGATTGTTGATATACATATATTTGAATGCATATATATCCACACATACATACATACATATGTGATGCTTCCGTGATTATAACTTCGTGTTAAAATAACGACTGACAATCTCATTTGTTTGAGAATCAACTTGTAGTCTGGTAAAAATACTAATTTCCAGATGGCATAAGTCAAACTGTCAGCGGCAGACAACAGAACAAGTTGCAAAAAGTGAAAAGTTAAGCAAAATGAAAAGGAAGGTCCTGGTCTCCATGTCAACCCAACCACACCCCTTTTTTTTCCCCCCCTTAACAATCTCTATTACAATACACATGAGAGTCTATCTCTGTGTGTGTGTGTGTGCGAGTCTAGTGGAAAAATGTTTTGCTTTTGGCATTGTTTTCTAGCATTTTGTTCCAACAGAAGTGCAATTTGCACCCAAAAACAGCCTCAAAACAAGAACGAAAGACGACGAGTGTTGACAATGCCCTAACAACAAAAGCGAGCACATGACAAAAGCAACACAAAAACAAAAAAAAAAAAGAAATTCTCTTTTGTATTTCGCACAAAAAAAAAAAAGAAAGAAAAGAAAGAAAAAAAAACAACTTTTGAAAAACCTTACAAACTGGAAAGAAAAGTGCAGAGTTGGAGTATGTGGCATATGTGGCTGGCGGCTGTGGAGCCATGAAGAGGACGAAAAAAGCTTCTGCAAAAACTGGAGTTGAACGATAAAAAAGAAAAAAAAAAAAAAAAAAAAGAAAAAGTCCCCCAAACAACAGGCGAATGGAGAGAAAAAGCGACAGGCAGACAGACGACAGTTCAGCTTTTGGTTGAAAGAAAAGAAAACTGCAAAAATTGCAGCAAATAACAACAACAGCCTCCACCCACTGGACATTGTCCAACCCCATCTCCACCACTACAAACCCCTTGGTCCTTCCCATTCTTGGGAGTTGCTCCTTGCCGGCTACCAGAAACACGAACCAGTTGGCTTGGAACAAATGCGTACGTGACACTTTGGTGGCGCAGAGATATAAGAATGTCACATAACTCAACGTGATTAACGTCTTTTTGTCGGCGTTGTCGGTGTCGGTGTCGGTTGTGTCGGTGAGTTGGTGGCGTCTCCATCTCCTCCTACACTCCACTCCACATTTGCCATCTCATACAGTTCTCTCTTTGCTCCTTCTCCTTTTGGCCCCGTCTAGATGCAAAAATATTGCTGGCTATAAAACAAGTGGTTCCTGGTGTGCGGTTCATTCTGTTGTAGATTTTTTCTCATTTATCCAATTCTTTTTTTTTTATTTTGGGTGTGCACTTGGCATTTAGCGCAATTTTCTATTATACCATGACAACAAATTTTCTTTTCTTTTTGGTAACATTATTTATGATCTACTGGGGGGTTGCATGAACTCGCTTCGTGTCGTAAAATATGATGTAGGTGACACATTAATTGAAGGATTTGGAAGATAAAGGAACTTTGCTAAGGACTTGTCGTGATGAAACATTAACACAAAATCCTCCAGGTAGAGAGTTAAAAGATTGAAGCTTGATCTATCATCCTTCTCACAATTGCTGACTTATCTGTTTTCGTTTTCCTATTAGTTTGGAAGTAATATATTGAATGATTAATAGACTGACTTTGATTAATTTGCAATTTAGCTCAAATTACTGGATTTGTGGAATACGAAAACATTATCTTTTAAGCTATCTTTTGCTTCGTACAAAAATCGACAAAGTTTCTCATATCGAAAAAGAAATTGAAGCTTTTTTAATCAGTGAAAAAATTTTTATTTTGATATATTTTTTCATATGCCTGTTCTATATATTAAATTTGTGCAAATTTGTAAAAGTTTTATACAAGTTTTCTATTAACATTCTTGAGGAACATTGAAAAATTGATTTGAGTTAAATAAACTTTAATAATAATAAATTTGTAAAAGTTTTATACAAAGTTTCTATTAATATTCTTGTGAAACATTGCACATATTGATTTAAGTTGAACGAACATAAACGATTTTTTTCAGGTTACACAAAATTTGATATCTGTTTCTACTAATATTAATATAAAACTTTTATAAACTTCTTCAAATTTTATTTAAAGAAAGTTTCTTCTTTTGTTACAACAAAAGTTCTACAAATTTTGTTTAAAAATGTTATTATATTTGTTTAATTTTGTTTAATGTTTAAGCAATAATAAAAAATTGTTTGATTTTGTATAATATTTATACCAAATTTTTAACAGATTTGGCCATATTGTTATGTAAATTGATTATAGAATTCAACAAATTTAGATAATATATTTCTACATAATTTTATATATATTTCATATTAAAATTGGAAGAGGTTTTTCATAAATTTCTAGAGTTTCAAGAACTTGTTTTTATAAAGTTCAACAAATTTTTATACTAGTTTTCTGAACATTTTTAAAAGTAAAAATAATGTTTGCGTCGGTCTATAAATTTATATAAAATATATACGAATTTGTATAAAATTGATTGAATAATTTAACACGATAACATCAAACAATGTCTTTTGCCTTTCTCCATATAATTCCAATGTCCGGCTCCTTTCAATAGCTTAGCCATTCATCTGGGCGGCATTTTAATGTACAACCATTGGGTGTCAAAGTGCATGCCAATGAAAAATAATAATGGAATCCTTTGGTCCTTAGCCCTCAGACACTATGCTCATCCATTCCGTTCAGAAGTCGTTACGACAAACGATGTACGAGCTAGCCAAAAGCCAAAAGGGACAAAGGAGCTAAAAAAATTTTTAAACAAAATGCAATGGCGGAACCCCTTTACACCTCCCTCCCCCCTTCACCAATCTCATGATGTAAAAAGCAAAACTCAGACACAAATCGAAATGCGAGAACTCGGAACAACGCTTGCTTTTGGCCAATTCACAATTTAACAAACTAATAAATATTTTCCTTTCGCCTTCCGGTGTTGTCGACCCAAAAACGAGGGAGGGCAAGGGGAAATGTTTGCTAAAAATAGAGCAATTCCTTTGGCGACTGTGAAATGAGACAGACAGAGATAGCTAGAGGCAAACTGAACGAGAAAGCAAGATGAACGAGAGGAGAGAAATATAAATCAAAGGTTGTACTAAACTTTGGCCTGCTCGATGTCGTTGCCAGGATAACAACAAGAACGATGAGTACGCTGGAAGCGCTCCAAACTAGAGATGACACTGCAACGTGAGTGAAGTCGTACCGAAATTAAATCATTTCAAATATGATGATTATACATACTAGAATTTAATACAGAACTCTTTGAGAAAGATTTTAAATTTCCACAAAAGGCATAAGTAAATAATAATATGATAATATCTGAGAGAAAAATTAAACAAAATCTTTGTTTCTATAATTACGTTGCTTCAACTTCTTATTTTAAACTGAATTTTCTACACTAGCACAATTTGAATTTACTGAAAAAAATGCAAAATAAAAAAGTTAAAAAAAGAAAATGGAAGGTGGCAAATTTGAATAAATTTGAATTTAAATATTAAATAAAAAGGTGAGATTTGTATAAACGACTGAACATAAATATTAAACGGTGAAGCAAATTCTAATTAATTATAGAAAAAAAAACTGATTAATTGATAGAAATCTAATTAATTGCTGAAAAAAAGTAATTGAAATGTTTTGAGGGTTGTTCTTGTTTCCGAATTTTTCTTTAGAAATTCACTTCATTTCCTTATCGCTTTGGAATTGGAGTTCTCACGTTCGAAAACATTTTACTTTTCCGTTTTCATTTACACCAGTTCTTTTGTCTACTTAAGGGTTGCCAGGTTCACACTACAAAAAATTAAATAAAAAGCCAAATGATTTAAAACCCAATAAATTGATTCGTTATTAAAAGCAAAATATTATCTCATTTTAAACAATTTATTAAGAGTTGAGAACGCGAACAGATCTGATTGTTGCCCATTAAACATATTTTAAATACATTTCAAATTATATAACTTTGATTATCTGCTATACGAAATAAGAGCTTAATAGTTTATAAATGTTTCTGCAGTATTTGTTTAATATTTAATGGTGTCATCACTAGAAATAACGCTAAAGCGGATTTCTCTGAGGTGCAGTGGGCAGGCAACTTTTGCCAGCTTGATAACTTGATAGGTGCAGCCTGTATTATTATTGTTGTTGTGTTGGTCTTGCCAACAAGGACACTTTGGTGTTGGGCTTTTAAGGAGCATACATAGAGGAAGATAAAGAGAGGGAGAGGAGGAGAGTAAGAGAGTTTTGGAGGCATCGGGATCCGCACATGGCTTGCAACTGCCAGGCTGTCGGATATGCACTGACATAAATTGCTTCAACTGACAACGGCAGGAGCGGAGTGGGTAAAGTGGGTAAAGAGCCGAGCGGTAAAACTGTAGAGATACTGCAGTGGCAGGACCTTGCCCCATGATTACTGCTTCAGCATCAGCATCAGCTTCAGCTTCTGCCTGCCTGATGCCAGGCAGCTAGCTCCTCTGCACAGGCAATAACTTTTCAGTGTCCGGGGTCCCGTCTGCTGCTTTGGGGTAAAATTAATATTAAAATGGAAGCATTGCCATACCCCGCCCCATTCCCATCTCTTCCAATTGTCCGTTGAGGCAGAGCGACGCATTGCAATGCAAGGACCTTCGCTAGCTAGCTCACTCTCTTGCACTCTCTATCCCTCTCTCTCTATCTCTCTTCCTCTCTCTTTAGCAGAGGAAGGCTAACGCCAGTCAGTGCCAGGGCAAAGGACATTTCCAATTTATTTACGCTCAGAGGCACTTTGTCTGCTTTGCTTTTGCCAAGGCTCCTCTTTTTCCTCATTTTTCCGTTCCTCTTCTTATGTTTTTTTTTTCTTTTTTTCAAGCTCCTGTCCCCTTGTCTTCATTCTACCATTCTCAACACTGCATATGACAGTATTTGTGTAGCCTGTCAGAGAGAGAGAGAGAGAGAGAGAGAATATGAGAGAGGTAAGAGAGAGAAAAAGAAATTGAAAGGAGGTTTCGTTGCAAGTGGATGCGAGGTTAGACCCTTTCCATATAGTTTGCTTTTTATTTTTGACAGCAAAATGTTCCTTCTGGTTGTGTTAGCGTGAAAAGTGTTGAAAGGTGTGAAAATGAAAATTTACTACTTGCCGCTAAGATTTATGTTAGCCAATATTTTTTCACCTCAACATTACCAGAGAATATGAAAGCACTAAGAGACTGTGTCTGACAATGGCAGAGAGGTGAAAGGGCCAAAACAGTAGCCATGACATGTCCATGGAGTTCTATGACAACTCATCCTGATGAAAATGGTAATAAAGTGGAGTTTCAGTTCAGCTTGAAACTTTGTCAACGATGATTTGTGACCAACAAACGAAGGAATCTCTCATAAAAAGTAAAAATATGAAAAACAAACAGTTTGTCTTGTAAACTTTTTCTAAAATCACTTTGTATCTGTCGAATACTTTATTTATAGTGTTGTAAAACGGAAGAAGTTTGTAGATAAATGTTCATTTTGTTATAAAAACTTTTATTGACTAATCGAAATAGCAAAACTTGTTGGACTTAATAATTTGTAAAACTATTTTACAAGTATACATTTATTTAATAATTTTTAACCCCAAGTTATTTGCCTTCTATTTGGGTATTTAGGTTTTTAATTATTTGTAGCTTAGTGTACATAATTATTATTTATTCAATGTGTATTTGATGCATAAAATAATCTTTTCCTTTTGCTTTCTTTTATTAATTCTGTTGGAGATGTTTAGTAATAGAAATACAAGTAATTATCATGTAAATTCTATTTATTTCGAATGCATTCTTTTTTTCCAGAATCCCATAATATTTATTTATATCTTTTTAAAATAAATTATTAAAATATTACTCATTGATTGCCAATAGAGGGACTTATATCTCTTCTTTTAGAAACTTGAACGGCATCTGAACACATCATATTTTTAACCATCTGGAATTGGGCAGATCAAACAAATTTTATAAACTTTTGTAAACGGTAAATTTCTGAAAACAATAATTTTTTAGTGTTTAATTTAAAAAAAAAGTTTTTTAAAAATTCAGGTAATGTAACATGCAAATGCAACCATTTATTTGACTTATACAGCTTAAGGTTATATTATTAAATTATTTAATAATAAAGAAAATGAAGAAAGTAAATTCTCGAACACAAAATTCTCCAGTTCGTATTTGAAAAGTTAGGAAAGTTTTACTTACATTTATTTATCTTCTTTTTTATATAATTTCTTATTTTCATTCTACGAAATACGAAAAAATTATTTAATCAATTTGTAACGTCAAAATATCTATAATTTATAAATTATTTGCATGGATTTTAAAACGATATATAAACTCAAAATAATCAGGTATATATTTCACTTGGTGTAGTTCTTTTCTTAAAAATAACTCACCCAATTTGTTATGGACTACAATTATTCCATCAAAATGACCCGGTTTTTTGTTGAAATAATTTTGACAAATTGTTTTCATTATCAGGAAAGAAAAATAAAAAAGCAAGGCAAATTGTCCCAAATGGTTTAGAAAAAATTGCTCAAGGCGCATGAAAATCATAAAAATGTAAAAGAACAAAAGTAAATTAATTACACATTTCAATCATTTTGAAATGTATCTTCCGTAAAGAAAATTGGGCTCATCATTTGTCAGACAGCTCATGCGGAGTATAAGAATCACCCCTCCTACCCCTCTCACCATTCATTACCCGACTCCTCGTCCAAAATATTGTTTGCGTGTCCATGGATCGAAAGGCGTCAATGGCGTCAGTAGAAACGGGTAGAACTCATCAATTTCATAAAAGGCGGCTGCCGAGCCCAATAATCGAAAATGGAAAAATTGTTAAACAGAGAAGAGGGGTGGGAGGGAGAGAAAAAAAAAATGTAATTATGTATTATTTATTTTTTATTTATTGGACATTATTCACAGCGAACAAAAGAGAGAGAGAGAGAGAGAGTAGGGCTGGGGCAACAATTTCAGCTGATTTATTGTTGATAAATTTATGAAAATTTTTTTCACTCTTTTCGACCCTTTTTCTGCCTCTATGAGGAGAACTCGGCCAATGGCCAGTGGTAAAAGAAGAGAGAAATAAGTGGACCTGGCTATGCGACTGGGCCTGTCTCTGGCTCTGACTCTTGGAACTCATCAATATCATTAATCATAAAATTAAGTATCATTTATATTAATTTATTATTGTGCCACAGAAATTTCAACAGAGCGTTCGTTATGGTGTCCTCCTCGCTAACCGATTTACTTCCCAATACCCCTCTTGCCAACATCTCTTTACTGATTTATCATATAATGCTCATTATCATGATTATATTTTATCATGATGATGACAATAATGATGATGATGATGATGTTGTTGTGCTCATTTCATCAGTTTCAGGTCTTTTACTCGATTTTTCTGTCTCTGCCTCTGCCCATCATTAATCAGCTGCTGCTGCTCCCAAACATCGTTTCTCATTCATTTCATTCAGTTACCCCCCCAATCCGTTTTTTTTTTTTTTTCCCCTCCTTCACCCCTCTTCCCCATAATTTTAGGCCACGGATCGCCCTTCACTACGTTTGTCATTAGCTCTGTTTCATTTCGTTTCGTGCTCGGCTCGGGGCACTGTGTAATTAATTATTCTCCTTTTGTATTATACCGACGAATTTTCAGTGCTTTATGAAAAATTATATATAAATTGGAAACACTTAATCATTTCGATTTACATTTTAATTAAAATATTATATATCAAAATGAGTCCCCAATGAATGTAAAAACAGTTCGCTAGGGCTCGATTGAATGTTGTTATTATGAAAATGCATATGCGAGATTTTGGCATTTAAATTATTGAACGGTTTAAGGGGAGGAGAGGATTGAGTTATTTCTGATACCAAATCGATGGAAATACACTTATTGTAAACGTTTTTTGTGGTCGGATTGCGAAAGCAGCAATGATTGGAATAAAATGAAAGGAACTTAAATAGTAATTAAATTAAGTTTTCTTTTTTAGGAATTTACGTTTATCTACAAAAACAGGAAATTGTTTAGTAAATATAATTGATATATAATCTAAAATACTGCTTCAAGTCAATACTTTATAATTCATTTTTCCTGAAAAAGATGAGCAATAATAAAAGTATTAGTTATCATTTTTATCCCAGAAAAGAAGACTAATTATAAAAGTTTTAGCTATACTTTTTATCCTTAATAAGTCCTTTAAAGTCCTTTTAATTATATTAATATGCAGTAAATCTTTTGTTAAGTAATTAAATTTGCCGTTCATAATGAAAATAAATTGATATCCTTTTAAAGTTATTTTTAGGACGGCATAGAGTATTTAAAGTGTCAAAACAAACAGAATTTGGATTATTTTTTCATTTAATTATTTGGTTTCGATCTGTGGTTTCCTGTTAAACAGAATTGAACAAAAACAATGAATTTTCATTCAAAATTATATTTTTTACTTATTTTCTGCTTTAAGACAAAGTTAGTTTGCTTGAAAAATTGTCCTTTTTGTGTAGTTTTTTTACAGATAAATTTGAAAAATTATATTGAAATGTTTTATATAATTTATAAAATAAATATTATATATAATAATAAAGGTTATTCAAAAATATAAATAGAAAATTAGTTAATATAAAGTTAGTTTACCTTGTTCAGTTTGATTTTAATCTTATTTACCAATCATTTAATCCATTTCATTTTCGTTAATGAGAAAAATGTAAAAATAAATACTTTCTTGTTTTAATATTAAGTATTGAATTATCTTTCGTATGTGATCACTGAGAAATCATAAAATAATGTTAACGTAATTGGCTCAATTTTAAAGAGTAATTCCATGGAAAATCGTTTTATTTTTTATCATTTAACACAAGTTTACTGATCTTGACGATCTTCTATAATGGAAAAAAAATCCCATTATAAAATCATCAGCCAAAGCTGCAAAACGAATTGCATAAATGACTTATAGATAGAAAGCTGAAAACAAACTTTAAAACTGAACAATAGAAAATGCGTTTGTTGCTGTCATGGCACAATGATTGACATGTTGTGGCAACCGGAAAGAGTAAACGATATAAGTATGAGTGATGAAGCAGCCAAGTCAAGATGTGATATTGGGAGAGAGATAGATAGATAGACAGAGAGAGATGGAGAGGGGGAGAGAGGAGTAAGTGGAGGTGTAGCAAAAGTCAAACGCTCACGCGCGCAACAAATTGGATTTATTTACGCCCCGTCAGCAAAGATCGATTCCGTTTCCAATTTCAATGATGATGATCATGCATCATGCATGAATGTTTGAAAGTAGGAACTAAAAAAAAGAAACTTTGCAAACTGAAATTTGATCTAAAGTTGATGTTTCGTCTCCCCTCTCTTTGTTTCGTTCTCTCTTCTTTATTGAGTTATGCCAAATGGCAAAAAACCGATTTGACAGTTTGAATTCTACTTAGTTAGGATACAGTTCCAGCTGCGCTCAAGTCAACCCTAATGACACTCAGTGCGATCGACAGCCCAGCATGGCTACTGAATTTCCAGAAGAGACTCCATTCAATATGTTCATACATTAATCATTAGTCCAAAGAGACCAGAGACTAGAGACCAGAGACCAGAGACCAGAGACCACGAGACTCTCTCAGGCATTTTGTGTATATGTTGTTCACACATTTCAACTTGAATTAGTCGACAACGACTATTGGATTTTTCATGAATGAATTGAAAATGAAATCAACGAACGGTTTCTGTTCATCCACATGCGGTCGGTCGGTTGGTCGATCGATCGGTGGATAATAAAGAAATCCCAAAGAAAGAAATAAAATAAATGCCGACAGAAAAAGTTAAGAAATACACAAAACTAAGGCCCAATGCCCAAGACCATGATCCAGAGCCAATCGGACTCGTCATCATTATTATTTTGTAGCGTTTCATGTTGCGTTGCAAGAAATTGAAATCAGCATGAGGCAATTCCAGACAGTCGGCAAATATCTTTGTGTTTAATCGGTTATAAGCATAAGCCGCAGGGGTTTCTTTTCTCAGCATACAAAAAAGTTTTTACGTTAACCCTCAGAACTCGAATATAACCAAGTGGTTTCATTTACTAACTTCAAAAAAAAAAAAAAACGTTTTTGGCAGTGGGGGGGAGGTCAATGAAAAATTACTTTTGAATAGTTATTTAATCAGGAAGAACTAATATTTCGTATTCTTTGTTACTTTAATGCCCTCTCATGCATATGGGGGAGTCATAATTTTTACCAGGCCCACACAAAACTTTGAATTCTCAGGCAAGAAACAATCATCAATCTAATTCAAAAACTTCTTGCCTTGGGCTGTGGCTGTGGCTTTGGTTATGGTACCAAAAAGGACTTTCCTGTCATGTCCTTTCCTTTTGCTTTGTGCCGAGTCTCTGTAGCAGTTTCCTACAGTGACAGCTGGACAGGCCGAGTGACAGATTTGACCAGAAAACAATTCGTGAGGCCATATAGTACAAGAATAAACTTGGCCTAAAGCCCGAAAGGCCTCTGACAGTGTGTCTACACTTCACTTAACTTGCACTCCTTTCAACCTAATCCCCACTCCGACTATTATATTCTAACTCCTATGGTTGGTGTTGCCTCTTGGATTGCGTTTTGCATTTTATCCTCGTCAACAGGATTTTTCAGCATGAGTTGTTCGGTAACACACCCACACACACACACATATAGAGTAAGGGAAATTGTGGGACTGGAATTGGGATTCGGATAATGGAGGCCGGAGTCATGTCATTTTCATGTGTCCGAATTATGTAGGCGGAGGTGACCCCCAAATGAACGAATGCATAGCTCCAGCCACACATAATGTCTGCTTGGCAAGCAGCTGTCACTCAGTTGGTCAGTCAGTCAGTCACTCAGTCAGTCAGACTGGCTGGCATTCATTCAGCTAGGAGCTTGAATAATTTGAATACTCTATCAAATGGTAATGCAACCCACAGGACGTGTCAGGTATTCAGGAAATTGTCAACTCTTGGAAATATTTACGCTTTCTTTAATTAAAGAAATTCGTAAGTAATATTGTTTTATAAGGTGGACTAAAAATGTTTAGGTAATTAAAAAATAGTTAAATATGTTTTAATTTATCTTAAATATAAATTATATTTTATTTTAAAGAGAATAAAGTACATCATGCAACTATAAATCAGTCGATTAGGTTTTACTTTTATGTAAAAATATTTGAATAGTTTCGAAGGATATTTTTTTAAGATATGAGAATATTTTTGATAGGTTCAAGAGATATTTTTTCATGTCAAATATTTTTACAAATTAAATATAAATTTTGTTTTTAAATACAAAACACATAAATGTCATTTAAAAATACTGTTGGAACAATAAAGAATTACAACAAATTTTAACAATTAAAAATTTTATCGATTATTGTTACTACAACAATCTACCTCAATTTTTAATTTATTTCAAAATATTGAAATAAAAGTTAGTTCATCACAGTTTCAAAAACATTACAAATTCTGATATGAATATTAGATAATATTTTAAAAATGGTTTACTCTGTCGAATATTCCATAGGTTAGTAACATCAGTAATATCAGTAATAGTTTTTGAGAGTATATATTTACAAATTTATGATATTAAAAATTTCTGTTAGATACTTGTACTTACGTATAGATTAACATAATAAAGATAATAACTGAAACTAGTTTAACTGTAAAAAATATAAATAGTTCAAATGCTAAAACTCTTCCTTTTTCTTTTCTGAATATGATTAATATAAAGCCTAAATGTAAAGTAATTAATTTTATATATGTGTATAATGTTATAAGAAGCTGTTCATCCATTTCAACTTTTTTTAAACAGAAATATTAAATCTTTTTATCTTATTAATCCTTTAGGAAGTTATGCCTTTTTTTTTGGTAGAGAAAACTTTGTCTAATTATGAGATAAACAAAAAAATAACTTGATCAACTAAGATTTAAGAACAATTTAAAATTGTACATCTCTTTAGTTAAAACCATTTGAATATTTCTTCCAAATTAAACTAAAAAATGGTTTTTATGATACAAATTAAAAACTTTAATCGTCTTTAATATCGCCTTAACTAAATTGTGTTTATTAGTTTTTTTATAGAAATGATAGTTTCAGATAGATAGTTTCATTCTCTATTATCCATCAAAAGGGTATTTGAAATTCCACTTTTCACTCCTTTGGTTATAACTCACTGCCAGTGATGGATCTCCTCCTCTGGTCCATCTGAAAATCTCTGCAATCGGGCGGACGTTCGGTTCGGATGGTCTCTCTAGATGATGAAACTCATTCGTGTGCACTTGTCATGAGCAGGCGTCGTCATCCATTCCCAGTTGATGTTGCTTATGTTGTTGCTGTTATTTTTGTTGTCATTGTTGCGGTTGAGAATTTTCCATGTATAAAGAGAAACTCTGTTTTCAGCTGTCATCCTCTCAATGTTGATTCAAAATGCAATTACAATGCGCTACCAAAACTGCTAGGTAATTAATTTCCCACAACCATTCACCTTATGTAGGAACCCAGAAAACAACACGTTAACACAGGCAATTAATTGGCTTATATAGCTCGGGCCAATAAAATATTGATAAATTCCCTCAAAGCCCACAAAATTCATGGAAAGAGCGAGAAATAAATAATATCGAAATAACATTTTCCATAAACAATTTATGCGTTAATATTTACAAATAAATTAAGCGAACATTAAAGCAGTCAAGTAGGTGAGGCAATGGTAAGGGGAAAAAGGTGGGGCAATGACATGTCTAGGCCATTTCGTAGGCCATTTATAAAACTTGCGAATGGGAAAGCATGAGAAGAGAAAAGGCGAATGCAAATAAAACGAAAAATTTGATTAATGAGCACGGCTAAAAATTAAACAACAAAGGCAAGGGCTAAAAGAGGGAAGGCAACTGAAAGGAAAGAGAGAGGAAAATGAGAATGGGAATGGAAAAAGCCGTGTACTGACAGAAGACTAAGTGCTGGCCATGACTCAAAAACAAAATGTTCCTTCTTTCATTCTTTTATTTCGTTTTAATGAAACTATAAAAATTACAAATTTTTGACCAGGCAATACCCTCTAAAAGTAAAGGGTAAACAAGGCTATAATGAAGCTGGAAATTAATTTTAATAAACTAATTATAAAAAAGATTATAACTATATATGAAAAATATTCAAAAATTACTTATCCATTATTTATCTGCAAGGGTAAAGAAATTTAAAAGCAGCTTTAATAAAATTTCAAGAATTTATTGAAAACGACAAAAAAATAAATAAATGACAAAATTAGGAAATACAATAAAACAAGGCTATAAAAAGAAAGAAATAAAGGCAAAAACTTTAAAACACTTGTCAAGTTTTAAAATATTAAATGGAATATGATTACTAAGAACTTAACACGAAATCTTCCAGACTTTAATTTAGATATTTTTGTTTTAATCTATTTCTTTTTCAATTTAGTCAACTTGATTTTTCCTGTTGTTTTCCATATTTATTTCAATGCGAAAATCACACAACCTGAGCTAGATAATACTTAAGCATTAATACAATGTTTCAATAAATAATTTAAAAATTTCTTAAAATTTGTAACCTAACAAATCTAGTTTTAGGTACACAATAAAAGTTAATTAAATTGTGAAATTATATTTAAGAAGATCCTTTGTTTGCATATTCCACAACTAAAATGATCTGTTGTAGATAAAAGCAGATTTAATTTCTGTGTTAATGTCTTCTTTTATAAGAATAAAAATAAAAATAGAAAATAAAATAGTGAAACAAATTATAAATAAATGGATTTAAGAATTACTTCCAATATCCTTTGTATCCTTAGGAGTGCAATCCTATATTCGAAAAGAATCTCCCTACTAGGAAGCCAACTTTAAGTTGAGTTATAAATATTGCCACAGTTTTAGTCCCGATGGATTCATTTTCAACAGATATTCGAGGCTTATTTTAAGTGCATGGGAGATAAATAAATAAATATCCATAATTTCATTTTGTTTCAATACCGATAATAATAATTGCATTAAGCTATATATATGTATACATATATATGTATGTAGTTACATCAATTTTTTTCTGTTGTTGCTTGGACTAATGTGATTCATATATGGAGTATATTTATTCAGTATAGCTATAGGGTATTCGCAGCTGCATTCGTTTAACTCATTTGAAATGCTCTTTTGCTTTTTATTCCTTTTGTTGGTGCTTTGTTTTAACGGCTGTCATTCGTTTGGTATACATATATATAAGTATTTATATTTCTTTTTTTGTTTCGACATTTGTTAAATATTTGCGAGGGCATAACTCATTTTGTAATTTAAGTACTTGCACGAGTTGGTCGTTGGTTGCGGATCTCACGTACGCTTCGCGACTCTGGGGATGGGAGACGAGTTCTACACACACTTCCACTTACACACACACACACACACACACACACACACACACACACACACATACACATTCAGATGCACAGGAAGTGCTCCGAGGGCAGAAAGATGCAGGCAAGGAGTGCTTAATGCGACTAGTGCAGCAAGTGTTTCAGCTGCCGTTGTTGTTGTTGCTGCGGGGTTTTGCTTTTAGGAATTAAGCGTGTAAAATACGAGCGCATAAATCTATTTGCTACGCATATAAACAACCATGGCAAAAAGGTGGGGAATACCAAAAGACGGACGTACTCTTGGCCCCCGAGACCATTTGCGTGTGCAATCACGCCATTTGCCATTCGGCAGAGAAATGTAATTAGGCCTGCCGCCATGTGGAACGCATTTTGGCCCCAAGGGTTGAAGGAGGGCACAAAAGAGGCGAAAAGTCTCCTCTCAATCTCCCTCCATCTCCTCCTGTAGAACAGATGGCTTCTACTTGACCGCACACACAGTTTTGTGAAATTGCCGAGTGTGTGTGTGTGTGTGTGTGTGTGTGTGAGAGTATCTGTGTGTGGACTGCAATTTTAGGCTAAATGATAAAGGGTCACGAATGCGAACACTGATGGCTGGCTGCTGCTCCTCCATTCGATCTCATTCCACATAATGACAATATTATACGGCAACTCGCCAGGTGAACGCCTCTAAAAATTCATTGAATTATGGAAACGCGCTAACACCGCAACGAGTATGAACCACAAAGCGATTGCCTTTTTGCAGTTCATTTGGCCATAAAGCAAAAACATAAAAAAATAATCTATAAAACATACAGAGGAGTTTAAACGAATAATGAATACACTTCTAAAATTAATGGATTAATAAATAATATATAAATAATATTTTTGTCGAACATTTCTTTTTAATAAAAAAAAAATAGATAATATAAAATAATGCGTTAATTATATAATATCCACCAGGCTAAATTGTTACTACAAAATAATATGTAATTATATAAGAATTTAGACTTCATTTACTTGAAATACCAATTTAAGCGTAATTTCCAAAACTTATAAAGAATATAATATTTCAAATTGTTTTTTCAAAGAAAATTTTAATAAAAATAACAATTATCTTCGATAACTGATTTTAATATTAAGTAAAAGAAGTATTGATTTTCCGAAAACGTTTTAGAAAACCATTTTGAAATTGTTAATGATATTTAATGTTATTTTTAAGAATTTGTTTATTCCAAAATACTATGGAAAAATGGTCAAGAATCTTCAGAAGAACATTTTTCCTAGATCTTAAATTTCAGCCAGTTTATTATCGGAAATTATAAGACTAACAAATCTGTTCATTTGCTAGGTATAGTTTTAGAGTTGGAAATAAATGTTTTAAAAAGTACGTCGCATTGATTTGGAAGAACTGATATGTTTAATGAAACAGAAATAAATGTCTAAACTCTGAAAATTAAAATTAATACATATATAATACAATATAAAAATACTATAATATATTTATTCAACATTCGAAAAAATATAAAAAAGATTACTCCTCATTTTAATATTAACTCTGATGAAGTAGAATATAAGAGTTTATAGTATTTAGTACAAAAATATATATATAATAAATTAGGCGTTTAAATAACAAGAACTTTTAGAAAAATATCTTTGTTTAATAAAGCAAAGTAAAAATTAGACTAACATTTTCTATATTTTTTATAAAAAATTAAAGCTCGGAAAAGATAAGATTCTTAAAATTAAGAATAAGACGAACACATTATATCTTAATCTTTAGTTTTGATTTTGGTGGATTTTTGTAGGCTAAATAAAATTCATCTAAATAAAATTCTTTATTCAGACTTGGAATATAAGAAAAAGTAAGAGCCAATGATAGAAAGGACTTGGTATAAAATGCACTCATTTTAGATATAATAAAGAATTAGCCTTAAATATATTTAAAATTATAAGTAATTATCTGAATATCATGGGATATAACTTTGATTTTAAATTTTATCAAAGATGTTTTTTAAATCTGCTTGTTACTTACACAATTCAATCCATTCTGCATAACCAAAAATTGTAATCGTTTGAAGCATAATGCCCATTCCCATTCCCACATACACACAAATTCTCCTGAAACTCAAAGCAGAAGTGCCCAGTGAAATCACCGAAATGTGCAATGTAAGTAAAACGTTGCAACAATCAATCCAAAAAAAAAAAAACCAAAAAGTGCAACAGAAATGCAAAAAAAGAAACGAAAAAAATACCTGGAGTAAAGGAGATAAAGAATAATGACCACTTTGCCATCTCGTGGCAAATAACCATTCATCAAATTGTCCAAATTACAGACATTTCACAATGACGCGAGGGGAGATGTCTATGCTCCCCCCCTTTCCTCTCTTCCGATTTGGACTTTGCCGCCTGCCAAGTCGCTTGAATGGCGACGGCGGCAACGATGACTGCAATTCGTTTACACCAATTTTATGGTAACAAGCTTCTCTTACCACTTTGTTTTTTTTTTTATTTTTTTGGCTAACTGGACATGCCCCATGGCAGCTGCTGGCAAATGAGTTGCAGTTGGAGTTTGCCTTTGCTTTTTGTATTTTTTTTTTGGTGGTGCACAAAATTGCAGGCTGCATTTTTAGCATTTTTTTTTTCTTTTCTGCTAAGCAATGGAAAGTTGTTTGTTTTTTTTTTTGTTTCTTTCCGTTTTTTGTTATTGGCGGGGTTGCTCTTGGCCTACAACTATGCAACATCTGTGAAAGAAGTCTTTCACTTGCTGCTGACATTCAATTTCATGGCTGACCGCTGACAACAGCAACAGCAACGGCAACGGCAAATGCAATTTGGGGACATTAGGTTCTGACATTGAATAATCACTGCAAAAAGGCGTTGACGAGATATTGTTTCTCTTTCTCTCATCATCTCTCTTTCTCTTTTACTCAACCTTTCACTGACTGCGTTGTTGATGATGCTCATTCATAAAATCGCGTAAATTTCAGTCAGCCTATCATAAATTTTAACTCACCCATCATCAAGCCGAAGGTCTGTTCCCATATGGATGAAATTTTTATAAGGGAAGCGTCATCAGTTTGAGCTGATTGTGGTGGGGTCTCTTGTCCAGGGTTGGTATACACATTTAACGAATTACGGAAGGGGGCTGGGCGGGGTGGGGCGTTGTTGGTTTGAGGCTTTTATTTTGATTTATTTGCCACAGACACGACAGTTAATTTGATATTTTGATTAACTGCAGGCAACAATATGCCATGTTTTCTCTCTCGCTCTCCCTCCCTCTCTCCGTCTCTTTCAAGGTGAGACCCAAACAGGGGTCAAGCGTCAGCTGTTGCGGTGGCTCCCCACTGTAGCAATGCAAAATCCCTTACTATATAAATATATATGTATTCATATATGTATATATGTATATATGTTTGTATGTTTGCTCTCACTTTCGTGTTGTCTTACCCTGCCCTCATTTTCATGGTTTCCACATAATTTTATAATTCTTATTCACTTTGCGAAAATGCGAAAATAATTGCAGTGCAGTTAATTTATTATGTCGCTGCCAAGACATGAATGGGTGTGAGATGTGTTATAACTCCCTACTACCCTCTCCTCTTTACTCTTTACTCTTACCACTTTCCGTCTCTGAAATTATCTCCCGATAAAACTTGTTGAAGGAGCCAACAAACTCATTGAGCCATCTAGGCACATTGAGGCAAGAATAGTAAAAAAAGGATATACAAAGCAAATGATTATAAAATTAAATAAATGGGATTGGATTAAACTAAAACTATATTTAAGATAATAATAAGATAATAAGTATTGAAAATCTTATGCCTTACAAACGCTTATTCTAAAAAAAAAGGTTTTTGGTCTTATCGGTGAAATTTATTTGTATTATTTTTCTTATTTTATATGATTTTATTTTATTAATTAAAAGGTTTAATTACTTTAATAACAGTAGAACTTTTCAGGACTTCAATGACTTTAGGTAGAATAGAGATTTTGGAAATATTTCCAACCATATGTCAAAAGGGTTTAATTTAATTGTTATATTTGCACAACAGTTTTTCAAAAAATCTTTTTAATAAAGTCTTGTTATTTTAAAATAAATTTATAAAAATGTCGATGACATCAAAAGTGTAATAATAATCGATAATGACATATCAATTCAAAAAAAAAACCAAACTAAACTTTGATTTAGACATAAATTCTGTTGTTTTGAAACTCTTTATTATAGTTGCATACTTTTAGGGGCTGTAATACTTTTGTTTTGGTTCGGTTTATCAAATGTAAATTAACTAAAGTAAAATTGAAAATATTGAAACAATGCGTTCTTTGATATATGTAACATTATTGTTTCTAATGCTTTTTTTAAACGAGGTATAAAAAAATTAAATGAATTAACTTACTATTTGAATGTAGTTTTGAATGAAATATATTGATTGATTTTAAAATATTTTATGTTTTAAATTTTAGGCTATTCTCAGGAACATGTTACTTTAGGTAAACGTTATGAATCTGATAGATAAGCTTTAGTAGAGTTCTTTGTACCATTTCTTCTATAGTTGATACCACTGTGGCAATTTGAGAGAGCTCTGCCTGGTTTGCGCCTGCTGCCACCGCACAACTGTTTATTGTGAAAATTGATTTATTATCGCGATGGCCGGGTTTCTTCTTTTACATACACATACACAGACAAGGCCAATTCAGCATAGACCCCCCCCCCCCCCCTCCCATACCATTCCCCTTATTGTGTCATATAAAATTGGAGTGGCTGCATGGAGCAGCGTCATCAACATTTATTCTCGTTGCTGTTGTTGCATATTTGCATCGATTAAAATAAGAATTTTACATGCGATTCGTGTTGTCGTCGCCTGGCTTTGTCTGCCTTTGGCCAGGAGGGATACAGGGTGGACCCCTTTTTATATATACATATGTACGTATATACATATATATATATTTTTTTTTTGTGAGCACACGGCTTAATAAATTTATAAAAAGCAGCGCCAAAGAAGGGGGAGAAAGGTGCAGGAGGAGAAGCAGGCGGATTGCTGCAATTCTGCTTAAAAAATGCATGCATGCATGAATTTTAACGAATTGCTGATGAAAATGTCGCATCATAAATTATTTCATATTTAGGGCTCTCTCCTCTCCTCACTCTTTCCATTTGTTTTATCACTATATATAGTGGGTCGTATGTACATATATATATTGAACTAGTAGAGCAAAAGAGATAGATATGGAAAGCTCTTGCCGATCCGCGTGAGATAAATTGCATTGGGCCCACCAGGTCTCGACTCGACAATCGCCTTTTTGCGCCTGTGTGTGCATGCATAAATTAAATTTATATTTTACTTTCGAGTTATGCGTCTGGGTAATTATTTTATCTTTTCGGCCCCTGGAAACACTCTCAACCATGGGGATGTGAATGGGAATGAGAATGGGATTGAGAAGGATGCAGAGCAGACGAGTGGCAAGTGGCATTGGCTAGTAGTAAGTGATGGTGAGGCAAAAGGGGCGTATTCCCTCGACCTGCAGTTGAGATACGTGGCCATGCATGGCATGTAAAGGTTAATTGGCATTTTCTTTTATACATTTTTGGCTTAATTGCCACTGAGTGCGGCAATGCACCACCGTGCGCCATCCACCACGCAACATACGCCATGCACATGCACCACAAAAATTGCAAAAGGCGGGGAGCATCAAATTGAGGTTGTCAGCTTGATTGATTGATTGATTGACTAAAAGCAGGCAAAGTGCACAAGGGTTGAACTCGAATGAAATTATCAAAAATTAGTCCTATCACAAATCCATAAAAGCATTCTAAGTAACGAAAGTCTCATATAGAAAATATGTGGAAGAGATGTGATTCTTAAATACTAAGTTAACTAACAGTTTAGTTATTTTAGTTAAGTTTTAGTTTTAGTTGCAATATAAATCCTTATAAACAATTTTTTGTTATTGCTTAAAAGATGTTTGGTTTTTTAATGGAAATATTCCTCTAAAACTTGTTGCTCTTCAAATAATAATAAATAATTATTGAAAAAGTTTTTGCTACTAGAATTACAAAGATCCTGTAATGTAAATCAATATTTGAAGTTAATTTAGCTTAAAATGGTTTACTTTTAAAGGACATAATAAGATTAAAAAGTATAGATTGGAGATATTTTTATATAAGAACATACTTTTAGATTACTAAAAATACTCTCAATGAGATTTCCACAAGGTATCTAAAATATAATTTTTCCGGATTCTTGACAGTTGCATTATCATTTTGTATAAGTTTTCGTGGTAGTGTTGTTTCCCTATATTGTTTATGTCTTTTTTAACTGATCCATCAACTGATTCTGTGACCTAGAAGTCATTATTTTAAGACAAAAAAAAAAAAAACAATACAAAGCGCAAAAATAAAAATATAAATATTTAAAGTATTAAATACAAAATTTGAACGAGCTTAAATTTGATCTTAAAATTTGTTGATCACTATAAGGCGAGACAAGTTTAACTGATTCTACAGATCGACTAGCTTTTAATTTGTTTAGTAAGAATATATTCCTATACTAAAACCTAAAAAGAAAAACTGGTTAAAAGCGGAATCTTAGATTGAGATTTATTCAAGGACACGCCTACATTTAAATGAACTTTTATATGGTAACGCAGATTTGCATTTTTAGTTGCACGAGTCCATTTTCTGATTATTCCTGATCTTGTTAACCTAGTTAAATTTACAACTTGTCTTTAACAATTCATTTTATGATCTTTTATGCTTCACAAATTTTTTCCTTCTACTTGGTAAAATCCATATAAATACCAACAACACATTTGCAGTCAGCGACAGTCGCAAATGCACAACTTGTCTTGAAACTGATGACCGTGACCAACAAGACGGTGGTAGAGGAGTAGGCCGTGTTTTTGTGGGGTAAGGGGAACACAAATGCAACAACGGCAGGCGTCAACTATGGCGCGCCAGAATTGGCATTAATGAGCAGACAAAACAACAACATAAGCAACAACGGCAACAGGCCACTTAACAGCAGCAACATCCCCCAAAGCAGTGAAGAAAATGCGTCGATCAAATTAACAATTTAATTTCTAAGAAAACTAATTAAAAATCACGCAGCGCGCCAAGCAGAAGACTTCAAGTTGAAGGAGCGTTGAGCTGTCTAAGCAAAAGACTTGACTTGACTCGCTTCGTGTGTCCATGTCTGTGGCTGTGTCTGGGCTGAGTGCCTGCAACATGCGTCAAGCATTCGCAATTAGCGGAGCGCTGCAGCCATCAAGTTCAGGCCATTAAAACGCTGGCAAACAGCAACAACAACAACAACAGCAACAGCAACATCATCAACAGCAACAATTCTGTTGCACACTTGATTTTCCAATCAGAACAGAGAGTAAAAGGTAGCTGAAGAGAAGTTGCCAGAGAAAGAGCCGAAGAGCAATCCCATTCCATTCCCCCATTTTATTTACTAGTCAAAGTCACCGTTTACTTAAGACCCCTCCCTAACCCCCATTTTCATTGTTGTTGCTGTTGCCAAGTTGGCTAGTCAGCAACGTCAGCAACATTTTGTGGCAGCGTCTTTTGTACGATGTAACAACTAGAATTATGGCAAAGAATATTACAAAATTGAAAAGACTATCGAATGCTCTATAAACCGAAGAGTCTTAAATTTATTTTGTTGTCAGTATTTATTTGTATATTTCATTTAAAACTATTTCTAATTCACTTCAAAGTAAAGAATTCAAATTGGAACGTTGCAAATAAATTTAGAAAAATGCAAAAAAAAATATAGTTAAACATAATAAAAGTGCAACATATTGTTTATAGAATAAATTGTGACGAAACAAGGGTAGTAGTTAGTACGCTCTAATGCCATAATGTAATAATAAATATTACTCCTTTATTATTAATTATTCTAATTCAAATTATGGAAAAATATCTTTCAAATAATATAGAAATATATTATTTTTGACTATTTGGATGAGATAAATTGTTTGGATGAGTTAAATAATTAAAAAGAAGATTTATTTAGGTAAATATTAAGGCCACAATTGGTGGAGTTCGTGTTCATATCTGTTGAGAATATATCTCACATATACTAATCTAAAATATATATACATACATACTAAAATTCTCACATTATATTTATATCAATGTGAGGAAAAAATGAAATCCTGCTTATAACGATAAATAAATAAAAAATACCTCAAAAATATATATTTGCTCACCGATATGACATATTGATTTCTCCAAACAATAGCAATCAATGCCAGTTCTTCAATAAAAATATCAATAAATTTATATGCCAAATCCGAATCGAATGTTCACTATTTCGAAGTCTTTAAAATCGCAACCCAAATCAGAAAATCAGGTCAAGCACTCGACATTAGATTCCGAAACTTCTTTAATTAAAAGAAATAAATTGTGAAAAATAAATCCAACCTAAAAAAGAATGATTGAAAATATGTTAATTATAATTAAATTAATGTTAAATATTTTTTTGTATTAAATGTTCAATAAAAATTATTTAAGAAAAGAAATAAAATAATTTTTTAATAATAAATTAATATTAAATTAATACACAAGACTTAGTAGCTAAGACTGACCCTTAGATGTACCTTATATTTCTAACAAAATATTTAATAATATTCTTGAGGTATTTTTTTCTTGCAATATTTTTAATAACATTTATAAATAGTATAAACAACTGAGCATTAAAAACCTTGTTGGATATTTTGAGCTATCATTTTATGTATAAACATGTATGATAATTTCGTAAACATTTTTCTATTTTATACTTTCCAATTTCATTTCTATTTACGGAGGATGTCAAATTTTAAGATCTTGAAGATTGATTTCCTAGTTGAATTTTAGTTGTTTTTTGCCATGGCACAATAACTCTATTCAAATTGTAGTCAATTTGATTCAAACTTGAATTGCCAGGTTATTTTTTTATATTTTCTTTTTGGTTAGGGTAACACATCAACAATGCTTAACGTGCAACTTGCAACGTTCAACGTGCAACTTGCAACTTACAATTGCTGTCTGCCAGCGGCTGATGGATGGATTGCCTGTTTGACTGGCTTGGCCCGTAGCCTTGTCTCGACTCGACTTGACTTGACGTTGCCTCGCCTTTCCGCGATGCCACACATGCTAAACTATCTACACCGCAGTTAGACTCTCTTCGTTTCACCAATCCCCCCCCTTCTCACCCCTCTCCATACCACGCCCCTTGTTTGTTCGCGCTCGTGTGCGCCTTGTCAAGAGTTAGTGGCAAGAAAGGAAGCACGGAGTGAGAGGAGTGGGGGATGGGGCCGTCCAACGAATGGAGATCGTTGCCGGTTCTGTGGTACGTCGTCAACGTTGACTGCTAATAGACGCTCACGCTCACGACTTTATGCCACACATCACTCCATCGTCGAATGTGGAGTGAGTGGTTCGGTGGGTCTGGGGCGGGAGGAGAACATTGTTGCTGATGTTGCATATAATTAATTTATTATGTTGTTGCCGCTTACAGCCTTTGGCCATATTTTGCCAATGTTGCCATTCCCCATGCCAACCCATCCAATGCCATGCCATGCCATGCCCCTTCCATGTTTATGACGCATTTATGGCTGCATTTATAATGTTTACCAAGTCAAGGAGTTGCCTTGCCATTCGCCTCTTACCCTGTCATGTTATTAGTTTTGCATTTGAAGCCGCAAAACAGGAAATTAACTCAAATCGAAGGAGAAGCAAAAGATGAAGACGAGCACATCAAAACTTTACCTACCAGCAAGTGGGCAGCACCCTTTTCATATGATGAGTTGATTTTGCAGATGTTTCCCGATGGCTAAATGGCCAATTTGTATATGTATATGTAATTAGAAGTTGCAAGAAGACCCTAAAATAACAAAACTTTTGACAAATGATGGGAATAAATGGAGAAGAAATTTTATAGTTAAATTTGACAATCCCCAAAAACCAATTAATCATTTTTACAATAATAAATGTGAAAATTTTTACAATTTTTCATTTATTCTGCATCTAAAGTATCTGAGATTAAATGGTTGTGTTTTTGTGGAAAAAGAAATAATTTTAATAGTGTTGAGTAACGGCAGTTTACTATGGGAAAAGTTGTTTTATGTATGCATAAAAATGATAATTTATTTACAATTGGTTATCTTACCCCTATCGATTTAAAGTTCCTTGAAAATAATCTATCCAATATTAAAAGTCACATAATATTAGTGTTAAATTGTGCACTTTATTCAGCTATCCCTTGCGACAGCAGTGTTGTCAACCCCTTCACCCGTTTCACCCTAACGATCCTTCACACACTTTTAGCTGCCTGTCCTTGCCATGGTATGTAGCCAAGAGGGGGGCTAGCCAACTGCAGTTTCAATCAATCAAAGGTGAGGCCAAAACGGATATGGACATGGCACTTCAACAAAGGGCCAGGCCGGTGGAGCAACACCTTCTCGACGTCTCATGTCGAATAAGGTGCGAGAAGGGCGTGTCAAAGCGAACACAAAGCAAACACAATTTCAACTCCAACTACAGGTGAAAGGCAATTTAATTGAGGTACCGTGGACCTTATGCTCCCATTACAAGTTGTGTGTATTCGTGTGTGTGTGTGTGTGTGTGTGTGGGTCTGATTGTGTGTGGATTATTTTAAAGCAGGCCTCAGCAGAATTGTGATTTTTTTCTTCTACTCTTTTTGCACACTCAATTTATCATTTCAAAATGTGAAACGCACAAAAATGCAACCACATTTGGTAGACATTAATCATACGACATGTTGACAGCTGTCAGCGAGATGGTCGTTGTTTGTTTTCATTGTTGCTGCTGTTGCTGATGTTGATTGCTGCTGAAATCACAAATTGCCAGCTCAGCTGCCGAGCAACATTTTAATCCACTTTCAAGTATATATCAAGACAAAAAGAGACGGGGGAAGGCGGGCCTTAAGGCGAATAAATTGCAAGTGTCATGGATTTCATCAAGTCGGTATAGAGTATAAATTCAAGTATGAAGACAATGCTGAAATTGATTATTACTTTAAATCAACAAGGTGGGCATAGTCTTTAAATATTTATATATTTTTTTTATAAATTCTAATATAGAAAATCAAGTTGATTTCGTAAGTGTTCTCAAGCAGTATAAAGAAAAGCTTTAACAAAAAAACCATAAACTGCCTCCATATCGAATGAAGTTTTCTTGTATTGGGGTCCGTAACATTTATAACTAGTACTTACTGATTGATTTTACTAATTATTCAGATTCATGCATTAAAAAATATTAAAAAAAAGAAACCTGGAATATTCTTTGCATCTGAGTTCAAGAACAAGATTGTAGATTTTACAATACAAAATTTAGAAAATATATTTCCATTTTCAATCATTTTTTCTTCTCTTCTTTGAATTTGCACTTCTGCATTTTCTTTAGTAATGGCTAAAGTTGTGTTTGAAATACTAAAATAAAAGAATTCCATTTAATTAATCGCAAAATAGTATTTCATAAATGTATTTTATAATCAAGTATTTCTGGAATGCTTTGCTTCAGGTTTTGATTGAAATATTAATTAATTTTTGTATATTTATATAAAAAGTAATTGAAACGGGTTTTCAAATTGTCGACCACCATCAATAGCCGAGTCGGTAAAACCATCTGTCTGTTTCTTTGTAGCATTTAGACTTTAAACTCAAAAAAATATGAATGAAATTTTATGGATAAGTTTTTTACATGTGTACTTAGGTAATGTATAAAAATTGGTCGGATCGGACCTCTACAAGGCATAATATCTACAGATATCATCGGTGTACATTACAATTTTTTCCGGAAAATGCCATTTTAGTTTTCTTAATTATAAAAATCTTGAATAGAATACACACAAACAGAATACAAAAACGAAATGCGCAAACACGAATTCGGATTGTGCCATAGCAAAATGTTTTCTTTTATTTTATTTGCTTTTAACTTCTTTTTAAACAAACATTAACAGGATTAATTTTTAAGTTTTCCATTCAAACTGTTGTGTTGAAAAATTTACTTAATAATTGAGAACGTAAAGGATGTCCTTTTTGATTTTTATTTAATTCAATGACTGTCCACCATGTCTGGTTCTCTTTTGTTGTTTCTTATACTTTCGCCTATCCCGACAGCTGCGACAAATACGCATGCAAAAGAAATAGAGTAACTCGAGAAAACTTAAAATAGAGATACCCATAAAGAGTCCACAAATGCCACCACAATTGGATATCAAAGTGGAGACACCGAACAGAAAGTCCGAGCCGAAAGTACGTTTGATGGCCGTAAATTGTTTCTCCTTGAAATAGACCGTTAAACGTGATACAACATAGCTGAAAATGAACGAAACAGTTGAGAATAATGGCAAAACCGAATCATATTCTGGCTTACTCAGAATCTTCAAACTCTTCACGAAAAGCTAGAATGCTTTTAACTACATCATAACGAACCCGGGATATTTCAAAATTATAATCCAATGAAGTACAAGCGGGCAAGCAATTGCAACTAGATTTTGAACTGGGATCAATTGATTGTTGCACAATTTCATTTAGCAATAATTCATTAAGTTCATCCTGAGCAGCTGTATAACAAGCTATATCATCCAAACCACACACGGGAGTACCCAACGGTTCTTAAAATAGCAGAGACAGAAATGCTTAAATTAAGAAAATAAGTGAATAATGTTTTTCACTAACTAGGCATCCAAAATTTGGCACACTTGCATTTCGATATTGTATAATTGGCCAAACATTCAACTTGGCAATTATTTTTCGAATACGAACGAAAAAATCGCAAACTTCGTTCATCATTAAAAAAGCATGGACGCCTGAATAGAAACGAAACAGTAAATATATAGAAAATTGATTTTCTAAATTCATTTCTCACTTACTTCTCGGGACTTATTCGATGTAAATTATCCGTTGACACGACATAGTTGGGCAAGAGACTGACCAACACCTCATTACCATGAGGTACATTTATATAGTTATCTGTGGTAAGCGGCACACTCTCGGGAGAATTGAGAAATACCTTCCGACAAAATTAACAGCGATTAACATTAATATATTTATGTACATATATACCTTATACCTTATAGCCCTGTCTAAAGCTCCGACAATCGTATTCAAAATTGTGTTCAAGTCCCTGCAAAAGGACAAACAAGCCATTCCGAGCTGATGAGGCAACTGTACGTTGCGGATATGAATTTTGACCTTGATTTTCATAACCTGTGTCCAATGACCAATTGCCTGTGATTTCGTTCCACTTTGGCAAGTATTGGTCAAAATAATTATTAAAATTAACCACCTCTGGATCTTTGTAGTCTATAAAATTCTCATCTCGATATATATCCTTGGGTTGAAGACCATTGAATTGATAGCAAATCCCCTCATCCGTTGCTACAAAACTAAAAAGTTGATCGCAAAAGAAAAATCGACCATTCCATTTACAAAATGGAATCGAATCATTTTTCGAAATGCTCAGATCAATTAGTGTTTCGGTGACATCCACTGGAGGCGGTTGCAACTGTTTGATTAATGGAACAAAACGTTCAGTGACTTCGGCATCACAAATATGCATAGCAGCAGCCATTCGGATTAAACTAAATGGATTAAAATATTAAAAGATTAAAAGAATACTAAAGGGGGATTTGGTATTGATTACTCAACTCTTCATTGTCGATTTCCGATAAGTTGCCATTTTTATATTCCTCCCACATTAGCCGCGAAATGTTGGTAAAATCAAACATATTTCGTTCCATTTTTATCTCGGGACAAATTGTTATGGTTGGAAAGGGTATTTGATGAACTGGCACCAAAGTCTCATCAAAGCCCAAAATCACTGGTGAATCCAGCCATTTGAGGTACGTGTCCCAAATAAGAGATATGGCAAAATAGACCGATATGCAAGTGAATATTAACCAATATAATCTGTAAAATATATTAATTACTTTCCTCCCCAACCAGGATTTGCATTCCTATTTATCCTTCACTTACTTTTCATAGATGGGTCTATGGACCTCGAAGATATATCGTATGCCATGTATAGTCGTACTCTTTGAGTATTCCAAGAGTAAACCCTTACAAGCTGACAACGGACTACCATACCGTATTCTAGACTTGATAATCACATCACTGGGCACATCACTGAGAGCTGCCGATGAAATGCTAACTCGCTGATCCAAACCAGGTATGATTAAGAATTCAGGTCGTGGCAATATACTGCATGACTTCTCTTGCTCCGGTTCACGTTCAGTTTTCGCCATATTCTTGCTGTGTGAAGAGCGTGTGGACAACTAATCCAACTTTCACATAATTGTTTCCTTTTATAGTGGACGTGAGCGTACAATAAATAAATTGCATTTAAACAATGTAGAAGAAAAATAGGTGCGTCTTGTGACACTCCGGAGATGTGTAACAGTCCCAATGAGCTTTGATAATATTATCTATTATTTAAAAATGAACTTTATCGAAATCTATAATTAGATATGAGTATATAAATAGTTACTAACTTGATTTTAAAATGCGTGTTATTCAAACATTTACAAAACTGCTAAAAACTGGCTTAATTATTTCCTTATTTCTTTTGTTTAAGTCTTGAAATAGTTACCTCCCCATTAAAGGAATTTTTATCCTTTTGTTCTGCTGCATATGATCCTTGACATTTGAAGGTCATTTGACATTGGCTATTCTCTATAACGGTTTTTTTGCGTTTCATGCCACAATTCATGTCACTCAATTATTCACACAATTTCATTTTAATTTGCGCTAATCGCGTGCACTACTCTAAAAAATAAAAAAAAATAAAAATCGTTATAGTAATGTTCTGCTCTTAGTGTTAATTTCTGAACTTTTAACACTGCACCGGATAAAAAGTTTCAAAAAATAGAATAAATTAGAAATATTCAATTAACATAACACTATTCATTCGTGTGGGATATTTTGTCAACCAAAAGTAAAATCCCCTTAAAATCATGCATTTATACGTCAATATTTAATAATCCAAAGTATCTTACTTAAACTATAAACTCATTAAATACACTTTTGAAAGATTTCTTATCGAAGCACAAAATTTTATATCTTGATTAAAAGAAAAAAAGACCGAATAAATAAATCGTAAGGTACGTACTTTAATATAGTTTAAAGAAAACACTCCTATGTCCATTAAATAAAATATTTATGATGCAAAGAATTAAGGCTTTTATGAAATGATCACATCTCTGATTTACAAGATTCCGATAATTTCTAGTCGATTATCTCCTACTAAATTAATATTTAACCCTTAAATACGTGAGAATTTCTCTTTTTCGTATTTAAATAAATAGTGGAAAATTAAAAAAAAACACAGTTTATTAACATTCAAAGGATAAGGAATTATGGCCAATTCAGAAAGAAGCTTATCCTGTTTTTTCTGATTTCCTTTTATAAATTTAAGCGAATATTTTTAATAATGGTTAAATTTGCTAAGAGTTGACTCTTTATCATTTAAATATATAAAAAGAATTCCAGTGCGATACACAATAATAAAAAACATAAGTTTCTACGACTAAAAGGTTAAAAAAATTGCAAACAATAAAATATAAGTTATAAAATTTATCATGATTAAATTTGACTGCCACCAATAAAAAATAAATAAATTTATTAAACGTAATTTGAAGAATGTGTATAATTTTTTTCTACTGTTTTGGCAATTAAGTTAACCATTTTTTTTTTTGTAAAACTAAACTTTAAATCATGTAAAATGAAATTTGCAGAACTTGCTGACCTTGATTTCAATTTTAGTGTTTAGATTGTACTCGTATGTAACATAATAGTTGTAAATTATGTAATTGTATTTCCTCTTTTATAATTTTGTCATTGTAGAACTTATCATTTTATCAATTCGTCAGTTTCAGCATCAACTAAAAGTTGCCTCATTCACTTTTCCTTGAGATCATAATAAATCTTTTGCTACTGCCACACGACATCAATCCAACACAATGAAGAATAATGAGGCATTTTTTTTATTTTATTTTCTTTTTTTCTTTTTTGGCAAAATGTGATGAAGTTTTTTTTTACTTACCCACACACACAATACATTTTGAAGAAAGTGCCAAAGTATATGATAAGCTCGTTAATCATGTAGACACACACAGATACAGATACAAATCCAGATACAAATAGTGAGAGTGTGTCATTTTAGGTCAAATCGTGCATTATGTGGGCAACAGCTGTCTGCCCAGATGATGGGGAGGCGTGTCAAGTCACAGTCAAGAACCGTTTCATCATTAATTAGCAGTCATTTAATATAGAATGCAACTACAGTTCACAATCTCCCCTCTGTACCCACTGAGAATCATTAATCTCATTTGAGAAGCAAACAAATTGAAGTTGAAAGACCTTCACTTCCTGGCCTGAAACAAATCTAATAAACTTTTTCCGCCATTTCCGCTATGAAGCGTTTTGTTATTATAAATTGTTATAGAATTTTTCTTAACAATTTTTCACATTTTTCAAAAAAAAAGCAAAAGCAGAAGGAGACAAAAACATCATCATTATTATCATCGTCGTCATCATTTATAAAGCCGGACAAAGGAATGAAATGGAATAAACATCTCTCTCTCTCTCTCTTTCTCTTCGTCTGTCTGTCTGTCTTGAAAAAATGTCCAATGAGTTATTTTGATTGATGTCTAGAGTGCCAAGTTGTTGCAGTGGTGCCGCTGCTCTGCCATTCGCTCTGAAATTTTTATAAATTATAATTTTTCCATCGGCTGGCAAACATATTTTTCATGTCATGTCCATGGTCCCCCCCCTCTATGCCAATTGATTGATGAAAATGCCAACCCGTGTACGAAAAATAAAGAAATAAAGAGAGAGAAATAAGCAATGGAAAAAAAAGAACTGAAAATAATAATGATATATCTATGCAAATTATGGCACAAAAATTATTAGTTTCATGTCGGCAACGACTATAGAATTTTTAATATTAATTTGCCAATCATTTATCATCATTCAATGTGGAGGCGGGCAGTTAGTTACCAGATAATATTTTGTTATTTGATTTCTATGCAATTTTTTTGTAGATGTCACAAAAACAACTGAGATTTGAATGAATAGAATCAATAATGAATGTTTTATTAAACCATATTTATAAACTGAGAATACAAGAGTATAGAAATTTTTATATAATTTTTATTTAAAGATGTGTTAGTAACATTTATTATGTTTAAAGAACATCTTCGTCTTCAGATTCCGATGATTTGTTGTCATCAAAATTGGTGTCAAGGGGTTCACAATTATGGTAAGATTGTGGATTTCCAAAAATCTCATTGGGTAATTCACAGCCATAGTAGCTATTATTTTGGGCACAATAAACGATTATTTGTCTCCAGCAATTGTCAATCGAAAGTAAATATGGATTTCCAACGATGATCATAAGAGCACGGGCCCGTGATATGGCAACATTTATGCGTTTAGTATTGCCGACGAATCCGAGACCAAGACGGGAATCATTTGGTAGCATTGACACAGTTGAACGCACTGTAGAAATTAGCATAATGTCACGTTCCTGCCCCTGAAATTCTTCCACTGATCCAATTTTTGGAATGGTCACTCCGGTGTCATCAAACATTGTCCTTAATACCTTCACCTGTTTAATGTATGGTGTTAAAATTCCAATCTGATCTGGTTGAACATCAATTCTATATAGGGATAGGGTCAACATAAGGATCTCTCTTGCTTCCTCTGCATTGAACCATGATGGTGAATCATTATCCTGCATATTCTCTCCAATAACACCGAGGAATACAACACCATGTGAACGTGGCATTTGTAAATCTGGTAAAAAGATTTGCTGCACTTTTGCCAAGAGTTCTGCTTGTGGGGAATCCTTATCCGAAACTTTTGCAATAAGCTCGTTATCATAGAAGATTTCACTATAGAGATTCACAATGGAGGGAAGGGCACGATAACTATAAAGTAGTTTCGTTACCACACACGGATTGTATCCCGAGGTATTGGGGAAACGAACCATATCCTTGCAATAAGGATTATGCTGCAAGACACGTTCCAAAAACGACAGAGTAAATCCCCTCTCGACTGCAAGATGATTGATAATAATGGGGCTCAGTTGATGCGGATCACCGGCCAAAATGACCTGATTAGGGTGTTTCGATAGTAGGACAATTGGTGTTATAGTCTCGGTTTCAGTACACTGGCCAGCCTCATCGATCAAGACGTGAGTGAAGTGACCCGGCGGAAATTCCATTTGCAAAAGATTACCCAATGTCATGCAAGTGCTGATTGTGATCCTTTGGCGACCAAGATACTCCGCTTGGCATCGCAATTTTAATCCGGATGTTGTCACATTCATCACCTCATTGCAAGTACCCATTGTCGATATATCAACAGTTGCGCAATATTTTGTCAATGATTCTGGTATCAATCGATTTTCAATTTGATGATGTGACACTAAACGAATTATAGTGTCCGGATCGACCATTTTACTATCAATAAGATGTTGAGTAATTAAATCCGCTGCACTATTGGATGGTGTACTAACCAGTAAACGAGATCCAGGCAAATTGTATATAAGTTGTAATATTGTCTCCAAAAGTGTGATAGTTTTACCAGTACCCGGTGGTCCAAATATCACATAAGGCATATTTCTAGTTTCGCCTCGTAAGATATTAAAAATTGCTTGTTTTTGAATAGTGTTTAATGAATTGTTAAACCAATTCAATTTGGTATCATATAAATACATTTCATAATTAGCTGTTAGTTTCAAATCCAATTGAACATTTTTACGTTTTATCAATTTTCTTGGGAATATAAACTCTTCACCCATAAGTCCAACAATCCGGGATACCGCAAAATGTTGTTTTCTATACGGAAAACGTGAGAAATAAAATTCTAAACGATATTCTTCGTTTTTATATTCCTCTTGAAACTGGTGATTGAATTTAAGGAGTATACGATTGAATAAAACCCTGTGGATAATACCCTCAAATTTTCTTTCCATATTAATGCCTTTATCATCCGAAATGGCAATGGCATGTACCATATCACCAATCACAAGTGATGGTCGACGTTCAGATAGATTTTCAATATGTAGCGATAGATAATTGCTGTCACGTTGGAAACGGCCACGTTCAATATCGTAGGCTCGAAAGATACTAAAATTTGTTATTTCATCCAAATGCAAAAACATTGTAAATCTCTGTCTATAATTATCAATTGTAAGTGGTCCAGTAATGGAAGGATATTCATACTCAAGACATTTTATCATTTGGCTACGTGGCTCAAATGTAAAGAAAATTTGTTGTAACTTCTCCGGTACTTCATATTGATTTAATCGAAGGGCCACAAAACGTCTCTTTGGTAGAAAAAACTCTCCGGGGACAACATCCATTTTAATGGACCATATTTTATTGGCATACAAACGATTACGTTGATCCACCGATTTGCCCGGCATTGTCATATAATCTACTGCTGTCAGACGGGCCTTGGCAATCTCAATTAATTTCTCAGTTTCAGCTACCACAATCATAAAAGTGCGTGTCACTTTAAATTTATCAAATATTATAGTAAAATTCTCTTTAAATTCGCCATAGTATTTGGTGCTCACTTCAAATATCAATGAAATTTCTTCTCCACTTCTAATGGGAGCTGTACCTTGAGGCTCCAAAAGTTTAAAATGTCCGTCTTTTCTTTCATGGACATGGACCGATTCCAATAAGACGAGACGGCTTAAATTATTCTTTGTTTTTATGATCACTTGAAATTTTTTCCATAGCTCGGTGAAAAAGGCACGATCTCCATTAAAGGATATGGCAAGATTACGACTCTGTCCATGAATATTTGGTACAATCATTTTTTTTTTCATACCAAAATTCTTTGGCAACAATTCCAATTTGATGGCACGTCGACTGCATTTGAGATATTCACATTCAATTAAATCGACTAAGACAATATCATCTAAATGCAATATGATACCGGAGGGTATATCTTCCTTAAGGACAAAGGCTTTCTCGGAGAGGATAACCAATTCGCCGTATACACGATCAACGACAGCTCTTTGCTTTAATTCAATGCGAGATGGAGCTATCTTTACTACCTCCAAAATTTCGTCCAAATTATCCATATTAAAGTCGTACTCCGATGAGGCATTGCATTCTACTAAGATTTGATCACCGACTCTTGGTGTATAACATAATTCAACGTTGTCTAGATCAACGGACAATAAACCGGAAGTGGTTTCTATTTCGATAGTTCCTTTAGAGCGCTTAGAAATCAGACCAGTCATTTTACGCTTTTGGGTCTTAAAATAGGTGGGCTTTTCCAATTTTAAAGTTTCGACGGCATTTTTAAGCTGTTTTACGTTTGGGAAAAGGAAAAATTAGTATATAAATTTTTGTTTGGATTAGTTCAATTAATAAAAAACAATCGTCTTATATGTAATTTGTTACTCTTTTGTTTTACATTAAATGGCAAAAATTTTAAAATGAAAATTAATTTAATTACTTTTTACTTTTTGAGCTATTCAAAATTTTGCTTTTTCTTATTTATCTCAGATAATACTATTAAATGCAATTGGAACAATTTGACCAAATGGCAAATATTTCAATTTCGGAATTTATATAGCTTAATCTACTCGTAAAAAAAGGGATTAAACTTTACGAAAACTTTTCATAACTCACATTCATATCCGGTTTAAAATCTTCACCGTCGTGCAACACTTCCACAGCCAGCATATTAATGGAACTAAGATTTTTTTTCTCTTTTTTTAATATTGAGCTGTCCACCGTTTGCTTATCGTTTTTTTTATCATTATCAATGATACCGATTTCTGCAACAGAATTTCCAGAATCCTGATCAGAATCCGACACTTCCTCATCGGTACTATCACCAGAAATATTCTCACTGGAACTATTCATTGCTGAATTATCCAGATCACGAATTATTTCATTATCGACAGACGCATTATTTTTCACCTCGGCTTTATTGTCATCCAAACGATTTTGCGATTTCGCATTTCCAGTCAAAAGACGCATTAAGAAAAACATGTTCGATTTTAGTTCCACTTAGCCTCAGTAATAAAGTTCAATTCGTTGCGCAGATTATACAGTTTTCGGGGGATCTGGGACCATTAATGAAACAAAATAAATTTATACAGTGAAATAATAATAAAATTATTTCAAAAACCTTTACCTTTTCTTGATTTTACTTTACAATTAAACACAAGAATATAAATCACAAATTAATGAAAAATCCAGTTGACTCAGAAGTCCTTACGAACACGTCCGACCAGAAGCACAGTTCAGTTTAGAAAGAAAGCAATGACTAGCAAACATTTTTCAAGTTAACTTTCTTGTCAAACTGTCAAAAACTGATAGACGATTGGCAATAGGGTTGCCATGCTTCCATGACAAATATACAACCTGTCTCACATAAAGAAAGGAACGATGGAAACGGAATGAAAATAAAAATACTGAGGCAATTTTACTTGCGTAATTATTTACATAAAGAGATGAGATAACAAAAAGGCATTGGGCTTATAGAAAAATTAAGAAAACCAAACTAAGCTACGAGAATTGGTTGGAATTTTGGTTTCATCTGAAACAGCTTTTTCGATATAAGCACTTTGAATATCAATATCTACCTTTAAAACAAACAAAATTAAAAGAAACTGACATTACGCTAGTAATTTTAATAGTAATTCTTAAAGTTTTGTTTAGAGACATAGGTAAGGGGAATCGTTTTTCGTTTTGTTTCAAATTATTTCGACCAAAATTATGTATTATTTATAAAAATATAAAACTGATTAAATAATATTTCCAGTCAAAGAACGTTTTTGTTCCGAATGTTCTCATTGTACCTATGTGATTTAAATTGAAATAAAATTATGTTTCATTTCAATTTATTCAGTAAACAGTGTAATTGATAGGACTAAAATTGAAACGAGCGAAATAGGAACAGTTCCGTACCTAGTTACATATGAAATTTTTTCGGTCCTTTCATACAGAAAGAAACTGATTGAATAATATTCTGACTAATTAATTAATAGATGTTACAAATTCTATATTTATATGGGTATGGATTAACTATAACAGATATTTTAAATATATGTGTGAAATCTTACTTATATTTAAATTGAATATAAGTTCATTTTAACATTTTTAACAAAATGGCTGATTTAGCATAAATCACCATTGTCTCAACCCCTTTCATTTTCATTACATTCTTTTGCCATTTCCGTTCCCATCGAGATCGTTTCATTACCCCATCAAGAGGCCACTAAAATTGATTTTATACCAACCCCAAAACGACATTCCTTAGAGTTAATCTTTGTGCATTTTCAACAACTTCATTTTGTGGTTTTGCACATTTGCCACACCGCCCGCCATGCCATTGGAAAAAGTGAAACAAAAACAGAGTTATGCACATTTACTTCAACTTTGCATATGTATTCCCTTGGCTTGTGGCTAAAAGGGCAATAAAAACTATTTACAGTTCAATTTGCTATAATATTTGCAGCTCAAAACCGCAAACGACAAATATGCAGGCACCGCCACACCAAAAAGCCCTTCCACACCCTCCCATTACAACCGAAACCAGACCGAACCGCAGACAGACTTGTCCAACTCTAACCCCCTAACCCCCTCCCAGACACTTTGCAATGGTGCTTACAATTCCTTCATCTACTACTGATTCCGCTCCTATCCAAACATATATCCAATATGTACGCAAATAGCTTTAACTTTTTAGAATGCGTTAGAGCATTCGAAAAGGAATCAAAGTTTACACACTCACACACATACATACTCACAAACATACATATATTTAGAAGGAGCGAGGACATTGTGGGGGATATCTGCAAAATCTACAGACAATACTCGTAATCCACTGTGTAGAATGGCAGAAAAAAGGGTTTATTATCCATTTCCATTTCCATTCCGGCCACTCGACACTTTCCGCACTAACAACTCGGTAAAGTTATGCAACCAATTTACATACAAAAACAACTCAATAAACGTGCGAAATGCTAACGATTTGTAAAAGTTGAGTGTACCCCACACCACACCACACACCACACCACATAGACACACACACACACACACACACACACACACACACATACACACACTCATTCATTGGTAGTCCTTCTATTGGTTTGGCCAGGCAATTTAGCAAAGTATTTCCTCGTCGCTTGCAAAAAAAAAAAAAATAATATAGAAGAAGAAGAAGAAATGAAACGTTGTTGCCATTTGCCCACTTTTTGCTACACTCTTACACGAGACGCTCCTCTAGTCTCTCGTAAACTGTGGGCTTATTTTCATGCCTCCTACTACCAACAGCGATGGCATAGCGGAAATTGTGCATGAAAGCTGACTTCTGCCTTTCCATTCTCCACCCTACCCCACCACCTATAAATGCATACATACATACATACATATATACATATATGGCAAACGACGAGGAACCTAACTCGATTATTATAATATTCAACTATATAATCCAATGAGAAAGTTTGCTAATAAGCTGCTAGTTGAGTGCCGACACTTACCAGTAGTTCACAAGGATTTTGTGGGTTTTTCTATGGCGGTTAGTTTTTCCATTGTTGTTGTGATTGTTGTTTTTCGTATTACAGAGAAAAGAAACTTTTACAGAGTCTATCATCAACAAAATAGCATTTCAATTGAGTTTTGTAAAATTTGCATATAAAACTTTTATAGGTAAGTAGAATATGTATTTTAGTTATTTAAAAATAAGTTTGGTTAGTTTGAAAATGTTTTAATTTCAGTATGTGCCAATTAGTAAGCAAATGATTTAAAAAATAAAAAACTAATTATTATACTATTTATAAGTTTTTATTAGAATTTTAATACCCTTTTCTTATGATATAAATGGTTATATCAAATACATATAAATAATACCATATACCCATTTAAAATATACATACATACATACTTACATTTCAAATACTTTCTGGAGATATAAAAGGTAAATGGTCCAAAATTATAAATCGTTATGTATGTATATATTGATGATTAGTAGTTAGATGTAGTTAGATTTATGTACTTTGAAGCTTAAAATTTTTACCAAATAACTTGTACAGGATTAGGATTGGCGTATTTTTATTTATCAAACAGTTAACTAAATAAAATTAAATTTGAATAAAAATTACCGGCAAGTAAAGAAAACTAAAGTATTTGGAATTTCCAGATATTTTTTTTTATACCCTGTACCCATAGGGTAAAAGGGTATATTAAAGTCGCTAAAATGTATGTAACAGGCAGAAGGAAAATTTTCCGACCCTATAAAGTATATATATTCTTGATCAGTATCAATAGCGAAGTCGATTGAGACATGTCCGTCTGTCCGTCTGTCCGTCCGTCCGTATGAACACCGAGATCTCAGAGACTATAAGAGCTAGAGCAACCAAATTTGGTGTCAACATCCGTCTATTGTATAAGCGGGTCAACTTTATTTTAAATTTTTGCCACGCCCACTTCCGCCCCCGTAATTTAGAAAAAACTATAACTTGAGCTATGATAAAGATATCCCATTCTTATTTGGCACACTTAATAATATAGCCAATGTGCACCAGCTGACCAAATTTTGTCGAAATCGGACAATAATTATCGGAGATATACGTATTTCCGTTTTGTACTGAAACGCCCTATGCAAAATGGGCTGTTAAGTGTGAGCGAGATAGCATGTGTTCGCTGTTGCTGCATGGCAAGCAGTGCAGTGTTGCTGCATGGCAAGCAGTGCATGCTAAGAGAATTTTTTTTGTAAATTGATGGCGATTTTGATCGTTTTTGACTTCATGGAGTACTTTTACTTGGTACAGGGTATACTCAATGTCGGCAGGGACGACTTGCTTCATTTTAGTCTAACTTTATTTAATTTTCATCTGATTGATTGATAAACATAAAAAATTACACAAGAAAGAGAACTTAAAATTTAATAAATTTGCCCAAGTATAGAATATAAATTAAAAAGTAAAAGCATAAAATATAAATCATATAAAAAATAAGAATTAATAAACGATTTTTCCATTTTTCTTTTTTTTAAAGAAAATAGATTGCTTAACATTCAGTTTAGTTATTTGTTTACTACTTACTATTTATTCGTACAACTTACTTAATGCAACTTAACAACTATTAATTAACTATTATTTAATGTAACGTTTAGGAATTACAAAAAATATAATAAGATAGCTTATTTTAATTTAAGTTTTCTACTTATTTTAATAAGTTTGCTTATCATTCACTAATTAATATTTGCAAGTAAGTTAAGGGAAACAATTCTCAATTATTAAACCACAATTCAGAGTTTTGTCCGCAAAATCCGAGACAAGGAGTTAATAAAACCAAAAGTATTTCCTGTAAAATTTTGTGTTAGCCAAGTGGTAAGGACTGTTGTGATTAAATTTCCTTTTGGTTGGATTATATTGGTTATATTGGTTATATTGGATTATATTGGTTCTTGGGTCTTTGAAAAGAAAAAAAAAGAAAACATTCCTTTCTTAATTTTCCCGAACGCGTTTGGTCTTCTTCGACCTTTCTCAAAGAAGACTTCATTATTTTATTTTATTTAATTTTTATTTTATTTAAATATTACAATTTTTAAAAGTATAGAAACATATTTCCCATACTATCCTACATATGTATATCAAATTTAGTTTATAGTTAGATTATTGTATTTTAAATCCAAATTCTAATACCATGTTAGATTTTACTGAATAGATTTCTATATAACAGCTTTATCTCTTCTTGAAATTTCGTTAGAGTTTTTGCATTATTGTGAGTGTATTTAATACTTTTTGCGATCTGCTAAATTTCACTTATCTATATGTGGAAATCCACTGTTAACTTACCCCCCACGCCCTTCCTCCTCAAATGTGTTGTCTAATTGCCACTAATCACACACAGACAACAACAACAAACAACAACAAAAGCAACAATAAACGACTTTCACTGAACACAGCTCCTACATGGAGCATGAAAAATGACTCCAATGCAACGTGGTTGAAGAAAAAAAAAAAAAGAAAAAAAACAACGACGCCAACGCCAGTCCGCTAACGGTATTTAATGACACATAAAGTCGTCAATCACTCAGCGAAATCTCGACATGTCGCCTGTACCCCAAGCCAAGCCAAGCAAAAGCCAAAAGCAAGCAACAGTCCCACTTCTCCCGTTGAGAACCGAAGAGAGAAACAGAGAAAGATACCGAGACAGAAAGAGAGTGACCGAGAGGAAGGGAGAGGGGTGTGTGTGGGAGTGAGAGATATAGTAAGAGACAACAAAAAACTCTGCCGGTAGCAACACAATTTGACAGCTCCCTGACAGTTTAAATTAATTGATTTATATGGAACAGGGCTTTGGCTTGGTTAACAAACAAAAAAAAAAAAACAAAAAAGGGAGTGGCGCTTTCCTTTCCTTACTAAATAAAAACAAAAACAAAAAAAGTAAATAAATAAACTTTTGGTGTGAGATAAAGTGAGGCGAAGTATGGTATTTTGTGGTATGGGAAAAACGCAACTTTACGCACTTTTCAATTAACAAAATTTTTATGGCATTTCGATGAGTCTTGTAATCTCTGTTTACCATCATGTCAATGTGTAGCCGCCACCTGCAATTGAGCTTAGCCTTAATTTATCATCAACTGTCGGCCAAGATCTTTGTCTAAGTGCCGTTTTCATAACTAGACAGTGTAATAACTTTTTCGATACGATATATATTTAATTAGATGATGAATTGCCTTTTTAGGTGCCACCACATGTGATAATCTCTATTATTGGGACCTGGCACAAGTATTGTCATGGACGTAGTGCAGATATCCAATAAAAGGTATGTACGTCTTCAATTGGATTCCACTACGCCCATGACTGTCCCGTGCCTCAAGTGTGTCTTTTTACGTTTATAAATCAAAACTAGCTGTCAAAGTCTTTCAATTGACCCAGGCCCAGGCCATGGACGCTGTCGCGCCATTTGACTGATGATGTCGCTTATGGAGAGAGATCGCCGACCAGCGATCACTGGCCACCGATCACCGATCAATTGATTGATCATAAGATCGCATTCATGGACAACAACATGGCATTTCATTCACACTCAAGCTATTTACGGTTGAAAATAAATGCGTCAAAACTAACAAGATTGATGGAATGAATATTGAATGCCAAAAAGGCGACGACTCTGTTTGATATGGTAAAATATTCCAATTTAAAGATAGAATGAGAGTGAGATGGAAAGAGAAGAAACCACATGGTGATATAATATTGATTTGACTCTGTTCAGTCTGTGTGATGGATGAGCTGCTAATGACGGAGCCACTGTGACCCCTTGCCAGAAAAATACTTATGTTCATTTTAAATTTTGAATCGGCCAAAATAAATAAACAATTTAATAAGACTGCCGACTTTAACATACACTGTAGCTTTTAGAAATTAAGGTTTCAAAAAATAAACAAACCTTTTCTCGAATGAATTTTTTTTTAAATTGAAGAAAACCTTTTTAAAAAGTTGTCATTACCAATAGATGTGTACTTTACAGGCTTTAGTCATTCGACCATTTTTTACCGAATGTTTTATGATATTTTCATGGCATCTACAAACAAAACAACTCAATTCAGCAATTTTTTATTCCCGTTCCATTTATGAATCATCCTCATCATCAACATCCATATTATTCATTCGAAAGAAAATTCCGCACTTTGTCAATCTTCATGCAACATTTTAATTATGGTTTTTAATTTCACGCCCCATATGCTTTACTGTCAGGTGATTTCCCAACGAAAAACACATTTATAAAATTGGGAATAGAGCCAGAACAGAAAAAAATAGAAATGCTTATAGGTTGTTTTTCTATTTTGCATTTTCAGAAAATGAAATTAAGTGTTAATCTCATTTGATTTGTCATTTTCACATGACGTGATTTCTCGCTCGACGCGGCCTTCTTTTCTATTCAATGTTGTGATGTATGGGAAACAAATGTTCTTCTGACACATTTATTTGTTTAATGAGACGTTGAATAATTAGTTGGTTATGGCATTAACAGAGAAATGAGGAAAACAAAACGCAAATGAAAACCGAAAGAAAAGCGAAATGATTCAAATGGTAAATGGTCATAGCCAAAGAAGAGCCACAAAACACAATTTATAAATTATGATTGACGACTTTGTGCGGAATTATGTGACCCGTAATATCCCACATACATTCAAGCAAACAAACATACTATATACATACATAGTAGTTATATGTGCATATTCCTCTTCCCCCCCAATATTACCTCTCTTGTCAGATATTTTTGTAATGTTTTTTTATTTTTGCCCTGGCCTCGGTCATTACGTCTGACAGCGCGCCTTCAAAATGATGAGTTTAGATTGATGGCCGCACATCAGTCAGCGGCCAAAAGGCAAAAAATTAAAGAACTACAAATACTCATATGAAAGTGTGAATACCCTTTCTCTTCAATGTGAAATTGTAAACTTTTGTAAGTAAGAATTAAAAATAAGTTATATAATGAAGTGGAACAAAATATAAAAGAAATGGCGTAAATGGAATACAAGAATGAATAAAATTATAAATAAAATAAACGAAATATAGGATAAATGATTTAATTTGAAAAGATCAACACCAGAAAAGTAAAAACAAATTATATCTGAAAAATTGCAATGGAATAAAGAAAACTCATGTCATAAAGGAAATGCGTATAACAATAAAACGTAAAGGTTAAGAAACCGAATTAAAAATTAAAATACAAATAAGAACTTAGAGAAACAATATTGGAGAGGAATATTTTTAAAAACTCGAATAGTGAAAACAAGTAACAAGTCAAATAGTGACAATTGATCAATGAAAATGTGACAGTTTACGAAATGTTAAAACAGACATGTAAAATAAAGATGTGGTAAAAATTAAACAAATAAAAATACCCAAATGAGAATATCGAATAATAAAGAGGATATGTTTTCACTGAATAATCGAAATGAGGAAGCGTCTAAAGGAAAAGAATCAATGAATCCCTTTTGAAAATTAAAATACGAGATTTTAAAAGTGTAAATCATGAACCTATTAATAATTATTTATTAGTTTCAATACTAGATACTAAACAGTAAAGCTAAGTCTAGACCTTCGGCTTTATAAAGACTTATATCATATTATTAAGTTACAATTTTTTGTATTACTAAATATTTTGTTTATATTAATGGAAGTAACAGAAGGTAAGATGGACAAAATGAACCCTTCTAATATTTAATCTAGAATTAACTACTGAACACCCTTTGCCAAAAATTTCTTTTTAAATTTATAAAATATGAAAATAAATGTGAACGATTTCCAAATAACTTTTCTTGATTGTGAAATCGAGAACCTTTAATAATATTATATTTGCATAATTGGATAAAGTAACTTTCTTTGTGTTTCTTCTCAACTCAATTTCAAAACTTGATGATTATCTTTTTAATAAGGGTATTCATCAAGAGATTGCGACTTTTCTGTTATGGTTGCTGTCGCCTCTTTTGCCCGTTGACATGTCACTAATTTTAAGATCTACTCGTCAGTTGCCCTTTCTGTTATAGAAAATTTTGATTTTTGCCATGGGGATCCAAGCTTCTCTTCCGCCTGTCCAAGACGCGGACTGTCCGATGATTGATGGGTGTTTGCTATATGAAAAAAAAAACCCTTTTTTGGTTTTCTCATATATTGTTGTTGTTCACGAAACATATTTCATGTGATGAATGTCATTTTTGTGTATATGCCAGAGTGAAAAAATATTAATCATCCATGGGGGGGAATGGCAATGGTTGTCTCAGTTTGAACCTAGTGATAAATTAAGTTCGAGATGATTGGGAAATGTCTGTCGAGTAATTAGTAGAACGAGCAAAAGAAACAAGATGAGTGTAGAGTAAAATGCAAGAAACCGAAATTAAATATGATAAAAGATCCCAAGACCCCCACACACACATACAATGTGGGAAAGGGAGTGACAAGGAGAGAGAGAGAGAGAGAGAGATAGGGATACTGTTTGGCATAATTAAGTATGACATGCAAAAGTATGAATTATCACTGAAATGTCAAAATGTCACAGCTGGCAGAGTTGCCAGAGACAGACGGACGGACAGGTCGACAGACAGAGGCTGAGACAGAGATAGAGCTGAGAAGATGGAGACAAATGCAGTAAAAGAGTGGGGCGAAATGGGGAAGGATGGCGGAAGGCATAAATAAGAGACGAGAGCAGACACAAACGAACGCCGCGTGTGGGATTAACTGACTTGAAAATTTATGATATGAAAAATTACTTTTGCTCAACAACCAACACACACACACACACACATAAAAAGAGAAAGACAGGCATAGAGAAAGAGGGAGAGAAAAGATGATACAATATTGCTTCAGTGATAATTTTTCGTATATAGTCATACCATAAAATTTGTTGCTTTTATGTACAAATTTTCTATAGTCTGTGTTGAAAAATTAATGTGCACAACTGTCATTGCAATGACAGAGATGATGCCATATGAATGGGGGGCGTGAGTATAGCTATCTCCCTCATTTTCTATCCTCCCATCTCTATCTATTTTGATCTCCTTCTCTGTCACTTTCTGTCTGCTTCTTTTCCCTCTTTGTGTGTTCTAGTGTTGTGAAAGCTTATGATAAATGATTTTGAAATGTGACAAAATGCTTACGAGTGGGATTAACACTCCACAGACGACGGGACGAGACTACAACGAGAGCCTGGCTCAAGGACTGTTTATTTATGCCCTCTAACTACACGATTTTAGGGTATATTAGTGACATCGATTGACATGTAACAGCACTAAAAAAAAAACTTCAAATATTGTTAACAAACTATAAACTAATAATATGTTGAGCTATTTTTTATATCAGTTAAAAAATTAATCGTTAGGTGTTGCTTCGATTTCGATTAAAATTTTGTTTCCTTTCAGTTAATGGAGTAGAGGGTATTTAAAAGTCGATGCTTCATTTATAAATGTTTTATTATTATTTTGCTTGAAAGAGTTATTTGCCTGCTGTCTGTTAGGAGCAGCAAGGTTTGTTTTGTTCTCGAATAGGATTATAGTCATTTTCCCGAATAAAGTTGTTTCCGCAATGTTTTATTGTAAGTCCCATAAAGAAGATCCTGAAGCGCCTTCAAATCACTTAATCGCATTAAAATTAACTAAAGAAATAATTACAAAATGAAAGGAATATAGAAAAGATTTATCTGATTGTCAATTACAGTACACGACTAACTTTATTTAGCTAATCGAATCCTAAAAATTTTTATAAAATTTGATTTATTTATTAAAATTATTTATTATATTCGACTAATATTAAATATTCGTGAATTGTTGGTGTGTCATAATAATAATGCAATACTTTAATCAATTTTATATATTTTTTAACTTAAAATTACTAAAAGCAATCCAATAATTTCTTTTATCTAAAATTTGCATAAGTTTAGCCAACAATGTCAATATTAAAATTATTTTTATTTAATATTTAACAATCAGCTGATCTAATTTTAACATTAAAGCTATCATCGAAGAAAATATAAATTTTATTAATTATTGTAATTATTTATAAGCTATTGTTTTTATGGTATACTAATTCTTAAATTTCAATCAAATGTATTACTCTTTTTATTAAAGTAAACGAATATTTCTAAACACCTTTAATTCTGGGTGAGAGTTTTTTATTCCATTCCTAAAATAATTAATAGGTTTTTATAACAACAAAAATTCTATTTTGTTGCTCTCTCTTGGTTATACCCTAAGTTTTAGTTTTCTAACAACTTTTCTTAGCTGTCTGTTAAAAATTTTCCACTATGGTCATGTCTATAATGATCTCATTGTGTCGAAAGCATTGAGACATGTTGTTGTTACTCCAATTGCCTCTAACCATAATTTTTACAATGTTTTTCTCTTGGCTTGTCACCTGGCTTATCACATGCCACATTCAGTGAAGGCCTGAAGAAGACTCACTGACAGCAACGGCAACAGCAATAGCAACAACAATAATAACGATGCTCTCTTCGTGCAATTTATTGAGCACATCAATCAAAGTGTGGCAATTCCATTGTTGCTTTTGTTGTTGTTGCTGTAACTCTCCACAAATAATTGCACATTGCACATGTCTGTCAATGGGTGTGGTCAGAGTGAATCTCGTCCAGCCTTCGTCACTCCATAGCAAGAGAAAAACGGCAACAAAAAAGGCCAATCATCGATCATGGTCATCATCGTCATCATCATCATCATTATTATCATGATCATGAAAAGGCACATCCTCATCGTACTCATTATTGATGAGCCGAAGCCATTCTCCTCTCTGTCTCTCTTTTTCTCTCTCTTTTTTCTTTTCTGATAATATCTTTTGCAACAAATTTTTGACAGCTTCGATGCGGCAGTTGCATGTCGAATAGTCTCAGTCTCAGTTCAAGACCTAAAACCCAAACCAAACCAATAACCGAAACCCGGTACCAGTCCCCTAACCCCGATACGGACCCCTCGTTGTGTTGCTGATGCTTTTGCTGCTTCTCTGTGGCCCTCTGGACCTGTCACATTTATCACAAATTCAATGAATAATAATTTTTGCACGCTGTGTGATGTGACGTGCTAATGTTATCTGATTGGAATCCCTGATGAAGAGCAACAGGAGGCGCGGAATATGAGGAGGAGAAGAGGTGGAGGACATAGAGGAAGAGGAGTAGGCACTACAAAGAAAGAATAACCAGGCAGCCGGGCAGCTTTTAAATATTAATTATGCTTTCTGAAAGGGTCCTTGGCATCAGTCTGCCATTTTGTATTATAAATTGCATTCACGATAAGCGTCGAATTATTGGGGGCCCCCACCAAATCAGAGAACCAGATTGAGATTGCATCGGTGGGAAAGAAGGAAAGAGAGTGAATAAGATAAAAAAATACGTTGATCGTTTCCGGCTTGATTGATGGGACACTAAAAGCGAGTGTATTCATTCCATATATCACTAGATTTACTTGGCTTATCTTTGAGGTCTAAAATCAATATTCATAAATTGAGTTGAGTTATTTATGTTTTGTGTAGTCATAACTAACTTTCCATATCCAATCCACTCGCACTAGCTATTGGCGCCTACTGGTATTACACCTTGACAGTTTTATGACAACTCATCGATCATAGATATTGAAGAATATTACAAATAACAAATGTACATATTTATGTACAAATGTATATATTTACAATATATAAAATTCATAAAAAACGAAAGTGAATATTCATAAATAAGTCATTGGCATTAGATTACCAAGTTCAATAAAACTCAACATTTTCCGCAGTTCAAGTAAATATTATAATTTAGATAAAAGGTGGCAAATTTAAATATTTCAGAATCAATTAGATTTTCCAAATTCTAATTATAATTTAGATGAAAAGTGGCAAATTTAAATATTTCAGAATCAATTAGATAGAGATTTTTTTATGAAAATGCAGTTTTATTTAGATAAATATAGATGCCGACTTCCGTTTAACTGAGGATTAAGCTGGATCTAATGAATATTTCTTTTAAGGGTAATCGTTCTTTAGTCAATAATGCCAAATAATACACTGAAAATATTCAATCCAAAGCGATCGTAAAAAATTGACAAATAAATAATCTAGTTCATTAGCGAACTTTATCAACGTCTAATAATTATTTTCACGATTTGCATTATAAATGAGAGATTAATTTGAAACTTAATGTATTAAAGTGTATACTATTTGATTATTAAGTCGTTATTATATTATTATTAACATATATATGTATATAATTTTTTTAATTCAATAAGATAAAATTTGTTTACCATATCTGTCATTTGTTTACTTTTAGACTCCTCTAAGGTAGCTAAATGATATATTTTAAATCACCATCAAGAATCAAAAACATCTAATTATGGATCTTTGTGTGAATTCCTAATAGTAGTGGATAGTAAACCCAAAATAATTGTCTTATGTGAAGGTCCTTCTAATATGTTATCACGAATAAAACTTACAAATTTTTAATAGTATAGTTGATAGCAGTGGTTCAGATCCTTTTTTTATTGTTTATCTCTATTGTAGTTTTTTAATAACTCTTTTTGAAAATTATTAAATACATATATTAAATTTAATTTAATTATAGTTAGAAACTATATTAATGTATCATATCCAAAGATTACATATTTCTAAATTTTGAAGCCTCTTTATTGTACAAAGGATATTTTAATTTGTTTGTATTTTAGCTATTGATCACTGTTCTATATGAATTAGTGGAAGGAGAAATTTTTCTTTATTGGCTTCCAAAATTTGTTACATATCAGTTCAAAATTCTTTTCAATGATAAAAGAATTGTAGTAGCAGTTTGAAGATCACTTGTTTATCATATCATATATATGTATGTGTATATCGAATAACTGAGTAGTATGTCTGTGTGTGTATGTGTGTGTGTGTGTGTATTTATATAGGGCATTGGCATGACCGTTGTCATTTCGTCCACCTTCACTTGGTTTGTTTTCTGTCGGTTTATTTTTTCAGCTGTGACAGATTTCACTTTTTGGTTTTTCAGTTCTCGCTTTTCTCTTTTTGTATGTTGAGACTCTTCCCTCCCTTTCAGTCACTTGCGGCTTGTTTTGGCAGTGACAAATCCTTTACCGTTATTTGCGCATGTTGACATTTTGACAGTCGGCGACACATGCGAATCTCTTCACGTACGCAACAGCAAAAAAAAAGCCCCCTATCATATTTCTTCTAGTGGATTCACTTTGTTGTTTCATTTGCGTTCGTTGTTTTATTTTTTCACCACCACTCCCCCTCCCACTTGGCTTACGGCAAAGTTTTTTAAAAAAAAAAAGAAAAATGAAACCTCTGTAGATACTCCACTGATTCACATACGTTCATATGAATAAATGGAAGCTTTTATATTTATTTCAATTTATTCCACCGTAGCCAAGTACTTTTACTTTTACAAATTTATTTCCGGCTCAGGGCCAAGGGGTTTAGCGTGTTGACAGCTGTCAGTTGAGTTTTGCCAAAATATTGACAATTGTAATATGTCATATGCAAATCAATGGGACAGTGATTATATGGTATCCATATGGAAACAAATCGACTATATAATTTACAGTCTTTATTCAGTTTCTCTTTCCATTAGTTTTTTAAATTGGCAAACTGACAGCAAAGTTCAGTCACAAAACTTGAAAATCCTTTTGGCAATTAAGCCAACTGTCAACGGTCTTTTGTACACAATGAATTTTTCAAATTTTCTGCAAAAATTCTCAACATTTGATTTACTGTGTTGAAAGTAATTTGGCACTCGCTTTGCATTCCTCATCCTTTGTTTGGTACTCGTATAAATGGTTTATTTTCACTTTGCCAAATGGTTATATCACATGAGACTTTACGTTTGCAATGTAGTCAAAAAATCGTTTGCTACTATATCTTTTATCTTGAAGAGAATACTTACACATCAGCGGGAATTTCTATTTATTTATTTATTGGATATTGGAAAATTATATAAAAATGGAATAAGTTTTCTACATAACACGCAATACTTTCTATTTTTGAGTTATACATTTTTAAAACTGTTTCGAAACTGAATTAAAATCAATCAATTATATAATTGCGAAACAAAATAATTTCAAATAGATTTATGTCTGTATTTTACTTAAAATTTTTTTTTACTAATTTTCGATTTTGCAAGGGTAAATAAATATCGGTACAATTTGTTTTTTTGCCATCTTCATTGTTATATTTATTTTCCTTCATTCCGATTCGCCTTGGCTGTTTGTTGGCTGTCTTTCATCTGACATGTTGGCATCTCTTTGTAATTGATTAGCCAGCGGGGTTATTCACTGACACTGCATGTCGAATTCAATAAGAAGATATCTTTGGTGATCTGCCCGATCAGAGAGTGAGAGGGTGAAGATCAATTTGAATGGAATAGGAGAAGATTTTTCTTTGGATTTGTGGGCGTGTGATTGATTGATGATTGCATGTGACTGAACAGTGATCACATAGATCAATTGATAAACCAATGATCATTCCAATGATAAATGAACCAAGCAAGTTGTCTCAGCCGACTTGGCTAAGTCGCCAACAATTTAACATTTCAACATTTCGCTCACTCTTATCAGACAATTTTTCACTTGCCATTTTAGAACAAAACGTACATATCCAATCGAACAATAAAGTTCGATTTCCATATTTTAAATATGAAATTCTAAAGTATAAAATATTAAAAGACTATATTTAACTATATTTTTATTTTATGAACACCAATTGGTAGTATAAACATATATTATAACGACCGCTTTAGGAAAATGAAGAGGTTTCTAATACTTTTATGCCGTGGTTTCATTTTAAATTTGCATTTACAGTAAAATGTTAGGGAAATGAATTTAATTACTTTAAATTACGGGTCTAATTAACATTTCGATTGATTTTAAACTAACTTGACCAGACCAGTGCATGCTGTCTTTGTAATCTCTCGGATAAGTGTAATATTTGCCATTGGGGTTCCTAAGCAAAGTAAACAAAAATAAAATAAATAAAAATAATAATCACTTTGATGTGGGGTGTTGGGGGGTCATAAAAATAGCAGAACAATATGCGTTTGAAATATACGAGATATATGAAAATAGATTCATTAATACAAGTTATTGAAATAATACAAATTTGGGAATTGGAATTTAAATCAAAAACTAGTTTTTCATTAAGTATTTGAAAATGAATTAGTTGCAACCGTAAGCTATCAGATAATATTAGTACTATTATATAATACTATTTTTCTAAGCTCTCTTATATTTTGGAATAAATCTAATACTTACACATCGGTACACTGATCATGCCACCAGCCACTATATCTATCTTTGGCACAACCGAATGATGGACGATCAACTGTTGAGAATGCGTTATCCAAATTATAGGCAAAGTAAGCTGTAGCATTGCCACTTTGCTTTCCAATAGATTTTAATATATAGCCTTCAGCCTCGGCACCAATACGAAAATCATCGTAATGAGCAAAGTTTATTTTACCATCGAAACTCTTCATATTCACATAGAGTTCATATCGTGTTTCTTTAGTCAAAGCATACAATTTTTCAAGTCCTAACCAAAATTCCCCAGATAAATCACCAAAGCCGTTCTTATAGTTCTTCCAATCCCTGTAAAAACTTACTTCCCCATTGAATCGTCTTTGAATTACCAACCAGCCATTACCTGCCACTGTACTATCGCATCGTACTTTAAAACTTCCAATTTCTGGAATAAAAATCGTATGTATTTCCGAAGAGTTACCGAACTTAAGGCAACTATCGGGTCTACTATTATACCTTTTTATTTCATCTAATTGAGCTTTAATATCTTCATAGCCTTTGCCATTATTTTTCAATTGTAAGAATATTTCCTGATTACTTTTTTTGTAGTCCGTTAATGTTTTTTCGAGTTGTCCTAATCTATCAGACATTTCTTTTGCTGATCTTTTTCTTTCATTTTCTTGTATTGCTTGTTTTTCAATTAATTTATCAATTTTTCCCTCTAATTGAGATAAATTTAGTAATTTTCCATGTATTTCTAATATTTTATTTCCCAGATCATCTAAATGAAGAAGGCTGTGCAATTGGTTTGTATGCTGCAGGAATGGCTTAACAATTTTGTGGCAATAAGATGCACATTGATCCTCCATTTCTGTCGAGATGTCGCAATACTGTAATGAAAATTTAATTTAATTTTCCTTATCCCAAATTTTGTATTATACTCACCATTTCATCGAATGCGGATACATAAAAAAAATTCTGTTTGGCTATCAGTAGCAAAAGGACACATAAAATGGAATCTATTTGACACATTTCAATAAGTAATTATTAAAATCTGACTGAAAATTAAGAAATTATGAACACTTTTATAAAGTTTATTTATTTATTATGGTATGCATTTTTTTTTTTTTTTGATTTTATTTTAGTCTTTTTCATACTTCACTTATACATTTTTTTTTTATTTTATATAAATCAAAAAAGCAAAATCATATAAAGTGATCTCCTCGTAGCTTGGTTGCGGATATTTGTTTATTTGTGAAACTAACCAAAAAATAATTGAAAATTCCAAAATAAAATATGTTTTAATAAAATTTAATAGAAGATCAAAATCTCAAGAACAATTATAGTCTTTCTGACTATGAACAAAGCACCATTATTAGTATATATAATATATTTTTATTAAATTAATTAGAGACTCGAAAACCGTTGCTAACTGTTTAAGTGAGATTGAAGGACTGAAATCTATATTTGAATAAAACATCCAAAAAGAATACAAAAGTTTCTTTCTTAGCTTCTAATCTATAAAATATATATATATATATATAAGTATATATTAAAATATTTAATAATTTATATATATTTACCTCAGCTTGTCATCTATAGAATATATAAATTTTGATACATACATACATATGTCTATACATATACATATATATAAATAAATTTATATGCATATATTCTATTAGATTAAAGGCTAAGCGCAGATTGCGCAGAAGTATCTCAGATACTTTTGGGTTTTTTATTTATGTGTATATATGTACATGTATGTATGTATGTATGTATGTTTGTCTCTTTGTTAAATGCTGTGTCTCATTTCTGAAACTTCTGGTTCTTATCAATCTTATCAGCGAATGTGAACGTGTGAGTTGGCGGGGTGGGGGAAACTTGAAATTGTAATGACATTTAACATGCCGCATCTCGAGTGATGAAATTGATTTTCCAATTGCTGCCGTTCGACATGCAGCTACTGGCACGCAAAGCACTTTGTTTTGGGTTTCCCATCGATATCGGTTATATGGCTATATATCTATCTACCTTTCTAATATATTTTTTGTTGGGTTTTTGTTTTTGGGTTGTAATTTATGCGCTTGCTCGTTCATTTGACATGTCAAAAGTTGTGTCGCTTGATTGATGACTGCTGTCAACACATATTTTCTAATTTTTTTCTCTTGTTCTCTGCCCTCTCTCCCTCCTGTTCCTAATGCCTTGTGTATGTATGTATGTATGTGTGGTTAGGCCGCAAAAAGGGTTCCTAATTTTTGTTTGTATTTGCTGCGTTTTTTTTTTTTTTATTTTGTATTATTTTCTTTCTCTTTGCCGCAATGTGAACATATTGCATATTTTGTTTAGACCAAACGACAGGAGATTGATGAGCTCTGCCTGATGCCTGTCACATGGTCGAATCGATGTAGGCCCCGACGCCTGATGCCTGACAGCAGTGCAAACAAATTGTGGCGACAGGAAGAGGTTTTTTTTTTCGGGTGTGTCTGTGTGTGTGTATGAGTTGTTCTTTTTCTCTTTCTCTCTCTCTGTTTTTCTTTTTGCCGTAACATGAGACGATAGGCCGTTGAAGTTACGAGGTTTACATTTGGAGTGCCTCTGGGTGTGTGTGTGTGTGTGTGTGTGTGTGCGTGTCTATGTGAATTGATTGATAGCTTTGACTATGTCGTCTGACATCCAATGTAGAGCAAAATATAGTGTACTCTGAAGCATATTGCATTTCACTCGAGTGCCAAATTGAAGAGTGACTGAAGTGCATAACTAACAGAAGATTGATAAATAGTGTTTTCTGTTTAAATTGTTAAAATCTATTTACAAAGATTTTTCCTTTATAAATTTTAAGTGCATTTCCTAGAGAATCGATGCCCAGATTCTAAATTTGATATGTTAAATGAATTGCCATTATATAAATATTTTTTCAGCTTGTTGAAGAAAGAATTATGCGTTTTAGAATTTACGGCAAGATAATTATTGGCATATAAATACGAATCTATTGTTCTATATGTTGTAAATAGTAGCTCAGTTGCATTTGCTTAGAAAATATTTAAAAGAAAAATTTTATAGAAATATAATATCTAATATAATATAAAACTAGAAGGATGGGCTAACTTCGGCCGTGCCGAAGTTCGTATACCCTTGCAAACTGTCTTTTTGATTTATATATAATTTGCCAGAATCATAAGGAAGTATATAAAACCCATCAAAAATATAAATTTGTCCGTGGCAAATTTTTTTTTCCCCGATTGTTCCTATGACAGCTATAGCATAAAGTCGACCGATTCTGATAAAACTTAAAAGATATATTTCTATTTATATAAAATTGTCAAATAACAAATTTCGTGACGATTGCTTCAAAAACACCGAAGTTATTGATCAAAAACTATATTTTTGACTGATCGTTCCTATGGGAGCTATATGATATAGTCGACCGATTCTGATAAAATTTGGTATATGTATTGAGGATTATCTAAAACTCATAAACACCAAATTTAGTGACATTCGATTGAAAAACAACAGAGTTATTGACGTTAAACCCTATTCTTGTCCGATCGTTCCTATGGGAGCTATATGATATAGTCATCCGATCGGGATGATTCCGATATATACAATGCAGCAAAAAGCAGCCTAGGTGCAAAATTTCAGCTCTGTAGCTCCAAGGGTCTCGGAGGAGATTGCGTTGATCCAGACAGACGGACAGACGAACGGACGGACAGACGGACATGGCTATATCAACTCAGCTCATCATGCTGATCAAGAATATATATACTTTATATAGTCGGAGATGCTTCCTTCTATGCGTTGCAAACTTCTGACCAAAATTAATATACACTTTCGCAAGTGTATAAATATAATAAAATGCACCTAGTATAGTTTAATTTTTAAAGTTTATATTATTAAATTGAAAATAAACTTTTTAAAGCTTATATTATTAAATTGAAAATAAACTTTGGACATTATACTCCCATTATCTTTTGAAGTGCAAATTGTTGCAAATGCATATTTTATAATTTCTTATAACAATATTTCTTTTTAATTTGATTAGAAATAATTTTATGTATAAAACTTTAATGCAATTGCTTTTATTGGCTATTAAGCATCCACGATTTAGATTTTTCCATCATAGTTTTTATTTTATATATTTATTTAATATTATGATATTTTGCTTTAAAATTAATTGTGTAAATACGGTTTATTATGTATTCTTAAATATTTTTAAATTTATGTGCTGTTAATGGTGATTTCATATATGTAGTCTCACAGTTAGCCGAGGGTGATCATTAAACCATATTTCGATCAATTATATTCTACAAACAAACCAAGTCTTAATAGGCTTAATTATGAATATTCTATGCTGTTTTGCAGTGCATGAACCATTGCTAATTTTTTATTGAGACTTATCGAAGTAATTGATGCCTTTGCATAATGTAAATGATTTCATACCGCACAGTTGGAAACCGTACATATTATTTATCATATGGAATTATGTTTCAATATCTATATTACTTATGTCATAACAGGCAACCATAATGAAACATGATCGTCATAAGCCCAGCCCAGCCTAGCCCAAGCCAAATTTAAAGACAACTCTGTACAACGATTAAAACAAATTATTATAAAGAACAGGCCTAGGCCAAACCAAGCCAAGCCAAGTCTTCAATTTGCCTCGAAACTTAATGATTTCATCTTTCATTGAATTCAAATTTGTTTTCCCGCCATGCCCCGTGCTCAGACCTCTCAACAGCCAACACTGAGCCATGATGAAGACTTGCAGCTGTGCAGCTGAGGTAACAATGTTCCAACAATGAATGTGGGCGTGCCTACATCATACGCCTCTTAAATTATTATTATTGTTGTTGTTGTTGTTGTTGTTGCCGCCGCCGCTGTCGATATAACGAATTTATTATTTATTTCACCTGACAGCACAAGGAACAGACTCTATAAATTTCCCTAGCCACTCTCTGGACTCCACTCCACTTCACTCGATTCGATTCGACTCGACATAGCGACGACTTGACTCATATTTATGGCCCAATCTTTCACTCATCTCTCACTCTCTCTTTCGGATACATTTACAATCTCTCTCACTCAGTCTTCTATCTTGCCGTATATCTCGATGGCCATATGAAAATGAAATTATTGATAAGATATATATATATTTTTTTTTTCGCTTTTTTCTTTTTGTACTTTAATTTATTATTCGTTTTCGGTGTTGATTGAAATACCGAGCATTCGCTTTTGCAACAGCTTCATTTGCCCATCGAAACGAATAGAAATAAAACTTTAACCCAATATCCTGCTTACGGTCATAATTTTTATGCTGCTTCCAGCAAAAGGAATAAAAACTAAATGTTAATTTTAAGTTTTATTATAACGAATTTGGTACACACTTATAAAGTTATTAAAATTTAATCGATCTCTATAAGAGATAATATATTTAGATTTAAATTATAAAATAAAACTAGCCAAACTGACAATAGTCTAATAATATTAAAATAATGTAAAAGGCAGTAACTGTATATTTATTCTTATATCGAGTGTTTATTCCTTTAAGACAGATATATAAAAAGTTTAAAAAAATTAACCTCAAAAGGTTATTTTTATTATTTAATTATTGTTTTTTATTTGGAGGATTAATAATAATAACAGAATTGTTCTCTTTAAATTTTTCCTACCTTTGTAAAAGAAGTGAATATTCTCTATTTTAGTCAGGGTATTCAAACACATAATAAAAAAAGAAGGCAATAACAAGAGAAAACTAACTACCTCGACCGCCTGGGCGCAGCTTATTGCAGAGTTGCAGTTGGACCCTCCATCTGTCTGGTTGTCTGATGATTCCACCATCCTTCGCCTTCTGCCCGTCGCATATTTTATTATGAATTGCCTCTTAACGATGTTCCATTTTTCATGTGCGCATTCATAAACCTTCTTTTCCTCTTTTCTTGTTTTTATTACATTCGACTTGAAGTGGATAGTTTGCATTTCATAGTGGTGAAAACTCAAATAATAAACGAATCGTAAATACTCTTGCTTATGCATATTTTAAGAAATAATTGCATATGAAATTGTTATTGTCAATTAATAAATATTCGAATAAGAAAATTATTTTGCCAATAAATTTTTGGGATTTATTAGCAGATAAATCAATTTATTTCGATATGCCATTTCTCGATTTTCATAACAATATAATAACAATATAATTATAATATTATGAACTTAGCTTCTTCTTGAGGAATCAGAATTTGAATACTTTTATTTTGATAAATTCTTGTAATTTTCAGACGAATCATATTTAATGCTTAATGATTTGATTATTCGTAAAATAAAAATTCTTTAAAAGATAATTGAAATACAATAAAAGCTTAAAAATTATAAAACTAAATAATTATAGCACGATATTTGTAAACCTAATGCCAAAAGAATTTCTAGATTTTAAATACTTTATAATTGTAACCACTTGATGCCGAGAATGATTCCAATTTTTGGAAAGTTTCAAATTTTCAAATGTTTGTTTTTTGGATTGAAGAAATAGAAAAAATTACAATTTTTGTAAAAACTTATATATAGATAAAGAATAATAGAAATAATTCGGTTCGGTTCCGAATTTTGAAAAGAAAAATTAAGTCTTATTTGTTTTCTTGTAGCTTCATCATATTTGATACCATTTTCGTATTAAAAATTTAGTTTCCAATATTTATAACATATTTGAAATATGCAAATGCAAATTTTTTAAAATGTTGTTTCAAGATATTACTTTATATAACTGATAAACTATTGATATTTCACCCCTGAAATTCGATTAAGACTATTGAAGTATTTTCTAAATTTTAAATTTGGTTTTTTGGTCTACATTTCAATTTTGGAAATTAAAGAAGATTGATTATGGAAAATCAACTTTTATAATTTATATATTCAGATGGTCTATTGGGAGGTCTCTTTCACTGCAATGTAATTTCGATCTCTTATTCCCGCCCATGGGTCATATAGCCATTGCAAGTATGTCCCAGGGCCAGGAAAGGTTTCATATTTTCTTTCTGCTTAGTTTTTTTTTCTTTTTTTGTGGTGCAGTTTTTGGTTCAGTTGGGCTCGGGGCTGTCAAAGGCACAGCGGGTAGTCGTAAAATCGCGGCAAGCACAATTGAAAAAACGACAAGGGCAAAGAGGCAAAGAGTAGTGGAGTGGCGTGGAGATTGGAATTGGAGTTGCAGGAGAGTTGAACGAGAGTTGAGACTCATCTTGTGAGTGAAGGAGTGCGGCGGCAAACACTCCACACTTGTCAGCAGCGGCCTCCACTGATGCCAGTGTGTATGAGTGTGTGTGTGGTGTGTGTGTGTCTGCCTATATATGTGTATGTATGTATATTTGTATGTCGAGTTCGGGGTCGGGGTCGGTGGGATTTTGCCTACTCTTCTCCTCTGGCAGACTCACGCTTATGCTCACAAATCATAAATTGCCGCCTTAAAATTTATCTTCAATTTTCGAGACCCCATGTGGTGCTTAGCGAATGGTGTTTTGAAATTTATTGCTGCATTTGCAATAAATATTGTCAGTTGAGAGGGGAGAGCAGAGTCAGGAACTGGCTCTTGGGAAGGGGCAGGGGCAGGGGCTATAGTTTAGCGGCATTTGCTTGCTTTTTGTATGATTGCCGCTGTAACGCCTCTGCCTACACTTTGTAACCCCTACCCATCCACCTCCAGTCAAACTCTACTCCACCTCCTACTCCTCCCCATCCTCCACCTCCTTCTCATCGTCTTTATTGTTTATTGTTTTCGTGCATATTAATGTACGCTGATTGCGGGGAGTGCGGCAGTTTTTTTTTTTTTATTTTGTGTCTACGGATCGGCCATTCAGGCAGTTAGCAGCTGCCGTTCTGGTCCTGTTTCTCTCTCTCTCTCTCTCTCTGTCTCTCTTTCTCTGTCTCCATATCTCTTTTACACCATGATTGTTAATTTACAACGCGAGAAATTGATTGCCTCTCCGGACTGGAGAGAGGCCCCCAGAGATTAAAAGGGCAGAACTTGGCCCCTTATATAATACATATTAATTGCGGTTTCTTTTTTAACAAAGAATTATTTATGTAGTTTTAGTTTAGCGGGTTAATTACGAAAATAAAATGTATCTCTTTATAGTAATTATCCGTTTATCAATCCATTGACATATATATTTTGCAATTTTATCAAATTATTTGATTTCAAAATTAATTGATAAACGTTTTTCAATTATTAAGTTTTATGAACTAGTAGATTAATTTTCCTATAAATTTTTCGTCTTTTAAAAACTTTTTAACGAAACTCATATAAATCTAAAGAAAAAATTAAAATCTTTCTTAGACTAGGATTAACGCTAATTAAGTTAGTTAATGTTGTTTTTTAAGTCTTTAAAAAAGCTTTCTTAATGACCAAGTACTGAATGCTTATAGTGTATACTTATATTACTATTCAGTTAATTATCTGACTGTGATCGAAAAAAGAACTTATATAAGACCATACAATACTCATTTCTTCTAACCCACTATTGCTTAATACAGATATCGGTTTATAATTAGGAAAAATCTGACAATAATACTACAATATAATTAAGGGAAGATTGCTCAGATAGATTCTCTTGATATATCTTTTTTTTTGGATTATATATCTAGATTGTATGTATTGAGCAAGCAAATAGACTCAAGTTGTTTCAAACCAATTCATAAAATAATTCTTGAGTTTAATACATATAATTAGCCATACAAGTCGTTGATAATAACAATTTAAGAATCAAACAAAATTATTTTGATATAATTCAATTTTAGTTATTCTTGAATATTTATAATATGAACTGCTTTTAACTCAAAATTTGTATTTTTTATTTCTTACTAATTTAGAACAATAAATGAATGATGCTTGAGAAAAATTAGTCATTTTATATTTATTTGTTAGGAACTTTTTCTTTGTAATATGATTTTTTATAATTCATTAATATTTTAAGAAATTCGTGAGATTTTGAATACATAAAAGAAGATATTACGGAAACTGTTCAGGGTATTTGCAGTGGCTTAAGTATATGAGCACTACTGTATTTATTTTTGCTATTTCTTAGAATTTCCAATGTAATTGATCAATTAAAATTCAAACGTTAGAATTCCTCGTTTTAAAAGATGTCAAAACAACTCCGTATAAAATTTAGTATTAAAAATTTCCGATTTCTTTTGCTAATGAACTAGTTCACATGCTAACAAATTAAGCTCCTTCGAAAAGTGAAAACAGTGGCTAATGAGAACCATAATCAAGTTGCCATATTGCCCAGATAGATACACATATAAACATATGTATATATACATATATAATATTCATGTAGTTATTGGCTATATAGAGAGGTGGATAAGGGGGAGAGAAGGCATGACCAATAATAAATATCAACAGGCCACAGAAATTTGCCTGAGGGCGACTCTTGCAAGAGCCGACAACAAAAGCGCACATAAATCAACGATCAAGACAATTGCGGTGTAATAATTTTAACTTCTTTAAGTCGGCAGCCAGCCTACACCACACTCCCAGCTACAATATGATGTTGGTCTGGGGCAGCGATCCGATCCGGCTGTTGGAGCCATAAAAATAACAGCTTATCGGCAAAAAAGAATCGTGTCGGGGCACGCCCACCAACTCAAAAAAGCATTAAAATATGAAACAACAATTGCACTCGCCTTTTGGGTGAAATCAGCAGAAACAGCAGCAGCACCACCACCAGCAGCCGGAAGGTGCATAGGTATGGCAGGAGTGGGTGAAGGAGTCAAAGGAGTGTACGGTGAGTCGCGGACACGCCTACTTTTTTGTTGGTTAGTAGGCGTCAGCCGTTGGCAGCGGCACGTTTTCCATCGTGAAATTCCAAAAACTAACCCCACCCACCCAACAGCATCCCAGAGAATGAAATATACGATGAAAAAAAAAAAAAAAAAAAAAAAAATATATATATAAAAGAAAAAAAAAAAAATAATCACCATTGTACGTACAATCGGACACAATTCGACATAGTCGAGGGCGGAGAGTTGCTTACAACTTACTACCATGAGATATCTCAATTTGAAGTCCATAAAAACCACAACCAAATGGCAATGAAGCGAAGGTATTCAGTGACGTCCCGACAGGGTTGCCATATAGAGGGGTTTCAAACACCCATTTCCACACCTATTCGATAATTATTTTGGATATGATTTAATTCCAACATACGAAAAAATTGGAACTTACCGATCTTTATTATATAAAATATAGAAATAAATAAATAAATAGATTATTCTAATTATATCATGGGATCGTGAAAATACATCTAAAAATTACAACCAATGTATTGGAATCACAAATCTGTAAAAATTTTAAAAGCTTTTAAATTTATCGAAGTCTATAATTTTCATTTTTATATTGATGATCTTTAATATATATATACATATATATTTTATATGATAGAAATCATACTTAATTGTTTAATAATTACCTAGGTAAAGTAGCATTTTTGCATCATTTAAGAAATAATTCATTTATTAAAATTAATAACATTTAAACATTTTTCTAATTACAATTTTTAAAATATTTGCAAATGTTGTTCATTGTTTTTTTGATAGTTGGAAGATGAATATTTATCTTCAGTCCTTACTTAAAGGTTATCGACGCATTTCCTAGAACCTAATTTTACAATACGAATGTTTTTATTTTTAAGCATAGAATGGTAGAGTGGATTTTAAAATTAAAAATACTTTAAAAAATTAGCTCATTTTTCTAACAATTCTTCATAAGAAACCCAATTTCCGAAAAAAGCGACGTGCAAAACTTTCTGACTGGTCGATATAGTAATCGAAGATATATAAATTTCCTAGTAGCCTTTAGCAAACTTGTCACAATCAAACTATACAGATCACTTCCCATTGAATTTTACACAAAATACCTTTACAAAAATAAATAGCACCTTCACCGATCCAAATGTTTCTCTAATACCGGGTTACAAAATTAACATTTCAACAACAGCAGCAGCAAAATGGCAAACAAACCAGCAACACCTCGACAATTGGCCTATCTGGATGAGCTGAAGATGCGGCTAAAGGATATACATGAACGTCAGGCTGCCTTTATGGTCCAAACGGCCAAAATGCTTGGTTGCATGAGTTCTGCGGGTATGATAAAGGACTCAAAAATTGTTGTAACCGGAGGCTCAGATGTTGTTAAATCTGCTGCTGCTGCTGTTGCATCGCCTAACAAATCGATAATAGACAAAAATACTGTGGAGAATCAAGAGTCATCTAGCGATGGGAGTAAAATTAAAAATCTTGTTAAACGATTTGAAGATTTGCGAAAAACATCGGAACAATTCACCGATATACCAGTGCCCGAGGAGCTAATTGGTGTCGATGTACGCAAACTACTCAAAGGCTATGAGAAACTCATTGAGGATGGAAGCATGTTGCAACAATCCTGGTATTTGCTCAAGAAATCTACGGAAAGTTGTGCACGTCTTAACAAAAAAGAAGACTTTCCATTGGGCATAACAAGCTCAACGACTTCCCAAATTTCTTTTTCCCCAGACTTGTTGCATCCGCATGGCCAACAGCAATATCTCGGTGACAAGAGCAACATTAACAGCATCAGCAGCAACAATACCAGACTCTTTAGCATAGCCAGTCGAAATGCATCACGTGTTTCAGCTCAAAGCAAAGATTCACTGGTAATCAATTGGAGTTGCAGCGAACGGGACTATGGTAAGAGTTGAGTGGGGGAAGGTATGGCCATTATGGATGAAGCTAAATAAGAGTTGGCTCTAAGAGAATCAATAGAGTTTTATCAGTTCAAAAGGTTTCTTTCAATATTATTTCAAAAAACCATTGCAACTTGTTGCAAAAACAACAAAAAAACACATTTTATCCAACAATATTGGAATTAAAACTTCAATTATTATTAATTCTTCGATCCCAATTATTTGTGTTTTTATTTTAAATTAGGTATAAAAGAGATATTAGCTTTGATGTAGATATTAGCTTATTTCGAACAGTTAATGTTCGAGGACTATATTTTAAATTTTTGAGTTTTGACATATTTTTTCGATATTTCGATATGTATTGGTTTTTATTGGAATGTTGAATATTTTTCTTTAAATTCATGATAGGTTTGAAAATATTAATATAATACAGCAATACTATTATATTATATAGTTCTTTTGTTACTATCATATTAATAAAATTATTTTGGGTTGGAAATCAGTTTAAAAAATTCAATTAACACATTAACAATTAACAAATTTAATTAAATATATAAATAATTTTACTTTTGCATCTTCTAAATTTTAAATTTATCAGGTTATCTTTTTTTTATTTCATACCCATTTAAATATTTTTTCAGTTTCGTTTACTGTCAGGAAAAATTTCTTTTTGCCGTAGATATTTGGAATATCAATCACAATTTCTTTCATATCAATCACCACAGACGCCAACTTTTTTTTTGTGTATGCCAAATATTGCCCATCTCCGCCCTCTCCGCCAAACTAATTAAAAAAAAAAGTTCAGTTTCGTATAGCCTAAACCGAAGCTTTCTCTGATTTTTAGACAAAGGTGATCATGCTCGCTGGGTGCCGATACTCCAATTGTTAATGCGTTTAAATCCATTGCACCGTTGCCAAAGAGTTAAATCAATATGCCAACAATAGAAGCATTGCAAGACTCTCCTCAGTAGAAATACATAGCCCAAGAAAAATTCAAAACCATAGCCAAAAACATACCATAAAATGTAAGACAGATAATTAAAAATAAAATGAAACACTTAACCACACATAAATCAATAGCCAAGCCAACACATCGGCATGTCAATATTTTGCCTAATTAATGTGGGTTGGGCGTAGAGTGTCAAGTGCAATGAGAGGGAACTCTCGACTCACGATGTGGGTCCGCCCAAACAGACCGAGAGAGTGGGACCACCGCCAGACCACCATCAGCCATCAGGGAATCAGAGGGGGGTATATATGGGAACAACTGTTGCGCTGACAGGCGCATTTTAGTCGCCCATGGCATACCGAAAATAAATCTTGGCATATCGTGACAGCGACAGAGGGACAGAATGAGTAGCGGTTGGCGGGAAAGGGAGAACGGACCGGACGGACGAAAGACAAAAAAAAAAAAAAAAGAAGACAAAATACTTTGCCCCACACGCAAAGCGAGAAGAAAACATTTAAATTTAAATTAAGTGGCTTGTTTTATTTTTTGTTTTTGCCTCATCGAATGCAACGGCTAATGAGACTGGAGGAGGATAGGGAAAAGTGAGTAGGAGGGAATAGAAGAGAAACTATCACAGCGGGAAGCTCATTCGTTAGGTTCAACATGGAATTGATATATATCTCCTCTATCCCTCTCTATCTCTCTCTCTCTTTCTCTCTTTGTGTGTGTGAATAGATATAGAAGGAAATCTGTTTTAGTAAAGATTTTCAGTTAGAGAAAAGAAAAATATTTCTAAATGGATTTCAAGATTTTCTCAATGCAATTAATATTGACAAGTGAAAGTGGAATTTCAAAAATAAGCAAAGAAGAAAACAGTATATAAATAAAATCGTCAGATGGAAATTTACAACATTATACATACATATATATTTTTGTCCATAAGTATAGCAATGACGTACAAGTAATAAGGATTAAATTTTAGATAATTTGTTTTAGTGTATAAATATAGGGATAACGAATTTTTAGACATCATTTTGCAAATTAAATTGTAATTTTAAAAAAATATTTTACAAACCTTAATGAACTTTGAGGAACTCTACATTCTTTTATTATTTTCAAACTGAAAAATGCCTTCTTTTTAAATATAGAAAATAAATTCCAATACTTTTATTCTTAAGTGTGTTTATTTTATATTTTTATAAACCGAGAATTCAAATCCTTGTTTCTATATATTGTTTCAAATTCAAAACTGTCCTTTATAAACATGGTAAATTATCTACGGGAAATCTAAACTAAAACTATCCATAGCCAAGTCGATTTAGCTATGTCAATCTGTCTGTTTCTATATATTGTTTAGATAGTTAATTGTAAGCTATGCGGATGAATATTCATATGGGTAAATTCGGTTTTGTTATTGATCCAGTCGGACCACTATGAGATATAGCCCCCATCAACGATCAGTTCCAAATTAAGTTTTAGTTCCAAAATTTTCGTTCTTCAAGCTAACCCAACCAAACTCAACGCCAAAAAATTTAAATAAACCAGTTCCTAACAAAAAAACATTTTTTTTTGTTTTTAGAGTATTTCAACCATTTTTAATATTTTCAACATATTTATTTGATTTTTTAATATTTTTGCAATAATATTTTCTTACTAAATTAAATAATTTTTCCTGCTATCAGCGTACTTACCAATTACCATTAATGAAAATAAAATTTTATGCAATATATAATGTTTAAATTACATACATGCATTTCCATATAACGAAAGTAAAGATAAATTGTATTTAAAAGCCACACCCCTTTATTGGTTAGCGGATTATTGCACATTTGGCAATGATTTGTGGCATCTGCATCGATATCCACAGCCCCATCCCCATCCCCATAATTATCCACATCGGCATCGATGCAAAAGCCAGCTGAAATCCATAAGCAGCTTTATCTCTAGCAGAGCTGACACGAGTGCCGAGATGGCGATGCTAATCAGCAGCCAGACGCCGCCGCATGCAACCGCCAAGAGACATCGACGACGACAACAACGACGACGACAGCAACATGTGTCCCCATCGCCAAGTTGAAACTGTTTTGCTGTCACATCGTCTCGTTCCGTTGACGCTTGGCAACATTGTGACCCGCAAAATGTTTATAACGTTGTCCCCATTAGACCGCCTGCCAAGTTCTCAACAAAAAGCCAGCAGGTGGAAATGAGAAACACTAAAACACGAACAAAAACCAACAACAGAAATAAATACAACTATACTAACCCACCAAAGATGGCAAAGGCAACATTATTCGCATCACTCTAAAGTTGGCATGAAGTTAACCTTTTCATGGAGAATCACAAATGTTGCAGATGTCTGAACTAATAATAAAAAAAAACATTGCTACATAAATTATATCAACAAACTGTTCTTGATCAGCATATAAAGTACTCTATTAGCTACTTAGGCGAATAAAGTTTAATGGCATTTTTATACCCTGTACCCATAGGGTAAAAGGGTATATTAAAGTCGCTAAAATGTATGTAACAGGCAGAAGGAAAATTTTCCGACTCCATAAAGTATATATATTCTTGATCAGTATCAATAGCGAAGTCGATTGAGACATGTCCGTCTGTCCGTCCGTCTGTCCGTCCGTCCGTCCGTATGAACACCGAGATCTCAGAGACTATAAGAGCTAGAGCAACCAAATTTGGTGTCAACATCCGTCTATTGTATAAGCGGGTCAAGTTTTAAATTTTTGCCACGCCCACTTCCGCCCCCGCAATTTGGGAAAATCCTATAACTAGAGCAATATTAAAGATATCGTATTCTTATTTGGTATGCACATTTATATAGCTAAAATGCACCACTTGACCAAATTTTGTCAAAATCGGACAATAATTATCGGAGATATACGTATTTCCGTTTTGTACTGAAACGCCCCATGCAAAATGGGCTGTTAAGTGTGAGCGAGATAGCATGCGTTCGCTGTTGCTGCATGGCAAGCAGTACAGTGTTGCTGCATGGCAAGCAGTACAGTGTTGCTGCATGGCAAGCAGTGCATGCTAAGATAATTTTTTTTTGTAAATTGATGGCGAATTTTATTGTTTTTGACTTAATAGAGTACTTTTACTTGGTACAGGGTATACTCAATGTCGGCAGGGACGACTTGCTTGCTTCATTTTTTAATGGAATAAAAAATTTGTATTTAATATATGTACATACTCATATGTGGCTTAAATTTGGCAAAAAGGTCTTCAAAAGTTCCACATTGTCCAGCGATATACAATTCGTAAAATATTCTTAATGATCGGATGAATAATGATAATAGAACAAAGCATTTATAATAAAGAATAAAAATGGTATACCATTAACCATTAACTAAGACAATTTTTTATAGGTACTACCTTAGATTCATCTACTTCATTTGGAAAAATATTGATAGACCAGATATTGATACTCTAATTTACTCTAAAACAGATTTTATCACTAAAAATGTTATTAATTTTCCAGAAACTCCTCCGAATAATCTTAAATATCGGTCGCTTTTCTTTATTTCGGGATTAAGTTTAAAAAAATATAATTTTATGTAGAAGAATATTTAAGAAATTTAAGAAATATAGGTGTAGTACTTATTTTTGGTATAAAGATCGGTTCTTTTTTAGTATATATAATTAGATATCGTTGTTACTAAACTTGATATATTTTGCCTATATATCTTGTCTGTTGTTCCAATTACTGTCTCTTTAACATTTCCATTTTTATATATCATGATTATATTTTCCTCTCTAAGTCTAAGGAGTTAAAAGAAAAAACAAAAAATATAACTTTCAGTTACTAATTAAATAGTAAAATAACAAATGATTTTTTTTTAGTTTAATTTCTTTGGTAGATAAAGTTTTCAATGCACAACTCCAATCAATGTTTCATTTTATTTTTAAGAAATTAACTATATAGACATATAGATATATATATATATATACATACAAATTCTCCTTCTTTTGATCTTTTGCCGCCTTTCTTCAAAGTTTTATGACTTTTTATGATGCGCCACATTCGTTAGACATTCCGTATATGAACGACAACATTTCATTTACATAGCATTTGTAATTCGTTTATTTCGAATTGTTTATTTATTTCGCCTATTTTCAGTTTAGTTTAGGAGTAGACCCACATTGCTCTCATATCTCTCTATCTATTTCCTAGTTGCCCACCCACACACACACACACACACTCTTTCACACACACACACACTTACACAGTTTATGATGCCTGAAATAGTGTGATAATTAGGTGAACAGACGGCTGCCAATGTGCCGCGGCAAAACTTCAAAGAGGCCAACACTAAAAAGACTAACACACTGTACTATGTGGGCGTTTCTAGATGGGCATATAGTAATGTAAAATACTTTTGGACATGTATGACGAATTCCTAGAATTATTTGCCATGTCAGTTTACAATTGTTAAACATTTGATAGGCAGCCGCCGCTTTAGGGAACGGTAACTAAATACAATGTGTAAACACCGATTACACGGAGTCTTATGCAAACATTGTAAGATTTTCTTTATATTTGTTAAGTCAGTGAAAATGACTCGTGTTCATTTCTAAGTAACTGTTGACACTTAATTAAGATTTATGCCGATACATATCGGATGTTTAAAGACTTAAATATAACAATACAAAGGGTCAATAGAATTATGGGAGTCTTGGCAAATAAAACTGGTATCCAACATATTAGTTTTTGTATTGATTGAAATAATCTAATTTTATTAACATTTTAGTTGAATTCAAATTGTGATCATAGAAATATCTAGAGTTTAAAAATTTACATCAAAAATACGCTTTAAAAGAAAATTATTTCTTCATTCATTCAATTTTTTTTTTCCACCAAAAGTATGATTTGATTTTATTTAACTTTTTATCTTTTATTATTGAGATGGACAATGATCGGAACCATAACAAAAAGTCATGACCAACTTTTTGATTTTTCTTTTAATCTTTTATTGTATTTTGTTTTATTGGAAACTTAAGTTTAAATTGCAACTTAATTCGAAAATAGATAATTTCGTTACATCCAATTCAAAACCAAAATGTAATTGGATTAAATGTAGCAAATTTTATAAGAGAAATGACTAAATGAACATGACTTTTAATGCCAAACAATAAAATAAACACACAGAAATGTTGCCTTTCCTTTTCCCATGGAAACGGTTAGTCTCTGAAGCGATTATATAACTGTTTCCGTTACGATTGCAAACCACCTAAAATAGGATTAAATATTTTCACCATATTAGCCCATTATTTTAGCATTTTCTCTAGAGCAACTTCACATTTGGAGTAACATTAATTTCATAGTACGAAGCAAATTAGCAACCATTTACATCCGTTTCAATGTTTCCGCAATGTGGGCGTATCAAAGGATGGCATAATGTCCGGTTCTTTTTTTTTTGTGTCTAGAAATTTGTCCGGCGGGAAAAGTACGAAAATTCCAAGGAAAAACCACCGCAGCTGCACTTGCACATGCAAACTAATAAATTTCATTGATGTGTCTATTTTCGGTGGGCCTTCTACTAAAACCGCCCGCAAAAACCTCAAGCTTTCTCCCCATTCCCCTCTCTATTCAATTCAAAGTGCCTGCAACGGAAGCAATTTGTAGCTACAAGCTGTAATTTCTAGTATCTCCCCTGTGGTGCCACCACCCACCCCCAATCCACAAATAAAACAAGAAGCAGACGTCAATAATTCTTGAGCAACGGCGCGAAAAGCGTGCAAATTTTCACTAGAACCCAGTTGGCTTTATATAAAGCAATTGCTGCACATTTTATTTAACCCTTTTTATGGCCTCATTATGGCTGCAAAATGGGTGGGTCTTGGGGGCTAGGACCAGGAGCAGGTTATAGGGGTTAAGACAATATATCTTTGACTCGACTAGAGGGTGCAAAATGTGTTGGCTTACAAAATGCGGAAATGAGGCTAGGAATCAAGCAAATAAATGTTTTATAAAATGTTCGCAACCAGACAAAGACACACATACACATAGAGAGGCAAAAAGAGATAGATGGCCGGAGAGGAAAAGAGAAAGCAAAGGAGAGTAACAAAAATTTAAAACCCCCTCAAACCAATTCCTCAAGCCATTAAAACGAAATTTATTGTTCACAATGTTTTATGGTTTACGGAATTTTTGTATTTTTTTCTGGCAATGCAAAATTAAGTTGCTCGGTAATTTGGTTTGAAAATACCTAAAAGGCTAGAGATATAATGGAACACTTTGTCTTTCAAGGGGGTTTTTCTAGAGTCTAATGACAATTGACATAACAAACACGATAAGATTTCCCCTCAAGACAAGCAAATCAGAAAAAGTAATGTCGTTGCCGTCGCATTGTATAATATTTTCATTTTAAACATATTACTTTAGTTTCAAAAATTGTTTGCATAATATTATAAAACTAAACTTATTTTTTAATCGATTAATTGAATAAAATTTGATCATTATACCAAAGAAATCGAAAAAATTTCGAAAAATCATGACTTTTGCTACAATTTAAGAACATTATTTATAATTTTGATTTGATAAAAAAAGGTTTTCTAAATTTATTAAAAATAAGTATTTATTTAATAAGATCTGTAAAACGTATATTTTTTATGTTTTAAAAAGAAATAATTTTGTGGGTACAAAGCAGAGAGTCTAATATTATTTTTAACTTGGCTTTCTTCTTCCAGCCTGTCAATCGGACAATACAAAATTTTTGGTGTATCTAAATATTACATATAAGGACACAATTAGTCAAGAAAACCATCAGTTTAAATCAACCAAGTCAATTAATAAATAACTAAGAGAAAACATCATAAGAAGTTAAAGTTATAAGATCTTAATCTTAAATTTTTATTGTCATATATAAATTATCTTAAATCTATATAGTCATGGCCTTTTTCGTTTTGTACGTTTAGGTAATCGTTCCTTGATATAATCATTCAAAATTCGGAAAAGGAAAAAAGTATTTTTTTAATAGTTGCACTTGTTTGTACCAAAAATAAATATACAAATCAATCGTTTCATTACTTTGTAATACTAAAACTTAAGTTTCCACAGACTTCGAAACAGTCTAGGGTTAAATATCATCGATTCGACGAACGACGGCAGTCTAGGGTTAAATATCTGTTTCTATAATTAAAAGTTTAATTTTTGACTAAAGATTTACCCATTAGACAACTGCAGTAATCAACTTAAACAATGTTTCTAGATCTAATACCCTTCCTCCTATTCTTTTGAGTTCTGTCTGTTGTTTGCCTGCATTTTAATGACTTCAGTGTAACCTTTTACCTTTTGGGTAAAACATGTGCGATATCTAAATATGAATAAGGGGAAGGAAAGGTTTTCTTTTTGCATTCAAAACAAGAACCCTTAACCACTTCCTGCCTCATATAAGTTTATTGCCTGTAATGGAGAGGGAAAGTTATCTCTATATATATGTATATATTTCTTTTTCCCCCTTCTTACTGTCTCAGTGTCTCTCTATCTTTTTCTGACTCTCTCTCCGCGGAGAGGAAAAATTAATAGCAACTAAAACTTTCAGCTGGGGGCAATTGCAGCAGCCTCACTTACTCATTCATACAGTTTACGGTGTGGGGCCAAACTTGAGGCCATAAATTTACAGCGAACGAGTACGATGGAACAACAACCGAAAAATGCAAGCCAAGGCTCTGCAACACACACACACACAGGATTGTGAGGGGGAAATGGAGTGGAGTGAAGGGGAGCTCCTTTGGGGCTATATGCATGTATCTAGCGCACTTTCAGCGCGACGATAAATTTCCAAGCCAAAATGTGTAAATTATAAATACGAGCAATTATTTTAACTCTACTTAACAAATTACCATGCCATGGCATATGGGGCAAAAGGTATAAATTACCGACTTTTACGACTTGCGGAAATTGTATGGCGACGACACAAGCCGCTTATATGCCACAGTATATATATATAGTATATGTATGTGTATGTGGTGTGTGTGTGTGTATGTTTCTGTTTAATTGTGTGTGTAGGTGATTATGCTTAATTGTGTGTATGTCAGGGCCAAAATGTGGAAGGCAAGTACTGGCATCGCATCGTTCAAGGACTTTCTCCCTACTCCGTCTCCATCATGTCGGTGTCCTCTGACTTCCTGTTATCCGCTTCCTTACTCCCATCCCACCTACCGCAGTCTTCTCTGGTTGCGGTGTAAAACTTTTCGAATCAACTTTTAAGCATCGCAAATGACGTTGTGGCCATGTCTCCCGTGGTCCGTGCTGTTGTTGTTGCTGTTGTTGTTGTTGTTGTTATTCTTGTTGCCACTGACGGGTCTAGGTGGCAAGAGGTATTACAAGCAAGTATTTTTCGGTTATGTGGGTTGAGGTAACCTAACTTGATGACTTGATAACTTGTGTGTGTGTGTGTGTGTGTTTCTTTTTTTTGTGTTCTAGAATTTTATAGAAAATTGTTTAAGGTTTCTTTGGTTTTGGTTTGCATTGGTTTATTTTCTTTCGGTTTGGTCTGCTGCAGATTTCTGGTTTCTCCTTGCATGTCAAGAAAGTGAAATTCATTTCTCAATGCATTCTTTCGACCAAATTGCTTAACAAGTTCATTTAATCAAAAAAAGAAAAAAAATTAATACTACGTATTTACCACCCCTGATGTTGGGAAATATTTTTGCATTTAAAATTCGCACTGGCATTGGGGCGTGGGTCATTAATCATTTTTGCCAACAGCAGCCAAGCGAAAGTCTTGATTCATCTCTTTATACACTTGCCAAGAGGGTATATGAGTTTTAATCACTATTACAAGAGCATATCATCATTACAATTGTATAAACTGTACACATTGGCATTATCTTGGAATAATCAGCAGATATTAGATAACCTGTTTAAATATCAAATTGAACTAAGGTTTCGGTTTTCGATTATCTTCTTTCTTCTTTGAAATCAGGGGAGATTTACCACTTTATTATTTTCTAGTTTTCTATTTCAATTTAAGTTTTAATATCAAACATTAAAGATTTCTTTTTTAAAACATAAGTTTATGATTTATGATTTTGCAATTTATTATGAAGGCATAAACTATATGATATATGTATATCCCCAGATATTTTCAGATATCACTTAAGTAAAATTTCAATAGCATCTATAAGAAAAGCTTATAAATTCTATTGTCTATTAGTCTATAACGAAATCAAAGCAAACTTATGTATAATTTGCATTATTAAACTTGATCACAAGAGCTTAAAACATTACAAGATAAAATTATTCCAATATCAAATAAAATCCAAGTGTTATTGCTTTGGTGAAACTTATTTTAATCGAAATATATCTTTTCAAATATTTAAAAATTGTTTTTCACGATTCGCGATTCCTACCAATAATAACAGAAGTTTGAACTTAAATATTATTATACTAAAATAAAAATTAAAGAGTTTAAGCAGGATTTCTATATTTACTATATTGTCAATTGTATAGATTTTTCTTAAGTTTTTAATGATTTTAAGTTAGTAATAAATAATAAAGAAAGATCTTCTTTTTTCTAAACAAACTTCATACATATAATGAAGTAAATCTAGTAAACTAGACATTCGTAAGAGTACTGAGACTTCGGTTTTAATTATTAGATTATTATTCTTATTTTAGAGGGGCTCGACAACAAAAGGAAAGAAATAAGCAAAAAAAAAAAAAATGAAAACAAAATGAATATTTTCTTTACTTCTTACGCAACGCTGGACACAAGATTGATGTGACATTTGTGTTGGCTCTTGAGAAATATGGCAGCCTCCATTATGCCCCCATGATAGCCCCCCCTTTGCCCAGCAATTGGCAATGAAAAATTCTAGCGCCAGCCAAAACGACATTTCAATTCGAAAAGTGCTCGACACACTCTCCAGTTCTCCTCTTCTGTATTGCTGCTACTCCCCTTCCCTTTGTCCAAGACTGAGTGCAAGAAATATAGCGCCCGCAGCATATTTTGGGTTAACTCTCCTTGCGACTTGGCTCTCAGCTCCCGGGTCTCGGCACGGCATGGCATGGCATGGTATGGCATTCTGGCAGACATTCTGGCACGCCATCTATCATTTCAGCTCTAAGGGTTGTTGATGGCGTCCATAAATTATTTTTGCACGCGCTTCCACTATGCCACAATTTGGACTTGAACTACGCCAAAACATTTTTGCGCAGTGTATGTACGGTATTAAAGGGAAAGCGGTTGGCATAACCCAAAAGCTATTGCAAGGCGCATTTCATTTACATAACTTCTTTTTCTCTCTCTCTTTCTCTTAGACTCTGTCTTGCTTACACTTGGCCATGGTTGCAGCTGTCCTTTCTCTGGCCAAGGGCAATATAAAAAAAGAAACTAAAACTACTAAAACTTCGGCCATGCCGAAGATCGTTTACCCTTGCAAACTATCTTTTTGATTTATATATAATATAAAACTCATCAAATTTAAATTTAATGTACATGGTCCGATTGTTAATATGACAGCTTTAGTATATAGTCTACCGATTCTGCTGAAACTTAATAGATATATTTCTATTTAAATCAAACTGGCAAGCTCGTTATGCTGATCAAGAAAATATATAATCGGAAATGCTTCCTTTTATACGTTGCAAATTTCTGACCAAAATGAATATACCCTTGCAAGGGTATTAAAAGGTTTACTAGGAGCAAACTGTTGAAGTGGGTGGTGTGGGTTGGATAAATTTGAAATAGCTTTCGTTAGTTAAAAAGTTTGCTGCATAACCATAAATTATTCATATAATACACGATTATCATTAATCAGTTCAGGCCCAAACTATTTTGTAAAAATTTAGCAATTAAGTTAAATGATAAATCTAATAAATTATATGCAAAACCATCCATTGAAAATAGTTTGTAAATCAATTAGTAACATTAAGATTACTTAAATGTGAATAGAGTTTTGCCATAATTTAGTTGTTTAGAAACCACAATGGTAAACCGAAGCCAGTTATTCTTCTTCAACAGTTTTTTAGGATTTCAATTTTACAGATTTCAAAAAAGAAAAGAAATACAGAGTTTGTCGACTAAATAATTGATTGAATTTTAATATTAAAGAATGTGTATATGCAATTTTAATATATTTTTTGCATTGGCCTTGTTGAAATAAATTCCCTTACAATTATTTCTAATATCAATTTGGAATCTTTGAATCAAAAGAAGTTTTGAAGTTTTTGGCAAATTCTATTTCTTGAAAATAAATTGAATAATTTATTCAAAATGTTAGTTTGGGGGAAGAACTAAGAATACCATATTTTCTTAAAATATTCGTTAGTTTTTGCATCCAATATTGTTAAACTATGGCAAAGATAACAGATTTTGAAAACTGTTTCACAAATTATTTTTCTGTATTTCCATTTTGCTAGCTGTTTATTCCCATATTCAGTCTTTGGCTCAGCCAGTTGCTGTTAATTTTTATGAACATTTTATATTACGATTATCGATGCAGGTCTACGTCGATTTCCACTTGCAGTTTAATGTTTTTTGGCATTCATTTCCCTAAGAATTGCACAAAAAATTGTTTTGACTTTCTGTAGAGGTTTCTTCTACCGTTCCTCAATATTTTGACTTATTCTTCCACTTTTCTTCTAACAATAGAAATTTAAGTAATAAAGAAAACCACAAAATTTTAGAATTTTCTACCCATACTATTTATTTAATTTAAACCAAATTTCGTTTACGAAGGGCTGATCTTATGATTATATTATTATGTTATTATTATTTCTTTAAAATTAAATCACTTTCTATTTTGCCTCACTGTACAGGTTTGCCTTACTTTGACTCAACACTTTGTACAATCTTTTCACTTTATGTAAGCAGAAGTTAAAAATTGTTTTTATTCAATTAATTTGATTAGGTACATCAACCGATTGCATTTTCTATGCACATCGATCAAATGGGATTAAGTCAACCGTTCAAGCTCAACAGTGAACATAAAACACAAAACCATTAAGGGCTCAGAGAACTGGCAGAAAGCAACAGAAAAGCCAAGTCAAAGCCTTATTATCATGCCTGGCATTAATCAGATGGACACCGACAACAGACTTTGTAGTCCGCTCTTCCTTTCTCTCACAGAATGGTAGTTTCTGCCTTTATGTATATGATTGCGGTCAACAAAGTCCATGACTTTATTAATTGCTCCTCATTAGCGCTTTGGGCTCATCAATCAAACTGACCGCACGGCGACGCATGTTCGTTAATATGTACATGTATACTTTATATATGTATGTATGTACATACATACATATATGGAATATGGGGAACCAACTCACACAACCGGTGACCCACAGATGCAGATAAAACATAATTTAGTGGCAGTCAAGTGCAGATAAGGCTTGCGGCTTGACAAACTGCAGACAGGCGCCCAACTTGAGGTTAACATTTTCTGTCCCAGAAGATGGGGGTACGTAGAATGGGCGCCCATTCGAAAACTTTGTCGCCATTGGACATTATCGCAATTTCTAATCGAAGGTTCCGAAGTAGCAGCAACAGCAACAAAGTGATTGAAATTCAAACCTCTGAACAGAAAGCAGCAGAAAATAATAAATGACCTGCGGGCACAGCGGGAAACCCAAAAAGGGAGACATACACACACCAAAATACACACACACACACTTTTTGTAACTGAAACCCCCGCCCGAGTCGAAGCATGTGTAAAGTTTCCAGAAGAGAGGACACACTAATTAGCGGCCATTGATCATTTTGCCTTGGCGCCTGGCCTGAGTGTGACAATCCAAAAATGGTAGATGGAATGAAAAAGAAGCAACTTTAAAGAAAATAACCGAATAAGGGAATACTCTCAGGTAGTTATATAAGAAAAATAATATTAAAGTGTGGTTCTTCGAAAGGTATAAGCTTAAGGATACGTAATGGTTCTTTATAAAGGACTCAGGGATCGGTTTTTTGATGTGAAAAATAAAATTGTTTACATTTTCACTTAATTTAATAAGAAGCCTTTGAAAAAGAATTTTGGAAATTCCAATTGCTTTCCATGATTCAAAAAGAAAATAACATTCAAACTATTTGATTTATATACAAAAAGATATTCTTTTTATGTCTCAAAGATTTGTAAAAGGCTGCGATAAAATTAAAGACTATTTACTAAAAGGTAATGGAACAGAAAATTTGTCTATCTAGGAGTAGAAGAGCAAATTTAATTAGCAATTAAAATTGATTCAGATTTGATATACTTGTTGATCAACAGATTTCGAATACTAGTTCTCCCATTGATGAACGACTTTGAACCAGTGGTTCCATGTTAAGAATCAAATGCTAAGAAACACTAAAAGACTTTTCCTTTGCAATATTAAGAACATAATATGGATTCGACTAAAATTTCTGGGCCTTAGAAATTCTAAAACTTGAAAATATTTTTTATTTAATAATTAAGTATTTAATATTTATTTATGATAATTAATAATTTTTATTTCCCGCGGAACTCTAAGAGTTAAGACACCTCAAAGCAGTAAATCGAACATGGAATTGATCTTTTTATTATAACAATTGGAGAGACTCCTGAACTTTTCAACTGATTCAATATCTTGATGTTAAATGTGAATAAGTAATTAACTTAACTACTTTCTTATACTTGTAAATTTGGTGGGTTACTTTGAAAATGTAAAAGACTTTCTAGCTAATAAACTCCATGGAAAGTGTATCACATATTCAATTAAGTAATTTTTAACCAATAGAAAAAGATCCATAATTATGTGTATATTTGAATAATATGAACATAAACATAACCATAATCATTTTCCACCAAGGGTTGATTTCCCCTCAAGCCCCCAATACCTTAAATAGAGTTGTTGTCTGGCCCAGCATGAGTTAGTTGGGCCAACTGATGGCATGACGATAACTGATAACAACTGTTTCAAGTTTTTAATTGGTCGACCCTCTATTCCCTCTGCCCATTCTGTCTTCTGTCTCCTATAGAATCACACTTTTATTGTCTTCTGGATGCCTGTCACTTGAACGCGAGCCTAATTAACCACAGAATGCTAAAGTGCATACGTAGAGTAATTCCATGGAACCATCTTAATGAGGAACGCAACGCAGCGGAAGAGAACACAGAACACAAGTCATAAACATAATTTACCGAAGCAAACGAAAATTCAATTGGCCCAAAGCTTAAACACTCGCCTCGGAGTGCCATAAATAAATTAAACCCATTTAACATGCATCATAAATTTATAAACAATACACCCAAAGCTAATTAGCCGACACGAAAATTGCTATGAATGTGGCAAAAAGCAAGCAACAGCGGAGAAGGGCCCAAACCAAGAAACCCGGACCAACAAAACAGAAAATGGAGTGAGCCATAACCCATGGCCAAAGCCATAGTGTAAATGTTGAAGCATGGGCATCGTATTGCATACTTTGTGGCGCTTAAGCGGGCGTCCGTCCAGAAACAAAGCCAGAAATGTGCCAAACAGTGGATAAAAATAATGATTCAGGAAAACAAATTTCAGAATTCAAATGCTCACTGAAGTATTCTAATTATACATTGATAATTATAAATAAAAGTAACTTTGACAACTTGCCTTTAAATTAAATAGATAAATATTTTGTAGGTGTAACTATAAATATTTTTTTTTGATCTTCTTGAAAATTTCTCTGACCATAACAAGAACTGAACTAGTTTTTTATTGCCAATTTATTTGGAGCTTTTTGGGAAAATTTGATATGCTAATTATATGGTAATATTCGAAATTCAAAATAAAATAAAATAAAATATAAAAAGAAAGTATAAAATGATTTTTCTAAATAAATAGAAATTAACTGAAAACTTGTTAATTTAAAAATCTTAACTAAGTAGGTAACGCCTCAATCTGAAGTCAGAGTCCCATTGATTGGAAAACTAAATAAATCATAGAATTTTTAATTCGAAGAACACTTTTAATATTGCTATGCATTTTAAAACATTTAAAAAAATGCAATATTTCAAATATTTTAATATTTTTGTTTGTGGGAAAATTAAAATGATTTTCGTTCAAACATCTACCATAATTTATTTACACATTATCTTATATATATTTTTTATGAAAGTAAAAATTGCTGTTTCAATTATTTTGAAATATTTTCCATTGTTCACGAAGAAAACTATGAAAATTCCACCATAGTCATTCAACGAAAATTGTTTCTTGTTTTCTTCTTTACTTCTCGCATTTCCAGTAGCTAGTTGCGACCACAGTTTGTCCATTGAGCCATTTGGTTTGGGTTTTTCCTTTGCTTATTTTTCTCGTATTTTTTTGCCTTGGTGTTTTTTTTTGTTTTCTTTATTTTTTGGCTATTTGGTTGGTTGCTTGGCTTTTTGCTCGGCTTGGCTTGGCTAGCTTCATAAATAAAATGAATTCATACTCGAACCGACAGCCATAAATAATAAAGTGCAAAACCTTCGGGCAGCGCCCAAACTGAAATAACTAAAACTCTCCAACTTCTGTCTCAGGTCTGGTTAGACTTTTGCTTTGGCAACACTTTCTGCTTGGCGTATTTTAAGATTTACGTGCCAAGTGACAGGGTACTAGAACCAAGGGAGGGCTTAAGGAGGATAGTAAAGAGGCCACGGGCCTCAGCTGTTTCTGGTTATGAATTATGTTATATTGTTTTCTTCAGGTGAAAAAAGGTAATTCTTACCATGATCGCCAATGAGTAATTAGTTTAAGGAACCCCTGCCCTCTTTCCTTTCCTTTTCTTTCTCTCTCTCTCTCTGTATCTCTCTTTCTTTTTCTCTTTTCAACAACTGTTATGAAATGCATTTCGTTAGAGACCCTTTCAGACAAACTAATAAAAACTACATTGGTTCCACTTTGTGGGGGCGCAGACAGGCCCATTAACATAACTCAGCACAATCATTCGAGGAACAGACTGACGGAGCACCCTTTGGCTACCCCATACCCGCAATCAGCCCCCCTTTTATTCCCCGCCAGCCACCCGCTGTCAGGTCATAAACATTGCTTTCTTTGGTTTTTAATTGGATTTTATTATGCCAAGCCGAAAGTTAGCTGTCTTGATATATTTATGATTATTATGTTGCCGTGTCTCTGTTTAATTTTTTTTTTCTTCTGCTTTTGCTGTTCTTTTTTGTTTTCATATATTTATATTTTTTTGGGCGGGGCAGGGCTACCGAACCCTAACAAAAGGGAAACTTTAGTGGTGCATGTCCCACATAGTTTAAACCTTTTCACAGGTTATCTATTTTAAAACAACGACAATTTAAAAATTAGCAAAGCTCTTTATTTATATTTTTAAAAAAAAAAATAGCAATTCAACATGCTTGTGAGTTTAATGAGTTTTTTGAAATATTTTTTATATTATTTTTCACTATTCAGAACTTGTGAATACTCTCGAACTTCACTTTTAGAACTTAAATAAAATAAATTGTTTTACTTTTAAAAATTGCATTTCCAATACTTTTTCTACTACTTTTATATTTTCTATTGTAATGTATTGAATTAAATTGAATTCATTAACTGCTAAATTACGGGTCCAATATAAGGTATATAGGTATATATATAATCAGTTTAAATTATTGAGTTTCGTTTAATGTTAGGTAAGGTAGCATAAAATGATGTTAAGTAAAATAAGGTTTCATAAGTAAAAATAAGTAAGGTTAAAGTGAAGTTTGGTAATTTTAATATAAGATGTACAGTAAGGTAGATGATATACGTAAAAAGAGATATATTAAATTTTAATATTATATATTTGTTGTTTATCAGCGATTGATAAAATTATGATATACTCTATCGCAGTGAGGTTCAAATTGTGTCATAATAGAATGCTAATTTTAAAAATTTTAGTTTTAATATACATTTTTAAAATATGTTTACTTTTTAAGTACAAAAAATATAATATAAATAAAGACTATATTCTAAAGCTTGTTGAACTATGGAATAGTGGGTTAACCATTATTATTATAGTATGAAAATCAGATTGTCATATGTAGTTTCGTATAATTTTAATTACCTGATTAATACCGAACTTAACTGTATTTTAGCTAATATTATTTCCTTTTTTAGTTTTATGTTTTAAGTTTTCCAGGGTATCTTGTTGCATATGTATATGTATGTCTATATGTATAGAACTATTTGGTAGCCCTGATCTCTTGTGTCTTTATACGTTTTGGCATTTTGGTTAATTGCTTGGATGAGCAACTAATTTGATGGCAGTTCAAAAGAGCAACAGCGGCAAAACATATATAAAATTTATAAATGCCAACGATGTTAGGATGAAAATGGGGGATGGTGAGTATGTGTGTGTGTGGGGAAATTGTATGCATGTGTAACGGCACTTATGTCCAAACTCGCTCCATTTGCTTGATCCCTACTCCACGGTAAGAAAGACACATAAAACGTATCCCAAAGTGAAAGACATGCATATGTATTTAAATTTATGCGGTTTTTCGGGGGTGTCTGTGATGTTGCCTTTTGTGCAGTCAACAATTTTCATGCTTCAGCGATTGCCGCGAGAGGTACTCTGAGTGGGAGGGAGCCGCAGTAAAGGTTGTTGGACAGAGAGGGAGAGAGAGAGCGGTGGGGGACTAACCGGGTCGGCATGGGTTTGGATACGTATGTATATATGAATAGCCAGGCGGCATAATTAGTTGAAACGGAAGCTAATTTATGTTTTGGCAGTTATGTTTAAATTAATGTTACAAAAATTAAATGCTCATAAATAAAACGAAATTTATGGTAGAGTCCCTGACAGAGACCCCCGAAAGACCTTTCCGTAGTTCAACCAAATGTGCGTGGGCGTATGGGGGCACAGAGACATAGAGACCGAGAAAAGACGGTTTGAGATTGAGGGAGATGAAAAACCATTGGAAATTTTCTTAATGTGTGTGAAGCAATTTGTTGTTATGTTCTGTATTCTTGCCGCCGAAATGAAAAATACATACACTCAAAATATATAAATTCCAACAACGTGTTTAGAGTCCATTAAACGGTCTCATGCCAAAGGCACTTAATGCTCACTGAAATTGTTTGAATCGTCGCCGAGTAGAGTGAGATTAGGGATATATTTATGGGTGTAGATCACCAATGTGAAAAGAAAATGGGAAATCTGTCTCTCTTTCTCACACTGTCTATAAAAATAAATATTGAAGGAGTTCATAAAATGTTTTATTTTATGTGTCAAAAAAAGATCTGAAAATATGACAAGCAAAATCACTCTTCATTATATCTGACATTAAATTAATTTTGTTATTTGTTTTTATAGAATTGTTATAGATGTGATATTTTTTTATTTCTTTGATTAAAGCATGACATTGGAAATGTAATGTAGTTTTCTTTATCACCATTTCTACAGTAAGATTGCTTTTATTTTTTAATAGAAAATAGTTACATAAATCTGACACTAGGTGATTAACATAGCACTCATAATATGTCAGATTTTATAAATATTGTTATTATTATTCAAATTCAACGTGTACTATCCCATGTGATCTCTTAATTGGAGAACGTTAGTGCTAACTGATCTTATAATTTTATAATTTAAGTGAACATCACAGAGTGGCATAAAAGTTTAGGTACTGGCGTAAGGAGACTGTAAACCAGAATTTGTCTAAAAAATAGCCTTTTAGCTCGTAAGTCTCTGTTTCAGTATGTTAACCTAAAAAATTATTTCTTACTGTGATCATTGACCTAATTTAATGAAGAAATTATGCCAAATGTTTCTATGTTCGATTCCGATTCAAATCGATTCGATTCAGAGTAAATCCTTTTCTAACTAAACTTATATATATATGTATATATATGTACACATGAATGCTTTTAGCAGATAAAGAGAAAACTTAAATGCGGATTGCTTTCCCCTTCTTTATTAAGCTTTATCATATTTCTAAATATAGTTTTTTATCTTTTTTTTCGTTTCTTTTTAGTAGTATTTTCCTTTACAAATAAACGCTTTTGCAATAAGAAAGACTCATTAAAATAAATAATAAAATATTATAATTAAAATATAAAATAAACGATACAACAATTAAGTGAAGGAAGATAAAAAAAATATTAAAAATAATGCGTCTTTTTTCGTTTTAAATCCTTTTCTTCTTAAAAATCTTAAAGAATTTAGGCTGTCGCTGTTTGGAAAAGAACTATCCCTAATTTTTATAATTTCCTACCACAAATCCACATTTATGTATATGTCTTGTCCACAATTTTGGCCTAGTAAGAGCAACCATTTACTTACTAAGTATGTAAGAAAGGTAATATTTCCTTTTTTTTTTTTTGGTTTTTCTAATGTATTATGAATAACAATTATTAACTTTTATTTCAAAAATTGAAATCAAATCAAGGAATTTTTATTCACATAATGACAAATACTTTTTTATAGTTTTTCCAGATTAGACCCTAATTTCCTTAGGATTTCAAATCCATAATTCGAATCTAAGGAAAAACATTTGCCCGGCATACGGACAATGAGCAAGGCAAACAAAAAGCCTTTCAAATTTTGCAACGCAATCTGTCAATTACTTTCAACAATTCTGCCAACTGTGTCCAACTCACGCACACACACACACACACACACACACACATAATCGAGAGACTCCAACTCAAACTCGAAAATTCAAACATGTAACAAATGAATGAAAAATGAATTTAATTGCCCTATGTTGAGTGTCAACAATTTTGAAATGGGTTCGCATTTGTAGCAGACAGAAAAGCTGAAATTGGAAGTTTCTTGTGTGTATGTTATTTATTTTTTTTTTCTTTTTATATACATATATATTTTATTTTTCCCATTTTCTTTCATTTGGGGCCTTTTTGCAACATTTTTATGACAGTAACAAGAGTCGGAACTTTTAACCTCTGTGTTTGCCATTCTGACCCACATCATCATGCGTGTATGTTATGTGTCGAATTTGAACTTTTGGGAGTTGTTGCTCTTGTTGTTTGTTCATTCGTTCATTCATTCGCTCGTTCGTTTGTTCATTCTTGGCTTCGTTTTGTGGTTTGTGTAAATGATTTGTAAGAATTTTCCACATTGTTTGTCCAGATACAGATACAGAGACAGAAACAGTAACAGTGGCTATGGTGAAGGCGGTCGTCATGAGCACTGCCAGCAGCGGCAGCGGCAGTGGCGACGACGGTCGGTTCCATCAAAAGGCAACTCCTCCAAGTCGACTGTCTGTTGCAGTTGAAACCGCAAAAGAGCAGCATAATGAAAAGTGTTTGGTCATTTATTGTTTAAATGTCTGACAGCATGTTGACAGCCAAATGCCAAAGTAAGTTGTCAGTGGCAGAGCCGGCAAGTGAAAACGTTAACATAAACGAGTCAGAGAGAAAGAGAGAGAGAGATAGAGAATAGACTTTATATCGGTTGGTAACGGAGTTTTGGTTTTTGGCTATACAAAACTTTAGCAACTTGGTTCTTACAACTCGCATGCAGGAGACATTTGCTTTGAAGTTTGCATTTGATTGACTTGTGGCTTACAAAAGGGGTTAACCAAATTCAACAAATGGAAACAACTCAACTAATTCACTTGGAAAATTATATATACTGCACATAAACGACATTAACATGGGTAAAACCTCAACATTTCTCAACATAGATATTCATTTGTACTAATTAAGAAGGCAAATTTTAAAGCACAGAGTATTTAATAAATATAATTATATAACTAAGGTTTTACTCAAGTGTAAATACACAAGATATGAGATCGAGTCAGTTGGTTAAGAATAATCAGGAGTACATACAATTACGATAACTAGTAAATTATAAATAATAAAAAACCACAGTTTTTAGTTTACTGAGAATCAATAAAAAGTCTTAACTTTTGATTAACTTAAGTCTTAAGATATCGATTTTTCTTTTTCTAAATAAATCGCCAACTTCAAAGAGTTGTTAGTATAAAAAGATTGATTTAACACGCCTAACAAAAATAAATTAAACGACGAAATTAAAAAATAAATTAGTTTTGGATGTAGTTTGCAGTCAAAGCAGTAACGATATTTCCCATATAAAATAAATTTTTTCTTGGAAATGAAAGGAATAATTTCTAATAATATATATAATAATTTCTAAATATATACATATATAATAATTTATAATCGAGTTTATCTCTGATAAATTCAAACAATTAAGTTTGAAATTTGTGAGTATTTGTGTGGTAAATATCTATCCCATACCAAATGGAACGATCTTAGCCAACTTTTTAATATGGCTTTTATACTATATTAGTTTATTATTATATCTATATAGAAAATATTAGTATAATTTTCAAAAAGTTGGTATCTGGTTCGATTTGGACAGACTCTAACTACTAGTAAATATTTCTTTTTATTTATTTATGTTAGAATTTTCTTTTTAATAATAGATTTAATAAAAAAGACTTAAAGAGTATTCTAAAATATTAAGAGTTCCCTGAGTGCCTTAATAAATTCTAAATACAAACGCTAACATTAAATAAAATTTAAATTGGTTTTTGAAATAAGGTTTAAAGCAAGAAATTTTCATTTCAGCTGTTTTTTATCTAGTCAACTTTTAGTCATTAAACAATCAATATTTTGGTAAAGAGCGATTTGAACGAGATCGAAAGAGCAAAAAAAGAAAAAACAAGTGTCAATTGGTTTTTAAAAACATATATATTTTTTATTTATATCAAGTTAGGTGAAAGAATATTTATTATATAAAAAATAAATGTAAATAAATAAATATAATACTTGGGAATACTTGAGGTCAATTTATAAATAATGCATCCCTTTTCAAAACATCTATGAAAAAAAAAAACACTTCTCATAAAGAATATTCAAAAGCAACCTGCACGATTCATTGCATTTTTTTGTTCTCTAGATTTTATAGTGCCTGAATATTGTCTCCAACAATAATAATAACCTCCATCAGCCAATAAAACATAAATAATGTGCTAACCATAGCTACACCAGAACCAGAACCAGCAGCAGCAACAGCCACAACGACCTCCATGCCCCATGGATACGATACTCCAACAGTGTCCAGTCCATGGCTATATGGAGGGGGGTGAGGTAGGAGAGAAGAGATATAATATAATAAAAATGGATAAATGGAAAAAATAAACTTGCAACAAGCAATTCTCAACTGACAATTGTAAATTGTTTAAATAAAATTTATGAGTGCCCAAATGTGTCGCCATATAATTTCATGCACTTTAACATAAAATTTATCACAATTTCTGTCTATGTGTGTGTTTGTATGTGACTGGGTTGAATTTTTTTCTGTTTTTTTTTTTTCGCCTTTCTTTTATATTGTAGATATGTACATATATACATATATTCTTGGACTGCCAGTGAAATAACTGTAATTGAAATTTATTGCACAATTTATTGCTCGAACAGACGGAGTGAGAGGGAGGGAGAGATCACATTTGTATGGCGGTTTGGTTTTTATTTCGCAGCAACATATTGAAATTTATGTCAATTTAAAAAGCAAAGTTGTCATGTCAATCATAAAACTCAATTATCGCTCCAGCTTGGGCGTTTCGAGCGATTCACTTTATACACACACGCACACACACACTCACAGCTTTTCGAACAACTCAATTGAAAAATCGTTTTGAAAACGCTTTTACGCGTGTCCGTCTCATGTTCGTACATATGTTTCATACCATGGCACTCAAAAATATTTCAATACACAACACATTTGATTGCCGGCAATCAGACGCGCTTGATGATCATCATCAAAACATGCCACTTCTGTTTTGTGCGCTAATCGCATCTCAATTGACTTGACTACAAGCCCAAAGATATTTTTTTTGTTTTTAGGTATATTTGTATGTACATATGTATGTATGTATATTATATAACCCACCAGCTCCCAGGCACTTAAGTGCTTTGGACTTTTTTTTGAGTGGCATGTCGTTGATGTTGTTAGGTGGGTGCTGCTGGCCTCGGCCATTTCGGTTGCCTAAGTATCTCCGAATGCCCTGCAGCCAGGGCAAAAGATAGAAAAAAGGCGGCAGAGAGATTGTTTAGGTACTTGAAGATCAAAAGAAATGAATGCGGCAAAGCTAAAGATGTTTGGTCACTGCAGCTAATCTGACTAAAAACCAGCTCAATTATAATCACCCTAATAAAAATAAAACCGGATCCAGCAGGAATTATATTTAATAGTTACATTAATTTTAAAGACTACTTGTTAAACTAAAGATTATGAAGGAAAATTTCTTGGAAAAGCCAGTGCTTAGAACTAGTGCCTAGAACTAGTTCTTTATTGAGTTTCTAAAGAAGAGTTTTCAAAGTATGAACAATACTTAGATCGCAACTATACAAATTATGTATATACTATACTGAACTATTCCACATAGACCTTGTCTTCGATTTTCTAATAAAGAAATATATAATAAAGATATATATATATATGTATATACATATATATGTATATATAAATTAAGTCTTTTAATAAAAAACTAGTTCTGAGAAGGAAGGAGTAAACTACAATCAGTTTTTTAAACTAAATATTATTAAATAAATATTATAAAACTAAATAATAATTTTGAACTAAATATTATTTTGATAAAATAATATTTCTCTAAGTCGATTCACAACACAAAAGCAATTTTAATGTCTGAAATATCATTCAAAATAATTTATAAAGGGAAAATTAGATAGAAAAACTTTTTTTTGCATAGAAAACATGAAGAAAATAACTTTTATTGAATTTATTTTTGTGAAATTATAATAATAAAAATATTTATTTAGTTAAGTAAGTTAGTTAAGTAGTAAAAATGTGTAATCAATATATTGTATAGGTATATCATTGAGTTAGGAAAATATATTGAAACGGATATTTCCAGATTGCATTTCGTAGAAGCTTTATAACGACTTAAAAGATATATTAGAAACTGTAAAAAGGAACCTTTAAAATTCTGTGAACATGTTTTAGTAATATAAATTTAAAAAATTTTGATATTAAGTTTAATTTTAATGTTTAAAACCTAAAAGTTATAAAAAACGTTTTTACTATATAAACGATCAAAAGATTAATGAAAAAAACAGCAACAATTTAAATTAAAACAGAAATATATTGTTATTATATATACGAAATAGCAAATTTAAAATTAAAAGAAAAATTCGGAACAGTTTTAAAAATCTACTTCAACCAAATAAAACACATTTGAAAATATAGAAATACACATAAGTAATGCAGGGTATTATTAGTCTAAGAATATCAAATAGTGCATTATGCACAGTTCATTCTATTATTTATATATTTGTCATAATTATGTTACAATCTGAATTGATAGAAAAATATTCTTTTGTGTAGCGTATACAGTAGCTTAATGGTTGACAGCTGCAAAAGTCTTGCCTCATTCCATAAGCCCCACTCACGCCTCTATAGAGCATATTCTGAAAACAAATCTCAATTAAAACTGTCACAGTCACTCAAAACAAACTGTCAACTTTATTATTAATTAAATGTCAGATTATACTCGGGCAGACACAAGCAGCCCAGTCAGCCAAGCTATCCAGCGAACAAGTTTTTGTAGTCTGTATAATAATGCCACTACACGATACGAGTATCAAGCAGAGAGGGTTTGTGAGTGAGAGAGAGGGGGGGGGGGGGGACAATCAAGGGGGGGAATCAAAAGAAGGGGAGTGTTCAAATCCATTTGCCGTCAAAGACATCGCACACACTCCTTTGATGCGAACGCCAACTCAGTTAGTATATCGCATACAACAAACCGAGCCGAACCGAATCCGAATCCGAATCCAAATCTGTCAGTCACATATCCATAAAAACATATGGCACACATGCACACACCTCTCCACAGTTTGAAGTCCAAAAACCATCATCATAATCTGCAGTTCAGTGAGCTGAAAATGTACATACTAGTGTGTATGGGGATTAAGCGTAATCGCAATGGATTTTGAAAAATGATTAGTCAGTTCAGTTTTTTTTTCCAATAAGTGGATAGGAGATGGTGGGAGACGAAAACAACATCATGATAAGGTGGGTAAGAAAAATATAAATGAAATAGAAATGACATTTAATTGGGGTGTTTTGGGGCACTTCAGAAATTGTATAAATCGCATAAATCTCAAATACATGTTTATACACACAAGTGGTGCTCGTTGATTAAACGATTAAACACTTAGTATTACGATTGAAAATCTATTTCTAGCTAAATGATTGAAGCAGTCAAAAGTCAAAATAAATTCTACTTAAAATGTATTTCAATGTTTTCTCATTGATTTTTTTTATATTTTTGCTATTATCATTCAATAGTGCTGACAGCTCGTTTTTTGGTCTTGGTGGAAAGCAAACTGAAAATCCATCGGATAAAGAGAAAGATCAATTACAGACACTGCAACAATATAATATCCCATTGGATAGGAAGCTATCAGATGATTATATAAATGGTGTATTAAGTATACAGGGACGTATGCTTTTTAATACCATAGATCAGCCATCGCCATTGAAGCTATATAATAATGCCCGTTATGTGGAATATTTGACGGATCGCCGAGGTCATTTAAGGAAATAAATATCGAACATATTAGACAAATATATTTGAAATACAATGGAAATTGTTACCACTTTAAAAAGACTTATTCAAATTCAATTAATTAATCTTAAAAGCAAGTTATCACTGGTAATTTAAATTTATATATTTTTGAAAAGGAATCTTAAACAGTGTGAAAACTTTCCGTAAGTTTTATTGGGTAATTTTCTATACAATAAATCAAAGTTTAGTATCAATATTAGAGCCACGCCCTTAACTTAATAGGTGGTAACTGATTTCGGTTTATTGGATTCACATATTACTCTATAGGAATATAATTACAATAGCTTCCAAATGTCTTTAGGTTATGCAGAATTCATTTATGTGGTTTAAATTATGAGTATGAATAAAATTGTTATTCGCTCTATTAGCCATGTCTTAAAAGTTATTGTTTAACTACCTAAACCATATCTAATTTTAAACTTGATAGAAAAATTCAATAGTTTAAATGAAAATAAAAGAAAATTCGTTACATAGAATAGATTATTAACTGTTTGGTTTAATGGCTGAAATTAATACCGCATAACTAACTTGTGTTAAAATAATGAAGCGTAGATTTATATATGTATAAAACAATCATATGGCAAGATCAATTTACCATTGAGTTTTGGTAGCCATAAACTCCTTGAATAACAACACCTTGTGTAACATTAATTTGACCAATTTAAAAGTCCGCTCCCAACCTACAAGCCAAACTTAACAGATAAATATAAAAACTCAACGGCGGCTACAAATCAATTTCAACTTGACAACTTAACAGTCTAATCGAAAACAACAAAATGGTTGCCGACGCCAACGACGATGACGACGACAACGACAACGACAACGACATTGGGGACCAACTCAATTGACCAGCTGTCCACATAAAGTCCAAATACACTCGCCACCCGTCCTGTGACCTGTCTCTGCCTCTGCCTCCGGTCTCTATCCCTTCCCCCTGGCCAAATGCTGTTTTTTTTTTTTTTTACCATTGAGCGGCTAGGTCCAGAAATTGTCATATTGCAAGCGCACGCAGGCGCAGCGTAAATGTTAAAAATTATAGTTAAACTCATAAATTACAATCGTAGTCAGCCGTTGAAACCCGTTCGCCAATGTCGATGCCGACGCCGATGCCGATGCCAGAACTAAGGGACGGTGGAAACAGGTGAGGGTGGTGGTAGAGGGGCGGGTAAGGACCACTGACAGCTCTCTGGGTCTTTTAAGACAATTTAAAGGCGGTTCGTACTCAATAAACCAAATTCCGCACATAATTAATCGATGCTGAGAGCAGCAAGCCGACTGCTGCCTGGGTTTGGTTGGATTTTCTTACTTCTTTTTTTTATTTTGGTTTTTGTAAGTATTTTTTAAACAATATTTTGACTTTGAATGTGGGCTGTGTGTGTGTGTGTGTGTGCGAATGAATGAGTGAGTTAAGTTGAGTTTTTGGTGTGCGAGAGGCGAAACTTTTTAATAGTCGCGCCATAATCGTAAATCTTTTGTGTCCGACGCAGTGCAACGAACGACATGGGTCGGTCGGCGGAGTTATAAAGCAGTTGGTTGTTTGGTGGGGATACTACATACATATATACACCCATACATATACATATGTATATACTGCGATGGGGCCAACATAACCGTGTGGAATGGCAGTGGACCTTTTTCGAACCAAAACAAATCGAGCCAATGTTCACAACTTTATTTATCGCTTGAGAACCTTGCAAAAAGGGAAACATGTGAGAGGGGGTGGGCATTTAGGTGGTTGGTATAGAACACGGCGATTTCTGTTTCTACATAACTACATGTGAAGTAAACAGGAAGCTTTTAAAATGAATGTTTTGTGAATTATTTCACCGAACTAGTTCACTTGTACCTTACCCTTGAGCTGATCTAAAACTTAAGTTTAGTAGTTCAGTAAATGTCTGTTTAATATTGCTCTGATGCCTAATAACTTTTTCTACTGAACTAGTTTTAATCTAACCATCGATCTTCTAAGGGAAGTTAACTAATCGTAGGCCCCATTTGTTATTCAGAGTTAGTTAACTTGATGATGAGATATTGGCCCTTAGCCTTAACAATTTCTACAATTCATTTTCCCTATTATGGAACTAGTTCTTTAACAAATGCCTTTATTTGGTATCATTGTGTGATGCATTTGAAGTTCTCTTCACTGGTAATTTACTTTGCAAGAAATAACTCTTCACTCATAGAGGTAAGGATCATGATCGACTAACTAGTTGAACAACAAACTAAGCCATAAAATGCGAATTTCTTGTGTGTGTGTGCGCATTCGCATTATTCAAAAGCCTCCACAAGAAAGATAGAGAGAGAGAGGGGGACAACAACAGACAACTTGCTAGAGAACTGTCAGTTGAAGCTGACATACAAACTGACAGTTTGAAATTGAGGTTTTCTCCATGCTGACAGCGTAACACGTCAACTTAAGAAGGCATGAGCCCGAAGTGCCCTGTCTAGATACAAATAGACAGGGCCCCAAAGAGTAAACCAAACAGGATAGAAGCTAAGAAGAAGAAGCTATACTTTTAGTAACTTATAGAGAGAAAGAGAGAGAGAGATAGATAGATAGCGAGCATCATCATCAGCAGCCACAGCGCAGACAGGAGGCAATTTGACAGCTTAAACACACGAGCATGTCAAAATGATATGATCGCTAAGTGAGCGCACAAAACCTAAGATGAATACGAATGAAAAGAGAATTATATTATGCCATAATCAAAAAGCACCACTACTACTCCTAACTCTTTGTCTCCCTCCCTCTATCTCTGTCTCTCTCTCTCTCTTTGGTCTCCTCTGTGGCTCAAGTGTTGCATCTTCTTTTGGCTTATGCACAGACAAAACTTTTGCGCCTGTCAGCGCGCACTTCGAAGTGGAGCTGGTCCGGTTTGAAGTCTTTGGGGTTTGGGTCTTGGGTCTTGGGGTCTTGTTCTTTGGGCCTTGGGTAACTTATCTCTTTCGGTGTCTTTGGGTGTGTGTGTGTGTGTGTGTGTGTGTATGTTCAGCATGCGTGTTGCTTTTCATGTTTACATTAATAAAAGTCAAAGGTTCTTGAAACTGACATATTGTAATTTATGTTTAGTGACAGCTTCATATCGGCGAAAATGAAATTTTAATCACTTGTTATTTAGCATAAATGAGTTGCTTCATTTGTATGACTTGCATATATGTATGTATGCATGGGAGTAAAACGAATCATTGCAAATGAGTTAAAGGGTTTTAAGAATTGATTTGTTATACATTCTGATGATGAGAAATATATATATTTGTATTCTATTGTCTTGTGGTTTCTTCAACTTAATCATTTTCTTATCCTGACAGTTCCACCTGACGACTGACCAATAAGTATTTGTGTATATTAGAGTCGAAGACTATGACTTCTGTTTGTGAAAGTTCAATCCACTAAAGTTATCAACAGAAGATTGGTTTTTACTCCCTTTCCTCTTTTTTATTTATTATAAGTCATTCGTAACCGATAATTGAATTTGTGTACTAGTTTTTATACCATTGCGACCTTTCAATTTTTGATGTTGATTGTACCTACATATTCGCTGACTTCTATATAAATTGAAAACGGTGTTTTTTCATCTTTTTTTTTTTTACTCAACTGCCACTTAGAATGGGGCCCCCTTGTCAGTTTTATGTCAAAATAAATGAAGTTAAATGACAGTTTAATCAAGGCGTCAAGCCAATGTCAGAGCATCATCATCATTATCTGTTAGTCAACGTTCATAGTAGTGTGTGTGTGTGTGAGAGTGAAACTATTGTACAGTTCCTCCCCTTTCCTCCCCTCATATTTTTCCCCATCGCATGACGGTGAGTGCGAGTGACTCGTGTAATACATATCTGGCGTGTACATACAATATTTTTCTGGTGGCATGTCATTGTCAGGCATTTTTGCAAAAGAGTCTCTCGTAAGTGCATTTGCATTTTGCGCGTTGCAAAGTTGCAAATGTTTCTGACACTTGACAGCCAACGCACTGACAGCTATAAAAATGCAACGATAAACGATGTACATATGTATGTATGTACGTAGATGGCATGGGGGCACGCACAGTGGTTTCATCTCATAATTTAAATATATTTATTAAGCAAAAAGTGTGACTGCACATTGCAAAGAAATAAATGCAATCAAATCTAAGCAATTGGCGCAGAGTCAAACGAAAAGAATTCATAATTTAGTTATTCAAATCTAAAAGTAAATGCAAATGAACAAAGAAAAACGCTAAAAGGTTGATAAATAAATAAAAAGAAAAACGAAACATAATAAAAACTTGAACAATTTCTTATTGTATTTTAAAGCTGAATAATTCAAACGAAAAATTAAAGAAAAATATAATTTACAGAACTATTTATCTTTAATCTAATATTATGTGATAAATATATAATTATTTCAATAAACTTAACAGCAATCGCTTAGTGGTTTTCATTTATGTTTCCAAAGAAAAAGTGTGGCTGTATATTCTTTATAGCAAAATGCCAAATAATTATACTTGAATATTCATGTAGATGGGTTAATGATTAATGAGTTGCCCCTTATGTGACTGATGTTTTCTCCATCATGTTGTGGTTATTTAAAAATAGAAAAGCAAATAAATCTCTCTCTTTGCCGCTTTGTCTCCCTTCTGTGTGAATGGGTCTTGTGTCTTGGGTATCTTTATGCCCCGTCATCGGGACGCAGTTTGAAGTTGTTGTTTACAAATGAATTTAATTGATCAATCAAAGCGAGTGAAGATCAAAAAAACAAGATCAAAGGCAATGCGGAGCCAAAACAGACAAATGCCATACAAGCAGCGACAAGACGAACATGCAACAATCAGTGAGAAATGGAGACGGACATGGACATGGATACGAAGGAGGGGATGGATACCGGTACCGCATTAGACATGATGTTCTTCAATCTTTCACTCACACACTTATTCACCCGCTCGTTCACTCGCTCACTCACTCACTCACTCATTGACTCATTCACGCTGGCAGTCAGTCAGTCAGTCAGTCGGTCTGTTAGTCATGTCCATTTGCTCGCGCCTTTTTGGCCTCCACTTGAAAACATGGAAGAGAATCAACTACATTGACTTGCATTTGTGGTTGCTGTTGTTGGCGCTGTTTTGATTGGTATCACTCAATGAGCTTTGATTGTTGTAAATGTAATTAATCAATAACACAAACATTTGCACAACTCAAGAGTGAGAGATGGAGAGAGGAAGGGAGATAGCGAGAGAGAGAGAGAGAGTGAGAAAGATGGTGGCAAATCAGCATCTTAATCAACTTTAATTGTGTGGAAATTGAATTGAGTGTGGGTAGAATTGTTGTGACATTACACTTAATGGAGTTTCGGTTGTTTAATTATCGAATCATCTAATGGGTTCAAATATCTACTACATTCTAATTACATAATCACACAAACAATGAAATACTGACCCATGAACATAACTCTTTCAATATATTTAACTTGAATATAACATAAATTAAATGCCAAAATCGTATGCATATTTTCATAAATATTAACAGCAACAACAACAATTGTAAATGCAACTAAACATCCGGCGGAGGTCACAAAAATACAAAAATCTCATAAATAACAGACAGCTGACGGCGCATACAGGCGAAAAATGGGCATACCAACAGAAAAAATAACTCTGTAAATTTAAATGTGGCATCGACTTAAAGATACCCTATAAAAAAATTAAAGACGAGTTAAAAATATCTATAAATTATTTAAATATTGTTTACATTATCAAATGATTTATTTGTTTGATATTATTGATTTTCTTTGATTGATATTTGATATTATAAAGCTATTTTTTAGCTTTAGTTCTATTAAATATAATTAAACTGGATCTTGATTAGATCTACATATATGTATACTTAAAATACTTTGTTCACTAGTTAGCATGAATCCACAAATTGAAGAAACGACAGAGTTAATCTTATTAAATTTTTTGATTGTTTATTATATAGTGAATTAAACTTTGCTGTGTTAAAAAACCCCGACGAATCGAAAGTTTAGTTTAGATTTTAAAAAGCTTTTATAGTAATTAGAAATTTGTTTCCCTAGCATTTTTATATATTGACAACATTCGTTCATTACATCAACACTTTAGACCGTCAACTAACCAACAAAATTTTTTAAGCAATTTTGTAATTCTGGAAAAAAGATTCCAGCTTCAAAATTCTCCGAAAAATAGTTTTAAATTATTTTGCATTGTTTGTTAATATATGTATATCATCCGTAACCTAATAGTTACTTAGGTATGTGTCTGCCCTTTCAACTGTGTTTAAAGGGTATCAAATGGAAAATTGTAAAAATTATTACAAATATTACTTATTGTGTTGGCGAGGGCAAAAATCTGTTGTTATAAATTTGTAAATATTTTATAAATGGGACATAAATTAACACAGAGTCTAAAGGCATAAACTATTCTATAGGCATTTATTAAATAAATAAGGGGCGGACTAATTTATAAAAAGGGTTCGACATAAGGGCTGAAAAGGATATTTGTAAAACAATTGCAATGGAATTAATATTTACAATTTTTAAATTACTGCCACATTGACTAGCTTTATAGAAGCAAATAAATATCTAAAATACTTTGAAAATAATTTTGAATTATAAATTCGAAAAATGATTTATCGAAATAAAGAAGCTAATAAATTAAATAATTTTAAGAAACCAACTATCTAATGCAAAACGCAATTTTCTCTCAAATTCAAGAGTTAAATCATTTCCGAAGTAATTGATTAAATAATTTTAGAGTAACACTATAGTAAGGGCCATGATTAAGAAAAATTAATTCTATTATCTATTATTTACTGTATCTTAAAAACAAAAGCTATATCTTCATTGATTTTGCAAAATATTTTGTTATAATTGCTTTCAACAGAAATTCTAGTTTTAGTAGGTCGCCTAAACATGTTTAGATTTCTGATTGAGAATGTTTGATTTGGGCCCACTTTATTTTTGGGCCCAGACCTGGCTATTGGATTGCAATATAACAAATGTTGCCATGATTTGTAGCATGATAATTGCAGCACTTTACACCAGAGTCAACTAGAGTTTGACATTTTCGCTTGCTTTATCTAAATGTACTAAATAAAACCACACACAGATACACACACACATACATTTGCACATGGATATTGTCATTTATTCTGAATTTATCGGTTCCATAGAAAGAAGGAAAAAACACAGCGGAGAACATAAATATTTTAATATGATTTACAAGCGGATGCAGTCAGAGCTTAGCGTCGAGAGTATCCATTATGCGATATACATATATGTACATATACATATGTATATATTTTATATTTTTTGATTATAAATGTATTTTCCACAAAAACAGGATGTTTTTGATAGTGCACACAAATATGTATACCCAAACTGATACACCGTTTTGGCTTAGAGTCAAGGGAGAGAATTGTACATAAATTATGCCCAGTTATGAGATATTTTTATTTAGTAAAAAAAATTCTTTTTTTTTAATTTTCGGCAATATTTATTGTTTGGAATCCTAATTAAATGAGTTTAATGGATTTGCATATTTTTATTTGGAATAATGGAAATAGAGAATAAAATTCTAAACAATTTATAATTTAAAAACCTTTTAAGTTACCTTAAATATAATTTAAGTATGTAATATGTATATATTTAACAATTGATTGGAATTGAATTTTATGTGGGTTTATTGTTTCAAAGTATTTCAAAAAAGGCTTAGAATAAATTCCCAAATATATCGGAAAGTTTATTAATAATTAGTATTAGTAGAAGGAATTTAAAGAACTACAAAAATTTTCTTGAATGAACTCGCAAGGCAAAATAATCTATTTTTCTTTTAGCTAATCAGTTAAATGAATTTTATACGTTAATTACTAAACGATCATTTTTATTTTTATATAAAATATGGAAATTACTCTTTTCTTGAATTTAATTACTGAATTATATCCGGAACTGATTTCATTGTTTGAAAGCCCAAAAGGTTATGAATTCTAAATATTAAAACTCTGAAAATTAGTTCATAGTCAGTCAAGAAAAATGTACTTAAACATAAAGCGAAAAATTTTAAGAATTATTGAAACAGTTTACACAACTTTTTTATATAAATTTCTGTATTTTGTATAAATATGTTACAACATGTAATATATTATTGATTGAAACAAAAACACAGGCAATAAATGTTCTAGAAAAAAAGTTCGTATAAACATATACAAAAATTTCTTACAGATAAGATATAAAAAGATAAAAGAAATTTAACCCTTGGTTTTTGAGATTTTTCCATAATCTTAAGAGTTATTCAGTCAAATAAATACATATAGATTTAATATAAATAATGCCACGTGACAGACAACTGACTCTTAAAATTTAAATCTTTTGAAACAAACAAATGATTCTTTTATACATTTATAATTTCATCTCGAAAATATTCCCCCACTTTTTATTTTATATTTAAAATTAATATCAGAGGTTTTTGCTTGTTCTACCTTTAAAGGTTCCACCTAAGACCACTCAAAGCGTTTTCTCGATTCCACGGAGAATGATAAGAAAATTACTGGTTACACTTATTAGACAGCAACATGTCAGAGATAGCGTTAAAAAAAAAAAAGAAAATAAAAAAGCACACACACAAAAAGTGTACAAAACGTACACCGGCAAACAAAAGGCGTGCCAAGAAGCACTTCCCTTGGACCTGTACGAGGTGAAGTGAAGTAAAGTAAAGTAAAAAAAAAATCTCAAAGTGTAATAAATTTTAAACAATGCGGAAAATTTACGGTGATTTTCGCTGACATGCCCACTTCTGTGCTTTTTTCGGGCAGACAAGCAAATGAGACGATGGCAATGCTGTTGGTGGTGTTGCTGGTGCTGGTGCTGGTGGAGTGGTGGTGTTGTGATGGTGGTGCTGGCAATGAAGGCTTTTTGGGGCTCTCCTCCCTCAAGTGTTTTGGTAGGTAGCATGTCTTGAGAGTCGCGTCGTGTCGGTATATCAAAGCGTTACGAAATGTGCCGCCCCCACTGACACTGACTCCGACTACGACGACGTCACAAACTGTTGAAAGCGCAAAGTGAAAGATATATGACTTCAAGTAGGTGTAATCACACACACTCAAAAACACACACACGCAAACACACACACACCACACATACATATGAGAAGCTTAAAAAATTGCACTAAGTGTTTTTCAAGGAAAGCTCGTGTGAATATATATATACATACATATATATGTATGTGTGTGTGTGTGTGTGTTTGGAGTATACATGAGTACCTACCTATGCATAAATTCTGAAGAGTTTGTTAGGCAAAAGGGTTTGAGTTCAAGTTAGACTTTTGGCTCCGGTTCTGGTTCTGGTTCTTCCTTGCCTAGGTCTCTTTTATATTATTTTCGGGTTCTCTCTCTAACTCCCCCCTCTCCCTTGTCTTTTGTGTGCAAAAGTATGCGTGAAATACGATTTATTGTTTTCGTTAAAAAGATTTATTATGGCTCTGAGTTAGTATACTTTTAGCTCTACCTTTACTACCGCCAAGTATTTGAACTTTATTTGAAAAGTTTCGCCAGGGAAAGATTCACACTTGGGTCTACGTTTTCTTTTTCATTTTTTTTTTTTTTGAGGGGAGAAACAAAGAACCAGGTTTTAAGCATTTTATAATGACTTTTCCATTGTTCGTAGAGAGAGTTTTAAAATTTTCTATTATGATTATAGAACGATTGAAGTAAAAACTTTTAAAATATGTTGTTATGAAATCACTTAAACTCAAACACATCAATTACAATTTTCGACTCTTTATTTCTTCATCTATCTTTTTCTTTCTTGTATTAGCCAATGCCACGCCTCCTCAATTGTGTACAATCGCAATGTATCTATCATTTGACCCCCAAAGACATTACAAACTTGTGGGTTATGTTTTTGGGGGTCTTGGACACAAATTGCAAACTCTAGACACTTATACAGTTTGCCACTTACCACATTCTATCTACCTCTACACCTCACCCTAAAATCCCCTACAATTTTCCCCTTCTGCCACCAACGTGTCACCATATCCTCCTTCTTTCACTGGCTCTCACTCGCCGATTCATCCGTTGTGTCTCTCAGCTGGCGCTCAGCCGCACAGACGTCAGAGCGTATTATTGTAAATTGAACTCAATTACCAGTGACAGCAGACAAATTGAAGTGGAAATTGAGATCTTCTTTTCTTCTTTTTTTCGCCTCTTTTTTGTATTTGGGGTGGAAGGGGCAGAGAATGGGCAGAATGGAAAGAAGCACCAAGACAAAAAAAAAAAAACTAAATAAAAATGAGAAATATTCGTTTTGCAGGGACCTCAGCAAAGGCACTTATAATAAACCGTAAAAAAAATGTGCAAACTCTGCGATAAGTGAATACTCTTTCTGTGTTATTATTCGAATAATTTTACTCAGAATTATTCTGAATCTTATAACAAATCCTAAATCAAATCAGTTTACAAATTCTTTATTAAGATTCAACTTTAATATGCTAATATAAAAACTATTTAATATATTCTTAATATATTTTAATTAAAGGTTCAAGAATCAGCTTCCGTTATATATGTCAATACAAAATTATATGTCAAATCATTTATTATAATATAAAATCATATTTTGATTATTTTTTATTAGCTAGGCATTCAGGAAATTGAATTAGAATTTTTTAGCTTATTCATTTTTAGCTTTTAAGGTATTTCTTTGTGGAAACTCGTTTTAAATATTGTATTAATAAAAATGCAATAAATCATTTTCTCGCCATGTGGACTTGACAATTTATATAATAATATATATGTATATATGCATATATTTGTATAAAACATAGTTAAAAATTTAAAATGTATTGTGCTGAAAACCTATGTTGAGTACTCTTAGAATAGATATAATATAATATGATAATTCTTGTTATCTATATATTTTTGTTTCAGCAAAATACGAGTGATTTTACAAGTTATTTCGAATTTTTCAAAAGGTAAGTACCAAAAGGTACTTGAACTTCTTTTATAGCTTTCTTTTAAAAGCTTTCCAATTTTATTTTTTGTTAAATATATTTGAATTTGATATGTGGTTTGCGTTATGTAACGACTTAAATTTTTTATTTATATTTTATAATTTATTTTGATAATTTCTTTAATTTAAAATAAAATAAACAAGAATGGTTAAAATGTAAAATAAAACTTTGAGATGAGTTTTCAAGATTTGACCTTTTTCGAAAATTGTCTTCTTTTTGAATGTTTTGGCATACCAAAACGAGGAGAAATCGAAATGATATATAGTTTCAAAACAATTTTTCATTTTTCTTTGCATAGTGTATATCTGGTAAGAAGAAAAAAACCAGCAAACTAATTCACTTAAAAACACTTTGGTTCTGATGGGCCTTAAGAAAATTCAGTCCCCTCTCTCTACCTCACCCACCCTCACCATTGAGATCTGTGTGTCTGGCAGTCTGTGAAATGTCATTTGTCAAATGCACTTTGTGTCACTGTCTGTCGCAGTTCTCATCATGATTTCTTCCCCTGTAAGTGTCACAGACATGCGGGTGAATTTGTCAAAGAAACGAAATAAAGAGAAGAAACTCGCGACATGTGGCAAGAGATGAAACTGAAGGTTTGTTTAGTTTTTTTGTTTTTGTTTTTTTTTTAATTTATTTTGGGGGCTAATTTATGAGTCAATTAGTCTGACTGGCCTGACCATGCATTAATATTATTATTACATACAAAAGATCTTGAAATCTGCCATGACAAGGTATTTCCATACGTGTGCGAATACGTAAAATGCAACAATTCTTTCTGAACTAATCTCCCATTTGGCTTTTTATTGTGTCTTTGGTTTATGACTCGTTGAATTTGGCACATGTTCACTTACAGTTGGCTCCATACATATGTATGTATATGTATGTATGTATGTATGTACGTATTTAGTTAATTTACATATAACAATTGCAGTGTGAAATTTTCTTTTCTATGCAACTTTGTTGTGGGCAAGAAACGCATCGTTGAGAATTAAGTGCCATTAAGTGTGTGTTTGTGTGCGTGTTTCTGTGTGTGTGTATAGATGCCGGAGATTAAAATGGGTTAATGTGAGGGGCGCGTGTGGAAAATGTGGCGGAAAGAATAACACACCAACAACAACACACAAGTAAATCAAATCAATGCCCAAAATCAATTTATATGGCAAATAAAAAGATTTCTAATGTCTCATATATGTAAGTACATATGCATGCAATTGTTATATATTTTCAATTTATATTTATTCATTTATTTCATTTTATATTATATCATAAAATCGATGACACAAGTTTCTTTTTGAATGAAGGTTTAAAAATATAAACATACAGATTTTAGCAGGGTTACAAAACCCAAAACGAGATGGGGCTAAAAAATATGTACACAATTTTTCTGTCTTGCTTCATGTAATCATTGCACAACAACAAATGGAGAACCCATTTTGCTATTTTGGTCATATAACACGCCCGCACAGCAGCAACACGAGCACACCATCAGCAGCAGCAGCAACAGCAGCGACATGAGCAACAGCAACAACAAGCAAACAAATCGAAGCAATTTACGAAAATGTAGAAAATGTCATTGGGCTGTCAGAATGCATGGTTGTTGTTGACATGTGCCGTACTCTATCTTTCTCCTTTACTCTATCTATATCTCTCTTTCTTTCTCTGCATTGCATTGCAACAGCAAAAATTTAAAAAAAAAAAAGGAAAAAAAACATAACATACACATCTACAGGCAACATCTAACAAATTGCACAGCAGCAACAACATGACTCTGTCTCTGACAGTGAAAGCATTGTTGCCTGACAGCTCCAAAAAGGGAAATGCAAGAGAGACAGATGGAGAGAGACAGAGAGAGAGAGAGAGAGAGATAGCAGATAGTGGCAAAGAGTAACGTAATGCTTGGGTGCTGTTGTTGGCCTTAAAATTAATGGCCAGTGGCAAGTGGCAGCTGAGCAGAAATGCAACATGCAACATGGAACAAACTCGCATATATTTTACTTGAAATTTTTGCCCATTTTGGTGACGCCTGGCAACTCTGTTACATTTTCACTGTGTGACATATCCTGCCAGCTCTCACTCACTCTTTCTTTGTTTCCCTTTCTCTCTCTCTCTCTCTGTCTCTTTCTGTATGTCATCTGTCTTTCTAATATATCGTTGGGTTGACATTTCTAGCAAACTTATGCAACTTGCTTTTACACACGGAGTCCTTGTGAGTTGTTGCGCCACCTATCGACGTCAATTGTTTGCCTTTTGCATGTCCACATCTTGAATCCCAATGTCAGTCAGTCATCACACATGTGTACCTTATGGCATGTAGTTTATCATCAGAGTTCTGTCATAAATAGTTTGTAATTCATTCTTCCTTTTGAAAGCTTGGCGAAAAGACATTGTTTTCTTACTGGAATCTTGTTGAACAACATATCCTGTCCATGGAAAACACATAATTTTATTTGAACTTATAGCAACAGAAATCGAAAAGTTAAACTGATGAGTATAAGTGCATTTAGAATGGTAGAATCAAGTATGAAATATGGTTCATTAGTTCTTCAAATATTATTTTATTATTGCAGTACTTCATTTTGCATATCACATTTATTTTATTATATAATTGAAATTAAAATTTATATATTTATTTTATTTATCAGATACGGCCACAAGACATATTTCGAAACTGGACAAACAACAAGAACACAGTTTTAGATTAGTTGTTTGTGCCAATTTGATATAATCAGAACTGCTTTACAGATTAGTTAATATGGGCAGTGTTAACTTTGCATAATCAAGTCCTCAAAAAATACAAAAATGCCAATTGGCTTTGAACAACAATTATAGCAATACATTTGGTATCTGTTTTTAATCTTTTTACAAAAATAGTTATTTATATTTTTCGCAATCTGGTCAAAATCCAAATAAGTTAACGAGACATCTAGCTTCACAGAGAGTTTTTTCTTTTACCTATCTTTTAAATTATTAATTAATTTCTTTCCAATTTGTATCCTAAGTTTAAAAGTGCATTCACACTTTAAATTTTGTGCATTATAAATTTCTTTTTTTCACAAAGATGATAGGTATTTGATTTAGTTAAAGACCAATAATAATAAAAATAAATAAAAAATAAATATAAATAATTAAAATAAATTTGTGTTGATGTTTTTAAGGTTACTTGTGTTCTGCACTCTATTTAGTTTGCTGTTTGTTCAATGTTTTGGTATTTATTTCTTAATTTTATTTTTCGATAAAAATCGGCGACGGTCACTGTCCGCCCAGGAAAGTTTTCACTACATGGAAAATTTCTGAAAAGTGAATTCCGAAAGTAAACTGTTTGAATACGAGTATGTATTCGTATAAAATGCTGCATTCATTGAATTCATTCATTGGATTTGGCAAATTTATTTAGGTTGAAATTTGTTGATTAAATTGGTATTAAATATATTGACAAACTGTGTAAATCAATGTCATTTGGACAAAAAATTGCTTCTAAAATAAGTAAATTATTCCTAAAGCAAGTACAACAAAATGATTTCTATACTCTTTTTTATACTATCAAAAATTTAGATATTTATTTTACTATGCAAAGTTTCTGATCCATTAAATAAAGTAATAAAAATGAATAGTTAATATAGGTATAAAAAGAAATAAATCTTGTTTTGTAATCATGTTTTATGTTCTTAAAAGTCTTCTATTAGTAAATTTTTTTGATTGGATAAGTTAACTAAATTGTACACTTACTTAAACCGAAATGAAGAAGAGTGAAAGCACTAAAAGAGTATTTAAACTTTGTTTAGCTAAATTTTATTTTTGGTCGTTAGAGTTTTAATTTCAAAGGAAACCCTAATGCTTTCCCATCCCCCTCACTCTCTATTTCTGTCTCTCTCAGTCCGGGACAATTTTGTCATGGCAATTGTCAACTTTTCACTGTTGTCGCATTTAAATTTTGTTTTTTTGGTTGTGTTTTTTGAGTGGCTTTTAACATTTTAACTGACAATGAGTTGGCTGAGGGGAGGAGCGTCATCAGCTGGTAGCCCGCTGTGCGGGACTGCTGGCAGCCAAGTGACAGATAGACAATCCCAGGCAATGGGCTGACAGGAAACGCCAGAGACAATGAAAGGGAACAGAGAGATAGAGAGATAGAGTGAGAGAGCGTGAATGAAGAATGGAGTAAGACGAGTAGCAGAAGGCCAAAGTTTCTACGACACTCCGGCCGCATCCTTCATCAGAGATTTTCTTTATTTCTTATTTCTTGGCTCGGTTTCTCGACTCGTCGTCGTTTTCGTTTTTGGCTTGATCGTAATTGTGAGTGACAACGGCTTGATGCCTGATTATGATAAATGAATTGTTAAATTGAATTAGGTGTTGCCGCGCTGCCTGCCTGCCTGGTTGCCCGTCTGCCTGGTTGCCCGACTGCCTGGTTGCCCGACTGCCTGGCTGGCTGTCACTCAAACGGCATCGTCATATTTCTCCACCACCGCGCCAATTTTTCCCTTTTTTTTTTGTTTTTCCCCTCGCTGCCTGCCACTTCACAATTAAATTGCATGAAATTTGATATTTTTCAGCGCTTGTCAGCGGCCCAAAAGGGTTCTGGGATTGAGATTGTTGAATGGGTTTCTCTTCTTTTCACCATTCTTTCTTCTTGGAGTTGGGCTTTTTGATGAGCATCCTGCCTGTCCTCTCAGTCTATCTGTCTGTCTGTCTCTCTGAATGCCTGCCTCAGTTTTTTTTTTTTGGGGACAATTGTTTCGCCTGTCGCGCTGTGGAAAATTAGCTCAAGTTACCTTAATTAGAGGCTGAGAAGTTTGTTGTTTATTATTTGTCACTGAATAGTTGAGATCCGGTTGCTAATAGGCTCTTAGATGAATTCTGCCAGAGAGCAAACAAAAGTTAATAGACGCCTGTCAAAATGCTCCAATTTCAATTGAGTTAATTCAAATTTTTTCTGTTTTTTGCTTATTGAAATTGTAATTTAATACATCATTTTAGAGTACAGAAAAATCCGACTATAAATAAATTCGTGGGCAAAATATTGTTCAGCCTAAAATGAATCTGCATATGTCAATAAATACTGAGTCTAAGTTTGATATTAAAAATATATTTCCTTTGTTGGTATATTATCTAAAATATTAATTATAATATTGTATTTATCACAATAATCATTTGGCAAAATGTTGCGCAGTTTTTTAAGATTTTCTTTAATATTTAGAACAATCTACTATTTTATATTATATTATAACCATTTAAACTAGTTTAGAATAATTAACTATTTCTAGTACTTTATTGCAACTAAATTGCAATTTTTCTCAAAAAGTTCTCATCATTTCTTTTATTTTTTTATCTTTACATTATAAAACATTCCTTGTGCAAAACTAAAAATTACTTTTAACATAAAATGATCTCAAATAATTTAAATCTGTCTGTTATATATTTATATAAATAATATATATTCCAAAGCGCTAGTTAAATAGTTTCTAAAATTTGTATCTTCTATTCTATTAAATTTTATTTTGCTTACTCACCAAAATTCCCAAACTATGATTCATCCCCTGTAATATTTTCAACTTTAGGAAAGTCTTTAAAATTCTTAACGCATTGCGTTTTTTTTTTTTTACTAATTTTCTCTGCGCTTTTGTGCTTTATTTTTTGTACTTTCAAGTTGGTGAAAACTACCCCATGCGAATTTCCTGCTGACTTTGCGTTTTATTATTTGATGGCAGTCTGCTTTAACCTTCGCCTCTCTCTCCTTGCGTTTCATTGCTGTTGCTGTTGCTGGTGCACGGCATTTGGGTAAAAAAAAATTGTTCTTGCCGATTCGCTCGTTTTAGCAAACGACTTTTGCCTGCTTATGGTCGACTTCCTGGCCATTTTCATGCTATGCATCGTTTAGATAAGCGAACTTGGTCTAACCACGTTTTGCATGTGCCAGCAATATTCATAATTTCAATTTGAAAATTTTTCGAAAACATTTTTATTTTTTTTCGAAAGTTCCTGCAAAGATTTCACGTGACGAAATTTAATACAAGACAAGAAATTTAATGCCATACTTTGACTTTCAAGTGGCTGGTAAAATTAAAATGAAACAACAAAGAGATAAAATGTCAATGTGCTCGGCCGGGTTGGCCTGGGTTGGTCTCTCATCCTGAGCTCGTCGAGTTGATCCTCATTAGTGGTCACATGTCAGAGTGACGCGCATTTGCTGTATAATTTTGTCATTCATCATTTTTCGCTCAGGCCAAAAGGACTCGTATTTCACACTTGCCTTTCGCTCGCTCCGGTCTCTGCTTTCTCGCCTGTGACATGTGACAACAATGTGGAACCGTTGTCATTGTTGTAGCTGTTGCCTCTTCCGTTGCTGTTGCTGTTGCTGTTGGTAGTCGTTGTTGCTGCTGTGACATATTTTCTGGTTTTACGCATTTTTCAAGTACCGAGTATAAGGTGTGATTTTCAACAAGTTTCGTCTCAGTTTTCTGTCCTGTTTAATTTTGTTTTATTATTCTTTTTGTTTTTTGTTTTCTTTCTTTTATTTTTCGGAGTTTTTCCCGGATATTTATTTGTGATATATCACTCGTCAAAGTCAGTGAGTGATGAGCGAATGGCATGACAATAATTTGGAAAATGAGAATACAATTTTCTTTTATTCATTTATTTTTGTTTTGTGACACTTTCGCTTCCATTTATATAAAATGTGCCCCACTGTGCTACGGCGCCCATCGTCAGTTGTCCGCGATCCAAGATTCGAGATCCAATACACACACAAACAAAAAAAAAAAAGAAAAATAAAAAAACACAAAAATAAAAAACGTTGCTGCTGTTAATGTTGTTGTTGCTGTTGTTGGTGATGTTGCTGCTGGTGCTGTTGCTGTTGCTGCTGTTGCTGCGGTGTGCGTTGGTTGATTGTGAGTGCCTAAGTAGTAGTTGTCATTTGAGTGACTTTAATGGTCTGTTGAGACATAATCGCTGCCATTTTAAATGGAATTTTATTGCCACTTCACGAAATTTTTATTGCTAAGCCTCAGCCCCAGCCCCAGCCTCAACCCTGGCCCCAGTCCCGGATACCGTCCGCGACTTCAATTTAGTTTAGTTCGTTTTCGTTCGCTGCATGCGGTGATGGTGACGATGACGATGACGCGGAGCCATGCCCGCAATGGCAACCAAATTGTTGCATTTAAAAGCAAATTGATGACCGCAAAACTAAAGGAGGCCACCATGGACAGTTTTAGCCAGTTGCTGTTGCTGTTGTTGATATTGCTGATGTTGCTAAAATTCAAGTTCTGCCTGCCCCTCTACTTCTTCCTTAGCTCCTCAATCGTTCACGCATAAAGCAAAAGCTTAATAAGTCTAATCGGTGCTGAGAGAGAGAGAGAGAGAGGAGTGAAGGAAGAAATACACTGTAAGAAATAGCAAGACAAAACTAAGCAATGAAAATACATTTCTTAATGTTCTTTCAATGTCAAATCGATTAAATTCCCTATAGAAATAATAATTAAAATTTTTTTATTAAAAGTTTATATTTTATTTAAGAAACTTTTAAGAGATAAATTCTCTAAAATTATTTAAATGTTCTACATTTCTTTTGTTTATGTTAAATTAAAAATTAAGAAAATGATCTATCTTTTAGGATATATATTTCCAATATTTGTTTAAACTTTAAAATGTTACAAGGGTAAAAAAATTTCTTAAGATCGTTTTATTTCTTTATTTAAAAATTATTTTACTATTTTGCAAAGTTCGAACTTTAATTATCTTAAATATGCAGAACTATTATTCTTATTCTATATTCGTTTAATTATATTTCGATGTTACAGAAAAGATTGTAAATCTTCAAGCTTATCTTTGGGTTTTATCTAAATCTAATCTTTTAAGAATACTTTATATACTTGTTAAGAACAATTTTTTACAAGTGTAGAGTGTAAAATATTTGTGCTGGCTAAAAGACAACGATGTGTTGGTATAATTTTGTAGACTAGTTTATTGGACACATTAAATATGGCCCGATAATTAAGTCATAAATTAGATTGCAGTCGCGACGCGACGCGATGCGACATCGACGTCGACATCGACATGGACGAGTGTCACCATATCAGGTTACGTGGCATCCGCAGCAGGCGGCCTGACAGCTTCGCTGCAGGAGTGAAGGGGAAATGAGCGTCTCATTTAAAATTGATGCCTAATCGAATTTCTTTATCGCGTGTGTATGTCTCTTCGGTGCGTCGTCTTTTGCCAGACATTGGAAAATTTATGGATTTGCATATTGCGACAGTAAATGTTTGTCTTACCTCAAGGCATCCGCCATGGCGACTCTTGTTCGGCACTCTCTGTGCCTCTGAAGATCGTGTCAGGAAGCTAATGTTTAATGAATTCAATTTCTTTATGCGCTACTTGGACAATTTGCAAATGGCTGTGCCGATCCACCAAACAGGAGGCACTAAACAAAATAAAATGAGAAATGTTTAGTTGTCTACAATTTGGAGGATATTTGCATTCTTCAATCGTGATTCCCTCGACAGCTGTTTCTGATCGACAGCTTTTATTGCGGTTTGTTTGAGTAACTTTTACTAAAAACGATAAAATAGCAGATGTGTTCTTCAATATGTTTGTAATGGAGACCTTACTCAATGTGTGAAAGTCAAAATGAAGGACTTTTGCTGCGGTCAACCTTCTCAGATTTGTAATTGAATATCAGCATATCTGAATGGTAATGGGGAAATTGGTGGGGTATAAGAGAGGTAGAGCAAAAAGGCATGTAAATACGAAATGCAAACAACGCATCCTTGCCATTCAATCACTCACATATCCAGAGTCAGAGAGAGAGAGAGAGAGGACAGAGACAGGGGTCGAGGCAGAGACCGAGGCAGACAGGCAGCTCACTTGATGGATGACAATCAATCTCAAGTGTCAGGCAAATATCAGTTTGTTTTCATTGAAGCATACCACGAAATCGTGCTACATGGAGCCAAAGCCCGAGCCCGAGCCACCACATCAAGAGTCAGAGTCAGTCACAGCATTTTGCAACTCGACTCTTCTGTCGGCCTGTGTTTGGTGTTTGTGAGTGAGTGAGTGACAACAGTCGCAATGAGTGAATGATTGAATGGTTGATGGTTGAATGGATGGGATTGGGTTGGCGTAGACTGACTGACTGACTGACTGGCCTGGCCTGGCCTGACTTTACTTGACTTGACTCGACTTTGATGGTCATTACAAACGAGCTTTGTTGTAGCATTTTGCTATCACAAACAGTGAGAGTCAACTAGTCACTGTGAGATTGCTAATAACTGATTATAACTGTACTTTCGTAACAGAAATAAAAAAAATGTATGGAAATGTATTTGATATAAAAACAATGAAAAATGTTTCAAAGTTCTTAAATAATATTACTCATACGACATGTTGCTCAAATTGATTGATATAATTTTAGTGATTTATTACTGCAATTAGCAAAAAAAAGTAAATTTATTTAAATATATATTAAAAATAACCTTTGATAACTGCAATCTCTTTTTTAAATTTAAAAATATTCCCATACTTTTTATTAGAAACGAGCAAAAATATCTTATTGCCAGTCTCCAAGTCTATGGCAAGTCGATAAATAAAAGATAAAACCACATCACGATGATGATGATAATGAAGCCTCGAACGATCCGTTCAAGCGTTGAATGATGCTGCTGTTGGTTGACAAGTCACGCCAAGAGTGTCGAGTTAGCGAACAGCTGCCACTGTTCCCTATACTCTGTCATCCAATCTTCTACCTTCTCCTACTCCTTCTGTCATTCAGCGCTTCATTGTCATTGTCACTTTCATCATTGTCAGGCTCCGGTTTGATTTTTGTCATTGTCATTCCCCAGCAACGGCAACAGCAACAGCAACAGCATCAAGAACATCAGCATTGCTGATCAACAGCAATTTATTAGTTTTATTTTCTCGACGGCATTTATAATCAAGTATATATAAAAAAATATTTCTTATTTGCTGGTTGTTTGGCATTTTTGTTGTGTCACTTCCGCCGAAGACATTTGTCGTCAGCACGAGCGACAGGTTCCCGGCTACTTTACCAAAATGAGTTCGACTTGCTCAACTTGCTACCTGCTGTGTCTGTTGGCCCCCGTCGATGATGGCTGATGTCTGCTGCTGCTGCTGCTGTTGCTGATGATGATAATAATGATGATGATGATGATGATGACAACGACCCAACTGCACCCAATGCCTGATGTGTCTGATGTGTCTATTATCAAGTCATGGGCCGTTGTGTCAGCATTTATGGCCTCTCTTGTTTGAATAATTGGTGGAGAAGGAAGCCGAAGAAAAACCCCTAAATAGCAATTAGATTGTAATTTGAGTTTGTTCAAAGGTAACAAACATATATACATAGATGTACATACGTACGTCTTCAGGCAACAACGGAGACGGAAGTGTAGTTCATGATAATTGGAATTATTTTATTCTACAGACCATTGGAAAAGTCATTGTAATTGAATGGGAAGGACAGGAAGTGTGCGAGTAAAAGGCAACAGCTTGCCAATGACTTGAAAAAGGCAACAAAAAAGAAATAAAAAATAAAAAAAAATGGTAAAAGTAACAATAAAGATAATTATAGAAGATCTAAAGAAAATTACTCTATCCTATCTAAAATGCTTGTAATGAACTAATGGCATTAAGACAAAAAAAATGTATTACAAATTGTCTGTAAATTTATATTCGAACATTCTTAAGTGCTTCAAATTTGCAATAAAATAGTAAAGTACACATACATAAATAAGATAATATTATAATAAAAAAAAAACATAGAAAGCCAGTTTAACAATAATTATAAATTTTATTTGTTTCTGTATTTCATTTTTTGAATCTTTATTAAAATAAAAGTAATACCATTTAACTTTTAAGTAGAACTGATTTTCTTCTTATCAAATATTTATTGCAAGATAGGACATTTTTGTTAATTTTATTACCAAATAGATCGGTCTTATTCTTTATACAGATTTTTCTTCGGATATATTTTCCAATAAAATTTATTTTTATTGGATATATAGAAATATAATATTTTATTTATTCTTCCAAATATTACTTAAAATAATCGCTTGTTGAAAATATCTAAGATGAATTCTCTTTCTGTTTAATAATTAAATAATTCTTTAAATATAAATACTAATTTTTTGTACTTTCTGATTCAGTATAAAAAAGAAAAGCTTTGACAAATTGCTTCCTCCTGTTTGTTAGTCATTTTGTATTTTCAGTGTTTAACTTGAGGCAACACCCAAAAATACTTCAGTTAAAACAGGCAGACAGACAGACAAAGAGACCGACAGAAAGTCAGTTTTAAACATCAGTTAGAGGCAACAAAAAAAAGAAATACCTCCTGCATCATGTCCCTCATTCAGTCAGTCATTTTGTCATGCCTTCCAGCCATGTTGTTATTGTTGTTGCTTATGTCCTCCCTATATGTATGTGTGTAGACTGTCAACGGTTGCTGGTTGTACTCTCTGACTGTGTGAAAGCTTTGAATTTATATGCCAGTGTCAGTTGTCAATCACATTTGCAAACTGTCACACATGCGAGTGAGCAAACAAAGTGAGCGAAGCAACATATTAATCTTTGCCAACAAGAAGGATATCCAAAAAAAAAAAGAAAAAAGAAAAATAAAAAGAAACGATAGACATGACGTGACGAGGCGTTGCCGCGGAAACAGGAAGAAAGCAAACTCAGACGTTGACAGCCATAAGTAATGTAAAAAAATTACTTTATAATGGAGTGCGAAAATGAAAATTGCGACAACTGTCTGTCTGTGGCCCAAGAGCGGTAGTGAATAAGAAGAAATAGAAGAGTGGGGGAGGGGTAGAGGTGTAGCTTTTTCGTTGATTGCTACAAGCAATTTGAGGTAAGACTTTCGTGGAGGGCCACAAAGATTGCTCAAATTATTTTCACAGTATGCATGGACAACGGCTGGTTGGATTGTCAACTGTTTGAGCATTTCAAATGCGATGTGCTGACACCTCACACACACACACACACACACACACACATATGTGACAGTAGCAAGATATGATGTGCCCCTCCCACAATACGGCAACGCCTCTTTTATATACAGCTACAGCTGACAGGCTTCTGACAGTTTTTGTTGTTCACGCGAGTAATTCATTTTATGCTGCCGCTGCCAGGCAGCAGCAACAGCAACTGCTGCTGATGTTGGTGTTGCTGCTGTTGGTGCTGCTGCTGTTGGTGCTGCTGTCACCTCGTTGCTTCATTTCACATCACAAAAATGCCAAGCAAAGCGACGCCCGTTGACATGTGAGAGACGACGCCAACGTTAACGTCGACGACGACTACAACGACGACACGCTGCCAGGACATGCCCATGAAACGCCCCTGTGACAACTGACAGTTAAGTTGATGTTGCTGCCGCTGCTGCTGCTGCTCCCTAGCAATGTGTAATTCATTTTGCATGTGCGTGCAAAATTTTCAAGCGTATTTATTACGTAAATTAACAACAACAACAGCAACAGCAACAACAACATCAACATCAGACGACGACGACAGCAGGATGTTCATGACGCAGCGGAAATAAATTTTGCGTGAACAATACAACGCATTACACTGCAGGTTAGGTTAGTTTTTCAACTAGCTAGAAAGAGAGAGAGAGAGGAGAGGAAAAGAGAAAGAGAAAGCATGTTAAATAGTGAAAGAGAGAGCGTAGCAAAATTAATGGCAGCCCCCAAACCAGCTGACAGCCAAAGGAGGGGCATTCACTCACTTGTACACACACACACAAACACATACAAACACATACACACACACAACACACACATACACAATCACATGCTAATGAGCCGTCAGCAATGGAGACGAGCTGTCCTGTATCGAGGCAATGAGGCACGGCGGGAACACCATGAAAATGGGTACCACGGCGGATGTATGGTGGGCAGGAAGTGTCTGTCAACTGAATGAAAGGCGAAAAAGACGAAAATTTGCGCTTTTCATAACATAAAAGGTAAAGAGAGAAAGAGAGAGAGAGAGAGAGCGGATGAGTGGGTGAGTAGGTGATATGAACCATCCACTACATTCATCATTTTATTTCAATTAAATATTTCGCTATACGAACAGGAAAATAGCTCCCGGCATAGATAAGATTTGAAAATATTATAATTACAAAAATGTCGAACAGCTTTTATAACCAAAAACTTTTGTATTTTCATAAATTGCTTGCTTGATATGAAACTAAAATTTTTAACGGATATACAATACATTAAGATTAAGTTTCAAATTTTAAACCATAATTAAATTTATTTATTATTGTATAAGCTAGACAAATGTTTATTTCCTCTTCCGTTTTAATGCTTTTTATTAGATAACAATAATATTAAAATAATTAAAAATAAATTGAACTAATGTATCTTGTTTGTTATTAAAATATATTAATAGACAAATTCCGACAATTTATTACTTGTTCATTCAATACTTTAATTCAAATAAATATTTTTAAGTTTTCAATTAAAGTAAATGTGCTTCCTCCTGTTTATAATTTACTAAAAACTTTATTAAATTTATTTGATTTACTTCATCTAGTACCCAATATATTTTCTCATAGGCTTTGCTTTGAAGAATTTCCTTCAATAATTCCAATAGTGCGGTAAAATAACTCACTTTTCCAATAATCTTAAGGTATAGCAAACTGTTTACGAGTTTTAGTCACTTAAATGAAATATATCTAAAGAAAAAGCAAATTCCGAAATTGGGATAAATTACTACCCTCATCAAAAAATGTATGTGAAACTTTATTATTTTTTGTATAAAACTTTAAAGTGATTTTTTACACATCTTTTCCTGTCACCGCAATCAATCAAATTAGAATTTTACTTTAGATCTTAGCCCATAGCAATCCATTAAGATAAACATTTAAAGACCGAGAGTAGAAGGCACATAAATTTGTGTAACATTAAACGAATCGTCTCGTTTTGATTGTCGGTCTATGTATATATACATATATACGTATATGTATCTTATGGTCAACATTTCACAAATTTTATGAGCCGTTTTTCAAATTGATAGAAACATTTACGAGACACTCCAGTTGATGATGATGGCGGCAATTCCGTACCGTAGAGTTTCGGCCTGGTCTGGTTTCCTTGGTAGCAAATGCGAAGCAAACAAGTTTATGTTTCTTTATCGATTTCGTTAGCCGACATGTCTAGAAATTTATGGAACTTCCTTTTGCATATCATTTTCAAATTAAGTGTGGAAATTGATACATTTTTCGAAAGGCAAAATATCATAACTAAAGCCGATCTAAATCTAAAGTTGAGCCATAAAAAATTCAACTCAAACTAACATGACAAAAGAAATTTTGACAAGCAACATGGCAGGAGGTCTTTCTTCTCTCTTACCCAACAGAAACTCATTTCGAAATCCAAAACCCTATCCGTCGACCACCTGGCCGGGAGCTCAGCTCAGCTAGTAGCCTGTCAAGCCTTTTGAACCACAGAAGATGGAAAGAAAAAAAATGAAGTGAAATGAAAATGTTTCATAGTCGAATTGATTTTCCCTCTCGCAGCAGGACTTCTGGTTAAGTGAAGTTGGCAGGCGGTCGATCCATCCATGGCTAGGACAAAAGCATCAACAACCACCTTGACTTGTCACTGATAGCTAAAGGCAGCCAAAACAAAGTTCGAATTGACTTTGTTAACTCAACTGGCGGATATTCAAGTGGAATACATACATATATGTATGTATGTATGTATATACATTAGAAAAGCAAAGAGAGTACTCTATGAGGCATGCTGTGAAATCTGCAAATTGCCATGTCATTATTTGTTAGCATCAAAACCAAAAGAATACGAAAAAAATAAAAAAAAAAAATAAAGGAATCAACCCAACCCAACATAACCCAATCCAAGAACGCCCCTTTGCACACGTCGCCTGGCGTCAAAATGTGTAATTGGCAACCCGCCCGTAGATCTGGATGTGGATGTGGAAGTGGATAGGAATGTGAGTGTGTGTCCATACTATGTATTCCTGTGAAGCGGTTCCTGGTTTTACATCGGGGGAGGGTAGTCACGAGACGGGGCGGTCTTACACACTCAAGTCAAGCGTCCAACCGTACCGAAACGAAACGAAACGAAACGAAGCGAGCACAAAACCGTCAGAGTCAGAAGGACAGAGAGACAGACAGGCAGTTCGACCGACAGACCGACAGACAGACAGACAGACACAGAGAGACAGTTGGTAACTGTCAGTGGGCATGTTCGACTTGACAGCATAATATTACAAATCCCTGCCGAAAGCAGACAGTAACGATGACAAGCGGCCGCAACAGGGCAAAAAGGACAACCACAGACAGGCAATGGCAACGGTACTGGAGACAGAGCTTCAAAAAGGAAGAGAGGAGAGACAGAGAGAGAGAGAGAGAGAGAGGGGGGCAGGATAATAAAAACAGAAAAAGGGGAAAAAGGCCAAAGCAATATTCTATAAAAAGGCATATTTTATTTTACTCTCGGTGGTCAGGTAAAGTCAAGCTGCAAATTGTTTTGAGGTTAACCAAAATGTTTGCCACATCATGTAGATTATTTTTAACCCTCAAAGGAATTCATTACATTTGGTTCAAGGAGACGTTTTACCTTAACTAGTTAATAGCACAGATTATTATTAACATAATCATTTAACAGTTAAGGTAAAATTGGTCACAATAACAACAACTGGCAATCGGGATAATAAGTTGGCTGTTTTTTTTTTATCGCTATTTTTTTTATGAATATGTTGCCATGAATTTAGGATTTGGAAAATGTACAGCACATCTAATTGAAATAACTATTACTAAAATACTTTAAATTTTTAAACCGGTTTTTATTTTCTAAATTTTATAAAAATTAATTTTATTTGATTTAATAAAACTTCTCTCTTGCATTGCTAATAAAAGGAATTTACAACAACCAAAAAAGTGATTACTATATTTCGAGTCTATTAATCTAAATATCCTTTTGAGTAACCATGATAAATTCATTTACGATTAATAAGAACAAACACTGTTCAATAAGAATATTATAATGTCTAATTTTTATCAGTTATTTCCCTTTTTTTAATTTTCGATGAGAACAAATGATGGTACTTATTTTTTTAATCTTAACAAATCATCTTAACAAAATTTTAACGAATTGAATATAAAAAGTATTCCACGCTTGATAAGCCTATTTTTATATTGAATATAAAGATTTAATATAAAAATGAACAAATTATTTTACTTTTACTTAAATTGCTTCGTTTTCTAACTTATTTTGAGAATAATTAATAATAAATTGTTTCACCACAGTTTAGTAAAACTCTTCCATACTTAGTAAAAAACATAATCATTTTTTTCAACTACTTTTGGAAAATAGTCTTCTTATTGCTTTTTATTCCTTAAATATTTTTAGATCCAGATTAATGGTAACCGTTATCAAATGGTCCAAGTTAGCAATCGGTTGTCTTTTAATGTTATTTTATTCCAGATTATAAATTTTAAGAAGGGTTTTTTTATAACCAAAAACACTCACACTGTCCACTCTTAAAGTTCTTTGAATAGTTATTTAAAGTATGGAAAAAACTAACATTTAATTAATATTTTTATTATCTGTACATTCCATTATTGCACGAGGAGAAACCAAAAATAAAGAAATATAATGGGAACTAAGAAATAGTGACAAAAAGTTTTATCACCCAAATTGCTTAATGTTAATTGTTAATGGGACAAGTGAATAATATTTTAAGGCAATCAAAACAATTTCATGCAACACTTCCATGTGCCCCAAGTTGCATAAATTAAATGTAATGTGACATTTTTACAAAATGCTCTCATTTCTCAAAGAACAAAAATTAAAAAAAAAAAAAACAAAGTTTAAAAGGAAAATAAAAAAGGAGAATCATGAATCGAATCGAAACGAAACGAAACGCAACAAAACAGAAACGTAAAGACACAAAATGAGACGCATAAATTTTCATATATGCCAAGCGAAATATTTCGCCTTAAATTAGCCTCAATTAAATGTTAATGCATTTTGACATTTCTGCTGTCTGCTCCTGCTTCTTCTACATCGGCATCATTATCTTTTTCTACAGTTCGTCACACGCATAACGACAAATATATATACATACATACACACTCACACACACACACAGTCAGAGGAGAGTGACAGAGAGTAAAAGTTGGTTTTTGAATGGAGTGTGGTGAGGGTTTGGTGGGAGGAGGGGCGGCAACGAAAAATGACAAAAATGAATTATGATTTTGAATATATCTTTGAGTTCTGAGTTCTGTACGGTGTGTACTATGGCAGTTCGTTCCTTTCCTCGGTTCATTCGTTTGCTTATGTATCTGTATCTGTAAAATGCACAAGAGCAATTAGCGTTGATGTTGCCGCAGCAGCTGTGTCTTCATTTATCTTTGGCGTTGTCCTCAGTTGCTTTAGTTTATATTTTATGGCCTGACATTTTGTTGGCAAATATGTAAATGACTTAATGACTGAAAAAGGCAACACAAGATGTTTGTTTTGTTTCCCCAGATTTTCTTTTAGCTTGTCTCCCTCTTCCTGTGATGAAAGGCATTTTCAGTTTAGATTTCATCAGATATGAAGACTGCATAAAGTTGACAGGAGTACACACATTTATACATACAAACCTAAGCTATATATTAACATTAACATTATGTAATGTAATTAAATAATTAGAAAAAGCTTTTACACAATTTTCATACACTGTACAAAAAAAATTGAATTGTTCATTGAATAATATTGCTATTAGAATAAACTTTTCAAAGTATAAAAAATGTTATAAATATTATATATTATTTATTCTATGTTTTCTTTATATCTAGTTCTTCATTATTAAAACTTTATAAATCAACTTAAAGGCGCTGGTTGCAACAATTCTTTAGCTTAGGTTTATTTTGCTTGATTTTGATTTTTTATATTTTTTAAAGAAATTTTACCACGGAGTTCAGATATTCTTCTTGTTTAGTATTTTTTAGATTTGCACAAATCTATTACTAAATAATTGAAAACTGTTACAATATTCGTTTTTAAATCAAATTAATAAGAAGAAAGGATGTTAATAAATAGTGTATAAAATGAAAAGGAAAGTGTATAAAAATTTAGGAACTTTAAGATCATTTTTTACCAACGACTTTGTAAAAATGGATAAATTTGAATTGGTATATTTTTATGTACTTCAAATAATAACATAATAACAATCATTCAATGTTTTCCAAGGCTCCCAAATCTAGTAACACTGTAGGATCATTCAAAAAGTAATACTCCTATGTAAGATTATTCATTTACATAAAAAATTGTTAAAAAATAATATTTTTCATTTGCCATCTGCAATCACTTTATGATATTTGAGTTGTGCTTTTACAGGAATTTTTGTGTAGATAAACGAAACATAAAGATTTATAATCGTTACCGACTGTCATCGTATAAAAGGTGTAAATACCCGGGATTATGTTGCTACTGGTTGGTTTCTAGACAAACAATCGAATCGAGAAACTCTAGTTTTGTCACTCTAACCAAACTGTGCAAATGTTTGCCATAAGCCTCTGTGTCTCTCTCTCTCTCTCCTCTACTTGTCGTCTACTCATATCTTACAGTTTATGTTTATCAATGTGTGTAACACGCCGGAGTTTTTCATTTGTTTACCAACACTCTGGAAAAGTTGATTACAACAAATCCCAGTGGTAACCAACGCATATCTACGAATAGTTATCCAAAAACCCATTCATGCATACAAGCATATCCATATGCACACAAGCGAGGGCTATTTTATAACTTTGTTAATGGAAACTGGTATTAGTGTTGTTTTTTTTATATGGATATGGATAAAAATAGTTTTTTTTATTAGTTCAAACGTTTGAAACTTGTTAAAATAATGTTTATTTGAAATCAATAACTAAAGATACATAAATAATGATTTCTGATTTCTTGGTAAAAGCAAAAAATTGTGATTAATATTATGGAAAAATAAAAAAAATGGGTTGGTTAATTAAAGTTAAATATTTGTAGCACTTTGAATCTAAAATTATCGCTCTTTTTTCTGAATCTATTATCTAAATCAGCAACTGTAATTTGTAGTTTTACAACTTTTGGGATCTTAGGACCATTATGATTGCAATATGGGAACTCTTTCTAAATTGTTTTCTTTTTAATTTAAATATATATTAACTTTAAAAGATAAAAAAATTGCTTAATTAATAATATTGATCTTATCTGCATATAAGTATTTCTTTAAGATAATCTATCTATATAATAATAATAGGTATTACCCCAACAATCAACAAAGAGAAAAGTTTCAATAGAAAAAGTTTACTTTTAGAAATACTTTTATATCATAAAGTTGCATATAGTTTCATTTAAAATGACTTGATTTTAAAAAAATTAAAAAATAATATTAAATAGTACTGGGAATCTACTTTGACGTTTCGACTTATACATATGTCAATATTTCATTTTATCCTTACGAAGCATCTTAAAATAACTCTTGGCAAGAAAGAATCTCAATCACTAGAATCCTTTTTATGAATCGAATTCAGCTTTTCACATTGCCTTTTTTTAAATCTGTTTTTTTTTCTCTGCTGAGCAACTTTTATGCCATCCCTCGTAATAAGCCTCTATTTGACTTTTGAGATACAATAACAAACGGTGAGTGGAAAAAGATTTATAAGCCCATGTCGTCTCCCTGGTACTGTAATATCCAGTTTTCACTTTTATTTTTATTTTGTTATTTGTTTTATATTTTTTTTTCCCCATTCCTTGCCTTGGCGTTTGTGTTTAAATAAATGAAAATAAATCTGCACGTCAGTTGGGGCGACATTGCGACGTCCGGCATTGATTTACACCATATAATGCGCATTTTTCTCGTGTTTAACAGACTTAATGTCTGTTTATAGAGTTGAGGAGAGACGGTAAACGGCAGCGGTAAGAATTTTCTCAGTGTCCGTTGTTCGAGTGTTGTATGTCTGTATACATATACTATATGCAGCTATAAAATATATTAAACAAACTGATTTATTACATTTTGATAACCTCTCGTCTCTCGCTCTCACTCACTTAACAATCGGCGGAGTGGAACGTCTGTGCGGTGCGCTAAAAATGCCAGCGAATACAACGCGCTTTATAATTGCGTTGATAATTTATGATCAGCTTATATACATATATGCATACATACATACATATATATTTACATTAATACCTATTTATTCTAGATGATCATGAGAAAGTTTGTGTGCGTGTGCGGTTTAATGAGATTGTTTACAGTTTTGAAGGGGAGGGAATATATGTACATTATTTCCTTTGTGAAATATTTAAAAATATCGCACAATTTAATCAATTCAACAAATAAAAACCTTCAAAAAATACAACAATGAGAACAATAATTTGAAAAATATTACTACATTAAATTTTATTTGTTAATAATGTTAATTTGCAGACAGTTAAACAATAAGATAAACAGTTAAACATTTCAAGTAACAATCGTCACAAATTATTAATGGTTTATTTTTTTATTTTTAATTTTTTTAATACCTTGTCAACGTGTTATTATTTGAATTCCTTTTAATACTCTCAAAGAGAGGGTATATTTATTTCTGCATGATGTTTGTTAATTAGGAAGGAAAATTGTGAGATTATTTAGTAATTATGTTGAAATGTCCTTCTCCCTTGATAAAATTAAAATTTTAAAATAATCAAACATAAACCCAATATTAACTTTTCCTAAAAATAATTTCTAATCTTTGGAACTTAACTTATATAATTCAAATTAAAACTGATTTAAATTAAGTTTCTTAAGTTGTTTTAACTAAAAAATTAAGGTCTTATAGAGTACTGTGATAATCAATTTTTTAAGGGTAGAAAAATGTCGTCACAATGTCTGTTCCTTTTGCTTTTGTTTGTTGTTTTTTTGTCAAAACATTTGCTTAGACATGTGAAATGACAATTTAGTGAAAGGTTATCACCAAAGACATTTTAGATGACATTTGACGCAATCTGCAAAGTTTGCACACGTGTGACAAGGTTACTTTGCAAAGCATATTTAGGATAAAATCAAAATGACAGTCAAACAGTCAGTCAGACAGACAGACAGAATATCAAGATGACGTGTGTGTTTGCCTACCAGTATATATTTGAAGAGACAAGGCCGTTTCTTTTTTTTTTTTTTGACATTTGACGGCATAAAATGAATTTGTTTTCTTTTGAGATTTCAATATGTAACACGGCGTAATCTATGACAAATAAATGGAACAGTTGTTGCATAATAGGAGTACATAATTCTTGAATTGATTGTTTAATGAATATTATAAAAATATATGTAAAAACTGTATATACATACATATATAAAATTTGTCAATCTATCTGTATTTAAATGGAGTTCTATCAAATCTGTTTATAAATTAAAGAAATTTTGAAGTGATATATTATACAAAATTTATCCTTTTAGAAGTTAAAAAAAATTTACAAAAGTTTAAATTTGATCACAAGTTTCATATATCTTAATTAACTGAAGATCATTTTAATTAAAAATCATTTTATAAAGGCTCTATTATGATGGATGAATACAGTAAATTCCCTGACACTGGATGAATCCAGTAAATTCCCTGACACCTCTTAAGAGGTTCCTTGAAAGGGAACAATGTAGGGTGACTGCTCCAGGAAGTCTCTAAGAGCGATATTTATGGATCGTACTAAAACTTTTAAAAGTTTTGTAACTTTAAGGAAGTCAAATCTAATTTTAGATTTTCATTAAAAAAAAGTATCATTTTTGGTCATTTTCAACGTGATTCATTCTGAGCCCTGCAAAAATTGTAATATAACCAGAATACCCTTTCAAGGGACAAAAAAAATAATTTTAGTACAATAATGTATTGATTCTCCCTTCTCCCCAAAACCACTAAATGTATGTATATGTATGTGTGTACGTATGTATGTATGTGTGTATTCGTTTGTGTTAATTGAAAAACCATTGAAATCTCTCTCTCTTCTCTTCTCCAGTCTCTCACCCCTCCCCCATGAAATCGAGCTTTTATCGTTAATTTATTGGCACAATTTTTTTCTTTTCTCTTCTCTTTTTTTGTTCATTTCGTAATTTTGATTGATGACTGACTTTATGTCACTTTTTGTTGATGTTGTCCAATGGCAGCAGCAACAGCAGTGGCAATGGCAGCACCAATGATAAATTAATAAAAACAGGCGATTTTGTTTATTCAGTTTTTTCGGTTGATTTTTGTTGTTGTTGTTGTTGTGTAACTTTCAGATACGCATTTTTCCGTATATAGAGTCTCTTTTTCACCCTCTTTCATAATCATAAGTCGTAAGGGGGCAGTGTAAAAAAAAAAAAGGGGAGACGACCCCGTCATCATCGACATCGTCATCGTCATCATCATTCGTCAGAGTCAGCGGCCATCTTTTATTGTTTGCTTAACAATTTTTCAATATACATTCGCTTGTCCAAGTATTTTTAGTACCCCCTCCCCCTACACACAAACACACACACACACATACACACACATACATTCATTTGCCTTGCGTGTCTCGCGCCTTAAGTCATAAATCAAAATTCTGACAGCGCATTGTCATTTAATCAATAATTTATAAACAATTTTTTATTATTATAATTTTTGTTTTTTGTACGCCCTACCAACATTTGCAATTTATGTTTGCGCTCAGTGTATTACACTGAGTGCAACAGTTTGAGGTTGAGCCCATCAACTGGAATATGGATCGTAAATAAATCAATAAATCATTATTTTTATGTGACATTTGTTGCGAAATTAGTTAAACTACAAGTTAGTTTCTAAGAATTCATTTACAACTAAAAGGTATTAAAATGAAACTGTTGCAGTGATTTAAAATCATGGCATATTCTCCATTTTTTATTTCTTTATAATTTGACTTGAAAGATTTGTGTATTCAGTTTTTTCGACAGTTATCACAAATTTATTCTTTTAATGGACTAGATCTGCATTTGTAGCAAAATGAAAAGAAATTATAAAACTTTTTTAAGAGAAGCCTCTTTTATTTCTTTTTAATTAAACCAAATCTTATGCTTTAAACTACTTTTCATAGAGAGAGCTAATTGAATCTGAAGTATATGCTCTAAAATGTTTTTTTTTTTTTGATAACAGAAAAAGCAATAAACGTTGCTCTTTTTTTTATCAATTAACAATTTCAACAAATTTTATTTTTTATATCTTTTTTTTATATTGACCAAAGTAAGCAATTTTCTTTGTTTTTCTTTATTTTTATTTTGTTTTTCTTTCCATTTTGGCTTAATCGCAGAGGCCATCAACATTTTGAGAGTCGGCAACGATCCAAAAAGCTGTCAAACATTTAAGCCGCCCACCATTTTGCCATCTGTAACTGTATCTATATATGAATGTATATATGTATGTATATGTGTCTGTCTGATTGTCTGACTGTCTGTCTATCTGTCTTCTTGTCTGACAGTGGCACTCTCTTGGTCATTTAATCACAGTATTAACTCTTTTGCTGAGCCGCTGTCACTCTTGTCGCATTTTTGTGGCCATTGGTGGTGAGGGAGGACTTAAGGAGGCAGTGGTAAATAAGATTGGGGGGTGGAGGGGGAGACAGTTGGCAGAGGAGACGTTATAAACACTACTGTCTTCCAACTGTCAAGTTGGCCTAAGTTTTTGAGCGCAAAATAAAAGCCGACTTGACAGCTGAACGGTCGAGTCGAGTTGAAATGAGTTGAGTTGAGACCCTCTCCCTCAATTTTAATGTTGATGATGACGATGATTATTATGTATTTTTGCCGTTGCCCAATGACACACACTCGGACACACACACACACACACACACACACACACACACACACACTTAGATGGAGAGACACTCCGGAGAATCGCCCATGCATTCGTTTAGGCTTTTAAACGCTTAGGCGGACTTATGTTGGTCTTAACGCGCACTGCCAAAGACACAAAAAGCCAACACAGTTGGACAGGCCTGAAGACGCCTCAAAGTCGGCGGCAAAACTTGAAATGAATTCGGACGCGCTTCGGATAATGAAAACGAAACGAGGCGCGCGCTCCACAAAACGGACAACAACAACAGAAACAAAACAAAAAACAAAAAGACTGAAAAAGAAAAAAAGTAAAACCCCCCCAACAGACATAAGAATAAAAACGTCAAAAGTGATTTTGCGCTTTGGTCAGCAAAGCAAAGTAATATCAAAAAAAATATGCCGCCACCAGCACCGCCGTCAGCACCTCCAAACGAGGGACCCCCTTCCGATGTCCCACTGCCCTGTTGCCCCCCGCATCGATCGACCGTCTGTGTGTCAACCCATGAGCAGTGTCCACTGTTAACTGTTTTGTACGAAACTGATGAGCTTTTTGGCCGCTTGGGGGATTTTGACATTTCATTTTTTCTTCTTTCTCTCTCTCCCATTTTTTCTTTAGCCCGTTTTTGTTGTCGGTGACTACTTTTTGGTCATTTTGGCACGTATTTTGGTTATATGGCCATAAGACATAAGCTTCGTAGTTGTCCCAAAATCAAATGAAAGAAAAAAAATGAATAAATAATTTAACCAATATGGTAAGAGGATGAAGGGATGAAGCAATAACAGACTATCAATCCTTAAAGCGGTACAAGTCATGGGCGTAAGGAGAAAGTGTTTCAATAGGGGTCTTTCAATGGCATTTACTGTTCGATTTACTACGCTTTCTAACTTAATAAACTGTTTACTATTGTAAATTTTTTTTTATTTTATTTTAACAGATTTTTTTTTACCTTTTCTTTATATATTTTTTAAAAAGAACTTTGCTAGCAGGGCTTTTAGAAGGTGTTAAAAAGGATTTTAAGCTTTTTACTGGATATGAAATTAAAAGTGAAGAACTTTAGTTAACTTTCTAGATTAATAGACTAACAGAATAGATAGCAGTTTTAAGTTAAGTTTAATGCAAATAAGTTGCTATCATTTAAATTGGATGGAATTTGGAGGTTTTGTGTTTTCTTGTGAATTTTTTTATGTACTTTTTAAAGGGTAGTAAAATTATAAAATTCGAGTAGTCTCTATGGAAACCCAAAATATAGAACAGTTCTTGAACTTTTAAAATTAAGATAGAAATGTTACTTAAATCTCTTTTTTATATTCAAATTTTTGAATTAATTTGAAATAGATAAATTTCATGGACAACAAACAAAAATAAAATATGTAGTATGAAGCATTATATTTAGTAGTCAATTAAATTTTTGAATATTGATTTAAATATTTTACAGATTTCCAAAACCCCAGCAATGAAAAAGTGTGTTTAAATATTTCTAATTATATAATACAATAAATGAATTTGTTAAATGAACAATGTTCTATTAAAATCATTAAAAAAAAAAAAAACAAAATAAAATAAGAAATAATTTTGGAGTCATAAAAACAATACTTAAACATTTCATTAAAATAAAAAATATATCTACTTGATTTATATAATTAAATACAATGAATAACTGATGACAAAACATATCCCTTTTTACAACATAAATGAAATATTTCTTTTAGTATTAATAAATGTAAATTTAAATATTTGCAAGTTTTAAATTGTTTTAGAATTATTTTTTATTTGATATGACAACATTGAAAAGAAACCTAATAACTTTGTAATTTCAAAAGGCCTTGATACACATTAATTTATATGTTCAAATAGTATAATTCTTGAGTAAGGTAATTTTCAGAATGGTTTATATGTGTATATATAGAACTTATCACGAAAGATTGCCAACAGTAAGGCATTAGTCATGCTATAAAAACTTTTTAAATTTATGCTTAACACAACCTAGATCGTCATAAATCACAGACAATCGCCAAATATAGCCCACCCCGATAATAAGTAAATTATGCCATAAAATGAGCGATAAACCTGACTGAGATCTTTAAACAAAAATACAAAAAAAAAAAGAAGAAAAGAAAAGAACTCTGTCCAAAATGATATACAGTTCCGCAGTGAATTAGCTGACAGATGAAACTCTTGCAAATCTACGCCATATCACAATCTTTATGTGTTTATGTACATTTTTATCTAATAAACCTACCCCCTCTCACCCAAAAAAAAAATGAAATACTACTTACTAAATTTAGATAGTTTCCCTTCCCCTTATGTCTTTTTGGAGAATTGAGAACACAGCTGTCAAGGCATCACGTTCACGAGACTCGAGAGGAACGAGTTGGATGAGTTCTATGTGAATTTATATCTGTATTTGTAATCTGGTTCTGGCGTTGAATATTTTTACGGCAATATTTTCGTATCAAAATTCCTCATTTGTTTATTTTGTTTACTTTAAAGCTTTAAGTAGCAACTCTTGTTAATAATATTATTTTAACTTATATAGCATAGAAACTTGTCAAAAGACTGAACTGAGTGACACTTGTCAGCGCGCGTTGCGTCTTTATTTTTTTTTTTTTTTTTTTGTTATTCCATTTGACTAATCTGGTGAATTTCCGCCTAAGTTTATTTGGAATTTTCAGTCTATTTGGTAAGCACTTTTCGAGCTCATTAGTTAAACAAATTTCTTCTTTAAATTATCTGATGAAATCGTAAAATATCAGAAAACTGACAATTGACTGCAAAGGCGCGTGTTAGTCGAGTCAACTTGAACTCTAGCCCATTAACGCCATAAATTTTGAAATTTAATTGCATTTTGAGATTAGAAATGGTTCATTATAATTGTTTCATTTTGAATTTCTATTCTATTTCACAACGATGATCCCCATATAATACATAATAATTAATGATAATGGTCTGTCTATATGATTTTGTTTGTCGTTCAGTTGCTAGGAAAGTGTCAAAAAGTGTCAAACAGTCAACAAATATTAGAGATTAAAAAAAAAATAGCCCTTTTAAAAATGCAATCCGGACTCGGAATGGAAACAAAAATCGGTAAAAATTTCAAACATATTTTTTCTACATTTATTTTATATTTACTTTGTTATTTAAATAAAAATCTATATAAAAAAATTTTTAATGATGAATTCAGTTGATATTTAGCTTTTTCAGATTTGTTTTTTTTTTTTTTTGCAAAAATTTGTATACTTTAGAATTTACTTGGACAGTGAGAAGACAAATAATGAGACAGCAAAAGACAACAAATTTTTAATGCCAAATCGTTTACATAGTAACAAATCACCCCAGACAACACACACAAAAAGTTGCCCAACCTTAGGCAATCTCAATAGTTCAATTCTAATCAACAAAAGAACCAAAAAAAAAAAAAAAATATAAAGTAATAATAAAAACCATAAAGAATTTCCTGCAAAAATATTTATAGTTCTTGATCTGTTTTCAAGTAGCTGTGCATGTGATTGTCCTCCTCCAACAGCTAAACTACTGTGGAATAAAGAGAAGCGGGGGGGTGGAAAAAAGTGTTATCAGGGGAAACCTGGCATGTTCATGACAGATTTACAAGTAATTGCGATCTATTGTGGACTAGGAATCATAAATGATATTTGAGTTTGGAAACTTGAAAATATTTTACCATATTTAACAATATAATCATTATGTGTGTGTGTGTGTGTGTGTGTGTGCGAAATTAAGTTTCATCAACGAGTCGTAAATAATATTAGAAAAAAGCAATTTTAAAAATTTATGTAGCCGGCTCACGGTGAATAATTTAACAACCAAATGCAAATATATAAAAACAGAGAGAAAAGAAAGCCAAACGCAAAAACAACAAGAAAAAAAATTAAAAATAAAAAAAAAATGAAAAACCAGAAACTTCCCTCCGAACCGCAGAAACAATAGAATTTTAACAAGAAACATAATTTATTGCCACTTAAGTCATAAATATATTTTTAATTTCGGCCAATTCACATTTACAACGAGAACCGGCCACGAAAACAGCCAACAATCATCCGAAAGAGATCTCTTTTATACCCTTTTTTATACCCTTTCGAAATGGTATATATCCATTTAATCGATCATTTATGATATAGGTAGATATGATTTAGGTTAAGATCTGTAAGTAATCGAGAAATCTCTTAAAAGAATACCCTTTTTTCGAAACTTAAGAAATTTAAGTTACTTTTCCCAGGAGGAGACATTTTTTAATTCGATATATTTTACCCATGTCTGCTTTTTATAGAAGATTTGGAATTACTTTTATGTATGCCTAATTCTAAAATGAACTTACTATTTGATCCAACGTAGACCAATTAAATATATTTTTTATTTCGTGTATCATTAATTATATCATATTATATTGTATCAATAGCTTTGATTCTACCTCAATCCTATCTTAAATCTGATCTAAACACATAAGAAAAATGGTTCAGAAAACAATATTAGCGTAAATTTTTATTCATTGTTTAAAAAGCACTTGTGAAGAAATATTTTTTACAATATTAATATATAATTAGGTTATAGAAACTTAAATACAATATGAGATACCATTTTACGACTACAATAAAAAAGGCATTTAAATCATTTGATATTAAAAAAAAACGTCTTATTCACATTAGACAAATGCCTAAACGGACTTAAAGCTACTGGTCTAAAAAGTTAAAATTCCCTACAAAAAAAGGGTAATCCAAATTCGTTTTCAATGAAAACTGAAAACACATTTCAACTTGTTTTTTTCGTTTTCTTATATTTCGGTTTTGGAATAGTTTTTCTTGTTAGCTTTCAAAAAGGGAGGAGAGAAGCTTCGGGCCCGCCAACAAAAGAAATGAAATACTGAGAGACTAAAATTTACGTCTCTTTGAGTGTTTATTTTCCTTTTGCCGCTTTCATGAATCTTCAAGTTTATTATTGCTGTTGGTGCTGCTGTTTGTGTTGCCGCTGCTGGTAGCAGCAACTAATTTAACACTCAGACAGTAGTAAAAAAAAAAAAGAAAAAAAAAAGAAGAAACTTAACAAAAACAAGACAGTGAGAAGACGGGAAAAAAGAAGACGTTAAGGGGGCAGGTTATAAAAGGCCAACTAATTACAAGTTGCAGCCGCCAAACATATGCAAAAATGAAGCGCCACAAAAGGGGATAAAATTTGAATATTTTTATATAAATATGTATAGGGGATTTTATATTGTCTTAATGAACAACAAAAGACAGTTGGACAGTGGGACAGTGAAGTAGAGAAAGAAGAGACAAATGTATCTCGTTTGGGCGCAAAACACAAATGTTTAAAACAATAATAAATTATCTCAGTTGCTGTTGTTGCTGTTGCTGCTGCTGCTGTTGCTGTTGTTGGCTCTCTTTGCCTTTTATCGCTTGATAATCGCTGGTCATTAGTCATTTTGGCCTCAACCTCGAGTATTGTATGTGTTTTTTTTTTTCTCTCTTCTTTTCTATATCTTTGTGTGCTGTCGGTGCCACGCCAAAAAGAGTAATGTGAGCAACAACACGGTGGCAGCTGCTGCTGCTGCTGCCGTTGCTGTTGTTTGCCTCTTCATTTGGTCCCGCAACAACAACAGCAGCGGCCGCCGCCGTTTCGTTTAATAAATCGTGTACTGTCGCCGTTTATTGTTGCGGCAATGTTTCAAAATTTATTTATTTATCTGCTCTCTGGCTAACTGAATGAATTGGCTTAATAATGTGGCCAACCATAAGAAACATCATCAACAGCAGCAACAGCAGCTATATCAGTAGCAGCAACTGCATCTAGCATTAGCAACCTCCATATTTGGTTTGGAATTTTGGGATTTATCTCACTAAATGCTTAGTTTTAAATAAAGATAAAGATTAAGTTAACAGAAAATTTTAAATGTTTTTAGAAGAGAAGTTCTCCTTTAAGGAAAGGTGAAATACTTAAATTAAGGAAAAGTTAAACTCATTAATTAGTATTCTGGATTTCAATTTCATACTTTAAATAAAAAATAAGAAAAAAACACAATATTATAAAATATTTGATTTTTAATGTATGTTATTTGTATATAAATACATAATTATCAAAATTTTCAATTCATCTATTTTCAATTTCTTTAGCAAAAAAAACTTGGAATTCCTTAGAAACAATTTATTGAAATGTTTTTGAAAATACCAACATTCTTTACTATTACTATTTATAATCTTAATGTTTTGAAATTGAATAGATGAAATTCCGACACTAAAAGTGTGCGATCATTTGCCTAAAACAGCAATAAAGCATCAACATACATAGATAAATATTAGTAATTAGACTAATTATAAGCAATATGTTCTTAAAATTTATTAAGGTAAACTCTAAATGCCTTGGAAAAAGATATATTTGTATTATTAAGTTACGGATCCAAATCCAGGTAATGTGTAACATAAATTATCATTTTTTTATATTAAATAAATTAAATAAACAAATAAAATAAAAGATATAAATATTTTCAAGTTTAATTTTCACTTACAAAAATTGAATCTTTTATTATATTATATTATTTTTAAGTAGAAACAAATATAACTTAAAAAAACAATTAAAAACTGAACATTAAAATAGTATTCCAAACTGTTTCGAATATAACAGCTATGAAAAACATTTGCTGATAGCCCAGCGAAAACTTTCCAGACATTGACTCATACGACTTGATATCTGTCATATATAGGTACATATATATATATTTGTGTATATAGAGTCCACCCACAAGCAATCTGTGGAAATTCATATGATCGGTCAGTTGCATTTAAACAGAGTGACAAAATGACATTTATAAGTACCGCAAAATACACCTCAACTTTAGCCCCATTTGATTATAAATTATGGCAAAGAAACAAGGAATAAAATACGATATGAAATGTGTGAGCAAAATCAGCAACGAACAAGCCCAAGAAATTTATATAGTATGTACATATATAATACATATATAAATATATATATGTATAGTATGTATATAGAGAAAACAAAAATGTTAAGACGCATTGTTAATTTATGACCCTGCAGGGCCTTCAGGCTAAAGCCAAGGTATAAATACTTCAACTGTGATTATTATTAAAACCATCCATCCATCCTACTAACCATTGACCATATACCAACTACAATGCATATAATATCTACAGAAGTTAAAACCGAAATAACAAAATCAAAAGAAATACATTTCTACCTTGGGTACGAACTGAAGTCATTTGTTGGGGCACTTCAAAAGCAACCGCTTACCGACAATTTTTTGTGTCTGGCACTGAGATATATATTATTGATAGATATATCAGTGATATATATAGCTCTGGTCAGTGGTAAATTTGTTTTCGGCTGTCCCCTGTCTCCATGATATTTCCAGTGTCATAAATAAACGAATAGAAAACAATTTTTGTTTTTTTTCCGTTTGTTTTATTTTTTTGGTTGCTTGTCAGCTTTAGATTGGGAAACTTGGGGGAAAGGGGGACTTTTATTTTTGCATAAAATCCATTTATGGTGGTTTTCTGAAAAACAAAAAAAAAAGAAATAAAATAATCGGTACAATCATTGAACGTATAACGGAAATCACTGCTGACAGACATATTAATGTTCATTTCCTTTCATAATTTTTAATTAAAATATGTCAAAATGCCAGATTCAGCAACAAAAAAAAAAATGAACAAAGATTAAATGAATGAATTAAATTGATTGATACTCGTGTCTCTGTGGGAGGGAATTCGCTTTGATTTTTTAAATCATATGAGAAAAATTCAGTACATACAGTATATATATATATATATATATGTACATGTATATGTACATATATATACATTCATATATAATAGTTATATTTTCATAAACTATTTTTGGCAAAATTTAAATTTGAAATAAAATATCCATATAAACAGAGAATTTCTGAAGTTTAAGGAATATGAAAGATATTGGAAGAGATTTAAAATCAGTATTTATATGAACTCTGCGATAATTTTCTTTCAAATACATAATTAAAGATTAAGTATATATATAAAACATGAGATAAATAATGAAGTCGAGCTTATAAGGAATAATAAAAAGGTCCAAGAGATCTCTCTCTCCCTCTATTTTAAATTTTATAAACATTTTATTTTTTTTTATTTTATTACAGCTATAAACTGGCAACTTCAATCTGTTGAAATCTCTCTTTGCAGCGACCCATAAAATCTGCCCCTTGGACCCTTTGCTGTCCATCAACTGCACAAAACTAAAATAAATGACTACCAAGTGCCTGTTGACAGTTGTCATGTTAGCTACAAATGTCATGTGTTTCTTCTTCATTTTTTATGTTTTTTAATTTTTACAAAGAAAGAAAAAGAAAAAAAAAATATAACCAAAACAACATGCAAAGCGCCTGGGAGAGCCAGCGACCGCCCATATAATGTAAGATAATGTAGACTGTGATGGGTGAATGTCTGAACGTGGTGTGTGTAATGTGTGTGTGTGTAGGAGCCCAGAGGGAAAGTGTCAAACGCAACATTATGAAAATGACACGAGGAAGCCATAAATATTAAAACAAAACAGGCAGCAACAATGTCACAACACCAAGACTAAGACCAACACAGAGAGTGTGAGTGCGAGTGTGTGTATATGTCTGTGTATGGATGCTGATGATGATGATGAGGGAAAAAGTACTCTGTCGAGTAACTCAGCGGGGGCGTTAAATTCACAGAAACAGAACAAAATATTATTAAGGAGTTGAAACAACGTAAAAAGATACAAATGTATCCGCTTAGTTGTCACTTACCTCGCCCCTAAATGTCACATCTTTGTCAGTTTTATGCATGATTGACGTTCGCCTCTCATTTGGCTTCCCCTTGTTATTCTTTCCTTTTCCCCTCTCTCACCCTCTCTCCATCTCTTTGTCTTTTAACATTTCGCCCTTTTTCATTTTTAGGGGCAATGGAAAACACAAGAGGAAAATTGTAATGACTTTTCTGGTCTTGTAATTTATAACAAAACTGTTAATTAGCTGCGACGACAACACTGACATCAGTCAGCTGCTGTGTAATTTATGTCATTGTACACACACACACACACAGACACACACAAATACACATTGTGTGTGAGAAACGAAGAGGTTGGACCCACCTTGGTATACTCATATGACATCTCTAAACAGCTGAGAAAAATGCAACAAGTCATGTTTTCAAATGTTCATAGATTTTTTTTTTATTTATTCTTTAACTAGTTCATTTGGTTTAAGTAAAAATACATATAGATTTTTTACATTTAATTTTTGCCAACTCGATGGCCGTCTCATTAGAATGCTCACAATGAATACTATTGAAGGTTCTCTCATCCACACCATTCACATATGTCGGCTTATAATCAAAGCCAATTGTCTTATTCTACAAAAAAAAAAAAAAATATATATATATATACATAAATAATTTCAAAATAATTTTCAAAAACTTACCTTGAATATTACATCATTTTTGCCATTAAATGTATCAAAGAAATTGAATTTTCCACCATTAAAATTACTAATTATACTTGAAAATATTTTACCCAATTGCTTAATTTGTTTTAACTTTACAGTTTGGGAAATAAATATAGCATTCTGTAAACCTGTATTCAAATTGCAATTGCTCATCATATCGGTTTGGGCATATTTGCCAAATAGACATATTAAAATGTCATCAGTATCGACTTTTGGTTTATATTCAACAGAATTTAAAATTTTAATCGGTTCTGTTAATGTTGTGATGGGAATAATTTCAGAACAACTATTACGACCTCGCATGGCATTGAAGGCAAAAGCAGAATGCAATGCATTTTCATCATTGATATTAACCAGGCTAAGTTACAGAGAATATTAAAGAGAAGTTGGATATTAATTTCAATTACTTACACTGGTGCATCGTTGTAATCGATTAAAGTAATATTTTTTGATGCCACTGCTATATAGAATACATCATTCCTTTCACGAGCAAAAATTACTGGTCGAAGATTAGATTTACGAGCTGCCTTATAACCATGTTCATCGAGTACCACTATATGATTATGTTTGGTTTTAACAGTCTTTAGGCATTCGTCACGATTCACTCGTTCAATGCAATCCAAAGATAGATCTATGCCCGCCTGATCCGCTGCCGTTAGAAGAGCCTCACACTTGGCCAAACTGATGGGATCATAGGTGCAGAGGGTAAAACCAGTTGCATTGACATTTTCACGACTTCCATGTACAAAACCAATCGCAAGTAAAGTAGTTACGAGTATGCCAAACATTTTGTTGAACTTGGAATATGTTCGTATATTTTGTTCAGATTTTATAGAATTTGAACTAATTCATATTTAATGAACACACACTTAACTCAGCCTTATCACTTATATAACCCCAAACCGCACAGGAGTCGGAGTCATACGCTAATCTCAGACGGACACCCCATAAATCATCAAATCGGTCCGCAAATAAATCATCGAATCTAAAACGTCAAGTTGTCTGCTGCTTTGGCTAGTATATCAATTTTTTTTTTTTTTTTTTGCTTTACTGTTTGGTAACGAAAATCACAGCACAAAGCTACAGCTGTCGACAAGTATATATATATTTGGGGTCAGAATTATATATACACATTTCAAAAGATTGCCACTGACGATTTATATGTCTATGTATAACAAAAATAAAGCTGAGCTAAACGCAAAAAAAATTTCAAAACAAAGGAATTTCAATTTAATTTTAAATATAATATATTTTTACCAGTGGGAATAAGTGGAATATCATTTCACAACAGAAAATAAAAATACTAATAGTAGGAAATACAGCAGCAAAATGGCAAATTGAAACAAAATTTATTTATAATCAATTGCTGTCAGATCACTTAAATTCATCGATTTTGATTGTTTTTAAGCTTACTAAAAAACTGTCTTAATTAATTAAAAGTTTTTAGTTTCTTTGTGGTAGAGAAAAGAAATTACATTTTCTAAGATTGGATTAAGCACATATCAAAATTAGTTTAAAAATAAATCTAATGCATAATTTGTACTATAAATAATACTATAATATAATTATGACAAATACCTTTGAGATTAAAGCAAAAAGTATTTGAAAAATTCCATGTAATAATACAGAAAATGTTCACGTCAAATCGTTATCTCTACAATTATCTTAAAAAAAAACCAGTAATTCTTAACTTTGACAGTCTTTTAATAAATAAACGATAAGCTAATAAAAATACTAATAACAAAACTCAGCAAGCAGCAATCAAGTCATTAAATCGAATAAAAAAAAATAAACTAGATTAAGTTCCGTTTCTTGTTCTCCCCAAGTTTACGATAGAAAAATTTAATAGTAACCGTAAAATATAAAGCTGAACCAGTTTTGAATGAAATCCAAAATAAAAGATCAAACAATGCTAAAATATTTTGATAAAAAAAAAAAACAAATTTTTGATATTTAGTAGCAAATAAACAATTTTAGATTAAAGATTCTTTTTTATATCTTAACTATTTTGATTTTAATATGTTTTTGTACCGTTATAATAATAAAATCTCATCAAATTGAGAATCTATATATAGTTGTTTTCAATCTTTATGACGAATCGCTTTTGAAATGAATTTGTTTATTCAGAGTTCTTTTTTTATATGTATGTATATAGAATATATTGGAAAAATTCCAATAGATTTTACACCTTTTTAAGTATTTTGATCATAAATTATGGCAAGTTCTTCGCGTCGTTTAATCGTTAACATCTATATACGATCTGACCAATAAAATAGTATTTTATGGCCATATGGCCAATAACCAGACGACAAGATGTCAGTGTTAAGGTGGCCATAAATAATATGACCAAAACCCAAGAGTAATATAAAATGGTTTAGAAAAATCACAAAATGTATATAGAAATTAATATATATATATATCATGGAAATAAAAAATCACAACCATTGATTAGACTTAATTTTCATGGGGCCATAAACCATTGCGGATTACGCTAGAAACCGTTCGTCGCAATAAATTGGCAAAGGAATATAAATTAAATCACAAGGTGACTAACACGGATTGCTCTGGCGATAACAAATCTGACGTGAATTAAAGTACGTTTTTTCGAAAAAATAATAAAATTTAAATGGGAAAAAAAAGAAAAATATGTAGATAACACTTGGGCTCGTCCGGGATTTGAACCCGGGACCTCCCGCACCCTAAGCGGAAATCATACCCCTAGACCAACGAGCCAGATGCATGATTTTGGCCAAGTTAGTCATATAAAAAAAGCTTGTGTAGCCAAGATCAACAAAAGACGAAGGCCAAAATGAAGTAAAAAGTGAAAGAAATGCTCCCCGCCCCACCTACACCTGCTCCAATCACTCTTCGACTCTACTTAAAGCTCCATATGCACCACATTTCTGTGAGTTTCTATTTATAAAAGAAAAAAAAGCAAAAGTTGTTTCGGTTGCTGTTATTTCGGAATGGAGGGGTGGGGGGAATGGAACGATGGGCGAGTGTTGACAACCAAACAAATTGTTTAACATGGACAACACAATGCGACACAACAGAGAAATATGATGCATGTAAATAAATTCAATTTGAAACAACATAAACGAGAAACAACAAAAAAAGAGACAAGAGAAAATAAATGCCAAACTGATTTTATAGCAATCAAAGTGCCGACACAGCTTTAACTAACAGCAACGACTATGAGATACCCTGCAATAGACCCGTAGATATTGCAGGTAGTTTTATAATCCTATCTCTTATAATAATTTCCCATTATTGATTTTAATGTCAAAATGTAGAATAGAAAGCTAAAAATGTAAATGAAATGCAAACAGCGCCATCTATCGGCATTTATATTATTGATATTTACTTTAAAGCGAAAGATTTTGACATATTTTGTTAACACATATAATATATATTAATAAAATAAAGATTGAATTAAAGATCTATTCAATTTTGTATATATAGAAGCTGAATAAAGCTTTTAATAAAGTAAATAAATCGAAAATAATCTGCTTTAACTTCGATAGGTACAGTCTTTTTTAAGATCTTACTATCTGTCTATATCTATTTGTCGATACTGATGCCAAATATTGAATCCTTATACATAAGTAGGCTTGTCTCCTGTTATTATATATACCTGAAAAATGTCCAAGTTTTTTTAAAAAAGAAAATCTCTCCAAGATTTGTTAGTTAATAAAATTAATTATTTAAATGCATATTTCTTACGGCAAAATAAATTTGAAAAAAAACTAAAATAAAAGTTCCCTTTAAATTTTTTGACTGATTAGATTTTTGAAATTAATAAAATCGGTTCATAATAAAGATCACTTAACTCTTTTGCATTTTATTGATCTATATAATTTATAATATATCCATATATATACATCTATTATATGTATATATAGTACAATGATTTTATGTATGTATGATCGTGTTAAAATAAGTAAATAAATGTTGAAATTTCTATGTCCCATATGAATAATCCATTTTGCTGGAATGCCAAGAATATTGGACTTATCTCTGCCGTAGAATTGATAGGCAAAGGCCGAAATGAGAACCTTTAAACGATTAGCAAAAGATCTGGAAACGATTTAACATTAATTGCTTTTAATAAGCACTTTAAAACTGATACATTGTTGTTGAACACGAAGAAAACGCCTTCAATCAGTCCTCTTCAATCTATCAATCAGCCCTTCTAACAAAGTCGCAATACCCTCTTTCTCTACATAGATTACAAATTTATATTGTATCCCAGAGCTATGAGCACTTCAGCACTTCATTTGCTGTCGCTGTGCTGATTGCTGAGCTTTGATAAAAACAAAAAAAAAAAAAATGTTGGAAATAAAAAAAAACTTGAAAAATAATAGAAAAAAAAAGAAATATAAACAGAATTGTCGTCTCGCATGCGCGAGAATTGGGGCCAGGGCATCAAAATCAAAATCAAATCAGACAGCGGCAAAGAACGTTCGTTGAAACAATTGAAAAACCGCTGTTGTTGCGCCGTTTGACAGCTCGAATGCGATAATTTTAAATCAAATCAATTGAATATTGTCACAATTAATTTATTTATGAGATACACACACTCGAATTGAGTTGAGCCCAGTTGAATTGAGTGTTGTTTCTTTTTGTGTGTGTGTGTTTCTTTTTTTGGTATTTATTTATTTTATTTCATTTTTTTGATTTCGTTTCTCATTCATTCAACTGGCAATTGATTTTCTGAATATGTTTCCATTTTTATTGATTTTTAATTTCGGTTTTTGGTGTTTTATGGCTGTTGCTTGTGCAAATGCTACCGACACGCCCAATCGCCCACCTCATGAAATTCAAATTCCACCTTTTTTTATTTCTCTTTGTTTTTGTTTTTTCGTTTTATTTGTTCTTTGATTTGAGTGGTTTTCAGTTGGTCTGAAATCGTATCGAAACGCTGCATACAAATTATGCAGTGATTTCAAAAGCGAAATATCAAATACAATACGAAATTTGTTTTTCGTCTGCAATTTGACTTTAAAATGGAAAGCAGATTAATTTCAAATCAATGGGCACAACAGATTCAAATTGAATACAATGAGATTCGGTGGTTTATTTTGTACTAACTACACTGGGAGAAATAGAAGCCTAATAAAGGCAAAAGTTTTTAACTAAAACGAAAATTTGTACAAATAAATCCTGAAAACTACTTAAAATAATAATTATCGAGTGTGATTTTTGAAATCATTTTTAATCTTTACAATATATGTTAAACGATAGTTAAAGTCCAATCCTTCAATTAGCACAAAATTATAAAGAAAATCATTTACTTTCTAAGGATTAGTCACATTATGAATGCCATTAATTATGGGAAAATGATCTTTCTAGACCAGTTATCGCTATTCAAATACATTATTGGACTTATTCAATTGATTTTCCTTAAAGATCATAATGAAAACAAACTGAGAAATAAATTCTTATCAACTTTATTTGAATATTATACAAAAAAACGCCTTTTTCAAGATCAATGTATCAAACTATACTTTATACTTTTTCTGAGGTCTAAAAAAATTTAACAGATTTATGAAACCTTTTAAAAAAATTTCTTTAAGTCCCGGAATGATTTATAAAGCTCTAAAATTTTTATGAACCTTTTATGAAAAATATTTTATTTCCTCTCTGAAGTACAATGAATTCCCAAAGTACCCTAAAAAACATACATAAATTATTTCGATTATGTTTCTTTCCCACTTTGAAGTGTGTTCTAAGAAATGATAATAAGTTTGTTCACGACACTATATAACGATGCCTGGTCAATAAGTTTTCTGTTTTACCCCACGACATTGCTTACAGAACAGGGAAATTCCGTCATATATAAAAATTTAGCTTTCCGCTGATAAGGCTTCGGTTGTTGTGCACTCTAGTAATGGGTCTTCGATTAGACCGATAAGGTTAAAATGACATTGGAATTATGTAAATATATAATTGGAAATAGTTGAACAGATAATTAACAACTAACCTAAGCAACAATGTATAGAAATATTGTGTAACTAAAGCATTCAACTATTCCACACTTGGTTGATCGCATAGCTGAAAATAAGTTTCAATAAAAACAAAATGATTTTTTTTTTATATTTTTAAAAATTGTTTTTTTTTTTGCTTTTTATATTTCATTCCATTTCATATGAATAGTTTGCATGTAATTATTGTTTGTTTAATGTTTTTTTGTTTTTTTTTTTTTGATATATTGTTGCTGGGGTCTTTTGAGTGAATAGCGAAACTTATTCATAATTATAGCAATTTACACACATGACATAATTATATGAAATATTCATTTATTTGTTTTGTGGTTTTTTTTTTTGGATTTTTTTGTAATGTTTTTTTTTTTGAGTTTTTGGATTTTACATTTAGTTTAATAATAGTACTTATTTTACACATAAAGTGACTTAAATTATGCCATATTATTATTATCTCATAGTGCAACTTAAGGATACAGCAAAAATATATATCGATATCGATTACAACTAAAACAATTTGAAAACAAAATCTTGATTATGCGATATACATATATGTATATATCTTTATCTTTTCATATATATGTATATATATTTTAGCGACAGAATCCATTGGAAGTCATTGAAAATGTTTTAATTAAAACACAAACTTTGGTTGAACTTTGAGAATTGATATAAACAATTAAAAAAAATCTGAGCCGTTTAGCATTTTGTCTGATTTTTCTATCAACTATTGATTATTTGTAGACAATTATGATATAAAATATGTATGTGTATGTGTATGTGTGAGAAATAATGTTTACCATTTGTTTAAATGTTCTTTTAATCGTCTTCTGGTTGAAACTTAAAATATGTAACTAGCGCTCGATAAACTACAGTTTAGTATCACAGAATAGCGAATGCCCGATTCTGAAAGCATTCATTGATCAATTTACTTTTGAAATTTGTTTCAAAAATTTTATATTTTCCCTTTTCATTTGTTTCTTTTTTTTTTTTTTTGCAAAGTCAAACAATATTAATAAAGAAAGCTAAGAAAATTGAATGTTAAATGTGTGTAATAATTAGGCAACACTATTTTTTTTTTCTAATAAAGTGAATCTTTAAGTTAACGATGTGAAAACGAAAAACAATGTTGAAAAACTATTCAAAATTTAAGAGACTAAGAATTTTGTTCGCATGGTGGATCACTTTTCTAAATATGTTTTTTTACTTAACTGAAACTTAAAGTTTTGTAGACATGGAGCAAAAGAGAAAGACAGTCTTGAAGAACGCCTTGGAGAAAATTTAGTTGATAACTTTCAGTATTGAAAATGAAGTGTTAAACAATGCTGTTTTCTTTTCAATCCATACGGTATTATTATTTGATTTGTTTTTTTTTTGTTTTTGGTATCTATTGATGGGCTGCTCCCATACGCTGACCATACATGGCATACGGTGAATAATATGGACCCAAAGCCGCTGCTGCAGCTGCCGCTGCTGGATTGAAGGCACCAGCAGCCCCAAAAGGCGATGGACCACCTGGCATTGCACCTGGTGGCTTGGCGTATGGATGATAACGTGCGGCCGCTGCTGCCGCCGACATTGGACTCAATGGAGGTGTTGGATAACCGGCACGCAAGGCCGATGGCGGAAAGAGAGTGCCCAGAAGGGATTGAGCCTGGGATTGGGCCAGAGCAGCCGCAGCTGCAGCCGGATCCGATAGATTCCCTGTATGGGTGCGCAGATGTGTGAAGAGTTCATCGGATGTTTGGAATCTCTTGCCGCAATACGCATCACCGACCACCCAACTGCAGACATAGGGAGCTGAACGGGCAGCGGCCGCATTGGCAGCTGCTGCGGCAGCCGCCTGGGAATATGGATGACCTGGTGGTAAACCACTGGCAGCGGCAGCAGCACTGGCCATAGCCATGCCATATTTCTGATGCTCGCATTGTGTACAACCTGCCGGACATGGGGCACCCATTAGCATTTGTTGTGTATGCGCCGAATAGGGACATCCTGGACAATAGGGATCCTTGCAAACGGGTACTATGGCCTCGCCACCGGCTGGTGTCTTAATGCGCTGATAACTGATATAGGGATTCGGCTGGCCAGCACCACCGGCTCCAGCACCACCGGCACTTCCCGGATAGCCGCCACCATTGGCTGCTGCTGCTGCCAACATGGCTGCATGATGATGTGAGAAACCGCCGGCAAATGGTGGACGGAATGCTGGATTTGCAGCATGTTGTTCCATCCCTGGTGGACAGCAGAGGGCCGATAATGGATTCAGTCCACCATATGGTCCTCCGGCTGCCTTATAGGCAGCTGCTGCTGCTGCAGCCGCTGCTGCCATGCTGCTCATCTCTTTGGGATGTTGGGCAGTGCCATTGGCATTATTAAGAACTTCCATACCGGAACGGACAATGGGACTGGCTCCACGCTGAGATGAACCGGCTGGTGAGACTGTCTTACGGCTAATATCTGCATCTGATTTAATTTCAGTGGGCGTGGCATTTGATTTATTTCTTGATGGTACACGAGTCTCATGACTTGATGAACTCTTTGAGCTGGGACGATCTTCATTTGTTGTTGTTGCTGTTGTTGTTGTTGTTGTTGTTATTGATGAATTGCTCTTGAAACTATTCTGATTCTGATGACTAAGCACATTTGTTTCATATGGCTTGAAGGCCAATTTAACTGATTCATTGCCGCCGGTTGTTGTTGTTGTTGTTGTTGTCGCACTAATTGGCGTCGATGATTTTGGCGATTTGGCTTGAACTTGTGTGGGGGGGGATTTTGCTGCTGATATTTCAGCACTGCTGCTGCTGCTCGACGATGTTGATGATGAGGAGCAAGTGCCCGATTTATTCTTATTCTTATCCATGGCCAAAAGTGGCTTAACTGCCGATGAATCGGCACCAATTTGTGAGCATGTTTGTGCTAGCAGAGCCAAAGGACTTTTCTTGGCATCCATCTGAGGGTTAACATGAAAAAATAAAGAAATTTAGATTAGTTTAATTTTATCATTGAAATTGTTTTTAGATTCAGTTAAAAATTTAAAATCAGAATTGCAGTATTTAAAAAAATATTTTGATAGTTAATTGCTCATTTTTACATTTTTTCTTTGTTCAAAATATAAATACACAGATATAACATAATTTTTAGATTTTTCACCGAGAATATATATTTTTTAGCTTCACAAACCACCAAAATTTATTTAAATAACTTTTCAAAATTTCCAATTCAAAATTTGGCAATTTTTTGTTAAGTAAACACATTCTAATTGATTTTTGAACAATTATATATAATGAAATTATGTATAATTTTTGAAATTAGAAAAATTCTTAAGTTCTTACAATTCTCAAAAAATTTAATTCCGAATTTCATTAAACATTTTGTCATTGAATTGAAAATAGTTGTTGAAATTTTAAAAATTGGGAAGTCTCACAGAAAAACTAATTTGCATATTTTTTATTTTAAACTATATAAAATTCTTACTTTATTAACAAGTGGAAGATAACTATAAATTTTTATCATTTAGTTTCATTCTAAATTTATATTTTCGATATTTCACATTTTGTTTCACTTTATAAAATTGTACAAATAGTTTTCTCTTTATATTTTTCCAAGACATTTTACTACATTTTGCTTTCATTTTTAAATATTATTTTTTTCTCTTAGTTTTTTTTTTATACATTTGAATACTAACCGTTGTGGGCAATGGAGCCAAATAATCCGGTTGCAAATATTGGTTGTTGCCAATGGTAACAACGCCACCGCCTCCTTCCAGAACAACCATGGTTAAGTTGTTGTTGTAGTTGTTGGTATAATCCAAAAAATACGTTTTAAAAAGTTGAAATAATCCACAAGAAAATGCGACGGCAATAATCCAAATTGAGTGAGGTAATGTCGATATACACTTTTTACTTTACTGATTACTTTTATTTTATGTTATATTAAGTAATTCATATAATGGCATAGCACTTGTTGGCCAAAAATTAATGGCATATGTTTGCACTATTTCTTAATATTCAGTCAGTTTGAATATTTTATTTTTCACACTTGACACACTCTCGACGAAACAAGAATTGTGATTGATGACAGATTGATTAGACTTGGTTTCAGTTTGTTTTTACTTTTTATTTAACCGTTTCCGCTTTTCTTCCGAGCAGGTCTGAACGCATCGAAGGCTAAACTCGAACTGAATTCAGAAATTCCGACTGTCTGACTTTTCAGCAAAGTGAAGGCAAAAAATAGTAGCTAGTTGGAGAAGCAGCGCTGTTGCCATTCTCTCTCTCTCTCAGTGTGTCGCTCTTTCTCTATCCCTCTCTCTGTCGCTGTGTTGTGTGGCCTGCTCTTCCGCTCTTTGCTCTCAGAACCGGTTACACGAACTGCTGCATATAGGTTGGAAGAGTGCCGCCTGTTGTGAAAGAGCGAATAAGAGCTATGGTAATTTTCAAATATGGCGTATTTTTTATCCAATCACAAATCGCATGCGCCATTCAAATAACAGCAGGTACTCTCTTTGCCACACGGCAACACTAATTTCGAGAGCAACAGTTGGGCCAGAGAGCCGTTCTCACTTCACAAATACACGCACACACACACAGATACAAAAAATATAAAATAAAATAAACCAGCATTTCGCTTGCGCGCACATTAATCTTATCTTCCACACATATGTCTCGTCTCGTCTGCTCTCTCAAATATTGCATTTTTCGTTTTCTCTCTCGCTCTCTCCCATTCTCTTTTCGTTTTTCTCACACCACTCAACGTTTTTCTCGCTCATCGTTTGTCGGTGCCTGCTGTCAACACCAGAGACATTGGAGGCCATGCTCCCCGCTTGTCGCATTGTCTTTACTGAGATTTCTCGACCAAAACCACTCAACACTTAACAATCGCCTCGGTTCGCTCGTTTTAATGTCATATAAAAATTAATTTGTTTGTCGCTCTCCTCTGCTCCTCTCTGCACCGCACTCAGCGCAGTTCAGAGATCTGTTGCCCCAGCTCCTTTTTTTTTTCTTTTTGGTTCTGCTCTTGTGGCCTTTTGTTTAGCGTTTTTCGATTAACTTCTGTGGTCTGTTTATGTTCCACACCCCCACACCCCTCACCATCAGCCCCAAGTCATCGCTGTTTAAGTGGAAATCGTTGTTTTGTTGTCGCATCAAAAAAAGTTTTCCCAAACGAATTTTCCCTCATTTTTCCCATATGTCTGTATTTGTGTGTGGCTTAATTAATCTACATATAACAAATGTAGAAGAGTTTCAAACTTCCTTCTTGTTTTCGTATTTTTTTTTAATAGTTTAATGGCTTTTTATCGCTTAATATTTGATTGGTATGTTAATTGTTTTATTGCATTTTTTTTCTTTCTTTTTCGGTTTGTAGTTTGGCTAAAAATAATGGTATTATTTATAAACATTTATAAATGTTTTTATTGCCTACTTACTCAGTTCGGAAATGAGCTGTATCCTGTAAATTGGATTCATTTTCAATTTGGAGGGATATCTACATAATTGCAACTTGTTTTATATATTTATTTTTACCAAGTAGGAGCTAAAATTACTTAATAGTTATTTTTTTTATAACAAAATACGCAAATTTTCTAGCTTTCATAATTTTAATTTCTTAATTTTTGTCTTCGTTTGATTATTAATTTTTGCCATTGAAAATGAGTAACTTATTAAAAAATTTACTTAATTTTTATAAAATTCCCATAAATGTAAAATAAGTAAAAATTTCAAAAATATACTTTATGATTCCTAAAATTTGAAGTTTGACAAAATAAAAATATCGCAAAAATCAATTTATTGAAAAAAATATCTCCAAAAAGAGAATTGAAACTTTACCAGAAACTTTAAGATTATATTACTTTTAGATTAGAATTAGACTTTCTTTTTATATGTAAAGACTAAAAAAAAAAGACATTTCAATTAGATTTAATGCAGTTTTTAATTTTTAGTTGAAAACTAATTTTTCTCCTACATTTTTTATAATGGAAGAATTTCTAATGTTGTCTAAAAAATGAGTGCTTCTCTGTGGCAAAGTTCTGGCTATTAATTTGCCCCTTTAAAAATTCAGGTCATTTACCCAATTTGGCTATGATCAGTAACTTGCAATAAAATAACTTCTTATCATTTTACGAAATAAGCTTTTAGCTTTTATAAATATTATGATAGTATTATATATGAATTTATCTTCTCAGAATTATAACACAGAATTAACTACTTTATCTAGCTTTCTGTTTCACCAAATAAGTTGGTAGATTTAGTTTCTTATTTCAAATCCCAAAATACTTATAGATTTGTGAGATTTAAATGGAAAATATTTTCCAATCGATATTATTTTTGGAATTTTAAGATATGCTTTGTGGATCAAAATTTGTTACCTAACAATCCATTGGGTAGGATAAATAAGGCTTTGTAATCTAAGCCTAGGTTAAAGCCTTGTTAAGCCGTGGTCGAAAGTCTTTGGCAGTAAATTAAAATCTGTGTAAATAAGCCTAGGTAATATGGCTTAGAACAGGTAAAAACAATACCTTTGACCTACGTTAAATACCTCTGATGGATTTATTTGTTAAAATCGTGTTACTCAACGATAGCACCATAGCTTAGACATTATGTGCGGTTTTTGCGTGTTGCTCATTTGCGTTAAATACCAAAATAAATATGCATTGTTCTTGGGTATGTCCTTTTGAGAGGGTGTAGCCAAATCCATGAATATATTAGTCCAAACATTTTAATAATCTTAATCTGCGTAGTTATTAAAGCAGTGGTAATCCCAACCATATGAGGCATGAGGAACAATTTCTACAATTTTGTTAAACTTTGCCTTAATTTTGGCTTAAATTTATACCTTAGGGTATCTTAAACGTCGTTGCTACGATCTAAAAAATTTTGGAATTTATTCTCCCCTTTTCCTTTGCTTTTCGCTCTCTGGTACGTTTTTTATTTTTATTTTTTTTTGTTATATTTTTTACGGCTACTTTGTCAGCATCATAAATTTTGCCTCCGCTGTATGTGAATTATTTACTAGCAAAATGTGAGAGAGAGTGCGAAAGAGAGGTAACGAGACATCAAGAATGAGAGAGTGTGGGTAAGAGATGTCAGAGGGGGGCATATAAATAATACAAAAATATTATAAATTACACGCAGGAATGTAAGTAGCAAAAGTGAGAGAAACCAAGTAATTGAGGTAAAGAACATTGTGATACCTCCCAAAAGTATGTTAATGTTTTTACACAATTTCATATAAAATCTCATCCATCAACATTATATATTCCATATCTTTTGAACTAAAATAGAGATTCTTCACCTAAATCAATGCTAAAGTTTAAAAATTGATCTCTATTGAGTGATCTTATATCGAAATATAATACTCTGATCCCATTTGAATCGTAAAATCGGTCAGATCGTAAGAGATAAGAGAATGGGCATTGCTTTTAATATTAAAACTGTATTTTCTTCCTAGTAACTAAAAGTAAAATATCATTTATATATTTTTTCAGTATTTAGAAAACTTTCCTGTTTTACTATATAATAAAATTGACAAAGTGTTGGTAAAGGTGATATATCCTAGAATGGAAACAATATCTTTCTGCATGAATTGAGGATGTCGTTAGATCAATCTTGATTGTTTTGCCCATTATACCCTGTTTGCCTGCTGTGACACACAGAGAGAGAGAGAGAGAGAGAGAGAGAGAGAGAGAGAGAGAGAGAGAGAGAGAGAGAGAGAGAGAGAGAGAGAGACAGAGAGAGAGAGTATAATTTGTAGCCGCGAAAACATTTATATGAAGAATATAAAAAGGAAGCAACTGCCGCCGCCACAGCACATAAAATTAACCACATATTTCTTCATTTTTATGGCATTTATTATCACAGAAATGTTTGTGTGATAAAAGCAGAAGCAAAAGGCAAACGATGAACGACGACAACAGCCAACGATGGCGGCGGCAGCAACAACAACGGCAACAGCAGAAAGGCAGTCATAAAAATGCAGCCATTTACCTTTTGATTTATGCACAACAACAGGAGAAGGAGATGGAGGAGCAGGAAAAGGGGGGTAGCAAGGGTGGAAGAACAACACCAGCAGAGAACCACCAGAAGTGGTATAAAGATGAGGAGGCACGCATGAACCACGAAACTCTAAAAGGAAAAGCAAAAGCAGCGAAAAATAATGCAATAAATTTGACATTATCTACGGCAATATGAAGTGGGTGTAGTTTGGGTAGAGACATCGTTGGCGTCATCAGGATTACGCATGAGGAAAGATGAGCCAAAGCCGGATTCCCCAGAGAAAGCAACAAAACTACGATAATTGCTTTTGCCGGCTAAGAAAGTTCAAACCATAAAGCAAAACAAAAATGAAACGAAAACCGATTACCAAAAATAAATAATAAATAAAATAAACTAATTTAAGATGGCATTAAAGGACAAAGAAAATAAAATTTAAAAATAATTAATATTTATAGAAAAATTTGTCTGTCTACAAGGACATAGGTGCAGACTTTTAGTAGAATCGAAAGATCCATAAATGGAGTGCAATTTACCCAAATTCTTTTTTTTGAAAACAGAAGACAACAAAGAAGAAGTTTAACGTAATTTATAAGTAAATCTGATAATAAAATTCCTTGGCTGTCTAACCAAGAAGTCTTAGTCCTTTAATGAATTTAAACAATGTCATTCCTTTTCCTGGAATAACTTTTAAATATTTTATGGGAAATTTAGATAAAATACACGTTGTTTTCTTTTTCAAGTTTTAGAAATTTTAAGCAAATTTTAAAAACTGATTTCAACTTGAAAAGATATTCTTTATTTCAGTCAAAGAGCGAAAAATTAAATACATTAAAATTAGTTATAAAACTTAAAATTTTCCTAAATTTTGAAAAACCATTTCACTTTTTATCATATAACTGTAATCACAAAGGATTTTTTCTTAGGAAAACTAAATCAGTTTTGGTGTCGATTTCACAGCATAAAGAATTTTTGTAAACTCTCAAATAATTTTTGTAAATGTTTTTTAACTGTACAAATAATTTATGCCAGACTTCCTAATTAGATCATTTGCTCTCTCTTATATGGTAAAATATTTTCTTTCGATTCATCTGTTTTATACCCTCTCCTCTTCCTCTGAACCACAAACAATAATTCATTTTGAGCTGGCAAACGCCATTTAAAAAATTGAAAAACAAACTGCAATAAATTCAGAAAAAAAGAGAAACCTAAGCACACAACACATAAAACAAAATGCCCAAAAAGCAAGGGGGGTGGGGTGAATATAAAGCATAAAGAAAGAAGGGATACATTCCGCTCCCGCTGTGAAAAGGAAGAGCCGCTGAATGCGACTACTGCTACCGAGACTCGCCTGTCGATAATTTATCGACAACAATTTATCTCGTAATAGTTACAAGGGGACGACCAGCAAGAGAAATGGCAACGCAACTGCCAATGGTGACATTGAAATTTTACGGTAAAAAAAGTGATCCTTTTTTTTGGCAATGCCCACCCTGGATCAGGACTTTATATTTTTGTTTCTTTTTTATTATTCTTTTTTTTTTTGGGTAGATTAATATAGCAAATTAATCGCTGCATTGTTGCTGACAATAGACAAGAAGAGACACATGTGACACGTGCAGCATTCGTAAATGATAAATTAGGGATATATCATTTTATTGGCATTTTGATATTGGGTATTAATTTACTAAGATTTAGGTAGATGAATTACAAAAGCAAAATGGGAGGTGTAACTTCTTAATGACCTAGAAATTTGTAGAGAGTGAGGGAAATGTTAAAATAAATTCTAAAAACTAAGGATATAATTTTTGAATATACCAAATTGGGGTACAAACTGAACGAATTATGTTTAACGCTGTAATAAAAATCAAGAGACCTTCCTGTATCGACTAAATATATTTAACTGATATATTAAATTGACAGTATCCCACAGACTTTAACTTAGAACTATCATAAAATTATCTTATTGCTTTTATCTCTAATTACCTTACAGTCCGACATTAACTAAAATAGTCATAACATCTAAAAAAAAAATAAATTAGGTTAGTCTGGAAACTTTTATTATTTGAAATTTTTAATGGTAATTTAAAATGATTTTAAATTGGTAATTGTCAAAAGAAAGTTACTGAAGAAGCGAATTATATACCATCAATTGTTTAGTTTTAAATTTGGTAAGGAAAATCATGAATATATATACATATATACATATATATATTGTATATATATTGAAAATAATTGATCGAATCCAAATTGATCGAAATGCTTTCATTTTTATGTGTGTGTATATTTCATTTAGTTAAATTAAATTTTATACATTTTATCTCTGTGGGTGAATTTCAGTTGGATATATTTTTCTGGCCAGTTTATTGTTTCCCAAAGCATTGAGAATATTTTTATTGATTTAAGCACAAAATGAATGATATAATCATCGAGCGTTTGGACTCAGCAACTGCGGTCAATCAAGGACACAAGGACATCGTTAAGTGTCCTTTACCTTTGATTTATGGCATACAATCCATTGTCAGCAGCCACCAAAGTTGATGCTCCTGAGACGAGTCACTCCTCTGTTGGTGTGACCCACCCCTGGATAACTACCGAGTCCTAGTCCTGACATTTTGACAAATAATTTTATTGACGCTCACCAGTACTCGGATCGCTGTTTGGTTTTTAATTGTCCTCGACTGTTCAGCTGCCCTGCACGTGATAATTGCTCATTTTATGAGGCATTTATCAAAGTGTCTCAAAGTCCATGCGGCATTGTTCTCACTGCCGCCTGTCCTTGGTTCGCCGGGTGTATGCCTCCTGCTGTGTCTGTCAGGGCGGGTTTAGCAAAAAAAAAAAAAGAAAAATAAGAAATTCTATGCTATTTGGTATGGATTTTATGGATTGACTGACTGACTGACTGACTCACTCACTCACTGACAGTCACGCGTCATTTATTTGACCATGACAGTTGCTTGCAAAAATAAAAATCTTTCCAAAAGGAAAAGAAACATTCAAGTTTTAATTCCATCCTGATTGTCCTGAGGCAAAATAAATTGAGGAATGGAGTGGAAGAACTTTGACATTTGCGCCTCAAACACGTGATGTGTTTATGCGGCACATCAATAAAATTAACAGAAAAATGGAAATTTGTTAAGGACTTTAGTCCTCCGCTTATAAAGCGAACATGTCATGCATAACTGATGAATCCTCAAAAGAAATCAACAGAAGACAAAACAAAAGAAAAACCGTGTAATAAAAACTAAATTATATCCTTTTCACGTTCAAGTGGCAACGGCGGCATCAACAAAATGAAGCAACATGTTGCCCCGACAGACACAGACATAAAAACACACACAAAAAAAATAAAATAAAAAAGAAAAAAACCCTCGATCCGTCTCATCCATCCATCGCTCCGAAAGACACAAGTCCAACCCACGCACTTTTTAATTTAGTACAAAATTATTATGCGCAACATTAGCACTCCGGCCGACTGGGTAAGCGTGAGGTGCCTCAAATGAAGTGTGAATTTTGCTGTCAAACCAGTGAGACAGACCGACAGACAGTCGGACAGACAAACCGAGATAAAAGCAAGAACAGAGGGCACAAATGCCGACGACATTGTTTCATTTTTTTCAATGCTAAAGTTCTTCAAGGATTTTAGTTATGGTTCGGTTTTTTTAACCTGTTCTTTTTTTTTTGCTTTGTTTATGCATCAAATACGTATTAAGTTATTATTTTGATTTGGAAAGTACTAGTAGAGGGTATAAAATCATACTCTTGATTATTATCTATATCTCACTCGATTTGGCGCTGTTTGTCCGTCCGTCTGTTTGTTTCTTTGCAGCTTTTAGACCTTTATTTTTCAGATGTGTTAATAAAACTCGGTAGATAAGCTTTTTAGATGTATACGAATCTCAAGTTTAAGAATTGGTTGAATCGGACTACTATATGGTATAGTCATTATTAGAATTATCTGTGTAGAATAGAAGAAGAATCAAAAGTCAAGTGGAAATCAATAATCCATGTAGAATAAAATTTCTTCTGCCAATAAATGAAATTTGTACCACAATCCACCAATTTTAGATAATTAATAAATGATATCGAAAATAACTTACCTTGTAATTCCTGCAATATTTAGGCTAAAATTGATGTATGTAGATATGATATATATTTCTAATTTTTTAAAAGTCAAATAGAAACCATTTTCTATATCTTTTGTTTCCATCAAAATAGGCTACGACTTAGAAATTTATAATCCAAGTAAACGTAAAATGTTAACATCGTATTGCTGGAAGTTTATAAATTCAGTTTTTATTCAATGGTTGTATGAAACAGTAACTCTCTACAAAACTCAACAATATTTCTATTACTAAAAGTAATTTTCTAAAACTCGTTGAAATACTGTTTTCAATAAATGAATACATTTTTCTAAAACTCGTGACAGTATTTCAATAAATATATATTTTTTCTAAAACTATGGCACACAATTTTGAAGATATTATCAAAGGAATCCTTTCCTCAGATGGCAATCGCGTTAAAGATGCTGAAACTAAATTAAATAAGGTTTATAAGGATCCAAATTGTATAAATGCCTTATGCGAACTAATGGCGACAAATAGTGCGGTGGAAGTACGACAATTGGCAACCATTCTACTGGAAAAGCGTATAAAGCCAAAGATTAACTGGGAATATATGCCCCTGGAGCAGCGGGGAATAGTCAAAAATACCATAATTCAGGCTTTGGTGAACGAGAAGGAGAGATCAGTAAAGAATGTCATAGGCGGACTTCTGAGTACTACAGTTCAACATGACTCTGCTATGACAGACAATTGGCTAAGTAATGTAATGGAACATGTCTGTGGACGTTTAATTGTAGCTGATGAGGTCGAATGTGAATTGGCCTCTGCAACTTTTGCGACTTTGGCTAACTCGGCGCCAAATCAGTTTATGAAAGATATTCTTGTGTTTTGCAAATTATTTGCCAATATTTTAGCTAAAGCTGATATCGAGAACAAATTAATATCAAGAACTATACGTGATCTGTGCTGTGGAATGTCAAGTTTGTTACCCAATGCTTTGGGTATTAAAGAAGCCGAAAATATTGTTAATGTAAATATAATGCCCATGTTAATGAAAATAGCAAATCTTTCCGCCAAAGCCGGCAAACTTGATGAATTCAATGTGATCATTGATGCACTTGATATCATGGCTGAATGTTCTCCAAAACTGATAAGTAATGTCATTGGCTTGATTAATTGTTTGCTTGAGATATTGAGCGATTTGCAAATTGATAAAAGTATACGCATAAGAATATTGACATATATTAGTGTACTTATGCAGGTAAAAAATAGAAAAATAATAAATTCTAATTTAATTACGGATATGATGAAAGTCATATTTGAAAATATGTGTTATACATTGGATGTCAATGATGCCGAGGAGAATGAACTCTTTACCGATGGTGCTGTAAATGCAGCGATGCAAACTCTTGATGAAATATGCATAATTTCTCCAGATGATAAATTATTACCACTGTTGCTTCAATTGATAGAGGCGGCACTTCAACATCCCGATCCTTTGCGTCGTCGTACATCATACCTTTGTATGGGCATTATGTCGGAGGGATGTCAAAATATTATTTGTGAGAAATATCTAGAGATAATGTTGAACGTTGTTAAGACTGGGATTAATGATCCAGAATCTATCGTCCGGATTGCTGCCTATTATGCTTTATCACGATTTATGCAATGTCTTCAACCGGATATGTCGAAATATACTACAGATATATTTAATATATTCTATAGTTTTATTGGTAAAACGATTACAGATATGAATATGGGTAATCCCAAACCTAAAAATATTTGTCGCATGTTTCAAGCTTTACAAGCACATTGCCAAAATTTGGAACTTGATATTTTGCCTCATTTGCCGATATTGATGGAGTGTTTATTTGAAATAATGAATCCCAATAATTCATCTTCAATAAGAGAACCTTGCCTAATGGTAATTGGAACTGTTTCAGCTGCGGCTAAAACTCATATGTTAACATATTTGCCTAGAATTCTGAATATATTGCAAGTATATTTGGTGAGGGAATGCGAAATAGAAATGGATGCAATGCGTAGTCAGGCAATAAATACATGGTCCAATATTATTCGACATGTTGGCAAAGAACATATTGACCCTTACACAAATGATTCAATTGAATTTTGCCTAATGATATTGTCATACGATCCACTCGATCCAGATCTTCGTAGTGCGATTTTTAATCTTCTTGGCGGACTATCCGAAGTGCTTAAAGAAAATATGGCTAGCATTTTTCCAAAAATAATGGATCGTATGGTTTTATCTGTTATATCACATCAAGATATTGCACCCTCAGAAGGCAATGATAGTGATAATGAAGATAACTTTGAAAATAACTTCTATAATGAAATTGAATGTGATTATGCCATTGAAAAACAAATGGCAATTGATGTTTTAAAAGAATTCTCTATGACAGCCGGTAAAGCTTTTGCTCCATATCTAAGAGCGGTCTTTGATAATGTTTTCAAAGTTATTTGCCATCCGAGAGAAGCTACACGAATATCAGCAATTGAAGCAATCTGTGAATTTATAATGGCATTTCATCGTCTGGATAATCAAATCGCTGCCTCACAATGCTGTTCGATTATTATACCAAAATTTTGTGAAATGATGAGATTGGATGAAAGTTCTGGTGTGGTTACCGCATTGCTTGAGGCTACATCTAATCTGCTTAAGCAATTATGTCACCTCGTTACGCCAAAGATTGTTTATAAAGATTTGCTTTTTATCACAGTTAAGAAGCTTTTATCCTTAAAAGCGCGGTGTCAATGGACTGGGATATTTATTGTACGTCATGGTGCTCCTGCTTGTTATACTTGTGCCGATGAAGACGAAAACGGTGAACTGGAGGACGAATTACTTGAGCATACTATTGACTTATTTAATTCACTTGGATATGCCGTGGACCCGGTACGTTTTTCAACGTATTTTGGTAGAATTCTTCCTGTACTTTGCAATACTTTGAATAATACCAAACTAAAAATAACCAATTCGCAAAAAAATCTTATGATGACCTCATTGGCAGACTCCGTGAAGCATCTGGGCTCGTTTGTGGATAATTATTTTGATATCATTTGTCCCGCTTTCATAAGTGCCACAAGTGATGAAAATACTGTGGTCCGTCAGAACTCTTACTATGGCTTGGGTGAATTAATGCTTTACGGCGATAAGAAAGCATTGGAATTCTGTCCACTCATTTTTTCAACTCTTTCCGAGGGCATCTGCAAGGAGAATGACCCAGTAGTAAAGGATTATGTTTGCGGTGCAGTGTCTCGGATATTGTTTGATAATTATAGGCTATTCGATTTAACCAAAGTTATGCCCGTATTTCTATCTCATTTGCCATTGCGATCAGAATTCCACGAGAATGACATTATTGTACAAACATTTAATGTTCTCTATGAAAAGTCACACGCAAGTATCCTGAAATATCTTGAAAAGATGCTGATAATAACCATTGAGGTCCTTATGCAAAAACAAACAATGGATGAAGATACCACTGAAAATGCTGTGGAATTTATTAAAACGATGCGCCTGCAATATCCCGAACAGGTCCAATGTATTTGTAGAGTCACTCCAGATATTTATAATTTTGTTATGTCTTTATAAAGATTATTGAAGTTGGATGTGGGGAGATGTCTAAATTGTAATAAGTTGTTTTACCATATTAATTTTTTCATTTTGTCTAATATAGTCTTTTGCGGACAATATACATTATCAGATCAAAATTAAAAGTAAAATTGTTTGGCAATTGGAAAACGAGTTTCTTTTAAATATTTTATAGAATGAAAATTAAATAAAACCCATTTTTTGGTTAAATTCCTATGACCAAATGTAAACCTATATCCAGTTGCTTAACCTCTTCATGTAGGTCGCTTCGACTTGAGATGGCAAAGTCAAACAACTGAGTCATGGGACAGAGTGAAAGCATCTCGTTTTCATTATATGTATTTAAAATGCTGTCAGCACTTAACCTGACCTGACTTTGTTTTTGCCGTTTTCCCCTCCCTTGTTGAAACATAGATATGCGGGTTCCTAAATGTCTTCATGTCCTGGCCATTCAATTTTCCTTTCTTTTCTACTTTCGTGGCACTTTCAACGCATCATTGAATAAGCCGCGAAACGCACTCATCTGGAGATGTATGGTAGAAGATGATGGCATTCAGGCTGAAAATGAAGATGCTTAGAAATGGAGTGTTGTGTGCGTTTATAATCAAATTAGAAACGAAGCCTAAGATCAAAGGCCCAACGATGCGCAGTAGGCGCGACATAATGCCCAAAATGTTCAAAATACACCAAAAGACTAAGGGACAAGAGAGTCTTGTGTGAGGAAGCGCGGTACTGCAACTGGGTCTAAATACTACTGGTATATGATGAGGGGCATCACATCAAGAGGGGCGCCCTGACAACTTGAAGTGGAAAGTGACTGAGCGCAGAATGGGACGACGACAACGACGGCGACGATTGTGAAACCTGAAAACCTAAAGAAGACGTCTCATTAATGACAAACAAGGAGTCGAATAAGAGGTAAGCGTAAAATGAAAAGGTGTATTATGCACTCAACTTGAAAACCAGAAATCTCTCCCTCTTTCTCTTAACGTCTCTCATCCTGTCAATTCCTACTCAAGTTTTACTTTTTTTTTTCTTTCTTTCTCAGTCGTTCGTTGGTTTGCCTGTTCTTTCAAGTGTTTCGTTGGGCACATTGCACACTTCCTCGAAAGGATCATAGCGCGTTGGGTATTAAAAAAAAAAAGAAAAAATTAAAAATAAAAGAAAAGTAAGGAGAAGCAGAATGATTTTCAATGTTAAAGACTGATGACGACAGGTTAAACGTTTTCATTATGAGAATGCCTGAGCTTTTGCCTTACAGTTCCAGAGGTTTTTCCATAATTGGAGCTGCATTCAAGTGTCTTAAGAGTCTTGGAGTATATATTTTTTTTCTCCCATCTTCTTTTCTTACTCGTTTTCAACATTTTGTTTGAGTCTTAATGAAAAGTAAATTGAGTTCTCGGTAGTTGGTTTTAGGCTGCTTACCAATGTATTTTAAGTGAGACATGCTCAATTAGTTCTTCGAAATCTTGTAAATAAAAGAAGAAAAACAAGAAAATACGATATGAAAAGATGAAACGATTTTCCATAACTTCCGCCGCCACTTGAAGTGAAAATAAATTGTGCACTTGAGCCAATTGTAGAAAGACAAGAATCAAAAATGGAAAACATAAATTTTACTTGTTGAACATTTCAATTAAAATTTGCAACCGGTAATTTCGATTTTGACTAAAAATATTTATATTTTTGAACATAAATTCAATATAAGATTTTAACCATTTTTTTGTTTCAATTTTAACTTACAAAAATAGAAACATTTAAAAAATGTGTCATCTCAATTTACAGGACATTCCATTTCCTAGAATTTCTATTTCTTATTTTCTTCGACCGGAAATGCATTTCCACTTTATCATGACATAGCTAAAACCACTTGACCCAAATGTCATTAATAAGTAACCTAAGAAACCTCTCTTAATTCAGTCATTATTTGGCCAACGGAAAATATATATAGTCACTTGTCTTTAACAAAAAAAACACACAAGTGACATGTTTATTACCAACAAGCGAAATAGGAGACACAGAAACAAACTACTTATATATCGGATATACATTTTATATGTAACATTCGTAATATAATTTATGAGCACCTTACCATTTAGACCGTGGCAAGTAAAAAGGGTTAACTAGTCCAGTTCATTGGCAACCCTTTTGCCAACTGTGCGTTAAACAAACTTCCTGCATAATCCCCAGACCCAGAACCCATAAACCCATGAATCTTGTCAACCCATAACAAAACTAAACCAAACCCAATCCCCGTTTAATGTTCCCAATGCCATTGTTTGCCTGAAATTGACTGATTACCCACAAAATTACCGAATTTATTTGTACGTAATTTGAGACATTAATAAAAACTTTTTTTCCACATTCCTTGTTTGTTTGCTCTCATATATGCCGTATATATTTTCACCATTTGACAGGAAGTAACCCCCTTTTCTTTAATTTGGGACCAACCATCATGTGACAGTTGGTTATGTAATATTTCAAACATTTGTTACAATATATTTTCCAGAAACTAATTAGCTGAGACAGTTTTTATGAGTAGTTTTTCAACTCGTAAAAATGTTTAATTTCACATTTTTTTCAATTTATTGCAAAAAGTGAGAAAATAAAATATTTTTCTACTTGTATGTTCTTCTGTTCTTTTGGGATTGAAAAGAATTTTCATTAATTGTATTGTAGAAAAACGTTACTGTTCAATGTGCTTTATGGGATAAGGGATCATAGCGCTGTATTTCTTTTAAAAAGGATCACAAAATATTGTAGTTAATGGGCCTTTATCACATGCCTTTGATTTAATTAAATTTAATATGATTATTTATTAGGTGAAAATTTAAAAAATTAAAAAATAACGGTGGATTATTTCTTGAGAGCCTTTAGATTTTCCGTTTTACACTGACAAAATTATATAAATAATTCTTAGCAAAATCAATCGAAATACTCAAATTATTTATATTTTATTAGGGTAACACTTGAAATTATTATTTGGTAATGCAAACAATTACTTTGTTTTTATTATTATTTAAAAATTTAATTTCTTTAAAATAAAATATATATTCCAAATATTTCTAGCTTAATTGAAGTGAAAATTTAAAATGAGTGATAAAACTTAATCAATAATTTTGATTTTCATATTTTTGTCAATAAAAAATAAATTTTTTGTAATGAATATCATATTATTGATATCTAAGAAATAAAAAGTCATAAACTGGGCAATATAGAAATATTTATATAAATTATTTATATCGATTATGTCAAATATGTTGACAGAAGGAAGAAAACAATTGTGAAGGAGAATAAGATTTAATAATTTTTAGAATGCTCTGTGAGAAAATGAGAAAACAAATAATTGGGATAATTAGAGGTCATAAGATAATAAAAGAGATAGTGAAGAAAATCGGACAGATTGTTTTAAAAAACATAAAAAGTATAGAAAACGAAAAGGAAAAAAAGGAGGTCTACAAAGGCTTTTGAACTTTAATAACATTATAAATAGATTTTTATTCAATAATACTTATACTTATTAGAAAAATAATATTTCGTTTCTATTTTTTCAAAGTTTTTAATTAACGGATAAATTTTTTAAAATTTAAACAACATATTTTTTTATATTATCGATTTCAGTTTAATGCGATTTCTGTTTGAATTTGTATTTGAAGCGAGACCAAAGTGTTTGATTTGAATTGCCACTTCTTTTTATGGATTTTGTGTTGTTCGGGTTGAGTTCACTGCAGCAGCTTCCATTCAGAGTTCAGTTACAGTCAGTCTCATAAATTTCACTCTTAATAGCATCCGCCTGTCATTGCAATCTAAATAAATTGTTAAATTTATTTACGACAAAATGTCCACAGAATGTTTCTATTTTTTTTTTTATTTGGGGGTGGGGGGTGGTAGGGGTCTCTTGTTGGTGTGTATGTGTGTGGCTAGAAAATATGAAAATTAACTGCCGACTAAAGCCAAATTTTCCTGCTCCTCTTGCTACCAGAGGGCAAAACAATTGCGCTACATTCTCCATATGTGTGTTGTGTGAGCTTTGTATTTGTGTGCGTGTGTAATTTTCACTTCATGTTTGGCCACAAAAACGCAGAAACTGCCATAAAATGCACACACACACATACACACAGAAACAAACCATATAGCCATAGACGAGGTCCTGACTAGTCCTGGTCCTGCAATAAGGTGAAAGAGGGGCACTAAATGCCACTAAATGAATTTATTTGCCAGCAAGAGTAAAGAGGAGAAGCTACTAGAGAGTGGGGACCAACGTCGACATTTTGAGAGTAAATAAAGCCCAAAATGAGATTTATGCAACATGACCGAGAACAACAACAACAATAACGACAATAAGCAAAGCGTCGAGACCAAGTGCTGAAGTTGCCCCCAAGCCACAAGCTTCTCCATTCTATCCCCAAAACCATTCCCACCATCCACTTTAGGTCACGGGGTTGGGGGTTAGTTTTTAGTGGGCACCCACTTTGTGGGCATTGTGGAATGGCAATCGCCAAGCCAAAATGCCGTTCATAGAATAGAGTGAGAGATTCTGTCTCTCTCAGTCATTGCATTTCGTTTGTGTCTGGGTGAGTGTCTACCGTGCGTGTGTGTCTGTGTGTGTGAGCCTTTTAAACCAACTAATTTTTGTCTAAAAGGAAAACACAAAACAAGAAAAATTATAAAATTTTAATTTGGAATTGGCAATATCCTAGAAAATATTTTTAATTTTTTAATAATAATAATAATTATATAGAAAAAAAGAGTGTGAAATGAATAGCAATTTTTAGTTGAAAATACAAAAATTACACTGACTAAATTTTGGAGAACCACAAATTCGCTAATAATATGTTAATATTAATATAAATATATTTAAGCAAAGTAAAAGAAACTTTTCATATATAATATATTGATTTTCGAAGAGCTTAGTTCTATCAGAAATTAAACTATAATTATATCCATTTATGAATATACATTCTAACTTTATTTAATACATTTATATATTTTACATACACTTAAAGTTTAAATGTTAAATTAAACCATTAATTTAATTTTAAACTCCAATTTAATTTTAAACACTCTTTTTGCTGCTTTAATTTGAAAACAGTTGACAAAATTCATGACAATAAATCACTTGTGTTTTATATTTTTTTTATTTCGGATTTTAAAACGAGAAAAGACTAATTTTTTTTTGATACAGTGTTATTCTGAAAACAACCACAAAGTTTTAAAGGAAGCCAATACTAATACTCGTTTTCAATAAAACAACTTGGCTATAATATAACTTGGCTTTTATATAAGATTGGAGAAAGTGGTTTGTGTTCCTTGTTACATTCAAAGCATTTAGCCAATATACCCTGCTTTGATATTGTCATCATATGAGGGGCCACAGAGTCCTTGCTCTGTTGGCCCCCCGTGCGAATGTATTAGTGTGTGTACGTGTATATGCAACCATTTATTCTGCACAAAATTGTCACATAAATTTTACAGCGTCCAAGGCATGTCGAGCGTACTTCATTTTGTATTTTATGATATTTTTTTTTACCCCTCCGACCACCTTGCTCTCACCGAGTTGGTTAAAAGGAAATTTATGGCAGCAGAGAATTGGGATCTACGTAGGTAGGAAGGGAACTAAGTTGACTTGATATAGATTGAACTAGATTGGAAATAGCAATCATAAGAACAGCAAATATAAAAAAAACAACAACGAAATACTAACTAAAAAGAGAACTAGAAAAAGTTCTTCCGCGAGAGAGATACAAAAAAAAAACAATCTGCACATTAATGAAAAATCTAGTTGGCATCTTTTCGAAAGGAGCATCGCAAAAAATGTGACAAAAACCTCAGAAGCAGACAAGAGGAGCTAAAGGAAAAGTTCTATATATATATATATATATACGATATATGTATATATAGAAGAGAGAAAGCAAATAAAACAGAAATAAAGAATAAAAGCAAACAAACAACAGCAGTTGACAACTGTCAGTGTCAGAGAGCTGCCAGTGCCACTGTCACTGTTGCTTCTTGCTTGGCTTGGCTTTTGTTGCCATTTTCTTTTTTCTTCTTCATTTTTCTCTTTTCCATTTCCCCCGCCCCACACCGAAATACTGATGCCGTCACTTTCCATCATATTTTTGAAAAGAAAGGGTATTCTCCAATGGTTATAAATAAACTAGAATTAATGAATTAATCGAAAATATCTAAATTTGTATCTATGATTAACTGCTAATGAGATACTACTGAATTTCAGCAAATTTAGTTTGAAAAATTTCAAAAACTGCTATTGATAGAAATATCGGTTTAATGTGAAAAATTATATATATTATTTAAGTTTTTACCGTGATTGGACTTTAAACGTACTCCTAACAACTTATTGAAATACCATCAAAGGGAAATGCAAAATATATTTAATCAATAAAACATTTACATAAGACTTAAATATATTTTCCCGACATGGTGAATCAAGAAAACATTTTTGTAACGCTTAAATATATTTTCGCCTCTAAGGGAAAAAACATTAATAATTTTTTAAAATTATTTTCTTAACCAAAATTAAATTTTCTCCTTGGATAACTCAAATAAAATAAGAATTGAGCTAAAGATATCGATGCTATTGCTCTTTTCCTTAAAAATAAGTTTAAATTAAATTAAATTAGCAATTTTAATGCATTGTAGATAATTTAATTTAATTAGGAAAAACATTAATAGTTTTAATGCATTATACATAAACAAAATACAATACAATAAGGTAATTAATTGTGCATTAATTTATATTAAATTTATCATTTTAGGTTACATTTTCATTTCGAATAACTCTTTCATAAAAAATTGTACTTCGTGCAAAGTAAAACCAATAGATAGAAATTTATTATCATCTTAAGAGATAAGCTGTTTTTTAAGTATATATTTAAAAAGTATAGAAAATACTTTGCGAGATAAGCCAGTCACATAAACAGAGCGATAAAGTTGATGTGAAAAACGAGCCAATACAATGAGGAAAGTTGGCAAATAAATGGAGTTACTAGGAATCTCACATTAAAGGATTGTAACATAAACATAAAGAATATTGTTTTCAACTTTCAAACTGTGCGGAAAGAGTATTGTCATTTCATTGTTGCCATCATTTTGTGGATCTCTTTTCTTTTGTTAAGTTTGGTTTTTTGTTTTTCTTGCACATTTTGTACTGTTTGCTGTTGACATTAGCAGAAGCTTAGTCCCTCCTGTCTCAGTGCTGTCAGAAGTGTCCTGTCAGTGTTGCGCCACATCAGATGCAGCAGATTGGATGAGAAACCAAGAGAGAGAGAGAGAGAGAGAGAGAGAGAGAGAGAGAGAGAGAGAGAGAGAGAGAGAGAGAGAGGGGTGAGAGTGAGAGAGATACAAACACAGAGACAAAGAAAACGCAACAAAACTGTGAAATATGATTTTATAATTGTATTTTTATTCTCATCCCTCGGTTGTTATTCCATTCTTTCTTTTATTTTTTCATTTTTTTGCTTTTTTCGTTTTTCCTGTTTTAAAATGTAAATTACGAGCAGCCATAAATAAAATTAACCCAAATTAAACACAGGCAATTAATTACCGTGGCAACTGTGAGATGATTTCGCCTCACTCACTGGTCACTCAGACATTTTACAGTAAATTAACACCACAAATCTGTGATGAGAGTTATTTTATATACATACTTACAGACATACGTACATACATATATATATGTATATGTATATTTGGATATACACGGATTTTTATTTTGTTGTTGCCTTTTTCAGCAACAATCAGAAGTAAAACGGTTGACCAGACTGACAGCTTAACTGACCATTAATTTACATGAAAACGGTTTTTGGGTAAACGTTTTTCACACAGTTTTCATTTGCATATGTTTGTGTCAGTGTGCGTGTGTATGTGTGTGTGTGTGCATCTAATATTCTTTTGACATATTTTTTTGCTGCTGTAGAAAACAACCCAAAAATTGTTGTTCCTGTTCCAGTTTATTGCCACATTGAAATTTTCTTCTTCACAGTTGATTTATTTTGTATGTAGAAAAGGCAAAAAATAAGAAAACTGAAAATACATTTTCTTTTCATGTTTTTATCGTACAATTTTTCTTCATTCGGTTCTTTTGTCGTTTACAGCGCATTAAAAATTTACTTCAATGCTCGTAAATTTTGCATGTACAAAAACAACAATAGCAGCAACAACAACTGCCAAATACAATACTATATATATACATACATATACTTATTATATATACATACATACATATGTACATATGTGTAATAATCGTAAAAAATCATCATGAAACAGATTTTGTTTGTCTGGGTTCTCACTCACAAAGTTTTTATAAGCTCGAAATAAAGTATGTTTTTTCCAATGTACTGGAACCAACAAAAAAAATTGTTATAAAATTTATATGCCATAGAGAAACATTTACAGAGATTTGTAAAAATACATTTTTTCAATTTTGTATTAAAATGGAAAAGTTTTTCAATAATCGTTTTCTTAAAAATTTAAAGAAAAATACGTTTTAGAATATGTTTTATGAAAATTTGTGTTATTTATTTTAAATGTAAAATTGTAGTGAAAATGCTATAATTATTTTGAATTAAGTTGACTCATATTTTGTCTCACTTAAAAAATAAATATGCTTTAGCTAAAAAGTTGCTCCGTAGAAATATACACAAAAGTTCAAGAATTTTCAACATTTTTTTAATTGAAGGTAATTGAAACAATAAATATTATTGTAGATTATTTAAAATTTACATAAAAACGAATATTATAATAGGGATAATGATCTCAAGTTTAAATGATTAAGTTATTATGGAATGAAGTCATTATATCTAATGAAATTTTAAAACAGTCCTGTATAAAGTTTTGTGATATCTTATGATCAGCTCTCGCTAAAAAAGGGTTCCTATTCACTATTCACTGAATAACTTGGCTTAATTTGGCGCAAAAAAGTACTCAACAGTTGAGTTCTATAGATTTGCGTGTTTTTTTTTCTGTCTGAATATAAAAGAAATGCCACTTTACTTGAATTTATGACAATTGAAAAAATGAGAAATGTTTCCGTATAGATTGTATTTTGGTGAAGTATGCAAAACAGTTTCCATTTTAATGTATATATGCATAATACTATGCACAACCCCTTCTTTAACTGGCATTAATTGTTATTTTAATATTTATGACAGTCGTTTTCAACTTTTGTGACATGTGAAACGCAATGAGTGAGAGATTTCTGGGAGGTTTTTTTTTTTTTTTGTGTACAAATTTCATAGTTCATTATCAAATTTGTTATGCATACTTTTTCGAGTGGCGGTCGTTTGCTAAAATGATATTCAAGATATTTCAAGGCAACCCTTATTTGAGGATAAATTTTTTAAATGCACTACCAATTTCCCATGATGTTGATAAGTAGTTACGTAGTTTCCCTCATTTGTTGGCCCTTTTGTTTGTTGACTGAGCTGGTGTGGCCTGGTTCGGTCTGAGCTGGCGGGGTTCTTTTAATTTCTTCTTTTACCACCACATTTAACTCTTCTGTTCTTGTTTCCTTTCTTTTTTTTTTTTCTATATGCTTTTTTTCTTTTGGGTTTTTTTTTTGTATTCTTTGCTGTGCACATAATTTATGCTGTCATCTTGTGCATATTTAACTCAATTACTTCCGCGCATCCAAACTTGGTTTTTAGCTTGATAGGGGCCCATCAGCATGTCGGGGCCTAATTCATTTTGTTACTTTATGTGGCTTCTGCCTCAGCTTCTGGCTAGCATGCGGCTCATTAAAAGAAATTACTTTATTGGCGAAATTTACATACAAAGTATTATGGTGGCCCATGTCTGCAGATGTCAAGTCATTAAGTTTTCCGTCTTTCTATCCCGTGACCACATTATGCAAAGTGAAACATAAAACTAAAAGAAAAGATTGTCATTTAGCTGACTGAGTTATGTGTTAGATAGTTATAGTTATCGGAAGTTCAGATTTAAAAACTCTTAAAAAGCTTGTTCTAAAATGTTTAAAAGCATTCTGTATAACTATTTAAAAGATTGCTTATAAGTATCAAATTATATCGATCAGTGATGTTTTTTATTTCTGTTTCTCCAACTCGATTCGATTTTATTAGTTAACTAAATTCATTGAAAAGCTATTTTAATTGTTATTATCAAAGCAATATCGGTTACAGAACCGGTTTTAAATTATATTTTTATATTACTATTTGCATATAGTTTGCAATTCAAAATGGATATTCTTTGTTTTACTTTTATGTGTAATAAAAAGTTCATTTTCGAATTTTTAAATATTATCAATTAATATATTTTTTTATTTTTATTCATGGCATTAACTTTATAGAGCAAATTCAAGTAACATCATTTTTAGACGTCATCAGTTTTAGTTAAGTTTGAAATATTTCTAGAGTGAATGTATTAGATTGATTCGTTTTAGATTCAGTAAAAGTAATTCGGTAAATAAAAGTCCCAAATGGTTCGACTTTGGGTCACGAATTTGAATGAAACCGAAAAAAAAACCCCAAAACATTGCTCTTTAACCCAATTTATCACCATAAACGCAGCAATTTATTTGATTAAAGCAATTTGTAAAATTTTAATGTGCTTCAGAATGAAATAAATCTTCCAACTTTGTGGATTCATTTTCGGGTTTTCGGCTGATTCAATGCGAAGTGTACATGTATATAGTTTGTATAGGGAGAAGGGGGAAAAACAGGGACTGGGGCTGGGGCTATGGGTGAAGGCACATCGAACAGAACGGGGGCACGTCCAGTGAAATAAATTAGGCACAGCTGCTGAGAGACTTCCGTAGTTGTGGGGTATTAATGGAGCACTCCCATCACTAGACCCACAAGAAAAAAAAAAGAGGAGAGAAAAAAAAACAACAAACGGACGTGCGACTAATTTAGCAATGCTCAGTAAAAGAGAGAGTTACGGGGGAAGTGACAGAGACTAAAGAGAGGCTAAGGAGAACATATAAACATAAATAAATAAGACAAATAAAGTGTCTTGACACGGGCTTTTAGCAATGGAGTGAGAGAATTTGCCTCTTCAATTGCCACAACGACAAAGTTCAATTGCTCCAAGTGACCTCGGATTAAGAGAACCAAGAGTAATGGCACAGTGAATTCACGCTAATGAGTATTAGCTAATAAAAAAAATGTGTATTTTATTAATTTATTGGTTTAAAAAATTACTGAACATTTTAAGCAATTTGAAGAGTTCTGAACCGAACTCAGAATTCCAATGTCACTCAGGGTTCACATTTATTATACTCAATTTTATTTTTAAGATTATAACTTTTAATTTAACATCTTTTCCGTTTTTATGTATTTAATAATGAATTGTTTTATATTTTGTAATTAATTCCAGGATCGTACTTAATATGACAACAAATATTATATTATTTAATAATTCTTTATTATTCTGGGCTTTTTTGAATTCTTATTCTTTACAATTTTATATTTGGAATTTAATTTTTGTCGAAGTATTTTTTTAGACTTTTATTTCGTATATTTCGAGTTAATTATTTTATAGATAAGCTAATATTAATTAAATCTTTTATCCACCCATTGCATTTATATATTTCGTGTGAGAAAATAGCAACAGTTTCATTGTTCTAGTGTCTACTGTAGGAAGTCTATCGCTTTTCCCCACCCACTCTTATCGTTATCTACTTGTCGCTGTCAATTGCCGTTTATTTGTTGTGATTTGTGTGTCTGTATTTATTTAGAGGCAGTGGCAGGGAGTAACCGCCATAGTGACGACATATCAAATACAAATTGACAGCTGACACGTTACCTCCCACCTTTGCAACACGGCAATGACAGTAACTATTCACATGAATTGGAATCGGGAGTCGAAGTTGAAACTAAAGTTGAAATTGGAGTAGGGAGAGTGGGAGAGAGGGAGAGAGAACCCCCAGATGTCTTTGGGGCTTGCATGTTATGGCTTCACTTTTATTTGACTGACATTTTGGTTCGCCCTCTGAAGTTCTTAGCAGGTGTTGAGCTCGCTTCCGATTTGCATTGGCCGGGTCATGATTTTTAACACAAGTTTTATGTAGTCAGTCCCCTTGTCGTTGGCCGCAAGTAGTTCCTTCCGTTTGCATGAGTCGTTGTTGCCGTTACCGTTGTCGTTGCCATCAGACACAGTGAAACCAATTAATTTCTGTGAATTGTAAGAGCCATGCCACATTGTGTGGCGATTAGTTATGCGGCAAATGGACTTGGTCATACTTGCATTTAAATATGCGCGACTAACAAATGTGTTGGCTGAAGTTGAAATGGAATGCCGACACTGCGCGAACAATAAATAAATATGAATACGAATATTAATATGCCGTGGGGTAAATAACTTATCCATTTAAATAGCCGACAATTGAATGCTCTTACAAAGAATACTTTTAATAAAGATTTATATTGATAGCAGTTAATTTAGAAACTCAAAGATCAAAACAAAGTTAATTAACGTTCGATCTGTGTAATCTTCTTTAATAAAATAAGTTAATATCAAAGTCTTCTTCATCTTCTACCATTTCCCCTTCTAGCGACCCAGTGGACTCTCCTGTTATTCCAGTAATATGGGAACTGTGTGTGGACAAGTTATCTGAGAGATCCTTGATGACCTCCATTGATTTCTGTTTGGCCAGTGGTGCTAAGGCTGGTGGTGGTTCAGTGCCTTCGCTGCTTCGCTTTTGAATTGATACAGAGCTGCTAGAACCCTCTGGTTCTTCCAGAGGTTCCTCTTCTATATCCCCAAGATCATCATCGCGTGACGAGGACACATAGAGAGTGGTCCCGTATTCCACATCAACAATCGTACACTCTTCAAAATTTCTTGCTCTTTCCAGGCTCTTTACCTTCTCCCTGTGCTTCTGCAAATAGTCGGGTAACTCGACAACGTTATCAATAACTTCACTGCGGAATATTTCTTGTGGTTTGGGTTTGGGTCTATGCTGCAACAAGCCCATTTTACCCGGTACATAAATCGAAGAAGTGGCACTGCCAATAGAACCAATTGAGGGAGTGCGTGGCAACTCTTCCGAATGGGAGCTAACTATATCCATTAGCTTGGAGAGCAAATCAATGCGTGTCAATTTGCAAAGAGCCATTGCATCCTCTCGGACTTCTTCAATCACCTGCGGCGGATCAACATTGGCAATGATTAGACGCTCTGGGAATAACTTTGCACTCTGTTCAGATATAATGGCATCGCGTACTGTGACCTTTATCTGTTGAATAATACCTCTTAGTCTTAATATCTCTAATTCATGCTGTTCGTGTGTAACCACCAGATGCTTATTCTCCAATGTCATGATCTCCATTCGCTTGGACAGAACTCTATACTTGGCAGAGGAATCTTTTTGCTTGATCAGTTCACACTCCTCGGCATGTTGTTGGGCTTCGTAGGCCTTCCGGTAACGCAAAACCTCGACATATTTTGCCTTTAATTTTTCATAATTAATGGTCAAACCTTCGATTATTTTGATTTTATTTACCGCATTCCGTACTAGTTCATTTTTGATTTGATCTAGAGCACTATATTGCTCTCCCATTTCCTTGTGCTTTTCCTTTTGATTGTTATATTGTTGCTGTAACTTAATTTGGGACATTACCAGCAAATCAATCTCCTTTTGCAGAGCAATATTCTCTCTGATCAAACGACGAGTGTATCCAGCGTTTCGTATCTCACTGGAACGTGTAAAATCCTCCGATACTTGAAGTAGTTTCTGTTCGACTTCCTTTTTCAATGCATCCTTTTCTACCACAGCCTTTTGTTCCATATTGTAGAGAGCCTCCTTTTGCTCTTTCTCCTTCTCCTTAAGATCGGCCTCCTGACTATCGAATTTGGCCAGCAATACATCACGTTGTATACGAAACTCGTCCAATGAATTCAATTTGCCATTGAGCAATTTAATCTCCGAACACAGCTGATCATGCATAGCCTTGTATTTTGCCTCTAAATCAAATATTTTTTCCGCAGCAATGCGATTCTCTTCTTCACGGATTTTTGTTATCTCAATTACACGCTCTTCCAGCTCCGTTATATTGTTATTCCGATCGGCCAACACACGTTCCAAATGAGCGGCCACATCCGTGCGATCTGACTCTATTTCGCGCAACTTTTCCGTTAATCCAAGATTCGATTCATCTAAACCAGTAACGTAAGACCGAAGACGGGCTAACTTTTGATTTAAATCGGTTATCGTAAGCTCATAGAAGGTACGATCCACCATCGACATTCTATTCAATTCCTCCTTCTTTTTTCCCTTCTTCTTTTTTGGCGGCATTTTGTATAATTTTAATAATAATTTTAATTTCGGTAATTTATTATTGTTTATGTTATCCTGATAACTGTTCAAATGATGTGTGATATAATGACACTATTCCTGTATTAATATGATTTTTTTGGCATAGTGAACTATATTTTGGATAACTGAATCTAAATTGTCAGGAAAACAAATTGGCAGTAAGAAGGAATCCAATCATTATAGAATAGAAAACTTTAACTTTTAATTTTATATAGGTTATGGAGTTTAAGTAAATTATTAGTTTTTCTTTAATTTAAAAAGATATTTAATATACTTATATTTTTTCAAAAGACTTTTGTCTCAAGGTTCCAGAAGTAGTAAATTTTATTTTGTCCATTTTTGAGGCTTCTATATATTATAGGGTGTATATTCTATATAGAATTCTATATATTCATTAATAGAATATATTTTTACTTTATATAGAATATATATTCTATATATTCCATATTGTTATTATTTATTTTTTATTAAATTTTTGCTATTATAATCTTGACCAAGAGAAACATGATCCAAAATAAATGTTGTATATACGGATATATCATTAACACTTAAGTTTGTTTAAATATTTTTGAACACAATACCAAAAATTTATCTTTATTAAATTTAATTTTTAACTGATTGTTATATGTAAGTGTTTACATATATGTATCTAGTGCAAATATGATATATTATTATACAGTATTTAATGATACAGATCGATAAAAATTTTACATACCTTTTAGCTTAAACTCTGAGAGATTAACAGAGAAATTGTTAAAAAAAAACAGACCAACAGAGAAATATCAATGAATGGTATTCACAGCAGTAAAATATAAAATATTTTTTACTTTATAAAATCATAAAAACTCTATTCATGTTTTGTATATAACAGAGATATTTTTTAATACCCTTTTGAGAGAGAGTATAAAAACTGACAACAACAAAAAGAAAATATGACTTTGTTCGACAATACAAGTTCTTGTTTTCTTTTTATTTCCTTTTTTTTTTTTGCATACATGTCTTTTGTATAATTTTACAATTAATTATGAAATATGTCAGTGACAAAAAAGAGATAGAGGGGAAAGAGAATCAGGCAGGAAATGTGGAATGGAAAATAGTTGGCTATACTTGGGAGGGACAAAAAAAAAACTACAACAAATTGCGAACTGTAGACTCGAGTATGACTAAACAAAACGATACCAAATGACAGGCTGTCAACGTGGTGGTACAAACACACACACACACACACACATACACATACTCACACATACATATAGCTCTTTGCAAATTACAATAATAATAACCATAATAATAATGAAACAGTAGCAGCCACACGACAACAATGCGACAAAGTGGCAGTCTCAGTTCAGTTCAGTTCAGTTGAGTTGAGTTGAGTTGAGTCGAGTTCAGCTTGAGCTTGAGGTTTTGGTTCAGGTTCAGGTTCAGCTTCAGCTTATGGACACTCTTTCCCTCTTGTTCTCTACAGTGACTACCAATTGTATGGGGCTGGGGCCTAACAAACGAGTCAAACGACGATTAACGCTTGGCTGATTGCCTCGAAAAGTGCTGGTCATAAATTACACAATGAAAATGAAAAATGTCTGCCACGACAAAAGTGAGTACAAGGTGGACAGAATGGGACGAGGGGTGGGGGTTTCATAGTTTTTAACCCACATCCATACCCCTTACCCAACCAAGAGAGGGCATTTATTTGGAGGAGAAGGCAAGGGGAGGTCAGTTTTGTTAGGTTTTCAATTTGGTATGCTTTAGTTTAGTTTTCTGTTTAGGTGGCAAGCCTATTCGGGTAGAGGCATGTCATGCAATGCGTCATGGAAGTTTTTTTTTTGTATTTATTTAGTTTTTATTTTTTTTTTTTTGTACTAAAACATTATTATTAACTAGTTAGCAACATGCAACTTGTGCCTAGCCACTAGGCATTTGGCAACTAACTAGTTGGGCTGGAGAATGGGTAGTCCCAAATGGGTGGATTGTGAATGAACGTTCCGTTACGGAACCACCCAACCACCCGCCCCCCACTCCCAATACACTTTGCATGTCGTCAGGCATTTATGATTAAGTGAGCTACATATTAATATTATCGTGCGACTTTACCTGGTTTTCCACTGGGCTTTTCTCTTTCCTTGGTTCTTTCAATATTTTTTTTGCTTTTCTTTTTCCTTTTCTCTTTTTTATTTTTGTTCTTCTGCCAGACAGTTTGTATGCTAATTTGCAAGCTTACCCCGCATATCACAATGGTTTATTTTACTGTTATTTTAATTTATGGCAATTTTATGCGAATACTCGAGTGGCAGTATAGCAGTTGCCTGAACTTCTATATAACGTACCAGCACACACACACACACTCACACACACACACACTGAACAATAATAATAATAATAATAAAAGCGGAAACTATTGTATTAAGTGTTTGATTTATGCCTTTCCACTCAATTGTTTTATTTATGGGACTGGTCTAGGAGTTGTGAGTTCATAAAATGTGAGGAAAATTGCATTGTTTTAGATCTGAGACTCTATTGTCATGCTCACCATATTCAATAATTCCCTTTGTGTTTGTTGTCTCTTTGGTTTTGGTTTATTAAACAAAAAACATAATTTGAACTAAGTTTTCTTGCTTGATTACAGTGGGATTATAAAGTGCTCAACAAATGTACTTACTAATAGAGACTGAAAAACTTTGAGAGAGATTCAAAATTTTATTTACAACAAAGTTTTTGTAGTGCTTTTGTTTTGGTGTTTTCTTTTAAATTTAATACCAAATAATTCGCCAGGTGGAAGTTTTTATTTGCAAAATATTCAAACTCAAGAGAATATTCAACTGAAAGTTTAACGTAACAAAAAAGTATTAAACTAGTTTTTAAACTTAAAATAACTGCAACTTTCTAACATAAAAGTTTTTTTTTCTTTTTTTTTAATCTTTTTTGGGTTTGTAGTAAATTATTTGTATATATTCAATAATGGCAAAACTATTTAAATTCACAGAATATGTATTTAATATCCCTTTTCTGTTATTCACCATTGAACCGAAATCATCTCTGGCCTTAATTAGGCAATTAAAAATATATTTTAATTACTATTTTGCCTGCATGTTGAATAGTTTAGTAAATAGAACTAATTTTATAGCCTTTTGCTGTGCTAATTAATTAATTAATGGCATGAGAATAAAATTCCAATTGTGGCCTAAATTGTTCAACGCTTAGTAAAACAATATTACAAAAAAAAATAGTAAAACAATTTACTATTAAATAGAAATTTAGATAGCATAATAAAGTCATTGAAACTGAAAAATTAATGAAATTGAAATTTGAAAAATTCTTTCTAATGATGGCTACCATTTTCCATTTCCACACACATCCTTCAAACCGCACTAATTACATTCTCTGCTCATCATCATCATTCATCATCCCAAGCAATTTTCTCACACTTTAAATTGACACATTCATGGAACAGTGGAAAACCTCGGGACTGATAAATTAGATCCTGATGACTAGGCATATAATTCATAGATTACTTTCTTTCCTTACTTTACTTTTATATATTTTTTTTTTTGTTTTTTTTTTGTCTTTTCTATACTCATATTTAAGTCTACAACTAGAAAAAGAGAGAGAAATGGCAAATGGAAACCAATCACTCATTGTCAAAGCGACACACGCACCGCCACAACATTTCATCAATTAATTATTCAACTTTTGTGCCAACACAACACATTGAATATAAACATATATAGAAATTATAGGGAGAAAATCCTATCGAAAATTAAATACTCTTTGTTTTGGAAATATTCCAAAATTAATCAGTTGAAAGTAAAAATTTTATTGGATTTTGTTCGCATTATTGCCATTATATTTTATGAAAATTTTAGTAAGGAATTAACAAAATAAATTTTTTTATTTTTTAGCTGAGAGTTAAGATAACAGTTTTTGTTTTAAGCTTTTAACACAAACAGTTGATAAAAAGTTTTTTGGGATATTTAAGAGAAAATCAGAAAGTTGATAATGTTTTTTTATTTTTAATAACCTAATTTGAAATTGTTCCTTTATATGTATAACTTTCATTGCTTTCAACTTTCATTGCTTTCAGCTTTCATTGCTTTATGCTTATATTAAGATATATTTGATTTACTTTTAATTCTAATTATTGGAGGATTATTAAGTAACAGTTTTATGGTAATTCTTTATTATCTCCAGAATATCTTTTTGCTTAGAGTTTTCTATTATTAGAGGTCAACATTTATATCCTTTAACGCATTCTACAAAAAATAATTTACTGGGTCGAATTTGTAATAAAACTCCAGCTATGCATAGAAAGAAATTCCCGAACTTTCTTATCCTTATACATTTCAACAAGTCCTTGCCTTAGGGTATAATAAATGCCAAAAATGAGAAAGCATAAAATTATGAATTTCTTTCCTCACATATCTACACTGCCTGCCAAAAAAAAAAAAAATAAACAAAAAAAAGCGAAAAGAAGAGAGAGAGAGGTGGAAAAATGAATATGTGGCAACGTCATCAAAGTAATCAGGCAACAACTGACTGTCAGTGCAAAAGTGATAGAGGAGCAGACCAAATGATTGCCTCCATGACATGGCAAGAGTACCAGAGCTACGGGTACGAGAGGGCGATCGACCAAGACCAACATCAGCGACATCATTTATCATCAACCTGCCTGTCAGTCAAGTAAACCGAATAAGGAAAAGGGAGAGGGGACAACAAAAAAAAAAGAAAAGAGAATATACTACCACCGCATGCAAAGGACTCTCTGATGACTTGCCTGCCTGCTCGCCATCCTGACTGTTATCCTTGGGTGTGCTGTCAAAAAATTATTATGCCTATTAATTTTACCCATGCGGGCGTCGCAATTCTCCCTCTCTCCTTCCTCCATCCTCCCATCAGTCAGTTGTTGGTGGTAAATTACACAACAAGAGTGGGGAGGGGGAAAGAGAATGTGTAAGTAAGTGAGTGAGGAAAATGGGAAAAGAAAAACTGATGTTTGGCTTTTGCCAGTGCCAAAGTGGGCGTGGCTGTCTGACTGTCGCTTAAGACTTATTTTGCCTCATTCATTTGGCAGTAATTTATCCTGTCATGCTGTCATTATGCCAACCAACAACAGCAACAACACCAACAATACCAAAAAAAAGAATTCAAGTTTGAGGTTTTTTTTCTTCTTTTCTTTTTTCGGCGGGGCGAAAAATTATTTATTGAAAATGATTATGCACCAACCGATAGCAAGTCAAAAGAGAGAAGGAGGGGGGAGTAAATGAAAGTATGGGGGGATATATAGAGTGGAGGTTTTTAGCTTAAGGGTTTGAGGGGAGTTTGATTTTGTTAATGATTCGTTGACGCCTTGGTCTTGAAGCATCGATCAAAAATCATTATGACTTATTCTCTTTTTCATTGAAAGAACAACTAATGTGTGTGTGTGTGTAGTCTCCAAGTGATTACACTTGGAGAAATATATAGTTAACTGTTTTGAAATTAAACTATTAAACTAACTATGACGAGGCCATAGTAAAGATAATCGGTATTAACTTAAACTTCTCTGGTGTTAGAATCAATTTTTAAAATTTTACAACGTTGCTCAGTCCACTAAAAGTTCACTTGTTGTAGTGGATAGACACAATGATCTATCAATAATGCAAGAATTTTCTAATTTTGGGTCTAATTCTATTTATATTTATTGCCATTTGTTATATATGATTCCATTGGAAAAAGCAACAATCCATCTTAGAGTAAACTGCTGCTACAACATTATTATTAAATAATTTATTCCATATAAAATATTTTGATTATTACAAAATATTTATTTATTCTGATCGGGTGTATTACAAAAATAAAAGAAGTAAAAGCTTTATAAACTATAATCTTTCTCTTAGAGGATCTTATAATAATAAAATATTATTAAATTATCCATTACCAATCTTATCGTAGATAATAATTTGCCTGCTATTATCTCAAACCCTTTTTATTAGGGTATCATCTTTTCATGTTTTAGGTGCTTCCTTGTCTGTGGCAAATGCCATCTGCTGTCTTTCAACCACCATTTCAGGTTCAGATAGAACGATGTAAGAAGCATTTTTCAATAACTAATCAATCTTAACTTTGACTTGATGTCTACACTGCACGCGATGACTTATTTCGGTTAGCATTTTCTACATTCTCGTTTTCTTTTTTCGGTTTTTCTTTTGGGCCAACAAGGAAAAAAGAACAGGGAAACTTTTTTTTTTTTATTTTGGTGTTTTTTTTGGCAGGGAGCTGGGAATGGAAATGTTGAATGGGGATGAGATGGATGTAATCGACACAACAGCAAAAGCAAGTGCCAACTTTTTTGCTGTCGTCCATCAATCAGCCCGAAAAAATGGGGTGGCATGAGGGAGAATGGAAACGTAAGCTTACGTCAGTCATTCAGTCAGTCACTCAGACAGTCAGCCAACCCAGCAAACCAGCTAGAAGGTAGGTCATCAGAGAGGGGCCTGAACTTTTTGGCGTTGACAGCCGGAATACAAAATGCGGGCAAAATATGTCGATACGAATCAGGGGAAAAACTTCTAACCATTTTGCAGTAAAGGGAAATATGAAAAATTTTTGCGCTTTCCACTTTTCTTTCCGTTCTGAACTATGCAGACAATAAATAACCACAACTTAAGCATATTGCGGTTCGCTCAAGGGCTCTCTCTCTTTCTCTCTCTCTGTCTCTCTTTTCTCTTTCTCAATTTTTCTCACTTTTCCTGTATATTTTTCCTGTCTCTGTTACCCTCATTCTCCATCTCAGACATTCATAATATTTCATTTTCATGCTGGCAATTGTTTTCCTCTTGACAAATGAGAGAGCGAGCAGAAAAGAGTGTACAAGGCAAGTCATCAAAATAACAAATAACAACGACTACGAAAATTGATTGCATGTCATTAATTTTCATTTCAAATTACGGGCTGCCACTATGTCTTGGCTCTTAGCTCTTGGCTCTGAATTCTGGGCTCTGGCCAGAGGAGAAGAACCAACAAGAGCCACAGTCAGTCAAATGGGCCAAAGTCAACGCCAAAGTCGTGCCAAAGTCAGTCAGGCCATGGGCCAAATGTGTCTAATGTGTATTGGTTATATATACAATACATACATACATACATATACATATATCTACAAACATATACAGACAGTTAGCTAAAAGGAAAAGTCAAAATAATACCACCCAATCCAAATTGATGAAGATTTTGCAAATAAATATATCATTTGATGGTATAACCATATCAAATTATTATTTTAGTGTGATGACAATAAATTTCTGCCAGTAACATAACGTTTACAATCAAATAAGTGATACCAAAACTGTTACAATAAATGTATATATTAACTAATATTAGTTATATTAATATTAGTAATTATCTTCAATTCAACCCTTTAATATACTGTTAAATACAATTTGTAAAATTAAAAATAAAGGACTATCCCTAAAAAAGTTGGAGCCAATTTATTTGGTCTGCATTTTCCTGTTGGAATCATTATTAAAATATAAAAATATGGAACTCTATATAATGAATCGATGAAGAATACAATTTTAGATCAATGATGAGATTATTTTCAATATTTTTGGTATACCAAAATTTGTCGAAACCGATGGCAAGTATTTTCTTAAAATTAAAATCATCAAATTATGATCATATTTTTGTTTATATATATATATACACATATAGTTATATGTATATATACATACATATATCGAATTCCGGATTAACGATTTAACTAGTAGAAGATAAACATTTTTGAATTTGGGTAACATTTCAGCCAGTAAATATATTTTTGATAAATAGTTGTGGCACCGACTTAAATACAAAATTAACAAAAAATTCAGAATAAAAATAATTGAAAAATTTAAAAACTTTGTCATAGTCTATTTAAGTCCGACACTCTAATTATTCTCTGAGTACTTTGATTTTTCCTTAATTTTTTTTTTACATTTTTTATTTACAGTGTATATTAGTGTTTGTCTCTCTTTTTGCCTTTCTTGCGTTTTCTCACTTAATTTGACCTATGTTAACATTTATATTTGTTACTTCTGTTCGTTCAATTCAATTATTTGTTGCTGATTTCAAATTCGTTTATCTATTTGGCTCTCTAATCGAATAAGTACGAATGCAGACCTAATGAACTGTTTTGTCTGTAGTTGATTGTCTTTGAGACTCATGTGAACTGAAATAGCCATTTGATTCAATTTCGTCATTTATAACTGACTGATCAAGTAATGAAATGTGGCTAAAGCAATATGTATTTACTGGGCATTAGAAAACGAGGATAATGGGGATAATAGCAACTCATAATACTTAGTCGGTCTATTAGTATTTAGTTTACATAAACTTAAGCCGAATTATTTATTTTTGCAGCTGAAATATATGTATGGATTAATTATACTCTTAAATTTTAAAGGAGTTTTTTAAAAAATATTTGGCAGACGGTTAATTGAAAATAAAATCGCCCAGAAATTAATTTATTTAAAATCAGTAATCGGTTATTTAATAGTTATTTTAGGATATTTTTCTTTTATTTGTTTATACATATATATAAAACCCAGTTACCGGTTACATGAGAATAATATTTTTTATGTTTCTTGCCATTTTCAATGCGATAAACTTTAACTAAATTGAATAAGATCTATTCCTAAATATTTGGCCTGTTTATATACTAGATCTTTTAATCGTTATAAAGCGATTGGGGTATTAATTTTGAATATCTCTTGAAAACAAAAAAAATATGAATATGTCAACTTATGTTCAGTTTGTTGTTGTTTCATAATCCTATTAACTTTTGTTGTTGTTATTTTTGTTATATAATACAGTCAGTGATTAAATCTTTTGTTATTATGGCATATTGCACCACCTGTAATTAACCCACACCAATTTTCTGACATGAATATTGTCTACAAACTGAGAGACGTTTGCGCAGAGCCACAATCTTTGGGCTCAGAGCTTTGGGCAATAAATTACACAGCTGCTGATGGATGTCACTTGGCGACATAATCACTGTCAGTGAGATATAGTATGGGATAGCAAAGATATGATGGCAGTGAGGGTAGTGTGTTTGTAGGGGGGTGGAAAGGGATGATTGTCAGAATATACAAATATAGTTTGCAGCTAACGAGCAGCTCTGTCTCTGTCTGTCTCTTGGCCACTGTCCGGACATTGTTTATAATTCATAAAGCAATTTTGCATGCCAGACTCCATTCCACAAGCCCCCAAAATGCGAAGGCATATGCAAATGCAGCTGACGGACAGTTCACCAGTGACCAGTACCCAATCCCAAATTCCCTCCACCTTCAAGTGGATTTGCAATCTGTGTGCTTATATATGTATCTGTTTGTGTGTATATCTGTATTTCTGAAATGTTTGTGTTTTTGGTCATCATCATTGAACACATTGCGTGTGCTGAGCATCGAGTTGCAGTTGCAGTTGCAGTTGAAGCTGAAACTGAAGCTGGAGCTGAGCGTCCCAATCCCACCCGGGCACATGCTTGCCATGTCATTCATTCATTTTGCAGGCCCGGGCTTTCAGCCATCCATCAGCTGACGTTGCTTGCCAGTTGCCAGTACATCAGTTAGTTCAGTTATTACACTGAGATTAAAAATTACATTTTTAAAGGATATAAATATTAAAATTTACAAATTTTTAGATTGTTTGCCATAACTTAAAAATATATTAGGGAGTTTGAGTTGATAATATATTGGAAAGGACTTGATTGTCAAAGATTAATGCTCGATAATCTTTTTCATCTTAACAATTGGAAAATTTAGATCACGAAAAGACTATTTTATTTCAATTCTTTTGAAGCTAAATAAAATGAAAAATCTTGTTTTCTTTTCTTCTTATTTGCATTAGATTTATATTAATTCTTATAATTGTTCAAAAAATATATAAACCGCCAGATTAATATTTGTATTTTTTAAAATAATACATAAACTGCTAGATACAATATTTCTTAAGTTACTGTTTTTATTTCAGTGTTTCAGCTGCCAGTTGGTTGGCTGATTTTTGCTTTTGGTCTTTCTCTTTGCTGTTGTTTCATGTCAGCAGCGCAGTGGCAACTGGCAATGGGCAAAAACAAAACCAACAAAACCTTGATTACAATATATCCAACTGGCCAGTGCGTACCTTACTCCGATTGCTCTTCTCCAGCCTTTTAAATTCCCCCCCTTCCCTCCCCCTTCAAGAGCACAGACTTCTCTTAACCACCTCCCCCATGACTGTTGTGAAATGCACGCGAGATTAACTCTTGCCTCTGACATTAACGAATGAGAGCCAACAGCAACTGACAGTCAAATGTCAGTTAGCTGCTGTTCTTTGCCTCTTTCTCTGTTTCTCTTTACATATCTCTCTCTCTCTCTTTATCTCTCGTATTTCTTCACTGCCTCTCAACTACTCAAACAGACAAAATTTACGTAGTTTCTGGTTAAGGATTTTCAGTTTGCATTTGTTATGAAACTATATTTCATAATTTTCGCGACTTTTTAATGGAAGTACAATGAAAAATGTGAATAGTTAAAGAGTTTATTAAATGTTCCTTTTAAGGGAGTATTTAAATAAATATTGTAATTATTTCTTGTCTATAATGCACTAGTGGAAGAATTCTTTATTAACAAATTATTCATTGCATTTGACGTGCTTGAGTGAGATTTTTTAAAGCTTTCTATGCCAGAAACAAGTCTCTCTTAAATCTAATATTAGCTGAATTAAATCTAAATATATATAAATATATATTATTAGTTAGTAAGTTAAGCATACAACTATTTATCTATATTTGTAAAATAAAAACTAATAAATTTTTAAAATTTGCTTCACCGAATGTAAAGTTTTACGGATGACTTTTTTTTTGTGATTTTCAGAATCGCCAAGATTATACATAAAAAACACCTTAAAAAGTGACCATGAAATTAAAGTTAGAGAAGAATAAATTCAAATAATCAAAACATATAATTTTACTTTGGGACTTTTATAAAGAACTAGACAATTTCTAGATCGAGTAAAAAAAAGAGAACACAAGTTATTTCTACTGAAAACTTTTGCACATTAAAAATAAATATTGAAACAATTTTTTAGAGAGTTCTTTAGAAGGTTTAGTAACAGTTTAAAAAAATTGCCATGTCTTTATTCGAGATGACTTTTCTCAATAAAACTAGTGATAGTATTTGTAATTTTGGTTTTTTCCAATCCTTAAATTTTAAATCGTTATCATAAGACTTTTCATAGAACTTTTCTTTTTTTAATTGTACAACAAAAATTATTAAATAAAATTCTGCAGTATTAAACTTAATGAAAATTTACATATAAAAATATTTTTCTTAATTTTATTCCAAGTAACAATATAAAAAGCACTAGTAAATATAGAAATATCGGTTGCCTAAGATTTAATACATAAGTTGAATCTGTTTCAGACTTTGGCATATTGAAAACACCTTCCGAAATGCTTTCAATATTGTTTCATTTTATTTCTGATGACTTTGTGTGTTGATTTTGTAGAATTGGCTACTCAAACAATTATACAATTTTCCTCTTACTAACAACATCAAATGAAATGCATCCGCCCAACAATAGTTGGGGGGAAAAAAACACATTTTCTCAATTTTCTTTTAAGGAAATAAGAATAGAAATTTCCAACTGTTTGCATTTCCATCGAAGTAGATGATCCCAACCAATATGCCATTTAGCACGCTCAGTCGAAAACCTTTCACCATTATTGGTTGTGTTTGTTGTGTGTGTGTGTGTGTGTGTATATGTGTTGGGTCATTATCCTTTGTTATCCTGCTGCTAATTTGGAAGAGTCAACGCAGAAGTAAAAAGAAAAAAAGTGCCGCTAAAATTATGAAGAAATTTTTGAGTGAAAATATTTGCACATTTTAAGCCAACCCAATGAATGGCAATGGGAATAAAATTTGTGCAAACGTTTATCAATGTCTGATTTGGTTCGTTTTAGTTTTTGTATGGCGGTTTTGAACCTTTGAAGTCGGAACCTTTTCATAGGAACCCTGCTGTGGTTTTTTTCTCTTTTTTGGTATGTGTGTCTGTGTGTCACTTTGCCTTTACCTTGTTGACAATATCAAGCAGAAAGCATTCAAGGTTTCTTATTATTATTATTATTCTTTTTCTTTTTTGGGACAAACTATTGTTTTTGGCCTTTCGGTCAAAATTATAAGAACAATTTCTAGGAAGTTAAGATTCGGAAGTGCCCACAGTACGTGGGAATCTCTAAGCTAGGGCGGGCGGTAAGATGCGTTGATGCCATGTGCTTAATGGAAATTAAATAGCTAGAAGATTAGATAGGATCATGTTAAGGGTATGTAACAACTGAAGCATTAAGCCATTGTTAAGGGATTTATCACAAAATATTTTCATGTCTAGAGATTAATTGTTTTCACACACACATACACACAGACACACAGTTGCAATTTCAAATAGAAAATTCGAAATTGAAACGCAAAATCCAAGCAAAACCATGAAAGGGGTGGGGTGGGACGGGGGATAGGCAAGGGGAAAGGTTGTCAGTCATTGAAAACCGCGCTTAAGTGCCGGTACTCTCACAGTATTCCATTTTTACCCTTATCAACTTAATGCTTTTGATTTTTTCCTCTTCTTCGTTTGCTTCTTCTGATATTTGAAGGGGTGCGTTACGAATCGGGTTTTTGAATTGTTTTTTCAATGGGCTTCTCTTTTCCTTTTTAAATTTTATTCCTTTTTTTCTTTTTTGCACAAAACTTTGACACAATGTTGCTTGGGCAAAGTCAGAGAAGGGTTTTGAGTGAGCGAATGCGTTTGTTTTCGGGGTTCTCTATATGTAACCCTCTTCAAGGGCTTTTGAAACCCCATCCCCCCTTCTCCTCAGATAATGCCACAGTATAGTGAAGTGAGTGTATATCATTAACTCAAGAGCTGACGGCACTTGCGATTTGATTGCATTTGTTGTTGTTGCTCTTTGTTGATTGTTGCCTGGTACAAAATCCTATTTAAGCATTTTTCAAGTGCCATAAAAATGTACGGAAATTGCTTGAAAGCAAAAATGCGTATTGCATTTTGTGTAATTTATGTTACTTTTCTTTGCATTTTATTCTTTTTACTTTATTTTCTACATTTTGGCTGTGTTTGCATTTGAAATGTTATATGCTTGAATGGATCCGCTTTCATCTACGTTCAAGTTCTATGAATTCAGCGGAAATTTGAAGAATTAAAAGAAAAAATAAATTTTTGCCAAAGGTATATAATCAAAATCACATTTATTTTGTAGCAATATTTTCATTATAGAATATTTTCACAAAGGGAATAAGGAAGTGAAGCGCTTAATCATTAATTACAAAAATAAACCCATCAACCTTATCCGATTATATAGGTAATACTTAGAAATAAGAAATTAAGCATTAAACAGACGTCATTAACCTGCATTAAAAAATAAAAACTTTCTTTGCAGAATTGTTATGAGAAAAGTTTCATAATGAATATTTATTAAGTATTTTAATTTAGTAAATAAAGAATCTAAAATAAAAGAAATTTACTTTGATCAAAATAATATTATAATAATAATATTATGTGATAATAATAAATTAATTTAAGTTTTTGAAATATTAATTGCCCATCTTTTATTCTGATTTTTCAACGATCTAATTTATGTATATATACACAAGTTGTCGAACAAAGTACCTAGATAAATCTATAATATTTTAAATTTAAAAAGAAATGACCTTGGAATTATTTTAAAAAATTTTGTTTATTAAAAAATATATAAAAATATCATCTAAAAGTCCCTAAATTGTTTTCTAAAATCTCAACTAAAGAAAAACACAACAGTTAAAATGTTGGTCAATCAGGGGTTCAGTAAACCTTTAAATTGTTTCTTTTAATAAAGTTTTTAAATCCAAATCGTAATTGTTAATTAACAAAGTACATATGAGTGTAATAAAAATGTGAATTAAAATAAATTTAAATAAACAACTGCCAAACGTCTACTAATTAAATATCCAACTGATGGCTAGTTATGTAACAAAAGCTACCAACCTTTCAAAAATAACATGAGGCAATCTACAATCTATAAAGAGAAACAAGGTACTTAAACAGTTTCCTATAAACATAAACACAATATAGTAAAATAAAATATCCCACACACCTACACCTCAATCACCATCATCGCCCACCACACACACACACACACACACATATATACACCTTACATTCTCCTCATCACTGGCACCGATACCACACCCCGGTAAAATAAAAATCAGAGGTAATCAAATATCACTCATACGCCCTATGAATTATTCATTCAATTCAAAATGAACGAAGACGAAAGAAACAAAAGAGGGCGAATTAAGCACATCGAACATTCAAAATGCAAATGCCCATAAAATTATACAATTACAAAATATTAAAACAAAATTATGGTTAATCATTTTCAACGCATATCCAAAACTGATTCGCATTTATATTTTATATGCAAAATATAAACACAAACGGAGCGGCTATAAAAATTAACAACACACAAAAAAAATGGGAAAACAACAAAACGAAACGAAAGTTAAAAGAAAGAGCCAGTTGAAAAATAAAGTAACAATCGAAAATATCCAAAAAACGAAAATTGTATACTCTTTAAATTAAAAATACATGTTCAGAATGAATGATACATAGGTATAAAAAAAGAATAATTAAAAACAAAGTTTTTTATATGCAGTATATTTTTGTTTTCAACTGGTCCCCTTGTAAAGTTGATTAAAATAAAAAATGTAAATATTTCTTATACTAAGGATAACACTTCTTCAATTGCATTCGTAAGCAATTGTATATTCTCTATGTGTAAGAGGATCAATTTAAAAAAGAGTGAAAAGGAAAATGTGCCGACAAAGTGGCCGCCAGTTGTTTGATAATTTTCATATATCAAAAACCCATAAAAAAGGGGCACGTACAACAAAAAATATATATATATATACATATGTGTATATATATTCATTCATTTCTATGCACGGAGTGCAATCCATGTAGGCACCCGTCCCGGCATGGCCGTTTGTTTTTTTTTTCCTGAAATAGTTTACGATTATTACAAGACATCGTCGGGCATTGGCCATCCCACACATTGAAAAAAAAAAAAAGAAAAAAATAAACTAATGCCAGCGATTAGTAAAATGCTTTGAACTGCCGCCTATATGCATTTTTAATTAGTCCAAGTGTTGATAATCAGGCAATTTATTACCTGTGAACGCTACCAGAAAATTAAAGCGTTAAAAATAAAAAAGTTTCAAATTGGGAAAAGGAAGAGGCTCGTTAACTACCCATCAATTAACCACAGTAAAAAAGCCATACAACTTGTTCTTCCTTCAAAACAAGTTTCAAAACTCAAACTGAAACTGAATCTGGCATTCATTAGACACATTGTTAAACTTACCGTGCGTCAAACTGTCATTTAGTGTCATGTCAATCATATGACATATTCCACATCATCGCAAAGAAAGCCAAGTTCCATTTTTGGGTGGTTGTTTAAGTTTTTAAAGTTGTTGATTTTTGGTTATGGATGTGAAGTAGTTTCTGTTTTGCTAATTGGAGAGCACTCATCTTGGCCATTGCTCAGCTTTTTTTTTCGAGTGTTTGTATTCTGAAGTGACTGATGTTGGTTTTATTTCAATTCATTGATAAGGGTTGCAAAAGAACAAAAAATAGAAAAAAATACTATGAAAATGAAAAATTGCATATGCCTGGGAAAATGCTAAGTTTTGCATGTGAGAAATTTTGGTAAAAGTTGCTCAAACCAATCAATCACAATGGAGCCACAATAAGAATCATATACATTTTCTACCTTTAAGTATTGGTAACATTTGAAACTATTGTAAAGCTTTGAAAGACAATTTTTATAGAATTATTTAAGGGGAAACTAAGACAAGCAGACTTGTTCTGTCTGTTCTTAGAAAAATATCTTTCTTATTTATCGGCTTTAATTGAATTATATTTATAATCTTAAAACTCGTTCAGTATATGCGAATATTTAATCCATGGCGCAATCGATTAGTAATGCACATTTACAGAAAATATATAAACAAGGGTATGAGTAGAATTTTGAAATACTGAATATCTTATAGAAGTCATAAAAGTTAAGTTACTGGTAAGGTTTTAGTCAATAGCTAAAATTCAATTATTATTGAAAGTAATATTTGATTTATGTTTAGGTTTCCACTCTGTTTTTATATTTTTTTGTCATCTTAATTTTATTACCGATTTCGCTAGCGTTACTACTTGAAAAAATTCCAATTTGATAAAATCACATAAAGTTTATTTTTAAAATAAATACATTGTATTATGTAATGTAAATACATTGTATTAATAATTTAGAGAACTCTTAAGCAAATAACGACATTATTCTAAGAAGTCTTGAGTTATAATTTAAAATCTTTATATATTAAATTAATTTTTTAAAATTTAATTAATTAATAAAATTAATTTTTTATTTAAAGTAAATTTTTGTTTTTATTTAGAATATTTACCCCTGTCTTCCATAGTAGGGTAAAAGCTTAAATTATTAAAATTCTTTTAAATAATAATAATAATATTTTGACTAAGCAAAACGGAATTTTTAACTTCAATTGTAATTCCATTGAGTAGATTATTAGAAAAAGAAAATCAAAATGGCTTACAATTTTTAATTCCTATTATTTGTACAAATAATTATAGTTAAGCAGTCTATTCTGTATTAATTAATTAAGATGTATATATTTCATTCTGAATGATGAAGATTAGAAGTGATTTGAAGTAGATGTAGAACAGACAGTACAATTTCATTTCCATTGGATTTTGACTATATTTCAATAAATTGTGCCTCGCATTTATTAAATTAGCTATAGAAAAGTAAATGGTAAATTTACTATAGTTCTAAAGATTGCTCTTGAAAATTGTTCATTCAATTAAAAAGATATCAATCTGCTTTTGTTACCATTCAAGTGAGCGGATGGGGATTTCTATTTATGGCATTGTGTAGATTTCCATTGTTGATTTTCCTATAAATTGTGTGTGTGCATGTGTCAGAGTGTATCCATGTGTGTGTGCGTTTATGTGCGTGCGTGCATGTGTATGTGTGTGTGGTCATTTAACGCTCTGTCATATTCCGTTTCCTGTTTCCCTAAACTACTTACTGGCCACTTTTGTCAACGAAAATAAAAAAAAAAATAATAATAACAAAACAGAAAGAGAAATGACTCGGCAAATTTATGATGCATCCTTGAAACGTGTCCGTTGCCGATGTAGGACTAGGGGTTGTTCTTATTCCTTCCCTGTTTTTGCTCCTGTTCCGTGTTTTTGTTCCTATTCCAGGCATGGTCTATTAAAAGTATGTATATCAGTGCCTTTAGTGTCGTACGTGTGAATTGCTTAACGAGACATTGTCTAATGCCCCTGCCCCGGCCCCGGCCCTTGCTCCTGTCCTGCCCTGCCCTGCCCCAGCTCTGCATCGCCTGTCGGATGGTCGTAAAAAACAAAAGGTCCTTGTTGGATTCGCCTCATGAAAACTAACCACCCATGGATAAGCCCCAGCGCTTTAACTAAATGTTCGATAATTTTGTTTTATTCTTTTCGCCGCAATTGCAGTTTTATGACATTTCATGCATCATATGTGGCCAGAACATAAATTGTAACTAGTTTTCGCCACTCTCCACCTCTCTATCTCTCTCGTAATCTATCTCTTGGTCTACCCGGATGTCTCTTTATATGCGGTTATCTCTGCTCCTCCGCCCAGTGTCATAAACTGTGACTCCAACTATTACGAATAGTTCAGTAGTCAGCCAGCTGTCTTGAATGCTTTTAATAACTATTTCTATTACACTTGGCACTCGCAGCACGCAGTACAGTGAAAACGCAGAGGGGGGGCTGGGGGCATATATTGTACATAACATAAAAATGTGCTGGCAACGTTTTGTACTTATCTGTGGTATATATGTATATATATATTAAGTATATGTGACCATCCCCAAGGGCTTAAGATTGTAACTATAATGGCATAAGGTCTGTTCTGAAGGAAAATGTGTTAAACTTTAAGTATTATAAAGAAACAAAAAACAAAAAAAAAAAAAAACAAATGACTTCATCTATCAAACAAAGTTACAATTTAAGTTCTTTATCTTTTTCTGTTCAAAATGACTATTTAATTTTTATAAGTACTCGAATTTTTACATTATTTTCAATAATTACTACGAATTATTCTAAATAATAACAGTTTTAAGCCTTTGATTTTGAGACGGCTTGGAATTCGAAAAGAAGGATTGAGATCAAGTTTTCTTATCAACAGACTTTGCTTCACTCATCTTAACGCTCAAACTAGTTGGGAATTATATGTAAACGAAACGAAAATAAGAACTAGATCAAGAGGATATCGAAACATTTTATTTTAGATAATATTTATAAAAATTTGTTTTTCTTAAACTTAACTTATTCTTTGTCTTTCTAATATTTTTTTGTGCATTTTATAAAAGAAAAAATTTGTAGAATTCTTTCGAATTTTTGGATCATTTGACTTTTCTTAAAACAACTTAGAACAAACATATAGAAAGTATTCAAAAAAAAGATTGTTAAAAGTTTTTAAATAACAAAACAGGAAAACATTGACTCTAATCGTTTGCTCATTGATAACTTTCATTGTCATTTTCCAGATACAAAAGTTAAACCCGTTAATAAGTCATCACTTTATATTCGATACAGTCCTAAGATATTTCTCGAGCTTTACAACTAACATAAAATGTCATATGCGGCATTTTAACGCACTTGGAGATTTTTATGATACATTTTTATGTCATAAGCAAAAAAAGAAAGAAAAAAAAAATAAAAAGAAAAAGTTATGCCAATGCATATATATTTTATGATTTTTAATAAAACGTTGTGTCTTCAAGTCCATTGTGGTTTCATGAAAGGGGGGAAGCTAAATCTTTAATATGTTTATCACACGGTCATATCAATTTGGTTTGCATCACTTGACGAGTCTTCGAACTCGAACACTTAGCAAGTTGTCGTGAAAATTAAAATCGCATATCAAATAGCATTAACAAGTCAAATCGTTTTGAATACAAAAATACGAAAAAAAAAAAACAGTCATTGGATGGAGGAGTGCCACGATCGGCCACCATCTGAGATGATGAGATTTCAGAAGTATTTTTTTCTTCTTTTTGTGAATATCTTTTGAGTATCTTTACATAAATTAGCAGATAGATCTGAGAAAAAAAAGGGTAGTGTTGCTGGTGATATGTGTAGCTAAGCAATTAGTAAATGATTGTAAAAATGTTAAGCAATCTGGGTGTGTGTGTGTGTGTTGAAACAAGTTATGTTTGACTTTTAGAAAAACTGGCGCTCGTATTTCTTAACTAATTTAAAATAATTTATAACGGTTTCAACACATAAATCAAGCAAAGTATAATCCTTTTTTTTCTGCTTTCTTGTATTCCCCTTTCCAGGCCTCACTTATTCAAGAAACTGGCGCGTAGGCACACAAAGAGCTTGACTCATGTCACTTGAGGATTTATATCTTCCTTTTGCATTTCTCAAAGCGAATCTGGAAGCGCGTAACTTGGTGGAGAAGCCAACAACAGCAACAACAACGAATGATGTCGCGGTGCGGCCTCAGTATGGTTTGGCTTGTGCGGCCTCTTTTGATGTGCAAACATTATTAAAAAGCCAATAAAACATTTAAAAACAGCTTGAAATTTTTCATTGTTGGCGTTTCTTCTTATATTTTTTCTCTTCTTTTTTTTTTTTTTTTGGCAAACGAGAAGATGTGAAAAGGAAAGGGAGGGGGGGGGATGGGCAGAGAAAAAAAAACGAGACCCACAAAACCAAAAGAGAGATTCGAAGACTTATTAATGCGACAACGACGCAGACAATTTAATATCTTTTGAATCCCTTTGAGTTTAGGCCGTCTTCTTCTTGTTTACCGTCTGTTGTCTTCTTTGCTCCCTCAGAACGGTAGCACACAAAATGTCAACAATCAGGGAACAATCACATTTTGTTTGCTGTCAATGTGACAGCTACCAATATTTATTTTAAATCACCAACTGAATCTGACTCTGACTGTGACTCAGCCTGATTGGTTTGCGTTTATTTAGGCAGCTACCGTGTTTGTTTTTGGCTTCCAAATTCGTTTGAATCGTCTTCAGACAGTTAGTGAGTCTGTCCGTCTGTCAGTCAGTCATTCAGCTTGTCCGTCAGTCAGCAGCCATCATCAAAATGAAATACAAATATCTTTGACAGCTACTGTGGATAGGCGGAGTAGAATATGGAGAGAGAGAGAGAGAGAGCCCAACCAAATGCTTCTACCCCATACCGACTTTGAAGTCAGTCATTCTGTCTGTCTATCTGACTGTCTTTCTGTCTGTCTATCCGTCTCTCTGTCTGGTTGACAATGTCGTCTTTGCTTTATGTCATGTCATGTCTCGGAACTCGGCTTGAATCTCAGCCTCAGATTCCAGTCTAAGCTCAACTTTGCTCAGTCATTTCCTTTTTCGTTTTTTTTTTTTTGAATCTCTGTCTCAGCTCTCTCACTCTCTCTCTCTCTCTTTCTGTGTGACACACATTCCTTCTGCATACAAACGGTTTTACTTCAAAGGATACTTTTTTTATGCATATACCGATATTTCTTTTCTTTTCTCTTCTTTTCATTTTTTTTTTTGGCTTATTTAGAAAACAATAGTATCAAACTAACCTTGTGGCATATATAGTTAGAATTCGTGGAAAGGTAGCACAAAGGCTATTTGTGCGATTTGTGTTTACCATTTTAAATTTATAAAATAAAATGCTAATTCATGGCTCAAAGGATCATAAACAATCACTAAGAACTACTACACAAAAAGAAATTGAATATCAATTAACAAGTCACTGGCAAACGTTACGGTAACCGATTCTGTTGAACCATAATTTTCCTCCTAAACGGTTGCAGAAAGTTTAAAAGAGTTCTAGAAATTTTTTCGCTTTTGCTAATACAATAAATTTTAAAAACTTTAATAAATGAGCCGATCTAGCTGCCTTAAGTTAAAGTTACAAAATTACAACTTGTTGTTGCTTTATTTTAAATTAAATAACCAAAAAATATTATTATGTTTTTGTTTATTTTTTGGGATTAGATTTCAAAGAATTGCCAAAATATTAATTTTACAACTTATCAGGTGCAATCACAAAAATTGTAAACATTTTCAAAGTTTTTTGTCCTCCGGCAAACATAAAAAAATGTTTAAAGAAAAAATGATTACATGAGGTTGAATAATAATTAATATATTGGCCAAATTTACATACGTAGTTCCAGACGTTTTTAATCCGGTCCCCTATAACAATTTGGCTAATATCTTATGATATTAGAAAAAAATCAAATATATCGTCCCTGCCGACATTGAGTATACCCTGTACCAATTAAAAGTACTTCACAAAGTCAAAAACGATTAAAGTCGACATCAATTTACAGTACAAATCGGAAATACGTATATCTCCGATAATTATTGTCCGATTTCGACAAAAATTTTTTAGCTGTTGCATATTAGAATGCGATATCTTTAATGTAGCTCTAGTTATACGTTTTTCTCAAATTGCGGGGGCGGAAGTGGGTGTGGCAAAAATTTGAAACAAATTTAACCTGCGTAGACAATAGACGAATGTTGACACCAAATTTGGTTGCTCTGGCTCTTATAGTCTCTGAGAACTAGGTGTTCATACGGACGGACATGTCTCAATCGACTCGGCTATTGATACTAATCAAGAATATATATACTTTATGGGGTCGGAAATTTCTCCTCCTACCTGTTACATACATTTTAGCGACTTTAATATACCCTTTTACCCTATGGGTACAGGGTATAAAAATGTAAAAATGCAATCAGTCTTATGTAAAATAAATGATATCATAACCCTCACATAAAACACTTCAATTTCAAACCAAATCGATTGATCTCACAACAAATTATATAATAAATAGGATATCCTGCGGAAGCTTGTATATTTTGCTCTCATTATCAATAAAATAGAATAGAATAATATCAGACAAAGTCGGAGAACAAAACCAAAGGTGAATTGGTTTCTTTTTTCTATTCCACAATTCACAGAAAGTCACTTCAAGGCAAACTTTTTATTTGATTGAAGAAAAAATGCGTAATAAGCGAAAAAGGCAAGTGGAAAAAAAGAAGACCCCCACCGAATAGGAAAAACCAAACCACAAAATTGAAAATACATCAAAAAGTTGTCTGCGGCCACAAAACACAAAAAAAAAAAAAAATAAACTTGAAGGAAAAAAAAAAAATCGAAGGGAAAACAGAAATCATAAAAGAAATATGGCATACGATATGCTGTATTTGAGGAGAAGTGAGTAGAAGAGGCAAACGAACATATTCAATAACGAGAGATGTCAAAAAGCCATCATAAACAGATGACATTTCCCATATTGAGTGGCGAAAGTAAAATTTAATAATAATATGTCCACGACAACGACAAGTCAAAGTTGGGGGCGTTATGCGAGACGTTGTTATACACAGAGATGGTGGGTTATACACAGCCACTGTGACTGAGACTGGAACTGGAACTGGGACTAAGACTGGGACACTGGCAGTGAGTCTGGCTGGCTGACTGGCTGGCTGGCAGGCAACACGTCAACAACGAAAATTGACACGCCGACATAAACACTCGCACATGTTTGTTCCATGGGCGGGAGATAAGTTAGACGAGGTATAGATGGGAGCTTTGTTAGGTGTGTGTGTGTGTGTGGGGGGGGGGAGGGGGAGCAACTCTTGTGGCTCCCTGCCGTGTGGAATGTATAGCAAAAATGTCAATATGTTGTTGGGGTTGTCAGGCCTGTCATGTCATGCTGGCTCCCTGATCCCTCTCTGTCCCTAACTTCAACTAAACATGTCTTAGTTGCCATGCATGAATGTTTGTGGCACATAATTGAAAGCTAGCTAAATTAATTTCAATGCAAAAGGCGCCAAACCTAAACCGGTTTACCTCACCCCCGCACTCACCCCCTCATGCACAGCTACTGCTTCCCCTCATAACTGACTTTTCACACATGACTGCTTAAATGACTGAATGACTGACTAACTGAATGACTGACTGACTGACTAGCTGCCAGGGCGTCGTATTTGTAGGACAGCTCGTTAACAGAAGCTTCCAGCTAGTTAAGTGGCAGTTAACTTGTAACATTTTCAAATTACACATTTTTATTTTGTCTTTTTGTTGTACAAAAAGTTTTTTGTTTTTTTTTTTTTTAAATTGTGGTCAAAGTTCATGGTGACGGACTTCTGTAAAACAGTTGACCTAGGGTTAGTGTCACTTGGTTAGCTAAACATAAAATAAAACTAAATTTACTTTTTTGTAGTTTGTTACAAATTTTATTTTCCCATCGTGTCACTTGACCACTTATAAATTTTAAATTAAAAACCTTCAGAAGTTCTTAAAGTAATTTCCTAAAAGTGTTGACAAAATTTACATGAGACAAAAAGTTACACGACTTCTTAGTGTAAAAGGTTAAATGGACTTATTTTGAATAATTTAAAGCTTGAAAAATATTTCGAGTCAAAATGTCATATAAATAAAAAAATATTTTCACACAAAAAGAATTATTTTATAGAGAAGACTTAAAGAAAAAAAATTAATCCATTAAGAAAAGATGATCTATTTATAGTCTAATAAATAAATTAAACTTTGAAGTATTTAGATACTAATATATTTGATATATGTATTTTTGAATAATAATTTCTTATTTTTAACATATCTTAAATAAGCTAAAAATCATATGGGTATCTGTCGTATGTGGAGAATATAGAAAAGCTGTGAGATATTTCCCTAAACCAAGAGATAATATTTGAAACTTCACTTTAAACATTTTTATCTCACAATTTGAAACCTTTTCTTTTTTTTGTTGTTATTAAACATTAATGCCATTCATCATATCCCCCGATTTTTTAACGCTTTCAAAAACTTGAACTATCAATCAATTGGGTGAAACAAGGTTAAAGCCAATAGAGATCACAATATAAGTGGGTGCTTAGCCTCTGAGATGAGCAGCGAATCCCACATAAAAGACAAAAACAAGAACAACGATGATGGAAAAAAAAGGTCAAATTGACTGACAGTAGCCAAGACCGCGGCAGCTACTTACTGTCAAGATGTGTCATAAACACATCAACTTTACTGTCGAAACAAATAAAAATATAAACTTTGACACACACACACGCACACACACACACACACACAGACATAGAAAGAGACAGACCAAATAAACGATATGAAATAAAATCAAAACGAAGATAAAAGCAAATGGAAGCCAATCGTAAAATGTGTTCAGGTTATTTTTTATTCCTTTTCTATCTTATTCTATATCTTACTCTCTCCCTTTTGGGTCATAAAAAATACATTTTATTTTAGAGAAAATTGCATTAAAAAGAAATTGTCATAAAACAGAAAAAACAACAAGGCAAATATATATGTATATAGTCGAGGGTATGGATGGATGAACAACCGCCACTTCAACCCAAGTCAAATGTAGAAGCTGACAAAATGTGACAATTACTGCGAGTCATTAGAACTAGTTTTTATAATGGATTCATTTGACTTGGTGGAATTCCCAATGGATTGATGTTGGACCTGATTTTGTTGGATCATAAAAATTATTTCACTATAAAATCTCAATGACTTAAATGGTGTCCCATTTCACTACAAATACAACACAATCGCCACAAAGAGGCAATAAATTTCAAAACAAAAACTAGAACTTGAAAACCAACCGAAAAAAAAAAAATAAAAATAAAATCTTTTATGTTTCTCAGATTATTTTCGACATTTTTAATGGCATTGAAATCAATTTTCGTATCGTTAATCTATTAAATTATGCATGTTGTATGTCAGTTTTTAAGAGTATTTTCGTATTAAAGGCTGGGTAGGTGTTTGGTTTCTGTTTGATGTTTTGAACCTGTTTCAAGTGGTTTTTGGTTTACAAAACATATATTTAATGATTCGAAATTTTTATAAAATGTAAACAGGTGGAAATAGAGGAAATGTGTGGGCTGGCTCTACTAAATTATTATTGATAGACATTCATATAAATGATAATTAGGTGGATTTCAATAGAGTCATAAATATTTGGATGATTTGTATTAGGTAGGACTGTTAACTGAATATTGACTAACATATAATTTTTCAATGGCAAAAAGAGTTGGCAAAGAAAATTATATAGTTAGAAATTATAGTTAAACATTATCTGAAAAAAGTGGAAAATATTTATCTCTAGCTTACAATAAAGTATGAAAGTAATGGTAGGAAAAATGTCTTCAAATTAATGGAAAATATTGTATGTTATTTATGAATATCTATTTATCCCATTCTATACATTTTAACAACTCACTTAAGTCAGTTTCTTTGTTATTGATATGAATCAATAGGTGAGTGTATTCATCAGAGTTTTTAATTTAATTCAAGCTTTTATTTTTATAGATAATTATTAACAATGAAATTTAATATAAAAGCTTTCTCTAGCTGTAACTTGATCATTGAGACCATTCGACTAGTCTATTAAACAACATGAAGTTTAAAATTAAAACCGTCTTTTATAGTTATTATGATATACTATATAGACATATATACTATATGTAAGAATAGGTAGAAAGCCGCCAGATGTGTCTAGGCGAGATTAATGCAAGTTTAATATTTTATATTTAATTATAAAACCAATGTGTCCTTTTAATATACAACATTGAAATTGACAAAATAAGAATAAGAGAGAATAAGACACATTAAACAAATTGAACTATAAGATCGACGGTGAATGGAGATAGATTTTAACGAATAAATCGATGATCATACTGGAAGACTCGATATCCTGTGCATTCCTACATTCTAGAGTAAATTTATATACAAAAAAGTTATTTTTTAATAAATTTCAAGGGTATAAAACTGTCGTATCTTCAAAGTTAAATCAATGTACATTTCGTTTTCCGTTTAAATATAACAAAATGGAATCCCTAAAACCCATGTCAAACTGACATAAATGTCAAATTCGTAATTGTTCACATGCTAAAATCCCCCCCAAAGAGAAATGAATTTCTTGACAAACATCAACAACAACAACAACAAACGAGAGAAGAATGTAGAGAAAAAAAGCAAAAAAAAAAAAAGAATGAATACATTGGTAAAAATGACAAACGACAACTTCAATTACGATGGCGGAAAACTCTAGCAGAATTATTGGACATGCAAACAATTTACAAGAGTGCAAAAAAAAAAAAGAGAAAAAGAAAAAGCAAAAGCAAAAAAAGGGAATAAATATATTGCCAACCACAAAATCCGTACACAACCTGCCTCTCCTTTATCCCCTCTCTGTTTCTCTCTATATATGACACATGTAAATGCGTGATGACAGGACACACGAAAGGAAAAATAACAGCAGCAGCAAAAAAAAAAAAATAAAAAAGAAAAAGAAAAGAAAACTGTCAACAAAATTAATGTCATGCGTGTGCAATGCAATGAAAAATTATGGCCTGGCTTTATGTCAATAACAAAAGAAACCCAACAAAAAAGCGAAAGAGATGGTGACAGAAAAAAAAAGAGAGAGCCACATAGAGAAAAAAAGAATTACTCAAGTCCGCAAAAAAGAATAAAACCAGAGACAATGATTGATTTGACAGGACATAACACACACATACACACACGCACACTCGGCTGAGTTGGGCAATGCTTACGACTGGTTATGCAAAAAAAAAAAAACAAAAAAACAAAAAACATATCGAACTACCAGTAAAAAGCCTGTCAATTTAGCTCGGGCTTCAGGTTACATGCCACTAATGAAGGCAAATAATATTAATTTTCCTCTAAAAAACAAAAAATGGAATACATGGAGAAAGAGTGAGAGGGTGAGATTATTGGTGGTTGGGTATGTAGAAGTGAGAAATGGAATATTATTTTCCAACCATTTGTCAACATTTGTCAAATTTGACAGCACACGCCCGCTAACATTGCCTTTGGGCAATCCATACATCCATTCATATAACCATCCATCCATCCATCCATCTATCCATCTATCCATCTAGGCAACCATACTACCCTAAGGCCACATTGACAGCCCATCTCGCCCCCTTTTTCATTTTTTTTTTTTCCACCGAGTTGAGTAGGAAAACGTCGCCCTTTACGCGAAATTAATAACATGTACAAACAACAACTGAGCCAAAGTACTTATCGTCACCGGAAAAAAGGGCAAACGGAGGGCGATAAAGTGAGAGATGTGTGTTGTGGGTAGGGCAGGAAAGGGCAAGATTGGGTTGAAAGGGTTATACATACAATCATTTGAAGGCGTGTGTTCTGTGTGTGTCTATGTCGATTTCCCTGGGGTTCAACCAGAGTCGCATTTCTTTGCGTGCTGTTGTAAACTCAAAAGTTTCTCCTTGTTGAATGTTATCAGACTTAAGTGTCAGCTCTCAGTAATAATAAATCGAAAATTTGCACAATCTTTCCGTCTGGTTTTTGTGCTGGTCACTAGTGATGAAAGCAAATGTATATACAATATTCCAATTATACCCTTGCAAAAAAAAAGATATTTCCATTCGTTCAAAACGTTTGTGACACAAAGCATTTTATCTGAATACGATTTATTTTTAAGTATTTATTTTACTATCTATGAAGTATGATATATATAAGTATAAATGTATGTAGATCCATGGTTAAATTTGTATAAGGATATCATATTAAAAACTGTTAAATGGTTCACCTTCTTAAAAGAAAAAATAATCTTTAAGGGTCAGTTTCATTTTAAAAAATAAGTTGAAAAATGTAAATGAACTTTCACATATCCAATGCCTTTCTAATCCAATTAAATTTTTATATAACCAGGTTATCAACTTTAAAGTCTAGACCAATAAAAATAGATAATTTATATAATAAATAATTAGCTGTAATATTCTTTTCATTCTAAAGATTCTTACATATCCATGAGCCGAACTAATTTTTTTCCATTTTTGATTTTTAATGTTGGTATGTGTAGTCGTGGTATGGGTGTCATAACACCATTAGCCATATCAAATGACTGGCATCGTCATCGTCAGTAAGCTGTAAATTTATATGTTACCCTGACACTATAAAGAATTTTGGGATTTAATGCCTCTATGAACGGGCATGTCAAATTCAATTTTACCCTAAAAGCCAAGAGCGATGGACACGGACCATGGCAGAAACCAAACAAAATAACCAACCAATCAACCACCACCACCAGGCTAAGAGACCCAAAAACCAACCGACCCCAATAAAGTGCAATTAGCCAGATTTATGATTATCCCTGTTATGCGCAAATAATTTTTAGGCAATTTTATAGACGTCTATGACGACGGCATACGTGAATTTATAACACCAAACGTAAACAACAAAGAAGACAAATCGCTTTATTCACGGCCGCCACAGGAAACACACCCCATCAAAGTCCTTGGCACAAACTAACCAAACTACCCTGTTTCATAGTGTTGCCACCGTCTGGTTGAGATATATTCGACCGGAGGGCATATAAAATCAAATTGAAATCTGCTTGAAATTTGATATGATGTGTATATGTGTGTGCGTGTGTGTGTGTGGGTCTTTGTTTTCCTTCTTTTTTTTTATTCCTTTTTAGAGTTTTTTTTTATTTTGGATTTTTATTTTTTGTTTGGTTTTGATTATAGGGTTTGGTTAGCTCTTGAGAAACACCCTGTTGAAGGTGTTGATAGATTTCGGTTATTCTTCTCATTTTCAAAAACCGCAAAAACAGAAATGACCAAAATATTCTTGTTGAAGTGCAATTAAAGTGGAACATAAAAAGGTTCTTAAAAGCGGAAGGGGGCGTATTTATGTAGGAGGATAAGACAAGATGTGATTAGGATCGAGAAATGTTTCACTATGACCTTGGTAAATATATGAAATTCAAACAAAAATATGAGAAATCTTTCAGCATCTTAAACAAAAATATAATATTTTAAATATACATAAATTTTCTTTATACATACATTTTTTTTGGTTTTACCTAGGTTAAAATTGTATTTATATATATGAACTAATGCTCCTTAGCTAAATACTTACATAATATTCACATAATTTGGCTTACAATATTATTCACTTAAAAACAACTGTAATAAAAGAACGTACTTAAGTTAATGTAATTACTCAAGTACTTGCCATTTTGATAAAAAAATGAAGCAAGCAAGTCGTCCCTGCCGACATTGAGTATACCCTGTACCAAGTAAAAGAACTCCATAAAGTCAAAAACGATCAAAATCGCCATCAATTTACAAAAAAAATTCTCTTAGCATGCACTGCTTGCCATGCAGTAACACTGCACTGCTTGCCATGCAGCAACAGCGAACGCATGCTATCTCGCTCACACTTAACAGCCCATTTTGCATGGGGCGTTTCAGTACAAAACGGAAATACGTATATCTCCGATAATTATTGTCCGATTTCGACAAAATTTGGTCAGCTGGTGCATTGTGGCTATATTATTAGGTGTGCCAATAATAATGCGATATCTTTATTATAGTGGGCGTGGCAAAAATTTAAAATAAACTTGACCCGCTTATACAATAGACGGATGTTGACACCAAATTTGGTTGCTCTAGCTCTTATAGTCTCTGAGATCTCGGTGTTCATACGGACGGACGGACAGACGGACATGTCTCAATCGACTTCGCTATTGATACTGATCAAGAATATATATACTTTATAGGGTCGGAAAATTTTCCTTCTGCCTGTTACATACATTTTAGCGACTTTAATATACCCTTTTACCCTATGGGTACAGGGTATAAAAATGTTTACTCCTGAAATGCTTTTATCATTTTAAAATAATCCACATTATGTATACATATATATGTATATTTAAAATAATCCACATTATTTCAAAACGTTAAACCATTTCAGAAGTAAATAATTTTTGTTTTTAAATTACAAGTACTTGAGTAATTACATTTACTATATTTGTGATTATTAGCGTAACTTATATTAACTTTATGGAATAATGTAGGTTAACCTTAAGTTAAGTTCGGATAAATATCTCAATTAAAATTTATCTATCCAGAGTTTACTCATTATATAGATGTTAAGATTGGGTGTTTCACCTATTGTTTCGGTTGTAATTGTTCTAGAACTTTAACCATAAGGAAATTCTTTTTATAGTAGAAAACGGTTTCAACGAACAATGGATTTACTTTCAGGTATTTAGAAATATAATATATAGAATCTATATTAACATTTTCTTTGTGCAGAAGCTGTGTTTATTGTGTTTAAGATATAAAAAATTCCCATTCTTTCAGAGACCAGCAACCTGAAAGCAATAACTAATACAGTCGTACTTCCCTATGATGAAATTGCACGCAAACAAAAAATAACTTTATTTTATAAAAAGTCTATCATACAGATTTTATGATATATACACTAAAAATAAATTGAGAATGTTGTGCATTTATAAAATATAAAATTATATAATTATAGAAGAATAGTATATATAAAAGTTAACTATATGGAAGTACAACTGTAATAGACTACACTTGGATAGTGAATAACTTAAACTACATGAACACCGTTTAAAATCTAATTAAAATACAGTAATTTAAAATGATAAAGTTTGAACCGTTATTGTTTTGTCGGCAATGGATTATTAATGTACAACATATGTAGTTAAAGTTTATGGTTTCTATGGGTTACATACCACCTGCATTTCCCCTTATCTCAAGTAAAAATATATATTTGCCACAGATAGTGCCAATTATAGCACTTCATGAATGTAGAACAAGGGGAAATTATTATATTGAATTCTATGGATGGAAATATTCTCACATGAAAAATGCATAACAATCATGATAATTAGGTGAACATGTTGGAAATAGAGATTGAGAAACGAAGAGAGACAGAGAATTTCAAATGAATATGCATTCGGGAAAACTGTTGAAGTAGTATTTCCCTATTTTCCTCTCTCCCTCTCTCTCTCTCTCTCTCTCTCTCTTTCTGATTGCGGTAGCTGTTGAAAGGCCTCAGGGACCCAACCACCAGATTTCTTTTTAATGAATTTGAAAATCGAAATGACCCGTTTGTGAGTAAGAGTGTCAGTGTGTGTTTGTGTGTGCATCTGTGTGTGTGTTTGTGTGTGCATCTATGAGTGTGTGTGTGTAAGTAACATGGCTTTTGATCTTTGTTGCGTTTGTTTGTATACAATTTGATGGCTCGTGTTGATGGATCGTAAACGTGAAATGATGTTCGCAGTCTTGCCTCTGCTGTACCATACTGTGGCCCTGCCCCCTGTTCTGGCCTGTTGATGACGATGATCAACGCAACGATGACGGCACCAGTGTGAGTCTTTGATCATTTGCCGCGCCAGTTGGCAGTCAAAATGTTAATTTATACGTTCTGCTCCCCCAATACCAGGCAACAGCAACAGCAACAGCAACAACAGCAACAGCAGCAACAACAGCACTAACAACTTTACAAACATGTTTGAGATTTTTATTACTGTGTGAAAATTCTCGTTTCTTCCGTAAAATGGGAGAATAAAAAAAAAAGAAAAGAAAAAAGGATCAAACAAATTTATGGGTGGCAAGTTCTACAATTGTGTATGTGTGTTTGTGTGTGTGATTGATGCCTCTAAAGCAGCAACAACAGCAACTAAAACAGATCTTCATTATGGACAAGTTGTCGGTGAATTTTTATTGTAGGAATCCATCAAACCACTTGACTGCTGATCAAAGCTACCGGGAATTTCGGTTGTGCACATATTTTATACGATTTAATTATTGTCTGTCTGTCTCTCTTTTTCTTTAACCACCTCTCTCTCTCTCTCTCTCGCTCTGACACACATTCTTTTCTGTCTGTGTGTATGTGTGTTTTGTAATTTTTATAAAATATTTTCAGTGGAAAAAATTATTTCACTTGTTGTTTGGTTTGTATAATTTATTTTGGAGAAAACTTTATGGCGATTGATTAAAGATATTTTCGATATTTTTATTATTTTTCTTCGGTTTGCTTTTGTATTTTGTTGTTATTTTTGCAAATAAATGTTGATTTCAAAAGAATTAGGAGGATATGCCTACATATGATCAAAAATTTATGGTTTTTAGCCAAATAAAAATGCTTGAATGACTTGAAATATAAAAGTGTATTTTTGTTTCTAAATTATTTTCAAATTGTTCGCGCATCATGCACATAATAGAAAACCAAATGAAAATTAATCAAAGCAAATTCATTTAAATTTGCACGGAAGAAAAACCTTAACGAAATCTACATAAGTTTTTCTTTTTTATAAAATTATTACAGAATTAAACAAGTTTTTCTTCTCAAAGGTAATAAAAAGTTTAAAAAAATGTTAATAAATGTTTTGAAATCTTAATCTAAGGCATTAAATTTGAACATAACCAACATTTTTAATAGTAATTTTTGTAAAATGAATAGAAAAATTTTAAATATAAAAACTATAAAATGGCTTAAAAATTAAAAATTTTGAAATCAATTCTTGTTATTTATTTTAATCATCAGAACAATTATTCCTTGTATGTATGGGAAATTTATGATTGATGATATTATTTTAATAAAATCTCTAAGGGGATTTTTTTTTGGTAAAAATATATAACAAACAAACTAAATGTATTTTTTTTTTTTTTTTGCCATCTCTCAAATGTTTAAACTTTAAAGTATTCGCTACCAAAGTAAAAAAATTAAACATTTTGATTAATTTTCAAAATTAAAAATCCCGACACAGTCCGATAAAAAGAAAACTATGTAAGTTAAATTTGACATATGTTGAAAAGATAAATTCCCTCACACATTGGCTGGCTGGCTGACTGGGTATGTCCGGAAAGAAGGACAATGTGAAGTTGCTAAGCCAAAGCCGCAATGTCTTGCCACATAGAGAAGAGAAGAGAAGTGAAACATTTGTCTCGCTTAATTTAAACAGATTTGCGAGATTATTGTCATGCCGACATTAAAGCAACAATTTCAATTTTTGCTCCAGAACAGAAAAGCGAAGGCAACCCGCCGAGACGGGAATTAACAATCTCAACCAACTCTCGAGGAAGAAAGAAAGTTGCATGCAATGCGATGAGACGCGATGCGATGCGATCCAATGCAATGCAATGCAATGCGATGGGATGGTTGGCAATGCGCTGCTTGACAGCCGGCAACTTTTAATGTTTGCTGCCGAGAGTGGGATGTTTGGATAGCAGAACAAATTTTGCAGAACACAGTGACAGACAGGCAGGCTGGAATCTCAAAAAAAAAAAAATAAAACGAAAAAATCACCAAAGAAGCGGAAAAAAATACGCTTTTGAAGTTACCGAAAGAAGGAGACAGGAAGATGGTGTGTTGTGCACCCCTTGATGCGATCAATTCTCAATGCGCCTCACTTGTCCAGTTTTAATTGTTGCATAAGTGTAACGGAGTTGCAAAGTGGCCGATGTTAAAACGGATGACAAGATGACTAACTGACTAGCTATTTAGCTACTCATTTCCGGAAGAAACACTCGTACAACACAACGTTTATCTCTATCGCCCAACTGTCTGACGGTTGCCTGCTTAAAAGTCATTAGGGGCTCTGTCACATTGTCACTCTTCTCATTGGATCGCATTTCATGCAACAAAAACAACAACCAGCTACCAACTACCAGTTTATAGTAGATGCCTTAAATCAACAAACTGACAACAAACAGACATTTGAACTGAGCTGTCATCTAGACAAATGCCAGATTGCATTTGGACAGGATCAGCAGGATGCCAGCGAGCTTCAAATTCCCAACTAGTGCATAAAATATGTGAATTAAGTGTCAATTCTTGGTATTTTGAATATAAATTGAGATAATTACAGACAGGAAATGTATTACTGAAGGCAGGAATTGTATTACCAGAGTAATAAAGAAAGCCAGAAAAGAAATATATGTGCAAAATGCAATACAGAGCTTATATTAAAAAAATATTTAAGATTTCTTAAAGATTTGAATATTAAATATTATTTTAAAACAGCTTCGAAAAAACTTAAGATTTAAACGGGATATCAAAAATTATTATTTTGAGTTGCGCCAGATAATTTAAAAAATAACTATGAAAGTGGAATTACTAAACTCTTTTTGTCACAAAAATTGAAATTAATATTAATATTTAACTTAGTTTAAATAAAGATACTTAAAAATATTGTTTAATGGTAAATGTTATTACAATACAATGAACAGGTCTTTAATAAAAGAATGTAACTGTCTTCAAATAAATCAAATTCTGACTAATCTCTCTTTTAATAAATAAATAATATGTAAATATTTTATAATTTTAGTTCCCAATGAACTGAATCACAGATATGATGGAATCACAGATTTCAATTGTTAATCAACGATCGACACCATTATTAGGGCCCTCGTAATGGCGTTTAGGCCATGTGTATTATTTCATCTAATAAAATAATTCCTCTTAAGTTTACATTAAATATTACATTTAAGTTCACTCTTTTAATAAAATAAGTGACAAATAAATGGTAGTGTGTATATTAGTTTTGTAGTCTACAGTCGGCTAATATAAACACGTCAAATCATTCTCTTAAACTTAAAGAGATAAATTAGTAATCTTTGAAAAATATCTCAAAAACTACAAAACGTTGAACATTCACAAAAGTATTTTAGCTGGAGTAAGTACTAAACTTTCTCAATATATTTATATCATATAACCTTTCCATTATCCTTAATTAGAAGAATAATGATTCGTTTTTGCCAGAAATTGAGAATAAAGTGGAATCGCATTAGCCAATTTCCACAACATAATAAAGCTAGCCATACCGAATTCAGTATGAATCCACAATTGAACGACTGTGTTAATGTAAAGGAAAAACTACAAAAATCAAAATTTCAACCGAGTGAAAGATATTTAAAATTTAAAGAAAAATTACTTTCTGAGGCGCCACTGGAATCTCTACCGAAGGGTGTACCACATCCGGCACATGAGCAAGAACCAATCCAACCTTGGCCGAATAATACAAATCCTTTTACTGGAGAAATCGGTGGACCAGCAGGACCAGAACCCACGCGCTATGGTGACTGGGAACGCAAAGGGCGGGTCACGGATTTCTAACAAAAAAAGAACCAAAACCAAAAAGAAAACATCACGAAAAGAAAAATGCATTTCTTCAATCTCCCTCCCCCCTTTCCAGTAACATTTTCTTTGATTTATTAACCATGTTGAACAACAGAAGCACTTAAAATTTGTTACACTTCGCTTGAAAAGAAAAATCCATCTTTTTGCTCCTCCCAACCGGTAGCTGAAAGATCGTGTTTGAGATCCCAATCCCAATTTCAACTCGAGACATATTGTCACACCATGGCCATGGGCTTCTACGAACGCATTACATAAATATCGTATGTATGTATCTATTGTGTGGATTTTTCTGTGGTTTTTCTAGAATTTATTGTTGCTGCAATCAAAAATAAATTGATATCCCCTGCTCTATGTTGTTGGCTATAAACAGTTGGAGAAAGGGTTCCCAGAACAGAATAGAACAGACTTTGGTCAAAGAGGAGAGGAGACCAAAAAAGAGACAATTATTTATGGTTCAGAGGCAACGAATCGTGCCTAAGTCCAAAATATTCAGAGTGTGTGTGTGTGTATTTAGAAAGAGTTCGGCGACTCCGCTCCGATTCGTTTGAAATCAAAAAGGCGACACTTTACGTGATTTTTATTAGAAAACTTCTGTTTGTCTTTTGGTTTTCTTTTTTCTAATTTTGTAGCCGCCGTGCGTAAAATAGAGAGAGAGAGAGAGAGCAACAAAAGGGGTTTTTTCAAATGCCATAAATTTCTTTTGTCTGTTAAGTCTAGCAGACATTTTTGTGGCTAATGAAATGTTCAAGACAATTTGCAGCTGTTTTGCTTTAGTCAAGTTTTTGTTGACATTTTTGTGGGTCTTAACATTGATTAGTTGACAATGCCTCAAAGAGATTTTAGAAATGCCGCAGAAGCTTGTACAGAAATTCTCTTCTGGGCTTTAACTTTTTCTTTTAGAGGGTATTAACAATTTTGTATAAATATATAAGCGTCACCGTTTTATTATGTAGTCAAAAACAATATTGAAAAACAATGGGTTAAGCAAAAAAAAAACATCACCAAATGCAAAATCGTCTGTTTTATTTTTATTTTTCAGTTTCCGATCAGTTAGTGAGCTCATTATCAATTTGACATTAATTTATGACCGCATTTTTTATTTTAATTAGGCGGCTATTAATCAATTTATCAATTAATGTATACATGTTTCCCAACTTTATATATTTTGTAATCTTTAAATGAGCTATCCATCAGAGTCAGGTGTTTTGACTTGTTTGCGTACGGAAAGAGGAAAAAATTGTCTTACATTAACGATATGTCAACAAAATTGATCACTATATCAGATCAATTAAGATACATATATTACAAAGACATATGACTCATACGACTTATTCCCGATATTTATTTTTTCTTTTCTTTAAAGTATTGATATTTTAAAATCTTTTCAAAAATAAGTAAAACTGCAAGAGTGCTCGTTTGGACTTGAATTATTAACCAACAAAGGAAATCAATGTTGCTATTTTTTGGTAAAGACTGTGTCCGTAATATTGTAGAGAAAGGGTAAGAGTTACATCTATTTATTTATTATATATGTATATGTATTATTACCGCTGATCAGTAGGACTTAACTTATTTAAACTGTTTCTTAAGCAAAACAAAAAGCAAGTTTTAGACAATACTTTAAATCATTTAAACCATTTTTTGGAACAAGTCAAAGTCTATAAAGGCTTAGTACAAAATTTAGTAAAAAGAAAAGCAAAATATAGTATATTTATTGTTCAAAATTTAATCTGGAGTTCGATTTCTTATTATTATTTTTGGTTTCTTCAATTCACCTTTTTTCTTCTGACATATATATTAAGTCTTGGCCAAAACTCTTATTATAAAAGATTCTGCAATAAATAAATATTTATATAAAATCTTGAAAATTTGTATTTTTAAGTATTCAAATTTGTATGAATCTACTTTGTGTAGCGCAATTAAAAACTGTGTTACCATAAATTCTTAACTAGAATCTAAATCTAAAAATAGTAGTTTATTTTTATTTTAGACAAAAACAAAGGCGTAAGCCTCAATTTAAATATCTTAACTAATAATACATTTTTACTTATTTATAAAATATTTAATCATTATTTATCTATGTATATTTTATAGTACCTTAGTATTTAGGTTAATTTAACATGTAGTTTTCTCCCTTATAAAAAAATTCTCTCAAGTAAGCGCAAAAATGCTTATAAAGATTTCGAGTATCTCAGCTAAATCGATTTCTTGCCTTTTCTCGCATTATTTTCAACGTAACTCGAAATCGTTTTAGACCCAAAAAAATAAAATTGACTGATGATTGGCCTTAGGGCCTAATTCACTCACTATTCCTTTCTCTCTCTTACTCTTACTCACTTAATATTGCCGACTCTCTTCGACAAATTTTAACCGGAAAAAATCAAAGGCAAAACAATGATCAAAGCTGTCATTACAGATCGAGGGGCGGTCTTTGATCTTGTGCCGCGCAATGTGGCCAGTGCCGAGTTTTATGTTTTGTTTTTTATTTGATTTTCACTTTGTTCTATCAATCAGCGCCTACTACTCGACGACCTAGAGCAGCTGGAGACGGAGACGCAGACGAAGGCGGGTGCAGAGGCACTGAGAAGGGTTACTTTTCTTCTCTTTTTGGGCTTATAAAATTGATCTTGAGAATGTTCCGGTCTGCGTGTTTTTCTTAATTTTCACGTAATAAAAATACATTAACAGGAGCCACCAACAAATAGCAGCAGCAGCAACAAATTTAAAAATAAAATAGACGAAATAATTGTTGCAGGCCCTCTCTAAGAAAAATCACATTTGATGGATGACTCTAGTAGCACTATAAAAGGAAGTCATCGTTTCTCTCATAGTTAAGCAAGATGTCGAATTTGTTTCTTGCCAGTTGGTGGGTGTACATTCTAGTACATTAGAGCATTTTGTGGTTTTCCTGGAATTTATGCGGAATTTTTGTTTCATTCTTTTTGTGTGTTTTTCTGTGGTTTCTCATTTATTTGATTGTGATTGATCTTTGATTTGGCTTTGCCGACGGTAAGACATTTGATTTGAGGTGTAAATAAATTGGATTGGTGGCTGATGGATGGATTTCATTGGAATGCTATGAAAACTTTGACTAATGTGGAACATTGTGAAATGGTGGAAGAGGAGTTCATTTAAAATTGTTAGTCAACCTAAAAATAACTTTGTCACAAGTGATAAATGGAATTAAAAATTGCACATACATACTAATAATTTATTTTGTATTAGATAGCATTTCTGGATATGTAGCTTTGAAATAAAATTTATAAAAATTAATTTGATTTGTCCACAAATAGTACTTCATTTATAACTATTTTTGATAAGCTGTATATGTCAGCATATATATTTTTAAAACTCTAAATACTCATTCCAGATGATGTAAATTAAAACATTTGTTGGTAACAAAATCTTTTTTTTGTATTTTAAAATTTTTTTTTGGATTTTATGCGAAAAAAATTATGCATTAAATCTAGGACATTTATTTTTTAATTTTGTGAATTTTCGTTAAAGGTTTGGTAAAATGTATATAGCATAATAATAAATTAATTTAGCATGTAAGCAAAAGTAAAAATTAACATAAATATTATTCAACATACATATACATATAATAGTAGTAAACATAATTTATTTTATATGGAATAAAAAAAAATTGTTAATGAGCTTTCCAAGTAGGCCTAAAAGAGTTATGCTATTAAACACCTTTTTAGTATTTCCTTTATTTTATGATAGAGAAACTGAAAGACCATTTAAATATTATTATTATCACTTCCCTGACTACAGTGTATAGAAATTCTTTTACAACAATTATGGCATGTGTAATTCATATAAAAGATATTATAGAATGAAAAGAGAAAGAAAATTGTGTCATGTCATTGCCAAATAATATTTCACACGTAAACCAAAGAAATGCTAAAGAAAATCCAAAGAAAAAAAATTACGAGCAGAAAACACGACAACCAAGAGGGGGTAAATCTACAATGTATATACTTACACAACATATACATATGTATGTAATATAATATATCTGTATATACATATATATATATATATATCAGAAACTATTATGTTATTGTAAGAACGTGCACTGATTCCACCAGCAAGGCTTTTGTTGTCCACGTGCAATATTTTTCACTTCCGAGTCGTCTGGGATGGAGGAGTTCTGTTCGAGCGTCTTATCGAAGCATATAACATATATCATTGACACTTTGACATTGCCCCAAGAGAAAGGGAGAAAGAGAGAGACAAAGAGATAGAGTGGGAGTATGGGAGGAGAAAGACCAGGTCCAGGGCATGACCGAACCGGATTTTAGTACTTTTCAAAATGGCACTTAATCATGGCAGCCGCCAACGAGGACGCCGCCGCCGCCGCCAAGCAGGAAAATGCGGAAACTGGCAACACACACCAAGCTTAATCGCATGTGTTCACGCTTGAAAGGATAACCGACAGAGGCAGAGACGGTGATTGGGATTTGGAATGGAGACTCCTGCTGACTGCAGTATCGACCAAAGCGAAACAAGATTAATGACTTGGCAAAAGGAACTGCTGCCGTTTCTCAGCCATTTTCAACGTCCCCATTGGATGGGCATGGTTGAGGCATTGGATAAATTGTTTGCTACTTGGACTGTCATTAGTCGAAAAGTTTGTTTGTTATTGTGTTAAGTGTTATTTGTGTGCTCACGTCCAAGTGTCAAGGCTCTCTCATTTTGCCTTTCCCCATATCGTTTATCACTTTCGCTTTGCCAAAAAGAAAAGACACCAAAACAAAAAAAAAAAAAAAAAAACTAAGGAAAAAGGAAAAAACATTCGCTTGTCATGTCGGCACATCGATGACCACAGAAATTTGTGCCAAAGGCAACTATCCTAGATGAATTGGACGTACGTTCCATGTCCACCCTAATGATCGCTGAGTGACTTTTGAAATTTTCAAATTGATTTATTGTCTCAATGGTAGAGATTAGAGAAAGATAGCAAAGTCAAGTGAGAGAGCATTTCTACTTTAGATGTACTAATGCTAACCCATACCGAATTGTTGTCTATCCATTCTCTAATTGCATTAGCAAAGAGTCTAACACACTTCCTTATTTCGTGACCCGACTGACAACTTATTCATTTTTCACAGTAAATGCCATAATTTATGTTGGCGGCATATTTTAACCGCCTCCTTCAGTCCCTCAGTCTCATTCATTGCCAATGCACATTGCAATTATTATTATTTTTTTCTTTTTTTTTTTTTGTTTCTTTGCGCCCCATAAACAATATTAAATCCCACAAAGAGTCGTCTCAAAGGCAGACCAAGATCCCATAAAAACTCTAACGCCTCCATCAGCAAAAAAAGTAAAACTAAAACCAGCCCTGGCACCTTCTTCTCTTTCCCATTTTGTAAATATTTCATGACGTGGCGCTATTTATATAGTTTTTGGTGGAACAACAAAAAACTCTTTCAAATAGAATTTACAATGCATAAATAAAACTAAAACTAAACTGTCTGCACTTTTAAGCCCACGCAAACAACATGACACAGAAAATTTCAAAAATAACAAAATGTCGTAAAATTTCATAGAACTTGTACTTAATTTTAGTTAGTGAGTTGACAGAGTTGACAGGGTTTATGAAAATGTATTTTTTGCTTAAATGTAAGAAATATAATCCTCAAATCCTGAATTATTATCTAAAAGAGTTCTTTAATTAGAAACATGAATCGTCATTTATAGTATTTTTTAGTGTTTTTTTTAATAAGTATTTAAAAGAAAAATAGTGGATGGTTTTTAACCACTGTAATATATGTATCTTAGCCGTGTTAAACAATATAATATTCCCAGATAATAGAGATACATATGCATATATTCTTAAACTCCATGTTGAGTCAGTTACGATCCTAAAGATTGACTTACAGTGTATACCCAATCCAAAGGCCAAAAAATTGATTTTTTAAGAGCTAATAAATCTAAGGATAAGGGATCATATCACATAAATTTACAGGATCACAAAATAATAAATTTAGCTACGTAAATAAAAATCTAAAGATTGTTTAGTTGAGGTAATTAATAAAGAATAGTTTACTTTAAGTTCAAAATCTCAGGGTTCCAATTATTTCTTTTTTATTATATATAAATTAATATAAATAATTATCACAATTATCAAACTTATTACTATGATCATTTCATTAAAATAATACATTACTCCATTTACAGATTTTCACAAGCATTACAAATCCATAAAAAAAAACAAAAAAATCGACTTGACTTTGATGGTTTTGTGTTATCAATTAGATAAACGGAAATAACTTTATTCAATCAAAGCAAGCGAATGTCTTATATAATTTATTGAATTTAGTCAAACAAGTTAAAAGGTTTTTCTTATTATATTTTCCTTCTTTAGCTCCTTCCCAGCACGTCTATGCAAACTGAGATATTTTACTTACATTAAATCAATATATTTTCATCATTATTACTTGAACAAGCGGTAGAACCCAAGTCAGGGGAAAACTGTATTCGGGACACTGAAATTGTTCGTAAACATGTTAATAAAACTGTCATGATGCTGGGCTTAAAAACAGCTGGATATATCTTTCTTTTTCAGGGCCACAACCGAGAACCCAAAACTGAAAAGAGGTCACAACCTGTGACATGCATAGACAATGAGTACAATGAGCCCAAAAAGTCAGAGGCGGGAATTGCAGGCAGGAGGTATATACATATATATATATATATATAATATATATAGATTTGGTCATAAATTCGCTGACCTGCCCAGGCACTATCGCTCAAATAATAGGTGACAATAAAAATTTATTACATTTTGACCACCATGAAATCATCGTTAGGCACTTTTTAGGCCAAACTGCTAGCCTATTTTACCCACACTACACACACACACACACACATCACAAACAGAGTGTAACAGGGAAAAGGTCAATGAGAAATGACAAACAGACATATGAACAATGGGGTGAGGGTGGGGCAAGGACTTGACTGCCATCTTACAAGGCTGTCAAAGACGGCACAGCTCGTTTGTCACATTTAACAGATTTGTTATCCTGTCGAGTTAATGTCGGGCATACACACAGACACACACACATAGACACAGTCTCAGTCGAAGTCCCAGTCGCAGTCAGTCAGTCAGTGAGTCCTTGTGCCGCACATGTCCTGGTGGCCGTTCATAAGAAATGCTCGACAGGGACCTCGACCTATAGCTGGCAATAAAAACAAAAGATTGATGGCATTGGGCACACGTTCGATTTGTTTTCCTGTTGCCTGTGTCCTTGCAAGGGAATGCGTTGGGATGTGATGCCTTGCCTCGCCGTGCCTTGCCTTTAGTGCTTTGTAATGTCTTAACATTTGACACATCACTTGGATTTCATCCATCTCACTCTCTCTCTCTTTCTCTCTTTCTCCATCTCTCTCCCTCTCTTACTAAGGATATTGCTCGTTAGTTAAGGTTTCTAATAAATTTGTGCAACACATTTCTTTCCTCTCCCTTTCGCTGTATCCCTTTTGCTTCTTGTCGTCGCTTGTAACATTTTTATTTGATAACATATTGCATTTGCCCTTTTGTCGAAATCTTTTCCTTTTCTTTCCTCTCCCCTCTACACCCCACTACTTTCCTCTACTTGTTGTTTTTTTTTTTTTTTTTGTGATTCTGTCTTTCTCTCTCTCTCTCTCTTCCTGGATTTCTCTGCTTCTCTCGTTCCCTTTAAAATATTGCTTGGCTTCACATGTGTCTGGCAAAGGCTCAACTGTGCGCTACAGTGGCCAGTGATTTATGGCGTCTGTGTTGGTCATTCAACTGCATTTGATTTAGGTTGTAAATTGTTGTATATTGCGGCCATGCCACCATTTCCTGTTTCCTCGCCTCCACCAAATCTTCAGCCCTTAACCCAAACCCCATCAGAGGGATTTTCGCTAATGAATTTATTGCAATTTTTCGGTTGGCCAGGAATGGACGTTGGTTTCTAGCTTGGATTTCTTCATAACAATTCATCCTGAATGTTTCCTTGTAGATTGAAATGAAATTTAATTGACATGGGAAACAAAATTAACGAAATCTTTTCCTTTAAGTTATTATTTTTGATTTAATATACAGTTTTATTTTTATTTTGCTTTTCAAAATATATCTTAATATAATCAATTAATCAATTGGTAATCGAGCGGCCAAGTCTGGTAAAAAATAAAACCTTACGTTACAAGTTTAAGTTTTCTTTTTATTATTCCTTATATTTTGTGTCGTAATCCCCTCTATGTAACCAATATTTTTCCAGATTTTTAATATAAGTTTCATAATAAGCAACAGCAAGAAAATATTCAATTTTAAACCTTCACATTTTGATATATTTTATATAGACGTGGCCATATATTTTTTTTAATTAGGCTAATAATAATAATAATTGTTTATTCCTAAGAAAAGCCAAAAATAATCCAACATTTTTTAGAGACTTCTATGTCAATGCAAAGACTAAAATTATAAAAACAAATCAAAACATAGTCTTCACCATTTAAACTACTAAGTTTAATTTTTTTAAGTACAGAAATTTTACTAGAAGGAATACAAAAATTTATATATTTTATTAAACTTTTTTTTTTCAACATGAATATATTTTTTTTTTTCAAAGCTATGAATTTGAAGAATTAATTTTGACAGATCTCTTCTCTGCATATAATAAAAATTTTAATAAACATCCGATGAATTCATTAGAGATGAGTTTTAGATAGAAATCATTAATGGTTCTCAAAGGCAATGACGATAAAAATATATGTATTTGAATATATTTATATATATATGCTTATCTTCCCTTTAAGTTCGCAAACTTCGACTAACAAAACAATTAAAATTCTTATTGTGTTATGTAGTATTTGTTGTGCCCCTCTCTGTCTGCTACTTCCGTCCCTCTCTATCAATCTATTTGTTAATGCTGTGATATGTTGCTGAAATGTATTCTTTTCGATTCGATGCATCAAATTAAGCATTTGATTTGTGGGATCAAAATAAATTGCTTAAAATTCGACTTGGTGCATTTTCATGGAATTATTGTTGCTATTGTTTATGTGCGTCCGCCCCTATATTTGGTGGGCTGAAAGACATCTGCCGTTGACAAAACTGGCAACCATATGAAAACAATAATGTTCCAGGACGAAAAATCCTTGAACATGGTATGCATTTCTTTACGGTCAACTGCAGTAAATGTGGAAAGCAATAAATTATAAATTCGTTTGACTTCTGCCTGCTCCCTGCTGCTGGAGAGCCAAAAGCCAGAGACTGAGATGTAGGAAGGAAGAGAGATAGATAGACAGAGAGTGTGCCCAGAAAGATAGAGCGAGTGAGAGATAGTTCACTTCGATCCTTTTGTCCAATGTCTGGCAGCCGTTATCCTTGACCGCCCTCGCATTGTAAGCGTGTCCGGGCACCTCCATTCTCTCCCTGTGTATGTTTGCTTGACCATAATTCACCATGACAAGCCAAAAACCATTAGTAAAGGCAATAAAAATGACAATAGAAGTCAATTTCCATATTGTGTGTTCCAGTTTTCGGTTACTTTACCAGATTCTTCTTCACACATATTAAGACCTATGTATACTTTGGTATACATTCTATATAAATGCATATTCTCTCACCCAATTAATGAGACTGCTTTACATACATATGAAATTTAACAACATTTTATGTGCCTCCCCATTTAAAATGTCAGCATAAATCATTTTCCCTCAAATATAACGATAAAATGCTTAAAGATCAGGGACCGGGAATATGCCCACATTTCCTTTTCGACCATCATTTAGATAAACAATTACACAATGCAAAAACTTCCGGTTTGAAAAATGGCTCTTGTTCCTGCCAACAAACAAACAAAAAGGAAAAAAAATAACACAGAAAGGGGAAAAATGGTAAAATAGAAAAATCGACATCCATATACTGAATGGTCAAGGATAATAATTTACAATCAGGCGACAAATCAATGAGCTAGGCCAGACAGCTGACACACGATTTGCATTTACTTGGGTTCGATTTGATGATACATACACAATACATATGTTGTAAAAATTGTAACAGAATTATATTCATGATATATCTGCCATTTGAACACATAAAATATAAACAAATTGGAGAATATTGTGTTTGAATAAATGTTAACAAGGTGATTGATAAAAGAAAACCTTTTTTTGTGGTATTTAACCCCAAGTTGACAGCTTCTTTTTGAAGTGTGTATGAACTTAATCGGAATGAAACTGTGTGTTTATATAGCATAAAGAAATTCGTTTGATACTTCATAAGAAATATTTTGGAAAATAAAAGCAAACAAAATTGTGTTTGAGTTCGTTTATAAAAGAAAATTAGTGATTAATAATACTAAAAAGCATTTTAAAAATAATGTTTTTATACCCTGGATATAAAAATTTTGAAATAAAATAACATGTTATCAACAATAATAAATCAAATCAATCAAAAAAATGTTGGGGTACTTAAAAGTTAAACACATGTTAATTTTAATAATAGACGAAGGCCTTGTATGTTTTTTGATATTTTTACTACGAAAATTAGCGATGACATTGATGTAGAACTTTTTGATATGGTTTATCAAAAAAAAAGACTTAAGGACATCAAGCAAATCAAGCAAAGGAACCTCAACTTTACTTGGCTCTAGCTTAGGCTAGTTTTTGGAAAATCATAACTTTTTTCCTTTTTTTTAGATTCGCATCTTTTAAATCTTACCTAGATTTTTAGATTTTTAACCACTGTCAAAATTTTTGAAGAATCTGTTGGAAAAAATTTGTTTATTCTGATATCGGATATCAAATAACTTAGTTAATTATATTGCTGCCCTTCATTAATTTTTAAAAGAGTCTATTTTAAATAAAATGAAGCAAGCAAGTCGTCCCTGCCGACATTGAGTATACCCTGTACCAAGTAAAAGTACCCCATAAAGTCAAATACGATCAAAATCGCCATCAATTAACAAAAAAAATTCTCTTAGCATGCAGCAACAGCGAACGCATGCCATCTCGCTCACACCTAACTGCCCATTTTGCATGGGGCGTTTCAGTACAAAACGGAAATACGTATATCTCCGATAATTATTGTCCGATTTTGACAAAATTTAGTCAAGAGGTGCATTTTGGCCATATAAATGTGCATGCCAAACAAGAATAGGATATCTTTAAAATTGCTTTAGTTATAGGTTTTTCCCGATTTGGGGGGGCGGAAGTGGGCGTGGCAAAAATTTAAAATAAACTTGATCTGCTTATACAATAGACGGATGTTGACACCAAATTTGGTCGCTCTAGCTCTTATAGTCTCTGAGATCTCGGTGTTCATACGGACGGACGGACGGACGGACGGACGGACGGACGGACAGACGGACGGACGGACGGACGGACAGACGGACATGTCTCAATCGACTTCGCTATTGATACTGATCAAGAATATATATACTTTATTCTCCATCTGCCTGTTACATACATTTTAGCGACTTTAATATACCCTTTTACCCTATGGGTACAGGGTATAAAAATATTGAAATCATTAATGCATAAATTTGAAAACCATCTATGTAGAAATTTGAATTTTTTGTCACAAACTGTTTCTTTGAATTTGAGAGGGTAGTGTCTTCTTTAAGCCTTTCTCTCAATTTGATTATAATTTTGGGAACACCCGCAAAGCCCTGAATCATTAGTATGAGACACATGCGATTATTGCTGTCATAAGCAAGACACGCCAAAAAGAATAACCAAAAATTATTATATAGAATCGTGAACAGGAAATCTGGCGCTACACGCGCATTTACCTTTTGTTAAGACCAGAAAAGGCCAAGAGCAAACACGAAAACAAAAACGTTATTGGGTAGTTTTTGAAATTGCCACATAAACAAATCAGACGTAATAAAACTCAACTCATAAATTTTCAAAAAGAAAAAAAAAAATCAAGTGAGAAAGAGAGTGAGGGGGGAATATAAAAACTCCACACCCACGACACATAAAAATTGTGTCATAATAATAAATTTAGTTAGAAAATTTCCAAAAACTCCCGGATGAAAAATGTTTCTTTTTTTGGGGGCATACATTTTTCGTTTATATATTTTTTGCCTTTTAGATTTTATTTTTATGATATATTTTATGGGTTTTTATTGTAATTACGTACAAATTTGTGTGCGTTTATAAATTTTATGGGTTTTTTGCGCCTTTCCACGAAGCCATAAAAATATGAAAAGAAACAGAAGAAGACCGAATGGAATTGAGGAGAGATGTTGATAGGCACGTATGCGCATGTGTTCCATACATATCGGAGAGGGTATGGGAGTGTCAACCTTCTATATAGACAATGTTGTTATCACATGCATTTATCTAGATATTGAAGCGTGCGAGTAGTGTGAAGCTGATGGCTGAAGTTGCTATTGGGTCATTATCAGAGCCAGCCAAGTGGTTGGCGCCGGAACGCGTCCATAATAATAACATGAAAATTTTCATAGGAAAGTTCGACACTCTACGTGGCATAATTAAAATGGAATGCACTTGGTATTGCAGGGAATGAATAGGGCTAGGCATAGGCACGCTTCCCTGGCTCATTTAATAAATGGTAATATATTTAATGTTTTCCGTTTCTCTTTTAGTTTTTTTTTTATGACAATTAGTAGTTGTAATTTCTAGAAATCATAACCATGAATTCAACGGGTATACCCATATATATAATGACTTAACTTGTTTGGTGCTCTACCCGTTGAGCATTAAAAATGCACTCAATGTAGGTAAAATGATTACATATGATTAAATTGTAGAGACTATCTAACTTTAATTATACAGTAGGCAACATTTAATAGAATTCTTAACTAGTTAATGACTTATGCAACTATTTAAACTTATCTACGCGAATACTTGGAAAATGTAGTTAATTAAAAATTCAATCTTGGAAAAATATTTTTGCAATCCAACAACATTCCAAAAAAAAAACAAACAATGAAAATTTATTATGAAAGTAAAAATAAAATCTTGCCCCTTTAAATATGCTACAAATATTGTAATTTGCAATTTTCATTTCGCGTATCTGAGAAATAAAGAGGGGAAATCTCTCTTAAGATCCTGCACTTAAAAACTCATCAAAAACAACACACACACACACACACTTAACCCTTTTCTGGCACTTTCTTCATTTAATTGCAAACTGGATTTTGTAGATGGAGAGAATGGATTATATTTCTATTTCGGTTTTCAGTTTTCCTTCATTTTGTCGCCTGTACAGAAGTCCTTTCAGAAAGCAGACAGTAATTCGTGGATGCCTGCGAGCAGCTCATTCATTTACCATTCCCCCCAGCATTTTGCTTTCGTTTATGCCCTGTTAAGCTTGCCTTTCTGAGTCGGATAATTACAAAATCCGCTTAACCTCAAACGTTGTGTAATTCAGCGTTCCTATACAAAACACACACACACATACACACTCACACATATATATATATATAGGTAGCATGTCTCTAATTGTACCTAAATATGTCTACGAGAAATAAATGCAAAAAAGAGTGTGTGGAGTACTTAATAAAATACCCAGAGCCAAAGCCAAAAAGTGCATAGTTACAGCTGCACAGGTAGGTTTATATATGTAGTATATATATAATATACATACAAACATACATATATAAAGAGGGAACTAAGCCCAAGCAACAAGGCTGCCTAATGCGTTCATTAGCGGGAAAAGCTACCTCAAAGTGTATTCGTTGTTGTGGAAAAACGCTAACCCAGCGATTCAGTTGCTGCAATGGCAGCTGTTGTCGTCAAGAGGCTGTTCATTTCTATTCACCATATCCTCCATTTTCCTCCCTCTCCCCCCTCCCAAACAGTGTTTGGCAACGCGATGCCATACGATACGATACTCACTCGTGTTGAGTGCTTAAATACTTAATGCGGTTGACTGAATTTTAGCGTATACTCACTTATTCACTTAGGTGTACTTTGGCCCTTCTTTTTTTCCATTTATTTTTCCTTTTTTTTTGTGTGTGTTACCCGCACATTTAAGCTGACATGAAGACTAGTGGAGACAGTAGGGACAGACATTTGGACAAGCCAAAAACGTATGTAGTTTTGCGCGGCATTGCCGTCAGCTCATCCTACTTTTGTCACATGCGCTTCAATGGTAGCGACCCTAAAACGTAACATGAACAGGTTTTGCTCTGGCCACACCTACTTAATTTGCGGGGACCTACTTATTTAGTAGTTACTACTGCCATTGCCACTTCCTGTCATTTTGCATCCTCATCCTCCACATTATCAGAGGTGACGCTGGCAACGGCGGTGGCGTCGCCTTGAGGGCAACCTTTCAGGTCAGTTCCAGACTATTGTGTGTTCACACTCTTGTTTTAACATGTTTTCTTTCTGTTTTCATGAGGGAGTTTATTTTCCTTGTTTTATACTCTTTTTAAAGTTGGGTAATATGACGATCTAAAAATTGCAAAATTATTTCAAAAATATTTGAAATTTTTTGTACAAGAATCGAACAAAAGTTCATCTCTTGGTTTACTCTTTAGATAGTTTGTATTTTAATATTGGAATACTAATAATATTTTCAACAAGTATTTCTATTTTATTTATTTAAAATTTTGGAAAAATTGGTGTCTTTGTTTATTTGCAGTTAAATAAATTTCTTTACGATTTTCTATTAAACGTGAACTTAATATTAACGTCAGATTATATAGTAAATATTAACATTAAACTGCAACTAGTAATATAAAATAAATTATTCAAATTATAAAATTAAGTATTCTAGAAAGAAATAATGGATTTTCAATCTATTGATCATATTATTTATTCATGACTTCATAAGGACATTTACTTTCATTGCAAATACGATTCTCTATTATTGATAAAACATAATGTATACAAAATTCTACATTATTAATGTTTTTCAAATAGTTTGAACCATTTCGAACAGGAGTTATTCACCGAAAAGTAGGGTAATATATAATTCATGACTGCAACTAATTGGATACATCAAATGACATTTGCAAGGTGCAAAAAGGTTTGCTATTATTTTTTCATCTTCACCTTTGCTAGATGTTTGTGTATGTGTATGTGTGTGTGTGTGTGTGTGTATCTGTGTTTTGTAGTCTCCGCCCTGTGGACGTCTCTCATCAAATATACATATGTTTGCAAACCAACAATTAGCAACGTGTGGTTTTCGACAGCTGCCCACGGAATTGTTTCTTATGACGCAAAAACGCGTGTCCTTCCATATTCTACCATACAATAATATCCATTCATCCATCCATCCAGTTGTTGGTTTCAAATTGACTTTTAATGGTAGGTTGTAAACTATTAGCCAGGAGTCTATCTCTTGATAAATGAGAAACAAAAAACCTTGGTGTTAAATTATAGGGCCTGCAACAGTTCACACAGTTACGAAAGGTGCTTTTTAATTATTTTTTCTATGGCTTCCATTTAAGTCGCATTAAATGCAGTGTTGAACTAAATATCCGTCTAAAGTGTAATTAGCGGTAAAACCCTACAAGTACGACCAAGCCCACTGAGTGGATAGACGCAAATGGCCTATGATCATTGAAATTCGATAATGCGTCGAATGACAAACTATGCTTAAGTGGATAATGACAGGGGCACAAAGGGAAAAATAATGTAATTCTGTAATACCAAATAGGTGTACAAACTATTGTGATCTATTTGAGAAATTTCAGTTTTATCTACTACATCTTTACTATTTTTTCCCCCTTTTTGTTTTTGTATTTTGGAAGTGATGATAAATACAATAGACAGAAATTGGTGGGAAAGAGCAATAAAAGTAGAAACATTTAAAATAGGGAAAGTGTTTGAAGAAAAATATAAAACTTAAATGAAATCCTATAGTTAATGATAAAGATTAACAGATAAACAACAATGGATTTTATGTGGACGTAAGGTAAAACTAAATAGAAAAGTAAAATAAGACAAATGACTTTGGTTAAAGTAATAAAATCAGAATAAGAAAGTGAAAATGATATTAAAGTAAAAATAGTTTTACAAAATAAATATCAAAATAATTGGGATCAGATAAATTAGATTAATAAAAAAATTCACAGTTTCAAAATTTTAGAAACATTTTTATTTTTATCAATTATTCTATATTCTCAAGTTTTCCGAAATCTGATTCTGCAGATTTATCCTTAGATGGCCATTAACCTTCAGAACATTTTGACTAATTTATTGAATAATTAAAAAATAATAATCATATTTCAATTCTAAATTGATTTACATACAAAAGAATACATTTATGCCGTTCAAAAATATTCAAAAGTTTTGGTTCCTGTTTTCAGTTTTGTTACACATTATTTATTTACCTTTGAAACCCAAATAATAAAAAATCAATAGTACAAACTGAATACTTAGTTGATTTACATAGTTCGCCATGTGTAAACTTATATTTCTAAAATAAATATTTTATAAGAAACTTAAATTCAATTTCCTCTGTGTAAACCTATCAAAATTTTATATTGTATTTATATAATTTAATCTGAAACATTTCAAATAAACATTGCATATGTATAGCTATTTGCTTGCTAACCTAATAAAATTCAAATCCCTCTGATATAATAATTATGACCGAAAAACCCCAATAGACTCATGGGACAAGCAATAACAAAATTGCATAATCAATAAGCCTAAATCCATTTTGGATAACAACAATGGTAAAATACACATTCCAATAGAGAGTACAAATATGTAGATTGGCTTAATTATCATCAATTTTGAGCAATTAAAATGTCTGCCCGGTCAGCGGAGCGAGAGATGGATACAAATTGTAAGGTAAAGAGGGGAGCTGTTCACTCACCCACCTCCCCTCCCTCCTAAGCCTATATAACATGTAAAACATGCCACAGTAACACACAGCAACATACAGCAAATACAACAGCAACAACTACGACGACAGCTGAGCAGATAACAACGTAAAAGGGACGACAGGACAGCGACATAGAGACAGAGACAGAGACAGAGAAAACAGAAACAGGAAAAGACAACCAACTCAACTCAACCATCCCAACGACGCTTAATTAATATAAATACAAATTGTATGGAGAGAGTGAGAGAGGGCGCCAAAGTACGTTGACAATTACTTATAGGATTTTGGTATGCCCAATGTGTACAAGGAATGGAGAGGAGCCAAGAGGGTAAAATGGATGGAGTTACTCGCAGACAGCGCTCTCGGCGCCAATAAAATGAACAATTTCCATAAGCAACCAAAGGCAGACAATCCTCGTCTTCTAGCCCAAAAGATTCCACCAGCTGCATATATAATTAGCAAACCAAAGCTTATTTTCTCTCTATATATTATGCTAAGCTGGAATGGGTTTGCGTTTAGCTATGGGGTTAGAGGCGATATTAAGGTGCATAATTACAAACCCCAAACAAGCATTTTGTGGTTAAGCATAATAGATTTTATTCACTATGTGTCTGTGGTGTGTGAGTGTTAGTGTGTGTATGTGTGTGGGTGTGTGAGTGTGATTGGGTGGGTTAAGAGTACGTGTCCATATGTAGAAGCATTACCAAAGATCTTAGCTACAAATGAAATATTCCTTAAGCAGACTTCTGAACTTATTGAAAACTTTCTGATTAGGAAACTTATTTTAAAGATCTTACTGATTGATAACCAAATTTGGATACGGAAGTCCAAGGAATACAACTTGGATAAAGTACGATATATAGCCTAATAAAGGATCGTTTTGTGCAATCCTAAATCCTTTTTAACGATTTGTTTCTATTGTTGTCACCTGTTTGAATAAATTCATGAAGTTGGAATCTTTTTCTAAACGATTTTATTTTTATTATGTTGAGATTTTCATAAAATGATTAGATATAATTATTACTATTAATAAAAAAAACTTTTAATACCAATCTTGGAAATAAGTAATTATATATACTTCTAAACGATTCTGTCAACTTAAAACGAAATCGCCTGAATACCTTTTTACCTCCTATATAAAGATAATAATGATTATATTAAGCTTAAACTAGAATGTCTTTAATAAAGAGAAACAATGAATGGAATCTTTAGTAGTTAATGACTTAAGCCTGTCCAAAGAATATACAATTTTATTAAATTTTATTCTATTCGGTAAAAATTACAACATTCAGATTAACAAATATTTTTGAATACTAAGATTCCCAATGAAAAACATTTGCGTTGTATCTTTTAAAAATAAACTTGTCAAGCTTGGCAATTTTAAATTCAAAATAGAATATAAAATTTGTTGAGTTCTTCCAATAGAATAGAAGTCTAAAAGGTAATTTTCTAATCAAATTTGTAGTTATTTTCAGTTCGTATATTGACAAAAAAGGATTGATAAGTTTCTACAGATTTGTTCGCTATTCAAAAAATGTTTCTATTATCCTTAATTTTGTTTTGATAATGATAGTTTCCACTGAATGAAATGTTTACTAAAATTTGATTTGGTTTAGATATATTTAATTAATCAGTCAGACTTAAAAAAGAGCTTAAGGCTATTGATTAACTAATATTTCTTCTTTGGCATGTTGCGATAGATCATGGTAATTGACAAACTGGCAATAGAATATTAAGTTAATATGAAACAAGTTTTAGTAGAAATCGATTAGAGTGTCTCAAGTGTTCTAAATGAGAAATTCAGTGAACTTGGACAGTCTGCTATGCCGTACCTCAATTAACTTGTCCCAGTTTGATGAATGACAGTTAATTGTGGCTAAAGTTCTTATTATTATTATTATTATTTTTATACGTAAAACCATTTTGCCGCAGCCACCTTTCACTTTAATCAATTTCAAAGTGCACACAGACCCGTTATTTGCACCAAACTGCGACCATAAAAACCCTAAAAAGGATACCATTAAAACAAAAAATAAAAAAAACACTTTAAAAAAAAACACATAAAATTGTAGTGAAAGGCAATCGAGGAAAACGTGTGCTAAATCGCTGATGACTATGCGGCGCCAAAAAGGCGATTTATAATTTAACATTTTCAGTCGAACCTTCGCCAAGTGAGTTTAATTTTCACTTCCGTTGGATCTAAGGACCATGTTAGCGGTACCAAGAGGAACAGTAGAACAAAAAGTAAAAGAGGGGGGAAAAATGTTTGCATAGAATTCCAGTGGCATCCTTTTGAAGATCATCCGCCGTCTGCCAATTTGGCACGTAATTTAATATTAATTTGTTAAACTTCATTGAAGGCGCCTCCCACAACCGCCATCGAAATATAATTCATTCGGAATGGGAGAAAAAGATTACACAGCTTCGTTGCTCGTTAGTCGGCTTAAACGTTTTCATTGTTATGCGCCTTGGCAACGCCTTACGGCCGGGAGCATAACATGGACGATAGCATGGATTCGATTCAAAGTTGAGACCAGCTACAGGGCTGGATGAGAAACTGGAGTTGGAGTCGCAACGATTCTTTTATGTTTGCTCGATATAATTATGTGGCTGTCGGGTCTCAGAGAGTTCTGAAATCATCATTATCATCGCCAGTTGATGTTGCTGTTATTTTGCCCTTCTTTTTCTTCTTCATCTTCGACGACTACTACTACTACTACTACTCCTCCTTCTTCATCGCCTCCTCCACGATGATTGTTATGTATTTTGATAGGTTTCAACGAAATCAGCGACCCTAATAGCTAGTTGCATGCAATGGGTACAGCCTCCTTGGTCCGTTTATAATTATTGAGCAGAGTTCGACAAGTGATTATACGGCATTTGTGTCGTGAGATTGGACTCCAGAGTGATGAAGAGTTGCCTCTCTCAAGGGCAACCAGAAGAACATATGTTACGATTATGCTCTTAGCTTAGTTAAACGCCATGCCCCTCTACACACCCATCACGATGGCCATTAAAAGAGTTCTGAGAATGAATTATGAATGCCGTTTTTATATTTTTTTTCTTAAGGGAATATTCTAGATGAAATAATATTTCTACTACGGTTGGTAAATCCTGTAGATCAGAAATGGTAGATCGTGCCAATTGATCTTGAATTTATGGAAATGAAAATATTCAGTAATGGAATAGAATAAAATTCCATATTTCTAGTCCTCACTTAGTATATTTATGATCTGATACTTTGAGTTTTTGTCTTTTAGTAAACTAGATATGATTTTATTTCATGGTAGCATATATATTTAATTGGTTAACAGAATATGGTAATAATATAAAAAGACATATCTGAAAGAACGATCCTATTTTCAGGAAAATAATATAAAATTCGTTGAATATGTCGCCAAAGAATTTTTTATATTCCTCCTTTTATTTCAATAAATTCCTATTCTATAGAAGTCTTAATTGAATCAGACCTTTTTTTTATTTTTCTCTATGGAATTTAATTTGGATATCTTTGAAAAATATTTTTGTTTTTATTAATGCTAAATAAAGAAATGCCGATTTATCTCTTTAATAGGTTATTTATATATATTCTTTCATTATAAATTTAATCTCATCAAAATAATTTTGTGTAATTAAACAATGGATTGGATATTCAAAGATATAAATTAAAATTATAAATATTTTTAAAAGTTCTACAGAGCTTGCAATTAAAAATAAATATTGCTTAAAATACAAATTTTATTTCGGACTGCTAAATATGGTTATAGTTATATGTATAACAATTCATTGTTTGAGCTGATATTGTATTAATTATTAAAATTTTTTGTTCTTTTACATGCTCATGCCTTCCCTTGTGAACATATTACATGATATTTAAGACTTAGAGGGCCAGAGATGGACTTAAACAGATTATCTAGATCAAGAAAGAGAATTTAAATAGAAATGAAACCGAAGACGGGCAAGAAAGATTTTTCAGTAGCCACACCCAAAAGTTTGATCACCTGGAAGAGGTTATGTAATTCCTACCTAAATCGGAAAGAGGACAAACAAGATCCTGGACCTACATCAGCTACTGTTCAACAAACATCTTTAATATTCCTGCTAAAAACAAACAACACGAGCTGATTCTGCTGCTTGTTAGGAAAACTGCAACAAATTGCATAAGTATCTTAGATTTTCCATTCTCTTAAGCAAGGACATGCCCTCCCCTAAAGAAGCAGACACCCAAGGATAAGAAATCGGAAACAAAGGACAAAGGACATGGCAGGCCATAAAACGATTGCATGAACAGACCAAACCAGACACTGCGACACAACAAAATGCGATGAGGTTCATAAATTTTGGTTTTTGGGATTTCTTCTCTTGTTTTGCTTTTCTCTTATTTTTTTTTTCTATTTTTTTTTTGTATTTTTATATGTCTTCTAGTTCCTTTTGTTTTGTCTGTTGGCTTGGAAATGAAATCCATTTATGGTTACGCTTATGGTTCAATTAACACTTTCAATGGTCCTGAGAGATGCAAGAAATTGATATTTTTGTCCTTCTATGTCTATATGTGTCTATGTCTGTGTGTTCAGCAGGGTGAAAGTAGAACTCAGCAGGCCAAAAGGGCACAAAGGCTAATCATTAAGACAATACGGGTAGACAGTGGGGGGGAAGGAGAACAACAGAGGATGTCATAAATTTCAAGTGTAACACCAAATGTCTTTTATTTTCTTCTTGTTCTTGTTCCCTTATATGTATGGCCTGTGATATGGTATTCCATTTACTTGTGGTATTGGGTAAGTCGTAAAAAAAATGCGAACCCGCAAAGTAATTGAAAATAATTCAAGACAAAGGTGAAATTTCAAGTAGTTTTCTTTTCTTTTTTATTGTTCATCGTCTTTGGATGAGCAGAGATCAAAATACGTGGCGTGAAAGATTATTGCGATCTGATAATACTTATATTTATGATCAGCTGCTACTTTTTTTCATGAAAAATGTTGCACCTAGGGATGGCACATTTAATGACAGTTCACTAGAAGTGATCACTAGAAAAGATCACTATGAGTTGTTTTTTAGTTAAGTAGTAGTCAAGTCATTATTGAGATACTAAATCTGTTTCCTATCGTATCTTAAGTTAAGCAAGTTATTAAACTAAATTAAAGTTTCCCCCGCCAATTTTCTACGGATTGAAAAACATTCACTTTGTTTTGTTTCAGGATTTTCAATCCAATCCACGATATTATATTTATCTTTTCCCATATCGGTTTCTTCCAGGCCTATATACTTCGTATACATATATTTAAGCACTTGCCATCTCCGATAAATTCTGATAAGGTAAAGGGCATCTTCACTACAAAAAAAATTAAAAAGTAAATTACGAAATTAAATTTATATATATATTATAAATGTATATTGCCAAAAGGGATACACTGTGTTGGCCAGAAAATACTACAAAGAAAACTTTACTTCAAAGTGTTCCAATTCAGTCTACATTTGCCCGATATTGGAAAACTACTCCTTTGTTTGCTTTTTAGAATCGCAGCATTTTATTGGTGTTAAAATCTGGAAAAATACTTTTCCACCCAGTCTTGTAATTTGCGTTTTGAAAGTTTAAAGCCAGTTTTAGAAAAAGAAGCTGGGAAGCTTTAAAAGATCGAAGTTCTCATGCCATTCTAAAACACTTTTAGCTTTTAATATAACAGTCCAATAATTACTGAATTGACAAATTTGTGAGTTATATAAAAGTCTCATGAAAAATTATATAGAAATCAATCAATTAGCTATTGAAGAATTGTATCACAAAACTAAACAAAAGCATTTTGAAGCCACAGTAATTTTTGAAATCCAGTTGATATTCTATTTATCAAAGTCACATATCACTGGCTTTTTATTAAGTTGTGATTTTTTACAGTGATTGGTTCACCATCACATTTACAATATATCCCATCTCTAAGGCACTCAGTTCAGTTTATTGTTAGACGTGCGAGCGATCAAAACCTGAGATCATTTTGATAATGAAAACTATATACTAGAAATTGAGCCCAGCCTCTAATTTAGAAATTTCGCTGAAATTAAAATTGAATGGGGCAACTTTTCCGAAAGTGAAGTACGTGCAAAGCATTTGTTATCATACTTATTATAAAGAAATTATGTTACACGTCTCACCAGTTCCAAAGAAAATAAAACCTGAGCTAAGAAAGAGTTATAATTTAATTTTATTTCTCCTCTGCTTTTTTATGAATGAATTTCAACTAGACTTGGGGGGGGGAAATAAGTGTTAAGATTTCGTGGAAATTAAGAAAAATTCGTAAAAGTCAAGTCTATAGAGGCTACTGGCATAAAGAACTTGTTTAAAATTTATAGCTTCCGTTATGGTTGAGTCGTTTTTATGAGACACATACTCAAACAAGCCCATCACTAGGCACTTTGGACCACACTTAAGACTCTGAACAAACAATAAAAGAGATGACAAAAAAACACACAAATAAACCATATAAAGAAACCACTCGTGTTGATAAAGTAAATATCAATGGATAGATAAAACAGGAACCAAAATGCGCACATATGTCTCATTGAAAAGGACAGAAATATGATTTTGTCTATGTCACGACATTGTGTTACCCTATTTGCCCAAGGCTTTAACTCATTCTTACAAAAATTACAAGAAGTGTCTATATAACAGCTGAATCCTTATACCAAAATTGATAGCACCAATTCAGATTATTTTCAAGACCTGCTGACAGAGAATCACAAATGCATAATAATTGCCAGCTACAAACAGTTTGCAAATCCGTATACACCCCATTTGGCAGAGGGTATAAAAACACAAATAGATGAAATGAATTAGTTATCACAGGAGTGTTGGGCATAAAGACGCAGGCAAGGGGACAGACAGGCAACCCACTTGAAAAAATAAACAATGACACAAGAAATAATTTTTCCTTAAATTTCATTTTTTTTTTTTTCACAAAGTACTTAAATGCAGAAATAACAACTGCAGCATGTGTTGTATACAAATAGAGAAGGGGACAGGGCAGAGTGAGGTGCCGGATGGGGTTGGTTGATTGCAGCAGCAGCAGTTCTTTATTTTCTTAGGATGCAGTGCTCGGTATCATGCAGGATGACAACGGCTGCAGCTTCACCCTGTCGGTCTGACAGTCCGTTAATGAAAACACAACAAAACTCAAAAACCTACAGAATAACAAAAAAAAATATACAAAGAAAAATAAATTCAAAATAAATAAAATGAAATACAAATGCAACCACATAGAATTCGAATAAAAAAAAACGAAATAAAATATGGTGACCATCAGGCAAAAGGTTAAAAACCGGTCCCAGGCCACCTCAACAATGAGATAAAAGATGAAAGATGAGAGTAGACAGCCAATTAAATGCTTATAAAGGTTATACTTCTGAGTGAGAGGGGATAAAAATCTGTAGCAAAAAAAACCAAAATGAATTCTTTTTGGAACAAAAATATCTTATGCAAATACAATCATTCTTTATTTTGTATGTCCTGTCTAATCCCAAACAGCAATGCAAAAGGATTTCCGGGGCTTAGACCGGCTAAACACAAGGCCTGACAAAAGACCAATTTTTGCTTCTGCCAATCATCGTCTCTTGTTAAATCTGTCAACAATTTCAAATAAATTTTGTTGGAATTGTCTTAAGCATTTGGCAGTTTGTTTTTGTCATATTCAAATTTCTTGTAAAAACTAATACGTAAATGAGAGTTTAAAAAATAACTGAAAGGTAAGGCTTATTTTTTTCTACTTTGTTTTGAATTCACCTTTTCGGCTATAATATATTTTGCGTTTAATTTTTTCCCTACAATCCATTATTTAATAACATTCTACTAACTTACTATTAAATAACACAAGAGAATCCATTTAGTAATATCATTTCCATAAATTATATTAAGTTATAGTGTAAGAAAATCTAAAATTTTAAATCCAGAATTTCAATAAAATTATTCCTCAAAAAAAATGCAATCTTTCTATAAATTATCATTGAACAAAGTCCAACGATAATAACAAAATTGGGGTTCTTTTTAAGAAGAAGGAAAAAAAGACTTTCGGATTATAATAAATCACAAGAAATACTTCAGAAACATAAGAAATTCGTCTAATTTAACCATAAAATATTTCCTACACTCAAATTAAAATTTTATACAATAGTTGTATGTCAACATTAAGATCTCTAATATTTTAAGAAAATATGAAAACTAATGGGCTTCTGTTAACACAGATTCAGAATTAACTAAAAAGCTTTCTAAAATGAAAAAGACAAATCGGTAACACAATTAATTCCTTATATAAGGAGATATTCTTTGAATTTTCTAGAATTCTTACTTCATTATATAATACTTGTTTTCAATCATTATTTCATCCCCAATGTTTAATGAAAAAGTAATTTTTGAACCCAGATTTAATTGCCAGGACATGTTATTCGAGAGTATAAAATACTTGTAATACAAGTCCAAATGTTTAGTCATGTTTGTTGGTGTGAGATATCCTGCTCCTCATACAGGAGTCGGAGTTGACCAGCAGCAGTTCCTATTTGTATTGAATTACCTGACGCGTTCTCGAGGACATGTGGCAAATCACTCAACAGACTAATTGTATCTATCCCCCACCCGCCTCCCTTAACTCACAAATTCTGAACGGGCACATAATTAGCTCATGGCTAGTGGACAAGGTATCAATTTACCAGAGTTGGCATCGGATAACACACAAATAGATGAGGATATATAGGGACAATAGCAGCAAGAAAAAGAAGAGGAGAGAGAAAAAAAAAAATAGAAAGACCTGAATACCGATTGTGTTGTGTCCTGTGTCACCTTTTGCGGGGCTCATCAAAATGGGGGCGCTAATCTCTGTTGCAGAGATTAACAGCCGAATGGACACAGAAACCAATTTTGTGTGCCAGCCAGATGGCTGGCATTCAGTATTCTGCTCTCTTGGTCAAATGACAGCAGCCAGAAGGCCTAAATTTACGGCTTTCTGGGTAATTTGACACTTTCGGACAGTATAAACGAGTCAGATGGAGATGAAGAGAGATAGAATGAGTGGACATAGAAGGAAGGTAACATAGCCATTGCATCAGAGAGACCTGACCTAAGGGATAGGGGAGCAGTAAATGGATGACAAGGAAGGGAAGGTCTGTCCTTTAGTCCTTCAGTCTTTTGGTCTTGTGGTTAGTGAGTGTCAATTGATCAGAAAACGTCTGCAGTTGTCATTTAATTTTCTGGTCACGCCGTTCGACATTAATGAGGGTGGAAGATGTTTAACACACTGTAGAATTGATTAAACACTGAACCCGATTAGTAAGAAACGGTTTATTGACTTCGATAGATATTGACTTGCCATAAAATACATTTTAATAAACCGACCTCTCACCGAAATCTTTTATATTGATTTTCTACGCTTATTTCAGCATTTGTATTCTTTTAGAAAATTGGAAAAGACCTTCTAATTTATATTACCTTTTATTTTCGTTGTTTGAGGTAAATTTTAATAGTTTAATATTCATTTTGAATATGTGTCAACCATAACCATGCAAATATAAATGCGTTAATTGTGACCATTTCTAACACGCATTCCATTTCTTCCCTTCTAAAAATCCCCTCACCTGAAAACATAATCACAGTATGCAAATATATCAAACAATGTATAATACCTATAGAAATAATCTCGAGTCGAAGGCCTTGTAGCTAGTACTCATACCTTTAGTTTAGGTTTAGTATTAATACTTTATCTAATTTTGTAAATAAATAAATATTTTATATATATACTAATTTTAAATATAGCTAACCTAAAAGTACATTTTAGCAAGTTAAATTTATTAATTTAATACATCAAACATTATTTTAAATGCTAATTTTAAAGTAAAGTTTTTTCATCTTTTTATCAAAAACTATGGAATTTCTGATCTAAACTTACTTCATATATAGAAATACTTTCTTTTTCAATGTTAATGTAATATAAAAAAAGAAACAAATTTAATTCTAACAACTTATTTTAACTTATCTAAAAACAAGTAAAAAACAATAAGGGTATTTTTTTCATATCCACTATTTTTCTCAACAATTGAACCTAAAAAGATAGTAATAAATTTGTTTTCCAGGATATAATACAAAAAATAAGTATAAATGAGTTTATAAGAGATACAACCAACTTTAAAAATATATGTTAAACGTCTTATAAAAATAATATAAAATTAAATATTAAATGCAATATTCTCTTTTAATTTTTAATCATTTAAGTTTAATTTCATTAGTTTATATTTTCTTTCCACCAGAGATGCAAAGTAGACTAAGAACATCTCTGGAGCGGTAACAAAAAATGACCATTGAAACACTCTTGGTTAAGAGCAACAAGCAGACCTGAAACTAACATGAAATTGGCCTATAATAATGAGGAACTGCTACCATTTCTAGCCTTCGGATTTTTCAGTCTGCTGGCTAACCTAGATATGTTAAAAGAAAAGCGGACTCAAAGTTCCATTGATTCTAGATTCTTATCAATTTGCAGGCTACAATTCCTAACGAACCATTTCCAGTAAGTTTCAAATAAGATAGAAGTGCCCCAAATTTGTAGCTTGTATCTCCAAATAGAAGCAACAGTATCTCACAGATCAAACGCTTATTAGCCAGGGATAGTTTACTAGACTTCACCCAAATAGCCATTAGAAATTTGACCTTAGCAGCTCCATCATATCACAAAAAAAGTCTCCCAACAAAGTCTCTAGCATAGATTGAGATTTTCCATCAATGATATTTATATTACAACTGCCACTTCCAGTCAAAGGAAAATGCATATAAGTTGGAATGATTTTTGAAGTAGAGGACAACTGAAATGTATGTATTTCCTTTGTCGCTTTTACTATTATTAGACTTGCAGTCTTTTTATTTCTCATTAAGAAATATATTAAAATAAAAAACACATATTGAATTTTTTGCAAGACTGTACTTTCTCTCGCCATCAACTGAACTTGACTTAAATAAACTGAACTGTACAAAATAAAGTGAATTCATTCATTCAGATTCCGTTTCCAATTGCGAGATGAGTTATGCATGGCCATGTTCATGACAAATAATAACAACAATTGAAAATCGTGTGTGGCATTCGGTAGACAGAGGCAAAGACAGAGACAGAGGCAACAATAGTGACAGCAAAGAGGCACAATTCGATGCAACATATATGTACACAAATCCATCCGTCATTCAGGAGTCATATTCAATCATGTATTCAATGCAAGGCGTACTGCGTTTTGGACATGCCCGATGGGCGAAGGCGAGTTTACATTTAAATAAAAGCCCAATGTTTACAAGCCTCCATCCAATACCCATCCCCATGAGCAAACCCAAAAAAGAAAAGTAAACTCCTCGAGCAATCCACGTATCCCCAGAGAGAGAGAGAAGGAGAGAGAGTAAAAGTATGGCCAAAAGTGAAGGAAAATATAAGAAAAGTACAAATTTGATATATATTTTAACTAAGAACCGATTTTAAGTTACCCTGTAGAACTTAAAATTTGCTTAGTTAAAATATATTTCACCGGTTTTAAATAAAATTAACCAATATTTTCTTATAGCAGAAATACAATCTTATTTTGCAGCTATAAATTTATTCAGTTGGATCGATTTAATAATCAATTTAGATTAAGAATAAAATAAAATATAAAGAAATAGAAATACCTTTAGAAAAATGCAGACATATAAATTTATAACAATTCTTTTTCTTTCTGTTACCCATTAATCAGAATTCCTAATATACCCTCAAGCCCTTTATAGAGTATAGGATATAAAAACGAAGAAGAATTGTTGTTAAATATTTGCATTTCTTGTTTTTCTGTGTGTGTTGTATGTGTTGCGTCAATGTTGCCTCTTCAATCAATAAAATGTCAGAAATGCATTGCAGACAACAAAACAGAATCACAATTCAGAATCTGAATGAGAAACTGAACAGAGACGAGACATTGAATGACTGACTGACTGACTGGATTGGTTTTGGGATGAGGCAGGGTGTGGTGGGGTAGGGTGGATAGTTGGTTGGTTATGGGAGGTAAAACAGTTGGATATGGTACGCGGTGGGGTAGGGGGGACAGTACGCTGAGGTTGGCTGATTTTCTAGGCATGACTGATATATAGCTTGTATTGACATGGACACAGTTCTTGACTTTCATTTTGTTGCCGTCGTCAGAGTCGGAAAGAGAATCAGCGTCATCGTCGTCGCTTACTGCAACAAAGCAACCAGCAACAACAAGAACCAAACAGTCAACATCCAACATGTGTCAATATGTCAGTCAGTCAGTTCTGCGGTGTTTGCATAAGTCTTAGTACCAGTTCCAGTACCAGTCCCCTCTTTTGATCCATTGAGATTTACATAACTTTCCGACAAAGGCCCCGCAATTTGGTTTGAAAATTGCTGGCGCCGTCTGAATTTTGATTTGTTTGGAAATATATATTTTTTTCCATTTCTCCTCCAGCTCCCCTTGCTACCCTTCTCCCTTTTTTTTTTTATTTTTTAAGCAAATATGAAAATAAAATAATAAATAAAACAGCAACTACAATACATTTGCTTAATTTATGTATGCCCATTCTTGGGGTTTGCCGCACAATCTTAGGCTTATATCTCTGAATGTTTTTCTGTGTGTTTACTTTTGTGTTCATATCACATATAAATCCTATATTAAATCTGATAAAAAGAAGGAACGGAATCATATTATTGGTCGGCACGATTACATGAAATTTACGATTTAAGGTTGTCCATATAATATCTCATTTTTTTCCATGAAGCAAATATAAAACTAAAACCGTAAATTTGGTTGGGTGCATCGACTTTGAAATACCTTTCACAAAGTTCTCAAAATTAGATATAAAATGATAATAAAATTGACAACGGAAATAAATAAAGAAGGATATGTGAAATACCTAAATACTTATGTATAATGCTTGTAAAAATAAATTATTTAGAAATTTACCTTTATTTTCTAGATTGGAAGTTAATATCATATTTATAAATTTCTGTTATCTTTTAGTACAGTTTAATTAGACTTGATTTTAACCAATTTTATTATTCGTACTTAAATCAATTACTAAATCAAATAAATAGTTAGTTGTAATGAGCTACAAACTCCATGAAAATCTTAAAATTATTTTTGTATTATTATTTTATTATTATGATGATTTTACTGTTACTTTTTTGTTATTATTATTTAATTTTTGTTCAACATGGAAACAATATTATTTCTATTAACTTTGACAAAAATCTATAAAGTCGAAAAAATTAATAAATTCTAAATTCCTTAAAAAATGTCGCCTTAGAAAAACTTTCCTATCCTGCCACCTATAATAAGAAATTTGTTTACAACACAATTTCAAGGGGGAAATTTATGACCAAAAATATTTAGTTATTATGACATCAGAAATAATATAAAAATCTTTCAAAGTGTACCGAATCGAAAGAGATTTGGAGAATCTAAATACATTTATTTATCATGAGAAAAAACCAAACTAATTTACCGATACCGATCAAAGTCAAATGATTCCTCCTGATATACCCTTACAACATTTCCTATAAATCTATGGTACCAAAACAGTTTTGCATTTAATGACCCATAACATTTAAGGTTGTGTCTTGCTTAACAAAGTTATTAAGTTTTTTGTGCTAAAATTTTTTAATTGATTTCCATTTTCATTCATCCATAATGTTTAGAGACATGCAAAGTATTTTTTTATTTTGTAGCTTATCACAAATAGAAAAATATTTCATGATTGAATTTTTACGAGGGTCATAAAATGCTTAAATATTCTACTAATTGATTCGCCTAATAATGCCAACATCCGGTCTATTAAATGTGTTAACATCAAATTGGACAAAAAAAAAGAATGGATATTGAAAATTTTATGCAGTTTTTAAAATTAGTATGCCAAACACAGATTTTTTTATGTCTACACAATCTTTTATTTGTGGAGAACGGGTGAATACAATTCTTACGTAATCATTGTATACTTTAAAAGCTTTTGTAAGCTTAATTTTTGATGATTGTTGGCAATAAATATATAGCAATAAAAAATCTCCAATTTTCTTTTAGTTGACCTTTACTTTAGAGTACTTAAAGCTGTCTTTATATTTTAGTAGGGATTAGCTCTTAAACTTAAAAGAGTGTTATGTAACTATGAAGTATCTAAAAGTCTGTTATATAGTAAGGATATAGTAAAGTCAAAGTTCCTCAAATACTGTTTTTATGTTGTTTTATTTTAATGCAATTTTTTATAAATAATTTAGCCCTTTATCATTCAGCGATCTTTTTTCTGACCTTAAACGCTACCAGCTATGGGATCAGTTCTTTAGTGGGTCTCAAATTAAATATCTTACACTTTCTTGTCCAAAAGAAACTGTGACAAAAGACAATATTTTCTTTTATTAAAAAGTCTTTGACAATTTCTTTATTTAATGTCTAAACAAAGCAAATTAAAGTACCAGCCAAATGTTCGCCTCAGGGGCTGTGAAATCTTTTTAAAATCACACAAAAAACAAAGAAGGAAACAATGTATAATATATCGGGTTACTTTAACTATATATAAGGTGAATACATCAAATATCATAGTGTTCAGTAGTAGTAGAAAAGAGATTCTACCCAGAAAGATTATGGAACAGTTGGATCTCTTTGTTATTTCTATTGTTCCGTGTGGAACTACTGAATTTCCACTGGCGATGTTTATCTTAATTCGTTTGTTTTCATCAAATTACAAAATTGCGTGTGATAACAATCCAAGAGACAGGCAAAAGTTGAGTCGCTATGCCTAATCCCCAAGAGCTGTCCATCATCTGAGGTATTAAGTAGAGAGATATTTATCATAAATGTGCAAAGAGGAGGGCATTCTTTTGTAGGGATATTTGAGGGTAAATCCCCTCACCCTTGTATATTGGTCCTGGCTAAGTGCCATTGTATTGTTATTCGACTGTTCCTGTCAGCAGCGCCCCTTTTTTTTTCATCACTTGTGTTACACATATTTTGTCAGTTGAATGTTGTCTACCGAAAGTATCTACACTCGTATATCTTCTCTATGTACACTCAGTTCGGCTTATTTAATGCATCAACAATTATTTCCATCAGGATTTCACAAGAAGTCGACAAAAGCAAACAAATTCCCTGGCCAACAGCTGCCAGAGACTCAACAACATTTTAACAAAACAGGATTTATGTTTGTCTAAATGTCTATCTGTCTGTCTGTCTGTCCCTCCGAATGCCTGTCAGTCTCCTTGTCTCTCTGTTATGCTTAGCGATTAGCACTGAGGTGAGAGTATTTCTTTTGAGACATGCAAAATGGACAAAAACCGCAAATATTTTTACTTCTTAACAAAGGCAAACATGTTCTTTTGTCTCTTTGCCTAATTACTTAAAAATATCCAAAGTCTCAAAATGACATGTAAACATAAGGGTATAAGGAAAACAAAATTGGTTAAAACTGAAACATAAATCTAACAGATTTAGATACAATTATTAAATGAGAATTTTGCATAATATAAAAAACAAGTAAACAAGTTGTTTGCTTTACTTTGGACAAATAGAACAACAAAATACTTTTTACAACAATATTTTATAACTTTTTTGTAGTTTCTTTTTATGTATCGACAGCTTTAAGGCACAAAGTATACCTCCAATTGTTTAATATGTATTTATTTCACATTTTATTTATTGATTTCTAGAGTAAGGATTTTCCGTCTTGGCTTAAATGTAAAGCTAATAATATTATTATAAAATTAAATTAAACAATTACAAATTAATATAATATTGAGTAGAAAAGCAATAGAATTTCATTTAAATAAACCGATTGAAAATTTGAATATTATTGTTAAATTAAATTGAACAATTAAAAATTAAAATACTATTGACTAGAAGAGCAATAGAATTCCATGTAATTTTATTTTAATCTCTTGCTCGCTGTAATATTTTATAGGTATTAAGTTGATGTAAATTTACTTTTTTATGTTTTCGGTATTCAAAACAATCTTCAAAAATTTAATTATATATTTTTCAAACATCATAATCTAAGGTATTTTTTTCAGTTTGTTCCTTGAAGAAATGTGGATATATATTTTTTAATTCTGTCAACAATTTCCCAAGCAATATAATTACATGTATGTATATCTTATTTTGTTACTGTAACCCTGAGATAAAGAATTCAAATCATAACCTAAATTAATTTATATATTCCGAATTTATTAGATTTTGGCTGAATATATTTTTTGAACATTTATTTAATTTATTCGTCTATTATTTCAAGCAATTGAACTTTAATTTCTTGTATTATATTCTCAATTAATTCCAAATCAATTCATGCTGAGACATTGTGATCCAATTACACATGTATATATGTACATATATATATTCCCTTTCCATTTCCAAAGTTTTTAACAATTTCCATTATCATAGCCCTCATATACTTATAGTGTATTCATATGATACTCATATCATTGATAGATCGATCAAATGAGTGGAACACTGGTAGCTGCCAGCAGATGTAATCAAAAGCATTTTGCTCTTGAATGCCTGGGCACCGCAGGCCTCAAATTAATTTAAAATGGGGGGGGGGGGGGGGGAAAGATATATTCCCATCTATATAATACTGACCGCCGGTTCCTTTGTGGAATAAAAGCCAGTTACTTTAATGAAACACATGTCGGCATTATCCAAACGCAGACAAAAGCCACAAACTCAAAGATAGATAAAGAATGAGAGAGAGCCCAAAGCATACAATTTATGATTAATCACAAGATCGATGAGAAAATTATGTTTATGACAAAAGGCAGTTGAGGCCAGCCGGAGCATTAATCTGCATTTTCTAGGCCCCCAGAGTCCCCGTCTTTGTCTGTGAGATGACAAAGCGTTTATGGCGCATATAATTATTAGTTGCCGGCCAAAGATCTGATGGAAAATGAACTTCAAGTCGTTGTCGTTGCCAAAGTGGCAGGAAATGCTACTTAATTTGTTTCTGCTCTCTTTCTCGCTCGCTCGCTCGATAGGTCTCTCAGTCATTGGATAATGTCTTAAGTATCGGCGACCAAAATGTCATTAATGACAATTGCTTATAATGACTATACGACTGCCTGACTGACTGAAAGACTGACAGCATGTATAATTTGCCTCTATGTATGTAAGTACACAATGGAGCTATGGCTACTGTTAGTCCCAATCCATGGGAGACAACACAGCTAGATATATGTGATTATGTGATCTGGTCAACTGGGGTTTCTCCCCCTGCCCCTTTGTTGGACTTCTTTCGTATTTCCAATCGCGTTTTTTTGGCGGCTCATTTGAAATGTGATGTGTATTTTTTTTTCTCTATTTCTTGTTTTTCTCAAATCAATTAACGTAATTTTTATGTTAATTCGTTGCGGTTGATTGAAGTTTGGTCTTTGTATTTTTTGACAATCGATTTGAATAAAATTTCGAGTCATTTGACTTGATTTGAGTGTGAAGACTGTGTCAAGAGTTGTTAAAGGTTTTTCAGTGTTGTTTTTTCAAGCGACAATTTGATTAATCGTTAAACTTCCGGTAAAAGCAAGTTCGGTATAAGAAATTCCATTTTAAATTATTCTTTTGACTTGTACAACTAGTTTTGTTTAATAATATTATTTTATCATCTCCATGGTAACAGATGAATATTCTTGAAAATATACTAAAGATGAACAAGAAAACGATATAAGTAAATATGTATGTATGTACTTCAATTTTAGAAAATTATCTTTAAAAATAATTTACAGGAAAATCTTTCTACGAACACCACTTTTTACCTGGAATATAAAAATTCTAAATTTTTTAAAAGTATTGCAACATAAATTAGATTTATTTGTAATTAAGTCAACTTAAACTTGTTTTGCATTCATCAGAATTTATTTTACATAATATACTTATGAGTTCACTTTATTTTTATTGTATATTTTGCGGCTCGCAAAAATAATTTGCGTATCATGCACCAACTTTCTCTTAGTTTAAAGTTTAGACCAATTTGTATTAATGTAAATATATGGAATAAAATAAAATTATATTAACTTGAATTTGTTTTTTTTTATTATTATAGAACGAGTCTAAATCAGTTTTTGAGAAACAACACATTGATTTAAAATCAATTAGCAATTATATGTTTTATACATTTTCGAATAAACTTACCAAGAAATCATTTATATTAAACAACTGGAAGCCAATTTAATACTGTTGCCATTCTTGGCTAAACTTAAAGTTCGGTTTCTTATCGATAATTGCAATTTCGTTGTATATTTCATTTTAGTGGCAGAGAAACCTTTGCAAGTCAAATATTTTCTTGAAATTTTTATTTACGCTCTCCGAACATAACAAATTCCTTATTTCATCATTCACTTGTTAAAAAAAAAAAAAACCTTTTCAAGCAAAACAAATTACAAAATGCAGTCGTAAAAAAGATATATGTATATACTATATATATACATATATAAATATCGCGAAATGCCAACATGCGCAGAGTTAACCATTAATAACTGAAAACCTCAACAATGTTGTTGCGTTGTAAGGTATTTCTGTTCACAGACAAACAAAAACCAAAGAAAAATACGTAATTATAACGCAAAAAGACCGCGACAAACTCATTTGTCCATAGTGAAAAATTCACATTACATACGAACGCACAGATAAAAAACAAAAAAAAAAAAAAGGAATACGAAATATAAGATATAAAGAAAAACCAGAGAGTGGAGAGACGATTAAGATTGGCAAATGCCATTTGAGGTACTATGGTGGCAAAATTGCCATGACAACAAATCAAGCATCATAATGTGTCAAGCAATGCCCAGCAAAGGAGGTGCAACAGCAATTGCAAGGAGACAGGGGAGATGATGGCAAGGGCAATAGTTGGCAACTGCCAGACGCATTACAACGTAATTGACGAGAATTGTCAACACTTTGGAGTAACCCCCCGTTGCTACAATGCACACGACACCTTTTCGAGTCACCTACCATTCCTTCATGGATCTCGCGACCTCCTCATCATCTAAGCATCTCTGTTACTGGATGGGCCACTTACTTTATTTATCGCAATTACCGATTACTGGCCAAGTTGATGACAAACCAGTTTAATTCCTCTTGTTGCTACCTTGTTGTTCGATTGCAATTGCAATAGCAATTGCTCTGTGAATTCTTTTAATGCATTTTTTTGCGTACTTCCTCCTGGGTTATTGTCATCGTACGTACTTATAAAAGATCTATTAAGATATGTGAGCAAAATTATTCGCAGTCTCTTGGGAAATGTTTAAAATGTTGGCATTTCAAGGTAGATAAAGCTTTGAAACTGATTATTATTTAATGAAAAAAAATACAATTAAATTAAAAACTAAATAAAGTTAATTTGCCTTGATCTAAGATTTACTTTCTAAAAATTGATAAGTTAGATGCAAATTTTATTAAATATAAGAAATGAATGATCAAAAGACAATTTTTAAAAGCATTTTTTTTTATAAAAGTCAACTTAAGTTACCAAGTTTTGTTAGTTGCAAAACATTTAAATTTCGCAACGGTTTTTATATGGCCTATTGGTTTTTTTCTAACTTAAAAATATATACATATATTATTAATAGATATATATAATTCCATTCTGACAGAAGTGAAAAAATCTGTGTTACTTTGAAATGAATGTTTTTTGTCTTTTCTTTAAATTCGAAATTTGTAATTTTAATTATTAGTACTCAATACTCATCTATAAATTAAACTGAATTTTTTCTCGATATTTACAATTCTTTTTAGCTAAAATATAACCTGAAAAAGATGATTAAAAGATAATCCAAGAAATTTTCACAAAGGTTAACCTGAAAGAGTTGCACAAAAAATAACCTGAAAGAATTGCATTAAATGGTAACCTGCAACAGCTGCCCGTTTCTCTTTTGATGTCTGAAATGCAATGCAATCTAGTAAACTGTATTAGGGATTTTGATTCTGAAATTGCCTTGGCTTCCCTCATCCGTTAATGATGACGACCATAATACTATCGGCAAACTGCTGAAACCTAAACAAGAAGCCATCAATTGTCATGACTGTTGGCCCTTTGTGGTGGGTTTTAACCAATAACAGTTGACGGTGCCCTGTCAAAGGAATATCTGTCAACAAGATTCAGTCATGTCGTTTTCAAATTTTGGTACAGCAAAATGTCAGGGCAAAAGCAAAAATTTATGGAAAGCCAGGATTAAAAAACCAGTACGGATGGGTGAACGGCGGGAGGGCAATGTGGGTACACGTTTTGAGATGTTGCAAATTATCGAGACATTTTGGTCGTATATTTTACCTTAAGCTCTCAAGCTCGTTATAGCAAGTAAAAGATCGATGCCATCTCGAAACGGGGGAGAGTAAAAACAATTTTTATGCGTCTGCATAATGAGTTGCTGCTACCTTTGCAAGTTGCAAGTTGATGTTGAAACTGAAGTTGTCGAACGTCAGGCGGTTGCTGTTGTTGCTGTTGCTGCTGTTGATTATCCCTTGACAGGGCATCAAATGTGAAAACGACCGCCCAATTTACATACAATGCACATCAATCCAATGGCAACAACAACAAACATCAAGTACTGCTACTGTCACTGTCACTGCCATTTACCCTGCACCTTTGAGGCATCATCAGTATTTCCTTTTTTTTTCCTTTTTATTTCTCCTCTTTTTGGTATCTCTTTTGCTCCTTGCCTTTTGGACCCCGACAATCAAGCGTACTTGTTGTCCATCCAACTTCAACTCCAAACTGCACACACACACACACACACAGAGAGAGAGAAAAATACACACAAAACGCAGGGAAAAACTTTAGCGGCCATGACACAAAGATTGACAGCATGTCGTCGCTGTTTGGAAGCCTGATTGACATGAGTAATCAAGCAGCCGAAATGTGCCCACAAAACGCAGCCAGAAATGACACTGACAACAGTGAACCAACCAAACCGACCAACGATACCAGCAAAACCCACGAAAACCAACCAAACAACATTGCGTTTCGTAGCCTTTTTGACTGACAGTAGCAAAAGCTGCTTTCAGTCACTCAGATACGTGTATTTTTCGTATGCGAAAAGGGCTATTTCGGTGATGAAAAAAAAAAAAAGGGATTTTAATGAATCGCCGACAATGGCTAAAGGAAGTTTCACTTGTAATTGCAAACAATGTACAACATTACAACCACTATATATATAGCAATACTATAGCATTGTTGCTACAATTTTAAATAGATGGAATAGCTATCATTAACTATTATACAATCATTATATATATATAGCAATTCTATAGCTTTGTTGCTACTATTTTTAGATGGAATCACTCCCATTAACAATGAAATTAGAAAGAAACTTTCGGATGAAAATGCCAAAAAGAGATTAGTCTCAATACCAGAACCATAATTAGAACAAAACTAATTTTGTTTTTGTTGCTAGTTAAGAAGCCAATTCTTTAGTTTATTTCCATTTCAATTCTGGGAATATTTTTTTTAAAAACTATTTTCTTTCCGTTACTTTGACAGACATTCCATTTATTTGAAATAAAATTCTTTTTGTAGACATTTTTCAGATTCTCAGCTAATTTACGCATCAAAATGCAAATTATAACGATTGTTTGGCTTCCCTTCAACTGTCCGATAATCCGAAATCCTTTTTCTTATGCGAATACCATTGTCAATTGCCTTTGATGAAGGCGACACGACATTGACAGACGGTAGCCGATTGACTACTGACAGCAGCAACAGCAGCAACAATCGCATCTTGGGCCAACAGGAACGTCAACGACAACGACTACTAACTCCTCCTTGTTGTCCTCTTCGATCTTGGAGGGATCTTCAAGGCAATTGCAATTCTGATGACTTTTTGTCAGGCCTGATTGACGTCAACGACTCAACGTTTGCCTGGCATATAAATCTTTTCTTCTCTTTTTCCAGCTCGTTTGTTCAATCCATGTATAAAGTTGCTGGGTTAAGGAGGGGGGATTAAACATAAACAATGCCATTTTAAATTGGCCATGCCAAAAGGCCAATGAATTACTACTTCGAGATTGGATTGGATTTACACAAAATATAAAACAAAACAAAGAAAACCAAACCAAAATGAAAAGGTCGATTGCAATAACATATAGATAATTGCAGGTCTTTATCTCTTTCTAAAGCGAAAGTAAACTGAACTTGAACCAAGATATTGGGCGTTACTCTTTGCTTTTGAAAGTTCAAAAACTAATTTCCGGCCAACCTATAAAAGCTGATGGCTAAACTCTGTTTAGACACAGTTCACAGCCTACCAAAGCCTAGCTAAGATCAACTCATACATTAGCAGCAGAACCATGGCCCAAATGGTAAGATATAATTTATATTTAAATCAAATAAACTAATATAAATATTTCTTGCGATTTTAGTTTTTCACAGCCTTAGCCTTAGTATCAGCCTTTGCGATCCTGCAGGCAGCTCCCTTCCATGGTCACGGAGGACATGGACATGGCGGTGGAGCTACGAGTCATGCCTCGGTGCATCTAACTTCCCATGATGATCATCATGAGGAGGCGCATCATCATCATCACGATGATCAGCATGACTCGCATGCCGAATATGACTTCAAGTATGGCGTTAAGGATCACAAAACTGGCGATGTTAAGGGTCAGAGTGAATCACGTCATGGGCATAAGGTGACTGGACACTATGAGTTGATTGATGCCGATGGTCACAAACGCACTGTTCATTATACTGCCGATAAGCACAAGGGTTTCGAGGCTCAAGTCGTTCGCGAGAAACTGCACCACCACTCGGCACCTGAACACCACCACAGTGGCTATGAGGGTGGTCATGTTGACTTTGAGGAATTCGCTACTCATTCTGGACATGGTCATGAAGATTACAGTCATGGACATGAGGCTTACAGTCACGGCCATGAGGATTACAGTCACGGTCATGGACATGGTAGCAGCTCATCTGGCTACTCGCTGAAACAGGAACATGGTCATGGACATGGACATGGTCATGAGCACGGTTTTGAACATGGACACGGTCACCATTAAGTTGTACCATTGTTAAAACTGTTGTTGATTCCTTTGTTGCATATACCAAAAATCTGTTCAGTTATGATTGTTAAAATACCAAATATAAATCAGGCAATTATTTTCCAATGCGAAACAATATGACTTTTCATTAAGAGCGCTTTTTAAACAAATTATGTATTTAAAATATATTTCAAAAACAGATAAATCTTGTCAAACGGACAATATTTTGAAACCTTCCCATAAAATAGGATTACCCAATGTTTTAATATTTTAAACTAACAATTTGAACAAAATTTCACAAATCTAAAAATAGAATCGTTATTGCAACGTAAGAAACATAAAATATAAATTTGAAACATTTTTATGATATCTTTAGATAAAATATTATTTCATTTTTATAAAAAAATTTTATACAGTATTTAAAGATCCATATTCCAATCAACTAGAGTATTCTTGACTCATTTTCCAAAAAACAAAGGATTAAAAATTTAATATCACATACGTATTTTAAGTTTTTATGTTTTCAAAAATCGTTCATAAAGGTTACAACAATTTGAAAAATAAAGCAATTCACTGTAATAATATCTAAATTTCTAAAAAATTTGCAGCTGAAACATTTTTTAACTCAAATGTTTCAATCAATTTACATGGCATGCCAAAACCTAACTCAAAGTATAAAAAAATAAAAATATATTTATCACTTACCACACACACCAAAAAAAAATATCTGAAACCGAAAAAAATGAAAAAGAGAATGCTATAATAAATAAAAATAATAGCTACTGCAATTTTCGCACTATATTTTATATAATGTATAAAATGCGTGCCACAAACACACTCGCACACACATACACACACACAGAAACACACATGGAACGTATAAAAATAATAAATTACTTGAATGGATGAGGAGGAAAGGCATTCGGAGGAGCGTTTATTATGCGCACAATAAACGCGGCGGGCGCAGCGGCGACATAAATTAAATTTATGATGCTTATAAATATTCCACAGTCATTTGTAATATAACAGCAATAGCAACAGCAATGGCAACAACAAGGGCAACAGGATAACGCAAGGATGTGCAGCCTGTCTGTTAAACAAATTGTGTAGCCAACCCAACAAACAAATAAGGGGGAAAGGAGAAGGGAAAAATATCAAAACGTACACACAGACACACACACACGCACACACGGCAAATAAATAACATAAAAAAAAAAACTGAGAGCTAGCGAAATAAGCCTTGATTTATGAATATGCGCGACAATGAATAAAAGACTGCGGCCACTAAAAAGAGAAATCACCCATGAAAATGCGAATAGATGGCAAAAGTTTTTTCCTCTCTCTCTCTCTCTTTTATTTTTTATATTTTCTATCTCCCTCAGTGCCTTGAATTTGAAGCACCTGAGATACATATAACGTTAAGACAGGATGTCGACTTCGGAGTACTCTATAAAGTTCTTAGAACACTTGATATAGAATGGTCTGAAAAGCGTTTTCCAAAGTAAACTATAAAGAAGTGCTATCAAATATTTTCCAGTTTGAAACTACATATTTGAAAAAAAAAACTTTTAGAGGGTTATACTTAGTGATACTCTCCGATTGTAAAGAAATATATTATCGATTAACTTATTAAATTTTTCACTAACAATATAAAATGTGTTTTCCATATTTCTATCATAAAGAACAGAAGATATTGTAAGCAAAGATTACAAATTATACAAATCAAAATAATTAACGAGAGAGAAATTATAAAGAATTGTTAAATTAAAATTGCTAATTTTTAAAAATAATCAAAAAATTAAATCATTAAAAATCAGGATCATTTCAACTTGCAATTGTTTCCTTTTCGTCTATAGCAAACATTTCGATCTTTTTAATATACCCTTTCGCCCACATAGATACAGGGTATTACAGGGCTGTTCACACACACACACACACATCGCATCGATAGATGTATAATTTATGTAGAAAATATGATTTATAATTTATGTAGATATATGTTTTATGCATATTGTCGACTGGCTTGACCCAAATTATCCCTTCGTCAGTAAGATACTCATGCAAAAAGAATTTACTTCACTTTCGAGGGGGAGCAGCTTATGCATTTAAGGGATTACATTCTCTTTTTTATATATTTTTCCTTTTTTTGATTTTGTAGGTTCATAAATCAGAATTCAATCAGCATGCATGCAGACATATGTTTGGCTGATTAAAAAGGCAAATGAATCGAATGATGCCAGGAAAGAGACTTATTGTGAATGCCAAAGTGCTCGAGTAGATCGAAATAAAATTCACTAAATTGTAAACTTTTTTGTTTTAGTGGTAACTTTTTAATGCAGTTTTTGTTTTTAATTAAACAAATTCAGTGCTTTATTAGCTAAGAATTAGACATATATTAGAAGCTACAATTAAGCTATCAAGGGAAATACTATTAAAACAGATCATTTGTTGCAATCCTAAATATGTTGTAATTTTATATAAAATTATATGTGAATTACTTGTTTGAATTATTATAGTTTTATATTAAAAATTGCTAAAGTATATTATTAACAATTTAACATCATTCTTTAGAAAATTTATTATACTCAAATAAATAGAATTTAAAACATTTTTAAAAAATATAAAATACATGTAAGCATATATTGAAACCAATTTTTAAATTTATGCTTTTCTTGGTTAAGATTACAACAATGAAACACTAATTTCGTCCCTTCTCTTGCAAGCGGTCCCGAATTGGTATTGACAATAAACTATATGAAATATTAATTGTTTTGTAAAAATGAGACATTTTATGAATCGGAGATTTAAATAATACTTAAGAATTCCTATTCAATTAATATGAAAAGAAAATAGAAATTGGAGATAATATAAATCATGACAGATCAAAATACAGACTTGTGTTATTTTTGCTAGGAACTTGATTTGAGAATTATAGGAATGCTGATGATATTGAAATTGAAAAAAGTGAATAGCACGAAAAGGTGTTAGACTCGGGTATCAAGCTTTAATTTTGGAAAATGAGACGCTATAATTGATTAAGTAATTAAAACAATCTGTCTTAAAACCTGAAACTGGAATAAAATCTATCTAGAAGGCATTTCATAACATACATTACATTACATAATACATATAAAGAACAAGAAAAAAACTGCCAGCAAAAAAAAAAAAACCATAGCTAAAATATGGTTGTGTTATCTACTGGAAACTATTAAATATATTATTTTTTCGCTTGAAAATTGTTAACTAATATCGATTTGAATTGTTTTTGTTGAATTTGAAGTTCTGAATCAATTAAAATGTAAACTTAATTATATTTGCGTTCAGATCAGACATTCATTTAATTAGCTTATGTCTGAGGTAGGGAAATTACAAGGCACTTAAATGCAATTTTATCATAAATTCATCGCTTGACTTCACCTCACTTTATTTTATTTCATTTCGATACGTTACGATATAAAATTTATGCACTCAAATTAAATTGAAATTAATTAATTTGAACTCCAAACAACGTAGAAGTTGTTGCGGATCGTAAATTAAGTTGATTGCGATTTATTTGGGGCCAATCTATACCAAAATGAAGCCCAAATAAAATCCAAATGAAATCCAATGAAATTTTAGAAACTAACCAAACGCGTTGATCAATTTGCATTGCAAATTGTTCTCCAATTCGTTTCGTTAGGGGCCTCGCATAAAAATAAAGTAAATATATATTTTATGTTTCACTTGTCGTCGTTTAATGCCATAAAAATGGGTATGTGTCTTATTAACTGATGAGGCTGTCGTTTAAAACAAAACACAAACTGAAACCGGTATGGCACCAGCCAGCAAGTCAACCAGTGAGCCAACCCAAACCCGGGCGCCCCCAATCCAACGCCCGTTACCTGCTATGGTGTCATTAATTTTGGAATCGTAAAGCCCACAATATGTCAAATGAGACCACACAGCGTCGTAAAATTCAAAGTTTATGACTCTACTGACTCTCCTCTACTTGGCGTTTGTTTTTTTTTTTTTTTTTTGTCTTATATATATTTGGTACATATATATTTTCTGAATTTGAGTTTAGGTTTTTTTTTTCTCTCGTTATTTTGGTTATTTTGTTGATTTGGTTTTGGGCTTTGAATTTTTTATCAAAAGTGGCGCGTCGCTTTTAATGGGTTTGCTTTAGGTGCCTGTGCCGCTGTCCAAATGTGTTGCGTGTTTCGGTTTATAAACGGTTGCCAGAAAATTAAGCGTAACTTATTTGTCAAGTTTTTGGTAGCGGAGTATGTGGCCAGGGGCTAAAGGGGTGGTCGGTCTGCTTGTGTGCAAATGTTTTTATAATGTTGTTCCTAATATCATGAAAACTTGTCGTCTAATCTAATGAATTTAACTTGAAATTTAAGCCACTAAAAGTCGCTTTCAGCTAATATCAAATTGTGAATCATTCTATAATATATGCAGAATTCTAATTTAAATTTAGTATACATGCAATCATCATGTATGTAAACTTAGTTTAAGTTACATCTAATACAAAAAGATAAAATCATTTACATGCATATTAATCACTGTCAATGGATATTGCGTAATTAATTTTAGCAAACACGATCCAAAAGATTGTTTTTTGTTTCATTTGTTTGATACTATTTTTTAACTGGCGAATTAAGAAAATAAAAACTTTAATAAAATAAATATTAAAATAAAAAAAAGAACTATAATAAAAAGCTTACTATAGTTAAAGGCAAATTCTATTATCATTGTCCGACTTCAACATATTTTTTAAACTTAAACAAATTTTAATAATAATAATAAAAAAATCAATCGCCCTGCCGAAGTTTGTATACAATTGATGTTTTAGACTATCTAGTTATAAAGTTTTTCCGTCACTCCATTTTCAATGGAAAAATGAATTAATCAATTAAAAAACTATTTTCTATATCTTATAGTTGTCCGATTCGACCAATTTTTAAACTTCGTAAACATAGACATATCAAAAGCTTATCTACCAAATTTAAACCATATAGCTTAAAATTTAAGGTCTAAATCGTGCAAAGAAACGAACAGACAGACGGACGGATGTCTCCATCGACGCGGCTGTTGATGCTGATCAAGAATATGGAAAAAAATATAGAATTATTTGACCTATTTTATTTTACCCTCTCCAAGGGTATAATTACTTTTATTTTCTAAGGCTCAGTTAGGTTTGGCCTTGTTGTCATAGAATTATTTTCAATTGAACAAATTATAGGTGTGTTAAATTGGAGCTGTTTACAGTTGTCGAAGGTTATTAAATATATCAACATTTGTCAAATGTCATTCAATAATAAAAACGTGTTATTGCCCGTAGTTTCACATTATTTACTAACCCCAAACTGTCAGATGTCAAAATGTTTTATTGTCAACACTTGTCTCAAGTTGCCTCATTTTGGGGATTAATTATGAATCAAGAATATATTTTCATAATTAGTTAAAATTAAAAACTTTTTAGGCTTTTTAGAGACAACTGCTAATTTAGTTAACAATTATGATTTTATTATTACATAAAATAATTGAGGTCAAAACCCTTTTTTTCACGAATTGGTTAATATAGTAATCAAGGTTTAACCACCATAAACAATATGTATTAACTTTTATATCTATATTAATAAATTATATAAATGGGGCTTAGATCAAGGGCAATTTCCAACTGATTTTTTTCGTGGAAATAGAGGTAATAATTTGTAAAACATTCAGGAGTATAAATTTACGAGGTAACTTTTCCAAGGTGGTAAAGCGAAAGTTATAAACTAAAATAACCTGTGCCCGTTAGCCAAGTCATTTACTTAGTATTTATAATGTACATATACCGACATTTATGTTTGTAGCTAAATTACAATGCGTAAGTCAATCTGCAACATTCACTCGCCACACACTACATACAATATGCAACATACAGCACACACAAAACCCATAATCAGCATTAAGTGAGGAGCCTATTATTAAGTTGATTACAATATTGGATAAGCAAGTAAGCTAAAGTCGAAGCTATGGCAACACCCCAGAAAGTGCCTGAAAGTCAAAAAGGCATTTTGCACGATTTACAACAATGGAGGAGGGCATAGTGGATGGAGATCGATTTGAAGGTAGAGGGTAAATGTTAAGAACCTAAGGCAAGGTGCGACGATGAGTTGATGGAAGCTTCCCGCTTTAAATCGTGATCTATAACTGACAGTTGAGGCGTTGCAGGTTCTTTTGAAAATAAAATTTTTTTTTTTTTTGGTTTTTCATGGTCAGGTAAATATATATATTTATAGTTATATACACGAAAACCCAATTCCAATGATCATTAATCATTGAATTCACTAATTCATTTGCTTGAACAACAGACAGACTATAGCAATGACCCATTGAAAGTAGAGTTTTAATTGTACATGTGTGAGCAGTGGAACATGGACATAAATTAATATGGCCACTAATTTAATTATTCATAAATCAATGAGTTTATTAAACAGTAGCCCCCCAGTCCAATCATGCCAACATTTTTACCAATAAACTGCCACAAATTGGCTAATACCAAATGGCGTTATATGCCCGACCCCAAAAGTTATACCCCATGTGATTATTTATCTCTCAGTCTCTCGATTAGAGTCACTGTCGGCCTAAGCACGCCCACAAGCCTCGCACTACTCGTTGCCACATTAAAAATCAGTTAAATTCAAATACACTCACACACAAGTACACGAAATGTTCATAAACAATTTCCATGGCGGGGAGACCTCTCACTGTGCCAACTGTCGAGAGACCCAGCTGGCTGTCCACTGGTCAAAACTCTACTTGGTCTGGGGCCCGGACTGGGTCTATCTCTGTTGGTTTGATTGTCTGCCCGCCAGCCGCCAGGCGCCCGCCAACCTGCCAACCACTTGGCCATTTAGCCAGCCATTTGGCACATAGATTTCAAACATTTATATGGTTATTATAAAGCATTTAACATTATTATGATGCCATGGGGCATCTGTTACAAACGCAATTGCTGGCACTGGGAGCAGCTACTATGTGAATTTCATTTAAACATTTTGAAACTTAAATAAATAAATCTCTCAATTTACGTAATTAGACAAATATTTATGTTGAAAAAATTTTATCGAAAGCTAACTAGTTTATATATCCTGACAGTCTTTATCTATTTTATTTATTACAGCAAAGATAACTCAATTCAAGAAAAATTCAACAACTAATCCTTTTGATTATAACTAATGATATATATAAATAAAATATATTCAAATATAATAATTCAGAATCATAATGTTGCCTATTGCAATAGACTGATAAATAAACCTTACAGATTTATTCCCAAGCTTATGGTACATGGGCATTTAATGATAAAATAGATATATAAATTGGTATCTCTTAAAAAATATTGATTTTATAGACGAACTACAGTTAAAATATTTAAATGGTGTATTACTTTAAAGTTTTTAGTTAAATTGAAAGATACAAGAAATTAAAATAGAAAATTGTCCAAGATCTCTTTCTTTAGTTTATCCACCTAAGTTAACATTAGTTAATGTAATAAAATATTAGTATTAGCCAAATTAAACATCTGGAAGTGAAAATCTAAGGCTATTGAACTTTATCAGAATATAATATTTTTAAACTAAATATTTGACATTACATTTAAAGGTGAAAACGAAGTCATAAATTAGATTTTGTACACTTCATTTTTGTTAAAGCTTCTGTGTGATGTCTTATCTTTTTAATTACTTTAATAAATGGAATTTCAGGCATATTAAAGAGCTATAAAAGTGTTGAGCTCAACCAGTAGCAGCATCAGTTGTCTCTCAATCAACAATCAAGGAAAATGTCATCTTGTTTTATTGTTCTGTCCAGTTGCCTCGTTTTGGCAGTCGCAGTTCATGGATCTACTTCCTATCTGGCAAGTGGAGTGGGTCAACCCATATCAGCTGGAGTTGGTTTAGCTGCCAATCCAGCTGGAACAACCACAACAATTGGAGTTCGTCCACTGGCTGCACCTTCTGTAGTATCTGCTCCAGTTGGTCATCATGGCAGACGCCCAGTGATTGGACTACCAGCTCCTGTTCAATCCGGTACTACCTATAGACGCTCATCTTCTGTTCAGTACGGTACTCAATCCAGACGTCCAGTAATTGCACAAACAGCTCCTATCCAGTCTGGTATTCCCTCCAGAAGTCCTGTGATTGGTTTGTCGGGTCCAGTTCATCATGCTTCGCTAACCAGGCGTCCAGTGGCTAATCCTTCAGCTCCAATTGTGTCCGGTTCGGTGCATAACCATCATCGTCTGTCCAAGATTAACACACCGTATTAAGATTGAACTAGAAAATTGAAATGAAAATGGAATTCTTGTGACCCCCTAAAAACAACTAATCCTCACTTATCTTAATTTAGCAAATAATTTACTTATATTCCGTTTGTTTTGCCAAAAATATAATTTTTTTTGAACAATTGAAAAGTTTTTTAATCAATAGAAATTTAATATACATTGAAATTCAATTTAATTGAATCGAGCAAATAAACAAACAACAATTTAAATATAAGACACAGTGAAATTTATACACTTTTCCAATTAATAGACTTTTTAAAAAAGAATTAAAAGTAATCTTATTAAAAAAAAATTTTTTTAACAAAGGCTTATCGAAATATTATAAAGTAGTAGATATTATATCATTTCAACAGATCGAGGATGATTCTTTCGAAAAAATATTTAATTACTTGATCATAGAAATAAATCACAAATTATACCAATTTTCTTTTACCAAAATTTACTAAACTATTGATTATGTAATATTTCATTTATCATATATAGTAATAATATATTTATCTAATTTCTTTAGGTTTTTGCGTTTCTTTTTATTGTATTTATCATGCAGTCAAAATTAATTTCAACATGATTGATATGTTTTACTAAAAACCTTTCGAAAAGACAAAAAGCAAAAAAAATCACTTTGGTCATAGTATAATAAATCATTGAAACAAAAACGTGAACACGCGGCACACATTAGTCAAAGGGGCCAAAAAGCAGCAAGTTATTATGCTTTTCTTGTTGTTGCCATTGGCCAAAATCGACAAAAAAAAAAAAAAGCGCATAAACATTTTACAGGCAAACAATTAACTTAAAAAAAAAACAAAAACATAAAAGAGTAGGCAACCAACTAGACAGAAAGACAGCCAGAAGAAAGAAGATGAAAAACAACCTTAGAAATAAAAAAAAAGAAGTAACAAAAAATGGAAATGATTAATGAAACTTCACCATTCAGATTTTCGGGAAAGTTACATAAATTAACACATGTCTTTAACATAATGAGTCAAAGTCAAAGTCAAAGTGGAGTCCAGCCAGTCACCAGAGGCACTTAAAGACAATTTATTATAATTAATGTATTTGTTGATTATTGTTGTTGCTATTCTTTATTGAATTTTTGTCAGCTAAGACAAAGCCATTAGAGATCAAATGGCATTTTGATATCTAATCAATCGTACGAGTAGCTCAAAGGCACTATAAAAGAAACATAATAAAGTGAAACCACTGAAGAAAAAGGTACTCAAAAATCTTTATATTATAAATTTAAATAAATCGAAGCAGCTATAATATAAAACAAAAAGCGAAAACCTAATTTGTTTTCATATTAAAGAGCAAAAGTCAAACTAGTAGATCAGGGTTATAATCTAATTACCGATATTAAGTTATATATTAATATTACTCTTACAACATGTGATATTAAAAATATTTAAAAAGTTTATCTTAATCTACCCTTTGATCTTTAAACCCTCATCAAAATAATTTCTTATATTTATTCCTTAAACATATTTTAAATCGAAAATATAAGAGATATAATCCTAATAATTTGATAAATTTTAAAAAAATTTTTTTAAAAACTTTTGAAAGAATAAATTGAAGAATTCGAAATATAATTTGCCCAACTTTAACTTTATTATGCTTATTATTATGATTATATTGTACTGAAATTAAATTGCTGTAATCAAATCCAATTAAAAATATTTGTTAATTACTTACCACTTTGTAACTAACCAAAAAAAACCTTAAATATATAATTTTAATATATTTTTCTTACAAGATCTCACACTTAAACTTAGTTTAGTAATTAGTATTTTATTTTTTAATGTATATGAAAAATAAAATTCTTCATGTTTGGCAAATTTCAACAAAAATGAAAGGTTAATTCGCAAAAGTTTAAACCACGTGAATTGGCTTTTAATTAATTGAAAAAGGGAGGATGAAAAATGTTTGTCTATTGTCTAGAAACTGCTGTCCGCAATTTTTTTTTTTCGTTGCAGGTGGCACTCACTGTATCTCTCATTCTCTCTCTTACTATCTCTTTGTATCCAGCTGCCAAGTCTGTCAGAATTGTTTTTTTTTTCCTGTTGTTTTGGCGGACAAACAAATGAACATCCCAAAAAAAAAAAGAAAATAAGGGCAAATTCTCTGGCCATGACAGGACAAGCTACAGGACAGAGGAGAGAGGGCGCAGCTTGTATTTGGTTGTTGTTGTTTTCAACGGGAAAACAAAAGAAGTAGATGAGCGGCAGTTCAGCAAGTTCATTCAAATGCGGCAATAAAAAATGTGTGTGCACACACACCCATATGGATGTGAATATGGCCCCAGGACAAAAGGGGGAGAAGCGGGAGAGAGCGTGACCAAAAAAAAAAGAGATGGCAGCAAAACGCAAGCCCAGTCAGACACTAATTCGATCTGATAATCATGGAGAGTTCCGCCAAAGGGCATGAATTGTAATTTCCTCTTTCGCGGAATTAACTGTCGGTCGGTCTCTGTCCTTTGGTTTTGCTTTCCTACAGAGTTTTGCCTTTGTTATAGCGGTATTTGCCATTTTCATACCCTATACAGAAGAAAGGGTACATTTGGGCCAGAAAGAAATTAAGTTAACTAATCGTATTATTAATTTACAGTTTAATTTTTCTCTACGATTAGATTCCCTTATATAGTATTATTTAAAATAGTGGAAAACACAAAAGTAAAAATAAAATATTATGATCCTTAGTGCTTGAGATTTTGAATCGATTTTGGGTTATGCCAATAATTTCTTATATATTCTTTCATTCTTTATATTTTTTTAAATTTCAAAAAACATTTATTTTACACCTAAGTACATTTTCGCTGAATTAATCTCACTGCTTTCCTAATTGCAAGCGAGTTCCTCTGGAAATATCACAACATATTTCGTAATAGTTTTGAGGGAAACGTATGCTTGCAAATATATTTCCAAATTTCATCTAAATTAAACTGAAAAGTTTAAAATCTCTTTGTCTATCTAATCTATTTATGATCTCAATTTGCATCAGCAATAAAGTAGTTCTCTACCAACCAACTTCTGACTGCAACGACTTACAGAAAGATCTTCAAGATATTGTTGACCATATTATTCAATTATTTAGTCATATAAATTTATATACCTTCTTTCCAATAAGTCAAAAAATAGCTGGTTCCATATGACAAGTTAAAGATATTAAAGAAGGTCCCAATTTAATTTTTAATAAAATAATGTTACTCCAATTTTTTTTATACAAATGTCTTATATTTAAGGCATAGTGGAATACTTGAATCTTAAAATAATATATATTGATATGCATAATAACTATATATAAATATATATAACTATTATGTGTTTTTTAAAAACATTAAAAATAGCTACAATATTAGAGAGCAAGTTTATACCTGCAATCTAAATAGTTCCCCATGGCGCTTAATTAAAAAACATTTACTAATTGATTGAGCAAATTGATCACTGACTAAGTTGGGCAATACAAAGATATCGCTCCAAAAGAACATTCACAATTGTTGAATTAATTAAAAAGTATTGAATTTAGAACGCACTTTTACTTGGCAAAGGATATCACAAAGTCGGCACGATGAATAGTTATTGTTAAATGGTTATTGTTTTTTTTTTTTTGTTGTTTGTTCTTTTAAAAGGGCAACCAAAGCGTTGGCATTGTTGCCTTTATATTTTATGTGTCATATTTATTTATTTAAAACATTGTGTTCTGTTGTTGCTGATGTTTTATGTTATCATTCATGTGCATCCGTTTGCAAGTTGAAAGAATTTTTTTATTGTAAATCATTTTTTGTTATGTTGTCTTCCTTTGATGTTTTGATATTGTTTGAAACCCATTTACTAATTTGCCCAAGAGAGTGTCAGAGAGTTTTGTTTTCTGTTGTGGAAATCAATAAGTTAAAAATTCCATAAATTATATTAAAATATTTATCTGGGTTTTTACCTAAATAAATTGTTATGCAACAATAAATCATCTAGACATTGCACGAACTTAGTGAGGTTCAAAAAACTTAAGTTCAGAGTGCAAGCACCTGAGCAATGTGAACTGGATCAATTCGAGAGGAGGTCAACCTAAAATTTCACTCAAGTTATTTTGTATACTTCATTTTTGTTAAAGCTTCTGTGTGATGTCTTATCTTTTTAATTACTTTAATAAATGGAATTTCAGGCATATTAAAGAGCTATAAAAGTGTTGAGCTCAACCAGTAGCAGCATCAGTTGTCTCTCAATCAACAATCAAGGAAAATGTCATCTTGTTTTATTGTTCTGTCCAGTTGCCTCGTTTTGGCAGTCGCAGTTCATGGATCTACTTCCTATCTGGCAAGTGGAGTGGGTCAACCCATATCAGCTGGAGTTGGTTTAGCTGCCAATCCAGCTGGAACAACCACAACAATTGGAGTTCGTCCACTGGCTGCACCTTCTGTAGTATCTGCTCCAGTTGGTCATCATGGCAGACGCCCAGTGATTGGACTACCAGCTCCTGTTCAATCCGGTACTACCTATAGACGCTCATCTTCTGTTCAGTACGGTACTCAATCCAGACGTCCAGTAATTGGACAAGCAGCTCCTATCCAGTCTGGGATTCCCTCCAGAAGTCCTGTGATTGGTTTGTCGGGTCCAGTTCATCATGCTTCGCTAACCAGGCGTCCAGTGGCTAATCCTTCAGCTCCAATTGTGTCCGGTTCGGTGCATAACCATCATCGTCTGTCCAAGATTAACACACCGTATTAAGATTGAACTAGAAAATTGAAATGAAAATGGAATTCTTGTGACCCCCTAAAAACATTTAATCCTCACTTATCTTAATTTAGCAAATAATTTACTTATATTCCGTTAATTTTGCCAAAAATATTTAATTAAACAATCAAATAGCTCAATTAACTTTTTTATCTCTGCAATTAAAGTTTAATAAATATAATCGTGGAATAACTTTTTTGAATTCTAAATGGTTAATTGCACAAAGTGCAAGCACTGGGGGGGGTTAACTTTGCAAAGATTGAAATATTCTAAATAGATTTGATTATCAAAAACCTCCTTGATCAATGTCTGAGCATGCGTTTTTATTATTATATGATGGGTAAGAAAAAGTTTTTGCTATTAGAAGAGAAAATTTTAAACTTAAATCCTTTTTTATTCTTACTTCTTTTTTATACTTTCAAATTATATTAAATAAAACTATATTTTCCGATACATTGATATTGAAAAGTTCCAAGTCTAAGGAACAAAGATAGAAATTTTTTAAAACTCGGTTGAATTGATATGCATAATTGAATGTCGATGAATTAAATAAAATTCATTTTCGTACTTGGAATTTGAAATATGTTTTGTTACCATTGAAGTAAATGCAAAAATATTTCATATTTCCATTTTTTTTGCCAAAGCGTTGCAGACAGGCAAAAATAGAATAAATTTTTTTTATTTGTTACAGAAAATTCAAATTGCTTATCGTACACATAAAATAATTTGAATACCTATATGATAAATTTACAATTCCAATTATATATCCTTCATTCATATCAAACATAGTTGACATGACAACTGTAAAAATAAAATTCTGCACAAATTTAATATACAAAACAAAAATTTGCAAAAATAAAAAAAGAAATGTTTGCATAAGTGCAAAACAAAAGCAACAACTTTTCACTACTACAAAATAGACTAAAATAATAAAAAAAGTAAAACCAACAAAAAAAATAGAAAATTCGAACAAATATTCTGAACATTACAGACAGAGTGAATCAAAAACAGGCAGCAACAGAAACTTGGCCCAGACACCGACACAGACAGCAAAGAACATTTTGCAAAAACCAAAAAAAAAAAAATAATAAGAAAAAAAAACAAAGAAACAGAAGGAATGGGGGGAAAAACACACACATACATTGGGGGTAAAAATAAAATCAGCATTTTTAGTAGTTAATTTAATTTATTGCAGCATTTTTATGGTTGACTTTATTGCATAATAAAACATAATTTACTGCGCCATTGAGACTTTTGCGTTTGCGTCGATGATTCTAAAGCGTACAGCCATCGACCATGGGGGAAAAGGCGATTTTGCGGATGCTTTGTGGATTCATTCCTCTTGCCGCTGGGATGCGAGAGGTGGAAAAAGATACAGGCCACAGACCTGTGTCTCGTTGTTTAGAGAGAGAGAGAGAGAGAGAGAGAGAGAGAAAAAGTAAGAAAGATAAAGTTGAAGGCATCTCTCATATGGCCACAGATGTGTTGGCAAGTTCGGTTAAGTAAAGAGGTAAAAACATATATTATTGGCTTCTGATTAAAACTGAAATATGTTTCTTTGGTCTTTATGAATGTATCGCTTTGATTGCCACAGACTTAACGAAATATTAAAAAAAATGATTTGTGTATTCTCGAGATGAGGTAAAACTGATGCAAGAGCTACTGGAATATGATTTAAAGAATAGTTCATTGTGATGTACGATTTCCTGTTTGGCTAAAGTATGAGAGCTGTCAAAATACAATTTAAAGAAATAAACTTTATAACTTTATTTGGAAATGGTTCGAGAAAGTAATAAAAACATTTCTAGTTATCATTTAAAAACTAAGAAACTGACTTTAAGTTTTTAATAATGTTTCTTAGCCTTGTCTTCCACACTTTTACCAGGTAGAATCCAAAGTTTTAATAGTGCCTTGGTTATATTGTGATATTCCACGGATATTTTTTAAACTTTCATGATAAGTGAAAGCTAACCGTAGGATTTTTAACTTTATAATCCCAGTGACCTCAATTATACTCCATTTCTGTTAATGGGATATTTTAGTTCTTTTTGTTTATGACTATCTGAGAATTCACCATTCTTGATTCGATATAAAGAAACCATAACTCAATTACGGTTAACCACTTCTTAAAGATTGGAATCGGTGCAGAGTTTACATAGTATTAATCAACTCGATCAGGAAACAATAATATATATTTGGCAAAAAAAAAATCTAATTTTTTTACCGTATTTTTAAATTTATCATCAAACGAAATTATTCATTCAAAATTCGACAAACTTAAAACTTAGTACTATACAAATTTTCTAACTAAACTAATTGGTTTAGTTGTTTATTATTAAGTTAATTTATAAAAATTAAAATATTCTTTAGATTTATTTAAATCAAAAAATACGCGAAAATAATAAATTTTGAAATTAAATGAATATAATTTAATTTTTAGAAGTATAAAATATTGCATTGGGTTTTTGACCTTGTATTATTTTTATTTTTTCTTATTATCATCAAATCGAAATTGATTTTGTTTTAATGGAAAATAAATACGAACCTGAATTACTTTATTGGTTTAGTAACAATTAAAGTAAGTTAGATTTGAAAACGAATCGCATATCAGCGCATTTTTATTTAGTTTAATTAATAAATAATCTAATCAAATTTATTCAAAATTTTAAATTCTTTTTCATGTATCTGAAAATTGAACTATGACAACATTTTGCTTCAACCTAAACATTAAGGATTAAAATTCTTCATATTGAAGCTTCTTAGTGCCATTTGCCCCCCTTATTGACCCAATCATCAGCTGCAATAAGTTGTGGCACAGTCATTTGATTTAAGTACCAATTAACAGCAGAAACACATATCGACAATTTGGTTTTTGGTCCTACCGCAACATAACCGACTTTTCAAGCTATTGGAGTCAAACCATTGGCCTGGTTGAAACAATGAGCCACCCTCACGCTGTGAATAACACAAACATTCCATCAGGCCAGCCATTTGACATATAACAGTTGAGAGTAACAAAAGCCCATGAAATCTAATTGAATCATTGAACTCCCGAGTCCATCCCCACTGGCTGGTATAAAAGCACCGCAAAGGCAACCAAGTGTGAACAGTTTGAAGTTGGGAGTTCAGCCATGCATGTTCAGGAATTGATATTGATTGTTGCGGTCTTGTTGCCATCGTGCCTGAAAGCATTGCGCTATAGTCAAGGAACTGGCGATGAGAACTGCGAGACACTGAAATCGGAAATTCATTTGATAAAGGAGGAGTTTGACGAACTGGGACGGATGCAAAGGACCTGCAATGCCGATGTAATAGTGAATAAATGTGAGGGATTGTGCAACAGTCAGGTGCAGCCATCGGTTATAACACCAACGGGGTTTCTGAAAGTAAGAAAAATATGAAAACCATTTTATACAATTTTTATTGCATATTTTTTGGTTACAAAAAATACAATAAAAATACATTTATCCCCAGGAGTGCTACTGCTGTCGCGAAAGCTTTCTCAAAGAAAAGGTCATCACTCTTACCCATTGCTATGATCCAGATGGTACTCGTTTGACCTCACCAGAAATGGCCACCATGGATATACGCCTGAGGGAGCCAACCGAATGCAAATGCTTCAAATGTGGCGACTTTACGCGCTAAGCAACATCAAATCCATAAATCAAACTAAATATATATATTCCTACATATGTATATAGAATATATTTCAAATCAAACAAAAATCAAATATTTATTTTTCCTCGGGCTAAACAGCTGTTGGAATTTTTGACTATACAATCTGCACATCAATATGTATTTCCGGATAGATTTTCCAAAAAAAAAGAAACTAAAACAATTTTGCTTTTTGCATTTTGTTAGTTATTTCACTTGAGGGCAGATTTTCTGATAGGCAGGTAAACGAATAATTGCTTAGCATATAGGAAGAAAAAATAAAAAAAAAAACCATGGAGCTGAAAACGCATAACTTCATCGGATTCGATATAATAATTAATTCAGTTTTGCATATTTTTGAAGTCAGTTTTGTTTTTATTTTTCTGGACACAAACTGTTTTTTTGAAGACCCATTTTAGGGATTTTGAAATAATAAACTACTTTCAGTTTGCGGTATTTCCAAAAAAAAACTTAGTCTCCAATACAATGATTTCCAAACTGAAGTTTTTTAAGAGAAAAAAAATAGTTCAGAAATTCTTCTGCAGGTTCCACCAAGAAATCAAGAAAATTTAAAAATTAAAGTAATAATCAGCATTCATTTAAAACTTAAATATTTAACCAAAAATTGCAATTGCGATAAAAAAGACTATTTTTGAGAAAAAAATATCAAAGAAGCTAACTTCGGCCTTACAGTTTTAGAAGTTTGTATACTCTTGAGTTTTAGACTATTTTATAACTATTTCCGTAACTGCAAAATTAAAAAAAAAAGAAAAAAAAAACTAAATTAAATCCCAAAAAAAAAAATACTATATCTTATATCTTACTATGTCTTACAGTTGTTCGATCCGACTGTTTTTTAAACGTGCCAAATCTATACATCTAAAAAGCTTATCTACCAATTTTCAATCATGTAGCATAAATGCAAAATCATGCAAAGAAAGAGACAGACGGAAAGAAGGACAGAAGAACATGTCTCAATAGACTCGACTATTGATGCTGATCAAGAATATATATACTTTATGCGGTCGGAAATGCTTTTTTCTATGCGTTAAAAATAATAAAGTCATTAAATTAAAAGATGGTTGAACCATCTTTACTTCAAATATTGTACATTATAAAGCTTTAATTTTTTGTAAAACTTGATAAACAAATTTTTACACAAATTGCAATTATTTTAACATTTTTTGTATATTTGCAGTAGTAGGAGTAGAAAATTATATATACATATGTACATATTTAGATTCGCCTAATACTTTGGTTTGAGCCGCCACACATTATGGGCAAGTGCATGTAGAACAATGAGACCAGACATTGGAAACCATCTGCTAATATATGTATATATGTATGTATGTATGTAAGTTTGCTGTTATTGTATATAATTTATATTGTGTTGTGCGGTTGATGATGGAGCCACTGACGCAAGATGCCACCCAAACCAATATTAATTCCCCTCTTGGTGATCCTCCTCCTCAAGGCTGCTGTTGCTTTTGCACCGAGTCTTGGGTTGTTAATGGGCGTGTCAACTAAATTATGAGTTTCGCACACACAAACCAGTCAGTCACTCAGTCAGTCAGGCATAAAGATAGAGCAAGAGATCGAAGGAGATGCTGATGGTGAGGAATGGGGTAGATTATATATGGATAGCGGCTGAAAATGCTTAAGTAAATTACAGTGCGTGCAAATGTGCTTGTGAACATGAAATTATTATTTTGCCTGCAACCGCTCCAATTTACAATTAACCCATGTTTGCAGCTCCTCTCTGGGTGCACTTACTTTTTAATCAACTCGTCGTGAAGGCATCATCGGGAGTGGCACAGTGATGAAAGGAGTATGGGGAGATACCTAAATAACAACTCTGCCAGCAAGCTGTTTTCATCTTAAGTGCAGTTTACGCTTGATTATAATGTTTTCAACTTGAATTTCCGGGTGAGTTAAAAACACGCGGATAAAACACGCCACAAACGAACGGAAAATGAAAAACACTTCAAAGATTAAATTGAATACCAACTAATGAGTTAATTTTGTGAGAGTTTTAACAAAATTGGTTGCACAAATTCAATTTGTATTGAAATCCACCCAAAATGTAATATTTATAAATACTTACATATGTATGTATATACATACATATGTACATTTGAGTACACTTGAAAAACAAACGAAAAAGTTTATTTTTAGTTTTCAATTACTAATAATAATTGAAATCATTATTCTCTAATGTATCTAATTATCTAATTAGAAAACACTTGAGAATATCGCGTATTTTCTCAATTTAAACTGAAATTAAAGAGTGTACGCAATTTTTTCGGGTTCTATATTTTAGTTGTGCTTTTTATCAACGAATTATTTTGATTATTTGATATAGTCAAATAGATAAATATAGTAAAATGAAGTTTTAACTAAGTGCCTTTTAAAAGTTATTGAGTACTATACATATATAAAAATTTTGTTCCCTTTTCAAGTGTACGCAAAGTTATGCGAGCAAGTGTACATGCATATGTATGTATGTACATTCACAAGTATCCATATATATGTACTATTACAATGCAATTTTGACTTTTAGAGATGTGCTAAATGTAGCTCAACTCGATAACTATTACTTAATTTTTTATCGAACCAAAAACATTCATCGATTACTATAGACTCTTATGCAAGTCGACTTCGGCATTCTCCTTCTTTCAAGTGAATTTCTTATACATACAAACATATCTAATATAATATTTTGAACATCATAATAGAAATTAATTAATTCCTATAGATCTTACAATATTTTATTTCTATTCAACCTGGAAAGGAAGAAAAGAACCAATTATTTTGTGTATTCCAACGCTAAGTTTGTCAAGTGTTAAGTCTGACAGTAAGGGTATAAAATTGAGTCATCGAAGTAGTCTGGCAAAAAGTTGTCTTTCCAAAAAATTAGAAAAGTTGCAGAAGATTAATTTCAGTCGAAACCTTATTATAAAAAGTTCAGCTCAATTACAATGGATTTTGATTATTTGCAAGGACTACACAGTGGAGCTCATCCGACTTCCAACGAATCTTCTGAAGACGGAAATAGAGGTCATGGAAGTGGCAGCGGAGGCAATGATCCCAACAAGAACATTGGAAATGTGGACGACAGCACAGCCATGGATATACCTATTAGTGCCAATGCAAGATTGGTTAATATAATAGATCAGTTGGATGCACGTGTGGAAAAGTTTCGCAATGAAGCCTTGAACTTACAGGAAATGAAGGATTACCTTTTGATGTCCATGGATCACATAAGGAGCAACGAAATGCTACAAAAAATGACCCCAAGCGAGCACGAGGAGTGCATGTTGTATATCAATCGGGTCAGCTCTAGATTGAACACAGTGGAGCTAAATGTTCAAACAGTAAGGGACTCGTCGCAGGAGGATTCACTTAGCCAAATCAATGCCTTAATCGATACAATGATCAAAATAAGTGACCCGGTAATATCCCGTCAACGCTGCCAATTATATTTGAATTCCTGCTGCAGTAGCAGCATCTATTCATATGAACATTTGAATACAATTACTGATTCAGATCTCGGGCCGATTGATAAGAATTTTGAAAATGCTTTATTAGTCTGCACTCTCGATGATCAGAAGAACATTAAAAAACGATTGCAGGCATTAATGCGTTATTTGAATAAACAAACTGTTCATCCTTAATTTTTGTTTAAATAAAATATATTAAATGTATTCTAATAAAATGAAAACAAAATGAATGTTGTTTGGTATACCAAACATTAAACTAAATACTTTAAATACTTGTAATGTTCAAATCTATTGGAATCGCATTGATTGGGCTACTATATCAAATAAAATTGATATTATATTAACATTTTATTGAGGGGAGTTCTTTTATTCTGGTTTTCATAAATTTTTCAATGAATTTTAATATTCTTGTTGAGATTTTATTCGTTTTTATAGAAATATAACTTAGTCAAAAGAAGGAAACTCTTCTATCAGATAGTTCTTCAAAAAATTATGTTTTAAAAGTTTTCTATGTAAGTATATAGAAATATTATTTTTTTGGTAAAATTCTAAGTCAAAATAAAGAAGGTACGAAACTCTTTTGATAGTAGACATTGCATGCGAATGAATGCATATACCCCAAGACTTTTTAAAGGCAGCAGAAAACTATTATAAACTTTTTCAAAAGAATACAAGTACATAAATATTTTTGAACAGTTCTGTTAATTTTACACTGAATCTTTAATTTAAGAATAGTATAATACTACAACCAAGCGAATGACTATATAATCAAGCTTTCGTAGGAATGATCGGAACACGAAATACATTTTTCTTATAACATTCATCAATAAATTGTCAGTTACTGATATTTGATAAATATCGGTTGAATATATCTGTATCTATATAATTACGTGGAAACGAAAACTTTTTAAGGGCATTAGTCTAGTTTTTTATTAGGACACCGCGTAACTCAATAATTTTGGAATTATGTGAATTAATATTTTAATGATTCTTTAAATCTTAAATAAATTTTTACCTTTAGTTTTTTTCGATGTTTAAAAATCGTAGATCATAACAATTTATTAAAAGATATTCTAGCTGGTTGGATCGTTTTATAATTTTAAAAGAGAGTATTAAATCAAGTTATACTATACTAACTCATTTCAATTTTACATTTTATTGCATTCCCAAAAACTAAAAATATTTTTGAGAGTGTGCAGTTTGTTTTCGATGGCAATGTGATGATCACGCAACAACGTAAACTGAATGCATAGATAAATTCCAGCAGTAGCAGTCACAACAAAAAGGCTAATAGCATTAGACAAAACTATGGTCATAATAAACACAACATAAATTCCAATCAAAGCGAAACTAATGCCTTAATGAAAAGCCAAAAAGCTGAGAAGAGTTGCCAAACTCAATATAGTAAATGGCCAAAAAAGACTAAGATGATGGAGACGCAGACACAAGCGGAGACGAAGACGAAAACAATGTCAGCCAAGTCAAAAGCCAATCAATGATGTCACGCCCTGTTAATGTTAATGTGGGCGCATTAATATTGTTGTCGATCTGACACTAAAAGCATTTTTCCATCACTATATATACAAGACAATATAAAGGTATATATATATACATATATATATATGCATATAAATCTATATGAATATATATGCTGTATATTTTTTGTTTGTTTGCTTTTTGTTTACAGATTTGCCTTGGGGCTTTCATTAAGGCACAAACAACACAAAATAAATATATATCACCAAATGACAACAAACATTATCAAATTAATTGCAAAATCATGCAAATCTCAATCGCACAAGCAAATTACAAAAGCCAAAAGATAATAATTAATTGCCAATATCAACGCATTTTTTTTCTTTCTTTATACCCTTTATCTAAGAATTGGGCATATTAGAGAAAGTAAAAAGCAAAATGCAAGTGAAGCAAGATCTTTTTGGTCACATATCTATAATATCTACCTATATCTAAATAAATAAAACTATGGATAAATTAAGAGTAAAATCTATTTAACTAGTTCCAAAAATTTCTCCTAATTGAGGAAACTTCATAAAAATAGTTTTGGATTTACAGTGATTTACTTGTTCGCTTTAATAATCTCATTTAATACACTTTGTTGCGACGCTGATCGTTATTTCGCACCTTTTTTGAATTAATATTATATAACTCTTCTTGAGTTCTTTTATTTTCACTTTGTTACAAATATACAAAATACAAAATATAGCGAACCGTAATAGCTAATATAATGGCTAATTAAAAAACGCGTGCCAAACTCCGCTGCCGACAACTGCACTCTGCTGTCTAGTGACCACTGCACTCTGCTGTACCTGCAGTAATTTTCCATGCCCTCATCTTTCGTTTGGGTATCACGCCACTTTGCCGTTTTCTTGGTAAATTCGCTCCTATGCAAAATTCTCAAGTCATCGCGTCAGCTGTTCGATTAACAGAGGGCAGCTTGCAGCGAGGGCTTCTCGTAAGCTTGCGCGGCAACACACTTCAATTTAAATTTTCTTCTGTAATCCCTTATTACAGGGTATGTCAAAGTCGTAGACCTTACTTAATTCACCGATTTTGTTTTATCAATTTTTTCTTCGTATATTTCTTTTCATGCACACAAAATGTATGTTAGGTTTTGTATTATAAGTAGCAGCCAAGTAAATTTTAGTAAATCTTTTATCTGCTTTTTCTTTTCTTTGTGAAAAAAAAATAAATAAATTTGTTATAAATTAATAGTCATTAATTATCATCACGAAGAAGACTCGAAAAAACGATTTGAGAAACTTCTTCTTTTATATGGTTTTTGGTTTCTCATTTGCGGCTGCCTTTGTGTGGTTTGTTTAATTTATAACTTATTAATATGCAGCGATTTATTAAATCGAGAAATATGCAAAAGAAAATTTATGAGTGTATTTAGTGTTTAAATGGAGATGGAGATTGCATATGCATATATAAGCAATTTCTATATACCAAACTGGTAACCTTAGTCAATGATTTTAAATTTGATAGTCACTAGAAATTGTTATTAGTGTTTCCATTTCTATAAACATTAATTGACATTAACTATATAAATGGAATGTGCAAAAGAAAGTGTTTTGCGAATATAATATTGGTAATCGGTTTCCAATATATCCAAGATAATAATTAATCACAAATTGTGGAAAGTTTTAAAGTTGTTGTCAAAGTTCGATTAATAACGTTAATATTATGTCGAACATAATTCAAGGTATAAACTTGCATATATAAGAGATAGTTTATGTTGATTGATTAATAATAATATGTATTTATAATAAATGTTGCAAAAATATTGAGCCTCAATTAAAATTAGTTTTTGTTTTAAGTTTAATTTTTCTAATGAATTGTCATTCAATAACCTCATTTAAAATTTACCATTTAGTATTTTTAAGGCTTTTTAATTCTCAGCTAATAAATTTTATGCAGAATTTAAACTTTTTACGAACTTTTGTTTGCACATCTAAATAGAAAAATAAACACAAATTATTGTAATTATTGTTTGTAAAATAAGGTTTCCACCATTTTTCGCTTTCTGTTTGCATAATTTATTATTAGAGTTTAATCAAAATATAAACTCCACAATTTTTTATCGTAATATAATGATTTCATAATCAAATACTTTAATACTAACATTTGTTCAATTTTATTAAATCTGTTGTAAATATTATTATCTTATTAACGAATATATTTTCGATTTTTAGTCCATTTCATGAGAACTTGTGGGTGCATTATATAGTAAAATTATAGTAAATTTCCTTTTTTGAACCATTCATTCTTAATGTTATTTGCTGTCTGCTTTTACCTTATGATTCATTTCTTTGTTTTTATAGTTCTTGTTTTAGAAATCGATTCACACATTATATAAATCTGTTTATGGTGTGGCATTTAAGTCATGTTTTAGAATATAATTTTTAAATCGTTTAATCTTTTTGATTTGGGCAGAACAAATAAATAATGTCTTTCTTTTCAGTTCGTCAAATTTTAAAAATTAATTTTTATGTGTTTAAAAATATGAGTAACGAACATGTTTAGATTAAGTCTTGTGCTTTGGCTTACGAAAGAGTTTGGTTTATTGTTCAAAATCTTCTAGAAAACACGTTGAAATTTATTTCTTGATTTTCAGCATTTAATTGTTTAATTTTATTTGTTAAACAATTCCGTTTCATATACTTATACTTTATAAAATTTGTATCCTTTTCCTATTTTGCAATTGCCATGGGTTATTTATCCTATCCACTTCCCAAGAGTATTTAGGAGTCTTTATTAGAACAACAACTGCACATAGAAGGTGGGAGGAAATATTTTTACATTTATGCATATTTTTACATATATATACATATATCACACATATTCGCAGTTAGGAGCTTAGTTGCTAAAGAGAATGCTATATGAATGGAGGGTCACCTGTCAGCGAGTAAAAGCGCAACGAAGCGCAGCGCATTTTTTTCTTTCTTTTTTTTTTCCTCTTCTGTTTTCTTTTTTGCATTTTGCATTAAATTTATGATTTTTACAGCTGACATTTGTTTCGGGGCGCCTTCATGTAAATGTGTGTGAGTGTGTGAGAGCCTGCAGCATATGTGTGTGTGTGTGTATTAGTGTGTGTTAGAGTGACAGAGCAGAACATACAATGCGACAGAAAAAGAAGCGAACAACAGCAGCAAAGGCAGCAACATCTACGACAGCAACATATTTTTCAACCCAACAGCAACTGCTGCAACTGAGACAGCAGCAACAGCAACAGCAAACGGCAAGAGCAGCTGTCATAAGATAAAAATTCGCGCGCGCCTGCATTTTGCATATGCAACTGCAACCTTTTTGAAACGAGAACGGAATGAGGGGCAAAGACATGTACCTGCAACATATTCTAATGCGTTGCGACATGAACTGACAGCAACGGCGACAGTTGCTGTTGCCGCATGAGAGGCGGTGACAGCGGAGGGAAAAATGAAAAGTGAGCTGCATTTTCTTTTGCCTCTCAGCATGCAAATGAACTGCAATTATGATAAACGTCAACAGTTGACCAACCGGATATGAGCAACTAAGCTAAACTAGAATATAAATACCAACTGCATGCATATATGCCATTTGAAATAAAAAGGTGCAGGAGCAATTATGTTGATGGCTTTATCACAAAAGGCACAAAGCATAAGTGAAGTAAGTACTTGGAATGGAGTAACAGATTGTATGAATATGAAACATCTAGGATATGATAAGTCCAGAAGCTGAATAACTCAAATTCAAAGGAATGATGAAATAGAAATCTCCAAATTTTGCAAAGCATACTTATAGGATGAAACTTTTTAGAATAAATAAAATATTACAAATCTGATGATGAATTAAAAAGAGAGTGTAGCGCATTACCTACTACTTTTTCATATTTATTTTATATTTAATATAATTTTTATTATACATTATTATTATTACAAATTTTAAAAATAAATACGTTGTAAGAAATTCAATATAATTACCTAAGAAGCTACTTTGAATAATAATAATTGAATGGAATTAAAACATAAGAAACGAAAACGGTCTCTAATCGATATCTATCTTATTTGCTTATAGACAAATCTATCTATGAATCCATATTAGATCCACTGCAGTGCAGGGAACTTTAATAAGAAACACTTTAAGTAAGTGAAGATAGATCCTAAATAAATAATTTCTTATTTTACTTTAACTAAAATCATAGTTTATTGTTTTTGCCCTTACAGAGACCTTATAATAACCTTGGGTCTTCACTTGAATGAAACCCTTGAATGTCTAACGAGCAGGAAACTTCTCGTATAGAATAAAATATATTAAAAAATATGAAATTGATGCTAACATATGTTGCCTGTTGGCCTATGGCTTTTAGTATTTTTTTCTCCATATTTTCCCTTTTTGATCACACACACACACACACACAGAGACTTTTATATAAATATATGTATGTATATGTATGCATGCACCGACAAACACTTCTTTGCACATTACTCATACGCCCCAGTGGGCAAATTTATGAACTCGCCAGCGTACTTGAGTCGACGACATATGAGCAGAAAAACACACACACACATACAAAGTCAACATAGACACTCACACACATACACATACACACGCGCACTAACAATAAGTGCGTTTGTATGTTTATTAGAGACTACGAGAAAAAGTAAAGCAGCTTGTAAAATATGCCAAGGGTTAAAAAAAAGAAAAAAGATGGAAGGCAAAAAAAAAGTGTGGAGCATATAATTCATACAACACGAAAGTGGGCAAACAAACATGGAGAAGGTGGAGCAAAGGGCAAATGGGCAGGCAGGAACAGGACAGGAACACACACATGAGCGCTAAAAGTACTTGGCAGTTTAACTGCAGTCGAGTTGCGAATAAGTAGATGAAAGCGCCATTCACAACACTGGCAGAAAAATTCTGTAAACGAATGTGTTTAAAGAAAATCTAGTTTCGAGGATTTATATTAAAAATTTGACTAGAAAATGGAAAAATGAATTTCAACAACGATTTACTAAATCCAAAACAAAAAAGAAAATAACAAATAAATTAATCTAAAATGATATTATTTAGAATTATGCATTTCTAGTTTTTTCCCCAAAATGTTAAAAAAGAAAATTTATTTTATTTACAACCAATAAATAAAACCCAATAAACTAACGTTTTTGAATATTAGTCCGATCTTTATAAAATTCAGTAGAACTTTGAAATTTGATAAGATATAAACGTATATAGATATACTGCCAAGTTGCTATTGTCAGCCGATTTCTCTAATTAAAATTTTCAATATAAGAAACTCTCAATATCTGGAATTAGTAGGATATATTAATGCTTATCTTTTAAAATTTCTAATAAATAGATTTCTAACTAATGTAATCTTAAGCTGACGAATTTTTCAACTTTAAAAACAAGATAACATATTTAATATACGTACATTCAACGTTTTTTCTCAATTGTTAACTAAATAAATTTGTAGATCCGAAATCTCAACAAAATGAAATTCAAAAGATAGGTAAGGGATTGGGATTCCCAGCTGACACTCTTCACAGACCACTCATGTGACCATTTTCCGGTCACAATGTGCTTGTCTATTTCCTTCTCTCTTTCGCATGTATATTTCTCACTCTCCTTCTTTGTTTTTTTTTTGTTGTAATTCATATAAATGAACTGCTAAAATGCTAACAAAAACGATGCCAAAGTAAAAAGCACAACCGGAAAATGCCCCCGCATTTTGACTATGACCAAAAAAAAAACCTCATACCCAATTTGTCTTTTTGGCTGCGGACAGGAAGAGATGTGGTAAGGGGGAAGGAGGCCATTTTCCATTTAGGCATGGACAAAAAGGATAACGACAAACTGGGGTACATTTCATTTTACATTTTTTTCCCCTCCTGCCCTCCCCCCTTTTTGGGTTGGTATTTGTTTCTGCGGTTTTTGTAATGTGTTTGTGGCCACTTAATTTTGTGGTTAACACAAAAATGGCCCGCAAAATGCAAACGAATTTAATGCGGTTAATTGAAAACCAAAAATGTTCTCTATTAAATCTAATGAAATTTTATCAATTTGTAAAACGAAATAGCGAAACCAAAAAACAAGAAAACAAAAAAAAACTGTTGGCTATTAAACGTTTTGAGTCAGCCCCATTAATGTGACATATAAACAACGATTTTATAATGTCGTTTTTTTTGTTCATTTTGGTTTTTTGGTAGTATCCCAAACTTTCAAAAGCCTCTTAATGAGCCACATTATGAGAGCATAATCCAAAAAAAGAAACAAAAACTTAACTGAACTGAACTAAAAAGATATGTAAATGTTGATTGTTAAATTCAAAGCGCCATCTCTAAGATTGGAATAATTGCATTTTATTTTTTGGTCTTAAAACATTTCGTATTTATTTTGTTATTTTTTTTTTTTATGACTTTTCCAAAGTATTTTATTTTGTGGTTTTTTAACGATCTTTTTATGATGTTCCAAACAGAATAAAGTTATATATTCATTTTGATTATATATTTATATTCCTATATATACATTTAAATCTTAAGGTAGGTGTTTGCTTTATGATTTAGACATTAGGCGTTTTGCATATTAAATTTTTTTTGATCATTTCTTTGCTTTTATTTGAATCCAATAAAGACAAAGGCGATTTAATGAGAGTAATAAAAAATGTAAAGGGAATTTATTTAGTTTTTTTTCTTTGGATTCTTTGAAAAGTCTTATAAACTAATGAATATTTAAAGAAATTTAACTATGAAATAATTAAAAAGCTTAACAGGCGACTAAGCGACTTTTGTTATTAATTAAACGTTTGTTATTGAACTTTTTATACCAAGAATATTATTCCCCATAAAAATATATATTTTACGAAGTCAACAAAGAGTTGAGGTGAGTTCACTATAATTAGTCCATTTGGAAAAACCTGTATTTGATTGCCCACTATCACTTATTGTATTTCAAAAATATTAATTGCTTTGTTATTAATAATTTGTTTTCATAAATTTTGCGATCTGTCTGAGATAAGTTGATTTTGACTTTCTACGCATTTTCTTTATTTTAAGGGCAAATATTTGGTTATATTCCGTCTGATTAAATATAACTCTTTAACAATGTGATCAATCTATTATATAATAATAATAATAATCTGGTAAAATCTAATTTATAATGCTCTGTTCTAAACTTGATATTGTGTAGAAATTTAAAATTTATTCAGAAAATTTAAAATGGGAGAAATATGAGTTAAGAAATAATTAAATGATCAAGATAGTTATTTCAGCTAATATTCAATATTATTAGATAGTACTTAAAAGTCAACCAAGGTTTTCTAAGGCATAAATGTAATCATATAGATATATATAAATTAACATCTTACCTTTGCAGTTTTAGTCGAAATCTTTCACCATTAATTATCATTTTCAGCAGCTGTTTTCTGTTTACAGCGCATAAAAGAAGCAAAGAAAAATAAAAACTTTTCCAACAAACACTCAGCTAGTTTTCCCTCTCTCTTTTTTAGACAAATTCTCTTTTCTGGCTCTTTCTAATACAATTTCTCTCTTTTAATAGCACTTGCTTCTTCTCTTTCTCTGGCATCTGGAAATTATTATTGCTTTTGACCACATAAATTTGACTTACTAAATACTTGGATGGACTACTTCCCCTCTTGGTACCCCCTCACCATCACCGTACACACACACACACATACATTCAAAATTTCAACAATTATGGCCGACGCAGCTCTCAAATAAATATTCCCCCAAAACCTGCAGCAACAAAAACAACAATAATAATATGGAAAATTGCCCAAAATGGCTACACAAAAATCTCGATCGTCCAATGAGCGTCGTCCAGTGTTGCCAGCTCACTGTGTAAGTGTATTAGTGTGTGAGTGAGATATATATTGATATATACATATGTACATATATTGTTGTTGCTGATTGTCTGATTTATAATATTATTTTTTTCTTCAATTTTATTCATTTGTATCTGTTACTTCTCTTTAAGATCATAAAATGGCTGAACTGAGGGCGATATTAACATTGTATAAACAATGAATACTAATCAAAGAAATTTAATCATACAATTTATGCAACATTTTTAAACACTTTAAAAAAAAATATATTAATCTTAATGAATAAGGAATATATTAAGAGTTTATAATTAAAATGAAATTTTAAAAAGTTCGTATGCATATTTTGAAAGCGAACTTTTTTAAATTAATGAAATTAATTAGAAGTTTAATAAATAGTATGAGTAAATATCAAATTTTTAGATATATATAGATTAATAATTAATAATAATTATAGTTAAATACACAGATTAATAAATATACATTAGATAGCTAAATACATAAATAAAAAAAATATACAGCTGTATTGGTAGATAGCATTTTATTTTAGATTAAAAAATAAAGATCTTTTTTTATCTAAACTTTATTATAATTAATTATATGTTTAGTCTTTTTAGAAAATAGAAGTCAATAACCAAAATACATACATACATACATACATATATTCCAAATATTGGAATATATTAATCATATTAATTTTATTATTTAAATATTAAATTTACTTATATATTATTGCAAATGATTTTAGATTAAGACACCTTAATTACGGGTTTTTTATTTTTCCATATTTCTACATATCGCAGTTTTTAAATGATCTCTAAATTGTTTCATTTTCTTTTATATTTATGATCATGCTCATAAATTTCACTTTATATTTTACTTCTACTACCTTTTTTTATCTCCCCCACATAGCTACTGCTAAATTGCTTGCATCTACTACTAAAATGCTCCCACATTAAGTTATTTCTCAGCAAAAAGCATGCGCGCTCATCAAAGAGAGGACAGGTCTCTCACTCGCTTGCTCTCTTTTGGGGTCTCTCTCTCTTTCTCTCGGTGTGGAGCGCATGCCACTTCAGTGAAGTCGCCACAACAACAACAAAAGCACACTTGTTGAAAATGAAAACGGTCTCAATAAAAGAGTATTAAAATACCAAAAAAAAAAAAATAAATAAATAAATAAAAAAACAACAATGTGAACTGGTTTTAGTTTAATATTACGGAGAGAGTGCAAAACTACTCTGACAGAGACAGAGAGTGATAGATAGTAATGGAGCTGATGAGCGAGAGAGAGAGAAATAGAGAATGAGCAAAAGAAGAGAGCCACGAGCAAAAGTTGAAATGTTGTTTATAGATATTTAGTCGAAATTTGGTATTTCACGTAGAAACTACGTACGTGCGCGCTCCGAACGGATTCTCTGGCCCCGCAACTGAAAAGTGTGTCCCATGAAATATTACGTGAAAATTCGAAAATATATGCAAAATTTTGAAATACAAAAAATGAAAAAATTATAAAAATTAAAAATAATTCAAATTTTTGAGTGATGTTTAAAAAAAAAAATTAAAATTAAAAGGTGCTTTAATTCTAGACTGAAGTAAAAATATATAATTTTTTTTAAAAAAAAATCGCAAAAGAAAATTGGAAATTTACAGCCTCTGTTCCCCTTCCCTGGTGTGTCTAGAAAACGTACGTGCCTCAAAATAAAACGCGCCTCTAACGAGGCAAAACCAAAAATCGGCCAAGCCAAAGAAAATATTAAAAATCAAACAACAGAAAACATCAACAAAAGTAAAACAAAAGAAAATAATTTAAAAATAATAAATAGGGGAAAATCATATTAAAAGTGTTTTGCATTTTTGTTGAGCGCAAAAATTGCAATTGCAAAATGTCTGGCAATTAAAATATTTAATGAATTTTTTAACAAATAAATATATTATTATGCTGCTGGCGTGAAAGTCACAATTGAATTATTAATGCAATTAATTAATTAAGAATTACGATTCGTAACGAGAAGAAGAAAAAACAACAACATAAATCATATAATAATTATTATAATAATACAACCAAGAGAGAGAAAAGGCGCAGGCGCCACTTTTCACACGAGTTGGCAGCACACACTAACACACACACGCATCCATAAATTGGTATTTGCCGTTAAGCTCGAACACCTCCAACTCCAACTGTAAAGCCATCGTCATCAACTCCTCCATATCAACCAAAGATATATAAAAAGCCGTCAAAGTGGATTTAACAAATTATAATAAAATGCTGCAATCCAGCAATCATCATTATTTAAGGCCGGATTATATGACAGCTGCAACGCCACCAACAGCGGTAAGTTGGCAGCTCACAATACCAATTCACCTTTGCATCCCTTTGCCATATAAAGTAATGCAAATGCTTTAAACAAACATATTAAAAATACATAATTATGTTCAATTGTTTGCTTTATACTGTCGAAATAACATTGAAGCTGATTAAAATGATTTAAATACTGGAATATATTTTATTTTAAGCACTATAATAGAGTTCTTTTATGTAAATAAAAGACATATTTTTTCTTCTCTTTGGAAAACGAGAATGAAAGGAAGAGGGAAAATGTCTCTTCAATAGTTCAAAATCCACAGCTCGAACTGAAATTACTCTTTGCCTATATTGAAATACTATTGATTCAGTTAGTCATGGAAGTATAAGTTATAGCCGACGCTATTCATTAACTAAAATCGAAAATATGGGCATACTAATACAATAATAAAGCAAGCAAAGCAGTTTGTAGCTATCTAAATGACTAGCAATGTAAAATAAACTTTCAACAATTTGTTCTTTAACATTGTATTTAAAACTTATAATATCATAATGCTTCTTACCTAATCAAAAATCTTTAGTTTTAAATGAAAAGTAGAAAAAATCACTCATACGACATGTTGTTCTTGAATTACTATATAAAACCTTTATCTCGTCAATTTTTTAAATAACATATGGTAAAATATGAATTTCTACTTTAGTTTGTAACAGTTTTTATAATATCTTGTTAAATTGGGAAACGAAATGCAATTATTATGATATTATATTTTATGAGATTTTCCGTACTCTATCAAATAAGAGTATATGTAAACTATCGTATATCTTCATCGACTTAATTCCACTATTTAATAATAGAAACTATCACATACTATATATATTATACTATAGTATACTATGGGATACTTTAATATAATAGAAAGTTCAGTGCTTCATGAAAAACATAATAAATATTAAACTTAGTCGAAAGCGATGAATGACTTAGTTTCTTAGTTAAAAATATAAAAAATATTTATTACATCATTATTGTTAAAATAACACTAACCATTTTACTTCATGGTAGTGTTAAATGTATTAATTAAAATATATTAGCTTTTGTTGTTTCCTTTGTTATTAGCAACTGTGGTTAATTTGAGTCTTTTTTTCCAAAACTACTGCCGAAAGGCAAAATATATTGATTTAGTAATAAGGGGCAAAACTATTTGAAATATATATACATATATATATGTATTATGAAATAATAATTTCAATACCTTTTTTTTATTTATATGTCAGTAATTTCCATCAGAGGGTAAAGCAAATATTTTGCGCATGTAATTACAAACAATTTGATATTGTTATTTATTAAAATCAACCGCCCACCCCTCTACCCCCACATGCTATATTCCATAAATAATAAAAATGTCGACAGAAAAGCAATTACGACATTCGCCACAAGCGCATATTAAACTCCTTCACAACTCATTCTTCAATACAAAAAAAAAGCAATACTATGTGGGGGTTATTCGAATCGATTATACCCTGTACATAAGCATAAGTTGTTTTAAATTAGAATTTGGCAGTCAAAATTGGAATAGAATATCATCAAAAGATATATGTATTAAGAAAGCAAAATACATTAAATCAGAAAAGATTTCCAACTACATCTCTACTTGGTAGTCTATGCCTCTTGTATGCAATTCTTTTGTTTTACGTTTTCTGGGTTATTTAGAGACGATAACTAAAAACTAGTTGAAACAGCTGTTTATCTACTAAACAAATTCACAATTGTTAAACGATAAATTTGCCAATATCTGTACATAAAACTTATTTATGTTTGGCCATATTAAATCAACTAACTATGTAAATTCATTTTGTCTGGCCAGTTGAGTACCTACTCGATGCCATTTGTCTGTGGGTTTGTGTGTCTGTTTAGTTCGAGGAGCACCTCTGGAAACTGTTGACGAGAATTTATGGCGCGCCAAATTTGAATTTATAATGACAGAAAACAAATGCAGTTTTGCACAAAACGCATGAAATTTGTTTCTTGGTGCGAGAAAACTATGGCAGTTAATCAGAGTCAAAGTCTCGCTACGATTGCTCTCGACTCGTTCTCTCTCTCTCTATCTCTTTTTCTCTGTTTCTGTCTCTGTCTCTATTTTGATCTGTTTTTCTTGCCTTCGAGTCTCATAAATTTTGCGTTTAATATGTTGAGTATAGTTTTGTGCATTAAAGAACGGAAACGTTTTATGGCAACAAAATGATGAGTGGGCATTCATTAAGTATTTTTCAAGTTAGATTTACTAGTTTCGAAATTGAATGTGACGCCATAATTCTAATAAATGACAAAAAATAAAACTTGTCGACTATAGACACAAAATAAAAAGTTTAAATTTAAATGGCTCTAAATTATTTGTATAATTTAGCACAGTTTAAGAATCGATATAACATAATGAAATAGCTTTCGGTTATTTGCAGTTGAATAGAATGGTTCTTAAAAGTGTCTTAGAAATATAAACTAAGTTTTCAATACGATTTAACACTGAAGTTATTCATTCAAAAGTAAGTAAAGACATTTGAGATGATTATTAAACAGAATAATTTGCATAAATTTTAAAACCAATTTTTGGCTGGCAATTATAGCAATTTGGAGGATTTTACTAGTTGTGAACTAATTTTTTAATAAAATATACAATACTTTTTTTTCAACAATTACGAAAGTTTAAAGTAATAAAACTATTTAAAAAAATTGATATTAATATAAGAAAAATTGTTTTTTGTACCAAGCACAGATATATTTAAACTGCAGATTCAAATAGTCATTTTAACTAATTATTATAACTATTTATTTATTTCATTTAGTTACAAATGTTGCATTCTAATTTATTTTTCTAATCTAGTTTAGAGAAAGTCGTCAGTTTCTTGCAGTGTATTCCCAGAAAAGAATATCTCACCTTTTCCATAAATGTTTAATGTCATTTACCTACATGATTTATATAGGATTAGAGTTGTATATCTAAAGCTTGTCATCTTTAATATATTTCTTGTTTACACTTTTGTCTTCTCCATATGACTGACTAACCTTTTTTTATTCATTTTACCCCTCACTTGTGGTTTGAGTATCTATAAATTATTCAATGATTAATGACATCTGCTCATAATTAATTATAATAAAATCGAATAAACTAAGCTTGACAGCTGTCAGTGTCATCATTTGTGTGCTTTCCTTCCTTTTTTTCTATATACATATGTACATATATAATTTTTTTTTTTTATTGTGGCGCCCTGACAGCAAAATGCTCGCAAAAAACCAAAACACGAAACTAAAATTTACTGTTGATAATTTACTGTCACATTGGATGAAAAATTATTTGAAAAGTGTGCAAAACTGACACCTAAATTGAGCTAAGCTGAGAGCTGAGATCTGTGTTGGGTAATAACTCAAAAAAAAAAAATCTACAACCAAAAAAAAAACACAGTTGAACGTGAAAGTCAAATCTCCAGTCCAGTCAAGTTAAAATGACAGACGAGCACTGACAAGAAGAAAAAAATGAATATTTATAGATTGAAATGCTGACTATTAGATACCCTGTAGTGAGCTTTATGAAACAAATCAATGATTCAATATTCCTTTCAGTCAAGAAATTTAGGCCATTATTTATTTTGATTTGAAAAACTCGTCTAATAGAATTTTTTCTGAATGTTCTGAAACAAAGCGTGAATACTTTAAAAATTATTCTACATTTTAAGTTTGATTTATACACCTTTCTTCATTGTATTCTGTAATGTTCTATATTATAATCTATATAATACTTTAACTGCAGTTTTACATGGCTTTCATGACCCAGTTAATACAAGACACGTTTGCCAAGTATTAAATCTTGTTTTTCATTCTTAAAAATTACAATTCTTAAGGGTGATTTTAACTTTATTTAATTTGTTAGTATACCCCCAAATTTTATACATATTACAGGGTATCAAAAGAGTGAATAAAGTGCAAATGTCAGATGACCGCAAACATCATTAATATAATTAAATGTGTCAGTCAAGCAGCCATTTATGCAGTCGGACATTCATTTCAGTTAACCACACGTTGCCATCAGTTTCAGGCCAACACTAACAACAACAACAACAACTACATACAGTTGGTTTTCCAACAGTTCCAACAACTCGAACAGTTCAGCCTCTCAACTACTCTGGCAGTTAAAGTGTGCGCTTGACATAACGGCTCTGTCTCAGACCCGGCCCCCCCTCGTGCACCTCTCCTTATACTACAGAAAGTCTTTCCCCTTTTTTTTCTCTCCTTTTTACCTACAAGAAGGAATCCATCCACACACTTTTGCAGTATTTCTCATTCAGTATATCTCTTGCCCTATACTCTTTCTCCTGTGTATAAGTCAGCTTTTGTGTTTGCGTGTGGCTCTAATTAAAGTGTCATCAACAGCAGAAATACCAACAACAACAACAACAACAATAATAATAATAACAGAAACTACTACTACAACAGAAACTAAGAGCAACTCCAACAACACCAATGAGTAGAGTTGTTCAGCATGTTTGTGATAAATTGCCATGTCTAGAGCTGTCATGTTAATTTTTTGTGCACACACAAATAATAGTTGTTTCTTTTTTTTTCTCTCTCTCTTTTTTGTTAGTCTTAAAAGTGTTAATTAATTCTTGGAATATTTTCAATTTGTTAAACAACAAATGTTTCAGCAGGGAAATACCAAACCAAAAAAAAGAAAAAAGGGGCAGAAAAGGAGTGTGATTTTAATTGAAATTGTAATGTAATACCTAATCGAATTTTTTAGCGAACTGTACGTTCCAATTACTTCCCGTCAATACAGAAGCACATTAGTTGATATCAAAATTTTAGCCTCTAGCACTGATTATTTAGCAAAGACTTGTTTTAAATTAAATCACCTTAAAATGGTCTTAACCTTTTCCTTTTTTAAATTGATTCAATCTATTGCAACTAGTTAAGTTACCCATCACTGGCTAGTTTTAAACTTCTGGATAATACCTATATTTTTATAAACATACGTTTTTTTCTGTTAAAGAAAAAGTAAAAATTGATATCTGCAATATAAATATCAACTAAAACATCCGATATATGTGTAGTTTTAACACCAATTGGAAACTGTATTCATAGATCTATGAGTCACTGTAATTGCAGTCACAATGGTTTTCTAATAAGAATATAACTGAGATTATTCTTTAATCAGAGAAACTAGTTCAAAAAACTATTAAATACTTTATTTAAACATATGATGACATGCTATATAATTCTTTAGGATTTTTAATTTCTTAATTTCAATTTCAAAAACTAATAATTAAAAATATAATAAAACAAATTTTTTTATAAAACTTTATCCACTTGTTCAAATTAACTATCAAACTTGTGAAACCAAATTCTAAAAGAAAATATCAAGTTAAATATATTTTTTGTAAACATTTAAGAATTTGAAAAATGTTTCCAAATTGAGAAACATTTTTTTTTCTCTGAAATCGGGACCATAAATAGTCAAAATTAATGAACAAATGAAGTTCCGCAACCCATATACACAATTACAGTAAGTGCGATGGATAGATTTAGCTTATCTCAACATTTAATCAAAAGATATGAAATCGATTAAACTGAAAATAAACTAACCAAGCAACCATATAAGCCAAAAATATGTCAACAATTGGCATTCATTAAGAAATTTATTGCCTTTTTTACTGCATCATCATAAATTTAACGAGCCAATTTTGTTAATAAGCAACTATAAATACAATGAAACATGGTTTTTTTTTGTATTTGGTTTGTTTTGTTTCGTTTTAGTTTTTTTTTTCTTTTTACGAAAAGTAAAATAAAACAGAAACAGCATTTATCACTTAAATTGTTGGCCCCGTCAATTTGTGCGCCATTGACGCCTAAGCGAAGCTTCCAATAATTATTCCCATTCCAAATTCCCGATCCAGCTACTATAGTAAATGCTTACGTCTGTACAAATTGAATGAGTGAAACTCAATGAATTCATTTAAATGCACGCGAAGCACTAACTATGATAATGAATTGCAATTCGCTCGCTTTAACCGCAAAATAATAACCCGTTTTTAGAGCTATTACAGCAAAAAAAGAAAAAAAAACTGAAAAAAAGATAATATGCATAGAGATGAAGAGGGAGAAAGAGGAGAGAAAAATTACAAATTATGGCCCACGATAATGGGGCTCTGTGTGGAAACGGGAAAGGAGGTGGGCCAACAGGGGAAGTTAACACAGCAAAACAGCAAAACTAATAATCGTAAAAAGCCCCAACAAATTAACCAATAAATTAATATAGAAGTAATCATATTAATGTGCAAACTGATAACTGTCAATTGGCATTGATGGAAATGATGGGTAGGTCAAAGCAAAATGGAACATGAAAGGAGTAGGGAAAAAAAGATATGAATCAACATTTTATTGAACAAGACTTAAATATGACTCACAGATAAACTTGTTGATATCCCAACTATGTCATATACATATATTTAAAAAATAAGAAGCCTTAAAGTACTCATCTAAAACTAAGCCATAAAAAAAAGTGATGACTAAAATCAGTAAAATTATTTCGGAAACCATTTTACAAGCTATAAAATGTTTCATTTACATTTAAAATGATTTGCAAATGAACTTCTTATGTAAATACATGATTTCATCATTTTAATTTCAAGATAAAATTAACTACATCAAATTTTTTGACGGATATATTTATAGAACTTGTTATTTACTATCAAACAATTATTTTTTTTTATTTTAAACTAATAAACAAGCAAAAATAGAATACAATAAAATATCTTACAATTATGTTAACATTTTTTCAAAGTAAATATTTCCAAATACTTTATTAATAATACATTGGTATGAACTTCCTGTTGCCACTGCAATTAACTGGACTAAAAACAGCTCAACACTAAGAATTTCAAAAAACCAATGATTAAAACCCTTACTTTAAGCCACGTGATACATATCTTTCATTTCTAAGCCATTCCATTTTCCCAAATGTATTTTAAAGCCCACATACAAATGGTCACTAAATGAGTTAAAGCCCATAATTCTTAAAAAAAAAGAAATCAACAAATCCCAGACATTTCCTTGACCATTTCCGAACTGTTGTTTGATACTTTTGTAATCTCTAAAAACTTAAATGGTTTTCAAATGATATCAATCATTAAGTTGACCATATGAGTGATTGCAATAAAATAGAATATAAATATTAAGCACACAAAACAAAAAATAACAACCTTTCATTTAAATTAAAAAGTCGACTTTATGATACCCTGGAAGTATTTTATCTAATATTAAAAATTTTTCTTGTTAGCTTAGTTGATAAAGAGTAAAGAGTGAAAAGAACTTTCCTTAAATGTGAGTACACAAATTTCCCTATAGATTTTGAAGATAATTTTTGTATTTATTTATCTAAAAATTTTACTATTAAAGAGACACAAGTGATCGAGGAAACAATATGTTAAATTATGTGCACAGAGGAATTATATGTACATATATATATGTATATTTGAAATATTATGATTTTCCAGTATTTAAAGTTATCTACTTAACAAGAAGAAAAAATTATAAATTAAATTAACTGTTTCTATTAACTTGTTACATATTTTGTGATGGCTGTCGAATATCTGTTTAAGCCATAGCTATAGGGTATTATTAGGGCCCAACACACACACGCTTACATATACAAAAAAGAAAAACATTTGACACTAAATGCACACAAATTGCTTTTGAAGCCCCAGCAAATTTCAAAAGAAGCCACAAAGCCACACACAAAAAAGGCAAAGCTCTACGTGTTTATGTGGCGACCATTGTCTGCCCCATCTCCACCTCCACCTCCTTTTGGCACTATTCTTCTCGCCTCTGGTTTCCCTCACTTCTACTCTACTGAAATGTAATAATGATAAGCTTACAAAGCGGTCAAATGGGCAACAACTGGCGCCGTGTGGCCTTTTCATGGTTGATTTTAGTTTATTCTTTTTTTCGGCTTTCGGTTTTCGTTTGTGTGTGTGTGTGTGTTTTTTTTTTTTTGGCTTTTGCTGCCTTTCAATCAAAAACAAACAAATAAACAATCAATCTCAATCACATCAATTATGCGTTGAAACAACTTTTGAGCTGTCCAAAAGCGGTCTTATCAATATTTTCTTGTTGGGTATTTGGTTCCGCAATTTGGTTTTAGGCGACACTTTATTTGGTTTGGTTTTCCCACATACAAAACGATATTTATTTTATGTATATATTCTATGGCGATGCTAATCATTTTAATTGGCGCCACTTGAGCTTGTGTCTGATTGCTGGCCATTCATTTAGTGTTTCGAGAGACATTCCATTTGGAAAGCGTTTCAAATTACTCGTCGTGGACTGTTGCAAGCACCCAAAAGTGAAAGTGAACAATGCGGGCTGGGGCAGTGGCAGGCGGCATCAAGCAATCCACTTTCAAACCGATTGCGATAAGAAAATTATACCCAACACCCTAAACGACGAAACAGGGTTATAAATTAATGCAATCGCTTCAAACGAATACGATTATATAAGAATCAGCATTTTCAATATTCTTCAGAAATGTGTGAATATTTCTTAACGAATTTTTGCTACAACACATATACAGCAATTATCAACATTTTGAATTCGTTTGAAATTGAGTAAGTTTATTTTTTAGAATTAAACTTTATCTCTATAATCCTCTTTATCTCTATAAATTGAAATTCGACTGTTGTTTTTGATTTGTCATAACCTTTATCACAACTGAATTGAAAAAGTTTCTTAATAATAATAAAAATTTTAATTAACTTGAAATAGACTTATTCAACATATTAAGTTGTTAAACTAATATTAGAAATATAAATAATAAAAAGAAGTCATTTTACATAAACTAAAGATACAACAGTTCTTGTAATTAGATAAATACTTTTAAATATTAATCTGAATAACTCAAATGAATTCATATTGCTAAGATATGTATAAACTTTCATAAAGATCCTTAATTATTATAATAGTCTCAAATGAATTGAAATAAAAATAGAAACAGAAACTAGCTAATTGTCATGGCATTAAATTGCAACTCCATTAGACAGGTTAATTAAGTTAATGTTGTATGTAAAGTTAATTAAAATAGAATTCATTTTAGGGTCCATAAAAATTTTAAAAGCTTCAAAATGCTGAGCAAAAGCATAATAAATTTACTTTTAAATAAGTTTAAATCGTTTTTAAACTTAGTGATTGACTTTAAATAAGTTATACGAAATAATAATTTTCCATTCTGCCTACAAAAAATGTTAAAAAATAAGAAAACAATTAAGTTTTTACCATCTTTAGTTATGAATTTTCATTTTCAACATTTACATTTGATTTGAGGCTGTCAGCGGCATTTCTCTGCGTTAGTCAGGCATCTTCTGCCAAATGTTTTTCTTGCTTGTCATTTGACATGACATTCATGTCATTTTCGAAAAATAACAACTCTGACATAGTCTTTAATTTGTTGTATTTTTATTTGCGTTAACCTTGCGATTTTGTTTGTATCTACTTTTCTCTTTTTTTCCTTTTTTTTCATTTTTTTTTTTGTTTTTTGCCTTGAAGTGTCACACAACATGGTGTCAGTTAGGTTCAAAAAGTGTCAACGGCAACAACAGATAGCGAGAGAGCATAGGGAAATTTGTTACCAACAAGCAATCAAAATGGTGTCAGTTTGACATATGTCATTTTATATTTAAATGAACTTTTACTGTCAAATTTTTCCCATTTTCTTTGTAATAGATTTTCATTTATTTTTGTATTGTTTAAAGTAATTGAAGAAGCGAAATATGTTTGTGCCAAGTGACAGTTGGGTTTTGTTACAAAATTAATTATTTAAAAGTTAAAGAGTATTAATTGTTTAAGGCATTAACTTAATATTACTATAGTAAATTATTATTTTACTGACATTCTTGTATCTTATGCTTAATAAATTATATAAATCAAAATCAAAGTCTACCAAAATAAATTGTAATTGAACTGTTCTTTTTTCCAAATTCCAAAACAAAAACTTCAGATTAAAATGTACAAAATGCAAAATATTGTATTAATTGGAAACTATGTATGATATATCTGCTATATCTGATATATTCACTAAGTAATCTGATATTGATTAAGTTAAGAATTGAACTAGTTCCAAAATAAACTGCAAAGTATATATCCAATTTCAAATCGAAGCATAAATCTCTTTCAAGATTTTTTTCAACAATGCCTTTTTCCGCTTTTCATCTTCTCACACTGTAAAAGTGAAAATGCATTACACACACTCTCGCACTCGCACACACACACAATGCACGACGCTGCACATCTCACGCCTTTACAATTTTCCCAAGCTCACGTTATCACGTGTTAAATATCAACTGAACAAAAGCTTTCCACACTTTTCGCGTGGGTAGTGGCATCATCACAACATTAAAGGGGTTTGTAGGGGTGTGTGGGCGGAAGCTGAGAACTCTCACTCCCTCCACCCGTCCTTTGGTATATACTACTGCTTGTCTGCCTATTCAAATTAGCTGTGCGGAGTGTTATATGTAAAATTTACCTTCTGCAATTCATTTATTCAGCTGTCTGTCTATTCGGCTTGTCGCCCTGTCATTTTGGCGTACTTTTGCGAAATTTGCTTATCGCGCACCCCAAAAAAAAATAATATACAAAAAAAATAAAAATAAAGAACGAAAAGCAAAAGAAAAAACCAACCGAAAAGGGCGTTCGCGGTGCACACACATAGAAAAATTGTGGGGAAATTTTTTTCTTCTCTTTACCGCACCTCCCCCTCATCGTGGAGTATATACACATACATATATACGCGGAAAGGTTGGGTTTACGTTGCATTTTGCTCGCGATATTTGCCTTTATTTGCATATTTTCGCATTTTATTATGCAGATAGACACTGCCATGGGAGAGTATAAAAGAGTGAGAGCAAGAGAGGCGTCAGCACGTCACTCACTTACTGTTTTTTGGGATAGACAGGCCAACTATCTACATACACACACATATATATTTTTTCAAAAATGTATCTGTAGGATAAAAAAAAAACAGCTGTGCAACACAAAACTGTCAGTTTTACCAAGCCGAGGAGTGCTAAAATAGTGGTAGCTGTCTCTCTGTATGTCAGAGTTGACTTGAAATGAACGTAAACAAAAAAAAAACCCAAAGAAAAGAAAATAATACAAAACAACTGCAAAAGGAATAATAAGAATAAGGAGGGGAAGGGGAAGGGAAAAAAAGATGTGGAACGAAACGGAAGTGCAACAACAATTTGTACATATATATGCCAAAAGTCTAAAACTTTTGTCCGTTGTTTCCGCTATCTCTTTGATCGCACAGTGAGTAATGACTGTAAGTGAAAGGATGGAAGTTAAGATCAAAATATATTGATATTTATTTCCCATTCGATTTGTTATCGAAAAACTGAAGAAATTAGGCCATTTTTCTAAATATATTTATAATTTGTAATACAGCAAATTAACTGATCAATCATAAAATCAAACTAAAACTATTTTTTTTTAATTTTGAAGCAATTAGTTTTATGATCTTAATACGATGTTTTTTAAAATATGTAACTACTCTTCATCATTATTTTTATTTTTTAAGCCGCTACTTGATCATTAGTTTACCTTATTTGCATATATATTTTAGTCCATTTATTACTAAATTTTTATTTGTTTCTCTCCACCAGATCTCAGTTTATTTCTATATATAACAAGTTTACTCTCGTTATATGTTTTGTATAAACAATATCTACTGTAATATTTGAGCGGAAATTAAAAACAAATGTTTAGAAAGTAAATGAACTCATTTAAACAAAACTTTTGTTTGGATAACTTTAACCCATGCAATTGTCTATCTTGAAAAAAAAATATATAAATCAAACACGCAAAACATTTAAATGACTTGAGAGTTATGTCTATTTTTCAGTATACTAAAAAATAAAAGCAATAAAGTGAAGGGCCATACCCTTGAAAGTTCATGTTTTCAATGATCTTTGTCATGCAGCACGATCCTATAAATTGATTGCTTTGCAATGAAATATTGCACAATCATTTGTTAGGCTCAAATACTAATACCAAATAACGCAATTTAAAGGGAAATCAAAGTTTATCTAGTTAATTAATTTTTCAATATTTATTGCTGGATATCTATATAAAATGATTTTACTAGATAATGTTGTTATAACTGGTTTTAGTTTCGAAATTAACAAATTTTATTTCGAAGACAATTTTTATTTTTGGGTATGAATACAATTTGAAATTTACTTAAACGAATATTTATAAATATATAAAAAATTTGTGGTATTAAATTGAAAAATCTTAACCAAAAATATAGTAAAAAATGAATCATTTTCACATCTTTTATCAGTGTAAAATTTCAATATAACATATTTATATGATTAATAAGATTAACATATTAATAAGACTTAGAGTTTTCTATGAATTAATTCAAGTTAAAACAACTTTTTGCTATTTTTTCTTGAAAACTAATATACCCTTGTTGCAAGGGTATGAAAATAAATCAGAATACCGGCAGTGGGGCAAGTCCGGCAGTCTGTTGCCAATGCTGACAACCGATGTCAACGCATGTGTAGACCGAGAGGCGCATAATTATAAATAACACATAATTAACGCGCAGCAAATGCAAATGACACCTTCGAACTGATTTCTTTTTACTACCCCTCCCCCAGTCTCTTTATCTGTATCTTTGATTTTGTCTCTGTTTCTCGGCTGGCATTTTGACAGGTAGTGTGTGAGGATGGCCGGTTAGCCTGCCAGAGGATTGCAGTATTTCATATGCAATGCAGAAATTATAGAAGTGTCATGGGATTTATCTTATGTGCTTCTCTATATATATATATATATATATATCTGCATGCTTTTTCTAGCACTCATCGCAGAATTTCATTAACGTTGACAACTTGAAATGCTAATTATTGTCAAATTAATTTAGTCAGCTGTCAGCTTAAAGATTTTGCTGCTTGAAAATCAAAATGTGAATACCAAGAAAACAAAAAAATAAAATCAAGTAAGAATTAATGAATGCCATGTATATATATATTTAGGTGTAGTATGTAGTGTGAGTGTATGTGGGCAGAAGTCATCCAATCAGTTGACAGACTGACAGACAGACACCTTCTATATATTTATAAATATATATCTGTATATACACAATTCTTTTGCAAATTATGCAAGGCAACTGAGTAGCCGCATAAACGCGTTTTTTTATCTTTTCTTTTCTGCTGACGGCGCATAATAAAATATATAAAATATTTCATCTAATATGTGAATAAGATTTGTGGTGAAATAAATGTGGCGCTGAAAGCGAAAATATAAATATTTTGAGGGCTTTAAAGTAAAAAAAAATTGAAAATGAAAAATGATTTTAGCAAACTATTTGATGGATATTTCATAAATTAGCGGTAGCCATAAATATATAAAAATGAAATATTTGAAATATTTTTCAAATTTTGGCATTTAAAAACTGAAGTAAAAAATTATTATTTTGTTAAGCTCCAATTATACTCTTCCGTTAAAAATTACTTAAAGTACAAATTAAATAAAAAGAAAAAAGTATGACAAGTTTCTTGTTGGTTGGTTGGGAAAGTTTTTAATGCTTACAAATGGGAACAGTACAAAAAAGAGTCAGAGTACTTATGAATCGGAATTGAGAA